>OX578280.1:69068002-70530502 GCA_951217055.1 Gerris lacustris | reverse complement strand
AATATAAATTATATTATTATGCTACTTCTTATTGATTTTAATACATAACTATAATAATTTACTTGTAATTAATTATATTTAATAATTAAATAAGCATTTTTTTAAATATATAATTTTTGTTTTGTACAAAAATGTATTTATTATTTTCTACTAAATAGATAAAATGGTTAATAGTCATAAGATAAGCTTTAAAGTTTATCATATTTAACTTTTAAATTTAAGTATTTGAAATCATATATTTCATAATTTTATAAATACACATATGAAGCATTTATGTATTTTAAACATATACACATATAAATGAATTAATAATTAATACAATTAAATTTATTTTTTATTAATTATATAAATTAATTATCACTTAAATTAATTATTTATAATATAAATTTTCATATCATGTTTATATTATTTCTAACCCATTAAAACAAAGTGTTTATATTTCTTCATTTTGGTTGTTTGATTCATTAAAAAATTGTTTTGTTTATAAAAATGCGTTTTGAAAAGTTTAATAACAATCACGGTTATCGAGTTTTAACAAGGAAACGTCGTTAATCAATGTGTGACAGTGTGGGTGACTTACAATTTGTTGAATATTTTTTTATTGGTTCAGAGTCTATGCGCTCCATTGATTGGAGCTTTCAGCACCAATGGATGACTAGAAGAGGGTTAAATTGCTCTCAAATTTGACAAAAAACGACAGCACCAAATCGAAACTAATATAAAAGTATTTAAAAGTTAAGAAAAATAATTATTCAGTATATTGCCAAAGAATGAACCACTAAAATTCAAATTTGAATTTAGACTTTTTTACTCTTCTTTAGTTGATCATTATAAGGAAATTGATTGATATTTTTCATGTGACCTGATATATGTGGGTGTACTGTCTGTTACTGGAACGCGCCGGAACGCCGTTCCGGTACTGCTTCAGTGGATGAAAAATTGATGTTCCAAATACTAAGGAACTTCTATTATACTGTTTACGGTTTACTAGATAATTCAATTTGGATTCGTTGTTTGAATAAGTATTTTTTAAGTAGCATACAATATAAATTGAAACATAGATTTGTAGTGATACTTCTGTACTAAAACTATTATAAAGTGTCATACTTGTACAGTTGTAAAGGGAATAAATTTGCTAAATTCATGTACATTATTGAATATTAAAACTAGTCTTAGTACATATTGTTGTATAGTTCATTCATAATAACTCAACTAACTTTGTTAATGACATCATTACTATTAACAATGTTGTGAACCGATCTAAATTCAACAAAAAACGGGGAACTGTATATTACACCATTATTTTGAACGAAGTAAATCAAAGTATGTAAATTGCACCACTCCTGTTTTAAATGAAGTAGATCAAACTATGTAAATTGCACCATTCCAATTTATAACGAATTAAGTCAAAAGTCAAACCATGTAAATTGCACCACTACCTCCTGAAACAAAGTAAGTAAAATAGTGTACATTGCACCACTAAATGTCCCTTTGTCTAACTTAATGATTGGACTAATGGATTTTGTCACTTTTTGTTACACAAGTGTGATGTTCCTTTGTCCCAAAATACATTGGAATAATTGTCCCTTTGTCTTATTTGATTGTTAGGCTAACAAATATTGTCACTTTCGATTACAGATGTGTGATATTCCTTTGTCCCAATGTGCATTGAACAAAATAATTTTACTTACGATGGAACCATTGATAAGAGGTTGAAAGGAATTGGTGCAATTTACATAGTTTGACCTACCTCGTTCTGGAAGGCAGTGGTGCAATTTACACTATTTTCCTTACTTCGTTTTGAGAAGTAGGGGTGCAATTTACACTATTTTCCTTATCTCGTTTTGAGAAATAGTGGTGCAATTTACACTGTTTTTCTTACTTGGTAAAACATTCTTTTTTTCTAAAATAATGGTGCAATTTACTTATACCCAACAAAACAAAGATAAAATAGAATCAGTACGGTAGTTATAAATAAAATCTTTGTTTCTTAATTCTAAATGTGAATAGATAATAGAATGACAACAAAATAAGTTGCTTACATTTACATACGCAAATTCTATTTTTGTGATGATACATTTTTCCAGCAGTTTTACAAAATTCGACAATGAGAAAGTTATACTTAAGTAAGGAGTTATTAAGAGGTATTTATTCCCCTAAAGTAGATTTAGTTTTGTTACTTCATCACTAATCATGCCTTGGGGTCCTATGGTAAATTTTACCTCCAGAATGCGTAAAGCCTCACTTTTATACTGAACTTTGCTAGCACTAATTTTGATTACTTATGACTGAACTTTGCTATCACTGATTTTGATTACTTTTGACTGAACTTTGCTATCACTGATTTTGATTACTTTTGAATGAACTTCGCTATCACTGATTTTGATTACTTTTGAATGAACTTCGCTATCACTGATTTTGACTACTTTTGACTAAACTTCGCTATCATTGATTTTGATTACTTTTGACTGAACATTGCTATCACTGATTTTGATTACTTTTGACTGAACATTGCTATCACTGATTTTGATTACTTGGGACTAAACTTCGCTATCACTGATTTTGACTACTTTTGAATGAACTTTGCTATCACTGATTTTGATTACTTGGGACTAAACTTCGCTATCACTGATTTTAATTATTTTTCTATAAATAAGGATTTTGTTATAAAGGGTTAGGTGGGATCTTTGGTCAAGAAGCAAAAGCAGTTTATATCGTCTGTTAGTGTCCGTACGTTTAGTTTTGGTGTGTTGAGCCCAAGTCAATCGTCGATCAAGGTGTAGTCCTAGATATCTTACGGAAGAGGATTGTGGGATCACTGCTTGGTTGAGGATGACTGGAGGACGAGTTGAATGTCTGAGAGTAAAAGTGACATGGACACTTTTCTGCACATTAGTTTTTATAATCCATTAAGTTACATAAACTTTTATACGTTTAACTTATACTTTAACTACTTTGTAGATAACTAATACCTACTTTAAAAATAAATAAAATAATAAAGTTAATAGTAAAAGTACGCATTATCCTTCAATAAATTTATAAAATACAAAATATAATCCACTAAGTTTGTTATTTAAATAATTTAAATAAATATGTTTCTGCAGTATATAGATTAGAAATAATGTATTATTTTTTGGAATTAATCCAGCATTTGGAAATACATTGTTAAAACATCAAAGTAATATATATATATATATATATATATATATATATATATATATATATATATATATATATATATATATATCCATAATTTAAATATTAAAATGATCGAATAGAATAGTCATTTTAACAAAATAAATATATTTGCAGTTTGAAAAAATAATGCTTTTTAAGAATTCATTTTCTGATTTATTATTTTTTTTGTTGGCCGATACATCGAAAGATCAACATCGATGTTAAACATCAAGTCCGATACATCGATGTTTTCGATACATCGACATCGATGTCCCAACCCTATATTTTCTATAAATAAGGATTATGTTATAAAGGGATAGGTGGGATCTTTGGTCAAGAAGTCGCAAGAGCAGTTTATATCGTCTGTTAGTGTCCGCACGTTTAGTTTTGGTGTGTTGAGCCCAAGTCAATCGTCGATCAAGGTGTAGTCCTAGATATCTTACGGAAGAGGATTGTGGGATCACTGCTTGGTTGAGGATGACTGGAGAACAAGTTGAATGTCTGAGAGTAGTGACATGGACACTTTTCTGCTCATTAATTTTTATCCTCCATTTCCTCAACCAAGGTTCAAGAAGGATAAGGTGGTTTTGGATGTTGGTTGCTGCTATATTAGGGTCGCGGGAGGAGGAAAATATACATTTGTCGTCAGCAAAGGTAGCTATTTGGGTACTTGGATATAGGGGAATATCAGATGTATAAAAGGAGTACAGCAAAGGACCTAGAATACTTCCTTGTGGTACACCAGCAAGTATAGGACTCGTTGGTGAGCGAGAAGAGCCACAACTTACATGGAAGTGTCTTTCATGGAGATAGGATTTGAGGACAAGGTAGTAGGTAAAGGGATGGACGCCCTTTTGTTTCCACAGAATATGAAACCAAATCAAAATGTATCTAAATTTTAAATTATTATACTGAGATTAAACAATGAACTGTAAGGCATTACATTTGATAACTTGAACTACATGATAACGCAGTGTAATCAGTAAAAAATAGCGATGACGTTCCTAAAAATCAATTCGTCTAAGGCAGGGGTCCCCAATCTTTTTGGTTTAAGAGCCGGATTTGGATAAGATGGCCCAAAGTGGGCCGGATGAAGTAAGAAACATTAAGGCATCGGTCTTTACAATGGTAGGGAATATGGATAATTAGATTATAAACCATATCCAATTTCGGCCTAACACTTGTATGAGACTAGTGTTGATCGATTTTAATGTTTGAAATGCCATTTGATTATGGAGAAATTATAACTTTGGATTGTTTAGGTTCGTTTGTTAACGTCTTTCGTGGCGCAGCGGGACGAATGAAAATGTCTCACGGACCGTAGTTTGGAGACCCCTGGTCTAAGGCTACGATTACTGTAAATACGTATTCGGACCGAAATTGATCGGTCGTATTAGGCCTAACCTCTGCATGAATTTTTTAAGAGTGGTTTCCTTGGCTGGAACAGCTTCCTTGGAATACCCACCAACACGTCCGACCAAGCTGATGGTTCAATTCGTTTTACTTTGCTTCCGAGCTTGCCTAAGGAAACGGAAGCTATGTGATCGATCTGCAGAACGAAAGTTTTTTATGGCTCCGATTTCAAAAATTCCAGGACTGAATTCCGTTTCATTGGTCCCGTGTCGGTCTTTCTGTCTGTCTCTCAATTCTTTCGAACCATCCTATCTTTAAAAATGCTCGTCCGGTTGTAATAAAATTGGAATTATGTTCCTTTGTCTATCAGTTCTTTAGAGTAAGGAAGATCTCTCCTGTGTATAGATGCAATAACATTCCTTAGTCTGACTGTTAAGATAAAGGGACATTTACACTAAAGAAAGAATGATGTTCCTTTGTCTGTAAGTTCTTTAGTCTAAGGAAGATCTACTGCGTATAGAAGTAATTTGAACGCTTCAACTGTTATTTCGGTTTTTTAGGTAATGGTTTCCAAAGATGGGAGTGCACTAGTTTTACAGGAAACCTAAAAAATCATAAAAACCTTAGCAGTAATATCCTAAGAACCTCAAATGCAGCCAATACTAGAAGGTTGGGTTGGAGTGGAGAAAATGAGGTTTATTAACAAATAATTTCAAGATAAAAAGAACTTCTTATACACTACGTTTTTAAATTTTCTGTTGAATCGTATGTAATGTTGATAATATAATTGATATTGTTATGTAATATATGTATAATGTGAAAAAAAAAAAAAAAAAAAATAGTTCCAAATTTATTTACTTCTCATAAATGACAACCATCTAGAGAGCTGATCTTAAACCTATAAAAGGACAAATCTTTGTACAACGGATCTCTCCAACACCAAATCTAAACCGTGTCATCGTTATATTTGAAATAATATAATCGATAGATAATATAATCGATATATTTCCTGTTTTGCTGTCATTCAATGTTTATCTTATTTATAAAAATCACAAATTTGAAAACCATCAAAATTAAGATTGTAAATATGGGATATGGCAAAACAAATAAAATAACTTGCGGATTTTTTCCGAACTAACTTTCCATACAGCAAAATTTGCAGAAAACCAATTAAATTCTGCTGAAAAATGGCTAAAAGTATTAAAATAATGCATTGTCATCGTGTTCTGAGCTATGCTAAAAGTTTCAAATGTCTAGCTATTCGGGAAGTTAGTTGAAATCGATTGCCAGATTTGTACAGGACAAACAAACAAACAAACTGTCAATATGTCATATTAATATGACAGTCAGGCATCAATGTCGCAGAAATATTTGTATTGATTGTATTAGAATTTATTATAAATGTAGCTACTTTAAATATAAAGTGAACTTAAGGATTATCTTGTGTGCATTATTACAACACAAACAAGAAAGCAAGCTAATAAGAACTTAGTAAAAACGTCATATCTCGGTAACAGATTGAGATAGAAAAGTGCTCTTGGTGGCGTTTTACTCCATTTTGGATCAAGTTTTACCCATTTTTCGGTTTAGATAGGTTACACCCTATATCGTGTCTGACACGAAATAGAAAAAAGTTTTGTAGTAAATATTCTGGACACTTTTAAATAATATTTTTAATAAAAAATCTATAGAATTTCCATTTTATATCATATAAATTTCTCCAGTAGATCCACTCCATTCTTTATAAGACAAGCCGTTAAGTCCATGGCAACGGGCTTAATTTAAATTTAAAAAAAGTAAAATAAAGTAGATTAATTTTCGTATTGTCCTTCCTTTGGGAAAACGTGCAAGCAGATTTGCTTACATAAAGGAGTTATCCAATATCAGCCCTCTTGTCCGCTCTGTCTATCAAATTAATAATTTGTTCCATTGCAATAATACAATTTCCATATCCAATCTGTCTAACCTTAAATCAATCCAAATTCTCATGTGTTCCTTCCATTTACAGTCATCATATTTTCAACCGATTTTCTCATGATACTTTATCTTTAATTTTTGTACTCTAATCTTCAGACAATTTCTTTATAGCGCTTAACTTGTAGCTTTTTTAAGCAGTTTAAGACTATTAAATAATTATGAAAACATAAAATAGATAAGTTATTATATCTAATTGAAGACTAAAAAATCAAAACAATGATTTAATATTATTGGAATAAATATGGTTGCCTTAGCTTAGCAATAACAAATAATTTCGAGGTGAGTCGTCGCCGGGACACTTCTAGGTTATAGGTTTTTTTTTTGATTAAATATTTTAAATAATACCAGGATACTTGGAAGGAAATTTATTAATAAATTTGCTAGTAAACAAAATGAAATACATTTCTTCCTATTTAAAATTTGCTTATTTTTCTAATAGTGATTTTAAATATCTAATCGTACAATAGTTCTCAAGATATTAGCGTTTCAAGGTAAAAAAAAAAATCTATTGATAATAATACATGATATTTTGTAAGCAACGGTTATACGATCAACTTTACTCTCTTTTAGACCCCAAATATGATCTTTATAAATAATGATGATTAAAAAATAATATAAACTAAACTAATATTATATTATAAAAATAGTAATTAATATTAAAAATATAATATATTATATTGATTCATAAACTAACAAATAATTCATTGTCTAATTTTTGTACAATGTAAATTTTATTAAGTTTCAAAAAATTAATATTTTGTAATTTACCTTTATTAAAAATTAATCATGTGATACATTTAAAAAAAACTCATGGACATTAACTTTTGAGAAAAAATGTAAATTGTTAATTTGTATTCTACATTCATAATTGAATTGTTAATTATAAAGAGTTGTTTATTAAATAATAATTTGTAGTTATATGAACAATTAATACTAAAAATAAAAGGACTTTGGATGGAGAATCAGTGAAGTGCTTTAGTTGAGTTTAATTGTTTTGAAGTCAACATTTTAAAATCACTCGACTGTTTACTTCTTCATGTGGATGTCAGTGAGGATTCATCCAGTCACATTTATTCCAGGTAAATAATTTCAATATTATAAATAATTATAATATTATTTATAAATTAAAAGTATGATTTCTTTTATTTTTTTTTCTTTCCAGATAATATTTATATCAAATCACTAGAGGTGGGTATTTAACAGTTATTTGGCGGTAACATGTTATTACTGTTCTGTTATCAGGCAATGTTATTTGAGTAACAGGTAACAGCCCCATTTCGGGCCTCCAAAGGGGGGGGGGGGGGTTTAGCTTTCGATGTCAAGCAAAAAAACGGGGGGGGGGGGGGGGGGGTATTTAAAATAAATCCACATAAATTATGAATTACGAATTATTGTTTTTAGTAATTCGTTGAAGGCCAAAGGTGAAGGGTGAAATATAACTCAACGTAATAAATAATTTCATAATAAAACAGGGGTCCTCAAACTTAAATCGTGAACCAACCGATAAGCAAAATAAAATTAAATACCCTTTTTGAAACCGATAAGAGTCTATGATAATAATAATTGATGATACGTCAAAAATAGTTGCAGTAATGTGATGTCGTAGAGAGGTGTAATATAATTATAATGAAAGTTGTTCGAGGAAAATCGGTTCAGTAGAACTGGAGATAGAGTGTATCTTAGATACCCGGAAGTGCGGGCCGCCTCAAAGAGAGGCGAGACTCTCTGGATAGGTAAGGCAAAGAGGAGATGTAGTTAACACTAACGCAACACAGATAGATATAGGTAATAAATAGACCTAAGCCATAAGGTAAGGGACATTGGGACTCGGAGCAGAACAAGGTCCCATGCAAGTTAGAACCGAGCTCTTCCATACAACAGCGAAATCTTTTGCCGTTTATAATAAAATTATTTAAACTTTGATAACAGAAACAGGGCAGAGAACAGAACAATAACAGCAACGAATTGTTATCCTATAACAGATAACAGCTCATTGCATCTTGTTCTTGTTACTTGAAATGTTATTGATTCCGTTCTGTTATCAAATAACAATAACAGAAAAATCTGCTATTGTTATCAAATCTGTTCTGTTATCTGAGCTGTTATAATGTGAACTGTTATTCGATAACAGGACATTTTGAATAACATGTTATCGGACGAACTGTTATTCTCCAATAACAATGTTATCTGAGCTGTTATAATGTGAACTGTTATTCGATGACAGGACATTTTGAATAACATGTTATCGGACGAACTGTTATTCTCCAATAACAATGTTACCTGAGCTGTTATAATGTGAACTGTTATTCGATGACAGGACATTTTGAATAAAATGTTATCGGACGAAGTGATATTCTCCAATAACAATGTTATCTGAGCTGTTATAATGTGAACTGTTATTCGATGACAGGACATTTTGAATAACATGTTATCGGACGAACTGTTATTCTCCAATAACAATGTTATCTGAGCTGTTATAATGTGAACTGTTATTCGATGACAGGACATTTTGAATAACATGTTATCGGACGAACTGTTATTCTCCAATAACAATGTTACCTGAGCTGTTATAATGTGAACTGTTATTCGATGACAGGACATTTTGAATAAAATGTTATCGGACGAACTGTTATTCTCCAATAACAATGTTACCTGAGCTGTTATAATGTGAACTGTTATTCGATGACAGGACATTTTGAATAACATGTTATCGGACGAACTGTTATTCTCCAATAACAATGTTACCTGAGCTGTTATAATGTGAACTGTTATTCGATGACAGGACATTTTGAATAAAATGTTATCGGACGAAGTGTTATTCTCCAATAACAATGTTATCTGAGCTGTTATAATGTGAACTGTTATTCGATGACAGGACATTTTGAATAACATGTTATCGGACGAACTGTTATTCTCCAATAACATGTTATTGTGAACTATTCTGTTATTTTCGACTCACCTCTACAAATCACCAAGCTTAATAAATAGCTAAAAGAAGAAGAAACAGTCTCTCCACGTAAAACGTTTACGTGGAGAGACTGTTTCTTCTTCTTTTAATTATGAACTCCACTAACGCTCCATATCTTGTCTAATAAATAGCTGTTCTACTGTTTATAGAATTATAGGTGGTTTGAGGTGTTAGTGGTGCTTTGAGGTGGTTAAAAGTGTTAGAGAGAGGTGTCTACATATCTTTAAAGGTAGTAAGATCTAATTATAGATGGTAGGAGGTGGTTTGATGTGGTTAGAGATGATTAGAGGTGTTTAAATGAGTTTAAAGGTGGCAAGTGATGGTGATAGTTGGTTAGTAATTATTAGACGATAGCAACTATCGCATCAACTATCACTGTGTAGACTCGTGATAGATTCTGTCGAGATAAAACTCAACCATCACACTATCTCGTCTGACGATATAGTTGAGTGTTCTATCACATCTGTCAGAGTACTCACCTGCAGATTTAAGAACTACCACGCTAGACTAGATGCTGATTGGTGTATGTCCCGACGTTTCGCTCCTACTGCTAGAAGCATCTTCAGGGGTGTTCATGGTGTCCTAGGTTTAAGACAGGTGGGAGCTGGAGGTTCGGTTGAGGAAACGGTCGTTTTATTCCTCCTTGGCCTCAGGTCATATCTGGTGGTGATCACCAACGAGAACGAGATCATTTATTGATTGTCAAGAAAACTATTTGAAAGGATTGTAATAAACAAAACAGTTGATATTCACCATACAAATATAATGTAGCGGTAATATCGGGTATTACCTGGTTTTGCCCTTCCTATTGGTACCCGGTATTACCCCAAGGGGTGTTTTAAAAAACAAATGGCTGTCATTTATCAACAGGTGATTGCAATAATCTCACAGTGTTGTCTAATTATTCTATTTAAACTAAAGAGGTTTACTTACCCCGTATTAAATGTAAGGGCTCTTTGCTAACAACACAAACAAATTCTTGTAAAAAAAAACAAAAAAAACTGGCTAAAAGTTTAAATAAGTGCTGAATAAAACAAACGATGTTTCGTCTTTCATTAACTATCACAAACCAACTGAGAGGCATCCAGGATTGAGTTGACTGCATCACTAGATAGATAGCAGCACTAGTTTAGGAAAAATTGAGGTACCCGGTTTGACCCGCGTACCCGGTTTTACCCTACTTTCCCCTACATATAATTTAATAAAGGAGATGGGAGAGTTGTTATGTTGTTAAATAATGTATTTGTAGGATTGAAGCACATGTTGTTCCTCTTCAAATAATAAACTAGCTCGTATAAAGTATGTTAAGAACAAAAAAAAGCACAAGATGGTTGTTGTTGGTTGTTTTTAGTTTTTTAGAGGCGGGATTTAATCAAGTTAAGAGACCCGTTGTGTTGAATTGAAGACCCCTTGTTCGTTCTTCCAGTGGTTACGCTTCTTCAAACATTTACGCGTCTACAGACCCAAGAGACGTGCAAGTGATGGACCTCTTACACTCGGAGCAAAGTGATTAGGGAGCCCTGAGATCGTAAAGTCCGAAGACTCTGGCTTAATATAAACTTGGCATTCTTCAACGCCTCAAGTCTAAACCACTCAGTTTAATAAGCTATCCGACCAATCATCAACTATATAACCAATAAAATACATATTGATGTTTATATATTTAGTTTATTTCATCTTCAATGTCATATCATGAATACGATGGGAAACTATTAAAAGACAAGTATACTCGTAGATCTCTAGTTCAATTCGTAATTCGATTTTATTACATGTTTTGATCAGCTATAATCGAATTAGATTGGTCCAATTATTTTTTTATGGGTTCAAAGAAACCTTTAAATGTTTATAAAGTGAATAAAAGACTAATATTAAAAATGATTAGTTTAATTTCTAAAAAAAACATAATAGCGTATCAACAATTAATCTTAATCAAATTTTGTTACCAACTCCGTTAAAAAACTATTTATTTTCATGAAACATGTTTTGAAGTTAGATTTAGTAAATCAATTTTTAGGGTCCGTAGGCAAAACCAAGGACCCTTATATTTTCCTGCGTGTGTCTGTCCGTCCGTCCTGTCGCCTGCTCTCACGGCTACACCTTTCGTCCGATCACTTTGAAATTTGGCATGTATGTGTCTTGTACGTGCCCACATATTTTAAAAATATAGCGACTTAAAAAAAATATTTTTCAAAAAAATTAGGGTAAAAAAACTTAAGGGTTAAATTTTTTTTATTTTTTTTTCGACACCGTGAGGGGTATCATATGAAAGGGTACGTCAAGCTGATTACAAAAATATATAATTCTTTGGTTATAACTTTGATAGGGCGAGCGTAGGCGAGTTTGAAGCGTGTCCCCCCCCCCCTCTATTTTGGTTATGTGAAGTGCAAAAAATCTGAAAAAATTCCTGAACATTCTTCGACCAAAAGTAAAGATACCACTTTTTGGAAATTTCGAAAAAAATATTATTTTATTTTTTATTGACAAAATAGTTTTGTTTTTTTATAATTATGGTCTTTTGATGTACTTATATGGTTGTAGTCCGGTTCAGTGGCCAAAAAATTCTTTATCAGAGTGTGTTTTGAGAATATCAGACCCTTAGAATGGTTCAAAGTAAGCTTTTTAGCATTTTAAAATAACACTGTTTATACACTTTACAGTTAAACACTATATAGTGTGGCCTACGGACCCTCGCTGTGTGCTGACTAGCACACACTTAACCTGTTTATTATAATTATTATAAGTCTTTGGTAGTATTCATATTATGGAACGTTTAAATTTTAATTTAAATCAAATTATAATTCATAGTGAAGCTTGATAAGAAAAGAAAACATTTTTACTTGTTCAATAATTTTATTGTCAAACCATAAATATATTTTTGACTTACATACCGGTTTCGACTTATTCAGTCATCGTCAGTGTAATGATCTGACACTGAAACTGAGATCATTACACTGATGATGACTGAATAAGTCGAAACCGGTATGTAAGTCAAAATATATTTATGGTTTGACAATAAAATTATTGAACAAGTAAAAGTGTTTTCTTTTCTTATCAGCCTTCACTATGAGTAAATACCATAAAATCTCAATCAATACTACTAACTTCAAATTATAATTACTATTTATAAAGGGAGACACACAGAGAAAAATAGACTTCAGCGCCGGGACTCGAACCACGGACCTCTCCCTCATTTCCAGTGTGCGGGAGCTCTAACAATTAAGCTACACTGAAGAATAATTTCCTCTGACGATATCGATACCTAATCCCGAATTAAGCTTTCAAATGTTTCTACAAGTCTTAGAAGTCAACAAACGACAATAGAACTTGATCAAGAAATACGAAATGAGAGGGAGGTCCGTGGTTCGAGTCCCTGCGATGAGGTGGTTAGAGGTGGTTAGAAGTCTATTTTTATCTGTCTGTCTCTCTTTATAAATAGTAATTATAATTAAATTTAGTGCTAGTAATAAAATATTTTGAAATTAGTGTTAGTGGTAGCAGAATGTTTTAAAGTTAGTGCTAGTACAAACTTTTAAAACTATATGTGACCCCACTGGAAATTGAATCGGGTGAAAACAATTACACTTTCAATTCCTTTTTTTTAATGCTATATTTTAAAATCTGTATATCATAATTTATTCAATACTGATTTGACGAGTCGTTAAGAAAGGACTCAATGGCCACCTCTAACCACCTCTTTTACTTTCTTCGGCTACAAAGTTTGTCGGCTTAGTATGTCAAAAAAGTGAGGCTATAAACTCTTAGTAGAACTTAGCCTGAAGACAATTAGGTGTAGACATTTTGATAATATCAGTAATAAAATCAATACTGTTGATAATAATGATTGCAAACAATGGAGAGGATAAGTCACGCGACTGTTTTCAAACTCCGGACCTTGTCCTTCGATTTGCATCTAATTTAATAATATGTCTAATATAAAATTTATTAGAGGGAGACAGTTACTGGAGATTTTTATTTTTCGTTTCAATTTATTATAGTATTTTATCCAAACAAGCTCCGATTCTGAATAATAAAAGTTTGAAGTTGTCTTCTTTTTAGTATAAGCTTTTTTTTTTTTATTAAAATCGAGATTTTGTCTCTGTTTGATGTTTCGAACTTAATCACGAGTTTAGTTTCAATTAATCCATAAAATTTGTTGTTTAAATCGAGATTTTGTCTCTGTCTGATATTTTGGACTTGATCACGAGTTCAGTTTTATATTTAATCCATGAAATTTGTTGTTTAAATTGAGAAATTGTCTCTGTCTGATATTTTGAACTTAATAACGACTTTAGTTTCAATTTAATCCATGAGATTTGTTGTTTGAATTGAGATTTTGTCTCTGTTGGACTTAATCACTAGTTAATTTTCAACTTACTCAGTTCTTTGAAGTAGAATGCTTCCTTTTTAACAGCCATTTATTTGGTTTAACGAATGTTGAATGGTAGACGGTTGATGTTATGATATTTATTAGTTGTTATGTTTACTTCATTTTTTTGGTAAAGACTACATTTCCAGAACTATGATCGTACTCTTAGTGTCTTTTCTAGGCAATAAGTTTTGTCTTAGTGAGCCAAAATTTTAAAAATTTCTGCGAGAATATTCCGGCCTTGGTGGATGATTAATATCATTCCTAAAAAATGAAGCAGCCAAGGATATGAAATTTTTTCCACTCCCGGGGGGTCGAATCTGAAGGTTGAAGTTCACAAACCAAAGATGTACCAAGTAGTCAATTAAGGCTCCATGGCCATGAAAGTCCATTAAGCAAGCCCGGTAAACTTACTTACTTATGACGCAACATCCCATATAGTGTGGAGGTCCCTTGGCTCCTGGTCTGCTCAACAGGGTCCTTTCAATCGTCTTTGTCTTGAATTCGTCTTCTCCAGCCAGGGACTCTAATACTCTTCTATGTTGCCTCGTAATTTCGCTGGCATACCAAGACTTCTTCTGCCTACTGGTTGACCAAGAAGGGGCATCTCTCCCTTGATAATTGTTAAATGTGGCTCAGCAATTTTTTTCCGCTTTAATCTCACTGACAATATCTGGCTTTTTGTAGAAGTTTTATAAATCAACATCTCTTTATTTCATTTATGAAAATAACTCTGAATATTTTACTCATGATCTTCCGAACATATCTCCATCTAGGGTTACAGTAGGTTTTATATCGGAACTTGTCCTTGTCGCTACCAGATATTTTGTCTTCGTAACCCGGTACACGTCCTACCATTCAGTGGTTCACAAGAGAAAATAGGTAATGATGATTTTGTAGTTGATGTCCTTGAAGTTGATGGGATACTAGGATGGTGGTAACTTAATGGTTTAGAACTGACCATGATTGTTGTTAGCCAGGCCGTTGTTGATGACTTTGTGCTGAAGCATGGTGCCGTTTTCTAGGCCCGAAATGAGGTGTCATAATGGACTCTTGGTGAATTTATAGGGAGTGAGAATAGTCTTCAGGCTGAGGTATGAAGATTTGAAAAGTCATTGTGTTAGAAGTAGGTAGGTTGGTCGTCCGCTGGACGTGTTTCCGCTAGGAAAATGTTCTCTTGAAGCCATACTAGAGAATTGTGTTGTGAGTCACTTACACTTAAGGGTTTAAGTGTAAGTGACTCACGAACACACAAAAAGTTAAGATCTGAAGTTCCCGAATCCAGTGGACAGTCAACTGTAGAGTTTTTCTTGTACCAATTTCGATCAGTAATAATGAGTATTGATAATCTTCGAGCGTTCCAGTGACACTATTCAAGAGTCATTTACATACCTAACTGTCTAAATTTGGTTTATCTTCTCGAACATTTTAAATAAATCATAATATAACAGACGTTTGGGCGTGAAGGAAGGAAAGGTATCTCTCGCTTAAAAACCAGATTCTAGTTGCAGAAAGATAAGACGTTTCATATTAATGATCATATTAAGTGGATATGTGAAGTAGGTCACCATTACCAAGGATTCCGTCATGTAAAACATCACCACCACTATGCTTTCAGTGCCAATAAAATTGCAAGGATAACCACTGCCATAGTGGTTTCAATGGTGGAGGGGGGGGGGGATCCCTTCTTGTCCTTTATCAAAAATGGATGAAGCTTGGGTTTATTCGATGGACCCATCAAGTACGGGGTCTATGTCTTGGGGTTTATAATTTGAACCATTGGGTTTCACTCCTTGGGAGTAGAATAAAAAGAGATTGACGTCACTTTTCGATGAGGAGAGAGAACTAGAGGGAAGTCCTCGGTATCAGTTGATTACTGCCGAGGTAGGGAAACAAATTGAATTGATAACCAAGCTCAACCTTCCCAAGGTATAAAACTGATAAATACTTAAACCAATATAAGACTGAAGGGGAGAAGGGCTGTCATTTCAAGCTCGGTGCTGCCATCCTGCTTCTAATCAATTAGATCCAGCTACCTTGCTAAACAGAACCACGGATAAGGAAGAAAAGGGTTGGGAAAGGTATCGGATCGGGGTATCAGCTCCGTTTTGAAGAAACAATTTTCTTTAGATTGCTATTTTGAAACGTGACCATTTCTTATCAAGATGTTTTATCCTAAAGAAATGAAGTTCTTACTCAGATAAGCTCTCAGTCAATATCATAAAGTCCAATTCCTTCCATAGCTGTCCACGTGACCTGCATATTTACTATTTCTTCGTGGTCTATATAGATAGCTTTGTCTAGCAATCGTTTTAAAAAGGTAAACCGGACATAATTAGCAAATTATTTTTTCCTTAATCAAGGTAAACATGTTCCGGTAAGTTAGTTTCAGTTATATCTAAACTAGCTTTACCTATTCAGGAATAAGACCAGCTGGAACCGGTGAATTGAAAGTCAATAGAATAGAAAAATAACGATGTTATAAATTAATTTAGTTTATGTCTGAACTAGCTTTACTTGGTTCCAAATAGACATCCGATAGGACTAGTGAATCGACAGTCTAACAAGTCGAGAGAATACGTTTTAGCTACTATCGATACACAATATAACACCATAGGTTTGTTCTAACCAAGCAGTGTACCGTCCACTGGATCATCACGGGCATGCGCAATGGATAAAAGCCGTTCCAACCAGACTTGAGAGTGTATTGTACCATCCTCCAAACTGTTCCAACCCGAGCAGGGATCGTTTGCGAACCGTTTACTGTACCGTCCAAACGATCCTCTGACAATACCAAGTACTGGTTTGTATGACACGCGCAGTTATGTCATTCGACTCAAATGTCTACAAGAAGGTTCCTTAACTGTTAGGTTTCCATAACTGTTTTTAATATAGTGCGAATATAGTCCTAAACCCGTTCTAACCTGACATGACATTATTACAGTAGAATTAGTCCTTTGCTGCACTGCAAACAGGTCGTTATGATTACTACGTTTCCATACAACTGTTTTGAGTTCAAGGTCACAACAGCAAATTTTTGGTTTTGTATTGAAACAGTTATTGAAATAATAGCTTAGAAGCAGGTATTGAATTGAAAACGAAAACAGAATTGAGACATGCGCTGTAGGTATGATGAGCAGAGATATTATGATAACCTGACTTACCTATAAACTAGGCTAAGAGTTTATAGTTTTAAACAATTGTTGTGAAAATTCCTCATGGAAACACTTACGGTTTGAAACCAAAGCAGTTTTAAAAACTCATGGAAATTCAGTAATCATGTAGTTACATTCTCTAGTTGGAATAATCTATATAGAGAAACATGACGGTTTCACTTCAGTTCTGATTGATTTGTTTTTGTTTCCAAGCTTATCAAAGTTGACGGAAGGTATGTGATTGTTCCGAAGAACGAAAAGAAAAAATTAATGATCTCCACATTCAAAAATTCCAAGACAGAAATATGTTTAAAATATCAGAGAACATTTTTCTCGTGTCTGTCTGTCGTACAGATTTAAAAATGGGGGGGGGGGGGGGTATTAAATAAATTATACAATAATGAGTTGTAAAAAACTTAAAAGAAATATAGGGGATAATTATTACCACAATTATTAT
The DNA here is from genome assembly GCA_951217055.1 of Gerris lacustris. NCBI lineage: Eukaryota > Metazoa > Arthropoda > Insecta > Hemiptera > Gerridae > Gerris > Gerris lacustris. Next base: position 70,513,049 of record OX578280.1, on the reverse strand, counting down.
CCGTCATTAGTTTTATGAAAAGCATGACAATATTTGTTTGGATTGACTTTTTAAATATTCCTTCTTATCAAAGGGGTTAAAAAATCAAAATAACTGTGATATTATCCAGTAAATTGTTTTACAATTCGTGACATTTTTCTCATTTGACTTTAAACTAGTGTCAAGCGCAACATATTAGGTTTGTTCCAACCACCAGTTCCGAATCAGTTTCGAATTTGTCCAAGATCGACGTAATGTGCATGCGTGACCATTGCTCCGTTGGGAATTGATTGGTGATTTCGTTTTGTTGGAACGCTCCTGAACTCGAACCAAACTGTTTGATGTGTTAGATTTTTAGCACTGTTATCAGAACAACTTGTTGAGTTGATCGTTAATGGGATTTTGCGTTCCTGTGCTATCAAAAATACCTGAACTTATTAAACATTAAAGATATGGATGAGTCAATAGTTGATAAAGATATGTAATAAGTACCAATCGCGTAAATCAGGGCCTGATTTAGGCCAAGGTGGCCGCCTAGGGGCTCGCACAACAAGGGGGGGGGGGGGACACCACAAAAATTTCATTTTCTAATGCTAATTAACTTCGGTAAGCTCGTAAGTTAAGGCGCGTCCACATTATGCCAGTTGGCAAGGCCAAGCGGCAAAGCCGTCTGACCGACTTACGACTTCTTGCCATCTGGCTTTCTTTGATCCGGGCCGAAAATCGTCGGGTTCGGCTTAGCATGTCAGGTGGCACGTTTTGTGCCAAGCTTGGCAAATAGCAAATGCCAAGGGAGACGTCCACATTACACTTGGCAATGCCATTTGGCCTTGCCATTCCTTGCCGCTTGGCATAGTGTGGACGAGCCTTTAGAAGTAAAACCTACATACTCATAAAGGATAGGACAATAACACATGTACATATTTTAGAAATGTTTATTTGATAAATTAATTCACGATTTCATTTCGATTTACAATTTTCGGGCTTACTGTGGTGAGCCAGTTTTAGTAGACTCACGGCACACTCGTATTTTTATTGATATAATCCTAAATACTCTTTTGTTTTAAAGAACAAATATTAATCTTAGTCCAGTTAACGAAAGAAATATTGAGGGAATAAATCGGATTGTTTCGATATTTGTTTGAAAATGGGATAAGTATCAAAAGTCCATCTTGGAAAATAGGCCCAATTTTTTCATAAATATCTAGAAAATATCCTTGGATGCACAAAAATTCATTATCGCATTCGCACATACACATTTTAGTAAGTAAGAAGAATTGAACCGTAAAAGGAGAATAATAGGCGAGCAAAAAAAAAAACAAAAAAAAACAATGAAGCGGAAGGTTACGTTTCTGTTCATGTAAACACCAAACTACTACTCCCTGCCACAGATCGCAGACTGCTCTGACAGGTTCGAAACCAATCCGTGATTCAATCAGAGCCTAGTTGGAACAACCAACTAGCAGTCAGAGTTTGAGCTTGGGCTTCGTTGGAACGCCCTGTTCCTAATGCGCATGCGTCAGCCAGTTTCAACCTAATTTGAAGTGTGGTTGGAACAAACCTATTGTTTACCAATAACAGTGAATTATATATATATATATATATATATATATATATATATATATATATATATATATATATATATATATATATATATATGCTATATATGTACTATATATTATATCGTCGCTCCAGTGGTAAAGTAGCGAATCGGAGTTTTTTCAACTTTTCAGGAGAGCCAAAAAACCATTTACTCTATTTTCAATTCCTTATAACTTTTCACTTTCTTGAGTATTTTTTTTGAAATTTTGATATTTTAGCTATATTTGTATCTTCTTTCATTCAGTATGTCTATCCAGTCTTATTTACTTCCGGTTTAACTAAAAATTCGTATTCGCTCCTTTACCATTGTATAAAATCACACTTTATTACAATTTTCCCTTTTGCTTCTAGTTTCTTTATTGTTCTCTTTGGCCATTGGTAAACCTGTTACATTACAAACTGCTATCTTATGAACTGCTTTCATAATATAAGTGACAGGTTATGACACAGTAAGGCTAGGTACTTTATTTCTACTTTTTTATTGATTAAAGTTTGGGTCACAAATAGCTTTAAGTGAAACAGCCCGTGACTTTAGTACTTCTAACTATGTAGCATTCATTTAAATATAACCAATTATATTTAACAATTTGTATAGGCAGATTTACATTAAAATTGAAAATGAATTAATGTGTTAAAAAATCAAAGTACCAGTAGTTTCCACTATTAAACTTAAAACTCAGAGAGTTGATGAAATCTATAGCAAAACTTGGGTTAGTATTTTGACTCCAAATTTGGACTCTACGACAAAATATTAAGATTTTTATTTTTACTTTTTTTCTTTTGTACAGAGAGTTAAAAATAGCGGAAAATACTGTTAGTCTGATTTTTGAACAAGGTAAGGCTTTGCTTTTGTAAAAAAAAAAATAGCTCATCATAATTTGAAAATAATTTATTTACAACAAAGTATAAAAATTGGAGGAAAAAGCTTATAATTAAAATACAATACTTTTATTACCGAACAAAAATCTGTAGAGTTATAGTACACCATTATCATAACTTTATAAATAATGAATATATATATATATATATATATATATATATATATATATATATATATATATATATACATGAGTATGCATATTTTTTTGTAGATTTAACATTAAAAAAATAAAAATTAAATAAACATTATTGAAAGTTATAATTAAAACAAATTTTTATTCGCTTTCTGAAATATCTGATTCGGGTAACCTGTCAGTTAATGTTACATTATTTTCCAAATTTTGATAAAAACTTTGAAAAGCTTTTGGAATCGTACCATCATTACAAAGTTTAATTAAATCGTTTTTTTTTGCAACGGAAATAGGTTGTTTTTTTCTATAAGCAATTACTGGTTCGATTTTGACATCATCTGACAACCTTTTGTTACCTAACTGAAAAGTTTCAAAATTTTTGTCTTCATACTTTAACTTAATAAATATTTTATTCTCTACTCCTTTCCTATATTGAATTTGAACTGCATCCTGAAACCGGCAACGATGGATATTTTGTGCAACATGCCTAAAAGGTTTGTTGTTCTCATTAAAATTCATAAATTCTGAGTGAGTTAGAGGAATTACACTAAATGGTTTTGGATTTTTCCTTGCCAATCTGATTATTTGAATCCAGCCTTCTGGAGTATATACCGGGACATTCTTTGATTTGGATTCAATTTTTGAATGGGCTGAATCACACTCCATGTGGCTATGCCCAGGTTCAAAAAACACGTGATCAATTAGTTCTATTGTTGGGTGATTATTAACAGCATGCAATAACATACAGCTGAAGTTGCAGTTTTTTTGCTGCCCGCCACAGCTATCCGACATCATTCTTACGTGTTTTATGTCATTATGACTCATTATGTACTTATAAACACTTGTGGATATTTCGATGCTACCTCGTTTACCCTCTGTTTCGTCCCAGGTGTAACAATCGACATCCTGGGTTCCTAAATTGTAAATTGTTAAATTGTAAAATGACAATTTTCTTACATAAAAAAAGGGACCTGCAGGCCCTTTTGGAAGTTGTAAAACCGCCTCCAAATCAAAGTTAAATGCCAAAACTTCACTATTTTCTTTGGCTGCCTCTTTATCGAGGTCGCGTTGTTGTCGGGCAGCTAATTTTCTACCTAAATGAATAGAGTGATTTTGCTTATTCACTTCTTTATCTTCATCAGACAATGAATTAAAAACAACACACTTTTTGCATACATCCTTTTTTGGCTTATGGAATTTCAGTTTAAAACTCCTAAAAACTTTCCTGTATTTTTCTAATGAACATTGTCTATGATTATTTTCAATACACTTTATTTTGTAGAGATCATGCATTAAAGTTATATTTAAAGTTGACTCTAAGTACCTATAGTTTGACGATTTCCTGCAATAATGTGATTCAACAGATGGGAACGAAAGAATGTGGTCTCGAATAAAATGTTCATCTTCTACTGAAAATTTATTGGGAGGTTCTTTATGCCCTCTTTTGTCAGTTGAAAGTACGCCAAACTTATTAACTTTGCTAAACGCTCCTCTTACAAATGATTCAGTTATGCTAAGCGTTCTTAAAAAAAAATCGCGGCACACAGTGTGACGTTCGTTGTTATATTTAAAGGAATACGCTTTCGTCATACTCTTTCTTGAACCTTCGTTTGATTTCTTAGATTTATTTATTGAAATATTGCTTAGTATAAACAATCTTTGTTCTTGAACAGTGCGAATTTTTCTAAATTCATTATAAATGTTTTCCCTAATATTTTGAGGAATTTTTTTAATGCAGTCATGTTTACCTTGACAGTTGGCATGTTGTAGAGGTTTTGCATGAATCTTTTTGCCCGTAGTAGTAGTATACTCTACTCCACGCAACCGTTTAGCTCTTTCTGCTGCTCTTTTCCAAGTGTTTGGATCAGTTTTTTTAATTATTGTAGGTAGGTCTGGAGTTGAATTATCTTCAATATTCTGCTCAATGCTGTCATCTCCAACAGATGATTCTTTTGATCCAGGTAGCTCGTAATCAGGATCTTCTATATTATTATCTGAATCAACTACGTCCTCTGAAACATTTAGAGCTTTCATGTTAAAATATAACATTTAGGTTGAACAAAATATATGGGCCGCTTTGGGTTTACAGTAAATTGGGTTACTACTAAGAAATTGACTAGAAATAAATTGTGGGCTTATAATAAAAATTGTTTACCATTAACTGGAATTTATACAGGAGTGTTTAATTTGTTTTACTTTAAATAATCTCATTATGTTGTTTCCCATTTATGTCAACAATTATCATTTACAGATTTTTTTTTCTATACATTATTCTACTAATTTCATAGTGAGTAATGAACACCATTGTTTCTCTTTCAATGATAGGTGTTATTCATAAGCGGCACAAAATTAAACTATTTTGTAATGGGTTTCATGCAATATATAGCATTCATGATAGGTATAAAAATAAGATCGCCAAAATCAACATTAACAGAAGACAACAAGTCCTTATCCGTAAAAAATATATCTATATAAAGGCCAGCAGACGCAAAATAGCGTATTACTAAATAGGAGAAAAACGCCACTAAAGAATTAACTTAGCACACAAATGCTATTATAAAAAGTAAAAACAACGCCGTTTAATTAGGTAAATAATGTTATCAAGTTAAAATATGTTTAATAGAACTCCCTAAACATTAAGAAACAGCAGTGCATTTTGAAAACATTTTGGGTTAAGCTATTTTGCTTCTTGTGCCCTCAAATATACATACTGCATACATGCATAAGTAACAACAATAACATTTACCAATATCTGAATTAATTTCTGAACGTTCATTTTCATTCTCAACAATTCCAGAACTTCCTGCAACTGATTCTTTAGCACCCTCTGACACAGTAACCGTCTCATTTTCTGCAGCTTAAAAATAAAAATAGTTGTATAAAAAATATTATAATATATATAAAAAATATATCATTGTAATTACAAAAATATATAATATAAATATTTATTAGAAAGATCATTATTGACTTACCATGGTTAGAGAATGCTTTCTCTTTGAGTAACTGTAAGAATTTTAAGCGGGCACTCATCTTCTACACAAACTTTAGATATATTTTATGGACAAATATTAAAAAACACTTCACAATAAACACTAAGAATTAAAACAAAGAGTAAGAGTCAAACGTTCTCTACCAAATCCTGAATAGAAATGAACTGAAAAGGCAGGAAGTTAAAAATTGTCCAAGAATTTGAGGGAGGCGACAAATCTCAGAATTTCTCTGGCCAGGCCAATTCTTCTTTACTTTTACCTGATAGAATTTTCAAAGAAATAAAAAAAAACTGAGTATTATAATAAAATTATAAAACTACAGGAATATGGTATACCTATTCGCTGTTTTGTTAATGGCAATTTATGGAATTGAACAATAGTAAAGTAGCGAATATGCCTATTCGTTACTTTACCATTGTCTAATTTTAAAAAAAGTCCATATTCGTGACTCTGCAAGTAGTGATTCTAGGGGTTCTGTCGTGAATTGACCAAAAATGGTATTACCACTGGATAGAGCATGGAAAATTACCTAGATTCCAATAATAATCTCATTTTCGAAAAAAAGTCGGATTCGCTACTTTACCATTGGAGCGACGATATAACCAGGTCATACATATGCCAAATGTATATGACCAAACTGTCCCACAACCTACAAAATAACAAATGAATAAAACAAACTGATTACGAGACCTTTCCAACTAGAAATTTTGACCAGCAACAAATGTAATTTTTAATTAAACAAATAAATAAAGTCGTGTATAATAAACGTTTTTCTTTTTTCTACGTTTTTCTATTCCAAGCAATTTCATAAAAATTCATTTAACAAATGAAACTAATTATTAATTATCGATGTAGATTATTTTTGTAATTTCATTCTATGTCCTTTATATTATTATTTGCGTGTTAAACTATTTTATAACCGACTATTCATATAAATCAGCGTCGTTTATTTTTTAAAATGAAAATCATAAATTTTTTATGTATATTAGGTGTAGTAATGCATATTGAAAACATATTATATTTAAGCATACATGAAATATAATATAGCTGAATTATTGGTTTAGCTATGAAACTATTAAAATTTATTGGTTTATTGTTAAAATGATTTATATAAAGTATGAACTAAAAAGGTAAATTCAAATTAGTTTTTTTTCTCGGAATGGTCGATAATTGATTTTTCCTACAATTGACCGACAAAGTGGTTGTATTGCACTCAAAATAGTACGCAAAACAGCACATTCCTGCACTTACTACTTTACCGCCCTCGTTTTACTTTACCGCACCCCAGTGTTCCCGAACATAAAGAACTTAAATCTAAATAAAGATTAAAAAATCCAAATTACAATAATAATAACAATGACAATTAGTGATTATTTTACATAATTTAAACACTATATATCAAATATAAAAAAGGTAAAATATAAAAATGTAATGATAGACAATCTAAAAAAAAAAAGAATCAAATGTGATGAGTAAATGTTATGATGAAAAATAATAACAGCGCTTGGTCAGGTTTGCTGAATTAGGCAAAAAAAAAAGGCAACACTGGCTATAAACAGAACAGCAGGTTTAGTTGATATTGTAAAACCTCTTACATGTTGATGAACACTCTATTATTTTATATTTTATTTACAGATAAAAACTAACTGTAGGAAAAATTTAATGAGCAACTCGAGAAACCTTTCTGCCCTCGCCTGAGGCTCGTGCGTAAATATTTCTCTCAAGAGCATTAAATTAGCCATTCATTTTCTACTATTTATAAAATAATTAAGTTGGCAAACCTTACTTTTTTGCCCTACTTTCACTTTTTCTCCCTACTTTTGAGTTCAGGAAGAAAAGACTTACTTTAGTCCCTCCAAAAAAATCCAAAATCTTAACTTTCTCGCGCTACTGGAGATAAAAGACGTTTGTGAGATCAGTCGGTTGCAAGTCACAACTCGATGTGGGTCCGTAACCTAGGAACAGCCCATCTCTCGTATTTAAAAAAAAATATACATTTTATCATTAATACACTATAATTTCTTTTTAGTAGAACGGTATTCAAATAAAAACAATAACAAAAATCGGGTACGGGGTACCTCGGAACTTTTCCTCACTTCAGAGGCCACAAAAGTGGCCTCTCCTGCTGCTTCGCAGCAGGAGGCAGCAGCATTGGACGTAGTCAGTACTTGGATGGGTGACCGTTCTGAACTGATTTATTATCATTCTTCAAAAAAAACCTTATTTTTAATACCTATATTTTATTTAATTATTTGAAGTTTGGCGGTAATTTGACAGATGTAAACAAACTTTGACGTCATTAAAATTATCGCACTAATAAATAATTATATTCGCTTATAACTTTTTCTACTTCTTAATTCTACTGAATTAATTTCAAAGTTATCTCCCTCTAAATATTGCTCTATTTTATTAAATTAATAATTAATAACAACAATTGATTTTTTTAATTTAAAATTTAATTATTTACTAAATAATAAATTATTTGTTACAGGTGAGCCAGATATAATTATTACCATTTTTAAGATGGGTGAGTCATTTAAATTACAATATTATTTATTATTAATTTTTAATAGTTATTCGAATAAGCTTCACGGAAATTATACAGCTCGTAAGATATATTCATGACAAAATGTAATTTAATACATAAAATTGGTAATAAATCAACAGGTATATTTTTGAACAAACCTTTTAATTTAGTAAAATTCAGGGTGGGGCGTGGGAAACGAACATTTTCCTACGCGCTGGTGGGACGTCCGCCGGGGTAGTGGGAATGAGGTAGTGGTGTCATTCAACGCACAGGTTGCCCTGGTTACCTTGGTGGGTTGCCCTTGAAGACTCAAGGCTAGTGGGAATGAGGTAGTGGTGTCATTCAACGCACAGGTTGCCCTGGTTACCTTGGTGGGTTGCCCTTGAAGACTCAAGGCTAGTGGGAATGAGGTAGTGGTGTCATTCAACGCACAGGTTGCCCTGGTTACCTTGGTGGGTTGCCCTTGAAGACTCAAGGCTAGTGGGAATGAGGTAGTGGTGTCATTCAACGCACAGGTTGCCCTGGTTACCTTGGTGGGTTGCCCTTGAAGACTCAAGGCTAGTGGGAATGAGGTAGTGGTGTCATTCAACGCACAGGTTGCACTGGTTACCTTGGTGGGTTGCCCTTGAAGACTCAAGGCTAGTGGGAATGAGGTAGTGGTGTCATTCAACGCACAGGTTGCCCTGGTTACCTTGGTGGGTTGCCCTTGAAGACTCAAGGCTAGTGGGAATGAGGTAGTGGTGTCATTCAACGCACAGGTTGCACTGGTTACCTTGGTGGGTTGCCCTTGAAGACTCAAGGCTAGTGGGAATGAGGTAGTGGTGTCATTCAACGCACAGGTTGCACTGGTTACCTTGGTGGGTTGCCCTTGAAGACTCAAGGCTAGTGGGAATGAGGTAGTGGTGTCATCCAACGCACAGGTTGCCCTGGTTACCTTGGTGGGTTGCCCTTGAAGACTCAAGGCTAGTGGGAATGAGGTAGTGGTGTCATTCAACGCACAGGTTGCCCTGGTTACCTTGGTGGGTTGCCCTTGAAGACTCAGTCGGCACAACGTCAGAGTGGACGCTACAAGATCGTGTATTCGCATATTATGATACTTATGTTCGTAGTGGTGAATCTGTTTCCGCAACTTTACAAGCATTTCGTCGCGAATTCAACATAAAAAAACCACTTCATAGACCCAAAGTGACGGTCCACTTTCATAATTTGGCCTTATTTCATTGAAGAGGATGGTGCAACTGTCACAGTGACGTCAGAGCGATACATAAAAATGATCGCAAACTGAGCTTCGAAGGAGGATAATCTAGCGAAAAGTGTGGTTCAAACAAGATGGAGCTACGCCTCATACGGCCAGAACTTCTATGGCTGTTCTTAGGGCCATGTTCCTTGCCATCTTATCTCCCCACATGGTGATGTCCCGTGGCCTCCCAGGTCACCAGATTTATCTAAATGCGATTCCTTTTATAGGGATATTTAATTTAAGCACCTGTACAATACTGTACATGTACAATGTACATGAATCAAACCTCGGGGACTGGATGCTTTGAAGAATGAAATTCGTCAGAAAATCGCTGGAATCAACTGTCAAATGTTGGAGTGGGTAGAGGAAAAGTTTCGTGAACGGCCTCCACCATGGCCCATGGCATTAATGAAAATGGTCATCACTTGAAGGATGTTATTTTTCGTACATGACTCACTGTTTTAGGCATTGTTTAAGCTTTCTGTTTCTATATTTTAATAAATAAAATAATATTATTTACAAAATTGCCGGTTCTGATTATTTGAAAAATTTCCGTTTTCCATGCCCACCCTGTACATTATTAGTTTTTCGGAGCCAACTGAAGAATATATTATATATATCATATATATATATATATATATATATATATATATATATATATATATATATATATATATATATATATATATACATATATATATATATATATATATATACATATATATATATATATATATATATATATATATATATATATATATATATATATATATATATATTATATATATGAATGTACAACATGTAATTATTATGTAAGTTTGTGCTTAGCTCGATATTTCATGTTTGTTCTTAGACGGCTCGTGAGTAAATATTTCTCTCGAATGCAGCAAAGTTCCAATTTGCGCACTGGTTGCACAAATAACTATTATCTCCAGTAGGGAGAAAATGTTATGATTTTGGATTAGTTTAGAGGAACTGAAGTAAGTCTTTTCTTCCCTGAACTCAAAAAGTAGGGAGAAAAAGCAAAAAGTAGGGAGAAAAAGAAGGATCGCGAACTTAATTATTTTATAAATAGTAGAGAATAAATGGCTTCACTTAGGTAGTGAAGTTGTTGAAATCAGGTTGGTAACACTGCTTTTTCGACCTTATTTGCAATTTGCGCTTATCATTCATTGTTTACACCTGCATCTAAGTAACCTTCTATGAGGTAGTAACCTGTGAGTTTAATTGCAATTCTTATTTGTTTTTAATATTGAATCTCTTATATATCTTCTATTAAAAGTGCTAATAATTATTGTTATTTATTAAAATAATAAATAAAAACTGTGCAATGGATGAAGATACGTTTTCTCCCTACTGAAGATAAAATATTGAATGTACCTCGGGAGTATAGTGTTATAATTCTCCTCGCGATAATTATCCCCCTTGGCTGCGCCTCGGGAGCTAATTAGCGTTATTCCCTCGGCTATCACCTCAAGAACTAACTTATTCTCTCAGGAAATAATGGCTTACTTTACTCCCTAAGTGCATAAATAACTATTAAACTCTTTCTTAAAATGTTAAACTTATTGTTACTACTTATTGCTCAAAAGTATAAGAACTTATAACTTAACTAACTATAAGCTAATTAAAAATATGGAGATAAAGCTACTTCTATAGCTTGCACATGCTTTACTTCAAGAAATAATTCTTCAGAAAATAGACCTTAAAGAAGGTTACAAAGCTTAAAAATATAAATAAAACAGAACTGACAATGTGATTGGTCTAAGAATAAGATGTGGATCATTAACAAGGGTAACTACCTGACACTGAGTGAAGCCACAGCAGTAGTCTAGTTAAGTTGGAGGACTTAGCAGGTCTTTAACTTTACTTGTGTATTGTGATAAACATCCTCTGTGCTTGAGTACATAAATCCTAGATGTCTAGAACACACGTGAGATATAATCACTCAAGTAGCAGTTCTACCAGTGAAACCTTTCAATGTTCCTTAACACTGTCTTATTTTAGTCTGATTTAAATGTTTAAAAATAACAGTATTGGGCTCAAATTTTGTAATTCATATTTTGGTTGTATTCATACTGCGGAAAGATTACATTTTAATTTAAATCAAATTATAATTATTATTAACTACGGAAAACAGACAGAGAAAAATAGACTCTAGCGCCGGGATTTGAACCACCGGCCTCTATATTTCCAGTATAGCGCTCTAACCAATTCGGGTCAAGGTATCATTAACGTCAGAGAAACTCTTTCTCCTGGATGGTTAGAGCACTATACTGGAAATATAGAGGCCAACTAAGCTACGCAGGAGAATGAATTTCTCTGACGTTAATGATACCTTGACCCAAATTTAAAGCTTTCAATTATACCACAAGTCTGAGAAGTCAACATTAATGACAAAGAACTAGACCGAGAAATAACGCTTATAATTATAAAGTACCCAATTAGTACCTGTACCTCACACAATCAATTAGAAATTCATATTTTACGATTTTGGTAGTATTCATACTACGGAGAGATTAGGTATTAATTTAAATCAAATTATAATTATTATTAACTACGGGAAACAGACAGAGAAAAATACACTCCAGCGCCGGGATTTGAACCACGGGCCTCTATATTTCCAGTATAGCGCTCTAACCAATTCGGGTCAAGGTATCATTAACGTCAGAGAAACTCTTTCTCCTGGATGGTTAGAGCACTATACTGGAAATATAGAGGCCCGTGGTTCAAATCCCGGCGCTGGAGTCTATTTTTCTCTGTCTGTTTCCCGAAGTTAATAATAATTATAATTTTATTTAAATTCAAATTTTGGATTTCCACTAAATGAATAGTCCTGATAACGAACTTGAGTTTTGAAAATTGTAGGTCTGCTTTGCGTCAAATTTGATTTGTTGTCTGTGCGTCAATCACGTCCAAATGGCTCAACTGATTTTGTTGGATTTTGGGCACAATATCAAGCTCAATTCTGCCGGTGATATAGGCTGTAACTCTTTTTGGTAGTTCTATAAAGGGCGGAGAACAGCCCATCTAAATATAGATTACAAAATTCTAATTTTATTTTTTATGAAAATTTATTTTACCAAATCTGCAGAAGAAGGTATAGACAATATTTTATATTTTATGAAAATTTCTGTAGGAAAAACTGTTAAGAAAGATAAGTTTTCAATCGCAGTCAAAAAATATTTATATTTATTTTTTAAACAAATCAAGAAGACAAAAGTTTTATAAATCACACCTTACCATCCCTAGACCTTTACAATTATAGCAATCACCACTTCTTTAAAACGCTAAAATAAAATATACGAGTGTGTACGTAGTATAATAATTTCAAAAATAATTTATTGATAACTGCCAATAGGGATTTTCTAAAATTTTATCTTTAAGGGGAACATAGGGACAAAGTAAGAAAAGAGTGGGAAATAAGCCCAGACTGATCTTCTAAAGTTAGGAAATTAATACTAGAGAGCGGGTACATATTTCTGATGTAAGTATGTATATTCAAATACCGCTGCTTTTCCCGGAAAGTTATCTTTTAAAAATTTTTCGTTGGAATCAATTATTAATTTTGGATATTTGCAAAATATCTAATCATAGGGGAGGGGGTATAGAAATAAGGGGAAGGAAAAGAATCTAGATATTCTTGCTTAGTACATAATTTCCCCGTAGTTAATAATTCTCCCGTAGTTAATGACAATTATAATTTGATTTAAAGTAAAAGTTAATATTTCCGTAGTATGAATACTACAAAAACTTAAAAATAATTTAAACGTTTCTTGATAGTAGTTTATAAACCCATCAAATTAAAAATAACACACTCCATAGCAAAGCACGAGTATCCAGCTAATTAAAAATAAAGACGTGTGACACAAATTACAAAAACTATTTATTGCGTCCAGGCTTTTATCTTTAGTGATACACTGTGCTTTTAAAAATGTGATATTTCCTTTTTAGTGTATATTTTATAAAAGTGTTTTTTAATTTTATTTTTCTTCCGAGCTTACCGAAGGTAATGGAAGCTAGGTGGTCGTTCTGAAGAACGAAAAAATTTTCGATCTCCGATTTCAAATGCTCTAAGACAGAAATCCGTTCCTAACCCGCAAATAGCACCAGGTTAATTTCAACCAACTACGCCCTTTAACTTTTGCTTAATTGATACTTTAATTGATGTAAACAATTTAAAAAATCGGGTACGAGGTACCTCGGAACTTTTCCTCACTTAGGAGGCCACTTTAGTTGCCTCTCCTACTGCGAAGCAGGAGGAGGAAGCAGCAGAAAAGTAGGTTCAAGATGGCGGAAAAAGTTGATTTTTCCGGGCGGCACAACTACAGGTTAGGACTGATTTTTCTGCCAAGTTTCAACTCTCTAGGTTAAATACCCTGGGCGCTACGATGATAACACACATACTGGCGTCATGCTGAAACCCACTCAGGAGGTCTTAAAAACACCCGAAACGGATAATTCAGTTGAAATTTCAAAAAAAAAAAAATTGGGATGAAAACAATACTTTTCCTACCATAGGTGAGGAAAAGTAAAAACGGGGGAAAATTAAATAAATTGGATAATAATAGGTTTTATAAGCAATATCTGACAATAATTTATTTTTACCGACAAAAGTTCTCGAAATAAAAGCGTGGGCCTCCCCGTTTGCAGGGAGATGTTGCTTGGGGCAGTCGGTGTCTGAGTCGGTAAACGCAAGGAAAGTGGAACAGGGTTCCAACCGACTCTACCCTACAGCGAAATCGTTGCCGTTTAAAAGTATATGATGGAATTAACCTTACTTACCTGTCAATGGTTACAGTTGTTTATATTTTTCAAATTTAACCTCCATAATTTTTAAGAACTACTCCATTATTTTTATTTCTTAACACTTCGCCACTTTCTGAATGAAGCCTAAAACAGGCTTGGCCTTATAAATACGACTTCACTGTCTTTTTTGGGAGGGTGTCTGAACTTTTTCTTTTCTTCTAAGTCATCTCCTTCACATCACCCACATGACTCCTATGTGAGTGCTCATGATTCTAATGTTTTATGCCTCATTCAGAAACTGGGTAAGTTTTAAAATAAAAATAAAAGAGTAGCACAATCAAAGTAGAAGGGAAGCGAGGTAATGGACTAAAGAAAACCAGACTTGGTCACAATGTAGTTACTACTTTGATTGGCTTACTTTTTTGAGAGGGGGTTTGGAATTTGGGCATTTTTTCACGGTTAAGGTTTTGTTGAAGATTTAATTCTTTTACTGGCTACAGCAGCAATTTTTATATGGCACTGGAGGGATCTAGGTCAATATATTTTTCTCATTAAATACATTAAACCGACGAACAATAACACGGGTATAGAGTATAGAGTATTATATTATATAATATTAATTGGCATCGCGTGGATCTACCATAGAAGCGAGTGCATAGCACTTCAGTACCAATAGCAATACATACTGAATAATAAAAAAAATAGTTAATCATGATGAGTTATTAGTAAAGGCATATATATACAGCGTGATGGGGCCACTCTGCTTTTTTACCCCACTCATTAACTTACACACCCCGGTCTTCTCGATTTCAACTATTATAGAATGTGTCACTTCATTACACTAAACTTCAGCTTGCATCAAATTGAAATTTTACCAAAAATTGTCTTCAAACTTTATGAGATGGCCGGTTTCATCAGAATGTTGTGCAATCGATGATCTGCGATCGTTGTTTTTCACAGCTCTTACGTGTTCTAGTAGGCGGGTAGAGATCAATCTTCCTGTTTGTCCGATGCAGTTTTTGCCGCAACTGCAGGGGATTTGGTAGACTCCGCAGGTTATGAGATGAAGTTGATCTTTCGGCGATTTCAGGAGTCCTCTGGTGGTCATTTAGGCGTTGCATGTGGTCCCGATGCCGTGCTTATTTTGTCGGTCGTTCCGATGGATGGCGGGCGACTTCGTGGGTAGCAGAGCCAATAGACTTCGTGGTGGCAGAACCAATCATATAAGCTCGGAGATTCCATCAACCGGAGCTTATGAAGTTATGAAGAATCATAATGAAGATCATTATGAAGTTCTTGGTGGATTTCCTCTGCGACGTCAACGGGCATTCCTCGAACAGCTGATTCAATTCCGCAAATGATTTTCTCCACAGGAATCTTTTTTGGAGCAATAGCGAAATTAAATCCTTTCATGAGAACCTTCTCGGTGGCGGGGTCCAGGTCTTCGTCGGTGAAGTTGACGATAACCTTTGTTGAAGGCAGCTCCTCCGACTTCTGCTTTTCTATCAGACGCTATCAGACGGTCAAACTTCTGCTTCGGTTTCTGCTCCGTCTTCTCCGCGACGTACTCAGCTTGGGCAGACGTAACACGATCGATGGCTTCCCAATCTTCAGGTGATCATGAACTTCATATGGTACTCTTACATTCGCCATCACCTGCCCGATTGCGTCATCCCGACAAAGGATAAACCTGACTCAAGGAACCCCCGGAGAATCCAGGTATAACCTACGTTCCAGAAAACAACTATAAATACGCCGTCCTTCACTCCAGTCGTCAGTATGTCTTGTTGTTGCTTCAAGTAAACATCGCGATGCACCACACCCCTGAAGATGCTTCCAGTAGTGGAAGCGAAACGTCAGACTTCAACCCCTTCGTGACGCGGATTTCACAGGAAAACTAAGCTGTTTATTACGAGTCTACCCGCGGAGTTACCTATTCTCGCGTTGGCGTGCGATTTTTCGTTAGAACTATATGGGGATCAAAAATGTAAATTAATAATTTGATGCTGTAAATATTTCTTCCAATATCTATTTAGAAAGACAGTTAATATTATGCTTCTCAATAATATGATGATGTTAGAGGTTCGGTTCGATTCCCTGTCAGACAGAAATAATTTTTTAGTAAATTTGGATGAAATGTTGAATACTAAATCAGTTTTATAGTGTAAACCCTGAAACTTGAAAGTACTAACTAATAGAAGACACCGGACGAAGAAATTGTGTATTTAGAAAAGTTTAGTATTAAATATAGTTTAGTATGTGATATACTATTTTAATTATGATTATTAGATAGATTATTATTAAAAATATTGTAGAAATAGAACTTTTTTATAGAAATGAAACTTTTGCTCAAATTTAGGTGTATCAGTAATATGCTTACTTAGTTAGTTACTTAAAGTAAATTCAACTTAATAAATATAAGTTAGTGGGCGTGACCAAATCGGTAATTTTGTTGTTTATCAAAAGAAAGCAAATTTAGAACAACTTGTTAGAAAATTGTTATAAAAGAAAATCAAGTTGATCTAAATAAAAGTTGTAATGAGTTGATGGTTGATAAAGACAGTTGGGATATTTATCTAGGTGTGAAGTAAGCAGCTGGAGTCGAGATACTGGGCGGGACTTTGTCCTGATAAGGGCTTAGATAGGCGGGAGCGGGAGGTGAAGTCCCTCGCAGACAGGCCCATATCGATCAACCACCTCGCTCCTACAGAGTGAGAGAGATAGAATCAACTTTTCATTTAGACCTCAACACTCACTCACTTAGATAAAATATATACTTTAACTGGGAGCTTCACCTACTTCATAACCAATACATACTTCATTCAATACTTTCAATACTTGATTTTTACTCCTTAAACTTTTCCACTACTACAACCACGCAATAACTTTATCCATAATAATTATCTCATCTCTTATCGTTTAGTTTACAAAACTAAACTAATTTTAAACAAAAACTTACTCACTTTTTTTATATAACTCAGCTTTCTTAACTTTATATTCTTGGTTAAGTTAGAAATGAAAGTCGATGTTTTAGAAATGAAAATTTATATCGTCAGAGCTTTCGCTAAAATCTGAACATAATTCTGAACATCATCAGTGAGCAACAACTACGTTAGATAATGTATATAAAGTTTCATTTAAATCGATACGTTAGAAAGTAAGATATTGGGAAATATCTTACTGGGTGTTCTCGTTTAAAAAGAAAAAAATAATTTTTACCCATTGTTTGTTACACACGATCCATTGATGAATGCCTGGGGTACATTAGATGAATATAGTTGTTATTTACGTAGGCTGTTCAGAAAGTAATAGACGTTTTGGCCTGGCGTGGCAGCTAGCAGGGCTAGCGCCGCTCTCTTAGGCCATGCGCACACTGGGGGCAAAACAGTCTGTATCTTTGTCGCTGGCGACAATCTTTTGTACCGGGGCAGACAGCCCGGAGACAGCCCACAGACAGTCTGCAGACTGTTTTACCCCAGTGTGCGCCTAGCCTTAGCGTCAGATGTTTCTTAGACTCAGTACGCATCTAGCTATGGAAGCGTGTGCTTCGTGCCTCTCGTACTTTGGCTGCAGTGGAGTTTTAAAATGAGCGCTGCAATTGAAAATCCCGCCGATTGTGAAGTGGGATCTGTGATAAGGTTTTTGTAGACGAAAAATCACAAATCAACTGAAATTTATCGCCAGATTTATGATTTGTATGGAAAAGGAATAATCAGTGAAATACGAGGGAGGAAGTGGTGCATTGTTTTTAAAAATGGGCGAACCAATGTTCACGATGAAGATTGAAGTGGTAGGCCTAGTCTTGTGACTGATGAACTGGTGGCGAAAATCTGGGAAGATCGTCGTTTCACGATTACGCAACTCTCTTAACATTACCTCCAGATTTCACGGAGTTTTACTTGTACTATGAAATTGAAGTAGGAAAACTTAGTTTCCACAAGTTTTGGTGTAACGTTTTGACACTGACGCTGAACTGCATTGGCTGTGTAAACCGGTGGTTAAAATCATAGGCGGCGGATTTCTACAGAGAGGGTATTGAAAAGCTTGTGCCACGGTCTGATAAATGCCTTAATTTGAATGGCGATTATGTAGCAAGATAGCCTATGGGTACGAACACAGTGGAGCCTAGCTGGTCGCTTACTCGCATACTCGCTTAGAGATAGGAAAAATTACCCGTGCTTCTTTATGGGGACGAACACAGTGGAGCCAGGCAGGTTACCTGGTTGGGTGCAGTAAGCTTAGCAGCAAGCTTGAAGAATTCCTACCTCGATTGTTACATAGCTCTAAGCGTAGTAGATTGGCCCCGAGTGTGGGCGCTAAGCCTAAAAACAAGCTGCAATGTGTGTGTGGCCCGCTACATGCTAGGTAACCAGCTAGGTAACATACGACCTGCCCTGCTATCAACCAGGCTCCACTGTGTACGGACATGTAGAAAAATGTTAAAGCGCCTGCATTCAAGGCCAATCACTTCCCATAGAGCTATGTAACAATCGAGGTAGGAATTCTTCAAGTTTGCTGCTATGCTTTCTGCGCCCAACCAGGCATCCTGCCAGGCTCCACTGTGTTCATGCCCGTAAAGAAGCATAATTTTTCCAGCCTGTAAGCGAGTATGCGGGTAAGCGACCAGCTAGGCTCCACTGTGTTTCTACCAAGTAACCAGCTGGGTAACATGCGACCTGCCCTGCTACCAACCAGGCGCCACTGTGTAGATACCCTAAGACTTTACTTTCAAATTGTATATAATAAATACTACCCAATTGTATATAATAAATACTACCAAATTGTATATAATAAATACTACCAAATTGTATATAATAAATACTACCAAATTGTATATAATACAATTTTTCAATTTCTTTATTTTCATTTTAAAACTTCTGCTACTCTATGGACAGTGGAGAGCCTAAGTATTATCGTGTTGGGATGCGAGTTTTCTTTAAAAGATAAAACTCAAGAAAGATTGGGTTCTTACCCATATTAAGAACTAGCCTTCACTCTGCTCATGCTAGGTATTAGTGGCTATGTTTCTATTAATCATGTAGGCATAGCAATTAATTGAAATACCTAAATAGTTTTATTCCAAAGCCATCGGCACTGTATAATAGATCATTCATTCCATAACTTAGAATAAAATACGTTCCGAATCGCTATTTGGGGTCTATTAATATAAATGCAAAATTTCCTCTATTTTACTACGTTTTTATTAGCTTGCTTTCTTGTTTGTTTGTTTGTTTGTCCAGTACAAATCTTGCAATTGATTTTTAACTAACTTCCCGAGTAGCTAGACTTTTGAAACTTTTAGAATAGCTCAGAACACGATGACAATGCATTATTTTAATACTTTTAACCATCTCTCAGCCGAATTTAATTAGTTTTTAGCAAATTTTGAAAGTTAGTTCTTAATAAATTGGCTTTGACTAGACTTAATTCCTGTCACTCCTTGAGGAGCAAAGGGCAGCTCTAAAAATTCTCCAGTCGGGACGATTTTTTGCCATTCATTTTACTTCACTCCAGGTCTTTCCGCATTTCTTGGCTTCTTTCTCGATCGTCCTCTTCCAAGTGTTCTTAGGCCGGCCACGTTTGCGTTTCCAGTCGAGTGCATCTATTTCGATGACTCCCTGGGGCTTCCTTGGAGAATGTCCAATCCAACGCCATTTTCTCTCTTTGCCATTACGATTTGTTTTTGTTGCGTAACATCCCACAGATCTCCATTTTAAATTATGTCAGGCCATCTTATATTTAGGATTCGGCGTAAACAGACTTATTTAATCTTATTTAATAACCATCCGATAAAGGGTGGTTAATTAAAGCAAGTGAGTTTGAGTTACTTTATTCCCAAGCCCATATCTAGATGAAAATCTATCGTGGATAGATAGCGCTTTCATGTTTTTATAGAGTAATAACTGTTATTACTCCATTTATAATGGTATAGGCGTTGTACAACCACTCGATGTGGAGGACCCTTAAATATCTATTATGAAAGTATCAACAGTAGAATAAAAAGCGTTAAATTGGATAACAATAATATAATTAGTCGCGTGCATTTACTTATTAACAATTTCATTTATATGTAAATGATCTGTCAAATCTGATTAAAATGTAAATGATTCAAGCTAATTCTTAATTATAAAAAAAATTATTTGACGTTTGTCGATGTCATTTTTGTACATTTAAATATTCATGGAACTTTGTTTCAAACAATTGTTCTATTCATAAACAAGTCAAGATGTGATCAGTTTCGTAGAAACACTCGTTTTATACTCCGGTTGAGGTTAAAACTAGTAAAATGCAGAGGATTATTGCGAGTACACAGAGAACGTTATCTCGATGTTATATTTCATGTCTAGGGGTAGAGTAGCGTGACACCGAGTGGAACAGTGTGTCCCTGGTTCGAGGGTTTTCTACCCCCCACCCACACACCCTTCTCTTCTCTACCGTGTTGCTTCAATTGTTCGAACAGCAACAAAATGTTTTTAAAATAGTTCCAGCCCTCGGTAATAGATCTAAGTTTTTCCACTACCTTCAACAGCATATCATTTGTTTTCATGGGATGACCCTCATTTATTTTTTATTTTATTTTTACGGGGAAAAAAAGTCAAAAAAATCATTCATTCATTTGTACTCATTTATATTTCTGTATATATATATAGTAGTCTCAGTTTATCTTTTTTTTATATTTCAAAAGCATGTATAATCGAACCTTGAACTGTAAACTTTCAGCTTTTCAAGCTCCTTACCTAATAGTTATATTTCCTCTTGGGGTAAGGTATAATAGAACCTTTTTTTTTAAGAAAATAGGAATAGCTTAACTTACACGATACACTATAAAAGAAAACAACCATTGGTTCAAGAAAGAAAAATAAATTGGAATAACTTTTTTAATTTAGAACGTAAAATGGATTATTATTATCGCAATACATCATTGTTTACACGTCTTTTTATACTTACAATAAAGGTTTATTTTACCAACCGATTTCAAGAAAAGTATAATTGATAGTCAAGGAAATTAAAAAAAAAAAAAAAAAAAAAAAAAATGGAGACACTGATTAATAGAGGAAGGGTCGCGTGCCCCGCGGGGCTGGTTTTTGTTTGTGCTCGAGAGGGGGAAGGTGGGAGGGAAGTCACGGTGTCGTGTATGCAACGAGGAAAAGGGTCCACTTGCCCCAAGCCAAGGTCATAAAACCTTACCACTACTGACCTGCTTAATATTTTATGTGTTTTGAATATTGACTTTTTCTTATGGCATCCCTTAATTTTAGCTCTTCTGAAGAATGCATAAGAAATCAGTCACGACCTCAATACAATTCATAACAATATCTTTCATTAGAAGATAATACAAAATTGATCTTCTCATATAGATAGTGATACTAAATTTAAACCTTATAGCACTTAGGAGTCCCCCATAACTCATAAAAATTGCGTTTGATTGCCACGCAGAAGGTTGCAGGTTCGATTCCCGACTCCGGCAGATAGCCAGACATCTCGGTGGTCACCCAGCATACCCATATAAATAAGTGTACTGTTGGGTAAGTCAATTGTAAGGTTTATTCAGCAGATAGAGTGGCAGGAACGGGGGGGGGGGGGAGGGGGCGCCGCCAGGTCGATTGTAACTAAATTGGTTGGGCGTGAAGTCTCACGTAAAAAGGGTTTCGTTGGTATTGTGAACATGAAAGTTGTTTAAGGGGGGGGGGGGGCAAAATGTTGATGCTTTTTGACAAAAGTGCATGAAAAATTTAACACTTTCCACTAGTGTTATATATTTTTGTAATCTACTCTTCAATACACACTTGATTTCGCTCTTAATATCCCACTAAGAATTTAAAAAAAAAAAATTACCCGTGACAGGAATTAGCCACCATTTTGGATTCCCAGTTAATCAGATCAAATTGTTAATCTTATTATTTTGCTTTGGCCCATCAGATCGCATATCAGAACGCAGCAGAAATATAGTTTTAGGGGGGAGGGGGAACGCAAAATTTTGATGTATTTTGACAGAAAGGCATGGTAAATTTAACACTTTCCACTAGTGTTATATATTTTTGTAATCTACTCTTTAATACCTTTTATTTGATACTCCCTGAAACTTTAAAAAAAAAGTTCGCGAGACAGGAATTATCCCCCAATTTGAATTTGAACAGCTGATAATTTTGAGTTCGCGTCAAAACGATCTTTAATACTGGAAAGTTTCATGTTTTTATCTCTTTTGATTCAAAAGTTATTGGAGCAGTACAGAGAGACAGACAGACACAAGAACGAAACCATAAGGGTTTTTTTTTGGTTTTATCAACCAAACCCTAAAAATAATCATTGGTCCGACAAATCAATACTTTCTCATATCATGCTATTTCATCAGTGCGGTGCCAGTGATACAATAGCACAATTTTCACTTCTTAAAAAATGTGTAGGCGACGTGTAGACATCTTAATAACTTTGGTTCTACTCAATATTTTTTGATGAAACCAAGCCTACAACATAACACGCAGCATTTTTGCGCTCACCTCTGAAAAAAAAATCGATTTCGTTTAGCCAGTTTTGAGCTGGAGTCGGACTTGTGGCGACAGACACACATACATACAAGAAAAAAAGTTAAGACCAGATTCGGTTTTAGAAATGTATGAAATAAAAAAAAGTATCCAAAACAAATTTCTATTCTGACCAATGTACAGACAAAACTTTAATATTATTTAACCCGTAACTAGTAAGGTGCTATTTATGTTACTTAGCTGGTGAGG
The DNA here is from genome assembly GCA_951217055.1 of Gerris lacustris. Taxonomy (NCBI): domain Eukaryota; kingdom Metazoa; phylum Arthropoda; class Insecta; order Hemiptera; family Gerridae; genus Gerris; species Gerris lacustris. The sequence continues at coordinate 70,490,220 of OX578280.1, read as the reverse complement.
TTGTGTTAGAGACACCCTGAACTCCCTCCCCCCCTCTTCTCAGCAAGTTTACTAGCTGGGATAAATAACAAATAGTTGTATATTGTATTAAAAGTAACTTTTATTTATAATCTAAAACATTTTTTGGACATAAAAACTAAATGGGGCCAACCAATAAGACTAGAAAAAAAAATCGGGTACGGGGTACCTCGGAACTTTTCCTCACTTCAGAGGCCACTAAAGTGGCCTCTCATGCTGCTTCACAGCAGGAGGAAGCAGCATTGGACGTGGTTAGTACTTAGATGGGTGACCGTTCTGAGCTAACTGATTTATTATCATTCTTAAAAAGTCCAGTCATGCACCATGACTTAATGAGCGAATTTTCAAAGAAATCTGCGTTTTATTGGCTTATGATAATATAGGAAAATTTTGGTTTAGAATTTGCTCGGGTGAAAAAAAAAATTGGTACACAGGGGTACGGGGTACAAAAGTCAAAATAGTATTTACCCTTCAAGATGCATGTCGTTGGAAAGCTCTTTAAGAGTACAGTAATTGTTGTTATTTACACTTTTATCATATTTTCACATAAAAGGGGGGTAAAATGGAAAAAACACGTTTTTTGACCCTATATGGTCAAAATTTGATCCCTAAATGGACTCCAAAAATTCTGGCCAACGAACTCATCCTTTCTTTTGATATTATTGACATTTTAAAATTTATTTGAAATTTTTAAGTGCATCCCAAGGGGAGATATCGTCTGGAGTGACACATATATACATATATATACATACATATATACATACATATATACATACATACATAAAAAAAAGTGTTAAATTTCAGGAATTGATTCAGAATGGTCTAAAACGGATTTCCATGGAAAAATTTTTCAAAAATTCGCATTACAAAAATTTTGAAGCCATTGCAATAGCGTAATTTTCTTTGAACATTCGCTAAAAAAAATCCCTTATTTTTAATACCTATATTTTATTTAATTATTTGAAGTTGGCGGTATTTTGACAGATGTAAACAAACTTTGACGGCATCAAAATGATCGCACTAATAAAAAATTATATTCACTTATAACTTTTAAACTAATTAATAGAATTTCATCGGTATTTTTTTATATTTGTTCTTTAATTTTTTCCGGTTCCAACGATATGCTATAAGTAAAAAACCTATATGTAATTTCAGTATTATTAACCGTCAAAGTTTAAAAATTCAAAAATTTATAACTTCAAAATGGCGGCCAAAATCAAAATGAAATTTAGTGGACTTGTTTGTCATACAGAGAGGTACATTCGAGCCAAATTTCAATCAGGACCATTTCCAATTTATTACGATTTTTTAAATTTTTGTTGACTCAGCAAACTGGGTTCAAGATGGCGGAAAAAGTTGATTTTTCCGGGCGGCACAACTACAGGTTAGGACTGATTTTTCTGCTAAGTTTCAACTCTCTAGGTTAAATACCTTGGGCGCTACGATGATAACACACATACACATACATACGTCATGCTGAAAACCACTCAGGAGGTCTTAAAAACACCTAAAACGGATAATTCCGTTAAAATCTCGAAAACAATTTTTTTGGTGAAAGCAATACTTTTGCTACTATTAATAGTGAGGAAAAGTAAAAAACTAATAAAAGTACGATACAAATTTAGTGTATTGTTTAATTTACATAAATTGATGATATTTTTATTAAAATGTCGAGGAAGTATTATTATATTTATGAAATTCAATGTTGATAGTAAAAAAAATTTAATTGTTAATATATAAAAACAGTGTAATTTTATAGTAAATAAACAGAGTAGCTTAACTTGTGAGGTTGGGTTAGGAATACCATGACTTAGACGCTAAACTCACGTTTAGCGCAACCTAAGATCTTCAAACCAACAGACAGGCCCCACCCTCTAGTGATAGTTTATCAACAAAGTGTTGCATGGGTATCTGACACCCAACCTCACCAGTTACGGGTTATAGTTATTTATGTAACTAGGCAGCAAAATGGAATTTTACTGACGAGTGATTAGATTAGCCTCCGAGCCTCCGGCGAGGACAGGCTATGATAATTAACTGCCGAGGCGAAGCCGAGGCAGGCAATGAATAAATGAGGCAGAAATGTTTCCTTTTCAGCCTTGTTGCATACAATATTTTTTCCGTGGTAGGCTGTGAAATAGTAACTTTAGAGCCTAAAAGACATATCTAAAATCCATTTTTTCATTACGTGGACTTAAAAAATCTTTTCATTACTCCTAGCTGTAAAGAAAAAATCTTTTACGTCCTAGGAACTAAAAGATTTGTTATGTCCGGCGGGTAGTTGTCAAAACTTCCGTTAGTACCGCTGCAGTCTTTGTAGAAATGCTTCTAGTACGATTAAAATCCGCTAGATGTCAATGCGTTTTATTTATCTTTTCTTATAGTGTAACCTCTTTTTAAGGTTTCTTTTTTTAAGTCTTAAGTATGTACTAATATTTGTTATTATTATATATTGATTAGTGATTAATATTTAATGTTTTTTCATTGTCTGCTACCTCGGAAAAAATAGCATATGCTACGCGACTGTGAAGTGTTTTTTCAAAACTCACTTCACAGCCTAGTAACATAATATAATATTATCTACTTGCGGCAGAAAAATGAAGCTGCTAAAATGTTATCTTTATTAATATAACATACATAATAACTAAGTGTCATATTAATAAAGATAATAACATATGTATTAACTAATATTAATGTTAAAATAAGAACCTTGGGAATAATAATAATAATAAGTGATAAGCAAACTCAATCTATAACAACATAATACAAAACACACGTTTATAACACACATAACTTCTAAATGAATAATGCACGCAATATTATAAAATATGTATTTATATTTTTACTAACAAATTACTAAATGTATTAAAGATATCTTATATTGCTTTAAAGAAAAGAAGTAACTAGGATAAATCAAGAAAAGTAGCTAGTCTAATCTAGAATGAATTCAATAATTAAAAAAATATGGATGTTCAATGTTTACATGACGCTGCAGTATAGCCAGTGACTTAAATATTTTTTTAATTAAAGATCTACAAATTATTGAACTTATTTAACAGAATTAACAAATATAAACAAATCATTTTATAATTAAAACGTTTATTTATTAAATATTAGAGGAGAAGGTGGTAATATGGAACCCCACTTTGTTTTGTAACTGCTGTGACTACCCTGAAAGTGTTATAGTCAAACATTAGCCCTCTATGTGGTTGCTGACATCCCAGGTATTAGCCCTAAAGCTATTACTGATGTATCTCACCTATTTGTACAGCTGTTACAATTTAAGTTAGAAATGCCAAAATTGGAATAAGGATATAGGGGGTGGGTAATATGGAACCCCTTCCCTAATTACAAGAAAAAATCACATTTCAACTTGTAGAACAAAATTTAATTTTAAAAAAATATGATCAAAATATCTATAATTAAACTTAATTGAGAATAAATTTAAAGTGACATTGCAAATAATAGTTTAACATCAGAATAAAAAGTTAATAAGTTTTTAAAAGTTAATAATAAGTTTTCAATAACAGCTTTTTATAAAACAAATAACAACACTGAGCCACGTGCTACGGTAGGACTGAGACTGGCTACACGCTATCTAAGCAAGTGTCTCGACAAGTTTATCTAGGTTTCGCTAGATTGCAGCACTAATAAGTAATTAAAACTTGGGGGGTCCATATTACCAGCTGGGTTCCATATTACCACCTTCTCCTCTACTTATTAAACTATAATATATGATGTTATAAGATAGAGATAATAGTATAAACTGTCATTGCCAACATTAAAAAAGTAAAAATTTTACTGCCTAGGCAGTAAAATTTTTCCTGACTTTTACCACCTAGGCAGTAAAATTACATTTCTCTTGCCGAAATCTGTTCAATAATGCCTCATTTTGCTGCCGCAAGTAGATAAAATTGATTTAGTACAGAGAAAGGTTTTATGTAACCATCTAAGAATATTATTCCTTATCATAAAGTTGTACAAAAGGCTGGGTTGACAATTCTGGGATTAACTGCTGGGGAATTCTCACGCGAGCTCAAATTACAAGGCGCAGGACGATATTAAATATCACGTTGTAAATGCATTCCCTTGGATGCCGCACTCTATTATATAAATGTCATTAGGGTGCATCAATATATTTCAACAAAATATTTCATAGCTTATGCTTTGGGGTCTCCAGAAAACCTTTCCTTAACTCCAAAAACCGCTATTGAACCTCCTCCATCTTATATATATATATATATATATATATATATATATATATATATATATATATATATATATATATATATATATATATTTCTCTTGGTTTACATAACACAGAAGAAGAATGCTCTTGGAGACTAGAGATGATTTATTTGACTGTCCACTCCGTGACATTTTTAGGTCGGAACACAAATAACAAAAATAAAATTTATTTTATTTCTCAAGAGACCATGAAAGTAATAGTTCTTTGTTGTTCATCCAATATCATTTTTTATTTCATCTTAAACAAAATAAAAAATGGAAATATTTGTGATATTTTTTATTAAACATTCATTTCATTTTTTGTTCACCATCTTTCTATCGATATACTAGTCATTCTGAAAACAGTAGAAATATTACATAGAATTAATGACTTCAAGAAAATACATATTTTAAATACAAATTTCAAGACAAAATTATAAAAAATGAAAATTCCATTCCTTGGTCTTTTTGAATTGTTCTTATCGAACATCCGAAAGTATTTCCTACTTAATTTTGTCATATTCGTGGAAATTTGTTCAGCAAAGTATTGCCTACAAGCAACATAATATAAGTAAAGTATTGCCTACAAGTAACATAACATAAGTAAAGTATTGCCTACAAGTAACATAACATAAGTAAAGTATTGCCTACAAGTAACATAACATAAGTAAAGTATTGCCTACAAGTAACATAACATAAGTAAAGTATTGCCTACAAGCAACATAATATAAGTAAAGTATTGCCTACAAGTAACATAACATAAGTAAAGTATTGCCTACAAGTAACATAACATAAGTAAAGTATTGCCTACAAACAACATAGCATAAGTGAAGTATTGCCTACAAGCAACATAATATAAGTAAAGTATTGCCTACAAGTAACATAACATAAGTAAAGTATTGCCTACAAGTAACATAACATATGTAAAGTATTGCCTACAAACAACATAGCATAAGTGAAGTATTGCCTACAAACAACATAATATAAGTAAAGTATTGCCTACAAGTAACATAACATAAGTAAAGTATTGCCTACAAGTATCATAAAATAAGCAAAGTTGACGTTTTTCAATTTCCAGGTAAGATCATTTAAAAAACCAAATTTATAACTATTTCATAGCTTTCATACATAACTATTTATGTTAATTTACTCCAGAACCCACCTTTGACACTAAAACATATCTATTTTTTATCATGATATGTAAGAATTATTAAAAAAAAACTTTTCTCAAAGAGAAATTCTATCTTTTTTGTGAGTTTATAAAATCAAACTAAACTTCAGTTATTGTTATTACACAGGAATTCAGAATAATTTAAAATATAAATTTAAGGGTAATACACTACTACAAAAATAATATTATTTTTTCACCACATACTTGTATATTGATTTTAAGACTTCATGGAATATCCATGCCTAATTTCAAAGAAAAAAAATATATATTTCTTTTTTTTTAATTAAAAAAAAAAAGCTTCACTTTTTTCAGTTCAATGTTAAACGAATTAAAGAAACTTGGACAGATTATGTATTGCCGATGTCAAAGCAATAATTACTCATTAGGTAATTATTTAATCAATTTATTTGACATTTAAAGTGAATTAAGAAAATCTATAAAAGAGTGTCATCAATGTTTTTTAATCTGCTTGTTTTGATTGTTTTATTTTTACTGTTTCACAAGTTTGAATGGTAGATTTGATCAGACTTCATTGATCAAGCCATACTTACCTCATTTTGTACCAATTATACATATATATATATATATATATATATATATATATATATATATATATATATATATATATATATATATATATATATATATATATATATATATACAGGGTGTGGCAAATGTTCGTCATCGGCTAATTATCTCCGTTAATATTTGAGATATCAAACTGCGGTTTGTTGCAATCATTATCATGCATAAAAAACTACTTTTTTTGGTGGGTACCCATTTTCCCGCCATTTTGGTTGCCACCATATTGGATTCAACTTTAAAATTTCAAACTGGAACCCCTATACTGTGATACATATTTGGAAAGGCCTTGAAAAAAAAATCATTTGCCCCAAACCAGAGCTTTCTATCTTTCACCGTTTCAAAATGGCGGCCAGTTGAAATTACAAAATTGACATTTTTGACGTTTAATTACGGCGAAAGGAAATGTTTTAGAAGAAAAAATGCAGGAGTACATTTGTCTTATTTTAGGGTTAAAAATAAAACTTCAACGCTATGTTTTCCAAATTCTTATTTTTATTATTATTTGGTTGCTATAGAGCAACGCACGTAGACATTTTACTTTCGCGACAGAAAATGTAATTAATTATTTTGTTTAAATTAATTTTGAATTTTTGAGTTTAAAAAAGGATAATTTTACTCCTAATTTTTTTCTCTTAATGCTTTATTTTAGCAGCAATCAAGCGTTGAGAATGGCAATTATAAAATTTTTATCAACCGCCATTTCAAAGTTGCAAATGCAATGCATTTGATTGATCAAGAAAGGATTACTCTACTTATGATGAAAGGATTTGGAAATAGAGTAAGAAGTTACGAAGAAGTTGCCTTTTTATTAATATAAATACTGGTTGCTATAGCAACCAAATAATAGTAAAAATAAGAATTTGGAAAAAATAGCGTTGAATTTTTTTTTTTTTTTACCTTAAAATAAGACAAATTTACTCTTGCATGTTTTCCCCTAAAACCTTTACTTTTGCCGTAATTAAATGTCAAAAATGTCAATTTTGTAATTTCAACTGGCCGCCATTTTGAAACGGTGAAAGATAGAAAGCTCTGGTTTGGGTAAAATGTTTTCTTTTTTCAAGGCCTTTCTAAATATGTATCACAGTATAGGGGTTCCAATTTGAAATTTTAAAGTTGAATCCAATATGGCGGCAACCAAAATAGCGGGAAAGTGGGTACCCACCAAAAAAAGTAGATTTTTATGCATGATAATGATTGCAACAAAACGCAGTTTGATATCTCAAATATTAACGGAGATAATTAGCCGTTGCCGAACTTTTGCCACACCCTGTATACATATTATATGTATATTAAAGCCCCACACAACCTTGAACTAAGTTCAAATATATTTCTTTATTTCTGTCTCTATGTTTCAACAATAGAAGTGTTTAAATTGGAAACAATGTGAGAGTGTGAGAGTAGTTTGAAGAGCTAAGTCAACATTTTGTGACTGAGTCGTAACTTTATATCAAGCCGACGATTATTTTTAGTAACTGCAAATCGATAGACTTTGTCCAATGATTCCAAAATCTGCGTTTATCAAAACGTAGATACTAAACTTTGATTTGCATATTTTATTTATTTAAATTTAATTTATTTTTACTACGTTTTTATTAGCTTGCGTTCTTGTTTGTTTGTTTGTCTGGTACAAATCTGGCAATCGATTTTTAACTAACTTCCCGAATAGCTGGACATTTGAAACTTTTAGAATAGCTCAGAACACGATGGCATTGCATTATTTTAATACTTTTAGCCATCTTTCAGCAGAATTTAATTGGTTTTCAGCAAATAGGATATATTAAACAACTTCACTGAATGGAAAGTTAGTTCGGAAAAAATCCGCAAATTATTTTATTTGTTTTGCCATGTCTCTTTTTTGCAATCTTCATTTTGACGCGTTTCAAATTGGTAATTTTTATAAATAAGAGATAAACATTGAATGACAGCAAAACAGAAAAATATATCGATTATATTATTTCAAATATATCGATGCCTCGGTTTAGATTTGGTGTTGGGGAGATCCGTTGTACAAAGATTTGTCCTTTTATAGGTTTAAGATCAGCTCTCTAGATGGTTGTCATTTATGTGAAGTAAATAGATTTGGAACTTTTTTTTTATAACATTATATATTATATAACAATTACAATTATATTATCAACATTGCATACGATTCAACAGAAAATTTAAAAACGTAGTGTATAAAAAGTTCTTTTTTACGTTGAAATTATTAATTATTTTATGAAAAAATACGTGTGGTTTCGCGGAACACTCGGTAGGAACGAAGTTCTTTTAAATATAAATGATAAAATTTAATTAAATATAAATTATAAAATCACAATGCTAACTATACGATTATAACTACTTATACATGGCGGAGTTAAAAAAAATTAAAAGTAACTAACTATTTGAACTTAGCGGAGTTCAAGCAAAATTAAAAGAAAAGCTTTTTTTTATCATTGAATCGAGCGTTTTGCAATAAATATATATATTATATTGAATATTGAGAAAATAGTTAATTATGATGAGTTGATAGTTATAGAGGATGGTTGTAGTACAGTGAGGGAACAGGGCTATTCCCGAATCCTCCTACTAATCCGGCCTACTACTCCATTCAAAATATTATAAAATATATCACATTACTACACAAAAACTTCTACTTGTATCAGGTTGAAATGTTACATGCCTATTCCAATTGAACTTTAGACGATGTGTATGAAATTTGCGCGTAGGCTTCCGCGGGTAGACTTGTAACAAACAGCTTGGTTTTCCGGTGAAATCCGCGTCACGAAGGGGTTGAAGTCCTTAGTTTCGCTTCCACTACTGGAAGCATTTTCAGGGGTGTGGTGCATCGTGATGTTTACTTGAAGCAACAACAAGACATACTGACGACTGGAGTGAAGGGTGGCTTATTTATAGTTGCTTTCTGGAACGTAGGTTATACCTAGATTTCCCGGGGGGTCCTTGGGTGGTACGGGAGCCGGGGGATCACGAGATCGAGAAACAACCAGAGAACTTTAACAGAGAGGATAGATTCACTCTTTCCCGGACCTGGAAACTTCTGCTTAGCCCCTGTGCCAAACAGAAAGCAAGAAGCGGCGCCGCGGTCTCTTCTCGACTTCATACGTCACTTGCTCCACAAAGGCAACACATCCCGACTAAGGATAAACCTGACTCAAGGAACCCCCGGGGAATCCAGGTATAACCTACGTTCCAGAAAACAACTATAAATACGCCGTCCTTCACTACAGTCGTCAGTATGTTTTGTTGTTGCTTCAAGTAAACATCACGATGCACCTCACCCCTGAAGATACTGATACTTCCACTTTAATTGCTGTTTAATATCTCCAGTACTTTCCACCTATTACTGTTTGGTATTTCCAGTACTTCTCCCTCAATTGTTGTTTAATATCTCCAGTACTTCCCCCTATTACTGTTTGGTATTTCCAGTACTTCTCCCTCAATTTTTGTTTAATATCTCCAGTATTTCCACCCTATTACTGTTTGCTATTTCCAGTACTCCTCCCTCAATTTTTGTTTAATTCTCCAGTACTTCTCCCCCCTATTACTTTTGGTATTTCCAGTACTTCTCCCTCTATTTTCGTTTAATATATCCAGTACTACCCGTATAATTGCTGTTTAATATCTCCAGTACTTCTCCCCCATATTCCTGTTAGGTATTTCCATTACTTCTCCCTCTAATACAGTGGCGTACACGGGGGGGGGGGGGGCCAAGGGGCCCTGCCTCCCCCCCCCCCCCCCCGAAATGATTATATACCTAAGACCCGCCATGCACTTAAAACCAAAAAAACACAGAAATGACAGATGCATTCGAATTAGCTGTAAATATTTTCCAATAAAAGGAATTAATTATTATCTTAGGGTGTGTATACACTTAATCACCCCAAATAAGCTCGGCCCGGATTTGCCAATAGAATTAAATTAATTCAACACTATACCGGCCCGACTGTCGGCTGGGCCCGGATTTTGCCGATGGAAATAAATTTATTAAACACTATACCGGCCCGACTGTCGGCTGGGCCTGGATTTTGCCGATGGAATTAGATTCATTGAATTAAATTAGGATGCATGAAATAAATCGGCTCATTTGCCGACTAGGCCTTGATTTTTGCCAGTGGAACTAAAAACAATAAACTTGATCGACCCGATTTCGGCTGGGCCCGATTTTTCGCCAATTGAATTCAATGATTTGTTTGTGGTTTTAGTCCAGTTCAATAGCATAGGATGCATTATAGGACAGCTTCAATTCATTACGAATCCTAATGCAATGAATTGAATTTGGATTCGTAAAAATAAACTGCTCCGATTGACAGCTAGGCCCGGATTTTTTGCTATAGAATTAAGTGCATTGAATTGATTAGGATTAGTACAATGAATCGGCCTGATTGTTAGTAGGCCCGATTTTGTCGATGGAAATTATGCATCAAAATAAATTGGGATGCGTTCAATAATAGACCCGATTGCCGGCTCGGCCTAGGTGTTAAGCATATTAAATTAAATGAGGACCAGTCAACTCGAACTTTTGCCGATGGAATTAAATTAATTGAATTAAAATATGCACACTAGACTGGCTTAAACGGAAAAATGATGGTTGTGGATTTCAGTAGCAAATTTTTGTTTTGGACCAGGATTGTGTGTAGTACGCTACGTGGGTCCTCTTGTCTATGCGGCATTCCCCTCTTGCTGACTCAGGTCGGACTAGTGTTCGTCGACATGTAGTGGGAATACAGAGGCAATATGAATAAATCGGTTTATCATTTTGTGAAAAAACTGATTCACATTACATAGAAATAGTAAATTTAAATCTAAAAACTTAAAAAGCGTTCAGAAAACATTTGATGTTAAATGTCCCATGTAATTACCCAGCGAATGAGAGAATGATTCTTTTGTTTTGCAATAGGTATTTAATTTTCTTGGAGAAGAATTCTCTTCTAGATAAAAATTTGAAATTCGTATGTGCTTCAAATCCACGTTTGCTTTTGCCGTATGGATCACGTTTTGCTTCCGAGCTTACCAAAGGAAACGGAAGATATGTGACAGTTCTGAAGAACGAACAATTATATGTCTCCGATTTCAAAATTTCCAAGACAGAAATCTGTTCAACATCAGGGTACAGTTTGGGTCCCGTGTCCGCCTGTCCTTCAATTTTTGCGAACCAACATATCTTAAAAGCTATTCGTCCAATTTTGATGGTATGTCATAATTAGCCTGGTTATAACATTGCTGATCCCGTATAAGTTTCAATCTTCTGCACCTATTTATTTCTCTTCTACATTCGCACAGACATACATTTATTTACACCTATATCTTCAAAAGTACTCATCTGATTTTTATGAAATTTTAATGGTTTGTTTAAAGTAGCCCGCAGATAACCCAAGAATAATTTCAACCGTCTGCGCTCTTAAAATATTGCTATATTGATACTTTATTCATGTTGAATTTACTCAATTTTCTCTCATTTTTTAAATTAGTCAAAATTGGTTTGATTTTTACATGATTTATAGTATCAATTTACCAAAATTTAAACAGCGCAGACAATTAAAATTAATCTTTGAGCTTCTATCAGATAAGTTTTATAAAATCAGATGAATATTTTTGAAGATAAGGAGTAAATAAATGTATGTGTGTGCACATGTGGAAGAGAAATGGTGGCAGGTGGAGAAATGTGGTGGAGGGAAATGGGACCAGAAGATTGGACCTTATATAGGACCAACAATGGACTTTTTATATGCTAATTAACTGCCATCCGAATTTCATTAACATCGAAAGAGTAGTTTTAAGAATTGTTCGCAATGATTGAGCGAGAGACAGACTAACAGCCAGAAACGGGATCAAAAATGTCTGATAACTGGAACATATTTCTGTCTTGGAATTATTGGAATCGGAGACATAATCGTTCTTTAGAACGACCACATCACATAGTGAGGTGTTACCTCATAGGATTTTAATTTAATTAAATATGAGGTTAGAAATTGAAATTAGAGTGTTGAAAAGGCGGAGAAATTGCAATTATAATAAATTATGGGGTATGCTAAACCCGCATATAAATTAAATTAGGTCCCCCCCCCCCCCCCCCCCGAAAAAATTTTCTGTGTACGCTACTGCTCTAATATATCCATTAATCCTTGTTTTGCACGGGTCGAGTATTTTAGTAGAGTAGTTTATTAATTTAGTACTCGACTCGTTTGGACACTTAGTTTTTTACTAAATTTATATACTCGACACTGACTAAATTACTCGACCGTGGCTACTAATACTAAATTACTAGACCCGTGCAAACTAGGCTTTAGAATTAGTATTGGTATTTCCAGTACTTCTCTCTCTATTTTTGTTTAATATCTCCAGTACTTCCCCCTCTATCCCTTTCAAATAACTCCAGGAACTTTGCCCTCGACTTTGTCCATTTAAAGACTTCTTAATACAATCTGAATATTTGCAATGATACGCTGATGAATAACATCATGTTTACTTAACATTGTCTTTTCCTATGAAAAAATTAAACCATTGTTCTATTAGTCTTCAAGTGACAATTATGTATAACCTTATATTAAGAAACAATTAAAAGCATTTCATCGATAAGCAGGTCAGGCATAGATATTGGGTTTTATTTAAGTTGTTGATTGACGTAATTCTAAAGAGATAAATGTCGTATAATTGGTTTAAAGTCATTAAGTTAAAGTAATTAAAGCTGGGTTGCCTGAGTTCTACAAATTGATCCGTCCAGTCTAATGAACTATATTATGTCACCGCTACACATTTATTGCTCCCGAAAAAATGTAGCCCGCAGATAGCCCCAAGATTAATTTTAACAATCTGCGCTCTATACATTTTTCTAAATTGATACTTTTATTCATGTAAAAAATTAAAATAATTTAGACAGATTAAAAAATAGACTGACAATTGGTGTGGCACATAGCTTTCTCACATCCTATCACCTACCTTATTGATTTTATAATTTTACAAAACATTATTGTCTAATTTGTTTAATTGTTTACCCCGCTTTGCTTCCGAGCATACCGAAGGTAACGGAAGCTATGTGATCGTTCCGAAGAACGAACAATTTTTAGGTCTCCGATTTAAAAAATTCCAAGACAGAAATCCATTTCAGACATCAGGGAACATTTTTGGTTACGTGTCTGTCTGTTGGTTTGTCGGTCGGTCTGTCAGTCGGTCTACCGTCGGTCATGAGTAGCCCATTGTTGGTCCCATATAACCTTCTGCGTTTCAACCTTCTGCGCTCATTCGTTTCTCTTCCACTTGCGGACAGACATACATTAAATTACACCTATAGCTTCAAAAGTACATATCTGATTTGTATGAAACTTAAAATATGTGTTTACCGGAGCCATAATGTTATTTTGAGAGGGGTTATTTTGTGCCTTTTTATAATTTTAATATTTTGTAAGGGATTGGAGCTTTTTAATCAAATTTGAGGAAGGGTATAATGGACAATTTTGGAGTATATATTTTTATTTTTTTATTTTTCTAAACGGAAGTTTTTGATTGGATTTTTGTTAGGGTTGTTTGCAGGTATTTAAACGGTTATCATAGGCATTCTGTGGACTGACTTAAGAGTGGACCAACCTGGGCATTTGCCTAGTAAATTGAGGGAAACCACAGAAAACCTCAATTAGGTTGGGTGGACCCGAGTACTTCCAAAATTCTTCCTATGTTTTCCCTAAGTAATTTTAATTTATTTTTAAAATTTTATTTCGTTTGATGAAACTTTTATAGTTTATCAAAAGTAACCCGCAGATAGCCCCAGATTAATATGAACCGTCTTCGCTCTTTAACTTTTTAACGACGCCCAATTTAGGGCAGAAAAATTAAATTTTATGAAACTGCAATTATTTTATATTTTCAATCATTCTTTATTGTAGTAGTTTTATTACCAATAATAAAATTATTTAACTAATTAATTAATTTAAAAAAAATAATCCTTTTGTCACAAATTTTGAATTATCCATTTTATAAATCTGTTTTGTCGCATACATGTTGCATTTTTAACAAAACAAATTAATACAATGATAAATAATTCATTTAATCCTGCTTTTGATATAATGTAAACAAGTTCAATATTAACTCGGACCTCTTCACACAATAATAAAGAGAGGGGGTTTTGCTGTTGCCATACGGCAACGCTAGGTTATTAAGGGCTAACTGAACTGCGTCATGTGGGGTCTTAAATAAAAGAGGATTTTGTTTTTACACCAATCAATCTTGCTTAAAAATTGCGTTTTTCGTGTCCTCCCTCTATTTTTTTAACAAATCAACGATAAAATCTGAAAAAAATCATACTTAATCTTTGTCAAGAATCAAACATCGATCATACGTCGCATATTTTGTGAAATATACTAACACTTAACACCTATATACATATATATTGGTGGGTCTTGGGCAAGCAGTATGACCCCTGAATACCCAACCGGGAGGTGGTTCGGCGGGAGTAGGTGCGAAGGTGGACTGCATATAGGTGAAATAGGTGTAGGAAATAACATATAAGAGATAGATACTAATAATTATTAATATAGCATGAAACCTAGGAGATATAAGAATAAAATAGTTGGGCTCACCTGGGTTTCCTTGATTGATGTGGCGGGGCCGATTCCGGAAACGGCAAACTGTCTAACGGACTTAAATGTGGCGAAATGATAAATAAAAATAAATGATAAATTAAATTAACAGAACTTTTATAACAAGCGGTGGCGGCGGGATGGCGGAAACAAAAAAAAGGCGGCGTATTCCAGCTCCAGACCAATCTACACTACGCGACGAACGAAACGGTGCCGCATCGAAGACGACACCAGCGCTGCGGGCCTTTTGCGAAGTACAGGTTAGGCTACCCTACCGCTAGATAGCAGGGCAGCCTCCAGTTGGAGTCAAATACCTATCCCAATATCTGCTGGGTTCCATAATAAATAAAAAATAGGATAATATGAATAGATAGCATAATATAAATAGTAAATATTAAAAATAAGAATCCACCATAGCCGCCTCCTTGAAGTGCCGCAGGACTTCAACAGAATTCAAAAAAAAAAAAAAATAAAAATAAAAAACTTCCTAAGTAAGAAGAAATAAAATGAAAACCTTGAACCAAAGGCGAAAAAAAAAGAAAAGGAAAACTAGCGGCAAGCAAAAAAGGAAAAATATAACAAAAAATCCAAAATAAAAGGATTAGCAAAGCGAAAGAAAAAACAGCCTCTACAGGAAATAAAGGAGGAAACTTCAAAAAAAAAAAAAAATAAATAAAATAAACATAAAAGGCGAAAAAAAAACTTCTATGCAAAAGAAAACAAAGTTAAGAGATGGGTAGAGGGGCGATTTTGCGGACCGGGCGGCGGTACACACCGGATTTGGTGCGTATCGTGGCCGTTCGAATAACTCCATCCTTACCAGGATGAACCTGTATGATTCGCCCTAGAGGATAAGACAGGGGGGGAGATCCATCTTCTTTTAGCCAAACTATCTGATCTACAGAGATATTTTCGGCCGGTTGGAACCATTTGCCTCGGTTCTGTAGCGTATGGAGATATTCTTGCTCCCAGCGGTGCCAAAGAGAGCGGTTAATTTGCGAAACCAGTTCCCAGCGAGATAGACGAGCAATAGGAGTGTCCTCAAAATCGTCGTCGGCAACGGAGACTAAAGGACCTCCAGTCAAAAAATGAGAGGGAGTGAGAGCTTTAAGGTCGTCAGGAGAGTGGGAGTCAACACACAGAGGGCGAGAGTTTAAAATAGCCTCTACTCGAGCGGTAATAGTAAAAAATTCTTCCAGAGTAAGAACCTGATTTCCTACTACACGGGTCAGGTGATACTTAACATTTTTAATGTTACTTTCAGCGAGACCTGACATGTGGGGGGCCCGCGGACAGGCAAAATGGAAAGAAATGCCCTGGGAAGTGAAATAGTCTATAAGGATTTGACTTGTGGCAGAATCGTTTAAAAAAGATAAAATTTCAGAAAGTTGGCGAGCGGCGCCCCGAAAGTTTGTGGCTTGATCACAATAAATATGGCTGGGTAAGCCGCGGCGGGAAACAAAACGATGGAGGGCGGCGATGAAACACTCAGAAGACAAGCTAGTGAGTACCTCGATATGAACTGCCTTCACGGCGAAGCAAATAAAAAGAGCGAAATATCCTTTGTAAGTGCGGGCGTTACGACGCAGGCTTTCCTTTAAAATATACGGGCCAGCTAGGTCTACTCCACAGGCAAGGAAAGGTCTACCTGGGGTGACTCTAGTAGAGGGAAGGTTACCCATTGGAGGGGAGAAGGTTTCTCCGCGAAATCGAGCGCAACGCACACATTTATAGATAACTTGACGGATTAAGCGTCGACTATTAAGAGTCCAAAATTTCCTTAAAAATAGAGATTCAAGAGTACGAGGACCTGCGTGCAAGAAAATTTCGTGATAGTATGAAATAATAAGGCGGGTCAGCGCACTGGTGTTGCATAATAATATCGGGTGTTTAACATTATACGGTAAATCACTGTTTACAAGGCGACCTCCGACTCTAATGAGGCCGTTGTTGTCAATAAACGGGGATAAACTTTGAACTTTGGTTTTGCAAGGGATTTTATCTTGAAGACAGCGGAGCTCACTAATAAAATAAAACGATTGATCACATCTAATACAAGCGGTGGTAGCAAGTTGAAGTTCAGGTACAGAAAGGGGACCGGAACGGCGATTTAGCGGGAAACGGGTATTGTGGAAAAATCTTAACACATATCCGATGACTCGTTGGAGTTTAGAAAACTTAGAGAATTTCGTTAACCAGGTAGGTACACCAATATTATCATTTAAAGCGGTAGCTAAAACCTGTGTTTGTTCGATTTTAATTTCAGGTAAATCATTATTTGATAAAGGGGACAGAGATTTTATGGGCCAATTTTCCGGTGGTTCAAGAGCCCAGGAAGGTCCCTGAAACCAAGGAGTAAAGGATAAGAGAGCGGCGGGCGTTAGACCTCGTGAAGCTGCATCACTAATATTATGTTCGGTAGGAACGTGAAACCATTGTGAGGGAGAGGAGTGTTCTAAAATGGCGGCGATTCTGTTTGATACAAATAATTTTAAAATATGCGGCGGTTTGTTTATCCAGGAGAGAACAATAGTCGAATCAGAAAATAACATTGTGCGGTAGTTACTAATCGGGAGTTTTTCAAAAAATGGTTTGAGCGATGAAATTAAATTAGCCAATAGTACAGCCCCAATTAACTCTAGGCGAGGAATTGTTTGAATTTTCGTCGGAGCGACTCTTGTCTTGGCTTTAAGAAGAAACATACGAACATCTTGTTGAGAAAATTGAACTCTGAGATACACGGCTCCACTGGAGCCCCTAAGTGACCCATCGGCGAATCCGAGAACGTGACAAGATATAGGAGAAGAGGGAAAAACACAACGCGGAATCCTTAACTTGCGTAAGTTAGCCAATTCAGTTAAACACTGGGTCCACTGAGTAGCGAGAGTGGGGGGTATTGCATCGTCCCACCCTGTACCACTGAGCCAGATTTCTTTTAAAAGGCATTTAAATAAAAAGATCATAGGCGCTGTCATGCCAGTAGGATCGTACACTCTAGCTATAGCACTTAAAACTTGGCGTTTGGTGTAGACTGATTGAACAGGAGGGGGGTCCAAATGAAAGAAAAACTCATCCGAATTAGGGTCCCAGCCTATACCCAAAACTTTTATGGAATTATCATCGATATTTCTGATAACCAATGAACCGCTTGAGTCTGAACATTTCAACTCAGTTAAAAATTCGGGAGAGTTACTGAGCCACTTATTAAGAGGGAAACCACCGGCGGAGAGTAGACAGCAAAGTTGGCGTTTGACTTCTAACAACTCTTCAAAAGTATCACAACCTACAAGATAATCATCAACTACAGAGGAATCTAAAATCACGGAGCAAGCAAGCGGGTATTTATCTCCTTCGTTGAGGGTGAGCTGTCTAAGAACGCGGTGAGCCAGAAAAGATGAAGGAGATAGGCCGTATGTAACAGTGCGAAGTTCGTACTCTTCTAAGGGTTCGCCAGGGTTTTCACGAAACAGGATGTGCATAAAAGCGCAGTGTTCATCATCTACCAGGATTTGCCTATACATTTTCGAGACATCACAACAAAATACATATTTATGTAACCTAAAATTTAACAAAACATCCGGAACATCGTTTTGTAGTTTAGGACCTGGCAATAAAACTTCATTAAGCGCAACACGAGAGCGTTTAGCGGACCCGTCGAATACTACTCGAGTGGGGGTAGTCAATGAATCAGGGTTAAAGACGCAAAAATAGGGTATAAAATATTTTCCGGGGCGATTTGCCTTAATCATATGACCCATAGATTTATATTCATTCATGAACTTTACGCAGTCAGTTTGTAGAGATTGATTTTTACGAAACTTATTTTCCAGAGAATAAAAACGTTGAAGAGCTACGTCTTTAGACTCTGGAAAAACTAAACTAGTAGTCTCACAGCTGAACGGAAGTTGAACAACATAGCGACCTTCAGATGTGCGGCGGTGTGTTTCAAGAAAATGTTTCTCACAATAATCATCACAAGGATCTGTAGCGGGCGGTACAATAATATTTTCAATCTCCCAAAATTTTTCAACAGACTTGTGTAACTCGTCGTCGATAGCGGGTGTTTCCGGTTGATGCGGGTAAGTGACTAAACTCGTGATAGATTTTTGTAAATCATTTAAATCAAAAGAAATAGGTCCGATAAGAACATGACCGAACACGGTAGGTAAGACACCTATCTCCGAATGATGCGGCGGAACTGCATTAGAGGACAACATTTTAGGTATGACGTCACAACCTACAAGCATGTCGACGGGCCTTGACTTGTAGAAGTTGGGATCGGCAAGTTGTAATCCTTGAACATAATTTATTACAGAAGCGGGTAAATTAACTTGAGGTACATTGTTCATAATATTTTCAACTACTAGAGCACGGGTCTGAATAAGAGGATGGTTTGAAGATTTTGGTCTAATAGTACAATTGACAATGCCAGAACTTGAACCTACAGGGTTATTTGACAGTCCTGAAAATTGTTGTGTATATTCTGTGACAGATAATCCTAATTTTTTAACGAGGTTTGTGGTGATAAAAGTCGAGGTAGAAGCGCAGTCCAATAACAAACGGAAACTAATAAAACGGCCAGTTTTATCTTTAATTAGGGCACAAGCGGTACCCAACAAAATGACAGAGGTTCGATTAGAATTAGAAGAAGATTGACAAGGATAAGTAGTTAAAGCGGGAGGAGAATCAGAAGCGGAAGCGGTTGTCTTAGGTACAGAAACGTTAGAGGTAGTGGGTTGCGCAATTTCCTGTACCGGAGCACTCAATACAACTTGCGAAGTAGGAGAATAGTGTAGCAAGCTATGGTGACGACCTGAACAATGACATGAACGCGTGGACTTACAGGATTTAACGGAATGTGTGCCCATACAATTAAAACACAGATTATTTTGTTTTACAAAAATACGGCGGTCGGCAACACTAAGTCCCAAAAAAGACGGACAGTGATAAAGTTGGTGTGGACTCTTACATCGAGCACACTGAATACGATAATCGGAACGATTTTTAGAATCAGAAAATATTTGTTTATTCGGCTGATTGGTCTGAGTTGAAAGGACTACCTTGCGGTTTACATTTGTAAAGGTAGGTCTACTAATTTGGCGGGGAGCACTATCTGTTTTACCTGAAGCGGTAGTGGAAGTTCCACTCAGGGCGGTTATTTCTAAAAGACGGCATTGACTTTTAACAAATAATATTAATGAATCAAAACTAGGAATTGCTTCTGTGCCGTGTTTAGTTTCGAATTCTTTCCTTGTTATAGGATCAAGTTGGCGGATGGCTATACTAAAAAATAAAAAATCTGACAGGGAAACAAGTTTCATTTTTTGTAACCCAGACACACTGCTCGTAATGCGAGTTATGAAATTTTGAAGTGATTCTTGAGTAGGTTTAGAGGGAACAACAATAGGTTTAGTGAGTGAGTCGAAGAAACTCATACTCAAGACACGATCTGATTCGTAGCGGTCTTTTAAAGTTTGCCAAGCAAGATCAAAATTGGAATCAGATAATGAAAAATCTTTTATGAGATCAGCGGCTTGATGAGATAAGGTCGTAATTAGGTAATGCATTTTTTCGACACCGGTCAATCTGGGGTGGCCTATTACGAGGCTGGAAAATAAATGTCTGTAACGCGGCCAATCAGTAACGTTACCAGAATATTTTTTAATTTCTAGCGGCGGTAAATTATTGTGGAATTTGTACGGATGTAATGCGAATTCCTGAAGCGGGTTACTTTGAGCGGAAGTTGATTTAGATTCAGCGGATTGCTTGGCTAGGGATTTTTGTGCTTCTAATTTATCAAAAGCTATTAATACGGCACCATGTAAGGTATCGTATGCGTTAAGAGATTCATAAGTTGGTGTAAACTCTGAATCTAATTCCAGCTCTACATCATTTATTTCGTCCACAATATTTTCGAAAGATGATCTATCTATAGATCTGAGACCAATTAAAAATTGATGTTGCACCCTATCATCGTCTAAGTTAGCTATCATGTCATATATAGTTTGTATACGACGAAACAAACTTTCTTTTTTAGAATTAAGTTTTTTAAGCGTATTGACCATCTTTTTCTCCATCGTGAGAATTTTAAACGAAAGAAAAATAAATAAATAATACGGAGAAGTAAATAAATAAAAGTTAACGGAAGAATGTGCCACACCCCCTTTCTGTAAATAAACAAAGATGACAAGTGACAGCTAGCGGGATTTTAAAAATCAAAACAAAGATTAAATAATAATGAAAAAAATATGTATTTGGGGTAATCAAAAGGTAGATAAAAAATATAGACAAACGAAAGGTCAAGATATTCTATAAGAAGATAAGGTTGCCTACAAAACATGAACTATACCTCTAAAGATATGTTGAGCTGAGATAAACCAAAGAATAAAAGTGAACTTTGAAGCTAACTGCGGTTTAACAAAAATGAATAGCTTCAAAATCAATTCACCTAAACTTTACGTAATTAAATACGCAACAAAATTTCTGCGTGCGGTTTTGACCAAAAATAAACCCAAAAAACAATAAAAAATAAAGGAATAAAATAAAAAGGGCGGAATACAGACGAAAATAATAAAAAAATATCCGGCGTATAAGGAACCAAAAAAAATGGTGGGTCTTGGGCAAGCAGTATGACCCCTGAATACCCAACCGGGAGGTGGTTCGGCGGGAGTAGGTGCGAAGGTGGACTGTATATAGGTGAAATAGGTGTAGGAAATAACATATAAGAGATAGATACTAATAATTATTAATATAGCATGAAACCTAGGAGATATAAGAATAAAATAGTTGGGCTCACCTGGGTTTCCTTGATTGATGTGGCGGGGCCGATTCCGGAAACGGCAAACTGTCTAACGGACTTAAATGTGGCGAAATGATAAATAAAAATAAATGATAAATTAAATTAACAGAACTTTTATAACAAGCGGTGGCGGCGGGATGGCGGAAACAAAAAAAAAGGCGGCGTATTCCAGCTCCAGACCAATCTACACTACGCGACGAACGAAACGGTGCCGCATCGAAGACGACACCAGCGCTGCGGGCCTTTTGCGAAGTACAGGTTAGGCTACCCTACCGCTAGATAGCAGGGCAGCCTCCAGTTGGAGTCAAATACCTATCCCAATATCTGCTGGGTTCCATAATAAATAAAAAATAGGATAATATGAATAGATAGCATAATATAAATAGTAAATATTAAAAATAAGAATCCACCATATATATTTATAAAAATTATAATTTGTCTGCACATTAATCATTGATTAAAATCAGAAACATTTAGATACATTCTATTCCATGTATTACGACAACTAACATCGCCTGTTTTTTCTACCTACCTGTCCCCGGACTTGTCTGCAAGAGTCTCTGCTAGGATAGACTTGTCTGGATGAGTCTTTGCCAAGATAGACTTTTCTGGACGAGTCTTTGCCAAAATAGACTGGTATGGATACGTCTTTGCCTAGTTAAACTTGTCTGGAAGCTTCTCTGCCAAGATAGGGATGTCTACAGGCCTTTGTACGAAGGCAGACTTGCCTAGAGGTGTCTCTGACAAGGTAGACTTGTCTGAAAGTGTCTCTGGCTAGATAGACTTGTCTGCAAGCCTTTGTACGAAGGCATGCTTGTCTGGAAATGTCGCTGCTAAGATGAACTTGTCTGCAAACCTTTGTACTAAGGTAGACTTGTCTGCAAGCGTCTTTCCCAAGGCAGACTTGTCTAGATGAGTCTTTTCCAAGATAGACTTGTCTGCAAGTGTTTGTATCAAGCTAGACTTGTCTGGAAGTGTCCCTGCCAAGATAAACTTGTCTGCAAGCCTTTGTACCAAGGTAGACTTGTCTGGAAGTGTCTCTGCCAAAATAAACTTGCCTGCAAGCCTTTGTACCAAGGTAGACTTGTCTGGAAGTGTCTCTGCCAATGTATACTTGTCTGGAAGTGTCTCTGCCAAAATAAACTTGCCTGCAAGCCTTTGTACCAAGGTAGACTTGTCTGGAAGTGTCTCTGCCAAAATAAACTTGCCTGCAAGCCTTTGTACCAAGGTAGACTTGTCTGGAAGTGTCTCTGCCAAAATAAACTTGCCTGCAAGCCTTTGTACGAAGGTAGACTTGTCTGGAAGTGTCTCTGCCAAAATAAACTTGCCTGCTAGCCTTTGTACGGTTGACTTGTCTGGAAGTGTCTCTGCCAAAATAAACTTGCCTGCAAGCCTTTGTACCAAGGTAGACTTGTCTGGAAGTGTCTCTGCCAAAATAAACTTGCCTGAAAGCTTTTGTACGGTTGACTTGTCTGGAAGTGTCTCTGCCAAGATAGACATGTCTGCAAGCCTTTGTACGAAGGTAGACTTGCCTGCCTGCGAATTTGTCATCCATCGACACTGATACTAACAAAGGGGCACTAAGTAAGTAAATAAGGCTTATTTATTATAATAAGCTTTTACTTTAGCAAAGTTAATGAAGTTGTTATAATATTCTACGTACTTGCAATTATGATAAGTGTGTTCAGATAATAATTTATAAATATTATACAATTTATGATAATTTAAAAATGTTATCTGGATAATTATTGACATGAAATAAAGTTATTTCTGTACTTAAGGTAAATAGTACAAACTGACTTAAAAATAAACTTTATTTTTGTTAAAACAAATTGTTCTCAAATATAAATCGATTTTGTAAAGTTTACCACGCGTAATATTGAGTTTGATCCACACGCTAGATCTCTACTCATTTCTATAGCCTTGAGTAAAATGAGTTTGGCAAAACGTTGCGTGCTCAGTAAACGAAATATTTCACTTTAACATAATAAACTGAGGCAATGTTAACCCCTTTACATTCGTTCCATCACGAATTACTTTGTCTTTTAAATTTATCTCGTTATAATTATTCTAACGTAGCTTATTCAAATTTTAATTCATAAAATTGTTTATTAATTAAGAAATATATTTACTTAACCCTTAATAACCTAGCGTTGCCATATGGCAACAGCAAAACTCGCTCCCTTTATTATTGTCTGGAGAGGTCCAAGTTAATATTGAACTTTTTAAATGTTAATATTATTTCAAAAGAAGGACTATATTGATTTTTTATCATTAGATTTATTTGTTTGGTGCAACACGTATGCGACAAGACAGGTTTAAAAAATGGGTTATTCCAAATTTGAGACACGGAAAGAATTTTAATTTTTTTAATTAATTAATTGATTAAATAATTTTATTGTTGGTAATGAAACTATTAGAATAAAGAGTGATTAAAAATATAAAATTATTGCAGTTTCACAAAATTTAATTTTTCTGCCCTAAATTGAGCGTCAATTTGAAAGTTGCCATATGGCAACGCTAGGACATTAGCCTTACAGTTTTTTTTCTAAGTGGTAATTTTATTCAGTCATATTTATATACAAAGTTTTGATGTTTTTTTGCCTAATGTTCATTTTTTATTGATTATTTTCTAAATATTTCTCAATTAGTCTCTAAATCTTGTAATTATTTTTGTTGAACAAGTATAATTAAAAATTAGTAACAAATATTATTGGGCTATACTTTTAAAAATAATATGTATATAATAATATCTATATTTTTTTTATTACAATTGAATAATACATATATATTTTTAAAGGTAATAACAAAAACACATGCATAAAACAAAAAATTAAGAAATAATTACATAATTTTACAGAAAAAAACATGATACATAATACAAATAATGAAAAAAATAATAAATTTACTTTTTTGTTCTTTAAAATAAATTTAGTATTTTGTTAGTATTACTTGTACTTTTTTGACTTAAAATTTATTTTACATACATTTTGCAAAAGAAATTATTAAAAAAATTACTGAGAAAAAAAAATGTAAGGCTAATGTCCTAGCGTTGCCATATGGCAACAGCCCAAATTTGGGGTAAGGAATTTATTTCAATTTTTTTAAACATTTTTTACATATTAAGGGACCTCTTAACAGACAAAATCCTCAGAAAAAAACCAAACAATTCCCCAAAAAAATAATTCGGGCAGTTAAGGGTTAAGTTAAATTTGCAATAACTTATGAATACATTCTTATAATAATATAATATAAACAATTGATGAATGGAATAAGAAAAAATAATTATTCTACTATAAATACATTTATATAAGAAGACAGTTTTATTTTGGTTAATTCAATGTTTTATAAATACCTGATGTTTTTGATTTAATCACGCTCTCTTATTGAAGCAGATTTATTAATATACAAGAGGGGTATTGATAAGTAAGGTCTCCCTAGTTTTATTTTTATTATTATTACTGGTCTTATATAACTTTGCTTTTTAAGTTTCATCGCACATTTCCGTTTCCCTAATTTTGAACCACTTCCCGTGATTCAATCTTCCCCAAATTTTGCACATAGAATGATGAAGAACACAGAAACCAAAAAAAAATAAATAATAATAATGGCGTCAAATTTATTTGCTTTTTAAGTTTCATCGCACACCTATTACCCCAATTTTGAACCACTTACTGTCATATTTTGCACATAGATACGACTAAGGTAAAAAATAAAGAAACCAAAAAAAAAAAAAAAAAAAAAAAAAAAAGAAGGTTGAAAATAAGACCAGTTTTGAAAAATGGAATTTTTATATTAATTATTAATACAGGAAACAATCAAAATTAATAATTAGCATAAAAGTGAAGTAAATGTATTTAAGTTTCAAGGAAAATTATCATTTTTCAACCGAATGAATAAGTCGATTCGGGAAAAAACAGTCGATTGAATTCAATCGACTGAAAACAGTCTCATAGCGGGTATAGGATATACGAATAAAGATATAGACCGAGACTGAACCCGAAAGTTGAATGTTTCAATCGAATGGTTTTTTTTATATAGGAGTAGTACGGTGGAGGCCGTAAAGGCCTCAGAGCTGAGGGGGGGTGAGAGTGAGAAGCACACTCGTTATCTCGTCCCAAACTACAGCCTGCTACGACATCGTTTTCATTTTCATTCGAATGAAAAAATATAGACTGAGACTGAATCCAGTCGAATTTTTCATTCGAATGTTTCATTCGGATGTTTTTTGGTTTTGGGTTTGGGTAGGGGAAAGGAACGACGGTGAAGGGCTCAGAGCGGAGGAGGAGTGAGAAGGCGCATGACACTCGTTATCTCGTTATACACACGTCCACATATACACGTCCGAATTACAACTAATACAACTCCAAACTATAGACTGATATCAGTCGAATGAAAACTAGATACCCACAACCGAATGAATGAATATTTTAAAACAACCGTTTAGTCGACTGTTTTCAATCGATTGGTTCCCAACGCTAATAATCACCATTTAATGTAATAAACTCTTCCAAATGTGATATCCATTTTTTCAATCTGTTGACGAAAATTTTTATTTTTTAATCCGTGACCGCATTTCATCATCTGAGTTTTGACCTTTAAGATGTTCTTTCAACTTGGGGAAAATGATGGACTGGTCCATAAGACTTATGGCTTTATTGAATTACAAATGAAAATTGTGAGACCTTATTTGTCAATCCCCCCCCCCCTCCCCCTTGTAATATGCGATGAGAATTATTAAAATAATGACTTGAGATGACTCTGCAAAGAGTTAAAACGTTTGAATATGAAATAGACGGACTATACGCTAATTATTACACCTACACCATTCAACATTTTTATATTATCAATTACCATACTAGTGGGGTTCGTCGAAACTGAAAGGTTTAAGTACTCAATATTTACTTGAATAAAAGATAAAAATTAAAAGTAAAAAAAAAAAAAATTAAAAACAAGCTTTTATCTTGGATCATCTGCCATATTGGATTTAGAGTGAAGGCATTTTATTTTTCGTATTCATCTCAGCAAACCCTTTCATTTGATACCCATGTCATAGGCGTGCTTAAAAAATAACTAGTCCGCCATCTTGGGCTATCCGCCATCTTGGGCTATCCGCCATATTGGATTTAGAATAACGTCACTTAGCTAACCATGTATTGTCATCCAAACTAAACGTGTATGCAAAATTTCAATTCAATCGGTTGAGGATAACTGCTTTAAAATTCAGTTGCAAGATTTGACTCGAACATACAAACATTTCAAGTTAAATAAAAGCTTGTAATAACTACTACTAGTCCAGGCAAATTAGTAAAAAATACAGCAAATGGAGGAAATAATTTATAAAGTTCTGAAACTTTGTGAAAACACTTTTAAGGGGTGTAGTAGTAAGAAACAGTAAAGTTCCCCCCTCTTGAGGGAGCGCGTCCCCCCCTCCCCCCTCCTTAAAGTCCAACATTTACCTATTTTTCACTTTTTACGCAAAACGGTTTATTTTTTTAAGAGAACTGTTATTACCAAAATTATTCCTCACATAATTCTGCACAAAAAAGGTCCTATGCATGTTTGAAGTGGGACACACCGTTTTCGAGATATTGTAGTTGGATAGAGATAAAACGCATTTTTGCGAACAAAGATATCTAAAAACCAACATATCCGATTTTAATGAAATTGGGATGGTAGGTTATAATTAGCCCATTGTTGATTCCATATAAGTTTCAACCTTCTGCGCCCATTATTCTATCCTCCACATGCGCACAAACATACATTTATTTAGACCTATATCTTCAAAAGTACTCAACTGATTATTATAAAATTTAGATGGTTTGTCGAAAGTAGCCCGCAGATAGCCTCACATGAATTTCAATCATCTGCGCTCTTTACATTTTCTAAATTGGTTCCCTTTCTGTCTGTCTGTTGACCAATTTTTGTTTGTCTGTTATGAATTAAAGTATCAATTTATCAAAATGTAAAGAGCGCAGATGGTTGAAATTAATTTGGGGATATCTGCGGACTACTTTCGACAAACTATCCAAATTTCATAATAATCAGTTGAGTACTTTTGAAGATATAGGTCTAAATAAATGTATGTTTGTGCGCATGTGGAGGATAGAATAATGGGCGCAGAAGGTTGAAACTTATATGGGATCTACAATGGGCTAAGTATAGCCTACCATCTCAATTTCATTAAAATCGGATATGTTGTTTTTTAGATATCTTTGTTCGCAAAAATGCGTTTCATCTCTATCCAACTACAATAACTCGAAAACGGTATGTCCCACTTCAAACATGCATAGGACCTTTTTTGTGCAGAATTATGTGAGGAATAATTTTGGTAATAACAGTTCTCTTAAAAAAATAAACCGTTTTGCGTAAAAAGTGAAAAATAGGTAAATGTTGGACTTTAAGGAGGGGGGAGGGGGGGACGCGCTCCCTCAAGAGGGGGGAACTTTACTGTTTCTTACTACTACACCCCTTAAAAGTGTTTTCACAATGTTTCAAAACTTTATAAACTATTTCCCCTATTATTCCTTATTTGCCTGGACTATAATTGTATTCAAGATATACAATCATTAATAATTAGTTAGTAAAATAATAATTTTGCTTCCGAGATGGTGATAATTTTGTTATTATTTGGTTTTATTTTTTTCCATTTTTGTCTTTGAATGGTCATAGCTTCTATAATAGTTGGCCGATTTTATTTCTGATTGCGGCGATTGAATCTTACACTAATGCTCTTTAAATGGAGTATATTTTATTTCATTAGTTTATCCTACTTGCTGAGAACATGAGAGTAAACTTTTTCCCGTGCGCCGTGTCACGTGACCACTTCTTTTGGTTTTTAATATTGTGTCGTATATCATTTTAAAGGCATTGATATGTACATTAAACCTATTTTATTTGTTGGTTTTTTAAAAATTTTGTACCTGCACTTTTGTACCGATTTATAATTTTGTTGTAGGTTAAAGGGTTTAAATACTTTTTTGATATTAGGTTTTTTAATTATATGTATTTATTAGTTAAATGAATGCCCTTTTGTATTGTTTGTTTTTTAAAGATATAATTTTGGTACCTCAGAGTACAGGGGTACAAATGTTAAAGTTAATCTTTTATAATTGATGTATATCGTTGAAAAGCTCTTGCATAGTAGATTAATTTTTGTTATATTCTATTTTGTGTTATTTTTAGTTATGAGGGGGGTTAAATAAAAAAAAAAGCTGTTTATACAGCGGTTTCTACGATTTGGTTGCAGTTTTATATTTGATTATTAAATTAATTATATGTGCGCTAACTTTTTGTGCTTTGTTTCTCCAACAAATGTTTAAATTTTTTTAACTTTATTAAATATTTACTGGAACAGTGCCGCGCCGTTCCAACTGTTTGATTATTTTTATAGAGGTATTTTTTTAATTTGGTCTTTTCTTTGCGAGGAAGCTATGTGCCACATTAATTGGCAGAGTATTTTTTTTTTCGATTTTCAAAAAATCAGATTTATTTTCATAAATATCTCAGAAACTAGAATATCCAAGAAAACTACTTATACTAATTAATTAGAATTTAAGTGGACGACCTTTTAAAATTTTTAAAAACTTTTTTTCTGAGATTTTGGGGGTAGCGTCCATAATTTAGGAGCTAATATTCATTCTCATCTTTGCGTTTGCACAGACGATTTTTACTTTCTCATATAAAGAGAAAGTATTGTGATAGCACGAAAAATCGATTTTGAGATTTTGACGGATTTTCATGTTTTGAGGTCCCCTGAGTCCAAAAAAGTGTTTTTTTTAAAAAAATGTCTGTCCATTGACTGTCGTCTGTGCAGACGCCTGGAGCCTAAAATTTGGCATACGACATGTTCAGAAAAATCATACCCCGAGGTGAAATCGAGGAATCAATTTTAGCTCCACATTTGGGGGCGCTACCCCCCTAACATTCAGGAAAAACATAAAAAAAATATTTCTCGAAAACGGTTCTGACGATTTTGATTAAAAAAATTCTAAAATATAGGCCATTTAAATATGAATCTAACGATATAAGCCGTTTTCCCGGAAAAAATATAGTTCCTGAGAAAAAAGCATAAAAAGCCCGGGTTCGATTCCCGGCCCAGGAGATGTTATTTTTATAATAAATTTTGATGAAATGATCAATAATAATTAAATGTACATACGAAAACTAATAAACAGAAAACACTGGGCTAAATAATTATGAACTCGCATATGAGAAAGTTTGTCTGAGTTTTCTCGGACCGATTTTTTTTTAATATGTAAATACATCAAAATTTCAAAGTCGATTTTTTGCTCCATCACAATACTTTCTCTTTATTATACATAGCCGTATATGAGAAATAAGAAAGCTATCAATTTAAAACATACTGCATTTTAATAGTAAGGTAAGAAAAGCTTTAATATATTTATTTTATTTCAAAAGACAATTTGAAATAATATAAAACAAGTCTGTTAGAAATCTTTATAAGAATATAATGGTGACCTTTTTACTCGGCTGTATCATTAGACCTGTTTGTACCAGGACATGCTACAGGTGGTTTCGATTCCCGACCATGTCTGTTATATTTTATTTTCACGGTTGTATTGTGCTAGGGTTGTCACACAGTGAAATGCTCGTCTGTTGTCTCCCGTTGTAGCTACTTCATCTCTGCAACACTTGTTGCTTGGTCCTTTACTAAACGCTAAAACATGTTGCAACATTATATCACAGCACAAATCTCTTTGTTCTCAAGGCAAGAGAGAGAGAAACAGTGCAATAGAAACTTTTTTTAAAAATGAATATTTACACTTGTTGAATATAAAAATGGGGTTATTTTTCCTACAGCGGACATTTAACATAGCGTTTAAAAGTTTTAGCCTCATATCTCAAGAGGTAAAACAATTTTAATAAGTAAATAAATTACCAGAAGCTAAATACCAAATACCACGAAACATTTTTGTGCCGGAAGGTTATAGTCATGTTGTAATTGAACTATACAACAAAAGGTTATACAGATAGCTTTTATCTACGATTGATACGAAATATAAACATTATATCTCTGTTTAGATGCGTAGAAAGTGATTATTTACGTACTTGTATTCATTGCGCATGCGCGTCTCATCGTTCTGAAGAATTCTTCTTCTTTACCACGCTAGCGTGGTAAAGAAGAGGAATTCTTCAGCTTTACGCACGATTAGCGAGTTTGTCTACATTTAACAAGACTAATTTGCTGTTTGTTTAATAAAAACCTAGGACCTAATAAGGACCCTACGCAGACCTGGAGGTTCCTCTAGACATCTTAGAGAGGGAATCGAGAAATCTGCACGACCACTTAGACCAGAGGCGGCGGTATATTCTTTACGGCAGTAGCGGTGGGACTCTAGCTTTCACGCTGATAGTTGTTGTAGTCGTTGGATTCTGGATGTTGATTTCTATTTCTAAACAAGATATGTTTTATAAAGTTTCTTTTATTAATTAAACATTTGTCAAATAAAAATAATATACTTTTAAGTTTATAAGAAAATTATATATGTTTCGTTCTATGGAGTAATTATTCTTTATTTAGTATAAGACCCCTAGCCCCAGTACAAACATCGAAATTTTTTTTTTTTAATTTTTTAATAACTATTATTTGTTGTTATTAATTAATTTATATTTTATGTTAGTTTTCCTCTGTTATTTGTCAATATTTGAATACTGTTTAACATTTTCAAGGCTTTTTATTTAAAAAATAATTAATTATAAACTAATTTGATTGAAATTACTACATAAAAGTTCTTAAGGTGTAGATTAGAAATATTTAGGTTTATTATATTTTTTTATAATTAGCAGGGTATTAAAAATACCTTACCAAATACCAGGGTACTAAAAATACCCTACCAAATACCAGGGTACTAAAAATACCCTACCAAATACCAGGGTACTAAAAATACCCTACCAAATACCAGGGTACTAAAAATACCCTACCAAATACCAGGGTACTAAAAATACCCTACCAAATACCAGGGTACTAAAAATACCCTACCAAATACCAAGATACTAAGAAAAAAGTTTTTGTCTCATTATACTTTATTTGGCTTCCAAGATTACGGAAGCTTTGTGATCGTCCGAAGAACAAAAATTTTTTAAATCTCCGATTTCAAAATTTCCCAGACAGAAATCTGTTTCAGACATCAAGAAACATTTTGGTTCCGTATCTGCGTCTGTCGGTCTGTTGCTCAATTTTTGCGAAACCAACATATCTTAAGAACTACTCGTTATATT
Source organism: Gerris lacustris (assembly GCA_951217055.1). Lineage (NCBI taxonomy): Eukaryota > Metazoa > Arthropoda > Insecta > Hemiptera > Gerridae > Gerris > Gerris lacustris. The sequence goes on along the minus strand of OX578280.1, from coordinate 70,458,608 downwards.
TTTATGAATTGGTAAGTCTTAATAAGCCCATTGTTGGTCCTATAGTATGTATAAGTGTCAACCTTATATACGCGCCTATTTGTTTCTCTTCCACATGCGCACAACCATACATTTATTTACTCCTATATCATCAAAAGCACTTATCTGTATTTTCTGAAATTGGGGTGGTTTGTCGAATATTGTTTGCAGATGGCCCCAGATTAATCTCAAACGTGTGCCCCATAAATTTTGCTAAATTGATACTTTATTTCATGTAAAAAAATCGAAACAATTTTGATAGATTAAATAAAGGGTGGAATCAATTAAATAAATTAGACAATAACGACTTGTAAAAGCATATTATCAATACGAGGAATCTATGTGCCACACTAATTGGCGGTCTATTTTTTCAAGACTTTTAAAAGGTTTTTCCTTTACGACGGTTCTCATAAAGAATATAGAATGAATATAATTTGTTAGAAGTCTGGCAGTGGGTCAAGAATTCGCGATCAAATCGTAAACAACGTCGAATAACTTGATGATTTGGCGAGAAGGAGTAGATGAGCAACATTTGCAATTCACATGAGGCAACAAACAACTGCTTGAAGAGGGGGAAAGTTGAAGCCTGTCCTTCATTTTCACTCAAATTTACAAAACTCAAAATCATTCATTTTTCATACAATACCCAAAATTACTTGGTTTTACTCACATTTGGTGAATATTACAATTGATGCAGATTAGAGAACTCAGAATATTTTAACTTCTTGAGAAGTTTTACATTTATTAAAAACTTTTATGCTTTAATGTAAGATTAGATGGATCCAACTGCTTAAATCCACGATTAGAGCAGCCTTCACATTAGCTCAGTCAATAAAGGCCAAAAACAGGCTGTACCCGCAACTAATTAGGGGAAATCTGGATATTTTCCTGATGATAGACCATGATAAGAGGTACATTCTCTCAAAAGTCCCCACTTCTCCCCCTTGTGCTTCCCCCCCTACCCCCTCTTAAAGTTCAAAATTTACTTCTTTTTCACTTTTTACGCAAAACTGTTTATTTTTTGAAGAGAAGTGTTATTAACAAAAATATTTTTTACATAATTCTGCACAAAAAAGGTCGTATGCATGTTTGAAGTGAGACATACCGTTTTCGAGATATTGTTGATAAAAATTCCAATTTTTCATTTTTTCGAACCAAGATGTGCGCATGTGCAAGATAAAATAATGGGCGCAGAAGGTTGAAATTTATATGGGATCAACAATAGGCTATGTATGACCTAGCATCCAAATTTTATTAAAATCAGAAGTGTTGTTTTTAACACATTGTGGTTCGAAAAAATGAAAAATTGGAATTTTTATCAACAATATCTCGAAAACGGTATGTCTCACTTCAAACATGCATAGGACCTTTTTTGTACAGAATTATGTGAGAAATATTTTTGTTAATAACACTTCTCTTCAAAAAAAAGTTAAAAATAAGTAAATTTTGAACTTTAAGATGGGGTAGGGGGGGAAGCACAAGGGGGAGAAGTGTAGACTTTTGAGAGAATGTACCTCTTATAGGGATGGGCGGAACGGAACGTAACTATAAAAATAACTAGTTCCAGTGTTGGAACGGTTCCAATCGTTCCAAGATTTCATGGAACTGCGTTATTTTTGGAACGACTTTGAAGTTTTTATTTTACTTTCGAGTTTCATTTAGTTAATAAATGTTTATCGTTTGAATTCGATACAAATTTGTTACCACCATTTTACAAAAAAATACGAAACGTAACTGATTAAAGAGGAAACGGAAACGAGAAAACAGTAACGAAACTAAACAACTAACTTAAAGGGAACGTTAAAACTCGTTTCTCTTGGAACGAAACTAATGATCTTCGTTCCAAGCGCCAATACGTAACGTGTAACGTAACTGAAAAGACGAAACGGGAACGAGATAACGTAACGAAACTGTAACTCGGAGGGAACGTAAAAGATTCGTTTCGCGAGGAACGAAAACTATAGTTTCGTTCTAAGTTCCAGTTCCAGCCAAGCTGGAACGTAACGTGTGTGTCTTAAGTTATCTCGTATAGTAGAGTAGAGTAATGGAGTGGGGATGAGAGCTCGAGTCTCGGAATCGCTCCAGTTATAGTGAAGCGTTATCTTTTTCTCTTTCAGAGACATTGATGCCTCTTTGCCGCTTTTTTTCTTTTAGGTCCATAGTCAACTTCCTCTTGTCACTTTCGCCCTTCGCCACTCGTTTCGTTTTTTTTTAGTTTTGTTTTCCGCTTTAGTAAACAGGTGAAATTTAATTTGTTTTTTGTTTAGTTTTAGGATCTCGTTATGGAAAGAACATATTCTAGTATTTAAATATATGATTCATACTGGTATAAAATATACTTTTAAGTAGTTACCATAATGTTGTATCATAAACATTTTTATTATACTGTTTACTTGGTTGCAATTAAAATATCACTATAAAAAAATATAAGATAAAAAGATAAATAAAGAGATCTGAATAATATTATTATAAAGTTTGTATTTAATTTCAACTTTTCATCGTCAGCGTCAGTGAAGAGTGGAACTATTTAATAAAGAAACGAAACTTATTGTAGAACGAACATGGACTAGACTCAGGAACACGTGAAGTATAAGAGAAACTGTTTCTTTGGAACATAAACTGATACGTTCCAAAAATAACTAGTTCCTGGAACTAGTTATTGGTTTGGAACGAAACGTTGTAACTCGTTCCACTCATGGAACCGTTCCTCCCATCCCTAACCTCTTATCATGGTCTATCATCAGGAAAAAATCCAGATTTCCCCTAATTAGTTGCAGGTAAAAACCTTTATTAACTGGGCTACATGATACAAAATACAATTTGTAGATAACGACTATTTTTAAAAAACAGATGAGTATGCTAGAAGAGTGAATTGACAGAAAATTAGTATGGTAGAAGAGTGAATTGACAGAAAATAAGTATGCAATAAGGGTGAATTGACAGAAAATGAGTAAGCTAGAAGAGTAAATTGACAGAAAATAAGTATGGTAGAAGAGTGAATTGACAGAAAATAAGTATGCAATAAGGGTGAATTTACAGAAAATGAGTAAGCTAGAAGAGTAAATTGTCAGAAAATACTATGTATATAAGAGAAAGGGAGAAAAAGAAAGTAGAAAGGTATTAGGATGATGAAGAAGACCACATCTCTTGCATATATAGTACAAATATATACAACACATTATTTCTACATCGAGTTTATATTTTGTGATCGCCATGAATTTTAATGGATTATATGGTGTAAAGTGTAATTATGGTGCACTTAAATGGTGTTTTAGTGTTTTAATAAATTTTTCTGAAGAGTACCGTATTATCAATATTGAGTTAAAACGGTTTTTTGACGGTGGGCTTTGTAACAGTTGTTTTTTTCGGATTCATTCCTGGGCTCCAGACGCTGTTACGTGCCATAAAGAACTTCGATCCAAAAATTAAAGATAAATCAATGTGTATAGGAGCGTGATCGAACTCGTGACCTTTACTTATAAGCGGAGTAGAAGTGACTAGTGCCTTGATGAACAAGGTTTCTGTGAATCCCATTTTATATGTATAATGTGAGTAGTGTATAGAATGTTTGTGTGGTGTATTTTGGTGTAGTATAAGGTGTAAAGAGGATGTCAGTGTGGTGTGGCCTCAGGTGATGAATTAGTAGCCTCAAGGGTTAGTTGTTACCACCCAAGTGTCTGCGGGTTTGTATTTTAAACTGAATTCCCCTATTCTGGATTTTATACTGCTCCTACATCCAAAGTAGGAATACGAGGGTATTCCCCAGTTATATCCCACCAGATACGGCTAGAATTCTAACCACCTAATCCCTCCATCGTAGCATCATTTATTCAGCAACTCTGTAAAAATTTCATTAACTTTCATCTCCTACTAGACCCTCCCCCCTCGAATCCTCTTGAGAGGTAAGCAGGAGTAAACCTGACCTAATCTTACTAAATAAATCTATTTTTGAGATTTTCAACCTCTCCTCCATCTTTTATTTTCCTTTTACGAAAAGTTCCCTATTTTCACTCTAAGTAAACCATTATAAATGTATAATCAAGAGTGAAATTTTAAACTGACGTCTCGTTTCTGATTAAACTTTACAAAATTAACTAACCCGAAATGCTTTTTTAATTAAATTTATAATTAGCAAAGAAAACACTGATTCTCTCCCTTAAAAAAAGAAACGATTTTTTGTAAAAATTAGAGAGATGCTAAGGGGAGTCAGCTTTATAGGATCATGATGCTTAAACACTTGAAGATTCTAGCGTAGTAGTTGATCCCAAGGAAATACCGTTTGGGATGTCATCTATACGGAAAACTAGTCTTTTTACTTTCTCAAATAATGAAAAAGTATTGTAATGGCTCAAAAATTCGATTTTGATGGATAAAGTGGTCCGATAAAGTGGTTTTTAAAAAATGTCTCTCTGTCCGTCTGTCGTCTGTGTAGACGTGTGGAGCTTGAACAACAGGACCGATTTTGACAAAATGTGGCATAGATGTTCAGAAAAATCATATACTAAAGCAAATTTGAAAAATCAATTTTAGCTCAAAATTTTGGGGCGCTACCCCTAAAAACTCTTAAAAAACGTGAAAAAAAGTATTTCTCGAAAACGGTTCCAACGATTTTGATTAAAAAATTTTAAAATTTAGTCCATTTGAATACGAATCTAATGATATAAGCCGTTTTCCCGGGAAAAAGCTAGTTCCTGAGAAAATAGCTTTAAACGCGGACGGAGAGAGGAATTCGATTCCCAGGCGAGGAGAAATGATTTTCATGATAAATTTTGATTAAATGTTTAATAATAATTAAATGTACCAATAAAAACTAATAAATGGAAAAGACTGGACTAAGTATTTATGAACTCGTATATGAGAAAGTTTGTCTGAGTTGTCTCGGACCGATTTTTTTACTATCGAGTGGATGATGATTGTTGGTGATTGGTAATGTTTAGATGAAAGGTGATTTTCATTTATGGATTTCATTCATGATTTCCTTAGTTTTCATTACACCATGTTCAACCCGAGTGGGTGAAATAAGTTCTCTTCTTCTTGGAGAGGAAAATAATTAAAACAGTGATAAAAGCGCATTTAAGTGTAGTCTACCAGTTCCTTAAAAATAAAAGAACTCTTTAATACCTGATGAAAACATTCAAAAAACTTCATTAACACTATGTATTTAATTATTATTCTCGCTAATATTGGTTATAATTGCACGTCAAGCCAGCATCATGATGGCGAACATCCTTAAGAACCAAGTAGTATTTGGAACAAAATGTTGAAGTTGATATCTTTCAAGATATCACATCTTACCGCAGAGTAATGCATTTGGTGTTAAAATTAAAACAATAAATACTAACATAGGTAGAATTTAAGGTAAAATGGTAAACGTTCATAGGAAACTAATCAAATTTAGGCTGGGAGACTGGCAGTTTTAAAATAGTTGATCACAAAAATACTAGTTCATGTAAGACTCTGCAGTAGATCTCATTATGAAGTTCTAGTTTTTTTTCCAGTGGTGCGACCGCGTCATGATGAGTTTAGGTCCTAACTTTTGGACCCAGTATAGCATCTTCCAGGTGGTTTCAAGCGGTTCCAGACGTGGAAATCCCTTATCTCAACACTGACCACTTGCAGGGATCTACACATACCTCCAAGTGTTGCCATCCAGGATGACACAAAAGTTAGGCATCCTGCACCCGCTATTTACTTAGATCTTCCCTGAACGCTTGCAGGGATCTACACTGACCACATGCAGGGATCAACACATACCTCCAAGTGTTGCCATCCAGGATGACACAAAAGTTATGCATCCTGCACCCGCTATTTACTTAGATCTTCCCTGAACGCTTGCAGGGATCTACACTGACTGCATGCAGGGATCAACACATACCTCCAAGTGTTGCCATCCAGGATGACACAAAAGTTATGCATCCTGCACCAGCTACTTACTTAGATCTTCCCTGGCCGCATGCAGGGATCTACACTGACGGCATGCAGGGACCAACACATACACCTCCAAGTATTGCCATCCAGGATGACGCAAAAGCAATGCATCCTGCACCAGCTACTTACTTAGATCCCAGATATAAACCTCAAACATTGACCAAATCCTATAGTTTGTTGTCCCACAATATGTGGGAGGCAGCGTGGCCGAGGGGCTCTAGGCGTCCGCCCAGCTATCAATAAAGTGACTCGAGGTAGTGGGTTCAATCCCGTGCCATTGTAACAGTTTGAATTTGGGGTTCAATTTTCAATTCACAATTTTTTAAATATTGTGGGAAATTGATCAGGTTGGCCCAGTAATTTTTATTTCGTGGTACATTATAATTTTAATTCCAGGGGTATGGAGAAATTCAAATTACTTTTTAATTTTTTTTCCATTTATTTAAGTCTTCTTTATTCGACCATTGCAAATAAAATTCGGACAGTGAGGGTCTTTTCCTGTTGCCTGTGGAGGTACGCCATGCTGGTTCCGACCCAGGCAGAGGCTCTCGGAACGTCGCGGCGCGGCGTGGCGACCGGCGGCTTTGCCAGTGTGCCCTCTAGGAATGTGGTTATCTAATTTTTTTGTGGCTTAAGTTCAGTAATGTTGTACCAAGAAATGTGTATGAATTGTATTCCTCCACAAGTTAATTTATCCAAAATCAAAATGTAAAACCTCTCCAGAACCCTTCGAGTGAAGGTAAGCTTTTTCCATTTTGGGACGACCATAGTCGCACTATTTCATTTCATTTTGTTAGTTTCATACTGTTCTCCTAAATCAGGTGGTAAGTGTCTCCTTTTAATTTTTTTAGGGTGGTTAGTAGTGAGACAAATTTGCCACACCATCTTCAACCAGCATCACATCTATATCTATTTCTTCAACCACTACTACAGTTTTAGTTCTTCACACCATCTATATCTTGTAACTTCACCTATTTATTAGGGTCCGTAGGCAAAACCAAGGACCCTTGTATTTTCATGCGTGTGTCTGTCCCTCCGTCCTGTCGCCTGCTCTCACGGCTACACCTTTCGTCCGATCACTTTGAAATTTGGCATGTATGTGTCTTGTACCTACCCACATATTTTAAAAATATAGCGACTTAAAAAAAAAAAAAATTCAAAAAAATTAGGGTAAAAAAACTGAAGGGTTAATGGTGGGTCTTGGGCAAGTAGTATGACCCCTGAATACCCAACCGGGCGGTGATTCGGCGGAAGTAGGTGCGAAGGTGGACTGTATATAGGTGAAATAGGTGTAGGAAATAACATATAAGATATAGATACTAATAATTATTAACCCACATATTTTAAAAATATAGCGACTTAAAAAAAAATTTCAAAAAAATTAGGGTAAATAAACTTAAGGGTTAACATTTTTTTTATTTTTTTTCGACACCGTGAGGGGTATCATATGAAAGGGTACGTCGAGCTGATTACAAAAATATATAATTATTTGGCTATAACTTTGATAGGGCGAGCGTAGGCAAGTTTGAAGTGGGTGTGAAACGTGTCCCCCCCCCTCTATCTTGCTTATGTGAAGTGCAAAAAATCTGAAATAATTCCTGAACATTCTTGGACCAAAAGTAAAGATACCACTTTTTGGAAATTTCGAAAAGAATATTATTTTATTTTTTATTGACAAATTAATTATGGTCTTTTCTATGTATTTATATGGTTGTAGTCCGGTTCAGTGGCAAACAAATACTTTATCGGAAGTTTGTTTATGTGTTTTGAGAATATCAGACCCATAGTATAGTTCAAAGAAGCTTTTTAGCATTTTAAAAAACACCATCAATAGGGAAATACTTAAACTATACAGTGTGGCCTACGGACCCTCGCTGTGTGCTGACTAGAACACACTTGACCTGTTTATTTTAAATTAAAAATATACACAGCCAATTTTAACTCATATTTGGGGTTGGTTATATACTTTATTTGGGGTTGGTTCTTCTTCCCTTTTAAAATAAGAACCTGGTGCCGATTTATAATAAATCATACATTTTTTTATATTAATTTTTTTTTTAGTAGTAAGTTAAACCCACCCCAACTTCCAACTGAGCTGGGCATAATCATGTTTAATGTGACCATAATACTCTGAATGCATCAATGAATCACGGACAGAGCAGGGCAATGGACACCATCTAAGGGATTCTATTCCCACACGCTTTGACGCACACTTATATAGCTCACTAATGATCACACCATACTCGCTTCGGTGGTACAATGTACAAATGTATGATGTGTGAAGTAGCTGGAGCTCTCCACCACGGGGCTAGTAAAATGGGTCTAAAGATAGCCTAATTGCTAGGTTCGAACAAGTGGTTCGTCCTACCCGTCTAGTAGGAAGTAATAGATTACTACAACTACTAGAACAATATGTACTCCCCTGAAGTTGCTCCTAAAACTGGAAGTGAAACGTCGGAACATGAACCCTTTATGTGTCACCACTCAACACCTAGAACACCAAAATAGAATGTTAAATATAAATTATTTAAAGAATCATCGTATATTCACTTTGGCTACAAATTTTAGAGGCAATAGAAGGTACCAACCCATTTTGTCGTGTCGAACAATGTGTTCGGTACTTATTAAAGGATTGGGCGTTTTGTCGTCAGGTAGATAGGGTTAATAATGTACAGAGTGGGTTTTGGTCGAGCTCTATTGGGCCGTGTAACGCAGGACTCTATCAGGTTTTGAATGGAGGTCTCGTTGTGTCGTTAAAGCTTGAATAGGAGGTCTGGGAGTTGCCTGGTCTACTTTGTATGAAACTCAACCCCTTGCTTACCTATTCATAGACCTGCCTTTGTACTCCGCACAACGCACTCAAACGACTACCTTCCTCCGAAATGTAAATAAACTTTAATGTATGTTTCCTTATACGCAGGTCATATTCGGAAGAGGTCAGAGATCGTATTTTGTCGGAAAGGAAGGGAAATTTTCATTTCCTGGAGAAGAGAGGAAGTTCATAAAGCAGATCTAGCTAGAGAACATGGAAAAGACGTCTAGTTTTGAATATTAAGCATTATGAAGATCACAAGGAGAAATAGAGATGAGATTCTAAACTAGGACATCATAGAGCAAAGCGGTCTAAAACCGTGATAAAGATAGTAAATGATGAGCAGTTTAGTGGCCACTATATTGGTCACCATTTTAAAAATTAAGTGTACAATTTAATAACGATATATTTCGTTGTCACAAATGCTGAGATGCACCTGTATGCCAAATTTTGTTCAAAATCAATCTGGTTAATTTTTAGACCAGTTGTCATAGACGCTCACATAGAATTCACTTATATGCTCGTTCAATAGGCAATAAATAAATACAAGCATTAGATTCAAATAAAATAAATTGGCTGCAAAATGACATTACAAATTAACCAACAAAATTTAAAAAACTTTTTTTTTCGCGTGACATAAATTATCCGCCATTTTGGATTTGAACAGCTGATAATTTTATGTTCACTATAAACTTTTCCTGTGTGTGCATCAAAACTGTTTTTAATACTGGAAAGTTTCATGTTTTTATCTCTTTTGATTCAAAAGTTATTCGAACCGTACAGAGTGACATACAGACAGACACAGGAACGAAACTTTAAGGGTTTCTTTTTTTTTGGTTTTACCAACGAAACCCTAAAAAGAATGTCCAGAGTCCCTGACAAGGACAAATCAGAGAAAACTGTAGCAAATTATACACGGACGATCAAATCTTGATCTTTCGCAGCTATCAATTTTCAATGTTATTTCAGAAACTATTATTATTTTTTTCTGAAAAAGCTACTTATAATAAGGTTAAATTGATTTTTAAAAAAAGGCTTGAATTTAAATTATCAACTATTCAAAATATATCATTTAGAAGAAAATTTGAGGAAAAAACACATCTCTTTAAAGGACCAATGTACAATTTAAATTAAATTAAACCATTTAGACTTTCCCTAAACATAAGAAAAATCGACTCAAAGAATAATTTAATCATGGAAAATTTAAAACAATGCATTTTTTGTCTCTACTTACATTAGGTTTGTATATAATTTTCTCGAGAGAGGGAAAAAGTTAACTGTTTTCAGTTTGGTTTTATAGGTTTTACTTAAAGATTTTTAAAAGGGTGAAGGTCAGACATTTACAACCATTGTTCTTTTCTTGGTTCTCTTTTTTTTTGTAGTGTTCAGACTGTTGAATTAATTTTACCTTTGTAATGTAAGCCAATGTCGAAATAAGCAGGGGGGGAGGGTAAAATGAGAGGGGAAAGTAAAACTCAACCCTTGAAAAGATCGATTGACTTTGTGTCTGCTTGAATTTTAAAGGGAGTTTTTAACTTACCTTTAACATTGACTAACAGTTTTCGAGTTGAACATTACTTTATTTTTGATCACGATAATACTTGATAAAGTTACTACTTTAAAAAAAAACGAAAAAAAAGTATTTAAGTATATGATTTCTTTACGTTAAATATTGTGAAATTTCACCTTGGAGAAAAGTTTACTTTTTTTCCTTTCAGGGACTTAGAAATGGAGTTAACAATAGCGGAAGGAAAAGGGTTCGTGTCGGACAAAGACTTAGAAACGCCTTCCTAAGTATTAATTATGCTTCTCTCTTGGGGCAACAAGCTTAATACAGTTTCGGAGGTAATACAAGGCAAGAGCAACTCGCAATATACTGCCCTAATCTGCGGGCCGGAGCCCCGACCGCAATGCTAGAATTAACTCGTAACATAATACCTCCCTTGGTAGGATTTTACAATAAGAATATGAACAAAGCATTAAACATTCCAACGAAACCTTTGTCTGGTCTTGACCACTAACGTAAACAAACCTATTAAACCGACATTATAACCAACCCTAATTTTTTGCTAGCCTTAAGTATATGATACAACATTAAGATGATTTGGAAGTTAAATTCTTCCTTGCAATACAACGTAAAATCAACTTGTTTTAGCGAATTTTCAAAGAAAATTACGCTATTGCAATGGCTTCAAAATTTTTGTAATGCGAATTTTTTTCCATGGAAATCCGTTTTAGACCATTGTGAATCGATTCCTAAAATTTAACACTTTTTACTTTCTCATAAAAAGAGAAAGTATTGTGATGGCGCGAAAATTCGATTTTGAGATTTTGATGGATTTTCACGTTTTGAGGTCCTCTGAGTCCAAAAAAGTGGTTTTTAAAAAATGTCAGTCCGTCGTCTGTCGTCTGTCTGTCGTCTGCCTGTGCAGACGCCTGGAGCCTAAACTACTGGGCCGATTTTGACGAAATTTGGCATACATGTTCAGAAAAATCATACCCCGAGGCGAAATCGAGAAATGAATTTTAGCTCCAAATTTGGGGGTGCTACCCCCAAAAAACTCTGAAAAAACATGAAAAAAAAGTATTTCTCGAAAACGCTTCCGACGATTTTGATTAAAAAATTCTAAAATGTATTCCATTTGAATACGAATCCAACGATATAAGCTTTTTTCCTGGGAAAAATCTAGTTCCTGAGAAAAAAGCTTAAATCGCGGACGGAGAGATCCCGGGTTCGTTTCCCCGCCCAGGAAAAGTTATTTTTATGATAAATTTTGATGAAATGTTAAATAATATTTAAATGTACATTTGAACTAATAAAGGGAAACACTGGGCTAAGTAATTATAAACTCGTATATGAGAAAATTTGTCTGAGTTGTCTGACCGATTTCTTTATGTATGTATGTATATATGTGTTACTCCAGACGATATCTCTCCTTAGGATGCACTTAAAAATTTCAAACAAATTTTCAAATGTCTATGATATTAAAAGAAAGGATGAGTTCGTTGGCCAGAATTTGTGGACTTCATTTAGGGGTCAAATTTTTACAATTTAGGGTCAAAAATAGCATTAAAACGTGTTTTTCCATTTTACCCCCCTTTTATATGAAAATATGATAAAATTGTACATAACAACAATTATTGTACTCTTAAAGAACTTTCCAACGACATGCATCTTCAAGGGTTTATACAATTTTAACTTTTGTACCCCGTACCCCTTTGTACCATTTTTTTTTTTTTTTTTTTTTCACCCACGCAAGTTCTAAACCAAAATTTTCCTATATTATCATAACCCAATAATACGCAGATTTCTTTGAAAATTCGCTCATTAAGTCATGGTGCATGACTGGACTTTTGCATTTTCTGTCTGTTTATGCTATCTTATCTGTCTAAAACACAAATTTAATTTTTGAATACTTATGTCTAAAAGGAATTAAAAGGTTCGCGTTTGCTCGTTTCTGCTGGTATTATGTTTTCTCCTTTCCTTGACTTATACAGCTTAATATGTTACTTACAATTATTTTCCCAGGGGGACTTAAAAATAAAGTCCAAAGAAGAGAGACCACACAAGCGAGTCAAAGATACAAACCCAGTTTACTAAACCTTTTAATAGTACTTTACCCTCTAAGCAAGCTGACAGACCCACAGAAACTAAGCACCTTGCTTAGGGGAAGAAACATTAGTTCCTAAGTTGGCTGAATTACTAAACCAATGATTTCCCGCCTCAGGTGAATTAATGCAGGACAGCTGCTAATAAGGTAAGAAGGGGTTTCATGCTCTTCCCTGTGCAGCCACACTGGGCGTTCAGCTAGTCCGATCAGGGGTGTAGATGTCGATTTAGTCTATAAACTTAAAACTAATTATACATTTAAATTACAATTAGATTAAAAAGATGTCTATATATTTCATATTGAGGACCCTCACCTTGTAATAACTACGTTTTTATTAGCTTGCTTTCTTGTTTGTTTGTTTGTCCAGTACAAATCATGCAATTGATTTTTAACTAACTTCCCGAGTAGCTAGACATTTAAAACTTTTAAAATAGCTCAGAACACGATGACAATGCATTATTTTAATACTTTTAGCCATCTTTCAGCAGAATTTAATTCGTTTTCAGCAAATTTTTCTGTATAGAAAGTTAGTTTGGAAAAAATCCGCAAGTTATTTTTTTTTTTGACATATTCCATGTTTACAATCTTCATTTTGACGGGTTTCAAATTTATGATTTATGACAGAAAATTTAAAAACGTAGTATATAAAAAGTTCTTTTATCTTGTAATAGTCAGGGTGCCCATAGGCAAAAAAGTAACTTATACATACTCTTTCCAAACCTTTTTGTATGGCTTGTTTAGGCCAAATCTGACACCGTTTTCCTCTGTGACTTTTTTTAGTTTTGGGGCGTTTTTTTTTATTTGAACCCTAAAATTTTGACGCGTCAGACTAGAAAATCGGAAAAAGTTCTGCGTCAGACAATATTAAAATGTTGATTTATAGGGTTCAAATAATGTATCTTGAGATTCATAATTATTTAGCCCAGTGTTTTCCATTTATTATTTTTCGTATGTAAATTTAATTGTTATTGTGCATTTCATTAAAATTTATCATAAAAATAACTTCTCCCGGGCGGGGAATCGAACCCGGGATCTCTCGATCCGCGTTTTAAGCTTTTTTCTCAGGAACTAGATTTTTCCCGGGAAAACGGCTTATATCGTTGGATTCGTATTTAAATGGACTATATTTTAGAATTTTTTAATCAAAATCGTCAGAACCGTTTTCAAGAAATATTTTTTTTTCACGTTTTGTCAGAGTTTTTGGGGTTAGCGCCCCCAAATTTGGAGCTAAAATTCATTTCTCAATTTCGCCTCGGGGTATGATTTTTCTGAACATGTATGCCAAATTTCGTCAAAATCGGCCCAGTAGTTTAGGCTCCAGCGTCTGCACAGACGACAGACGACAGACAGACAGACATTTTTTTAAAACCACTTTTTTGGACTCAGGGGACCTCAAAACGTGTAAATCCATCAAAACCTCAAAGTCGAATTTTCGCGCCATCACAATACTTTCTCTTTATATGAGAAAGTAATAATGGATATTAATTAATATGAACTAATATTAATTAATGATTAATAACTGGCTGATTTTCTCAAGATACATTATTTGAACCCTATAAATCAACATTTTAATATTGTCTGACGCAGAACTTTTTCCGATTTTCAAGTCTGACGCGTCAAAATTTTAGGGTTCAAATAAATATAAAACGCCCCAAAACTAAAAAAAGTCACAGAGGAAAACGGTGTCAGACTTGGCCTAAACAAGCCATACAAAAAGGTTTGGAAAGAGTATGTATAAGTTACTTTATTGCCCATGGGCACCCTGACTATAATTATTAATTTTTAAATCCATCATTCCAAAATCAGACTATAAACAGCTGAGACAAACTAAACCAAGGGGTTTTCAGGGTGTCCCCTTAAGTGGGCACTGACCGTTAACGACAAAAATTAAATTTTTGACTTGCCCTATAAACTTTTTCAGATTTTCTAGTCTGACGCGTCAAAATTTTAGGGTTCAAATAAAAAAAAACGCCCCAAAACTAAAATAAGTGACAGAGGAAAACCTTGTCAGATATGGCCGAAACAAGCCATTCAAAAAGGTTTGGAAAGAGTATGTATAAGTTACTTTTTTGCCCATGAGCACCCTGACTATAATTATTAATTTTTTACCCCGTATTTTTAATCTGTCAAAATTGTTTTGATTTTTTTACATGAATTTTGTTTGCCTCATTGAATAGATGAAGTTGGATTTTTTTCCGTCATAAAATTCCAATTTTACATTTGATGTTTACTTTTACACGAACGTTGCGCGCGAACGCGTGGGCGGATAACGTTGTCCAACGAACTCATCCTGGGCATTGGTAAAATGAACATGTTTACCAAATTTGAACAAAGTCGGTCATCTTTTACTCAAGTTATCGTCATCGGTCGATTTCGGATTCACTCCCAGGGTCCACAGGGTGTAAAAGGCGTGCCAAAAGGAACTTCGTTCCAAAAAATATTTTATACAAGACTAAATTCAGGATACTTATAATTAATAAAGTCTATAAATTTCTCGTCCTTTTTTTTATTATTATTTAGTTACCTCATTCTTTGATATTTAAGTTTTTGGTAGTATTCATACTACGGAAAGTTTAAATTTTAATTTAAATAAAATTAAAATTATAATTAACAACGGGAGACAGACAGAGAAAAATAGACTCTATCACCGGGCTTCGAACCACGGGCCTCCTGTATTTCCAGTACAGATGCTCTAACCAACTAAGCTTCTTTGATTTATTTGAGTGGTACCCTTAATAAATGTTATAAATAAGTTATCATTAAAACAAGAAGTGTTAATAATGATGTGTATTATAATAAATAATAAACATTAAAATATTAACAAAAACACTAATGATCGTTATTTTCTCATTAATTTTATTTAATTGTACCTGTCATGTGTACAGCAAGGAAACTATTATAGAACCAGAAAATTATAATTTCTTTTCTTATCATGTTATCAAAACCATTCATGTAATTTATATATATATATATATATATATATATATATATATATATATATATATATATATATATATATATATATATATATATATATATATATATATATATATATATATATATATGTGTGTGTGTGTGTGTGTGCAATATTACATTAAAAAAGTTTTGATGTTATTTTTTTTTTTTTTTTCCAAAACGTCAGGCAACATAGCAGTTATGAGGGAATGGCGTGCGAATGTAGCAACTTATACGGGAGTAAATTTTCATACGAGGAGTGCGTGCTTTGGTTATATATCTGACATGGATACGATGTCATAGAGAGACGGGATACGACCCAGCCAGGTGGGATGAGGTGCAGACTGGAACCGGAAATGTGAGGGGGGGGGGGGCTGCAAGGTGCAGCTATTGATCATTTTCCTTCCCATCCCAGTATGACCCCTGACCTTTCAAAGGCCCTTTTTGAATTCTCTCATCGGTAAAAATCTGTTTACAAAGCCTTCACTACACTCCAACCCTGTCTGAATACTCAAGTTTATATCATACTAGCCGGATCGAAGCACCTAATCCGTCTAGAAGTTGGCGCTCTGTGTAAATAATAATTAAAACAATATAATTATTATATATCTTTATTGTTACATAATTTCGTATTTTAGTAAAAGAAGGTTATTTTTTTTTCAATTATTCTATTTTATACTACCTTCAATTTTATATTTTAGTTACTATGAGTCTATGTACCAAATTTAAGATCTTTAAATTCACTGGAAGCTAAGATAATAGTATCTTATTAATTCCAAGATGGTGGCCATAAATTGTAGTGAAAGTACCTTTAATTTTCTTCTTTAGGTACCATAGGTCTATGTACCAAATTTGAGATCTCTAGGTCCCTTAGAAATTGAGATAATAAAGTTTTAGTAAATTCAAGATAGCGGTTATAATTCAATACTGTGGCCATATGTTGAAATGAAAGTGTCTTTAATTTTGTTTTAGCTACCATAAGTCTATGCACCAAATTTAAAATCACTAGGTCCACTGGAAGCTTAGATAATAGAGAGTTATTAAATCCAAGATGGCGGTTGTAATTCAATATGGCGGCCATATGTTGAAGTGATAGTACCTGTAATATTATTTTTAGCCACCATAAGTATATGTACCAAATTTCAGATCTCTAGGTCCTCTTGAAGCTGAGATAATAGAATGTGAATAAATACAAGATGGTGGCTATAATTCAATATTGTGGCCATATATCGAAATCAAAATGGTCGCATTTTTCTATTTATGGTACACTCTATCTATGTACCAAATTTCAAACCTCTATGTCAATGGGAAGTAGGAGAATTAGTGATAAATAAATCCAAGATGGCGGCTATAATTCAATATTGTGGCCATATATCGAAATCAAAATGGCCGCACTTTTCTATTTATGGTACACTCTATCTATGTACCAAATTTCAAATCTCTATGTCAATGGGAAGTAGGAGAATTAGTGACCAGTCAGTCAGTCACTGTCACTCTTAGTTTTATATATATAGATTATACGAGTATGATATTGGAAAAGAGAAATTACCATTAAGACTTCATCATATACTTCAACAAGTTCTTTTTAAAAATAAATTTAAGTAATTACTTTAATCAAATATTTGCTTAAGTTTTACCATGGTCATAGTCCAAGAGATATCGTGGAAAATATGTCTGACTAACATCAAGCTAGAATTTTGTGAAAAGTAAATCTTTTAGTGCCTTTGAAGAATATGTGGTTGGCTAAGTTCGTCTGCGGGACATAACTTGGCAATAGGCATTAGAAAGAAACAAACAGGTGGAGTGCGGCCATGTCCCATCGAAAAATATGGTGGACAATGTGATTTTTATGATCCTGAATACAATATTAGGGTGCGTTCGGAAACACTAACCAGGTCGACCGAGAAGTAACCGGTGTGTCCGGAAACACCAACCTAAACAACCGACCGCGTTCGTAAAGCTCCGGTCGTTTTAGCGGTCGACCGCTTCGGTCGCGACCGCTTCGACCGAAATCGAAATACGGTGAGTCCGGTTAGTAACAATAATGTTACCTTTCTTGGCGAAATGTCATTGTTCTTTTGTTTGACATTGAATACATTGTGGTCTTTTTTTGCTAATCTTTAAAATTCTTTTTTATATTTAGTTTTTGTGAAACATGGACCTTTTTCGGCACTCTTTTACTTTGTTATTCACCTTTTTTATTTTAAAATTGAAATGAATTTGGTGGGTAATTTTTTTGACTAATAATAACAATATATCAAAACTGAAAGATGAAAAGGGTGATATTGCTTTGTACCACAGTTCATTATAGACCTACCTTTGTCCTATAATAGTTATTTACTTTGTTACCAATCCTAGTTTTCAACATTTTATGGATACCGATATAGTTGTTTTTTTAGACAATCTAAAATAGAACCCCTTGCCTGAGTTGAAGGAGACTGTGCCGTCGAGGATCGCTTGGTGGCTTGATTCATTTATGAGAGATTATATACATTTGTTAAACTCTCCGTTTGCATATTTTATACATTTAAGAGATTATAAATGTATCATTTGTACACAGAAAAATTGATATTATCGATGTAAACAGTGAAGTTCAAGGTTTCAGGAGAAAGAATCTACTGAACGTCGTGTAATCTGAGTTTTTAGTAGAAGGAAAAAGGAAAGGGATGATAGCTATATACAGATTTAACCTAAAGGGGTGCCACTGCAATAGTTTATTTACTTGAGGAATCGTCAAAGCTTCACTTCTATCTCACACCAAACAAAAACGAATTTATATTTGTAACCTCTCTTTGTTTATATCCTTTTCGGTCGACCGCTGCCCGTTCGGAAACAAAAATGATTTCAAGCCGCCATGACACTAACCACAACAAACCGCCGGTCGACCGAGAGGTTGACCGGTTAGTGTTTCCGAACGCACCCTTAGTTAGTAGATGGAAAATCAAGTTGATGTTGGTTTACATTGCTAGAAGGCACTAAAAGATTTACTTATACACAAAATTCTAGCTCGATGTTAGTCAAACACTTTTTTTTTGCACGTTCCTGGACTATCAGAGTTATAAAATCTCATAACTTATGTTGCTTGACCATTGACCATGTACAGAGAATAAATGACTCCATACTTCAGGTAGCTCCAGTAACCTGGTGAAAGATGCAGGGAATAACGTGAATTATAATAAAATGACGTAAATGCTGTAGAAATGACGTGTATAATGAAGAAATGACGTGAATAATGAAGAAATGACATGAATAATGAAGAAATTACGTAAATGCTGTAGAAATGACGTGTATAATGAAAATGACGTGTATAATGAAGAAATGACGTGAATAATGAAGAAATTACGTAAATGCTGTAGACATTACATGAATGATAAAGAAAGCGACAAAAATTATGAAAAATAAACAGGTCAAGTGTGTGCTAGTCAGCACACAGCGAGGGTCCGTAGGCCACACTATATAGTGTTTAACTGTAAAGTGTATAAACAGTGTTTTTTTAATATGCTAAAAAAATTACTTTGAACCATTCTAAGGGTCTGATATTCTCAAAACACACTCTGATAAAGTATTTTTTTGCCACTGAACCGGACTACAACCATATAAATACATAGAAAAGACCATAATTAGAAAAAAAACGTATTTTGTCAATAAAAAATAAAATAATATTTTTTTCGAAATTTCCAAAAAGTGGTATCTTTAATTTTGGTTCAAGAATGTTCAGGAATTATTTCAGATTTTTTGCAATTCACATAAGCGAGATAGAGGGGGGGTACTTCAAACTTGCCTACGCTCGCCCTATCAAAGTTATATCCAAAGAATTATATATTTTTGTAATCAGCTCTACGTACCCTTTCATATGATACCCCTCACGGTGTCGAAAAAAAATTAAAAAATTTTAACCCTTAAGTTTTTTTACCCTAATTTTTTTGAAAAATATTTTTTTTAAGTCGCTATATTTTTAAAATATGTGGGCAGGTACAAGACACTTACATGCCAAATTTCAAAGTGATCGGACGAAAGGTGTAGCCGTGAGAGGACGGACGGACAGACACACGCAGGAAAATATAAGGGTCCTTGGTTTTGCCTACGGACCCTAAAAATTACGTGAGCAAACTATGATAAGTTTGGCACTTTTTTTTGGCAGTTTTCGTTTACATTATGCTATTTATTACTTTTTATACACACTTTTATGGTATATTTCAGTTTATATCGCTGTCTATTTTATCTAGTTATAAGTAATCTTTGCAATTATGATGGTAGTATGGTAGTACTGATATGATTTGTTTTTGTACAAGAAGATAACAAATTTAACTAACAATGGCAAATACTATAACAAAAATTACGGTACGATATGCTTTATTATCCAAATCACTGATTAATTTCAGAACAAGAGAATTACAACACGATAATGTTCGCACATGATTGCGTTTGTATCTAAGAGTTCGTTTATGTTGCTATAGTATTTTTACTTCAGATCCGATATCGGATTGGATTAGATTATTTAACAAAAGAGCGTTTTATAGATAGAGAAATATACTCATAATTGATTTTATCTCCAGTAGGGAGAAAAAGTTATGATTTTGAATTAGTTTAGAGGGACTAAAGTAAGTCTTTTCATCCCTGAGCTCAAAAAGTAGGGCGAAAAAGTAAATGAAGGGCAAAAAATTGAAGTAGGGCAAAAAAGTAAAGATTGCAACTTAATTATTTTATAAATAGTAGAAAATTAATGGCTAATGTAATGAAGTTGTTGAAATCAGGTTGGCGACACTGCTTTTTCGACCATGCATATCTTTGTTTATAACCTGCATCTAAATAACCTTCTATTTAAGTTTAATTCCAATTTTTATTTGTTTTTAATATTGAATCTCTTATATCTGCTATTAATAGTGCTAATAATTATTGTTTTTTATTAAAATAACAAATAAAAACTGTGCAATGGACGAAAATGTTCATTTTCTTCCTACTGGAGATAATATTGTATGTACCTCATGAGTAAAGTGCTATTATTCCCCTCGCGATAATTAATCTCCCTCGGCTGCGCCTCGGGAATTAATGAGTCTAATTCCCTCGGCTTCGCCTCGGGATTTAGGGACCATGGTTCCTTCGGCTTCGCCTCAAGAACCAACTTTTACGCTCAGGGAATAATGACTTACTTTACTCCCTAGGTGCATAAATAACTATTATCTACTTCCTAATTATAAAGATAAGAATAACAACAAAGATAAAATGATACAATAAGACAAACGTCATGACCACTTCAGTTAATTCATTAAATATAATTTTAATTCCGAGCTTACTGATGGGAAAAGTATAACCTACCATTCAAATTCCAATAAAATAGGACGAGTAGTTTTTAAAGATATGTTAGTTCGCATAAA
The DNA here is from genome assembly GCA_951217055.1 of Gerris lacustris. Classification (NCBI taxonomy): domain Eukaryota; kingdom Metazoa; phylum Arthropoda; class Insecta; order Hemiptera; family Gerridae; genus Gerris; species Gerris lacustris. The sequence goes on along the minus strand of OX578280.1, from coordinate 70,437,909 downwards.
ATTGAGCGACAGACCGACATTGAACAAATGTTCCCTGATGTCTGAAACGGATTCCGGTCTTGAAATATCAGAAAGCGGAGACATCAGACGTGATCACATAGCTTGCGTTACCCTCAGTAAGCTTAGAAGAAAAATACGTGTGGTGTCGCGGGACACCCGGTAGGAACGAAGTTCCTTACATTTTTCATTAAATATAAATTATACAATCACACTGCTAAGTACGTATACAGTATACATTGCTAACTACTTATACATGGCGGAGTTAGAAAAGAAACAAAATTAAAAGTAACGAACTGTTTGTACCTAGAAAGAGTTAAGGAAAAATTTAAAGAAAATCATTATTTGTATCATTAAAGCAAGCGTCTTACTATAAATATATATTAAATATAAAAAAAAATTGATCATTATGAGTTTATAGTGAAAGAGTATGTTTGTTAAAGGAGTTTAGATTGAAATAGGACTGTTTTCTACCTACCCGGCCAATTAATTTAAAATATTATAAAATATATCTCTTCCCTACTCTACAGCTTCTGCTTGTATCAGGGTGAAATTTTACATGATTATACTTTATTTATTTACAAAACAAAGTGACATTTTTGACATATATAACAAAAATAATCGAAAGAAGTCAAGTAACAGGCTTCCTTAATAACACTTTTTCCCGTCTTTTAAAGCTTACGTTTACGCGAGCGCTGCGCGTGAATGCTTGGGCGGATAACGTTTTCCAACAAACTCAGCCTGGGCATTTGTAAAATGAACATGTGTACCAAATTGCATCTAACTCGGTGAGCTTTTACTCAAGTTATCGTCATCTGTAGATTTCGTGACGGATTTTGCGTGACGGTGATTTTGGTCGCTTTTTTCGGACTCACTCCCGGGCTCCAGAACGTGCCATAAGGAACTTCGTTCCAAAAATAAAGTATACTAAGTAAGTAGTACTCAGGGCCGTCGCGTGGGTGGGGCGACCGAGGCGGTTGCCTTGGGCGCCGCCATCTGGGGGGCGCCGCCGTGGGTACAAAACAAAAAATAAAATTGTTTAATCCCTCAAAGTCACATTTTGGTCAAGCAATGGAAAAATTTGGCAGACCGTTTAAAATCCCATGAATTGTCACCAGACCATTTTAAAAATATGGCTTCATGGTTTGAAGCAGAAAAAAGAAATAATGGCTGTATATAATAATAAAAAAACTTAAGTAAAGAAACATCAATCAACCAGCACATCATTAAGCAAATTGAAACTGAGGCTCAGCGTTCAGATGAAGTATTGCGTCGGTGAGTGGAAATTACTTTATATCTAACAGAGCACAATATGGCTTTTCGTGGGTCATCTTCCAAAGTTGTCACAAAAAATAATTGAAACTTTCTTGGACTTGTGCAAGTTTTAGGCAAATTTGACAGTGTACTCGCAAATTTGACGGTGTATGGAACACTTAAGACGTATAACTGACAAAGAAAAAAAATTTCATTTATTAAGTGTTTCTATACAAAATGAGCTGATAACTATACTAGGCGACTCTCTTTTACGATTCGCTAACGTCACTGAAGATGATGATGGGAAGATCAAAGTAGAAGAAAGCTTAAATGCCTATCGAGGCAATACGTGGAAGTTAGGGATGCATTGGTTGAGTTAAACGAAAAAATTGATGACCCCCAAACAGCCTCTGTATCTCAATCTTTGACTAACCAGATGGAAGACTTTTCCTTCATCGTAACTTTGACCTTGTGGAATGACATTCTTTTTGAAGTTAATTTGATCAGTAAAAGCATTCAAGGGAAAAAGGTAATCAGTAACTGTTCTGAAAAGTTCAATAAGTGTTTGGAGTTTTTAAACAGATTTAGAGAGAATGGATTTGTGGACGCAGTAATCTCCGCTAAAGATATAGCTGCTGAACTTGGTATCGAACCTGTTTTTCCCGAAAAAGGATTCGTAAACGAAAAGGCTTTTTTTTGTATGAGTCTTCTGAGGAAGTGCAATCGTCACCTGAAGAAACCATTATGAGAGAAGTTTTTTTTATCCATTAGTGGATAACGTTTTGAACTCACTTAAGAAGAGGTCCAACTGCGTTGAAAGAACACCAACAAGTGTGGGGATTTTTGGGTAATGTTGCTCAACTTCCAGGAAAAGAAGATCAAAAACAATTTTGTTTGGACCTTGAAAGACATTTAACTGACAAAACAACCAAAGTGTCTGATATCAACGGCATTGAACTGTATCACGAACTTTTAAATATTATAAGTTCGATTTTGGATCATGGAAACAACAAGATCAAAAACTTGTGGGTCGCGTTAAGAATGTTACTAACAATACCCGTAACAGTTGCTAGTGCCGAACAAAGCTTTAGTAAGCTGAAGCTTATAAAAACTTATATGGTGGATAATGGAGTGGCTTTAAAGAGGTAGGATATTATCCCCCCGAACCAAAGCTGGAACGATCAAAATTACGAGATTTACGGGGGGGGGGGGGGGGGGGCGTTGATTAAAGCATTGCCTTGGGCGCCTACAAACCACGCGACGGCCCTGGTAGTACTATAGTATACTTAGTAAGTAGTACTAAATAAGTATACTAAGACAAAAACATGAGTTATTTATAAATAATATGATATTTGATCGTGCGTGATAGGAAATAATGATCGTAGACGATTAAATGATCGTAGTTTATTTTTAAAATAATATGCTAACGTCTATGAGCTAAGTACGATATCTCATCCAAACAGCAGTTATCAAAATATGGACGTTAACAAACAAATTTAACGATCACATAGCTTCCGTTACCTTCGGTAAGGTTGGAAGCAAAAAAGGGGAAACAATTATAAATATTAAATAATAATGGATTGTAAAAGTATAACATCAATAAAGTACATGATAGAATGCGAGGAAGCTATGTGCCACACTCATTGGCTGACTATTTCTATTATTGATTTATAAATTAGTCGTACTGATTGTAAGAGTGCTGCGTCAGTTAATTTGTATCACCAAAATGTTAATTATAAAAGAATTAAGTCAACCAGATAGGAATTCTACATTTTGTTAATTTCTAACTCTTCATTTAGCTAAAAATGTGTAATCACGGAGGTAAACCACAGTGATTGATTCGTCGCTTCTTCTAATGAACTTAAAGCTATCGAAAAAAAACACGAAATGATTTTAATGGTAATCTTGTTTACTTCAAATTGACCGTGTTTGGTTGATAAAGTAACGCTAACTTTTATTATTCCCACGTCAAACACTTGGTTCCATATTATCATTAACTGATAAAGGGATTACGAGTATATTGGTATCTTGTCAGAGATAGCGGGTGGAGAATGATAAATATAACTTGGAATTATTGACATGAAGAATAGTTTCGGGGAGGTAACACGATAAGAAGGTTTACAACAATGTTATAAATCAAACCTGGATTCGAGTTTCCATGACTAATTCCACCGTATTAATATGGGGTTGGAAGCCTTTCTACTGCTAAACCCCCTTTTTCCCCGCGTAAAATCTGTCATTTTGGCGGGACAAATACCACCTGGTTCTCCCCCTTGTTATACGCATCTGTTTCCCCCTCTCATACAAATTGAAACATATTTTCCGCCCCCCCCCCTTATTAGAACAATTCTAAACTTAAATTAGCACTGAATGAAATCTAAATTGAATTAAACAGAAATGATAATTAATTTCATTTAGGTGTTTCTATGTCTTAAAACAATAATGTTAATGTTACAGAAAGTTCCTTTTTATAAAGTGTAAATGGCAGGTGAACCAATTTACGATCTGAAAGGAAGCCAAATTTAAATATAGCTTATCTCTTATCTCTGTTGTATTTACTTTTTACAGTTAATGCATGTCTATCGCTTTTATTTTATCACATAGCATGATTTTAAGTCGGGAATTTCCAGTAAATTTACGGAAATTTTATTGGGAATAATATAAGCGCACGACAGTGTGTAAGGCCAAGTTGCAGTAAGCATGCAGTGTGAATCTTTACTTGAACCAATTCACCCAAATTTTCTCACCCACATATCTCTGTTTCCTCTTAAGAAGGGCTTTTGAAAATTGAAACATTAATTAAGCCAAAGCAGTTTAGGACACTGTAATCAAATTTTAACCTTTTTAACAGGGAAAGTTTCAACATTTACATTTTGCTTCCGAGCTTACCAAAGGTAACGGAAGCTATGTGATCGTTCTGAAGAACGAAAATATTTTATGTCTCCGATTTCAAAAATTCCAAGACAGAAATCCGATTTAGACATCAGGGATCATTTTCGGTTCCGTGTCTGCATGTCGGTCTGTCGTTCAATTTTTGCGAACCAACATATCTTAAAAACTACACGTCCAATTATAATGAAATTAATGTTGGTAGGTCAAAATTAGCCCATTGTTGGTCCCATATATGTTTCAAACTTCTTCGCCCATTTGTTTCTCTTCCACATGCGCACAAACACACATTTATTTACACCTATAGCTTCAAAAGTACTTATTCGATTTGAATGAAACTTTTATAGTTTATCGGAAATTACCCGCAGATAGCCCCAGATTAATATGAACCGTCTGCGCTCATTAACTTTTGCTAAATTGATACTTTAATTCGTGTAAAAACTCAAAACAATTTTGACAGATTAAAAAAAAAAACGGGGGAAACAATTAAACCAATTAGACAATAATGGCTTGTAAAAGCATAAAATCAATAAAGTACGTGGCTAGGATGCGAGAAAACTATTTGCCACACCAATTGGCAGTCTATTTTTTACTGACTCACAGATTTATCATCAAAATTATATATGACTTCCAGAATAGCTAGAAACTTAAAATTGACACCCTTGTAGCTACAGCCGTGTAACTATCGAGGAAACTCCGCAAATTTGAAATGTTGCTTCCTCCCACCCCCATCCCCCCTCCAAAAAAAAAATAAAATAAAAAAAACATGTCAAAAAGGTAGACACAACGATTTTTTGGAGAATTTATTGCATGTACTGATTTTGAAATATATACAAGTTATATAGTTTAATATTATATGTATTTTTTCGTACCTTCATCGGTTGTAACATAGTTGCAGCAAGATTTGAATAATATTTCTTTTTAAATTTTGACTTTGAGCTCTCAAAGCGTCCAATTATTGACCGATTTTATATAAGATTGGATAGCTCAAATCTCTCACTAATGTTTTTTTAAACTGAGTACTAATAAAAAGTTAAATTCGTCCCATTTTTGCTGTGTACATGAGAGTAAAAATTTTCCCAAGTGCCGTGTCACGTGACCACTTTTTTGAACTTTTGAGATTGTTTCATGTTATTGAATTTGGAGACGTAAAAAATGTTACTACTTCAGAACGATCAGGTAGCTTCCGTGGACTTCGGTAAGCTCAGAAGAAAAATTATATTAAAGGAGCTAACTGAAGAATTTACAATAAAATTGAAGATCGTTCAAAACCACTTAATTGAGCGGAGAAATCAGGCCAATAGTGACATTGGGTTGGGAGGCAAATCGTCCTCCTGAGTATCATCCCACATTAGCATCTTCAAAATGCTATCTATATATCGCCCTTTCGTTAAATAATATTAGAAGCAAAATAGTTCTCCAGTAGGGAAAAAAAGTTATGATTTTGAATTAGTTTAGAGGGACTAAAACAGGTCTTTTCATCCCTAACTCAAAAAGTAGGGAGAAAAAGTAAAAGTAGGGCAAAAAATTAAAGTAGGGCAAAAAAGTAAAGATTGCAACTTAATTATTTTATAAATAGTAGAAAATGAATGGCTAATGAAATGAAGTTGTCGAAATCAGGTTGGCGGCACTGCGCTTTTTTGACCATGTTTATATTTGTTTGCAACATTATAACCTGCATCTAAATAACCTTCTATTTGAGTTTAATTCCAATTCTTATTTGTTTTTAATATTGAATCTCTTGTATCTGCTATTAAAAGTGCTAATAATTATTGTTATTTATTAAAATATTAAATAAAAACTGTGCAATGGAAGAAAATGTGAATCTTTTTTCTACTGGAGATAAAATATTGTATGTACCTCGTGAGTAAAGTGCCATTATTCCCCTCGCGATAATTATCTCCCTCGGCTGCGCCTCGGGAGCTAATTAGAGTTATTCCCTCGGCTGCGCCTCGGGAATTAACAATTCTAATTCCCTCGGCTTTGCCTCGGGATTTAGGGACCATGGTAAATAACCATTTATGCACCTAGGGAGTAAAGTAAGCCATTATTCCCTGAGTGAAAAAGTTGGTTTTGAACCATGGTCCCTAAATCCCTAAATAAATTTTTAATTCCTGAGGCGCAGCCGAGGGAATAACGCTAATTAGTCCCCGAGGCGCAGCCGAGGGAGATAAATCAGATAATTATTGCGAGGGGAATAATGGCACTTTACTCACGAGGTACATACAATATTTTATCTCCAGTAGAGAGAAAATACACATTTTCGTCCATTGCACAGTTTATATTTATAATTTTAATAAATAACAATAATTATTAGCACTTTTTATAGCAGATATAAGATATTCAATATTAAAAACAAATAAATATTGGAATTAAACTCAAATAGAAGGTTATTTAGATGCAGGTTATAAACAAAGATAAACAAGGTCGAAAAAGCAGTGTCGCCAACCTGATTTCTACAACTTTATTACATTAGCCATTCATTTTCTGCTATTTATAAAATAATTAAGTTGGCAACCCTTACTTTTTCGCCCAACTTTTTGAGTTCAGGGAAGAAATGACTTACTTTAGTCCCTATAAACTAATCCAAAATCATAACTTTTCTCCCTACTGGAGATAAAATATATGCATCCCACTAATCACCAGTATTTGATTATTATCTTTGTATATAAAATTAATGTTTTGTCTGTACATTGGTCAGAGTTGCAAAATGTTTGGATTCTTTTTCATTTCATACCGAAAATCGAATCTTTTTAACTTAATTTTTTTCATGTATGTAAGTATGTGTGTCTGTCGATACCAGTCCGACTTTATAGGCGCAAAATTAACTAAACGAAATCGATTAATTATTGTTTCAGATATGAGAGATATGAGATTTTAAATAATTACAAGATAAAAAGAACTTTTTATGTACTACGTTTCTAAATTTTCTGTTGAATCAGAAAAATGTAGTGTTGATAATGTAATTGTTATTGTTATATGTAAATAATGTTAGTGAAAAAAAATAGTTCTGAATTTATTTACTTTTTATAAATGACAACCATCTAGAGAGCTGATCTTAAACCTATAAAAGGACAAATCTTTGTACAACGGATCTCCCCAACACCGAATCTAAACCGTGCCATCGATATGCCCCCGTGTAGGGATGGTAAGAGAAGAAAAATGTGTACAAGTAAAGAAGTACAGATGCAGAAAAAATAAACCGATACCTAGGACACAAGTATAAATAAACCTGGTTGTCACGCGTCAATTAATTTATTTCTTTGTTTACTTTTCCTGTTTCGTTGTATGTTTTTGCTGTATGTTTATCTCTTAAAATTCATTTAGTTTTTACATAACAAAAAGGCCTGATATAATCATTCTTGAATAACAATTTTATCAGCCAAAAAATCATAAATTTTATACCAGACAAAATTAAGATCGTAAATATGGGCATGTCAAAACAAAATAACTAACTTTCGGATTTTTCCGAACTAACTTACCATACAGCAAAATTTTCTGAAAATGAATTAAATTCTGCTGAAAGATGTCTAAAAGTAAAAATAAGCATTAGTAGTAAAAAAACGTAGTAATTAAATATTGGTGTTAAAAAATATAGTTTATCTACGATTGATACGAAATATAAACATTATATCTTTGTTTAGATGCGTAGAAAGTGATTATTTACGTACTTGTATTCATTGCGTATGCGCGGCTCATAGTTCTGAATAATTCCTCTTCTTTACCAGGCTAGCGCGGTAAAGAAGAGGAATTCTTCAGCTTTACGCACGATTAGAGAGTTTGTTTACATTGACCAAAACTAATTTGCTGTTCTTTTATTAAAGTAACTGTTTATATCGAGTTTTTAGTGAAAAACAATTAGTGAATCAAGTGACTTTGACGAAAATGTGGAGAATAATACTTCTCCAGAAATAATTAATTCGGTAAAAAATACAACTAATGAATTAATGCCATCTTTATCAAGAGGGAGATACGAACTTACCATAAGTTTATTTTTTTCTGTATTTATTATTTAAATCTAACAATCGTAGATAAAGTACGGTACGCAACTCGTGCGAAAACGGCATTTTGCATTGCTCGTGTGGTTTTACCGCCCTCGCTATCGCTCCACACTCGCAAAAGTGGGTGCAAACTCCACACTCGCATGCAAAATGCTACTTTCCGCACTCGACGCGAAATGTACTATTGTGTGCAAGAAAAAGCAATGAACGCAGATAACAACAGTGGTTAAATATCGCTTACCACCCAAATTTCTGATTAGAATCTGACAAGTTTTTTAAAAAAAATATGGTGGTCCGTAAAAATATAGAACGACGTACCAACAGACAACTGATTATTATGTTTATAACATAAGATATGTGTATGTGTAGTTGTATTTTAGATTGTTACTAAATAATCTATAAAATAAATAATCTAGCAACTAAAAATTCTGCTATCAAGATTAATAATATTTAGTTTGTTTATAAAGTAGCGTCTAACATGAATTATTAGAATCTGGAAGCCGTCAAAACGTTGCTATCTTGATATACACGTAGAAGACAGAAATTAAAAAAAGGAAATCTTGTCTGATTGTTTTGTTAATTTACAGAGACTGACAGTTTTCCTTTCAGTAACAACTAAACAAACACACATATCGATGGTGTTGCGCCAAAAGGGCCAATCTGCATTTTGTATTTGAACTCTAAAACTTGAAAAGCTATAATGAAAAATTGATATTTGAATGCCTTATTTATATTTTTATTCATTTAAAATATACTTGGACACCTAATTAATAAGTCAAAATAACCAAATTTATTTTATTAATTATAAATAAAAAAACAAACGTGATATTAGTTGCAGATTGGTCCTTGTGGATTTTTTCAGATTGGCCCTTTTGGCGCAACACCATCGATATGTTCGTTCTTCAAAACATCCGTTACCTTTGATAAACTCGAAAGCAAAATCAATAACCACAATAATTAATATAAACATTTTCAAAGCATGTATTAAAAATAGGAAACTTTTAATATATTTTCTTTTAACTTAGGATATTTTTGTGTTTTTTTAATGCAATGTAGGACAAAACCAAAGTAAATTCAGTTTTTTTTTTTTAATTTGGGTGCATTTATTTTGTTTTTCTTTTATACATTAGCATTAACTGATTGAGGAAATGGTTGGGAATGCATGTTCGTGATTAGGTGCCGTAACATTATTATGCATATTCGTGATCATGTGTTAGAACAACTGTTAAAATTTAACGAAGCCTAGGTTATTTTTATAGTAAGGGCAGAGAAGTGAATCACACGACAGTAGTATTATAGTTTAGGGGTTATGTTATGCCAATTCACAGCTGTGAATTATAGGACAGTAGTATAGCGTATAAGAGTTATGTTGTAACGAGGTGCCACCTTCTGGCTGTATAGTGGAGGGCTCAGCTGTGAAGTACAGGACAGTGGTATAGTGTAAGGGTTATTATGCAGTGACGTGGTGCCACCTTCTGGCTGTGTAGTGGAGGGTACAGCTGTGAAGTACAGGACAGTGGTATAGTGTAAGGGTTATTATGCAGTGACGTGGTGCCACCTTCTGGCTGTGTAGTGGAGGGTACAGCTGTGAAGTACAGGACAGTGGTATAGTGTAAGGGTTATTATGTAGTGACGTGGTGCCACCTTCTGGCTGTGTAGTGGAGGGCTGAGCTGTGAAGTACAGGACAGTGGTATAGTGTAAGGGGTGCCACCTTCTGCAGTGCAGGATTTACCACTAGGCCGACTAGGCCACGGCCTAGGGCCGCAGGCTTTGGGGGGGCCGCAAATATGGGCAATACATTGATGGCTTGCTGATCAGCGCATTTGACACAGTATATTCTAAGGAGTATTTCTTGAATTTGAGTAAGAACAAAATACTGTAAAACAACAGCGGGGTTTGTTTTAGATTATCGTATAAGTAATTGTTCACCAAAATGCCCGGGACATGGCCACTCTCTATAGTTTTTTTGTTTTTGTTTTTTCAAATGCCTATAGCCAAGCTGACGAGCTTCTGTCCCGCAGACGAACTTAGCCGACCATATATTTTTTACAGGCACTAAAAGATTACTTGATGCTAGTCAAATACTCTTTTTCACGCTATCTCCTGTACTATACATTTTATATTTATAAGTTTTTTAAAAAAGGTTCTAAAAATAAATAAAATTCATTATAAAGTGTGAGTTTATCGGCCTATTTATTTAAACATAACCACATATTATGTAGTACATAAAACCAAATTAAAAATATTTCAAGAGTTAAAAAAAATATCATCCAATTTATTATAGTTTTTTGACATTAGTTAAGTTAAGTTAGGCCTACGAATATTAACTTACCATAACGGTTTTGTAAAAAAATTCTAAGATCCCAATTTTAGAACTTCCATAGTTCATAAAAATCCGGGTGAAAAACAATGTGGAGGGGGGGGGGCCGCTAGTAAAATTTTTCCTAGGGCCTCAAAAGTCATACATCCGGCACTGACCTTCTGGCTGTGTAGTGGAGGGTACAGCTGTGAAGTGCAGGACAGTGGTATAGTGTAAAGGTTAGATTGACACACAGTGCCACCTGCTGGCTGTTGCTGCAAGTATCGTGTAATCACTCTAATTGCCTGTTGGTCGAGAAAGCTCTCTACCTGATTACAAGCCACCTTATTTCCTTGAGAACTAGACTCTGCTGACGTCACAGCCCTCCTTCAGGATACTCTAACAAGCTAAAACACTCAGCCACCTGATATCCCGTAACATCACGTCATTAAAAGAAGGAAAAGAAAAATACAAAAAAACAATTAAACTAAGTTCAAACTGATTCAAACCTCTAATTCTTCATTTCCAACATCTAATTCTCATTTGTTTAAAACGTTCTAATTTATTTGTACAACATCTAATTCACTTAATACTACTAATCATTCAAACGTCTAATTCACCTGGTTTAACGTTGTAATTCATTTGGTTCAATCATCTAATACACCAAGTTTAAACATATAATTCATCTGTTTGAAACATCTAATTTACCTAATTCAAACGTCTAATTCACCTGGTTCAAACATCTAATTTACCTGGTTCAAACATACTAATTTATCAGTTTAAAACGTTCTAATTTATTTGTACAACATCTAATTCACTAATCATTCAAATATCTAATTCACCTGGTTCAAACATCTAATTCACCTGATTTGAACATCTAATTCACCTGGTTCAAACATCTAATTCACCTGGTTCAAACATCTAATTCACCTGGTTAAAACATCTAATTCACCTGGTTCAAACATCTAATTCACCTGGTTCAAACATCTAATTCACCTGGTTCAAACATCTAATTCACCTGGTTCAAACATCTAATTCACCTGGTTCAAACATCTAATTCACCTGGTTCAAACATCTAATTCACCTGGTTCAAACATCTAATTCACCTAGTTCAAACATCTAATTCACCTGGTTCAAACATCTAATTCACCTGGTTCAAACATCTAATTCACCTGGTTCAAACATCTAATTCACCTGGTTCAAACATCTAATTCACCTGGTTCAAACATCTAATTCACCTAGTTCAAACATCTAATTCACCTGGTTCAAACATCTAATTCACCTGGTTCAAACATCTAATTCACCTGGTTCAAACATCTAATTCACCTGGTTCAAACATCTAATTCACCTGGTTCAAACATCTAATTCACCTGGTTCAAACATCTAATTCACCTGGTTCAAACATCTAATTCACCTGGTTCAAACATCTAATTCACCTGGTTAAAACATCTAATTCACCTGGTTCAAACATCTAATTCACCTGGTTCAAACATCTAATTCACCTGGTTCAAACATCTAATTCACCTGGTTCAAACATCTAATTCACCTGGTTCAAACATCTAATTCACCTAGTTCAAACATCTAATTCACCTGGTTCAAACATCTAATTCACCTGGTTCAAACATCTAATTCACCTGGTTCAAACATCTAATTCACCTGGTTCAAACATCTAATTCACCTGGTTCAAACATCTAATTCACCTGGTTCAAACATCTAATTCACCTGGTTCAAACATCTAATTCACCTGGTTCAAACATCTAATTCACCTAGTTCAAACATCTAATTCACCTGGTTCAAACATCTAATTCACCTGGTTCAAACATCTAATTCACCTGGTTCAAACATCTAATTCACCTGGTTCAAACATCTAATTCACCTGGTTCAAACATCTAATTCACCTGGTTCAAACATCTAATTCACCTGGTTCAAACATCTAATTCACCTAGTTCAAACATCTAATTCACCTGGTTCAAACATCTAATTCACCTGGTTCAAACATCTAATTCACCTGGTTCAAACATCTAATTCACCTGGTTCAAACATCTAATTCACCTGGTTCAAACATCTAATTCACCTGGTTCAAACATCTAATTCACCTGGTTCAAACATCTAATTCACCTGGTTAAAACATCTAATTCACCTGGTTCAAACATCTAATTCACCTGGTTCAAACATCTAATTCACCTGGTTCAAACATCTAATTCACCTGGTTCAAACATCTAATTCACCTGGTTCAAACATCTAATTCACCTGGTTCAAACATCTAATTCACCTGGTTCAAACATCTAATTCACCTGGTTTAAACATCTAATTCACCTGGTTCAAACATCTAATTCACCTAGTTCAAACATCTAATTCACCTGGTTCAAACATCTAATTCACCTGGTTCAAACATCTAATTCACCTGGTTCAAACATCTAATTCACCTGGTTCAATCATCTAATTCACCTAGTTCAAACATATAATTAATTCATCTATTAAAACATCTACTTTCCCAGATTCAAACATAAATTCACCTGGTTCAAATTCATTTTGCTCTATCATCTAATTCAACAAATTCAAACAGCTAAATAACTTGCAACCTATTTAAAATAAGTGGTTCATTTGTTTTAATAATTAATTGGACAAAGGGATATTATCCCTTTTATAATGAAATGTGATATTCCTTTGTCATAGTAGTTAATAAAACAAAGGGATATTATCACCTTTATACAGAAATGTGATATTCCTTTGTCATAGAAGTTAATAAAACAAAGGGATATTATCACCTTTTTACAGAATTGTGATATTCCTTTGTCATAGTAGTTAATAAAACAAAGGGATATTATCACCTTTTTACGGAAGTGTGATATTCATTTTTCATAAAAGTTAATAAGACAAAGGGATATTATCACTTTTTTAATGAAATGTGGTATTCCTTTATCTGAATAGATAATTTGACAAAGGGATATTATTACTTCTTTAATGAATTGTGTTATTCCTTTGTCACTGTACTTTGGACTAAATACCCCTCTTTTTTCTAATACTTACGGGATACTTAACTTAAGTACTTCCTCATATTATCTCCTATTGTTCTTTAGAACCCCCTATTAGCGAGGGGGAGGAGGGTTTACATTGTGTGCTCGATATACTGCACAAGTGAAAATGACAACCCATACCTTGCCTCCATGTTTCAGGTGTAGAGTTCCAGCTAAATCTACTCCCACTATCTGAAAAACCTCAGCATCTGTTACTCTATCCTTTGGTAATGGAGCCATTTCTACAATTGTTGCCTTAGCCTTGAATCTACGACATCTTACACAACGATCAACTATCTTTTTGACAGAACGCCGACACTGTAGAATCCACATTCGTTCTCTCAATAAACTGACAAGTGTACCAACTCCTGCATGACCTTTCTTTTCATGAGTTTCCTGGATTAATTTTTGTACTACTGGATGGGATTTAGGTAATCAAATTGGATATTTGAAATTAAGTAGGTCTTCTCTCATAATAATTCTTGTCTTCACTCTCACGATACCCTGTTTATCGATAACTCCTGGTACCGCTAATTTATTATGATCTGGGAAGGCTTCTTTCTGGACTTGCTTTATTATCCAAATCTCTGTATTATCTTCTTCCTCTTTTGTAATTGGCACTCCCTTTTTCCTTATTAGTCTTCTTTTTTCTAAACAATTACTGATAATCCGTCTAACGTAAGCCCAAATTCTTATGTATTGGCTATATGTGTGATTATATCGTACTTCCTCAACTATACACACTGATGCCACTACCACTGGCACTGGCGTTTTCCTCTTCTCCTTTTCAACACCTTCTTCGTCTACAACTTCGTTTTTGTTTAACCATGCTTCTTTACTTTCATACAACCAACGAGGACCTTCCCACCATCTTGATTTTAGCAATTCTGTAGGAGAGCAACCTCTGGTTAAAAAAATCTGCATGATTCAATGTTCCGGATATATGTCTCCAATCCTGAATATTTGAAAGCTGTCTTATCTTGGCCACTCGATTTCCGACAAAGGTTGACCAGTACTCATCTCTTTGTATCCAAGCCAACGCTGCAGTTGAATCCGTCCAGTAACAAATTTGTACACCTGATAGATTCCACGCCTCTTTAACAGTATTTCCTAAATAACTTCCTAACAGACATCCTAATAATTCTAACCTTGGTATGGTAGGTCTGTTGAGAGGGGCTACTCGGGCTTTTGCAGCTAAAAAATGGACAGACCTATGTGAGCCTTCATCAATACATAGCAAAACTGATGCAGCATATGCTCTTTGACTAGCATCTGTAAAAATATGCAAACTCCATTTATGTTTATCTTCATCCTTTCCAAGTGTAGCCAATCTTGGGATTCGTATATTAAAGAATTCTGGTACTTCTTGGTGCCACGTAATAAACCGTGACCTAATTTCTTCTGGAACCGGTGTGTCCCACTTTGCTTTAGCAACCCACACTTCTTGCAGTAGCATTCTCATGGATATTGTTGCTGGAGCCGTAAATCCTATAGGGTCAAATATCTTTTGAACAGTGGATAAAATGTTTCTTTTAGTTATTACCTCTGGTAGTTTACATGCAGAGACGTCAACGTATAATGTATCTTCCATGCGGCACCACTTGAGTCCTAATATTGAAATATCGTCACCTTCTATTTCCGGATCTTCATTTGACATCCATAACCGGAGCTCCATTTGAGCTTCAGCTAGCAAGCCTATAGCCTTTTCCTTAAACTGTAAATACTCCTTATAACTTCCTAGAGACATTACACAATTATCAACATAAAATGAATTTAATAAAGCAACTGCAATAGATCTGTTTTCTCCCTTAATATTTCTTAAATGGTATTCTAAAACAGCTCCTAATGCAAAGGGACTACATGTTGCTCCAAACATAACTAACATGTCGGAATATCCGTAACTTACTTAATGATTTATCTGTCCACCATAAAAACCTCATTGCGTCTCTATCTTCAGGATGAACGTCTATCATTTGAAATGCCTTCCTAATATCTGCTGTAAAGGCAACTTTCTTCTCCCGGAATCTCAATAATAACTCAGGTATTTTCTGGATATAGCTTTCCCCCTTCTCTAAACATTCATTTAATGAGGGTTGTTTACCTACTTTACAACTGGCATCAAAGACTGGTCGCACTGGTGTAGTTAGACTCTCTGGTTTAAAAACTGGTCTGTGAGGAAGATAATGAACCATTGTACCTTGAGATTCTTCCATGACTTCTTCTATAAAATTTTCGTTTAACCAATTCTGAAAAATGTTCCCATACAATTCGAAATTATCTGCTGATAAAAGTTTTCTAGTTGCCGATTGAAGCCTCTTCACCGCTATTTCTTTATTTGTTGGTAACTGAGGATGTCCCTTCTTCCAGGGTAATCTAACTATGTATCTGCCATCCTCTTTCCTTTCTAAAGCTTCAAAAAATTCTTTTTTCACCTCTGCTTCTTTCTCCACCATTGATTTTACTTCAATTGGGTCCCTAACACCTATAACTTCAAGATCCCAAAGTTTCGCTACATCCTTATCTGAAACTGACATATCTATATTATATGCTATCATTGATGTACTGCTATGCTCGCCTCCACCTAAAAGCGTCCAACCTAAATATGTTTCTAATGCCGTAATTCCTTTACTTAAGTGTATGATTTTTCCTGTTAACAACTTAGCATAAAAGTCCGCTCCTAATAGGACTTCAACTTCTGGGGTACTTTCACCTACATCTGAAACCCAAATTTTATGATCCTTTAATTCCTTCATTAACATTTTTTCTCTTCTAATCTTTGGTATCGATTTAGAAATACTATTTTGACTTCTTAGCTTAACATCACAATGATACCCTCCTCCAGGCCTTTGGAGTCTCACTGAAAAAATATCATGATTGATACTACCTGTAGTAGCTCCTCCAAAAAGTGAATGTATTACTCTCTCTTCTGCAATAGGGTTTAATCCTAGATCTGATGCAACTTCTTTTAAAATGTATGACCTTTGCGAACCGCTATCCAGAAATGCTCGTACCATCCTAGTTTTACCATTATTGTTTATTTCAACCATTAATGTTTGTAGTACAACATTTTTATTCCTTTCTTTTGTCACACCAACAGCAACAGTGTCAACTTTAATATTTGTTGCAGTTTCTCTTGGAGAATTATCTGACTTAATCTCACGTTCTGGACACATTAGCGCATTATGCCTTTTCGAACATATGACACATTTTATAAAGGCTCTACATTGTCTAGCTATGTGTTTGGGTTTGAAACATAACATACAACATCGTTTTTCTTTCAACTTATTTTTCTTCTGTTGCATTGTCATCTTCTGTGCTATTATGCAGTCTTTAGCTTCATGATTTTTTCCGCAAAATATACACTCCTTAGATTCCGTGACTTGAAAATTTGATAGTGTGGGTTCCCTTTCTTTCTTTATTTTCTTCTTATCATTGGATGTTGTGTGAACCGATAATTTTCCTTCAAATCCAGATTGCGCAAGTCTGATTTTCTGTTGTATCTGGACTTCACTTTTTAGGAATATCATCAAGCTGTCTACTCTTGATGTCTTGGTTGGTTGACTAATGGTACTCGAGCTTCTCTGCCAGGCTAGAAGAATTTCTTCAGGAACACTGGATTCTACTAATGGATAAATCCAAGTATCTGGATCTGCTTGAGACAGATTTAAAGTTTTGAGTGATCTTAAATGCGATTCGATTTTCAAATACAAGTGCTGTATGGGTAATTTATCTTCTGTTGTTGCATTAGTGATGACTAGTTTTAACAATTCTCTAACATATACTTGTAGGAGTAAATCTTCGTCACCGTAACGTTCTTTAAGAGCTTCAATTGCTAGAGGATAATTTCCTCCAGTCTGTGGGTAGCTCTCAACAATCTCTCTAGCTTCACTCCCTGGTTCCATAGCCATGATTAAATATTGCATTTTGTCGCTGTCGTGTAATGAATTGTCGTTGTGAATTTTTTCAAATTGTGACCAAAAGCCTAACCAGTCTTTTAAGTCTCCTGAAAATGTTTTTAATTGAATTTTCGGTAATTTGAAATTTCTTTTTTCATTCGAAACATCGTTATTGGTGATAGGAATTTGCTTGGAAGCGTTATAGCATAATTCCATATCCTGCAATTTTTGTTGAACCAGTAATAATTTCCGTTTGTATTCATTTACTTCAGTTGCTTCTTTATCTAATACTTCAAAAGTCGAATTTTCCTGATACAACAACTCTACAATGTTTTTGTCAAGTTCGTCTAAATTGTCATGTATGATTTGAAGATGGTTCACGTCAGTTCTAATAGTACTGATATCGGGATTTTCTTGACCAATCAAGATATTAACTGCATTATAGATCCTAGTAGACTGGCTTCTACACACCTTCCTTCTCATTTTCAATTGATCCATGGTTTTAACTAATAATGAAACTAAAAAAAAATTGATTTATAAATACCTTGTACTTTACTGCTGTTTTCACTAGGGGTCACCACGATTTTAGAAACACAGCACACAAATACCCTTTGCGTCGGTTTCTTCTCTGATATTAATATTACTTTAGATATAATAACTTACTATACTTGGTTAACTATTTCACTCATAAACTGTATTTGAACATTAATCACTTTCTTTTTTAACAAAATCCAAAATTAATAAACATTATTTTTTATATATTATGACACGACACTGTCGTGTCATAATATATCTTGAACACTGAAGGTTTTTTTTTAACTTTCTAATTACGTTTACATTAAAAAAATAATTATATATATATATATATATATATATATATATATATATATATATATATATATATATATATATATATATATATATATATATATATATATATATAATTTTAGTCACAATAATTATATCTTTGGTATAAAAGGGAATTCAATTAGTAGATTTGAACGTTTTATGTATCATTTAACTGTGTTACAAGGTCAAAAGAAGCCATTCAAGATGACGTAACTAACCTATATCTCACTGAAACACATGCACTAATCTTGTTTTGATGCACTGAACAAATTAAAAAATATATAATATATATTACGTCTAGTTCTAACAACCTAAATATTATACTTAATGCTATTACATGTTAAACTTGCAGCATATAATCTAATTTACCTGTTTTCACTTCATTTTCACTGTTCAACGTACTTACGATAAGGCAATATTGCGATGTCTCCGTAACCGATTGCACTAGGACATTAAAATTTGGAAATTAGGTTCCTTTAATGACATAAGCAATATTGGTAAAAAAGGGCTCCATTTGGCCATTTTGATTTAAGAGGGTGGTCATTAACCCTTAATAACCTATAGCGTTGCCATATGGCAACAGCAAATCCCCCTCCCTTTATTATTGTCTGGAGAGGTCCAAGTTAATGTTGAACTTTTTAAATGTTAACATTATGTCAAAAGAAGGACTAAATTGATTTTTTATCATTACATTTATTTGTTTGGTGCATCACGTATGCGACAAGATAGGTTTAAAAAATTAGTTATTCCAAATTCGTGACACGGAAAGAATTTTAATTTTTTAAAATAATTAATTAATTAAATAATTTTATTATTGGTAATGAAACTATTAGAATAAAGAGTGATTAAAAATATAAAATTATTGCAGTTTCACCAAATTTAATTTATCTGCCCTAAATTGAGCGTCAATTTGAAAGTTGTCATATGGCAACGCTAGGACATTAGCCTTACAATTTTTTTCTAAGTCGTTATTTTTTTTTTAGTCATATTTATATACAAAGTTTTGATGTTTGATGCCTAATTTTCATTTTTATTGATTATTTTCTAAATATTTCTCAATTAGTCTCTAAATCTTGTAATTATTTTTGTTGAACAAGTATAATTAGTAACAAATATTATTGGGCTATTCTTTTAAAAATAATATGTATATAACAATATCTATATTTTTTTTTATTAAAATTGAATAATACATATATATTTTTAAAGGTAATAACAAAATCACATGCATAAAACAAATAATAAAGAAATAATTTCATAATTTTACAGATAAACAACATGATACATAATACAAATAATGAAAAAAAAAATTAAATTTACTTTTTTGTTCTTTTAAATAAATTTAGTATTTTCTTAGTATTATTTGTACTTTTTTAACCTAAAATTTATTTTACATAAATTTTGTAAAATAAATTATTAAAACATTTACTGAGAAAAAAAACTGTAGGGCTAATGTCCTAGCGTTGCCATATACAACTGCCCAAATTTGGGGAAAGGAATTTTTTTCTTTTTTTTTAACTTTTTTTACATATTAAGGGACTTCTTAATAGAAAAAATCCCCAGAAAAAACCAAACAATTCCCACAAAAAATAATTCGGGCAGTTAAGGGTTTGTGGAGACTTGATAACGATTTAATACACTTTTAATATCTCACAAAATACAAGAATAAGAAACATGAAACAATTATATAATCTACTTTGGGTGACACGGTCCTGTCAAAACATCGCGGCAGTCAGAGTTGCCACATACTCCCCTCCCAGTGTCAACGATCAGCACCTTTCTTGAAATCGCACTTTTCTTCCACTTGTGTTCTTCATATCTTTTGTTGCACTAGGTGGGGTTCTGCGAGAATTGCTGGGTTCTGGAGGATTATGATCCTTAGCTTGTTCATTTTCGCTATCGTAGAGTAAGTAAGCTGGCTTAAGTCTGTCGATTGAAACAGTCACTTCACCTCTTCCAGTCAGTATCTTAAAACATTTCTCACTTCGGTTAATCACAGCAAAAGGTCCATCATAACATGGCTGTAATGGTTTTTTCACGGCATCATGTCTGATAAATACGTGTGAACATGTCTTTAGGTCTCGGTGAACGAATATTTTTGGAGACGCGTGATGCTTTGTCACTACTGGTTTAATCCCCGCCATAGCTTGCCGCAGTCTTTCTACAAAACTTGGTAGGTCTGTATTGGTTTGTGAAGGTTGGGCATCTGTCATAAAATCTGATGGTAATCTGACTGTCACGCCGTAAGTAGCTTCTGCCGCTGTTGTGTTGCATTCCGGAATTAAATAACAACGTAGGCCAAGCAAAACCAGTGGTAGTTTCTCTACCCAATTGCCTGACATCTGTGCTTTCAGCGCTCCCTTCAGCGATCTATGCCAGCGCTCTATTTTACCGTTGGCCGCTGGGTGATAAGCGGTAGTCTTAATATGATGAATTCCCAGCCTTTGTGTCAATGCTTCGAATAACCTACACTCAAATTGTCGCCCGCGGTCGGTAGTAATGACAGAAGGAATTCCGAAACGTGCGATCCACCCTGCTAAGACGGCCTCAGCTACAGTCTCGGCCGTTATATCTTGAACTGGGATAGCCTCTGGCCAACGGGAGAATCGATCTATCATGGTTACAATGTAAGTATAACCCTTCGAAGTCGGCAATGGCCCAACAATATCGAGATTAATATGCGAAAATCTTGAACTCGTAAGATTGTATTTACCAATAGGACTTGATGTATGTCTTGATGTTTTAGTTCGTTGACAAGCTATACATGCTCTCGCCCACAATGAAACTTCTTTCTTTAAGTTTGGCCAAACAAACCTCTGTCGAACGAGGTCAACCGAACCTTTTATTCCCGGGTGGGATAGTCCATGTAATGAATCAAAAACAGATTTTCTTACCGACTTCGGAACGTATGCTCTTATAACCCCTGTTGAATCATCATACACCAGATCTTTGTTATTGCCTATTTTCATCGTTTTTAGTTGTAAAGAACATGTTTTTGAGTTCATCAGCATTATTAGTTCCTGGTCTTTTGCTTGTTCGTCAGCTAGTAGGTCTAGTGATACTGAGGATGGAATTTTTATGCTTGATAGGCGTGAACAAACGTCTGCTGGTATGTTATCTTGGCCCGGCAAATATCTTATATCAGTAGTGAACTGACCAATGTAATCCAAGTATCTGAACTGTCTTGGTGTAGCCTTATCTAATCTCTGTTTAAAAGCAAACGACAAGGGCTTGTGGTCGGAATATAGTGTGAATTTTCTACCTTCAAGATAATGTCTAAAATGTTTAACAGCAGCATACGCAGCAAGGAGCTCCCTATCGTACGTGCTGTAATTCATTTGTGCGTTGGTCAATTTTTTTGAAAAAAATGCTATCGGTTGGAATGATTTACCTTTGATCTGTTGCAGAGACGCTCCCAATGCAGTGTTTGATGCATCTACCATTAATACCATTGGGAGGTTGTCCGATGGATGGGAAAGCAGTGTAGCCTTAGAAAGATCTTGTTTTAATTTATCAAATGCTTCTAAGGTTTCTTTAGTCCAAACTATGACCGTCTTGTCGCCTTTTTTAGAGCCTTTTATCAAATTAAAAAGAATTTGTTGCACCGAGGCTGTATGGGGGAGTAAACGCCGATAAAAGTTTACTAATCCTAGGAACCGTCTGAGGTCACATATCGTTTTAGGAGCTGGATACTCTCTGATAATTTGTACACGTTCCGGAAGTGGGGCAATACCATCAGCCGTGATGTGGTAACCCAGAAAGGGCATTTCGTTTCTCCCTAAAACACTTTTTGCCACGTTGATGTTAACTTGGTGTTCTTTAAGTCGTTGAAAAAGGGTTCTTAAGTGATTAAAATGTTCTTCATCATTTTGGGAGAATACTAGTATATCGTCGATGTATACAAATATAAATGGTAAGTCTTGCAATATTCCGTGAATGTATCTTTGAAAGGTCTGGGCTGCATTCCGAAGACCGAAAGGCATGCGCACAAATTCAAACAGGCCGAATGGTGTAATGACTGCGGTCTTCGGAATATCGGCTGGGTTTACAGGTATGTGATGAAAAGCTTTTACCAAGTCTATCTTGGAGAATACTTTTTTTCCGCTTAGCTGAGCATTAAAATCCATTATATTTGGAACTGTATACTTGTCTGGGATAGTTACAGCGTTTAAAGCCCTGTAGTCACCGCACGGTCTCCACGAGCCATCTTTTTTTGGAGTCATGTGTAAGGGGCTTGACCAACAACTGCTTGATGGCCTACAAATGCCTAGATCTACCATATACTTAAATTCTAATTTCGCAGCTGCGAGTTTCCCAGGCGGTAGCCTCCTTGCCCTCGCAGTAACTGGTGCACCTTTTGTGCAGATATCATGGGTGACTGAGCATTGGTTGGATTTAAAGTCTGGTTTATCATTCACAATATCGGGGTATTCCCTCAGAAGAGCTTCAAATTTATTTTCAGAATTCGGGTTGAGATAGTAAACGGAAGATACAGTCGATGGGAATAGCCATCCTTTAGTTGTTAACTTAGTTTGATTGTCAATCAAACGTTTGTTTTTTAAGTCAACTAATAGGTCAAAGTGACTAAGGAAGTCTGCACCTATAATAGGGCTCAGAACTTCGGCTACAGTAAAGGGCCATACGAACTCCCTTCTTAATCCTAAATCTAAACGTAATAACTTACTGCCAAAGGTTTTGATGCAGGCACCGTTTGCTGCGTATAACTGTAACTCTGTATTTATTTTCTTATTTTTAACATCAGGTGGGACTACGGAGATGTCTGCCCCTGAGTCAATTAGATACTTTATACCGCTTTGATCATACACAAATAGGCGGTTAGCGTTACGGCCCTGATCATTTTCCGCCATTAATGTCGGGCCGTACCGTTTCCCGTTTTGTAATTGCAGGGCTGAGTGCATCTTGTTGCTTCATCCTTGAATTTGTAGTGGTACCAGCAGATGTCATATTGTTGTCTTGAACGCGAGGTTGGTCTAAATCTTGCTCCCGACCTTGATCTTGATCGACTTCGTATATCTCTCAAAGCTCCAGCCAGCTCCGAAACTAGTGTTTCTAGACTTTCAAGACGTCGGTCTATTTTGTTTTCAGGTCTCTCTTGCGGTAGGACTGTTGGTGTTACATCACAGATGCTTGTATGTGAAGTCGCGACCGCATCTCGAACTTTATCAGCCATCGTTGCGAGTGTATCTAATTTGTCGGGGCTAGCCGCTAGAATTGAGCTAATATGAGGTGGAAGCCTTTGTAGAAAAATTGTTTTTAGGAACTCATCATTAACCTGTGAGCCTGCGAGTGAACGCATTTCTCTGAGCAAATGTGACGGTTTTTTATCTCCTAGCTCGAGTTCACACAAAAGTTTCTTAATTTTCTTTTCACCTGATTCCTCAAACTCGGTTATTAAACGTGTTTTCAAATCTTGATACGGATTTTCTCCTAAGGGACGAGTGATCAGATCAGAGACAGTCTCCGCAACTTCACTGTCCAATGATCCTACGACGTAATGGTATTTTGTTTTCTCTGAAGATATTTTGCTGGTTTCAAACTGAGACTCAACCTGAACGAACCAGACTTTAACGTTTTTTCTCCAAAAAGGGGGTATTTTGATCGAAACACGGCAAACTTCCGTTGTTGAAGTAAGTTGAGATTCGTCCTTCTCATTCATTTTCCGTTCTTTATATAGTAACGTACAATATTTAAATAGCAAAAAAAATTATTAGAAATACTAACTTACGTGAATGTCTGAGTCGGGGTCACCAATGTGGAGACTTGATAACGATTTAATATCTCACAAAATACAAGAATAAGAAACATGAAACAATTATATAATCTACTTTGGGTGACACGGTCCTGTCAAAACATCGCGGCAGTCAGAGTTGCCACAGGTTAATCTGCAAAATTCCAATCAGCCATTTTGATTTAAGAAGGGGCCATTAATCTGCAAAATTCCAATAGGCCCTCTGCCCGGAACATCGGTATTTTTCTCCGCTATAATTTACTATATATTCGCCGGTAGCACTTTAAGTGAACGCATTATGGTTGTGGCCCGAAGACAGTTTCAGTGGACATCTCAACATAAAGGAGAGACGGTTGCCTGCTCCGCTACCTGATTTTTGTCTGGCATAATCATCGGTATCGTTGAGTCTGTCGGTAAAATCCACCGGTATTCCACATTTGGTTAGATTTTTTCCAGTCCGTAAGATTTACCGATGATCTATCACAAAACCCGAAATTTTTTACATAATAATTTCTTCAATAATAAATGAATTATTATATATTTGCTCTTAATTTTAGGGCTATTATTATGATTTGTGAATCTTCTTTTAGTTTCGTATATAGTTGCTGGGCAAACCTGGTGGCCCTCCTCAGAAGGCCTCCCGTGTTCATAATATATATCCTGAAACATGTTAATATTATTATTTACGTTGAAAAAGAATGGAGGGGAGATTCTCTAAGTTTGAAACCTCCATACCAAATGTTTATATTATCAAGCATTTGCTATAGAGATGCGCACGCAACCTCTCATCGTGAATTCTTGATCACCGTATAACTTTAATTGTTGTTTAACATCAAAAAGTTTATATTTTAATTTTAATTCACGATACCTCCAAAAGAAAGGATGGGTTTTGCCCTGTTTAGACGGAGAGAAGGGGAGTTGATCTACGAAATTATCGTTCTTCGAACCAAATTTAAAAATAAAATGGAGCCCTACTTCATTCGATAAACGTCGGTAGGACCGGAAACGGGATGGGAAAAGGAGGCGCGAACGAATTTTTGAAGCAGAACCTTGTCTCAGGCCTATAAAGAGATCGAATTATCATGATTACTCAAAAAACAGAAACCACTTATAAGTGGTTAAAATTTAATGGTTAAGTAAAAATGAATACACACTATTATAATATGATTGGTGTGGTTCCATTTCATCAATAACTCTTCACACTACTTAACACGTTTTTGAAGTTTGGAACTTATTATGTGGGGGCAAAGACAGTGAGATCGGAAATCTTTTCTTTATACCTTCTATACGAGTATATGACGAAGGGAGTGTACCTATAAACAAATTCTCTGTCCTAGACGGGATTCGAAACTGTGACCTCCCAATTTCCAATGCAAATGTCAAGCTCTTTAGACCCCTCGAACTTCATGCCATGTGAATGTTAAACATTGTGCTAATATTTCTGTTAGTTAATTAACATTCCCGTTTTTAACAACTTCGCCTGCGCAGATATGCCTGTGTAGGTAAATCCCAGAGTGTATAACCACCTTAATAATAATAATTTTAAATTTAATTGTTGAATACTAATGTGTTAATGGTTTGTTTCAGATTTAAGATGGTGCGCTGCAAGAGGTAGAAGCTGCCTATGTACGCTGCGGCTGGAGGAGCCTCACTAGCGTCACGCCAAGCCAGGCGTAATATCCGCAAGCAGAACTTGCAGGCCAGTGCCACTCACGGGCAGGCCGATCTTCATCAGCAGTTCAAGCGGAAGCTAGACCTCCTCCAAGCCCACCATGCACCGGCTCATTTCCTCAGGGACACATCTTTCACCGACCTTCACTCAAGGGTCCCGTCTGCCTCTGATATCACCGAGGTACTTCAACGTCATTTTATAGTAGGATCACCAGTGGTCATATCATTAAAAAAAAATAACCTTGAATTCATTCAAAAAATTCTTGAGCCTATAGTTTTCCAGAGATTTTTTAAAGCCAAAAATTGTAGGAATCATGAGCAACTAAGTTGCTAATCTCAAACAAGCTATCAAACTCCAAAAAGTGTCGGGATTCACAAAATAAAAGCCATTCTCTAGGATGTTGCTACGATCAGAATCATTAGCAACTAAATGCTACTCTCAACTAAATCAAGCTACCAAACTCCAAGAAGTTTCGGTTTCATAAAATCAAAGCCGTTCTTAAGGATGAGCTCATGATGAGAATCATTAGCAACTAAATGCTACTCTCAAACAGCTACCAATCACCAAAAAGTGTCGGGATTCACAAAATCAAAGCCGTTCTTAAGTACGTTGCTCATGATGAGAATCATCAGCAACTCAGTTGCTACTCTCAATTACACGTCTCACAAGCTCCTATAGAAGTAGATAATCACAAGATCTTGGATTTTATTTCCTCCGGAAGGTTTCTCTTCCACTGAAGGTTGCCTAACTTGTTTCAAATCCTACATTAACAATTTTCTTGCAAATATCTTTGTTTTCATCAGCCTTGATCATAACTACTTAACTGTATGTGTATTATTTATAGTGTCCCAACGGTGATGACTCACCTCGAAGTGAGTTGTTATTGCAAAGCTAAGGCAACCACATTTATTCCAATAAAAATAAATGGTTTGTTGGTCTAGAAAAACGGATAAGGTGCGCAAAGCGCACCTATCCGGCTAGTTTTCTATAAAAAAAAAAAAAAAAAATATATAAACAAAACACTTCCTAAAATAAATAAAAGGCAAAGTTAATCTAATACAAAAAATCGGGTACGACCACCTTGGAACTTTTCCTCACTTCAGAGGCCACTAAAGTGGCCTCTGGAGGAGGAGGATGCAGCATTGGACGTGGTCAGTACTTGGATGGGTGACCGTTCTGAACTAACTGATTTATTATCATTCTTAAAAAAACCTTATTTTTAATACCTATATTTTATTTAATTATTTGAAGTTTGGCGGTATTTTGACAGATGTAAACAAACTTTGACGTCATCAAAATTATCGCACTAATAAATAATTATATTCGCTTATAACTTTTAAACTAATTAATGGAATTTTATCGGGTTTTTTTTATATTTGTTCCTTAATTTTTTCCGGCTCCAACCATATGCTATGTGTCAAAAACCTATTTATACTTATTATTATTATATATTAGCTATTTATAACAGTATTATTAACCGTCAAAGTTTAAAAATTGAAACATTTATAACTTCAAAATGGCGGCCTACATACATACTCACACACATACATACGTCATGCTGAAAACCACTCAGGAGGTCTTAAAAACACCTAAAACGGATAATTCCGTTGAAATCTCGAAAAAAAAAAAAAAATTGGTGAAAACAATACTTTTCCTACTATTAGTAGTTGGGAAAAGTAAAAATGTTTTGTTTATATTTTTACTGCAAATTCTAGCTACCTTATTGAAGTTTTTTAAGCATATTTCAGTGAAAGTTTAAACAATGTTTAGGTTAAGTTATATCATTTTAAAGGTAATGAAATGGGTCAGTTTTTAAGCTCTTCGAACTTCTATGGTAACTATGGTATTAACAAAGTTATGGTGGTTTTCAATATCACTCAATTTTTTAAACTACTCAAATTTTACATTGTAAAGTTACATTTTAAATGTAATACGAGGGTTATATTCTAAGTAATTTTCATGCAAATTTAATGCTCTTTCTAATGGTGAAAACTGAAACTCTATAATTTTTTTTGTTTTTGAGTTATTACGCATTTTATTTGAGAAAACAACAATCACCTCTAGCTACAATGTAACGAAAAAATCGATATATCGAAATATCTCGAATGCTATTGAGAATTGCATAAGGCATACTATATACCTTTCTTCTGTTCATCTTGGGCTATAGCACCAGAATCTCTTTTTTGTCCCTTTAAAACTGGGTCACCCTGTATAGGGAAATCGCATAAACATAATACCCGTATATAAAGTATAATATTTAGTATTATAATTTTGTTTACCATGATGTAACACTTTCATTTCGTCATTACATTAAAGAAAACCTGATACCTTGTCATCGTTAATAAAATCTACAAGGAAATGAATTTAGGAATTTTTCGTAAAGCCTAAAATTCAATCGACTTTATAAATTGCTTTACTGTGACTCAGGTAACCAATAAACCAATATTGGTAACCTTGGGTGTAAATGAAGCTAGAGGCGGCTAGAGGTAGTTGGAGGAAGCTAGAGGTAGTTAGAGGAGGCTAGAGGTGGGTAGACGAAGCTATAGGTGGTCAGAAGAGGCTAGAGGTAGTATAAATGAAGTTAGAGGGAGTTAGAGGCGGCTAGAGGTGGTTGGAGGAGCTAGAGGTAGTTAGAGGAGGCTAGAGGTGGGTAGACGAAGCTATAGGTGGTCAGAAGAGGCTACAGGTAGTATAAATGAAGTTAGAGGGAGTTAGAGGTGGTTGGAGGAAGCTAGAGGTATTTAGAGGAGGCTAGAGGTGGGTAGACGAAGCTATAGGTGGTCAGAGGAGGCTAGAGGTAGTATAAATGAAGTTAGAGGGATTTAGAGGCGGCTAGAGGTGGTTGGAGGAAGCTAGAGGTAGTATAAATGAAGTTAGAGGGAGTTAGAGGCGGCTAGAGGTGGTTGGAGGAAGCTAGAGGTAGTTAGAGGAGGCTAGAGGTGGGTAGACGAAGCTATAGGTGGTCAGAAGAGGCTAGAGGTAGTATAAATAAAGTTAGAGGGAGTTAGAGGCGGCTAGAGGTGGTTGGAGGAAGCTAGAGGGAGTTAGAGGCGGCTAGAGGTGGTTGGAGGGGGCTAGATGTAGTATAAATGAAGTTAGAGGGAGTTAGAGGCGGCTAGAGGTGGTTCCAAGAAGCTAGAGAGAGTTAGAGAAGGCTAGAGGTGGTTAGAGGAAGCTGGAGGTGGGTAGAGGAAGCTAGAGGTGATTTTAGGAGGCTGAAGTGGTTAGAGAAGTGTAGAATTTTAAAATTAAATTAAAATTAAGAAGCTTTTATGGTTGTTTTAAGATTGACTGTATCTAATTGATATTGTGTACAATTGACCTTATCATTTAGCAACTCATATGTATAGCTACGAACCGTTCGCTGAACAACAGCCCATTTCTAATGTGTTCTATTGTGTTTTATTCCAATAAAATTCGCTTGTCGCATTCTTTCCTCTTATCTTAACCTTAATAGACATTCTTAATATTACCTATTTATTTATAAATATGAAGAATCATTAACTTATTCAAAATGAATGAGTTTCATAAACTCCTGGTAACCTAATAATGTTACAGAATTTCTGCGTTTTAATTTTTTTTTTTGTGAGTCTTTTTAAAAATCCGCTTAAATAAATATTAAAAGCTTTTCAATGTAGTAAATAGATGATTTTTTTGCGTTTTTTGATAGACGGAAGTCTAGAGAGATAAATGTTTTTTATTTGGTTTTGATGAAGTCATGTAGTTGAAGTAATTAAAACTGGGTGGGTTGAGTTCTCCATATTGATCCGTCCGCTCTAATAAACCATCATATCACCACTTCACGTTACAAAAAGAAATCTTCAAGTGATGTAAAAAAAAAATATAAAAACTGGGGAATCTTTTTAAAACATGTCATTCCCATTTATTTATACTTTTATCATATATTTAGTAAAGCCCACATAGAATATTATAACTTGGTAATCTAATGCATACAAATGCAGATTGTGAGTTCGAGACTGTCTAGAATCATTTGTTTTTAACTCCTTTTTTTATCTCGAGTGTAGTTAGTACTTCATTTCAAAGAATTGTGATTTAAAAAAAGTTTTTTTTGTCAAATGATAACTGACGTAACAAGCCCGCTAAATTTCATTTTAATTTTGGCCGCCATTTTGAAGTTATAAATTTTTGAATTTATAAACTTTGACGGTTAATAATTAGTCAAGTCAAATTAGACCAAAAAACGGGATTTAAAAACATTAAATCATATAGTTCTGGAAAAAAGCTTAAAATGATCGGAAGACCCTACAGTCTAACATACTAAAAGTCCCCGAGGGTGGGGGGTGAGCCCCCCCTACAATTGAGGGGTTTAGGTGCCAATTTTGGGTTTTTCACAAATATCTCGTAAAGTATTACCTTTAGGCGAATTGTAGTTATGTATAAATTTGTTCTACATTACATTTATAACAAAAAAAGTCCTTTTCATTTTTTTTCTAACTACAACCGTTTTCGAGATAAATGCGTTCAAAATTTAAACAATTTAGCACTTGAAGGAAATAGGGGGGAAATTGGTTTTCTCATTCATAATTTACTAGCTTAAATTAAGCGGTATTCATGATTCTTTCACATGCTTTTCAATACTTCCCTCTTCCCAAGATTTATAGCTTGATATCCCCCCCCCCCCCCGGTGTGTAACCCCCCCCCCCCCCCCCAGATGACCAGACAAATTAGGATATAACTTTGCAAAAAAATCCCAAAGTTTTGAAATTTGGCTTAAAATGTTCGTATGACTTTCCTGTCTAACATGCTAATAGTCCCCTTCGGGTGGGGGGGGGGGGGGGGGTGAAGCTCGCTTCCTCACGGAGCCAATTGCTGCTTTTTTTTTGCTCTTTACCAAATATTTCGAAAAGTATCGACATTAGGCCAATTAAGGTTATGTACAAATTTGTTCTTCATTTAATTTCCAATAAAAATAGTCCTTTTAAATTTTTTTTTTAGTTTCAACCGTTTTTGAGTTACAAGCACTCAAAGTAAGGTAATAAAACATAAAGTAGGATTAGAGGGGCAAAAGAACTCTTTTATTAGGGATTTCTCACCTTAAGTCTCACTCTATTAATTTTCCTTAGTTTTTGACTCCCCTTTCAAATTTTTCATCCCTCTATCTACCCCTCCTCCTAGCCCCCCCCCCCCCCCCC
The DNA here is from genome assembly GCA_951217055.1 of Gerris lacustris. Lineage (NCBI taxonomy): Eukaryota > Metazoa > Arthropoda > Insecta > Hemiptera > Gerridae > Gerris > Gerris lacustris. The sequence continues at coordinate 70,407,135 of OX578280.1, read as the reverse complement.
CCCATGTTTTTGCGTAATATGTGAAAAACTGAGAAATTTCCGGACTTTTTTCAGTTGTTGCTCTATACCTCGTAACTATGCGTGGTTCGATGTTAATTGTTCTTACTATTTTTTTCACTACAATAAATTTACAAAAATTTAAGTCCAGCGGGAACTCTGTACGTCCAATAGTTTCCGAGATATGGCACTTTAAAAATGGATTTTTTTTTTAAAAATTGGAAATTTTAAGTATTGCTCTCGTGTCGGGGTGAATATCGGTGTAAAACTGTTAAACTACGAGAAAAGTCATAAGGTATGAAGTTATAGTAAAGATAATTAGATTCTTTTTACGTCTAACGGCAACTCTGTACGTCAAATAGTTCCCGAGATATGACACTTCAAAAATCGGCAGTCATTTAAAAAAAATAGAAAATTTAAGTAATGCTCTCGTTTCGGGGCGAATATCGGCATGAAACCTCTCCCCTACAAGAAAAGTCATAAGAAATGAAGTTGTAGTAAATTTGATTGGTTTTTATTCAAGTACAAAATGAAGCCTGAAGACAAAATAGTTCTGTTGCAATTAAAAAAAAAAAAAAAATGGAAATTTGTATTTTGTAAGTAGAACCTAAACCACTTTAGTCTGGTTTTGGAAGTTTTGGAAAGTGGCTTAAAATGTTTGTATGACTTTCCTGTCTAACATAATAAAAAATCCACGAGGGGAGGGGCCCTATTGCTAAGGGGGGGGGGGGGGAGGGGGCTTAATAGGTGCTATTTTTTGCTCTTTACCAAATATCTCGAAAAGTATTGACATTAGGCGAATTTTGGTTATGTACAAATTTGTTCTTCATTATATTTCTAATAAAAATTGAGGTCTTAAAAATTTGGAATGGGAAGTCAAAAATCTATGCAACAATAGATTGCGTCTATATAAGGTGAGAAATCCCTAATAAAAGAGTTCTTTTGCCCCCCTAATCCTACTTTATGTTTTATTACCTTACTTTGAGGGCTTGTAACTCAAAATAATTTTAAAGGACTATTTTTTTTGGAAATTAATGAAGAACAAATTTGTACATAACCATAATTGGCCTACTTTTCGAGATATTTGGTAAAGAGCAAAAAAAAGCAGCAATTGGCTCCGTGGGGGAGCGAGCTTCTCTCCCCCCCCCCCCCCCCCCCCCCCTAAGGGGACTATTAGCATGTTAGACAGGAAAGTCATACGAACATTTTAAGCTAAATTTCAAAACTTTGGGATTTTTTTGCAAAGTTATATCCTAATTTGTCTGGACTATTAGTCTAGTTAGGTTTTTTAAAAAAATAGGGGGGGGGGGCTGGGGGTTTTACACACCGGGGGGGGGGGGATATCAAGCTATAAATCTTGGGAAGAGGGAAGTATTGAAAAGCATGTGAAAGAATCATGAATACCGCTTAATTTAAGCTAGTAAATTATGAATGAGAAAACCAATTTCCCCCCTATTTCCTTCAAGTGCTAAATTGTTTAAATTTTGAACGCATTTATCTCGAAAACGGTTGTAGTTAGAAAAAAAATGAAAAGGACTATTTTTGTTATAAATGTAATGTAGAACAAATTTATACATAACTACAATTCGCCTTAAGGTAATACTTTACGAGATATTTGTGAAAAACCCAAAATTGGCACCTAAACCCCTCAATTGTAGGGGGGGCTCACCCCCCACCCTCGGGGACTTTTAGTATGTTAGACTGTAGGGTCTTCCGATCATTTTAAGCTTTTTTCCAGAACTATATGATTTAATGATTTTATTTTTCCTAATTTGACTGGACTAAATACTAAAAATACATATAGGTTTTTGACTTATAGCATATTGTTGGAACCGGAAAAAATTAAGGAACAAATATAAAAAAAACAACGATAAAGTTTCATTAATTAGTTTAAAAGTTATAAGCGAATATAATTATTTTTATTAATGCGATAATTTTGATGACGTCAAAGTTTGTTTACATCTGTCAAATTGCTGCCAAACTTCAAATAATTAAATAAAATATAGCTATTAAAAATAAGGTTATTTTTGAAGAATGATAATAAATCAGTTAGTTCAGAACGGTCACCTGAAGTGATGAAAAGTTCCGAGGTACCCCGTACCCGATTTGTTTAGAAATACATATGATTAAAATTCTTAATGAGTTATATCTTAATATGAATCTTATATCTTAACTAGCTTTCACCCCGCACTCCGCGCGGGGCTCATGCTAGGTATTAGTGGCTATGTTTCCTATAATCATGTAGGCCTAGCAATTCAATTAAATTAAATTCCTAAATAGATTTGTTTTCAAAGCCTTAAAGGAATAAAATCAGGACTATATTACACATCATTAATTCCATTATTAAGAATATGATACTCTCCAAAACTCTAAATATTAGTTTGGATTCTATCTATAGATATATTTGAAAAATAGCCAATAGAAACTAAGTAGGCAATATAGTAAATAACTAACAATGCTAAAAAAAAGTTAAATGAATAAGAAAAAATACGTATAAAAAACCAATTAGACTGGGAAGTCATTGAACAATCATCAACAATGATGGTGCATTATTTAATTACCAGCCTCTTCATTCAATACGGCAGTTGCACCAGTAAATATTTAATAACTCTAGTTGTAGGAACAATTAGTAAAATAATAAATACTTGATTTAAAGAGCATTAGTTTGAGGTTTAAGCACTTCAATCAGAAATTAAATCGGTCAACAATTGCGGACGCCATAAGCGCTCAAAGTGAAATTTCTTTTTAAAAAAATAAAATTTTGCTCTGTTTAAGGTAGAACCGATGAAATTACGACAAAAAGTAATAGGAACAAATTTGTAGATCTTTTAAAATTAGTTACCGCTGGCGCAATCAGCTTGTCGATACAACTTACCGTTTAGCCACAATAACCCTCTAAAAAACTTTAAAGTGCTTCCACCATCTTTAATTATTTAGGGGGGGGGGGGATATATTTTTTTAACGTTTCGGATTTTTCCAATGGAGTTAGGCCAAGTTCCGACCAAACGCAAAAAATCGCAAGTCTCTAGGTGGTCTAGAAGTACCCATACATTTTGAATAGCGAGTCTGTGGGGTTTGTTTACGGCGGGTCAACCTATTTTTTTAGGTTATGTTTTATATACTTTTTTTTAATAAAATTGTAAATAACTTTGGTTCTACTCAATATTTTTAGATGAAACCAAGCCTACAAATTGCGCAGCATGTTTGCGCTCACCCTTGAAAAAAAATGAATCGATTTCATTAAGCCAGTTTTGCGCCTATAAAGTCTGACTGGGGCGACAGACACACATACATACCCACATACATACACGAAAAAAGTTAAGGCCGGATTCGGTTTTTGGAATGCCTAAAAAGAAAATGAATCCAAAAAAATTTCAATTCTGACCAATGTACTGACAAAACTTTAATTTTATATATATAGATATGAGTAGTCAAGGCTTTGGTCTCCTGGACAATTGAGGTTGCCAGGAGTCATGGGCGTAGCCAGTAACGTTTGGACGTGATGAACACTAATTAAAATAATAGAATAGAATCTAATTCTTTAGATTGTTACTCCCTTTATAAAAAAATAGAGGGGAGTAACAATCTCTTTTCTAATTTTTTTTTTTTATTAATTATAATGTATTTGTTGGTTTGATTTTGATGCAACTAATATTACTACCTTTTTTGAGGCTCTTATCCCCTCTCTTAAGATTTTTCAAACTAATCCTATGCTACCCCCCCCCCTTACTATTTATAGGAAATTTGTACATGTTGGGCCCCCTCCCCCTGAGTCAATACCAATGGCTACGCCCATGCAAGGAGTCCCGGTTTTGGTCATAGAATCCCGGTGTCCAGAAGACTTTTGGGACTTTATTGATCTATTTAGTGAGCTATTAGAATCGCATTAATATTATTATTAATTATTAAATTAGAGAATTTATCATTCTTTGGTAACCAATTAAATTTAAAATTGCTTATCAAATTTAAAATAGAAGAGAGAAAAAATAAGAAATACATTCCGACGCTGGGATTTGAATCCCGTACCTTTCATTTTTTTAGAATAATACAACCAGAGATTTTTTTATTTCCTTATCTGTTTCCAAAATAAATGTATGCAATTGTATAAAAATAATATTTTTCCGTGGTAGGCTGTGAAATAGTTACTTTAGAGCCTAAAAAACATAGCTAAAATCCATTATTTCATTACGTGGACTTAAAAAATCTTTTCATTACTCCTAGCTGTAAAGAAAAAATCTTTTACGTCCTAGGAACTAAAAGATTTTTAATTTCCGGCGGGCAGTTGTCAAAACTTCCGTTAGTACCGCTGCAGTCTTTTTAGAAATGCTTCTAGTACGATTAAAATCCGCTAGATGTCAATGCGTTTTATTTATCTTTTCTTATAGTGTAACCTCTTTTTAAGGTTTCTTTTTTTAAGTCTTAAGTATGTACTAATATTTGTTATTATTATATATTGATTAGTGATTAATATTTAATGTTTTTTCATTGTCTGCTACCTCGGAAAAAATAGCATATGCTACGCGACAGTGAAGTGTTTTTTCACCTTGGTAATATTTACTAAATATTAAATAATGTAATTGGTAAATGTAATTGCCGCGGTAAAGAAAAAACTTACTTCACAGCCTAGTAACATAATATACTATTTTGTAAAGAAGTCCTAAAGAAGCAATTTGAGACAATTTTTTTATCTACTAGATAAAAAGTATAATAATGTAGTAATTACATCATTTGAATCAAAATTTCACAATTGGCAGGGTGCCAACAATATTTAATGAGTGAATTTACCCAATTTATAAAGCAATAAATGAAATAGTATCATTTGTTTTTACATAATATAATATTATCATTTATCATTACCTACTTTAAAGAAAACATGACATGTTTGGTTTTCCCAATATCCTATTTCTAAAGGAAATTGTTTCTCGTTAGTAGGAATGATTTTATATCTTGTCATCGTTAAAAACCTAAAAAAAATATTTTCCTAAAGTCTAAAGTTCAATCGACTTCATAAATTGCTTTACTGTGACTCAGGTTACCAATAAACCAATATAAATAATAACCGATAGTAAATTGCTATTTATTTCCTTTCAGACAATAAATAAGCCCATTAAAAATAGACTGCCAATTGGTGTGGCACATAGTTTCCTCGCATCCTATCACGTACTTTATTGATTTTATGCTTTTACATACCATTATTGTTTAATTTGTTTGTTTCCCCCGTTTTTTAATCTGTCAAAATTGTTTGGATTTTTTACATAAATTAAAGTATCAATTTAGCAAAAATTAAAGAGCGCAGACGGTTCAAATAAATCTGGGGCTATCTGCGAGTTACTTTCGATAAACTTTAAAAGTTTCATTCAAATCAGATAAGTACTTTTGAAGATATAGGTGTAAATAAATGTTTGTTTCTGTGGATGTGGAAGAGAAACAAATAGGCGCAGAAGATTGAAACTTATATGGGACCAACAATGGGCTAATCATGACCTACCATCCAAATTTCATTAAAATCGGACATGTAGTTATTAAGAAATGTTGGTTCGCAAAAATTAAGCGACAGACAGACAGAAAGACCGACAGACAGACCGACAGACAGACCGACAGATAGACTGACAGACACAGACGGATCCAAAACTGTTCCCTGGTGTCTGAAACGGATTTCTGTCTTGGAAGTTTTGAAACGATCACGAAATATATAAAATGTATTTTATTTGTTATACTATTATGAAGAAAGAGTGCATTTGAAAGAACAATAAATCTTTCGAAAGAAAAACATAACAGTTTCATTACATCCTGCTTTATTATAATCATTATTTCATAAAATCCATTAATTTTAACAAATTTTTAAGCTTAGAATATACTTACGAATATCAACCAGTTATTTCATTCATCATTTGATTCAAGGTCTTCTCTCATTCATTTCTACCTTTTCAACTTTTGTTGAAGCTCTTAATTGGTGGATATCTATGTAAAAAGCTTAGTTGATTGTCTTGGAATGTTTTTTTTTTTTATTTCCGCTCTTACCGAAGGTAACGGAAGCTATGTGATCGTTCTGAAGAACGAAAAAATTTGAGGTCTGCCATTTCAAAAATTCCAAGCCAGAAATCCGTTTCAGACATCAGGGAACATTTTTGGTTCCGTGTCTGTCTGTCGGTCTGCGTGTCTGTCGGTTTGTCACTCAATTTTTGTGAACAATCCTAACAACTACTCATCTAATTTTTTTGAAATGGGATGGTAGGTCATAATTAGCTCATTGTTGGTCCCATATAAGTTTCAACCTTCTGCGCCCATTTGTTTCTCACAACCACATGTGCACAAACATAAATTTATTAACACTTATAGCTTAAAAAGTAATTATCTGATTTATATGAAACTTTTATAGTTTATCGAAAGTTTCCCGCAGATTAATTTGAACCGTCTACGCTCTTTAACTTTTACTAAATCGATACTTTAGTTCATATAAAAAATCAAACTAATTTTGACATATTAGGCAATAATAGCTTGTAAAAGCATAAAATCAATAAAGTACGGGATAGAATACGAGGAAGCTATGTGCCACACTAATTGGCAGTCTATTTTTCTTTATTCTCGGTTATTTTATTGTTTATACTTGTACCTTTATTTTCGACTTTACCTCTAGATCTTTTGTTATAACTATTTCTGTTTTAGTTCAAGTAAAGCTTGTTTGTTCAAAATTACTTATCGATATCTGATATCAAGTTTATAGTAAATGTAAGTTGGTGTGATGCCGCAAAGCTTTTTAAGTTAGTCTTTATTGTGATCCTGTTCTAACCATTTCTATCCACTTATAAATTCTTGTAATGCGCCGTCTCTTCTATATTTTTTGCTTTCGAGCTTATCGAAGATAAAAGAAGAAACATTGGGAATTCACTAATTCCTTAAAATAATTCCATTTTAAGATATCAGACCATTTTCTGTCAACCATCATTTTTACGAACGCTCGATTTAAAAAAAAAAATAATACGTGTGGTGTCGCGGGACACCCGGTAAGAACGAAGTTCCTTACATTTCTTCGTTAAATATAAATTATATAAACAGGTCAAGTGTGTGCTAGCAGCACACAGCACACAGCGAGCACACAGTCAGCACACAGCGAGGGTCCGTAGGCCACACTATACAGTGTTTAACTGTAAAGTGTATAAACAGTGTTTTTTTTTTAATGCTAAAAAGCTTACTTTGAACCATTCTAAGGGTCTGATATTCTCAAAACACACTCTGATAAAGTATTTTTTGCCTAAATACATCGAAAAGACCATAATTATAAAAAATAAACGTATTTTGTCAATAAAAAATAAAATAATATTTTTTTCAAAATTTCCAAAAAGTGGTATCTTTACTTTTGGTCGAAGAATGTTCAGGAATTATTTCAGATTTTTTGCACTTCACATAAGCGAGATAGAGGGGGGGGGGGGACACGTTTCACACCCACTTAAAACTTGCCTACGCTCGCCCTATCAAAGTTATAGCCAAATAATTATATATTTTTGTTATCAGCTCGACGTACCCTTTCATATGATACCCCTCACGGTCTCGAAAAAAAATTAAAAAAATTTAACCCTTAAGTTTTTTTACCCAAATTTTTTTCAAAAATATTTTTTTTTAAGTCGCTATATTTTTAAAATATGTGGGTAGGTACAAGACACAAACATGCCAAATTACAAAGTAATCAGACGAAAGGTGTAGGCGTGAGAGCAGGCGACAGGACTGACGGACAGACACACGCAGGAAAATATAAGGGTCCTTGGTATTGCCTACGGACCCTAAAAATCACATTGCTGAGTACGTATACATTTGCTAACTAGTTATACATGGCGGAGAAAAGAAACAAAATTAAAAGTAACGAACTCTTTGTAACTAGCAAGAGTTAAGGAAAAATTAAAAGAAAATCATTATTTGTATTATTAAAGCAAGCGTCTTACTATAAATATATATTGAATATAAGAAAAAAGTTGATCATGATGAGTTTATAGTTAAAGAGTATGTTTGTTAAAGGATGTTGGATTGAAATAGGACTGTTTTCTACCTACTTGGCCTACTAATTTAAAATATTATAAAATATATTTCTTCCCTACCCTAAAGCTTCTGCTTCAATCCGGTTGAAATTTTACATGCCTGTTTCAATTGTACTTTAGACAATGTGTAAGAAGTTTTATTAAAATCGTTATACGTTAGAACGGATGATATCGGTAAAAATGTTGTTTTCTTTATTTTAACCGTTTGGGTCCACTTTACTAAATTTAGCGATCTTTATCACTTCATAACAGTGTCGGTGTTCGTTTTACTAAAAAAAATATTTAAAAAAGCTGTTTGTCTCATAAATAGATGAAGAATTTTTTCTTGGATTAAGTACGCAGTATTATAATAATATACCTAATATATTGAAATTAGCGTCAGCACAGATCAATTTTACTTTTAGCAAGACCGTGATTATATTTTCTATATTTACAAAAGCTTAGAATAATACAATATATAGAAGGAGTATCACTGATAACATTGAAGCCAACTTTGGTTGTGTCCCTTAGTCCGCGTTCTAAAAATTCATTTTTTAACATATTCGTAGTGTATTACCCCTCGCTTTTTAAATTGCTTATTCTATTCTGGTCTATAGGGTAAGTATAAAGAAAAACTCTCACATCATCTCATTTTGGCAATATTTCGCCTCCTTTGAGGCATCTTCAGGCCTGTAACAATTCCTCTTAACACACATAACTTTATTTATTTTTCTTTATTAAAAACTTCTCCAGGCCACCCACCTGTGCGTCTATCTTATTTGATATTTATTCCTTACTTCTATTTATTCTCTCTATAAGGTCACTTTCACATTGTCAGTATTCATTAAAATCTATCAATAACATTTCATTTTAATTTAAAAAACTTTATTTTCTCATAGAGAAAAAACAGGTCTTCCTGTTTCAGACCTGTTTTTTCTCTATGAGAAAATAAAGTTTTTTAAATTAAAATGAAATGTTATTGATAGATTTTAATGAATACTGACAATGTGAAAGTGACCTTATAGAGAGAATAAATAGAAGTAAGGAATAAATATCAAATAAGATAGACGCACAGGTGGGTGGCCTGGAGAAGTTTTTAATAAAGAAAAATAAATAAAGTTATGTGTGTTAAGAGGAATTGTTACAGGCCTGAAGATGCCTCAAAGGAGGCGAAATATTGCCAAAATGAGATGATGTGAGAGTTTTTCTTTATACTTACCCTATAGACCAGAATAGAATAATTCATTTTTTAAATTTGTGACGTCATAACTCTAAAATTATTTGCCTTCGGTTTTTTAATTTAATTTTTAGTAAATTTTAATTATTGATAGTTAGTTTCGTTTATTGTAATATTTTTATTGTGTTCTATCTTATTTTTAGCTTGAAATATGCTGAAAATAATGTTTATTATATCATGCCGTGTGAGGTGAAAAAAATGACGTCAGAGTGAAACGTAAACAATAACCAATGGCAGGGTTTGTCTTTGTAGAATAATATTAGTCTTTGTTGACAGCTTGTCAGATTGTGTTATAATATAATGTTTTATAGTTGCTTACTTTCTGGTATCTTATAGTCTTCTTGATTGTTTGTGAGCGGGCTTTGAACAGTTACAAAAGTATGTCCAACCTTCTCCAGTAGGCACTCTTTTAGTTTGGTACCCCCCTACTTCATTGCAAATTTGAGAAGACCTGGGTGGGTGAGTGGGAAATAGTACTGACTTGCCTAGTTGGACAGTTAGTACTATGCCCAACAAATTTAAACACCCAGGTCATCTTAAATTTCCAATGAAATGAATCAGTAATTAATAATATATAATGAGTGGATTTTACATACTTTTACAAAACATTGTTCCTGATCATCTTTTCTTTTCCCGAAATGAGAAAGAAAAGACTGACCCACTTTGTCTAAATAACTACAATGATAATCGGATATTTAGTCTAATGTAATTAGGACAAAGAAATGTCACGCTTTTATATAAAAAAGTGTGGTATTCCTTTGTCCCAATGTACATTAGACTAAACATTCCTTTTCCTTAATAGTTATTTAGTCAAAGTTGGGCAGTTACGATATATTTACCGGAAGATATGAGTGAGCGATACTAGGTTATTTTCATTCATTTTAATATGTTCAAATTTTAAGAAATAAAATACCTCATCCAAACTTTCACAAAAATTACAATTCAAATTTTAAATACCTTACCTTGCATCCATAGGAACAACTCCCTCTCATCTAATTGTCCATTAAACAGAATTACACTTCGGAAATTTAGACCTTTCTATTCCTCTACTCAACTTATTTTAATTTCGCTTTAGACAAATCTAATATTTTTTCTGTCAACGAAATAAATTTTTTATTGACAATGCGTTATTTTGACATATAACAGGTCATTCAATTAAAAAAAAAAAAAAAAAAAAAAAAAAAAAAATCCCCAATAAATGATACATAATACTCCCTTTTCATTTCAATTCCTGCCCTAAATTAATTTAATTAAATAATCCTACTAGATTATTCCTTTTTCTTAGGGGGGTGTCAAACTAATTGAGGCGTCCCTAGGCGCCTCTTTTAGTTTGGTACCCCCCGATTAGATTATTCCTTTTTCTTAGGGGGGTATCAAATTAAAAGAGGCGTATAGGGGAGCCTCTTTTAGTTTGGTACCCTCCTATCTTTTTTCTTCTCTTTCTTTCCCCTTTCTCAACCCCACACAAAAGCCCCATGCTTTTGAACATTCCCCTATTAAGATTGTTAATTATTTATTTATATAAAATACCATTTCAACATGTATTTAAATAAAAATAAACGGGGGTACCAAACTAAAGTGTTGCCAAATGGCGCCTATTTTAGTTTGGTACCCCCCTATAGGGGGGTACCTCCAGTATAGTGAAAAAAATGAGTGTTGGTATGTTGGCAGCCTGGTCTTAAGGACACAACCTCTCGGCAAAAGTTGGCTTCAGTCTCTTATCAGTAATTGCTTAGGATTCCGATTCTATGCTCCTTCTATATATAGTATTATGCTAAGTACCAAACCAAGTGACATTTTGACATATTTTCCAAAAATATGTCAAAATGTCACTTGGTTAATACGCAGATTTCTTTGTTAATTCGCTCATTAAGTCATGCACCATGACTGGACTTTTTTATATTCAAGTGACCATTCGTTCATGTGATAGCACAGGAATGAGATAATGTGCCACACTAAATCCCAAACGTTAGATGAAAGTTGTTGACTAGTCTACTGTAATAAAGAAATGCTTAATTTGTGTTAATGGGCTTAGAAGTTTAACCAAGGGGAATTTTATTGACTAATTGTAAAATTACTATTCAAGGCAAGTCTCAAGTTTGGCATGAGACAAAGTCATTAAGTTTGTCCTGGATAACTTATTTGGGGGCTTGCAAGGCACCAGAGGGGGGGGGGGGGGGGGGGGTATTTTGAGCATCCACCAAGCCTCGGGCTTTTTATAGGTATTTCCATCTTCATTACAGATTCTTCAACAAAAAAAAAGAGGGGCAGAAGGAGGAAAAAACTAAAACCCAGGGATTTTTGTCTAATTAAAAAAGATCCCGCTTTAGATCCCTATCAGAAAGAGGAAGGGGGAGGGATCCCACTTTAGATCCCTATGATGAAGAAAGGAAGGGAAACAGAGGAACTTTGGAAGTCTTTCCTCATCCCTTTGTACAAACCTATTTTTCCTAAATTATAAAAAGATCGATATCTCAATATAACGAGCGAAATATTTAAGACCAAGGATCATTAAAATATAAAAGAAGACAATGAACCTGGATAATCTCTCTTAATATATATCCCGTCTGTAGCGTCGACATTTTTTAAAATAATAGAAACAGAAAAAGAAATTGAACGTGGGGCATCTCACATCTTTTCCTCACATGTTTGGTGAAAATACATTCCGAGACACCTTCAAATAAATATATTAATGACAATAAAATGTAAACATTTCAATTTTTTTTTTCCTTTATTAAAATAATTTACCGATTAGAAAAATATAAACACTTATAACTTCTGAAATATTAAATTTATTGGGACGTTACAGCTCCTGGAGCCCAGGAGTGAATTCGAAAAAACACACCGTCACAAAACTGACCGATTACGATAGCTTGAGTAAAAGTTGACCAATTTAATTGAAATTTGGTATACTTGTTCATTTTACCAATGGCCAAGAATTGGAATTTTGGGACGGGAAAAAATTCTAATTTCACCGATTTTACAAAAGAAAATCTAAGGGCGGTTCAACTAACCGTCGTTCCGACCTTTCAAAGAATAATATAAATCAAAGAAGTACAAAACGTCTAATTCTGTAAACTTTTAATACAACACAATCACAGAAGTTAATAATAAGTCTACAGAGAATCTATAATAACTAAAAAAAACTACACGGAATCTAATACTAACTATTTTAAACATTTTTAAATATTTTTAACAACCTATTATTTTATTAGTAAAACACACACCGACACCGCTATGAAGTTTAAAAGATCGCTAAAATAATGAAAGTGGACCTAAACGTTTAAAATAGAGAAAACAACGTTCTTACCGATATCTTACGTTGTCACGTAACAATTTTAATGTACAATGGAAACTGGTATGTAAAATTTCAACTTGATACAAGCAGACATTTTTGAGTAGGGAAGAGATATATTTTATAATATTTTAAATTAGTAGGCCGGGTAGGTAGAAAACAGTTCTATTTCAATCCAACTACAAACAAACTCATTAACTATAAACTCATCATGATTAACTTTTTTCTCAATATTCAATACACATTTATTCCAAGACGCTCGCTTCAATGATAAAATAGTATACTATATTACTAGGCTGTGAAGTGAGTTTTTTCTTTACCACGGCAATTACATTTACTGTCGAGCGAAGCGAGTATGAATAGGAGACAATGAAAAAACTTTAAATATTAATCACTAATCAATATATAATAATAACAAATATTAGTACATACTTAAGACTTAAAAAAATAAACCTTTAAAAGAGGTTAAACTATAAGAAAAGATAAATAAAACGCATTGACATCTAGCGGATTTTAATCGTACTAGAAGCATTTCTACAAGGACTGCAGCGGTACTAACGGAAGTTTTGACAACTGCCCGCCGGAAATTAAAAATCGTTTAGTTCCTAGGACGTAAAAGATTTTTTCTTTACAGCTAGGAGTAATGAAAAGATTTTTTAAGTCCACGTAATGAAAAAATGGATTTTAGCTATTTTAGGCTCTAAAGTTACTATTTCACAGCCTACCACGGAAAAAAAAAAAATTTCTTTTAATTTTTTCTAAACTTCGCTAGTACAAATAGTTATTTACTTTTAATTTTGTCCCTTTTCTAACTCCACCATGTGTACCTATTTAGCAGCGTATACTTAGCAGTGTGATTTTATCATTTATATTTAAGGAAAGCGTAAGGAACTTCGTTCCTAAAGCCCCCCGCACACGATCAATATTAATATCAATAATATTATTGAAAACAGTATTGTCAATATGCAATTCAATAACAAAGTTTTATCAATCAAGTTTACTGTTTTTTTTATATCAATACCAACTCCGCACACGGTCAATAGTATTGACAATACTATCAACCGTGTGCGGGCCGCTTAACGTTTCCCGCGACACCACACGTATTTTTTTTATGTAGTGTTTGTTCGTTCAGCTAAGAAATATAAAAGCATAACGAATTCGTTACGTCAGTTTAATATTAATAGGGTAAGCTTTCTGTCTTTTTTTAACCTCCTTGAGGTCAGATGACTGCAGAATTGAGAAACCTTTTTCAGGGTGTTATTAGAGTCAAGACCACAGAGTTGACGGTGATAAGTCTATGAAACGCTGCAGGGGGTCCTAGAAGGGGGTAACAGGGAGTTGCCCAATTATCGGGCCTGAGATGTTGACACAATGAGGCCCCCCTCAGGTCTTTGTGTCGGGGGTCCGGGCCCTCCTCCATCGAGCTTCCAATTAACTTACATAGCTTCACACAAGGAGCTACGTACTCCAAAATTCTGACGTCATTCAGAAAAACCAGATAAACCTGTTTAAATATCTTTCCACTTTTCAATTTTCCATCTTTTTAAAGAAAAAAAAAAAAAAAAACTTTCTTGGTCTTTCGACTAATTATCTTCAAGAAGGTAGGAAAGGTTCCTTATCAAAATTCAAAAAAGAAATGTAGTCCATTAGTTTGAAAAACCAACTTGCATATTTGTTATTAACGAATATATTCGAATATTCGCTTTTGTAATTTAATGATTGTAAAGTAGCATTACATCAAAGTATAAATGAATTTTTAATCAAATTACAATCTTTTGAGCACTGAATAAAATTTATGAAACAAAATCTCTTCAGGAGGTCTTCGACCAGGGGTTCACAACGGGGTCCACGTGGGACCCCTTGGGCTCTATGGAAATTATAAGGGGTCTATACTATTCCAGGGGTCTGAAGGGGGGTCGTTGATAAATTTAAAAGGTTAGAATATTGATTATTTCAAGAATCTAAAAGAAAAAAATTGTGTATCGTTCTAAAGCTGAAATTAAATAATTTCTTAAGCCGTCAACTTCTGTAAATAATGCTGGTAGATTAGAAGCATCTTACAATATTTCTTTTATTTTTAAGTTTTAGATAGTATTCATACTACGGAAGTTTTTAAATTTTAATTTAAGTCAAATTATAATTATTATTAACAAAGGGAGACAGACAGAGAAAAATAGGTGGCGGTAGAGCGCTATACTGGAAATATAGAGGCCGATGGTTCAAGTCCCGGCACTGGAGTCTATTTTTCTGTCTGTCTCCCTTTGTTAATAATAATTATAATTTGATTTAAATTAATATTTCTTTGGTTATTGCAAAAGCCGGATATCCTCATATCACTGGTGAAAAAATTATATCGCCCACCAGCAATAAAAGATTTAATAAAAACTATTATGAAAATTAACCCTGAACCAGTTTAAAAAAAGTATTTCGCACAGTAATTACTCCATACAGTCTTTGAAATGAAGAAGTGGCTACACTCGTTCAATAATAATGACTAAACAAGAATATTTATTTTCTTGTTTTAACCATATCAATTTAAGTGGAGCGTGGCCGCTGTCTATCGCCTGTTGGAACCTCCCCCCACTATTTCTCCATGAGGTGCGCAGGCAGTGAAGCAGTACTTATCATTAATAGATAATATTGTTTATAACATTAATAACTGAAATCATTTAGTAAAACAAATTAATAAATTATAACAGAAATAATAGCAGTCAAACAACTTCCCTTTAATTTAAAGCTTTTAAAATATCTATTGATCCATTTATCGCCTTTCAATAATAGAACAAGATAAAAAGGAAACAATAAATAATAAATGAGAAATAGAAGTGAAAAGAGAATAACACCTTGAGAAACTCCAGTGAAATAATAATGTGTCCGAAGTAGTAACCGGTAGCCAACACATTTCTACACTTCTGACTTTTTTATTCAACTATAAAATTCCTTACACTGTGGTAAGTACAATAGCTTAGGCCTTTATTTATACGTAAATAACTGGGTTTGATAAAAATGTATAATAATAATAATAATAACATTGATAACAATGCAAAATAGTAGTAGCAGCTGGCATAAAGGACACAAATACACTTTGTTTTAGAGATTGGCTTTCTCATGAACGAATTATTGAACGAGCGTGGAGGGTTCTTCATTTCAGAGACTTGGGATTTTAAAATAGTTGAGTGTTTGTTTGTTTGTTTGCCTAACGATTACGAGCGTAAAAATCTACTGATTTACACGAAATTTGGCACACATGTACAGCTCAGCATTTGACACAACTGTATGGTTTTTGAAAATTCCATACTTAAATTTTTAAGATAGCGGCCAACTAGCAAACGACTTAACAAAACGTTTTTAGTCAGCATGGCATGTTTATACATAGTTTTAAAGGTCTTTAAGAGTCGGAAAAGAAGATGTAATTATAATTTCAAATTTTGATTTTCATTTTTCACCGACATTTTAAAAGCAAATATGGCCGAAATAAAAGTGAAGCAATGAGTAGAGAAAGGAAATATATATACTCGTAGAATACTATTTTTAAAATGTCTGCCATAAATGACAGAAAACAAACAAATGAAGGCGCTTTATGTCATATTATTGTCTTGTTGTTTTATCTTTTAAAGCTATTTTGAGTAGATAATGATTATTATTGCCCCTTACATCCTAAATACGCGAGTTGGAAAGCAAACCATCATTAGTTTAGGGCGATTATTTAATATTACAAAACAATTCAAGAAGATATTCTCTAGATGAAAATAAGAAAAAAAGTTGATACGATCATGTGTCTGTCAGCACGTTATTTTTTGTTTAGGGTTTTTAAATTAATAACATGTTTCTCTGATTTTTAATGCAGGATTTTCTTGTAAAACAATATTTAAAAGTATGGGATACCTCGGAACTTTTCCTCACTTCGGAGGCCACTAATTTGGCCTCTTCTGCTCATTAACATTTTTCAAAAAATAATTATACATTATTTTTATTTATTTTATTTCATTTATTTAATTATTTGAATTTTGACAGATGTTGTTTTTCAAGTTTTGCCGACTCAACAAACTGCGTTCAAGATGGAAGAAAATGTTGATTTTCCGGGCAGCACAACTACGTGTATTCAACTCTCTAGCTTAAAAACTGTGGGAGTTATGCGTGGCACAGACAGACAGACAGACAGACTAAAGCTATTTTCTCAGGAACTAGATTTTTCCCGGGAAAACAGGTTATATCGTTACATTCGTATTTAAATGGACTATATTTTAGAATTTTTTAATCAAAATCGTCGGAACTGTTTTCGCGAAACAATTTTTTTCACGTTTATTCAGAGTTTTTCGGGGGTAGCGCCCCCAAATTTGGAGCTAAAATTCATTTCTCGATTTTGCCTCGGGGTATGCTTTTTCTGAACATACATGCCAAATTTCGTCAAATCGGCCCAGTAGTTTAGGCTCCAGGCGTCTGCACAGATGACAGACGACAGACAGACATTTTTTAAAAACCACGTTTTTGGACTCAGGGGACCTCAAAACGTGTAAATCCATCAAAATACTTTCTCTTTATATGAGAAAGTAAAAAGAATCGGTCCGATAAATGGAACAAAACTTTCCCATTGATACTGCACTTCATCTCTTTTAAAAATTGTTTTGACTTTTAATGAAATCAAATTACTTTCATCAATATCTCGAAATATACTCGTAACTATATTTTCCCCGGGAAAACGTCTTATGTGGTTAGATACGTATTTCTATTTAGTTTAAATAGAAACATTTAGTTTTTTCAATGTTTTTTTCGAACTAAAAAAAAAAAATTCTCGATTTCACCTCGGGGTATAATTTTTCTGAACCTGATTGCCAAATTCCATACAAGTATTTTAGGCTCCACGCGTCTGCGTAGACTGCAGATGTCAGACAGACATTTTCTAAAAACCTCTTTTTTAGATTCAGAGGACCTCGAAACGTGTAAATCCATCAAAATCTCGCAATCGAATTCTCCCGCCATCACATTACTTACTTATATTAGAAAGTAAACAAATTGTAAGTTTTTCTCCGACATATTTTTCCTGGTAGACATATTGAAAACAAATATGGCTGATGTAAGAGGAAAATGTTAAATTTTCTACGTCTTATTATATTTTATGGACCGCATCATTATCCAACTTAATGGAATATTGGAAGGTTAATTTCCAAGATGGGAGCCATTTTTTTGTCATTAAATTTTGCTAATTTATTCCAGAGGCGTCTTAGCAGGTATTTCAATTAATATTAATGAGGGAAAATAGGGCACGTCACTGCTTGATTTAATTATGATCAGTTTACTTTCGAACAAATAAAGAATATAATTTTTTTGTCCCTCAAATTTTTATCGTACCTATTTCATTTTTTTTTTTTTTTATCGACAAATAAAATAATCGAAGTTACGTTTCAACTATCTTCTTCGATTTCAAGAGAATCGATTCGGTTTCGTGAGGTTGAGTTCGATTCTCCGCTGTGGAGGAATTATGTTTATTGTACATTTTTGTGAAATTTTAACCTAAAAAATAGAAGAAATCAAGCGCTCATATATAAAAGAAAATGTATTAGGTGTTATATCGCAAAGATTTGATTATATTTCAGTTAAATTTTAAATAAAATCAGGTGTTTTATTATATTCTGAAAACTACTGCTCCAGAAGACATTGTTTTTTTTTATTTTATAATCTCATCATTGATATTGGCTTTAAGAGACATAGATCATAGGCAATTTATTTGTCAAGAACCACTTTTTTCAAGAGTTTTTACTTATTAAGTTCTGAGTGAAAAACTATAATATAAAAACAGTTACTTAGCCGATTTAACCCTCGATAGGACTTAATCTGTTTTATATCCCATCCAACAAGGAAAATAAATATAAACTTGAAATTATTTTAGAAAAAATATTAGAAAACATATTTAATTATTTTATTATTACTTTTCCTCACTACTAATAGTAGGAAAAGTATTGTTTTCACCAAAAAATGTTTTTTTCGAGATTTAAACGGAATTATCCGTTTTAGGTGTTTTTATGACCTCCTGAGTGGTTTTCAGCATGACGTATGTATGTGTGTGTGTATGTGTGTATGTGTGTTATCATCAAAGCGCCCAAGGTATTTAACCTAGAGAGTTGAAACTTAGCAGAAAAATCAGTCCTAACCTGTAGTTGTGCCGCCCGGAAAATCAACTTTTTCCGCTATCTTGAACCCAGTTTGCTGAGTTAGCAAAAATTTAAAAAAATCGGAATAAATCTAATATGGTCCTGATCGAGTTGAAATTTGGCTCGAATGTACCTCTCTGTATGACAAACAAGCCTACTAAATTTCATTTTGATTTTGGCCGCCATTTTGAAGTTATAAATGTTGGAATTTTTAAACTTTGACGGTTAATAATACTGAAAGTATAAATAGGTTTTTGACATATAGCATATCGTTGGAACCGGAAAACAATAAGGAACAACTATAAAAAACTGATGAAATTCCATTAATTAGTTTAAAAGTTATAAGCGAATATAATTATTTATTAGTGCGTTAATTTTGATGACGTCAAAGTTTGTTTACATCTGTCAAAATACCGCCAAACTTAAAATATTTAAATAAAATATAGGTATTAAAAATAAGGTTTTTATTGAAGAATGATAATAAATCAGTTAGTTCAGAATGGTCACCCATCCAAGTACTGACCACATCCAATGCTGCTTCCTCCTGCTGCTTCGCAGCAGGAGAGGCCACTTTAGTGGCCTCTGAAGTGAGGAAAAATTCCGAGGTACCCCGTACCCGATTTTTTAAGTATATTTTTATTATTTTTTTTTTAAATACTTATTAATTTATTTTGTATTATATGTATATACATTAGGGTGTTTCATTTTTCCAAAGGTGGGATTTTCATATGACTTTGCTTACGCCCCGAGTCTAAGTGGTGTAAAAGATATATACGACAAATTTCATGAAGATTGGATAATATTTAGAGGTTGCACACTTTGATCAGTTTTGTAATAGTAGGCAAAAAATACGGGTTTTCAATATTAAATATTTTTATTGGGAAAACTAGAAATCAAATACTTAAAAAAAATATATAACTAGAAGCTAAGATTAGTAGGTAATATTATAGGTAAATATTATATTATAATAATTAATTTTGAACGATGCAATATTTTCTTTTGTTCGCTTGGTGACGACTTTTCTGTGATGCTCGACTATCTCAACAAGAATTGTTTTTGATTTTCGTCCATGGGTGTTTCGTTGGACTTTTTTATCAGATCAATTCCCCTTTCTGCAGTATCATTGACCACCTTAAGAGCATGTACCAAGGAGCATGCTTCTTAGAGAATCGTAAGTGGATACCAAACAATTCAACGAAAATTTTTGTTTTAGTAGTAACGAAATGGCTTAGGTCTTTTTCTTCAAAAACTAGGTTTTAAACGATCCTCTAATCGTTTCATTTCCTTTTTCTTTGCAGGTTTGGTTTCTAAATTTTTATTCATATTTTCTTTATCTGCCTGTGTAATACGTTCGTCAAAAATCCAATCCTGCATTTGTTTTTGATGGATACCAAATAGTTTCTTAGCAGCTGTGAGAGCACTTTATTTAAAGTCTGCATCTGGGAAAGAGCTCAAAAGCTCCAGCATATCCAAATCATTGTTTGAAGCCCATCGACTTACAATTGACTAGTGCCAAAAGCTAACATATATGAGGCTGACAAAATGGTCAACCCGTTTCATTTCTTAAAATTCTGTAAAGCGGTTTTCCGTATCTCCAGCCGTTTACAAATAAAAGTAAATGGCAAACAAAATTGAAGAGACACTTTGAAAATCCTCCTCATTTGGTCTTACATTGGGATAGTAAACTCTTTCCTTTAGATATATGACGCCTATGGGAGTGTCAAAACATTGGAAGATAGAGTTTCAGTTCTAGTGACTGGCAATGCTTGTGAGCATTCGCTTGGCTTACCTGTTGCCCTGAAAGAAAATAGTTATTCGGGAAGTGAACTGAGTTAATGCTACTTGAAAATATCATTGGTATATGTTTAGATACTACAGCTTCAGGACTAATTCAAGGAGCATGTACCAGAATTAATGGGGCATTTGGACGAATATTGTTGTGGTTGGTTTGCCGTCACTCACCCATGAATTAACATCTAAAGGAGTGTTGTAGCATACCATTTACTGGTCCTGATATCCAGATTTTTCGTAAGTCTGTGGGCTTCATTGGATAAGAAGTCATATAAGACAATGCTGGATGAAGAAATTACCATTCAACGCTTTCTAGAAGAATAACGAGTGAGAATGATAACTACATGCAAAATGTCCTAAAACAATTGAATATTCCTCAACAATAATTTAAAGGAATGAAACGGGTTGACCATTTTGTCAGCCTCATACATGTTCGCTTTTGGCACGAGTCTGTTGTAAGTCGATAAAAAATTATTTGGATATGCTGGAGCTTTTGAGCTCTTTCCCAGATGCAGACTTTAAATAAAGTGCTCTCACAGCTGCTAAGAAACTATTTGGTATCCACCAGAAACAAACGCAGGATTGGATTTTTGACGAACGTATTACTCAGGCAGATAAAGAAAATATGAATAATAATTTAGAAACCAAACCTGCAAAGAAAAAGGAAATGAAACGATTAGAGGATCGTTTAAAACCTAGTTTTTGAAGGAAAAGACCTAAGCCATTTCGTTACTACTAAAACAAAAATTTTCGTTGAATTGTTTGGTATCCACTTACGATTCTCTAAGAAGCATGCTCCTTGGTACATGCTCTTAAGGTGGTCAATGATACTGCAGAAAGGGGAATTGATCTGATAAAAAAGTCCAACGAAACACCCATGGACGAAAATCAAAAACAATTCTTGTTGAGATAGTCGAGCATCACAGAAAAGTAGTCACCAAGCGAACAAAAGAAAATATTGCATCGTTCAAAATTAATTATTATAATATAATATTTACCTATAATATTACCTACTAATCTTAGCTTCTAGTTATATGTTTTTTTTAAGTATTTGATTTCTAGTTTTCCCAATAAAAATATTTAATATTGAAAAACCGTATTTTTTGCTTATTTTTACAAAACTGATCAAAGTGTGCAACCTCTAAATATTATCCAATCTTCATGAAATTTTTCATATATATCTTTTACACCACTTAGACTCGGGGCGTAAGCAAAGTCTGCATTTTTTTCAAATTTTATTTTTTGCCTTACAAAATGAAACACCCTAATATACATTTCACTTAAATTAGCTTAATAATCTCATTTCACAGTTCACAATGTGGGCACAGAATTGAAGTATAATCACGTACGATGACAAACAGTGACTGATTCTCCTAAAAAAGCAAGAAATGTATCTAAAAAAATCCCTGTCTTTATCATCGCTCCCATTTCTATCTAAATTTTACTGTTTTATCTCAAGTTTAGGCCTTACAGGACCGCGTTTTCCCTCTTTTTGTCAAATTTCAATGCGCTCTAGCGCCTAAACTGTTATTTTAACAAAATCAGCCTAAGACAAATAAATCATGTTTAATGTAGTTTTTTTTATATAGGTTCACTTTTCTCTAAAAGTGCGAATTTTTCAAACTTGTATGTAAAAAATCGGTCCGAGACAACTCAGACAAACTTTCTCATATAAAAGTTCATAATTACTTAGCCAATGTTTTCCATTTATTCGTTTTTGTAAGTACGTTTAATTATTATTGAAAGTTATATCAAAATTTACTATAAAAATAACTTCTCCGGGGCGGGGAATCAAACCCGGAATCTCTCCGTCCGCGTTTTAAGCTATTTTCTCAGGAACTAGATTTTTCCCGGGAAACCTGCTTATATCGTTGGATCCGTATTTAAATGGACTACATTTTAGAATTTTTTAATCAAAATCGTCGGAACCGTTTTTTCAGAGTTTGTTGTTTTTCAGGGTTGTTGTTGTTTTTCAGAGTTGTTGTTGTTTCAGAGTTGGGGGGTAGCGCCCCCAAATTTGGAGTTAAAATCAATTTCTCATTTCGCCTTGGGGTATGATTTTTCTGATCATGTATGCCAAATTTCGTCAAAATCGGCCCAGTAGTTTAGGCTCCAGGCGTCAGCACAGACAGACGACAGACAGACGACAGACGACAGACAGACATTTTTTAAAAACCAGTTTTCTGGATTCAGGGGACCTCAAAACGTGTAAATCCATCAAAATCTCAAAATCGAATACTTTCTCTTTATATGAGAAAGTAAAAACTGAAATAATAACATTTTCTTCGCACTTATCTCAGAATGAAACACTATTATGAGATGGCAAAGTTGAAATTCGGATTCAACACCCCAAAAAAATATAAAAACGAAAAAGAAAATGACTATATTATACTGTATTTTTTTTTTTCATGGATAGAGGTCTCTTTTTTCACCTAACGCCTGGACTATAATATATTTATAAAAATAAAGTTTTTATCAAAAGATAATTTTTTTTCCAAAAAGTAATAAAAAACAATTGAAAAGTTGTGACATTTTTTCTTCCTTATTGAAATTTATATAGAAGTATGAAAGCAGGGAAGAGAGAAGGTGAAGTAGTGACTAAGTTGAAGCCAGAAAGGCTTTACAGTGTAAAATAAGTTTTCTTAACCCTCCCGGGCAAAACCTTTTTTCTTGTGCTTCCGTAGTCTACAGTCAGGCTTGGCCCACATATTCAAAAACATATTATTCCTCTTCAAATTTAACCTCCTCATCATTTTTTTTTTTTTTTTTTTTTTTCTTTTTTTTCTTTCGATCTATAAACAATTGTAACTCACTCTCTCTTTCTATTTGTCAGTATCTCTCTCTTCAAGTTATAAATAAAGTGCGAATTTATAACGTTATAAAATACTTGCAGTCTGTCTGTTTGTCGGTTTTTTAGTTTTCTGTTTGTCTGTCTGTCAGTAGCGTTTTTCTAATGCGCCGATAACTTGAGTAAAAGTTTACCGATTTAGTTAAAATTGACATGTTCCTTTATCAATGCTCAGGCTAAGTACGTTGAACAATGTTATCTGTCTAAGCGTTCACGCACTTATAACAGGGAAACTTGATTCTTAATACTTATTCAATAATAGTGTTATTATTTTTAACAATAACGTAAACTCGAGCTTCCTAAATTTTAAATTCGAGGAATTTTTGGATGTGAAAAAGCTCTAAATTTATTTATTCAATATGACAAATAATTTACGTAAAACCAAAAGACACTATGGTATGAAATAATAAAGATGGCTAAAACAATTGAATCGGATCTTAACGTTTATAATTAAAAAATAAAAACTTTTTACAAATATAATAAGGAAAATAAAACAAATATAATAAATAAATAAGAGATTAAAGTAAGTCATTGTACCCTGAGCGATGAGTTGGTTCCTGAGGTGGGGCAGAGGAGTTAATCGTTCGGGTACATTTGATTTTTACTTCCGAGGTACGTACAAGATTTTATCTACCGAAGGGAGAAAAAAATAGTAAAAAAAAGTAAATATTTTTATATTTATTTTAAAAAAAAAAAAAAAATAGTTAGATATAATATTAACAATAATTAACTAAATAAATTCAATCACGTTAAAATTTAATTATAGATAGTAATTATTTGGAATTCAATACTAAAATTAGATGGGAGAATCAGCTGGTAGCTGAGTCGTAAATTGAACAGTATTGACAACTTAAGTATATACATATGGATTGGTTTATCTACATTTAGAAATTATGATTCCACCCTTAACTTGTTTGTTTTATTGATGAATCACCATGACAACAGTTGTGGAGGTTACATGATAAGTGTGAAGATGAAATTATAAATTTAGATTTGTTATTATTATAGAATTTTTGAATGTAGAAAGTTCGCTGCGCTCGTTTCAATTAGTTATTGTACAGTATAGTTACTGTAAAGTACAGAAGATAGCTAAAGTGAATCTGTGGGACAGATTTAAAGAAATTTATCGGTTTTAATAAATGAGAGGACATGAATAGTAGAGGGTGTCTTCAGGGCTCCTCTCAATACCCTCGACTCTTCTTCGTCTTCATTACCTTCTTTTTCTTCTTTATTTACCTTGGACATAACTCCTAATTTAGTTTGTCGTATCCACCGTCGTTACACTAGCGCTATTTCTTCCCTACCCCTCCTCTATCTTTATTGGGAACTGACTTCATCAAAGTAACAAAGAAGAAGAAGTTAACGACACCGGGAAACACATAAAATTAAATACATGGTTGTTTTCTCACGAGGGTTTTTCACGTATATTAAGATGTAGTTTCTTTCCTTTGAAGTAATTTTAAAAGTGATAAAGTTAACATATTTAAAAGTTCGTTATTTAAACGATACGTTAACACTAATTAAGTAAAGGCAAACTTAATCAGCATTAATTTCTTATCTTTGAACAATATCAACTTAATATTTATCTTACATAATAAATGATTAAAATTAAATGGAAAACTTTAGCCAGATAAGTGACGTCACATTTCTTATTGCTTACATCTCACGCTCTTATAGGGGTCATTTTTTAAATCCACCAAAAACAATTTCTAATATTAAATCTATACTATAGGGAGTCCTGAACGAAACGACTCCACGTATCCTATAGCGAATTTGACGCTGAACATAAAGGTTCGTATGAAAAAGGATCCATAACAGATTCGTTTTCAATATATTCGCAAAAAAAATTCTTATTTTAAAATTCATCCTAAGACACTTTAAAAATAAAGTCTAAAAAAAAATTGTCTCCGTTAATACTGTAAGCTGGGAAGCAATGTCAAATTTTGACAGATTTAAAAAATTGGAGAAAATTAAATAAATTTGATGACAATAATAGGTTAAAAAAGCATAAATTCATTACTGTATACGAAATAGTACGCGAATGTGGTGGGTTTTTAGCAAAAACCATACGTGTGGTGTCGCGGGACACCCGGTAGGAACGAAGTTCCTTACATTTTTCATTAAATATAAATTATAAAATCACGGTGATTTTGGTCGTTTTTTTCGGATTCACTCCCGGGCTCCAGAACGTGCCATAAGGAACTTCGTTCCAATAATATGCTACCTGAGCACCCAACCGTGGACTGTATATATAGGGGATAGCGGTAAAATAGCAAATAAAATAATATATGAGATAGTAAGTAAAATAGTATGAAACCTAGGACATATAAGAATATAATAGTTGGACTCACCTGGATTTCCTTGTTCGAAGTGGCGGGCCGATTCCGAAAATGGTCCACTGTCAACAAATAAAATGAATGATAAAAATAAATTAAATTAAACTTAAAATCAAGCGGTTGCGGCGAGATAGCGGAAAACATAAAAAAAAGTGGCTTACTCAAGCTTCAGACCATCCAACACTGCGACGATCGAAATCGTTGAAGTGTGGGTCGGTAACGATCGAGACGTTCTCGCACCGAAAACAACACCAGCGCTGCGGGTCTTGCGCGAAGTAAAGGTTAGGCTACCCTACCGCTAGATAGCAGGGCAACCTCCAGTTGGAGCCAAATACATATCCCAACATCTGCTGGGTTCCATAATAAAATAAATAATAGAATAATATGAATAGATAGCATAATATAAATTAATATAAGAATCCACCACTATGTGACACAAATTTACAGACTATTTATTTAGGTGGCATTTTTCATATTGATTACAACACGTAATTTAAAACCCAATACATTGCGGTCTGATATTTTGAGTTTATATATAGTTTTACAGCCTCTATGTAATTTTTATAAGTGAAGCAATTTGTTTAGGTGTTATCTCATAGGATTTTAATTTTATTAAATATGAAGTGAGGTTATGTTTGGCTGTAAACAAGAGTGGATCTATCCATGGGCGTAGCCAGGGGGGGGCAGGGGGGGGCCATGGCCCCCCCCTAGGCCGGCTCAACTCTCTAAAAAAATACGATTATTATACATTATACATATACCGGTTAAAATAAAAAATAAATAAATATAAAGTAAAAATAATTCTGTATAATAATAATAATAATAATATATATATATTATTATTATATAAATTAATTTTATGGCTAGAGGGTAAAAAAAGTGAGTCTTCAGGTAAAAACATGAAAATCTCGTTTTAGTTGTCAAGTTACTACAGCTGTGGCGTGGCTGCACTGGTTTGGTTAGCATTGCTTTGATAAAAAAAGATGCCTATGATAAGAAAAGAAGCTGGACAATAATTATGTTTTCCTTCTCTCAGCCAGTGGCGCACCCAGGGGGGGGGGGGGCCTCCCCTCAAAGCTAAATACCTGAAATTTAAGTATGCAATTCCGCAGCACATTTTAAAGTAATAGTGTTGTGATAGTCAAAAAAATAAATAAATATAATAAGTAATTATATATCTAGTTTTGCCCGACATTTTTTTGTTATTTCGCGTCAAAAAGACGTCCGTCCCCCCTCCAACGCCAAAGACCTAACATTTAAGTATGCAATTCTGCAGCACATGTTCAAGTAATAGTGTTGTGATATGTATTAAAAAAAATAATAAATATAATAAGTAATTATATACCTAGTTTTGCCCGACATATTTTTTTTTTTGGCGTTTAAAAAGACGTTAGAAGTAGAGGGATGTTAGAAGTGTGGCGTTTTCAGGAAAAACTTCTGCTTTTCATAAGCTTTCAAATGGTATAATTAAAGTTTAAGCTCAACGGACTAGTTTTTGAATTATGGTGGTTTGAATGTTCCCAGACGTGAAATTTTTTGATCAGGATCACAACCAATTCTAGTATAAACGCATAAAAGGTTCCCTGGACGAAACCACAGAACTTAGGGTTTCTTATAGAAAAAATTTTTACGCTGAACAAAAAAGTTCCTATTAACATGGACCCGGAACAGCTTCGTTTTCGAGATATTCGCAAAAAACACCATTTTTGGACGTTTATCCTTACAATTCTCAAATACTACGCTTTTTATCATAATACTTCTTGAAGGAAACCTGGTAAAGAATATAATTTTTCGTTGAATGACACCCTTCCCAGCGCTGTACGACAACCCCCTGATTTTCAGCGAAATTTTAAAATTCTACGTCCCAGTCACTTTATTAGTCAATCCATTAAGGTGATCTCCATCAACGCTCAATTTTAAAATATTATTTTGTAAAGAGCTAAAATTGGTATAATTCGACTCTCTACAAGATTTGCTTGGAGGAGTATTACTGTAAAAAGCGTAGTATTTGAGAATTGTAAGGATAAACGTCCAAAAATGGTGTTTTTTCATGTTTTTTGCAAATATCTCGAAAACGAAGCTGTTCCGGGGTCCATAGTTATAGGAACTTTTTTGTTCAGCTTAAAATTTCCTATAAGAAACCCTAAGTTTTGTGGTTTCGTTCGGGGAAACCATTTTTGCGTTTGTACTAGAATTGGTTGTGATCCTGACCAAAAAATTTCACGTCTGGGAACATTCAATCCACCATATTTCAAAAACTAGTCCGTTGAGCTTAAACTGGAATTATACCATTTGAAAGCCTATGAAAAGCAGAAGTTTTTCCTGAAAACGCCACACTTCTAACATCCCTCAATTAAGAGTAGTCAGCTCAGGAATTTCATGGTCGAATTTTAAAAAATCCAAAATTTCAAATGTAACAGAACTTAAAAGATGCTTAGCAGCTGATAATTTAAAAATAAATTAATGATTCTGAATGGTTTTTTTATGCTCTTTAAAATTGGTCCTTAGCCCAATTTCTCTATGTCATTTAGGTTTTGAGATATTAGGAATTTTTTAAAACTTTTCGTGAAGCACTTTAAAAAAGGAAATAAATCGATATCTCGAGAACTATTGAGATATGGGCCTATGCTTACTCTTCATTTTTTGTTCCATTTGATCCATAGAATCACCAGTTTCTTTATGACATTTTATCGCGGGTCACCCTATATATATATATATATATATATATATATATATATATATATATATATATATATATATATATATATATATATATATATATATATATATATATATATATATATATATATATATAAAATTAGCCCCCCCCTAAAGGCAACCCTGGCTACGCCCATGGATCTATCCCGTGATTTCTTTAAAAAATTTCATACTAAATAACATTTTTTGGACTTGATTTTGTTTTTAATTATTAGAGTAACATTAAAGGTATTAGTGTGAGTGTTTTCATAAAAAAATACGAGTGGATTATTTCGGAATCATAAAAACAAGAAAGTGCATTAGTATTCTGGATCAATCTCGTGATTTCCTTAAAAAAAAATTTATACTAAATAACATTTTTTTGGACTTCATTTTGTTTTTAATTATTAGAGTAACATTAAAGGTATTAGAGTGAGTGATTTCATAAAAAAAATACGAGTGGACTATTTCGAAATCATAAAAAACAAGAAAGTGCATTAGTTATTCTTCTTACTGGAGTACAAGAGAAAGATTCCTTTTTTAGAAGACACACTCACAGATTTAACTGTTGGGATTTAAAACAGTAAGTAAACTTAATAAAATCATTAAAAGAAAAAAAAAACTTTAAACTAACAATTATCTGGTAAAAAATAAATGAACTGGAAGGTAAACTTTTTATTTTAAACTTGGCGCCAGAAAAAGGTTATATATAACATTTTGACACAGTTCTACAGGCGGTCACCGGTAGCTAAGTGGATAGCGCATGGGACTGGAAACTGTAATTGCTGATTATGTAACAGGTTCAAATCTGCCCCAGGTCACATCGGTTTTTTATTAGCAGCAGAGTTAAAAACTCCGTACAATTGCTGTCAACTACATAAAGGCAATTGTGGAATTAGGTTGTATATAGTTAGTGAACTTTGTTAAACTGATCATAAACATCATAATAATAATCTGACTATACATTCACTAAATAAAACTATTCATTGGGTGTGGATCAACAATATCGATTACATAAATATAAGGGGAAAAAAAATGGATAAAAAACTAGACGAAATAGTATCTAAATTACAAAAGTTGGAAACAATTGAAAATAAGATAGACAGATTGGAAGAAAAATATATGGCCCAGTCGGCGAAAACAACCGAAGATATAGCTTCAATCAAACGAGAAATAGCAACTATTAACAATAAATTCGATCAATCAAGAAAGGAGAACATAATAATAACTGGACTGCAGCAAGATAAGTTAAATGCCATTTTCCAAGAAGTATTCAATATATTAGATTTCCTCGAAATTAAGTACCGAAAATATGACATAAAAGATATTATTATGTTATCTAGAAGAGATGCCAAAGAGAGAGTTGTCCTGGTAAAACTTTCCTCTTGCTTCCTAAAATTTGATATTTTCAGAGCTAAACGCAAGCTTGCCGACAGTGACAAATATTTCACTGTAAGAATTAAAGAAGATTTACCTTTAAAAGTAAGACAGATAAGAAAGGAACTGTCCCCATACCTGATAAAACTTCGGGAAGACGGACACACTGTTATAATGAAGTATAACAAGTTGCAGGTAGACGGAGTGTTTTACACTCTCGAGGAAATTGTAGATGCTCCTGTTTGGAATAGTAACAAGAGGCAGAGAAGTATAGAATCCACCCCTGACAAAAACGAACAAAAGGAAGCCAAGAAGGATGAGAGGGAAGACAAAAAAATCAGAACGGAAAAGACATTTAGTAACAGCAGCATAGAACGGTTTCTGTCTACTAAAGAAGTTATACCTAGTCAAAGAAAAACCAGCGAGCAAGAAAAACAAAAAGAAAAGGTAAAGACACCGACCCTCGGCAAAACTAAAGATATATAGCAATCAGATGATGCTTCAGATAAAAGATGCAGCACCACTCATAATCAGGAAAACTATTACATTAACCGAATCAGAACTAGTACAAATGAAATGTCAAGAACCCAACAGAAAAAATCAGATAAATACAAGAATAAAACTACAGGAAAAATGGTTAGCGACAAACATAATAGAAGGAAACCAGAATGGGATGTGATCACCCACAACTGCCGAACTCTTCGCACCGAAGAAAAACTTCAAGAACTATTAAATGAAATAGATAACATACATTGGACAATTATTGGTCTTTGTGAGGTCCGTAGAAAAGGTGAAGGATGTGTAGACATTGATGGAAGCATCAGTTTATACTATAATGGTAAAGACAAGGCAGAAGGAGGTACAGGATTTCTAATAAATAGGAAAAACATAGAAAAAATAATCAAACTGAAAAGCTATACAGAAAGAATATCAAGTGTTACCATACAACTAAAACAAACAAAAATAAGAGTGATACAAGCTTACTCCCCTACCGAAATGGCCTCAGAAGATGAAATAAATTATTTCTATTTGGAACTCCAAAGAGCTTATGAAGAATACTCATGCACTCAAACGCTTATTATAGGAGATTTTAACTCCAAAATAGGCAAAAAAGTAATAGAGAGGGGAGTAGGAGCCTACGGAACGGGCGAGAGAAATAGAAACGGGAATAGACTTGTTGAATTTGCAGAAATAAACAAGCTATTTATAGCAAATACTTTCTTTAAAGGTAGCGAGGAGGATAAATGGACTTGGATTAGCCCTAACAACATAACTAAAAATGAGATAGATTTCATACTGTCCAGTAAAATGAGTTTCATCAAAGACATCAAAGTAGTCAAAGACATCGACATAGGCAGCGACCATCGTGCAGTGGGAGCAAGACTAAAATTTATTAAGAGGAGGCCAGAAAAGAAAAGGAAAAAAGTAAAAAGAAAACTTAGTGTAGGAGATTTAATGTCACAAGATTTAGAGGGAAAATTGAAACACATAGCAGAAGAAATAGAGGACTTAACAGATTTTAATCAAGCTTATACACTTTTCACTCCATCAGCTATAGCAATATATAATAACATCTGCCAAACAATAAAAATTAGCAGCAAAAACTGTAGAAATCTTCCAGCGCATTTAAAAAACGTGATGGAAAAAAGAAGGAAATTAAAAGAAAACCACTCAAGGAATCTTCAGTACACAACACTGTGTAAAGAGATCAGAGTGAAACTGGAGTGTTGGTTAGATACTATAAAAAAAGAAAAAATCAAAAAAGCTCTTGAACTTGGTACCCGATT
Organism: Gerris lacustris; assembly: GCA_951217055.1. Lineage (NCBI taxonomy): Eukaryota > Metazoa > Arthropoda > Insecta > Hemiptera > Gerridae > Gerris > Gerris lacustris. Next base: position 70,375,612 of record OX578280.1, on the reverse strand, counting down.
ACATGACAAAAGCACTAGAAGAAATCGTATTGTAACAATAAATGATGGGAACGGCTGTGAACTAAAAGAAACCAAAACAATATTAGAAAGGATCAAAGAATTCTACGAAGCCCTCTACCTTGACGAAGAATGGTCTCACCTCTGTGATAGCAGGAATGCGGTAGAAAGACAGATTCGGTATAAAGAACCAGTCATATTAAAAGAAGAGATTGAATTGGCCGTTAAATCACTGAAAGATGGAAAAGCATGTGGCTTAGATGAAATCAGCGCAGAATTAATCAAAGCCGGAGGCACTACTATGTGTAGAATTCTCTTGAAACTATACAATCTATATTTGGAATCCAACACCGTACCTCATGATTGGTCCACATCGAAACTAATTCTTCTGCACAAAAAAGGGGACAAAAGAAATCTCAATAATTATAGACCCCTTAGTCTACTATCGATCCCATATAAAGTCTTCTCGAGAATTATACTTAATAGGATTAGCGGCGATCTGGGAATAGAAATCACAAAAAATCAGGCTGGATTTAGGAAAAATTTTTCAACCATTGACCACATATTTGTAATCAGCGAGCTTATCCAAAAAGCCAAGGAATATAATTTTCAGCTAGTACTACTGTTTCTTGATTTTGAAAAAGCCTTTGACAAAATTAAAAGGGGATCAGTAATAGATCTACTGGAAAGTAAAAATATAAGTAATACTGTCATTAAACACTTTGAATCCCTTTACGCTCAGACAACTGCCAAATATTTCATAGATCAAGAATGTGTATCAATAAAAATCAACAGAGGAGTATCCCAAGGTGACGTTCCCTCACCCCAACTGTTCACAGCTGTTTACCAAGATCTTCTACTGTCCCTTGATTGGAACGGTAAGGGTATAAATATTAATAGCGAGTGGCTTAACCACATTGAATTTGCCGACGATCAAGTTCTTGTTGCCAAATCATTGGACGAAGCCAAACTCATGTATGAAGAACTCCAGGAGAAATGCCGACTTATTGGACTCAAAATGCAAAAAGAAAAGTGCAAAACAATGATCATAAACGGACCAGAAATAAACTGTAATGAGGTATCCCTCCCAGAGATGGCAGAGCACTACATCTATCTGGGTCATCTACTAAGCTCTGATGGACAGTGGGGAGAAATCCAAAGAAGAGTAAATCTCGGATGGAGAGCTCTCCTAAGGAATAGAGACTTCTACAAAAGCAACGTTGACATATCCCTTAAAAAGAAACTGTGGGAGACCACTGTCTTGCCGGTCGTCATCTACGGATGTGAAACTTGGAGAATGACCCAGAAAGTTATGGCAAAGCTTAGAATAGTGGAGAGAAACATGGAACGCTATATGCTAGGTTTTACAAGAAAGGACAGGAAAACTAAGATATGGTTGAGAAATAAATCAAGATTAGTCGACATTGTAAAATCCATTCATATTAGAAAGTGGACATGGGCAGGTCACGTCATTCGGCGGAAGGAAGACAGCTGGACGAAAATGATAATGGAGTGGACACCCTGGGAAGGCAGAAGGAACCGAGGAAGACCTGCAAAGAGCTGGAGCTACGAAATGTGGACAACATGCGGCGGAGCAACATGGGCTCGAGTAGCACAGTGCAGGCCAGAATGGAAGCGTCTGGGCGCGGTGCATTATGACGTTCACCTTAAAGAAAATGCGTTTAACTATCAATAAGGCAGCCTAAATCTCCAAAAATCCTCAGCAGTAGCTGATTTTGCATTTTTATATTATATATGTATTTTTAACCATTACAGATATTATTTATTTTTATTTTTTGCAAATAAAGGATTATTATTATTATTATTATTAAATATGAAGTTAAAAATTGAAATTATATTGTTGAAAAGGGAGGAGGGAAGAAATTACAATTATAATAAATTATGGGATATGCTAAACCCGCATATTGGGTCTGAAGACAAACTTTGCCCCCCCCCCCCCCCCTCGAAAATATTTTCTGTGTACGCTACTGATATGTATAACATCATTAATACTTTGATTGTGATATGATTTTTTTATCTTAAGTTTATCTAATGACTATTAACTAAAAACAAAATAAAGATAATAAATTCTAATAAGAAGTATATTATATGAATATAAAAACCCCAACACAATACGTAACATAACATAATTATTCATTATTTATTAAAAAAAAAACGAACAAACAAAACAAAAACAAAACAAACAAAAAAACTGTAAATATCAAACACACTAACATCTCGGTCTCTATAGTTGTGACGTATTACTGTGGTGCTCATTTTAAAATGCCACAGTACTATGTCATGTGTTGATATTAATTTTCACAGGAGGTTCCTCACTTCCCGAACCTATTTACCGGAAAACACAAGGACCAACCAGTCATATTATTAATCCTACGTCAACAAATATTCATAAACAAAGTACTTAGTGTTTTTTGTAATATAATTAAGAAGATATAATAAATTAAAGTATATACGTATAAATATATATATAAATAAGTGGACTCTATAATTACGAAGGCCTATCATCGTCATTTTGTACGCTTGTGTGTTTCACATATCAAACCATTTAAATAGACTGTTTCAAGGAAATAAAAGAGAGAATAAAGAAAATTAATTTAAAAAAAAAGAAATTAGAGACAAATTAGTTCACTTTATATTTTCATTGCGTGATTTGATGTTACGGGAACTTTTATTTTTAAAAAGGAAAAATAAGGAGTTTTTATAAAGGAAGGAAAATAATTATTCCTTCTTTTAAACTTAGTCGGTTGGTCGAGAGAACTCGCATAGTTTAGTTTGATAGTTTAGTGTGAGGGTAGAGTGGCGGGACGCGGACGTAACGTGAGGACGGCTGTGGGGTGTGTGACGTCATCACGGGTGTTGTTACGACGCGCTGTGGGCAGGGACAGGTATGTCTAAGTGTTCTAAGGACACCATTGATGGGGTCGGATGAGCAAGAGTATGCAAGCAGCCCTCTATATAAGGGAGAAGCAGAAAGTTCGCCAGCAGAAGCGTTATCAGCGACGAGGAGAACTCCCAAGCCACATTGCCACTCGAGAAATACAACCGTTTCCCGTCTATCCACCGCATTCTTGGGTAACTATTAACTTCTTTAATCATATTGCCTTATTACATTTAAAAATAGTTTTTAATGGTAACCTTATTTCTAGCTGATATTCTACAATAGCCCAAGTTAGGCAGTAAAGCCTCGAAACATGAGACTTATTTGTTTTCGCAAGTCCAAGTGCACCTCAGATCGGGCATGCGCAGAGACCAATCCTCCATGCTCCTCGGTTCTTTTCACCAATCTAGACGAGGCTTAAACGTGCGTGTTTGTTGTTATCACAAAAATAATAATATTTATTTAATTATTTCCAGTGACACTTATATTCAAAATACTTTTAAAAACAAATACTCAAATACTACAAGATTCCCCCCATCCTTCGACAGCTTAATATGGTCCTTCTCTAGGCATAATTTGATCTGCATGACGATTTCTCCTTCCAGTTTATGCACACTCTGTATGAAAGTTCTCCTCTTCACCGGGCTACTGCTCCTTCTTCATAAACCAGTCGACACCTACACTTAATCTCCTTCCACAAAATCCCTATTCCGTGTTTGTTATTTTTATTTTTTTTTTTTCTGCATATCCCGCCAAATTTTGTGACACGTCTGGTTTTAAAAGATCCATTCACGTGCCCCCCCCCCCCCCCCTCCAGACCCAATAGAGTAAAAAAAAAAAATACCGCCTTATTTTTTTAAACACATTTTTTACATTCACCTCATATTCAATTTCACCTCTGAAATGCATAAAAACGCTGTTTTGAGAGGTAATATTTTCAAAATTTACCCGGACCCCCTGCCATACATCCCCCCCCCCCAATAATTAACTGTAGATGACAGTACAGTAAGATATTGTACTGCAGTAAGCATCACGTTCTAAAACTGTTGTTGTTAATTGGGCGCGGAGATTTGTTTTTTTTTGGGGGGGGGGGGGCAGCTGCTTGTTTGAATCAGTAGTTCCCTTTTCTTGTTACCACTATGAATACCCCCCCCCCCCCCCCCCAATCAAAATTGACTCATATGTAGTGGAAATGTAGATCTAATGTGTATTAGATGTATAAAGGTTCTATGCCAGATCCAAGGTGAATCACATAGTTTGGTGTATTGGGAGGTAACGTCATCAGTTGCTTTGTGAAGAATCTCAACAGCTTTTCTACCTCTTCGAGTTGCCCATAGCCATAACGACGCTGTTAAAGATCTGGGGGTACGGCAGTGGCCCCACCAAGTTGAGCACAGCCGTGCCATCCTTTACTGAAACCAACACACGACAATTTGGCCCCCCCCCCCCCCCCCTGTATTATCTTATTGAAGATACTTAGATATATAAAATTAATTTTAATTTAAAGTTCATAACAAACTGAACCAGAAATTAAAATTTCACACCTCTACCCATAGTAGTTTATAAGATATATGAGCCTAAAGTTTTGTTATTTCGTAACTCACTGACTCACTCACACATCATAATTCTAAGGAACATCTAACGATCCTAGACACTTGAAATTTTGTATATGGGTAGAGTTTATTGTACAAATAAAGGAATAATTTAAAAAAATCTGATTCTTTGCACCTTTTAAGGATAATTGAAAAACCGCCTATTCAGAATATTGTAAAACAATTGTAAACAGCGTCACTAGAGCTACCTAGTAGAGAACTTCAAAACTAAAGAGTGATGTTGAGGTTGATTTGACAGTATTGATTAACAGTTATCTTACAATGTAAACATATTTACTTCAGATAATTTTATTTACTTCAATTTGAGCACCCTTCGTACCTCTATTACAGATTACAGTTATAGATTATATTATAGATTACTTACAAAAAGAAGTGAAAATTATCATCCCAACAAAAACACTAGTATAATAAAATAAGCCAAGTCTAGCGTAAAAAAGTTGTGAGATCATACGCTCTTTTTACGCGAGACTTGGCTTATTTTTTTTTTATCTACGACTTGCATTGTAAGTGGATTTTACATTGCTAATAACAGGGCGGGAAGTGTGACTTCCCTCCCATGGGAGTGAATAAACAATCTTACCAACTTAAAAGGGTTTTTTAGGTATTTTTTAAGTATTATGTTGGTAGTAAAGTTTTTCAGCTGTTTAGCCTCAGAGGAAGGAAGGGGTAGAGGGAGCAATGCGTTTTAAAAAGTGGTTCATTATGCTCCCCCCATATACTAACGCTTTCTAGCGAGCTCAATCTGAACTAAAGTGATCACGTGGTCACTGGTCCTTGTCTTATTGGTCTATTCCTTGTCTTTCTGTCCCCACAGACGGTTGTCAACAAATCCTTATCAGTAGCAGTTATTTTATACCCCACTCAAAGAAGATTGCTATTGGTTATCTAGGATCTGCTACACGTTTATTAACAACGTTACTGCCTTTAGACAATTAATAAGGTTAACAACAAACATTAAAGTACATATTTATGAAGAAAACTGTATTAAACATAAAAATATTAAATGTCGTTAGAAAATATCACTTATTCTTATCAGCTGATATCAGATATATTTCGAGTTTTTATCGAGATATCGATACTGTTTCACCAAACTGCCGCTTGAAAGAGCTAGTATATGGGGGGGGGGGGGGGGGAGCATAATGAACCACTTTTTGAGACCCAGTTTCTATAGTATTGTTCCCTCTTCCCCTTCCTTGCTCTGAGTGTTTAGCTAATTTTTCGGGAAGGTTACTTTAGGTTATCATACAAAGTCTTTAAATTAAAAACAAACTATTGAAAGTGTTTGTTATAAAACGTGTATATTTAGTATAAAAAGTTTACTTAACAAGTTAATTATTAGTAGATTTTTAATACCTATGTTTATGATATTGAAAATATTATGTACTTGCAATGAAAAGACAGATTTTTTTTTTTTTTTTGTTTTTTTTTGTTTACTTTTTAATTATATAGAAACTTTTTTGTAAGTGTTTTTTTTGTATACTTATATGTACTTACAAGTCTAATTTTAATTTGTAGTTAAAACTTTTATACCTACAAAATAGCTATTAGCCATGGTCATGGTGCACTAGTCATAGATAAAATTTAATACGCAATATGGATCGAATATTTCTGCTCTCGGGATTATCTCCCTCGGCTCTGCCTCAGGAGTTAATACTACAGTTATCTCCCTCGGCTATGCCTCAGGAGTTAATACTACAGTTATCTCCCTCGGCTATGCCTCAGGAGTTAATACTACAGTTATCTCCCTCGGCTATGCCTCAGGAGTTAATACTACAGTTATCTCCCTCGGCTATGCCTCAGGAGTTAATACTACAGTTATCTCCCTCAGCCATAAGGCCTCGAGAGCTAATAAAGTTTTCTCCTGAGGCTAACCTCGAGCAGGAAAACATACTTCTCTCCCTTGTTGCGTAAATAACTATTACACTAGTGTTTTTGTTGGGATGATAATTTTCACCTGTGTAGATATTTGTAAACAGCGTGTTGCAAACTGTACCTATAGATCTCTTACTAGTTACAAGTTTCTCTCTTAAGTGCTGCTTCATGGAAAGATAATAAGGAGTAATTGTCTTCCCAAGTATTTGTACGTGTCAACAATATCTATAGATTTCCCCTGTAATTCCAACTTTCATTCTTTCTTCCTATTTATTAAACATCAATATTTTCTATTTGGTGAGAATCACTATCAAACTTGATGACTTGTTTTTGAGCTTTGGAGCGTCAAGTTTCACCTCCTAAAGCGTTGACATCTAAAATAACAATTTTGTTGTAAACTTAAGGCTAAAACTGTCAGTTTTTTTGCTGCAGCATAAATTTTCATTTTTTTCATATTTGAAAAGGGTTTACAACAATACAATCCTGTAATGACCTAGGCAGTTGAACAGGACTAAAACCACAAAAAAGTAACTTTTTAATATATATTTGTATAAAATATACGGCTTAAATTTTTGTTGGCTTAGTTTTGCTTAACATTATTAAAATTAATATGGCTTAAAGCGTTATTTTTTTTTACACACCTTTAAAATTCCATATAGGGAGGACTCCCAGTATCAAGGCGTTTGTTCAACCTTATTATAATATATTGTTCAAAAGTTATAGCATTGTACTTAAAGTACTAACAGCGCTTACTCGGCAACTTTATTTTTGACGAGTGTGTGTTAATGAACTCGTCCTATTTGTTAAATGAACTAAAAGGACTAACTGAGCAACATTATTTTTGACGAGTGTGTGTTAATGAACTCGTCCTATTTGTTAAATGAACTAAAAGGACTAACTGAGCAACATTATTTTTGACGAGTGTGTGTTAATGAATTCGTCCTATTTGTTAAATGTACTGAAAGGACTTACTCAGCAACATTATTTTTGACGAGTGTGTGTTAATGACTCGTCCGATTTGTTAAATGTGCTGAAAGCATTTACACAGCAACTTTACATTTGATGAGTTTATGTTAATGAACTCTTCCTATTTGTTAAATGTACTGAAATCACTTACTCGGCAACTTTATTTTTTATGAGTATGTGGCAAGTTAAGATTAAGTTCAGTCAAAATATTGAAAAATATCTATAAAATTAGTTTGTTTACAATTTTGCTGGCATTTAAACCCTAATTAGCCTGCTTGGCTGTTATACATTTATTTTCTGACATTAAATTTTAAAGTAAAGTATAAACCTGACCAGTAATTTTTCCTAAATTTGTTTGGGAAACCTATAATTTTCCGACACTTAATTTATTTATTATTTCTATTTATATTGCTAGTTCAGTTTTAGCATATTATTTTTTTGTTACTTTAATGTGTTTTCTAAATAAAGATCTTGATTTTCTTTATTATTTTATTTTTATCAAATAATTTTGTTCTTTTTATTATTATATAAAGAAAAATAGTTCTAATCATAGTTCATCACATGGTATTACATAGAATTACTAATTATGTTAAAACTCAAAATCCCACAAAAAATAAAACAACATTTAAATAACTACACACGAAAAGTCATTATAGATAGTAATTAGGGTTGTAATTAAGGGTTGTTTGCTTTCAAACTTGGACAGTTCTGTTTGGAAAGTTTTGCCTTAGCTGTTTCGTTCACGTGACTATAACCCTTGAAAATTAAAGACATTTGGTGTTGTTTTAAAGGTGCGTTTATAAAATGAAACAAGGTGATTGTAAATCATATTCAGCGTTGACAATTTACCTTTGAAATGATTGAATAGAAACACTTTTCAATGTCATTTTGCAATGAATTAGCAACTCCTTGTTAAAATTAAGGTTCTTTTCTAACCTAACCTACAAAAATATCAATACTTTTATTAAGGTTATAGTCCAGGAGATAGCGTGCATAAAAGTGTCTGACTAAGATCAAGCTAGAATTTTGTGTACAAGTTAATCTTTTAGTGCCTTTTAAGAATATGTGGTCGGCTAAGTTCCTCTGCAGGACATAGCTTGGCAATAGGCATTTGAAAAAAACAAACCAGTGGAGAGCGGCCATGTCCCGCCCATTATGGTGAGCATTGTAACTTTCATGATCCTGAGGGCACTCTTATAGTTTGGTACCCCCCTAATTCATTGCAAATTTGAGAAGACCTGGGTGGGTAAATGAGTGGGAAATAGTACTGACTTGCCTAGTTGGACAGTTAGTACTATGCCCAACAAATTTAAACACCCAGGTCATCTTAAATTTCCAATGAAATGGATCAGTAATTAATAATATATAATGAGTGGATTTTACATACTTTTACAAAACATTGTTTCTGATCATCTTTTTTTTCCCCCGAAATGAGAAAGAAAAGACTGACCCACTTTGTCTAAATAACTACAACGATAATGGGATATTTAGTCTAATGAAATTAGGACAAAGAAATGTCACGCTTTTATATACAAAAGTGTGATATTCCTTTGTCCCAATGTACATTAAAAATTCCTGTTTCTTAATAGTTATTTAGTCAAAGTTGGGCAGTTACGATATATTTACCGGAAGATATGAGTGAGCGATACTAGGTTATTTTCATTCATTTTAATATGTTCAAATATGTTTGCATCCATTGGAAAAACTCCCTCTCATCTAACATCTAATTCTCCATTAAACAGAATTACACTTCGGAAATTTAAACCTTTCTATTCCTCTAAAACTCAACTTATTTTATTTTTTGCTTTAGACAAATCTAATATTTTTTCTGTCAACGAAATAAAATTTAATTGACAATGCCTATTTTGACATATTGTCAAAATAGGCACAACCCCACACAAAAGCCCCACTGCTTTTGAACATTCCCCTATTAAGATTGTTAATTTTTTATTTATATAAAATACCATTTCATCATGTATTTAAATAAAAATTAACGGGGGTACCAAACTAAAGTGCTGCCACATGGTGCCTATTTTAGTTTGGTACCCCCCTATCGGGGGGTACCCATCTCTAAATCTAAGTGGTCACCTATCAAGTGACAAACTAAGATCAACTTGGTTTTCGGTCTACTAACTAATTTTTTACTTAGGATCATGAAAATTTCATTGTCCTCCATAATGAGTACATGATCGCTCTCTACCAGTTTGATATTTCCAAATGACTATTGTCAAGCCATGTCCTGCAGACGAACTTAGCCGACCACATATTATTAAAAGGCACCAAAATATTTACTTATACACATATTTCTAGCTTGATGTTAGTTAGACACTTTTTTGCATACTATCTCCTAGACTATTAGTAGTTGATTTGTTGATATGATATTCAGTGGATGAGGAAATCAATCCTAAACCTAAGCATAACCTACATAACATCCATACTTCAATTGAATGGTCTAATACTTTATGGGGTAGGAATTAATTTTCTCGGGTAGTTTAATTTCTAACCTAACCTACAATAAAGCAATTCTTTAATTGAGATTAGTAGTAAAAAATCGGTCCGAGATAACTCAGACTAACTTCCTCATATAGTCTCGGTCCCAGATCCCATAAAACATGAATATATTGTTATCTATACAGACGGATAAGCGTGTCGATCTGCTAGATGTGACTGTGAACCCACCTTTAGGAAGCCTCCTATAGAACCTTCCCAGAGAAGTGAGAGTCCCACCCGGCACTACCTTCTACTCCAATCATCCTTTAACACTATAAACTCATCATGATTAACCATTAATTTGCTTAATATTAAATATTTATTGCATTAATCTCGCTTTATCATTGAAATCCACGTTTTACCTAGTCAATTATATGATTTGAAATGCGTTCTACAGGTGTTTGTTGAACACAACCACCTCATAGTAGTCTCACTTACTATGTTAACACTTATCACTGAAGATGATGTAAAATGTTGAAACGTGTTTTTTTTATAATTATGAATATAAAATTATGGTGACAATGTTGTCGTGTCACTTTTTATTAACCTCTTAAGTCATAATTATGAAGTGGTGGATAAGAAAATAGTTAATAATTATGATGAGTTGAAAGTTTAAAAGGATGATTGTAGTAAAGAGCCGTGTAGTGCGGGAACAGGACTATTCCTTATGAAGTGGTGGATTAAGAAAATAGTTAATTATGATGAGTTGAAAGTTTAAAAGGATGATTGTAGTAAAGAGCCGTGTAGTGCGGAAACAGGACTATTCCTTAACCACCCTGACCATCTCCATTTGAATTGTATTATAAATTTTATCACTTCTCTACATAAAAACTTCTGCTTGTTTCAGGATGAAATTTTACATGCATGTTTCAAATACATTGGATCATTTAAGTGAAGTTTTATTTAAAGCGATATGTTAGAACGTAAAATATTAGTGACGTTTACTCTATTTTAAACATTTGGTCCGCTTTATTAGTTTTAGCGATCGTTAACACTTCATAGCGGTGTAGCTCTTGGTTTTACTAAAAAATTGTATTAAAAAAAAATATAAGTGTCTCATCGAATAGATCAAGTTATAATTTTTTCCGTCTTTAAATTCCATTTTTAAAATTGGAAAAAGCATTGGTAATATAAACATGTGTACTAAATTTCACCCAAAGTCGGTCAACTTTTACTCAAGTTATCGTAAAAGATTCTGATACACATAGACTGTGTATATTTCGCTCACTACGCTCGCTTCAATTATACTTGTTTCATTTATAGGAACAATAGATTAAAGGCCCGTTTACACGGTGATAGTTCTTCCACGATAGAACTATCATGTCAGTCTACGTCATACAACTATCGCCGAGGTGTGCAGTTTACACGGTGAGAGTTAAAATACGTCAAAACTTGTTGTCGTGCACTCAATGTTACATCTATATAATACATTTTTGACTAGAATACGGAAATAAAGCATTAAATATATTATAATGAAATAAATTTTTAAGTTTTTGGTAGTTTTCATACTACGGAAAGTTAAATTTTAATTTAAATCAAATTATAATTATTATTAACTACGGGAAACACTACTGGCACTATACTGGAAATATAGAGGCCCGTGGTTCAAATCCCGGCACAGGAGTGTATTTTTCACTGTCTGTTTCCCGTAGTTAATAATAATTATAATTTGATTTAAATATATTATAATGTTAAATCATAATACACACACAGCCAAAAGAATATATTCATATTGTCGAAAAAAACAAAATCTGATATCTTATGTGAAGCAATCTATCATATTTGGTGCCTTTAAATCTGTTATCAGTTGATAAAAAAGTATAAAGCCAATCAGCGTCTAGTATCTAGCGTGGTAGTTCTTATATCATCCGCGTGAGTACTCTGACTGCTGTGATAGAACACTCAACTATCTCGTCAGACGACATAGTATGATGGCAGATAGTTCTATCGCGACAAAATCTATCACGTAGTCTACACGGTGATAGTCGATGCGATAGTTGCTGTCATGACCGCAACTATCGCGCCAACTATCACCGTGTAAACGGGTCCTTAATACAACCAGTGTGGTTGCCAAGACACCTGTTACTTTGAGTATAATTGGTTCTAACATAGATTGTTAAATAACCTGTTACCCAATCTATTATTAATTCAACTTTTGGTTATTATTATAATTGTTACTATGACTCTAAATTTTTTTTTTTCACCAATTGGCAGTTAATGCATCTGTTGCTTTGACTATAATTGGGGCAAATATAAATTGTTTTAACCCTACAACTTTAGGACAACTAGATAATTGAAGGTTTTTTGTTCTCTTTTGGCTAATAAAATTGCCCAATTGTTCATTTTATATTACATTTGTTACCTCTGCAATAGTTAAAGGCAAGAGTTTCGTGAAAATGAGGATACGGGATATTAATATATATTTATACCAAAATGAATACTATATATATTTATATTATATATGTGTGTATATATATATATATATATATATATATATATATATATATATATATATATATATATATATATATATATATATATATATATATATATATATATATATATATATATCCTTTTAAAACAATAAATAATGATATATTTATAACTTCAAAGAAAATTCTTCGTTATTTTTGATAATTCTATAAATAAATTTCTTTATTTAATAAATGTTAATGTAGATATTTATATAATATAATAACTGAGTGTATTTTAAAAGTGTATGTGAAATGAGCTTATTTCGTTATATAATATATATATATATATATATATATATATATATATATATATATATATATATATATATATATATATATATAGGTATGTATATAATATATATATAGACACACCCGTGGTTAGTGCTTTGCGTCTTTGCTAATATTACAATATTTGGTCACGCGATGTTTAAGTTTCTTTCCTTATTTACCCCATATTTACCCCGCTACCCCAAGTAGACCCCAGGTAAAACATGCTACATATATAAATAATTATATTTATTATCTTAATAGAAACATGATTACCATTCTATTTTTGTTGTTTTATAACTTGAAATAATTAAATCAATATGATATTAATAGAAGTTATATTTTACATTTTTAATTTTTTAAAAAAAATGTTGCAATTGTTAAATAAAATAGACAGCCAATTAGTGTGGCACATGGCTTCCTTGCATTATATCAAGTAATTTTTTATTTTATGCTTTTAATAGTTATTTATGTAACTAGGCAGCAAAATGGAATTTTGCTGACAAGTTTTTAAGTTTTAGTTCCGAGCCAAAGGCGAGGATAGGCTAAACAAATTTACTGCAGAGACGAAGCCGAGGCAGGCAAATGTTAATTACCTGCTGAGGTGTAACCGAAGCAGGTAATCTTTAAACGAGTCAGGAATGTTTCCTTTGCTGCATAGTTACATACAATATTTTATCTATTAACGGCAGAAAAATTACACTAATTATTATATTCCCTTTTTAATACATAAAAAATTTAAAGAAATTAAATTTGTAAAAAAACGAAAGTTTGAGTCATCAAGAAATCAAAACAAAGGCAAAATAATTCAGGTTTGCCACTTTTTTTTATTAACAACTGTTTTTTATCTCAATTTTTAGTGATTTTTAAAAATAATCATTGTAAAATAGTAAAATTTGTTTGTCACTATAATTATTCAAGTTATTTTCAAACAAGATATAACTATTTAGCAGAATAGTACGCTTAAATATATAAAAATAAACAATGTGGTAGTGTTTATAACCTGCGATGAAGTAACCTTTGTTTAGTAAAACTTTGTTACAATGTGACAGCCTGTTTGTTATTTTGCTGACACTTTGAACTTTTGCTGACACTTTGATATTTTGCTGACACTTTAATCAAAAGAATCAAGAAAAATGACATTTTGCAGACTGAAAACAGTACAACAATGCTTAATTTTGCTGCCGTGAGCAGATAAAAGCCTTTTCCTACTAGCGGCAGCAAAATTGCGCATTATTGAACTGTTTTTAGGCATGAAAGTTTAATTTCTCTGAGGTTTCAAGAAAACTTTACAATACGCAGCAAAATACGATTTTGCTGCCTAGGCGGAAAAATCGTATTTTGCTGAGGATTTTTCCAGGCTAAGCCACGCCCACAGTCCCCGCTACAAATAAATAAACAAACAACCTTTTCTTTTATATTATCTTTAACCTAAATTATTTGAACAATTTACCTTAAAAATATTACGAATTAATAAAAAAGGTTTATAAATACTTTTTATAGATTATATTTATAAAATAGAATGGAGTGCAAAGATAAAAAAGAATTAAAAATATTACAAAAAAATAGTAGGTCTTAAAATAATCATAAATAATTAAATTAGTGGCAACACTGCAGCTCGACTATTATCATCATTTTGTTTTGTTTTTACTGCATTTCTGTCAATTAATTTTTAATAATTGTAACATTTGATATTATTGCTTGTTTTTTTTTAAGTTGAATAGTTCAATAATAGTATTTGATAAGTAAGTAAGTATTATGAAATGAATATTATTTATAGGAAACATTTTTCTGCCGCCAGTAGGAAAAATATTGTATGCAACAAGGCAGCAAAGGAAACATTTCTGCCTCATATTGATATATTGCCTGCCTCGGCTTCGCCTCGGCAGTCAATCCAATAAATTACCTGCCTCGGCTTCGCCTCGGCAGTTAATTTCCATAGCCTGACCTCGCCTCCGGCTCGGAGGCTAACTTAATCACTCGTCAGAAAAATTCCATTTTGCTGCCTAGTTACATAAATAACTATTATTGACTAATTAATTTAATTTTTTCCCTGTTTGTTTTTTTCAAAATAGTTATGATTTTGCTTCCGAGCTTACCGAAGTTAACTGTCACTAATGTTACAGCGATTTTGAGATTTAGTATAAAATTATTTATTCTTTATTTTGTTTTTTTATGTAAAGTTTTTGTAAGATTAATGTAGCGAGATTTTCTTTTTACAGTTTAGTTATAGAATGATTTTGTAAGTTATATTTTTGTGAACCAACATATTTTGAAAACTACTCTTCCGATTTTAATGAAATTTAAATAGTAGACCATAATTTGGCCATTTTTGGTCTCATATTAGTTTCAACCATCCGCGCCCATTTAACGGTTTCCCCCGTTTTAAATCTGTTAAAATTGTTTTCATTTTTTACATGAATTAAAGTATCAATTTAGCAAAATTTAAAGAGCACAGAAAGTTAAAATTAATTTGGGGTTATCTGCGGACTACTTTTGACAAACCATTCAAATTTCATAAAAATCAAATGATTACTTTTAAAGGTATATCTGTAAATAAAAACACTATCTTCAAAGATTCCTTACTCGAGAGGACTTTGAACTAGAAATACGATTGATATTAGAGGTGATTTCAATTACTGATAAGAGAAATTTTAGATAAAATAAATAAATAAAAATTATTCGTAATTCATTTATATCAAAATGCAAGAAAAAGGAGAAATAATCGAGTATGAAGCATTATATGTGGAACATAATTCGTAGCTGAAAATTCTCTTGTTTTTCTTCCTTTATTGTTACTTTTTGTTTTTACGTTTTAACTTTAGTTTTTCCCCTTTGAACAAAGTTTTTCATATTGTTTTCTACCTCGTACATCCTTGTTGTGTCCTTTCTGTTTGTTTTGTCCCTTATTTGTGTGAGTTTGGTGAGGTCGTTGAATAAGAATGATAGCGTGTTAGTAAGGTCCCTAAGGATAAGGCAGGATAGACTGCAGGTCCCTAAGGTAAAGTAGACAGGACATACAGAACCTTTTTCTCCTTTCTGAAGTTTCTTTCTTTTTCTTCTACAAAAAAAAGGTCCTTTTTGCTGCTGAGGACCATATCCTTTTCAATCCATTTAGAGTTTGGCTTGTGCCAAAGAGGACCTGCGTTACCAAAAGGATGTAGAAGTCTGCTTCCATTTTGTTATTCATTTATGTCCTGTATCCTTCTTTCTTAACGTCCTGTTTGGCAAGAGAATTGTAAAAAGGTTTTAACAAATAAAATGCCGAGATTTAACCGAAGTTCTTTGGAACTCGCAAGTCGTTCCTTCGACACTGATCTTCATCTAATCGTTCTTTTTTGTGTCGTTCAAACGAACTGTCTAAACTTATTGTTCACAGTTTTTCACACAATGAAGCTATTGTCCCGTTTATATTCTGTTAAATCATTAGTATTTAAAACAAGATGAATTCGTTGTAATATTATTTTTGTCACTGGAAAATTTGTCATAAGGATAATTGGTCCCAGCTGAATTTCATCTCGAAACAGATTTTTTCCCTCCCTCCTATAAATTAGTCTCTTGAGTTTTTATTCTGACCAAATTTCCTCCAGGTAACAATTTATTACCTGACAATTTATTTTAGTTTTATTTTCTAGGTGTACGATTTTATTTTATTTATAACATTGCCAAGCTATTAATCAGTAAAAGAGAAGGGATGAATACCCACGCAGGATTAGGATTAAGATTTTACTTGAATGTTGAGGCCACACTAATTTTAAATTCAAATTCCTATTAGTTGCGCAAGACTGTATTTATTTATAATTATTGCTTCCGAACTTACCGAAGGTAACAGAAGCTATGTGATCGTTCTAAAGAACGAAACATTTTTAGGTCTCCGATTTAAAATATTCCAAAACAGAAATCCGTTTCAGACGTCAAGGAACATTTTTATCTGTCTGGCTTTCAATTTTTGCGTTCCATCATATCTTAAAAAAAAATTTGTATGGTAGGTCATAATTAGCCCATTGTTAGTCCCATATAAGTTTCAACCTTCTGTGCCCATTTGTTTCTCTTCCACATGCGCACCAACATACATTTATTTACCTATAGTTTCAAAAGTACTTATATGATTTTTATGAAACTTTTATTTATAGTATTGAAAGTAACCCGCAGCCCCAGATTAATTTGAACCGTCTGCGCTCTTTAACTTTTGCTAAATTGATACTTTAATTCATGTAAAAATAAAACAATTTTGACACATTAAAAAAACGGGGCAACAATTAAACAAATGAGACAATAATAGCGTGTAAAAGCATAAAATCATTGAATTTTACAAAAAAATATTTTTTTAAGAACCGGAGACCGAGCCATGGCAATCGAAAGAAAGAGCAAAAACCCCTCGATCTTGGCTTATTTTTATCTCACCGTCGGCGTCCCCTACACGAGGGCATATCGGTGGCACGGTTTAGATTCGGTTTTGGCGAGATCCTTTGTGCAGAGATTGGTCCTTTCATGTATTAAAGATAGAAAATGGTACTAAACAGCAACTAGTTGTTTTCGCTGTTTATTTTTAGGATCATTTGGGAAGGAAAACCAAGGATCCTTATAATTTGCTATATCTGTGTGTCTGTGCGTTATTATTCGTCAACACAAAAAAATAAATTAAAACTTTTTTGCATCCGAGCATCTACTTAGGGAAAATAGTTATTTATGTAACTAGGCAGCAAAATAGAATTTTACTGACGAGTCATTAAGTCCTTAAGACAGGTTATAAAAATTACCTAATTGACTGCCGAGGCAGAAATGTTTCTTTTGCTGCCTTGTTGCATACAATATTTAATCTCCTCACGCTATTTAGATAAAACAAGTAAGGTGCGGTTCACGTAAGTGCATGAGGTGATAACCGCCGGTTTCTGCACGATCGTTTTCTTTATGTAAAATTATGAAAATGTGGTAACAATATTTGAACATTCTTTTCCTACTCTTCAAGACCTTCAAAATTATTTGCAACGTGCCATGCTTACTAAAAACATTTTGTTTAGTCGCCCGCCATATTGGCCGCCATCTTTAAAATATAAAGTGTAAAATTTTAACAGTTGCATATTATTTTTCTACACTTCAAGACCTTTGAATTGTTGAATAACATGTCGTAACATGCTGACTAAAAACTTTATTTTTTTTAGTCACCCACCGCATTGGCCGCCATCTTTGAAGTATTAAGTGTGGAAACTCCAAAATGTGTATACAGTTGTCACTAATACCGAGATGCACGTGTGTGCCGAGTTTCATGTTCCTAGCTATAGTAGTTTATGAATTGAAACATGCCAACGGACAGACAGACAGACAGACAGACAAAGCCGTTATATAAGGTTTCTTTTTGTTCTTCGTACAGAAACCTAAAATGGAAACTTAGGTAAACATATTAATACATAAACAATTCAACATTGGTTTGTAATAAATCAAGTATAAAATTAAATTATAATAAAACTAAACACAAACAAAAACAGAAGTTATGTCACGCACTGGTAAACACTGTACTTTTCCTGCCTAGGTAGGGAAATATTTCCCTGACTGTTTCAATTACTTTCCTGCCTGTTTTTAATATTTTAATGACAAATCAGTCATATAGTACTTTCCAGCCTAAAAACAGTTAACTAATGCTTAATTTTGCTGCCGCGAGTAGATAAATGAAATTTTATTATATTAGAGATAATTAAAGAATAATTAACGCAGAAATACCAATATAACATCATTAAGAATCTAAATTTAAATTTAAATTTTTATGAATTCATAAATATTTAAATTTAAACTTAGATGCTTGGTGATGTTATTATGAATTTCTGCGTTAATTATACTTTAACGCTAGCAAATGGCAAACAAACAGAATGATAATGACGTTTCTTCCATTTTTATATTTTCTCCTGATATTTGAGAATACTAAAAAAAAAAGAAAATCGATGTTGTTGACCAGTTGTAAACAAGGGATGAAATAAGAAGGAACGTTAAACTAGAGACTTGGGGTAACAACGTAAACACACGATGGCAAGGTGAAAGTCTGGGGGTCGATTTTGGCAATGACGGCATCATCAAATGTTTACATTAGGCTCCAATAAACTTAAACTTGTTCAACTTAGTGGCTTAACTTGTAAGTGACCCAGTGAACTAGATACGGCAGACGTGGAACTAACAGAAACAATAAACAAACAAAACTATCTCAACGAAATGACAGGTTGATGCCTGCAAGCAACGTAACATCCAGAAATAACCTTCTGTAATGTGTCTTGTAACTAATACGCTTCCATTTATACCTACTTTCTTAATAGAAGATGGTTTTATCAGTAACTAGGGGAAGCAAAGCTGATTAGATCACCTTTAAACAATATCCTGACACCGACATATTTGTTTCCAAATTTAGATATGTTATACACTTTTTAGGGTCCCTGCTCCGTCCGCGAACTATGAATCACTCACGTCTTTCTGTCCGTCCATCTGCAGAAAATATAGCGACTTAAAAAAAATATTTTCCAAAAAAATTACGATTAAAAGAACTTTTAAGGGTTAAACAATCTTTTTTGGGACACCGTGTGGGGTATTATGTGAAAGGTCGAGCTGATTACAAAAATATATCATTTTTGGTTATAGGCTTTGATAGGGCGAACGTAGGTGGAGGAGGCGAGCGTAGGAGGTGGGTGTGAAAAGTGCCCCCCCCCCCCTCTCTCTTATGTAAAGTTCCAAAAATATGAAAAAATTCCTGAACATTCTTCGACCAAAAGCAAAGATACCACTTTTTGGAAATTTCGAAAAAAATATTATTTTATTTTTTATTGACCAAAAAAAACTTTTTTTTGTAATAATGCTCTTTTCGATGTATTTATATGTTTATAGTCCGGCTCAGTAGCAACAAATACTGTATCAGAAGATTGTTTATGTGTTTTGAGAGTATCAGACCCAGGGTACAGTTCAAAGTAGGCTTTTTAGCATTTTAAAATGCACCATCAATAGGTACTACTCAAACAGTACAGTGTTGCCTACGGACTCTCGCTGTGTGCTGACTGACACACACTTACCTGTTTATTATCGTATTGATTAGCAATATTGTGTTAAACGACCGATCCCATCAGCATGTTATGTTTTAAGGTTATGGCCATTAGAAAATAACAGAACATTTTGGGGATTGTTATCCTATTTATACTCACAGTCAAGGTAAAGCTTTTGGGGCCTAAGTAAAAAAGTACGGATCTGGCTAACCCGCAAAACACTCTAGCTTTCCGGGCTAAGCAAACCTACAAAATATATGGTTTTACTAGTATGACAGTGTCGTTTTTAAACCTATGTCTATTATAGAGGATGTACCTGGATGTATTGAAATTGTGCCTAACGACGGATCTCATTATTATGTACGGTTTGCTTAACCCGCAATGCACAAATGTTTTTCTGGTTAGCCAGATCCTTGCACTTTCTTAAGCCGTGTCTAGACTGGCGAACCGAACAGAGGAAACGAGTCGAGCATTAGTCTCTGCGCATGCCCAATCTAAAGTGCGCCTGTGCATATCAGACTGAGCATGCGTAGAGACCGATGCTCGGCTCGTTTTCTCTGTTTGGTTCGCCAGTCTTGACACGGCTTTACTGTGGGCTCCAAGTGCATTACCTAGACCCCGGAAAGAAAGACATTCAATTTTTGAAAAATCTCTTAATAGTTGAATAAATTGCTCAGAGCAAGGAAGGGATAGAGGAAACAATACTATAGAATCTGGGTCTCAGATAGTGGTTCATTATGCTACACCCCAACACTAAATCTCCCAAGTGGCAGTTTGGTGAAACAGTACCGATATCTCGATAAAAACTCGAAATTTATCTGATATCAGCTGATAAGAATAAGTGACATTTTCTTAAGACATTTAATATTTTTATTTTTCATACTGTTTTCTTTTTAAATATGTACTTTAATGTTTGTTGTTAACCTTATTCATTATCTAAAGGCAGTAACGTCGTTAATAGACGTGTAACAGTTCCTAGGTAACCAATAGCAATCTTCTTTGAGTGGGGTATCAAATAAATGCTACTGATAAGGATTTGCTGACAAGCGTCTGAGCAAGGGCAAAGAATAGACCAATAAGATAAGGACACCAGTGACCACGTGATCACTTTAGTTCGGATTGAGCTCGTTTGGGAGGTTTAGTATAGGAGTGTAGCATAATGATCCACTTTTAAAATCGCATTGCTCCCTCTACCCTTTCCTTGCTCTGAACATCAAAAGGGTTTCACTTATAAGTTTGCACCGTCTTTTCTTTCTTTCGGAACAAAACACAGTCCTAAGTCAGGTTGGAACCACTTTTATCCATTGCGCATGCTCGTGACGATCCCAAGGACGGTTCCTTTCTTGGTTGGAACAAAGGTTTAAGAGGAAGGTTTCACTTGTTTATACGTAAAATTTGATGACGTTAAATTCTATTTTCTGATTTAATTATTTTAATGATGGCTGAAACGTTATTAAAAGTTGTTTCACGTGTAAACTGATTTCTGTTGTGTTTTTTTTTTTATATATTTAATGAAGCAATTAATAAATTTATTAAAATCGTCTCGATTACAAATTAAGGAATTTTCAACTTTTTAAAAAATAAAAAAAAGAAGAAGAAGAAGGCAATTATCGAAAGTAAATTGAAAATAATGGTTGGAGTGGGGGAGGGGGGGGGGGGGGGTGAAGTGAAGGCGTTGCCGATCCTATTTCTCTTTTGATTTCCATCTGTTGAAAGGTTCTACTGCCGAGTCATTGGTTTCCTTTGTCACGGCGTACTTGTTCTGGTCGGGAGGTGGAGGTTCTCCTCCCTTCACCGGTATCTCATCCCCGGTTAGGAATCAATCGATGACAGGCTCCGGTCGAGGTATTTACTCAGTTCCGCCAACTCGTTGGTACAGAGCAGATTCTACGTCGACTCACTCACTCTCCCAGGCAACTTCGTCTAACTTGTCAGCTGAACCCCTCTACTTCATCCACTTCATCTTTCCCACTTCCTTAGACCTTTTTTTCACTCTCCTGATTCCTTTATCGTCGAATAGGGGGAAAAAAACTTGCCCCGGATAGTCAACATAATTTTACGCGAAGGAGAAACGTTATTGTCAACATAACATTTTTTATCTTGTTGCCAATAGCGTTTTTCACCCTTTATCGAACATGATGTCGAAATCAAGCTCATCGTTTACAAAACATACTTTCATATTTTTTTCTGGCAGCCATCTTACACTAAAAAAATTATAAATTTATTAAATTTTTTTATGGCACGTTCTGGAGCCTGGGAGTGAATCCGAAAAAACTACCAAAATCGCCATCACGCAACCAAGCGTCACGAAATCTACCGATGACGATAACTTGAGTAAAAAATTACCGAGTTAATTAAAATTTGGTACACATGTTCATTTTATTAATGCGTAGGCTGAGCTATAACAGCGTTATTCGCCCGAGTGTTCACGCGCAACGCTCGCGTAAATGTAAGCTTCAAATTTATCATTGGAATTTTAGGACGGAAATCTTCTAACTTCATCTATTTAATGAGACAAACAACTTTTTTAAATACATGTTTTTAGTAAAACAAACACCTACACTGCTATGAAGTGATAAAGATCGCTACATTTATTAAAGTCGACCTACACGATTAAAATAAAGAAAACAACGTATTTACTGATATCATACGTCCTAACGTAACGATTTAAATGAAACATTGTATACATCACCTATAGTATAATTGAAACAGGCATATAACATTTCAACCTGATACAAGCAGAAGTTATTATGTGTTAGTGATTTATATTTTTTATTATAATATTTAATTGGAGTAACATGCCGACGGAGTCTGAGAGGACAGTTCTTTTTCGTCTCTACAACCATCTACTTTAACTATAAATTCATCATTAACTTTTTTTCAATACATTATTTATTGAAAGACGCTCGCTTCAAAGATTATATAAAGCTTTTCTTTTAATTTTTCCTTAACTCCGCTAGGTACAAACAGTTCGTTACTTTTAATTTTGTCTCTTTTCTAACTCCGTCATGTATAAGTAGTTACTATCTATACTTATTTTAGAACAGTGATTTTATAATAAAAAAATTTGATTTTATAATTTATATTTAATGAAAAGCGAAGGAACTTCGTTCCTACCACGGTGTCCCGCGACACCACACGTATTCTTTTTTTTAGGTGATCTAAAATCTCAATATAGTATTACAATATTACTATTTATTTTATATATATGTTAATAGCCGGTATCTAAGACTTGATTCTTAGCCTACTTCCTTAACTTGATTACAAGCCTGTATCCTATAATACTTTATTCCTAGTCTGATTCATTTACTTGATTCCAAGCCTGTATTCTATAATACTTTATTCCTAGTCTGATTCATTTACTTGATTCCAAGCCTGTATCCTATAATACTTTATTCCTAGTCTGATTCATTTACTTGATTCCAAGCCTGTATCCTATAATACTTTATTCCTAGTCTGATTCATTTACTTGATTCCAAGCCTGTATCCTATAATACTTTATTCCTAGTCTGATTCATTTACTTGATTCCAAGCCTGTATCCTATAATACTTGATTCCTAGTCTGATTCATTTACTTGATTCCTAGCCTGTATCCTAGGCTTAAGTTATTTTTATTTTACTTCAACATAGTATATACTTAACATTTTTAAATTAAAAATGACTCAACATATAAATAAAATAGACATGTTATACACATATAAATATGAAATGAGGTACAAAATACAAAAAAATCGGTCCGAGACAACTCAGACAAACTTTCTCATATACGAGTTTATAATTACTTAGCCCAGTGTTTTCCATTTATTAGTTGTCAAATGTACATTTAAATATTATTGAACATTTCATCAAAATTTCAATAAAATTTTCATAAAAATAACTTCTCCTGGGCGGGGAATCGAACCCGGGCTCTCTCCATCCGCGTTTTAAGCTAATTTCTCAGGAACTAGATTTTTCCTGGGAAAACGGCTTATATCGATGGATTCGTATTCAAATAAACTACATTTTAGAATTTATTAATCAAAATTTTCGGATCCATTTTCGAGAAATAATTTATTTTCATGTTTTTTCAGAGGTATGATTTTTCTGAACATGTATGCCAAATTTCGTCAAAATCGGCCCAGTAGTTTAGGCTCCAAGCGTCTGCACAGACGACAGACAGACGACAGACAGACGACAGACAGACGACAGACAGACGACAGGCAGACGACAGACAGACGACAGACAGACGACAGACAGACGACAGACAGACGACAGACAAACAGTTTTTAAAAACCACTTTCATTCTCATTTGACTCAGGGGACCTCAAAACGTGTAAATCCATCAAAATCTCAAAATCGAATTTTCGCGCCATCACAATACTTTCTCTTTATATGAGAAAGTAAAAAAAGGGTGAAAGGATGAAAATGTAAACAAACAAATAAAATAGGACCGATTGCTTTTCTTCCACAGTGACATTGAGGTCTTATGTTTATCAGTATATTATTTCATAGACATGAAAATAGCTAAAAGAGATTTATAATAATTAAAAAATCACATTCAGAGTAATTTTTACATTATTATAACTTTGTTTAGAATTAATCATTAAATGAACGACTTGATAAATCAACATGTTTAATATGGCAAACATGACGTGTATGTAACTTTTATCACCAGTAGGGAGAAAATGTTATGATTTTGAATTAGTTTAGAGGGACTAAAGTAAGTCTTTTCTTTCCTGAACTCAAAAAGTAGGGAGAAAAAGTAAAAGTAGGACAAAAAAGTAAGGGTTGCCAACTTAATTATTTTATAAATAGTAGAAAATGAATGGCTAATGTAATGAAGTTGTTGAAATCAGGTTGGCGACACTGCTTTTTCGACCTTGTTTATAACCTGCATCTAAATATCCTTCTATACCTTTTGCATTTAATTCCAATTCTTATTTGTTTTTAACATTAAATCTCTTATATCTGCTATTAAATAGCTAATAATTATTGTTTTTTTTATTAAAATAATAAATAAAAACTGTGCAATGAATGAAAAAACTATTACAACTTAACATTTTAATAATAACCTGTTTACATGATTAGCTTAATCAACTGTGTGATTAAAACTACCTGCTCAGTATCACCAACTTAACCGTACGATTTAATAACTTAACAGCAGTATAATCGTTCTCAACATTACACTCAATTTACTTTCTTACTAGCCAAATGAGAAAGGAGAGAATCGTGGTAAAGTTTTTTTGTTATTTTTTTTAAAAAAGAAGAAAAAAAAAAGAAATTCGTTTGCAATTTTCATTAAGAAATTTCTGTTCTTAGCGAAGGAGAACATTTAAGAGCAGCAGCTGCTCTTATACACTTAATAACCATAATTACTTTTATACAAAAAAATAGAGTATATATATATATATATATATACGCTTTACCATGAAAGTGGCGAAATTTATAATACTATTAGACTGCACTCTACCGGCGTGTCCTACAAACCTTCACCCCCTCTTCACGTTTCTTTGACTAGTAACGAAAGTGGGAAGAGAAGGAGGGTAAACTCTTTCGTTCCATTTAAAATTTCGTTAACCAAGTTAGCGCCCTCTTTGAAAACTCAAGTCTTTATTGAAGTCATCTAGGGCTAATTATACTGAATAGAGATTGGACAAAATAAGATGTCAAGAGTTTAAAACAAAATTGAAAGGCATTTCATTATTTGTTCTTAACTTATTCATCCCACATTTAGTGGCGTTGGAACGGCGGGGCTATCGGGCTTGTCCCCCCCCCCCCCCTCCCCCGTTAGATTTGAATAGGCTACAAAATTACAAATAAAATAAAAATTAGTACATGTGGTTTATGTCTAAAACGGCTTAAAATGCTGTTTTTGAACGTTTATTTTCCAAAATTTTCGACCCCCGGACCCCCCTCCCATAGCGGGGGGAGGTAGACAGATTGTAGGTTGTAGTCTGGCACCTTCATTTCTAGTAATCGAGCACTGATAAAGAGTATGTACCCCCCCCCCCCCCCTTAGTCAAATACGAATTCCTACGCCACTGCCCCCATTCAATAAACATAGAGGAAAATTTGGTGGATGTGATTAAGTTACAGTGACATTAACATAACACTCTCACTTGGCCACATGTTTACATTTGTTAATGAAATAATGAGTGTAGTAAGCTTTATAGAAAAGGAAAGTACGATGCAGTAGAATTAGTCAAAAGACAATTCCTTAAGAAAATGTTACACTTACCTGAGCAATGTCCCAATTACATTTTATATATCGAGACCGGGGAACTACCCATTTATCCCAAATACCCACGTTCAAACTAAATTTTAAATATATTATCAGATGCCTCGAACTTCCTGAACATCGCCTTCCTAATGTTATGGCTGGGAAAATAATTCAGAAACAATTGTCATGGTTTGCGGAATGGAAGCATCTCATGAATGAGTACAAAGTTGATAACGACTGGAGTACTGTAGATCCGTCTTTGTGGAGTCAAAACCTGGGTAAATTGCTGCATCTCATGAAGGACAAGTGGATGGAAAACTGTATATCTGCAGCCCGAAGCTCCTTTAGCCAAATATACAAGAATCTGAATTTCGACGGAACAAGTAGGTCCTATTTTCAGGACGAAAATAGCTTATTCTTCATTAGCACCATCTTCAAGGCCAGAACTGAATTATTGGACCTAAATGATAAACCCTGGAAGCCGGAAAACGAGAGAAATTGCGAGTTATGTCATACGGGAGACGAAGAAAATATATTACACTTTTTGGGCTCCTGTCCCATGTTACGGCCTCTAAGAATAAAATATTTTGAGTATGATCCGTTATTGACCCAAGATATATATGCAGCTAAATGGAAAAAATGTTAATCAGTTATTTAGTTATGTTCAAGAGGCATGTAGGTATAGGAAATCATTAGTAGGATAGTTTTTAATTGTTATGTTTTATAGACATCATTTATATTTATATAAGGATATAAGTGTAAGTAGAATGTTATCTTGCATCAAATTTGCATGACAAAAAAAAAAAAAAAAAAAAAAAAAAAATGTATATTTCTTGATTTTTTAAATATTATTATATTAATTCAATTTATTCAACTAACAAGAAAGAAAAAAATAATGTTGTTGTTATTGTTGTTGTTTTTTTTTTGTTTTTTTTGGATGATTTATTGTTTTAAATTTCTTATATTAACTATTTATTATCTGTTAAGTTTCATTATGTAGCTGTAAATTAACTAATTGTTATTAACATATAGCCACTACTCAAAGCAGACGACCGTAAGGTCATTGCTATCATGCTGTGCATGTATTGTTTTTATCAAGTTTTTGCAGTTTGTTTATTATGCATTATAAAATAAAAAAAAAAGAAAAGAAAAGTCCGCAAACATAACTAGGCATCACGTGGCTCTTTCATTGAACCGAGCGTAATACAATAAACATTAGTATATTAAGAAAATAGTTAATCACGATGAGTTGATAGTGGTAGTTAAAGAGGGTGATTGTAATAGAGAGCCGTGTAGTGCGGTGAAGATGGGTGCCTTTCTACACATAAACTTAACCAGCCATCTTCTATTCAACTATTAATAAAATGTATCACTTCACTGCTCATAATAACTACTGCTTCTATCACGTTGAAATTCTACATGCTTATTTCAATTTTACATTAGACCATGTATATAAAGTTTTAATAAAATCGTTACGTTAGAACATAAGATATTGGTAAAAACGTTGCTTTCTCTATATTATAAACGTTTAGGTCCGCTTTAATAGTTTTAACGATCTTTATCACTTCGTAGCTGTGTCGCGCTTGTGGTATAATTAAAAAAATATATTTGTAAAAAATGTTCGTCTCATCAAGTAGGTGATGATAGAATCTTTTTTCGTCCTGAAATTCTAAATTTACATTTGAAGCTCACGTTTGCGTGAGCGTTGCGCGCGAACTCTTAGATGGTTAACGCTGTTCAACGAACTTAGTCTAAGCATTAGAAAAATAACCATAGGTATATACAAAATTTCAAATAAATCGGACAACTTTTACTCAAGTTATCGTAAACGTTACCGCCAGACTGACAGACAGACAGACAGACAGACAGACAAACAGACAGAATGCATATTTTGTTGAATGTAAGAAGCTCGCTTCAATTAAAATCGATACGTAAGACATCTGTGAAATCAACGTTTTTACCTATATCTTTCGTATCGATTTTTTTTTTATTTTTCTGTTTTTGAACCAGAAACTTCAATTTTACATTTTAAGCTCAAGAAATGTTTCACAAAATAATTAGGTAACGTATGAAAATTTCCTTAAAACCTTGTATTTTTTATTTTGTTGACAAAGTTTAATTATACTTTATTCAGATTTTTCGTTGATTTGTTAAAAAAAGAAATTTGCGGGATCAAGAGAAACGTATCATTCAATGCACAGTTTAGTATACCCTTCTATTTCTTCGTGTTTTGGCAAAACTTTTTAATAATATAGAAAATAGTTATTTGTGCAACTAGTGCAGCAAAGTGGCACTTTGCTGCACTCGATAGAAATATTTACGCACAAGCCGCAGGCGAGGGGGGGGAAGGTTTATTGAGGTGGTTAGAGGTGGTTAGTTTCTAATGTGTAAATAAAATATAAAATAATAGAGAGTTCAACAAGTAAAAGAAAAAAAAATTCCAGACAGTTTTCCTACCTTTTAATTGTTACGCCGAGAGCTAAAACTTCCGTATCTGAGTTCGTATTTTTGTTTCGACTTATCAGGAAGTAAATTCAGAGTTACATTTTTCGCTATTGTAGCCAACTCTTCTGGAGTATAACCTAATTCAAAATCACTTTCGCTACAACTATCCATTTTCAGACTTAACTGTTTCTAAAAGGAATAAAAGGTTTTACAATATCAACTAAACCAGCTGTTATGTTTATAGCCAGTGTTGCCTTTTTTTGCCTGATTCAGCAAACCTGACCAAGCGCTGTTATTGTTTTTCATCATAACACTCACTCATCACATTTGATTCTTTTTTTTTAGATTGTCTATCTTAACTTTTTTATATTTTAACATTTTTATATTTGATATTATAGTGTTTAAATCATGTAGTTAGTTCAAAAATAATCATTAGTAGTCATTGTTATTATTATAATTTGGATTATTTAATCTTTGTTTAGATTTAAGACCTTTATGTTCGTAAGTTGGAACACTGGAGTGCGGTAAAGTAGTAAGTGCAGGAATCTGCTGTTTTACGTACTATTTTGAGTGCGATAACAACCACTTTATCGGTCAACTGTAGGAAATATATAGTTATAATATATGATTTATTATTCATCGGTCTATTTTTACGGTTTGGTTATTAATTCCGTAGAATTGTTGAAAATGCGTCTTGAGATATGATATTATTGTTGGCGGTTAAGAAGGCGTATATTTTATTATATAATTTTTCGTTCCATCTTTCCTCTCAGTTGGGCATCTTGCCCATAGCGCCGGGGGCAAACAATTGGCCAGTATGATTGGATGGAAGGATTCAAGCCAAGGATGCCAACTGTTGCAAGTTAACCGTTTTCAGTTGGCAACAATGGACGTAAAACAGCCTCTATTATTCAGCTCGACCAATAAAAATACTTTTTCAATTATTCTTGTATTTTCTTTTAACTTATGATTCTATGGAACCCTTCCAAGGGATAAAAAAAAAAAAAATAAATAAAAATACTTACACAAACACCAAACATATAAAGTAATATCATGCAAAGTGCCTGGCTTGTTGGAATATAATTTTTAAATAAATCTATGTTTAGAAATTTAAATTTTGTCTCTACAGTGATCATAATTTCAAAATTTTTGGATAATTATTTCATGCATTTGAAAACCAATACCAGCCTTAACTTTTTTCCCTGTCTGTACTGTATGTATGGAGTTAGAGGTGGTTCTTTTGTCTGTGGTTGTGGTGACGCGTCAAGCATAAACTGCGATAATTTGTACGATGTAATTTGGCTTACATGTTCAGAAAATATAATAACCTAAGACGAAATCGAGAAATTGGATCTAGCTCTAAAATTGAAGGAGATTTGTCCCATTAACTCTCACAATCTATGTGAGAGTAACACTCACACCATCTATGTAAGAGTAATGCACCATCTATGTGAGAGCAACACGCCATCTATGTGAGAGTAATAGTCACACCATCTATGTGAGAGTAACACAAACCATCTATGTAAGAGTAATAGTCACACCATCTATGTGAGAGTAACAGTCACACCATTTATGTGAGAGTAACACAAACCATCTATGTGAGACAGTGGCGCACCCAGGATTTATTTTTGGGAGGGGCACAGATTAAAAAAAATTAAGGGGGGGGGGGGGTGAAGGGATGTAATGTGGGCTTAGCATAATCACAGACAATTAACCAGTCTGGTTTTCTTTGTTCTTAAATTACTTCATATCAAGGGCGGATCCAGCCAATTTGTAAGGGGGGCTGGGCTCTGTTTTAGGGGGGCCGGGGGTCCTCCCCCGGGAAAATTTTTATATTTTTCGTTACTTGAAAACGTCTTTTTAGCCTATTCTAAGAGCATCTAAAATGTTATTATATACAAATAAATTTAAGTTTTTTATGAACGGGACATGAAGACCGGCGTATTTTATTTAAACAAAATTATATACATACTAATAATATTTTATTATTAAAAGTTGTACATTATATAATAGATTAATGTTTTATTTTAGTAGCCAGAAAAATAAATTGGTACATTTTAAAAATATTTTAGTTATGAAAATTAACAACAAAAAAATACGTACGCCAAATGTTTTGAGTTTAACAGAAATTAGCTAATAGTATTAGGTTAAAAATAAACATAGTAGGGTATATAATAGTCCAGTCAATAAGTAAAAAAATCGGTCCGAGACAACTCAGACAAACTTTCTCATATACGAGTTTATAATTACTTAGCCCAGTGTTTCCATTTATTAGTTTTCAAATGTACATTTAAATATTATTGAACTTTTCATCAAAATTTATTATAAAAATAACTTCTCCTGGGTGGGGAATCGAACCCGGGCTCTCTCCGTCGACGTTTTAAGCTAATTTCTCAGGAACTAGATTTTTCCCGGGGAAACGGCTCATATCGTTGGATTCGTATTCAAATGGACTACATTTTAGAATTTTTTAATCAAAATCGTCGGAACCGTTTTCGAGAAATATTTTTTTTTCATGTTTTTTCAGAGTTTTTGGGGGGGTAGCGCCCCCAAATTTAGAGCTAAAATTCATTTCTCGATTTCGCCTCGGGGTATGATTTTTCTGGACATGTATGCCAAATTTCGTCAAAATCGGCCCAGTAGTTTAGGCTTCAGGCGTCTGCACAGACAGACGACAGACGACAGACGACAGACGACGGACAGACATTTTTTAAAAACAACTTTTTTGGACTCAGGGGACCTCAAAACGTGTAAATCCATCAAAATCACAAAATCGAATTTTTGCGCCATCACAATACTTTCTCTTCACATGAGAAAGTAAAAAATAGTATTCCTTGAAAGGTCGGGTATCTGCAATTTTTACAGGGGTACGTCTTTTTAAACGCCAAAAAAAAAAAAATGTCGGGCTAAACTAGGTATATAATTACTTATTTATTTATTTATTTTTTTGACTATCACAACACTATTACTTTAACACGTGCTGCGGAATTGCATACTAAAATTTTAGGTCTGGCTTTGGGGGGGGGCACGTGCCCCCCGTGCCCCCCCCCCTGGGTGCGCCACTGATGTGAGAGTAACACTCACACCATCTTGTGAGAGTAACACAAACCATCTATGTAAGAGTAATAGTCACACCATCTATGTGAGAGTAACAGTCACACCATTTATGTGAGAGTAACACAAACCATCTATGTGAGAGTAACACTCACACCATCTATGTGAGAGCAAATCACACCATCTATGTGAGAGTAACACTCGCACCACCTATGTGAGAGTGACACTCTCACCAACTATGGTTACACATTCACCATCTGTAAGAGAGTGACACTTAATCCCACCATCTTGATGATATTGTGAGTGAGAGACTATTCAGGACGTTAAAAACTAATGTAAGGTGCTATTATAGATATAATATAGCTGAAGCCAAAATAAGTGAAAAAATCTTAATAAACATGGATCTAAAAATGAAGCGTTATATACATTGGTAAATACGTGTCTGATATAGGAGTATATTTGTTTTTATTTAAATATATATGAACTTTAATATTATCACTCACTTATTTATCCTGTTATTATTAAAAAATAAAGGGGAATAAACGATGATTAGTTTGGTGAGAAGTTGCTGAATGAACTATAAGGAATATATTGTTCCTTATTCCATCTATATTCCAATAATGGAAGAAGGAATTCCAGTAGAGGAAGCCCCCCTTCTTCAGAAGCATCCTGGGAATTCCATGTTTCCTGATATTAAGGGACCAACAGAAAATTCACCAATTATTTTTATCCTTACGCCAACGCCTTCTTTCCCCCACTCCCCTGCAGCCTCCTTATTTCCAAACCACACTCATATATATAAAATAATACCTCGAACATACGTAATAAGAGGGAACGCGAAGGATTTCCATATATATATATAAATATATATATATATATATATATATATATATATATATATATATATATATATATATATATATATATATATATATATATATATATATATATATATATATATATATATATATATATATATATATATATATATATATATATATATATATATATATATACAAGAACTCTAATTCAACTAAAAAAACAAAAAACAAATATATGATAAACCCAGGGATCGGTCACAAAACAAAACAACACCTCCCAACATTCTCAATATACCCGACGTTTCGGCTTTAATCAAAACCTTTTTCATAGGATCAACAACTAAAGACAATTCAAAAGTATTAACATCAAGATGCCTAACTCATATAAAATCAAAAATAAATAAACATAGCTGATGGCTTAAAAGTTAAAACTTACAAAGAGTACAGTTGAAGGAAAACCTTTAAATAAACATTTACATGAAAAAACGAATGACTAGAAAAAGAACGACTGAATGACTAGTCTTGTTATTCTGTTATCTAATTTATATATTTTTCTAGTCATTCTGTTTTTTCATGTAAATGTTTATTTAAAGGTTTTCCTTCAACTGTACTCTTTGTAAGTTTTAACTTTTAAGCCCTATGCGTTTATAACTTATAAGCTATGTTTATTTAATTTTGATTTTATATGAGTTAGACATCTTGATGTTAATACTTTTGAATTGTCTTAAGTTTTAGATCCCATGAAGAAGGTTTTGATTTAAGCCGAAACGTTGGGTATATTGAGAATGTTGTGGGGTGTTGTTTTGTTTTTTGACCGATCCCTGGGTTTATCATATATTTGTTAAATATTCGCGGTCGTGTGTTTATATTTTGTATATATATATATATATACAGAGAGGGCGAAATATAGCCATTTTTAAAACAATTTAATTTGTTTATAATTTCAACCCTCTACGACCCACACAAAAGAAGACTATATTAAAAAAAAAAAAAGAGGGACACACGGAAAGTTTTTAAAGTTATTTAAAAACACAAGTATATATATATATATATATATATATATATATATATATATATATATATATATATATATATATATATATATATATATATATATATATATATATATTTATTTATATATATATATCCTATTAAGCAGTAAGTTTTATTATAAAAATACAAAGTTAACACTAATTATATCTTATATGCAAAAACAGTTAATACACACTAAGGAATAAAACGATACTAACAATTCATTTTGTGAAAATGTAACAACAACTTTTTATATCAATATCTCTTGGTGTAAAAATGATAAGAATAGAACTTCAAATAGCAACAAAATAACTGTTATTGAGGGAAAGTAAAGTTTACCAGCTCATATCATGTCTGTGATAAGGCACGCCCCGAGTTTTCTGTTTGACAATTGTAAAAATTCCATTTATTCGAAAAAAGCTACTTTTGATAACGTAACCATAACCATTTAACTAATTATGTTTCTTTTAAAAAAAAATGTATTTGGTCAGTAAAATTATCATTAGAGTGACGAATGAAATACATATAAGGTTTGTTCCAACCACCAGTTTCGGATTAGTCCGTGATTGACGTGATGCGCATGCGCGATCATTGACCGTTGGGAATTGATTTGTGATTTCGTTTTTGTTGGAACGCTCCTTTCTCGAACCAAACTGTTTGCTGTGGTAGGTTTTAGCACTGTTATCAGAAGAACTCTTTGAGTTGATCGTTTATGTGATTTTGGGTTCCTGTGCTATCAAAAATACCTGAACTTATTAATATTAAAGATATGGATGATGGATGAGTCAATAGTTGATGAAGATAAGTGCCAGTCGCTTAAATCAGGGCCTGATTTAGGCCGCCTAGGGGCTCGCACAAAAGGGGGGGCCACACCACAAAAGTTTCATATTCTAATGCTAATTAAGCTCGAAAGTTGGAAGTAAAACCTACATACTCATAGAGGATATGACGAAAATACAAGCACACATTTTAGAAATGTTTATTTAATACATGAATTCACGATTTCATTTCGATTTACGCAATTCACAATTTTCGGGCTTACTGAGGTGAGCCAGTTTTAGTAGACTCACGGTACACACTCGTATTTTTATTGATATAATCCTAAATGCTCTTTTGTTTTAAAAAACAAATGTTAATCTTAGTCCAGTTAACGAAAGAAATATTGCGGAAATAAATCGGATTCTTTCGATATTGTTTGAAAATGGAATAAGTATCAAAAGTCCATCTTGGAAAATAGGTCCAATTTTTATTTTTTTCAGAAATATCTAGAAAATGCCATTATATGCACAAAAATTCATCGTCGCATTCGTACAAAAACATTCGCAAGAAAGGAGAATAATAGGCGAGCGAAATCAAAATAAAAACAATGAAGCGGAGAGGAAGGTTACGTTTCTGTTCACCCAAACTCAATCCCAAACTACTAGTCCCTGCCTTGGATCGCTGACTGCTCTGACTGGTTCCAAACTAATCCGTGATTCAATCAGAGCGTGGTTGGAACAGCCGATTAACAGTCGGAGTCAGTCAGAGTTTGAGTTTGGGCTCGTTGAAACGCTTTTTTCCAAATGCGCATGCGTCGGACAGTTCCAAACCAGTTTGAAGAGTGGTTGGAACAAACCTATTATGTATTTGTTTTAGTTTCCGAGCTTAAAATAGGTAACAGAAGAGTTGTGATCATTCTGAGAAAATATATATATATATTATATATGTCTCCGAGCTGAAGCATATCTAGACAGAAATCAGAGAACATTTTTGGTCTCATGTCAATTTATCGTTCAACGTTTGTGTGACATCAAAATTTAGTAAATGTTTTGGTTTCATAAAACAAAGTTGTTGTTTCGATACCCGATTGAGTCACACTTATTTTTAGTAGTTCGTAGATCGCCCTCGAAACCCTTATGCCGAGGGTGATGTGTCTGTCCGTCCGTAGTAGTTTGGTTTATATCCTCCGAACCGTTCACGCGGGAGAGTTGAAATTTGAAATAATGGTGTAACTTTTTGACCCGCACATAGAAAAAAATATTGAGAAGTTAAACATTTAATATGCGCATGTGTAATGACCAAAATTATGCTAAGCTTAAAATTTGTATTTTCGACAGGGTTATCAAATAAAAGCCCTTGAAGAGTATATATTACAAATATATATAACATATTATGAGTATTGTGCTTCTTTACGCCAGATAAATTTCGAGTTTTTATCGAGATATCGATACTGTTTCACCAAACTGCCGCTTGGGAGGTTTAGTATAGGGGTGTAGCATAATGAACCACTTTTTGAGACCCAGTTTCTATAGAGATGATTAGTAATGACGTCACAAGATGGCGTAAGCTTTCGATATGTATTCGATTCGGTTTGTTTAGGTTCCTTTACCTTATCACCTGTTATCAATCCTATGTAAAATTAATGGGAGAATTTTCTCAACTTTTTAAATAATTAATTATTAAATTATTATTAATTTATAAGACTTTTCAACCTTTGAACGTTATTATACTAAGTCTATTTTAACAATATAAGATAAGAAAACATTAAAAATTTCCGTTCTAGTGGTTTAAAAAAGTATTATTGTGAGTGTGTTTTATTGTGGTGATACCGTCCGGGTCCGTTCTTATTTATTGCTTATTTTTTAAATCGTTTTTCTATTTTAGTTTGTATATTATGTCTTCCACCTTCTCGAGCGTTATGAAAATTTCATCTATACTTCATTTTATTCGGAGGACAAAGCTATTCTTCGTAAAAGTATGTCAGAGTACTTAAGTAATATTAAATTAATGTATTAAATTAGTTTTTTAATCAAAATTTGAAACAAGTATACATGCGAGACACTCATATCTTATATTATTATACTCCTTAATATAGATAACAAAAAATACACAAATAATAATAGTAATAACAGTCTGCTCATTGTCTCGTCATCAACGTCTTTTTCCTGGGCTGGTCAGTGATCTATTGTATAGTATATAATTATGTTCCAACATCGGTTAAATATAATGCACATTGTAAGTAACCAGGAACAAACTATTATTAGCAAATAATCTTTTATTACCTAGCAGATTAAGTATCAGAGTATCACTATCTTTCTACAAGTCCTGTACCCTGAGTATACTTCATTGAGTTTCAAAACTTGAGAAAAATTTATTTTCGGACACACAATATGAACACGAACACACCCTGTGAATTTTTATGGCAATAGGAAATACAAAAAATCAAGTATAAAGATTATTAACTCAAATAGCTTTTTCGATGTTATGACCCTTCACACAAATA
The DNA here is from genome assembly GCA_951217055.1 of Gerris lacustris. Classification (NCBI taxonomy): domain Eukaryota; kingdom Metazoa; phylum Arthropoda; class Insecta; order Hemiptera; family Gerridae; genus Gerris; species Gerris lacustris. The sequence goes on along the minus strand of OX578280.1, from coordinate 70,339,205 downwards.
CTCATTTTTAATAACTGAAACGAAAGTTTTTAATGTTTTCTTTGTTACACTCGTTAAAAAAGACTTGGTACAACAATGTTCAAAGGGTGAAAACTCTTATAAATCAATAATAATTTAATAATTAATTATTTAAAAAGTTGAGAAAATTCTCCCATTCATTTTATATGGGTTTGATAAGAGGTGATAAGAAAAAGGAACCTAACAAACTGAGTTAAATTTTCGAAAGCTTTTGTGACGTCACACTAATCATCTCTATAGTATTGTTCCCTCTACCCCTTCCTTACTCTGAGCAATTTGACACATTTGTTTGTTTACAAAACTTTTTGATAATGTAGATAGATAATAAAGTATGTGCTTAATAACCTACAAACCCCTAAAAAGTACTTGGGTGTAAGTACTTCCCTCTGATGTTTATTTAATATCAAATGCACAACAAACAGTTGAGATTAATATTCTACTCTCTGTAAATAACTTTCAACAAACCATCCAAATTTCTTCAAAGTAGGATGAGCACTTCTAAAGATATTTGTGATAACAAAGAAAGGTTTGTGCGCATGTGCAAGAGAAAGGAATGGGCGGCTAAAGTCAAATTGATATGACTATATGACACTAACAATGGGTTAATTATGACATTCTATCTAAATCCATTTAAAACAAAGTAGTTTATAAGATTTGGGAGTTCGCAAAAATTAAGCGACAGAAAGTACGCGACCTCAATGCTTCCGAGTTTGTCAATGGTAACGGAATATAATTTGGCATATAATAAAATGTAGAAGAAAAAATCGTATATTGTATAACTTGTTATTAAATAAGATTTCAACTGAAATCCTTGAAATATACAAAACAAATCCAATTAAATCAGCATAATGCTATATAACTATGAATTTCATGCTAATATGAGTGATTTTTATATGAATTTAGTTGTAAAACGAGCTTTGCTCGGGCCTTTGCATCTAATTGGTATTCGTGTGTCGACACGTTATGGTGGAAAACGCGATTTCTAAATTTTCCAAGCTATTAAACACTACAGAACTGTGAGTAAAGCTCAATTCTATCGTGTTCAAACTCTAAATTGTTTCTTTAAATTGGACAATGTGGGTTTTTTTTATTTGGAAAACTGTTATCGCTAATTAGATAATTAAATAAATGTGTTATAAATATAAAATTGATGCTTCATTTTTTTTTAGTTGAATTTGAGTTCTTATATATATATATATATATATATATATATATATATATATATATATATATATATATATATATATATATATATATATATATATATATATATATATATATAGCTAAATAGGTCATGTTAAATATAGTTCATTCTATATATAGTTTGAATTATAGTCGTATATATAGTACTTGTTTTATTAATATTTCATGTTACTTATAGTTCACGTTATTTAAAGTTCGTGTAATTTATAGTTCGTGTTATATATAGTTCAGGTTATTTATAGTTCGTGTTATATATAGTTCATGTTATTTATAGTTCATGTTATATATGTAGTTCGAATTAGTGATTACCTTATTACATTCCGAACAAATTAAGTTTCAAAATAATTACAAGATAAAAAGAACCTTTTATATACCACGTTTTTAAATAATTTTCTGTGGAACGGATCTCGATGACACCAAATCTAAACCGTGCCTTCGACATGCCCCCGTGTAGGGACGGTAAGAGAAGACAAATGTGTACAAGTAAAGAAGTGCAGATGCAGAAAGTGTAAACAAGCCTGGTTGTCACACGTCAATTAATTTATTAAATCACAAATTTGAAACCCGTCTAAATGAAGATCGTAAATATGGGACATGTCAAAACAAATATAATAACTTGCGGATTTTTTCGAAACGAATTAAATTCTGCTGAAAGATGGCTAAAAGTATTAAAATATTGCATTGTCATCGTGTTCTGAGCTATTCTAAAATTTTTAAATGTCAAGCTTCTCGGGAAGTTAGTTAAAAATCAATTGCAAGATTTATTATTGGACAGACAAACAAACAAACAAGAAAGCAAGCTAATAAAAACGTAGTAAAAATCATTTTATTTATTATTTTTTTATATACAGGGCATTTTGGTTGTGTGAGTCATGTGGAAGTTTTTTTTTTATATAAAAAAAAAAAATTAAATTCTAATAACAATCATGGTTATTGAGTTTTTATAAGCAACGTCATTCTACAGTGTGTGTTAGGTGGGTGATGCTATATTTGATATAATTGTTTTTGTACTGGTACAGAGTCTATGAGGCAAGTTTCAGCTCGAAAGGATGACTAGAAGAGAGTTAATTACTAAATTAAAAATTACAGATTTTTACGACCGACTACATCCAGCCATCATCAACTTTTATTAATAACAATTTTCGATTTTGTCACAAATGAAATATCTTTATTTCTAATAGGGAGAAAAAGTTATGATTTTGAATTAGTTTAGAGGGACTATAGTAAGTAATTTCATCACTGAACTCAAAAAGTAGGGAGAAAAAGTTAAAGTAGGGCGAAAAAGTAAAGTAGGCAGAAAAAGTAAAGATCGCAACTAAATTATTTTATAAATAGTATAAAATGAATGGCTAATGTAATGAAGTTGTTGACATCAGGTTGGCGATACTTCTTTTTCGACCATATTCATCTTTGTTTATAACCTGCATCTAAATAACCTTCTATTTGAGTTTAATTCCAATTCTTATTTGTTTTTAATATTGAATCTCTTATATCTGCTATTAAAAGTGCTAATAATTATTGTTATTTATTAAAATAATAAATAAAAACCGTGCAATGGACGAATATGTGTATTTTGTCCCTACTGGAGATAAAATATTGTATGTACCTCGGCTGTGCCTCGGGAGCTAATTAGAGTTATTCCCTCGGCTGCGCCTCGGGAATTAAAGAGTCTAATTCCCTCGGCTTCGCCTCAAGAACCAACTTTTTTCGCTCAAGGAATAATGGCTTACTTTACTCCCTAGATGCATAAATAACTATTCTTTTAATTTTGCCTCGGGATTTTGGGACCATGGTTCCTTCGGCTTCGCCTCAAGAACCAACTTTTTTCGCTCAGGGAATAATGGCTTACTTCACTCCCGAGGTGCATAAATAACTATTACTCTTGAGCGAAAATATTTTTATTTAAAACCCCGTATATGACTAATAAAATTTGTCGTCTGATGTTTGCATTTTAGGTTTTGGACCATGCAGAACTTTTTATTAAAAATAACTTTTTTTGTGAAATTAATAACAAAAAAAGTTTACAATATGCATATAACTTCTTGGGACACACTATATATAAGAAAGGGTTAATTAATATATACATATATATATATATATATATATATATATATATATATATATATATATATATATATATATATATATATATATATATATATATATATATATATATTTATATATATATTATTAACCCTTTCTTAAGCAGTGTTGTTTATCCATAAATAAAATGACAATATAGTGTTACCAATCTTTATCCTTAAAAGTAAATAACTAACTCGCCTTGATCCAAGGTAATATTTTCAGGATATGTTCAGGTTAAATAAAGAAATATTAAGGTAGGTTGTTTATATCCCCATATAAGTGAGTTACGACTCAACCCTGCTTTTCTAGCTTCAAATACAACCATTTGAGTTATAGATCAGAAACTATACTACAACTTTACTTTCTATCTCTGAATTTAGTTTTGTTTAATAAGCATGTTTTATCTACGATTGATACGAAATATAAACATTGTATCTCTGTTTAGATGCGTAGAAAGTAATTCTTTACGTACTTGTATTCATTGCGCATGCGCGTTTCATAAATCCTCTTTTTTTCCGCCCTAGTGCGGTAAAAATGAAGAATTTTTTACCTTAACGCACGATTAGCGAGTTTGTTTACAATCAACAAAACTGATTTGCTGTTTGTTTAATTGAAGTAACTGTTTATATAGTGTTTTTAGTGAAAAACACAGCGATTTATGTCATTATGACGAAAATGAGGAGAATAATACGCCCCCCGAAATAATTAATTCGGCACAAAATACAACTAATGAATTAATGTCCTCTTTATCAAAAGAGAAAATACGAACTTACATACAGGAAGTTTATTTATTTCTTTATTTATTATTAAAACCCAACAGTCGTAGATAAAGTAGGTTACGCAAATCGTGCGAAAACTGCATTTTGCTTTGCTCGTGTGGTTTTACTACCCTCGCTGTCGTTCGGGTGCAAATTCCACACTCGCATGCAAAATGCTACTTTCCGCACTAGACACGTAATGTACTACTACGTTTCACGTTATTACTTCTTCATGACTTATACTGTTTTAGTTTTAGTAATGAATTATTCTTGTTTTACTATGTTTGCCCCCCTACAATAAGGACTGAATTGTAGATGATATTTCGTATGAGAGGTGGCTACGGATTTGTTTTGTCCTGTTTTATACTGTTATAGGATATTTGGGTATACAAGATTGCCCAACTCTGGTGGTGCATAGAGGGTACCTATATTTTATATGAGGCAATTTGTTCATAATATTTTTTATGGCCATTTGGTTAAAAATTAATTTGAATGATAATAATCTGCTAATTAGTGTGGCACATAGCTTCGTTGTGATTGATTTCACATAGGGTAAAGGCACCTAATATGGCACAGGTAGGTAATATGGCATTGTGGGTTTTCTCTTGAACCAAGAGCTAATTTCTGTCAGCGAATGAGTCAACGAAATAGTTATAGAGTAGTGCCGCTAGGGAGATAGTGATATATCTTATACTCCTCACCGTTTTCTCAATATTCAGCCATTTCCCAAACTTAGTGTCAACAAAAGTTTATAGTGATTCCTTTTGACCGGCCAAAAGTAGTGTAATGTAAGTACTTAACTAATATATGGTTACAGATATATATTCAGTATGTTGTGTAGATTAAGGTGCCCCCACCAGTTTTATGTTTTCAATTCATTGTTTATTTTATGGAAGAACTGATGTGAAAAACCTGATTCTCCCAAATATGGCATATGAAATATTCTCAATTAAGACCTATGCCATATTAAGGGTGCTTTTTCATCAATGCGATCTAATATTCAGCATTTAATAAATAAACATATTAATTTCTTACAATTATAATAGATAACTATTTTACATTAATGTACGGAGATAAAAACCAGATCATTGCTGTGATTTCCATGGTATGCCATATTAAGTGGCTACAATTTTTATCATCGTTTTTGGATTTTTTCCTTTTAAAAATTCTCAGAAGTCTTGTGTTAAATATTTAGTCATTGTAGCGTTGGCTCATTATACTTAAGTAGTTAATCTATCACTAGGATTTTTTTGTGCTACAAAATTCGCTATTTGGGGGGGTGAAATCTATTGCCGAAAAACACTATGCCATATTAGGTGCCTTTCCCCTATAGTATAATGATTTTAATCTATAATAGTCGGTCCTTTTTTCTTAAATCCCTTTGTCTTAGTACTTATTTAGACAAAGAAATATGTACAGAGTAGTATATATTATTGATTCTAAATTACTATTAAGACAAAGGGATATTTAGTCCAATGTACCTCGGGACAAAGGAATATCTCACTTGTTTATATAAATGTGATAATATTCTTTATTATAATTAACTATTAAGACAAAAGAATATTAAATATAAGCTAAGAAAACTGTAGAACTCATGGCCCCAGAGAGTTCTGTATACGATTTAGTCCTACACGTAAAAACACTCGATTTTATAATTGCGTAATAGAACTGTCCCAGGAGTCTCAATTTATATTTTTATTTAAGTTAAAGAACAAAATTAGTCTCGAGGTCCCTAGACTCGCTGTGCTATTGAAGAGGTATGTCAAATAGAGAGGTGGGGGAACCAAACCACCTCCTACTCCCTTTGTCTATCTTCCTCCCCGCGTTCTCCCTATAATAAAAACTATTAATAGTTTTAGCCATCTTTAACACTTCACAGCGGTGTTGATGTTATGGTATTTGAAAAAATGTTTGTTTCATTGAAAAGATGAAGTTAGATAATTTCCCGACCTAAAATTCCAATTTTAAATTTGAAGTTCACGCACACGCGAGTGTTTCGCGCGAACGTTTGGGTGGATATTGTTGTCCAACGAAATCGTCCAGGGCATTGGTAAAATGAACATGTCTCCGAAATTTAATCAAAATCGGTATACTTTTACTCAAGTTATCGTTACAAGTTTAACACGGAAACACAGACCAACAGACAGACAGACAGACCAAAAATATTCCCCGATGTCTGAAACGGATTTCTGTGTTGGAATTTTTAAAATCGGAGACATAAAATTTATTCGTTCTCAAAAGTGAACACAATGCTTCCATTACCTTCGGTAAGCTCGGAAGCAAAACGGGAATAAAATAAAATAAATTAGACAATATTAGGTCGTAGGAGGAAAACATAACTAAATTTACGCGAGGATGCTATGTGCCATACTAATCGGCTCGCTATCTTATGTGAGTGATGTAGCCATGTGCAAAACAACACTTTATTTTAATCATTAAATAAATAAATAAACAATTAATGCATAATCAAATAAGATTTGAAAAGAAAAAAAATATATTGTTAGGTGTATTATTAAAAGTACCCTTAAAATTAATAATTGAAGAGGAAAATAAAAAATAAATAAATAAATAGCATACGCAGGAAATATTTCACCTTCCTACCCCCCTCCCTTGGCTGGAGGGGTGATAAAGTGTGGTGTGCCCCCCCCCCCCCTCTTCTACAAGGGGCAGGCGGCAGGCTACAGGTGCCGGGGTGGAGATCGATTGAAGGTTTTCAAGGGGGGTGGGATGTGCGCAGAGCATGCGCCGCTTCCTAGGTATCTCACCGCTCTCGAACTCCGACCGATTCGCGCAAATACGGGGCCGAACTTGCCTCAGAGGGAGGGGGTAGGTCTGGGGTAGGAAGGTGGAAAGGTTGAAATTTAAGTCAGGCATGGTACCACAACGAGGAAAAACGAGGGAAAATCCTGCCAACCTATTTTTTTTCTTCTTTTTTTGTTATCATGAGATAAGGATCCATTTGACAACGAGTTGGATTGTGGTTGGAGGCCAGATCTTTTACTGATAACAAAAAAAAGCTTCTTAAAAAAAGAAAGAAGATAAGGAATAGTAGAAAATTGGATAAGCTAAGAATTGGATGGTTTCCTTTTACGAAATCATGTAATGAATATTTTACCTTCTCTATAAAGGTCATCGGTCATCACAAAGTCCCTTCTAATTGTATTCAAATCCTCTAAAGTTAACTATCTCTTCTTTAACAATAAATTTAACCTAAATTATAAATATTAAAAATATATATATGTAAATATAGCTAACTGGATACTACTGTTTCGCTATAGTATAAAGAAAAATATTCCTTACACCTTCTTTAGATTGTTACTCTCTTCTGTTTTTTACTTTCTCATATAAAGAGAAAGTATTGTGATGGCGCGAAAATTCGATTTTGAGATTTTGATGGATTTACACGTTTTGAGGTCCCCTGAGTCCAAAAAAGTGGTTTTTAAAAAATGTCTGTCTGTCGTCTGTCGTCTGTCGTCTGTCGTCTGTCGTCTGTCGTCTGTCGTCTGTCGTCTGTCGTCTGTCTGTCGTCTGTGCAGACGCCTGGAGCCCAAACTACTGGGCCGATTTTGACGAAATTTGGCATACATGTTCAGAAAAATCATACCCCGAGGCGAAATCGAGAAATGAATTTTAGCTCTAAATTTGGGGGCGCTACCCCCCAAAAACTCTGAAAAAACATGAAAAAAAATTATTTCTCGAAAACGGTTCCGACGATTTTGATTAAAAAATTCTAAAATGTAGTCCATTTGAATACGAATCTAACGATATAAGCCGTTTTCCCGGGAAAAATCTAGTTCCTGAGATATTAGCTTAAAACGCGGACGGAGAGAGCCCGGGTTCGATTCCCCGACCAGGAGAAGTTATTTTTATGATAAATTTTGATGAAATGTTCAATAATATTTAAATGTACATTTGAAAACTAATAAATGGAAACACTGGGCTAAGTAATTATAAACTCATATATGAGAAAGTTTGTCTGAGTTGTCTCGGACCGATTTTTTTTTTTTACAAGGGGAGTAGAGTAACAGAATAAACAAATGTCATTGTTATTTAAATTTCATGGGTTTCTAAACTATGGTCAAAAATAATTTTCCAGATAACTGATTGATATGATTAAGTCAATGGCTAACATTTATTGAAAACATTATAGCTCAAAATATTAACATTAATTTTCTTTCGATAAGCGAGATGTGTGTTTGGTATTTTATTTTCTTTCTCTTTAACCATATCTAGAGAGTAATCTTTAACCTCAAGAATACTCTTTAGTGTTTTATCTCAATAATCTAGTAAGAACATAAGTAATCCATTCTCTGCGGTGTTTCATCTCTAACAACATCTGAACTAAGAAGTATTATCGTCTTTCTTTTTAACAAAATCTCAAAGAGTACTCTTTGGTGTTTCATCTCTAACATGTAGTAAGAACATGAATAATGCATTCTCTTTGTTAATTCATCTCTAACATCTAGTAAGAACATGAATAATGCATTCTCTTTGTTAATTCATCTCTAACATCTAGTAAGAACATGAATAATGCATTCTGTTTGGTGTTTCATCTCTAACATCTAGTAAGAACATGAATAATGCATTCTCTTTGGCGTTTCATCTCTAACATCTATTATGAACATGAATAATGCATTCTCTTTGGTGTTTCATCTCTAACATCTATTAAGAACATGAATAATGCATTCTGTTTGGTGTTTCATCTCTAACATCTAGTAAGAACATGAATAATGCATTCTCTTTGGTGTTTCATCTCTAACATCTAGTAAGAACATGAATAATCCATTCTCTTTGGTGTTTCATCTCTAACAACATTTGAACTAATGACAAAAATGTGCTTATGGTCTTACCATTAAATTACTTCTTAAGTGAACTTAAAGCTTTCTCTTTAGTGTTTCATATCTCTAACTACGTCTGAACTAATGCAAATTATGGTCTATTTAACCAAATCTCATACTAACCTAAAGATTGTGTAATGTTTCATCTCTAACAACATATTGTACGAACATAAATTAAGTATTTTCTTAACCGTTTCATCTCTAACAATGTTTGAACTGATGTGCATTATGGTATTATCTTTTTTTAACTAAATCTCGTTCTAACCTACTGTTACATATTTATTTGTAGTATTTAGGGACTTTACTTATTGTTATTGTTTACTGAATTATAACCTTCTTGATTGTTATTGTTTATATATTAATTATATTGTATTAAAAATTATTGACTCTACTAGTTCTCTTTTGTACATATTTCCTACCCTGTGTTGTTTTATCTCTAATAACATCTCGGACGAACATAAATCATTGCTTTAAGCGGTTTTCCTCTAAACACTTATAAACAAAGATGCTTTTAGTTTATTCTCTTGAAGCCTCAAGAAGAATTTCACGGGGTGAGTCTATTCCCTGGCGATTTTACAATCTGTATATAATTTCTGCAGCAAAGCGAGTAGCAACTAGCTCATTAATTTACTCGCTACTCTGGGCGAGTTTACAATCTGTATACAATTTCTGCAGCAAAGCGAGTAGCAACTAGCTCACTAATTTACTCGCTACTCGTGGGTGAGTTTACAAGCTGTGAGTAATTTAGTAGCTCCCTAGTTTACTCGCCAACTTGTAAAATCGCTCTTATGATTATAATTATTATAAGTAATCTAAAGAGTACTTTATGATGTTGCAATTATAACGACGTACATGTGTTATGTATATACATGACACATCTCTACTTTACTGTTTTATGGTCTTTAACCTCAAACCACATTTTGTATTAACCAAAAGGCAGTCGAGGTAAAGGGAACGGAATCACAAGAATATCCAGTGGTAAAATACTAAACCGCAAAACAGCAATGCAATGGTGGCGAAACAAACTGCTTAAGGCTCTACCGCTCTTTGAGGTTATAAAAATCATTAAATTGAAAGTTTTATTGGTTTTAAGCAAGATATCAAAAATCTAATCACAGGCTTCATTCCTAATTTTAATTCTGCACAATTTGAGCCCTATTTCAACTTCCTATGATAAATAGTACAGGCGCCATTTCAATACAACGATAGAACTCGTTGTATTAAAATGGCGCCTGTACTATTTATCATAGGAAGATGAAATAGGGCTCAAATCGTGCAGAATTAAAATTAGAAATGAAGCCTGTGATTAGATTTTTGATATCTTGCTTAGAACCAGTATAATTTTAATTTTAATGTTTTTCCTAACCTCAAAGGGCGGCAGAGCCTTAAGATGAGGCGCTTTATAAGTAGTCTGTAATGGTCGAATCTTCTACACTGGTGACGTCAGTTGTCTTAAGCCACTTGTTAGGTTTGTAGTATCCTTTGCTTAAAAATTCTTGGAACTTTGTTATAATTTTAAAACCCTTAATGTTTTTTTGTTACACAAGCAATGCATGATTGTTTTGCTGTTTAGCATTTTACCCATGGCTATACTTGTGGCCCCATTTCCTTTACCTTGACTCTAAAGTCATCTTTTGATTTCAGTCTTTAACATAATTTTTTACTTATAGTTTTTAAACGTGTTTCAGGGTAAGGCGGCGGCGGCCTGGTCGGATCATAGACGTGTTTCCTTAGCAGAATCACATCACCACTACCCTCATAGGACAAGACATGCCGACCATCACCACGTTCACACCAAGTGGAGATCGAGAAACAGGGTATGTTTCATTTACATTCATATGTAAAACTATTATAATCTTTTGTAACACTAGCTATGTACTCGTGTCACGGTATAATATGTTGTATCACATAGTTAGGGCTGTACTGCTTATCCTCTCTTTACCATACCTATATAATATCTACTCTTTAGGAATTAACTTCCATTCTAAGAATCTTCTAAATGTTTTAAGCAGTTTTCAACAGAACATGAAAATTAAGAAGTTTGCCTGCCTCCTGTAGAGCCCACATTATTGAACGAGTGAAGTGAGTTTCAACACTTATACACTTAATATTTTCAAGATGGAGGCCACTTATTACTTGGAAGTATAATATAGCAAAATTGATGTAAATTTTTGCTTCCTAGTTTACCGAAGGCAACGGAAGCTAACTAATCGTTCTGAAGAACATAAATTGTTTATTTCTCTGATTTCACTGTCCAAAATCCCCTGTCCTGATTTAGACATCAGGGAACGTTTTTGGTTCCATGTTTGTCAGTCGGTCTGTCTGTCACTCAATTTTAATATAAGTTTCAACCTTCTGCACTCATTTTTTACCTCTTCAACATGTGCTCAAATATATACATTTATTTAAAAGTATATCTTCAAAATTACAATGATTTGGACAGATTTAAAAAAAAACGGGGGAAAGTGTTAAATTTATTAGACATTATTGAGTTGTAAAAGCAAAACAACAATAAAAGACAAAATAGGATGCGAGGAAGCTATGTGCCACACGAATTGACTATTTTTTGTTATACGGTCTGAGTATCAAATTTGCAATACTTGATGTGTGCAGGTGGTTGAAATTAATCTGGGGCTATCTGCGGGATAATATCGAATAAACAGGTCAAGTGTGTGCTAGTCAGCACACAGCGAGGGTCTGTAGGCCACACTATATAGTGTTTAACTGTAAAGTGTATAAACAGTGTTTTTTTAAAATGCTAAAAATATTACTTTGAACCATTCTAAGGGTCTGATATTCTCAAAACACACTCTGATAAAGTATTTTTTTGCTACTGAACCGGACTACAACCATATAAGACATCGAAAAGACCATAATTATAAAAAAAAAAAGTATTTTGTCAATAAAAAATAAAATAATATTTTTTTCGAAATTTCCAAAAAGTGGTATCTTTACTTTTGGTCGAAGAATGTTTAGGAATTTTTTCAGATTTTTTGCACTTCACATAAGCGAGATAGAGGGGTAGGGGGGCACGTTTCAAACTCGCCTACGCTCGCCCTATCAAAGTTACAACCAAAGAATTATATATTTTTGTAATCAGCTCGACGTACCCTTTCATATGATACACGGTGTCGAAAAAAAATAAACAAATTTTAACCCTTAAGTTTTTTTACCCTAATTTTTTTAAAAAATATTTTTTTAAGTCGCTATATTTTTAAAATATGTGGGCAGGTAGAAAAAAGTGATGAAAAAGAAAAAGTAATCGGACGAAAGGTGTAGCCGTGAGAGCACGCGAGAGGACTGACAGACAGACACACGCAGGAAAATATAAGGGTCCTTGGTTTTGCCTACGGACCCTAAAAACCATCCAAAATTCTCGAATATCAGATGAGTACTTTGGAAGTTATAGGTGTAAATATATGTTTGACTGTGTGCATGTGGAAGAAAAACAAATGGGCGTAGAATGTTGAAACTTATATGGGACCAACCATAGGGTAATTATGTACTATCATTTCCAAATTTCATTAAAGTCGGACAAGTAGTTTTGAAGGTATGTTGGTTCGCAAAAATTGAGTGACAGACAGACACGGAACAAAATGTTCCCTGATGTCTTGAACTCTGATTTCTGTGTTGGAATTTTGGAAATCGAAGACATTAACATTTTTCTTTCGACAGAACGATCACATAGTTTCCGTTATCTTCGGTAAGCTCGGAATCAATACCCATTGCCAACAAAATATATATTTATCTACGATTGATACGAAATATAAACATTATATCTCTGTTTAGATGCGTAGAAACTGATTATTTACGTACTTGTATTGTATTCATTGCACATGCGCGTCTCAGTTCTGAACAATTCCTCTTCTTTACCACGCTAGCGTGGTAAAGAAGAGGAATTCTTCAGCTTTACGCACGATTAGCAAGTTTGTTTACATTTAACAAAACTAATTTGCTATTCTTTTATTAAAGTAACAGTTTATATCGAGTTTTTAGTGAAAAACAATGAATGAATCAAGTGGCTTTGACGAAAATATAGAGAATAATACTCCTCCAGAAATAATTAATTCTGCAAAAAATACAACTCAAGATTAATGCCATCTTTATCAAGAGAAGAGATACGAACTTACATACAGCAAGTTTATTTTTTTCTGTATTTATAATTTAAATCTAACAATCGTAGATAAAGTACGGTACGCAACTCGTGCGAAAACGACATTTTGCATTGCTCGTGTGGTTTACTACCCTCGCTGTCGCTCGGGTGCAAACTCCATACTCGCATGCAAAATGCTACTTTCCGCACTCGACGCCTAATGTACTATTATAGCACATAACATGTGAAATAATGTAGTTATGTTATTTAATAAAGAACAAACATTGATATACAATTTATAAAAGACTGACACACAAGGGGACGGACAAAATGCAAAGATTATAATGAGGTCAATGATAAAGACTTCTGACCCTTAAAAAATCAATCTCATTTGACGACTAACTACTTAAATATACATAGATAAGACTTCAAAGTCGTAATATTCTTCCTTTCTGTTTTTCTTTTATTATTTTGTCATTGAAAAAGGAAAATTATTCAAATGTACGTTGAAGACCTTGAAGGAAAACTGTCACGATAGAATCCACTGTAGTGTAGGGTCATTTAGAAAGACAAATTGATCTTCTCAGAAGATGGAAAAAACAAAACAAATAGGCTTTTTTGAAAATCTAGAAGGACAGTGGGTTTATCAGAATCATACACTTGACCTGAATTAATGTTATCTGATAACAAAAAAAAAAGGTTCTGATAGTGATAGCGAGTAGAATGATAAACATCGTCACTAAACTATACCCTTGATAGGTTGCATGTCAGATATGATCTAACACTGAATCTGTGACCGCAATTAATTCCCTAATGAAATACCCTGAGGACAGTGGGAGGATAATTTTCCAAGCCTAGTTTAATTATTTATGCAATTCGGTCATTGCCTGACCTCCCATATAGGATGAAAACATTAAATTTTAAAACCTCCTAGAAAACATTAACAGTCAAAAAAAACCTTTACGAAAGAACAAAAAAACGAGAGTTCATTAGATTAAAAATGTCAGGAAAAATTTGATAATAAAATTCAGGGAAAATTTTGACTTTGAATAAATATTACATTTCCTATAAATATTATAAACATTTTTACTTTTCCTCACTACCTATAGTAGGAAATATATTGGTTTCACCAAAGTATTTTTTTTTTTCGAGATTTCAACGGAATTATCCGTTTTAGGTGTTTTTAAGACCTCCTGAGTGGTTTTCAGCATGACGTCTGTATGTATGTGTGTTATCATCGTAGCGCCCAAGGTATTTAACCTAGAGAGTTGAAAAAGCAGAAAAATCAGTCCTTACCTGTAGTGGTGCTGCCCGGAAAATCAACTTTTTCTGCCATCTTGAACCCAGTTTGCTGAGTCAGCAAAAATTAAAAAAAATCGTAATAAATTAAAAATGGTCCTGATCAAGTTGAAATTTGGCAGAAATGTACCTCTTTGTATGACTAATAAGCCCACCAAATTTCATTTTGATATTAGCAGCCATTTTAAAGTTATCAATTTATGAAATTTGAAACTTTGACGGTTAATAATACCGAAAGTATAAATATGGTTTTTGACATATTGGATATCGTTGGAACCGGAAAAAATTAAGGAACAAATATAAAAAAACCCGATGAAATTCCATTAATTAGTTTAAAAGTTATAAGCGAATATAATTATTATTTATTAGTGCATTAATTTTGATGACGTTAGAGTTTGTTTACATCTGTCAAAATACCGCCAAACTTCAAATAATTAAATAAAATATAGGTATTAAAAAAAAATATTTTTTTTAAAGAATGATAATAAATCAGTTAGTTCAGAACGGTCACCTATCCAAGTACTGACCACGTGCAATGCTGCAATGGAAACTCACTTCAGAGGCCACTAAAGTGGCCTCTGAAGTGAGGAAAAGTTCCAAGGTATCCCGTACCCGATTTTTTTAATTTACCTCCATTTAATTATATGCAAATCATTAAAAACATAATCTTAACATGTTTGTAAATAAAAAAAAATATTCTGCCAATTAGAGTGGCACATAGGTTCCTCGCGTCCAATTTTTTCGTATACTTAAATGATTTTATGCCTTTACTCAATATTTTTCGATGAAACCGCAAACATGTTGCAGATGTTTGCGCTCACCTGTGATTCAAAATAATCGATTTCGTTTAGCCAGGTTTGTTCCAATAAAGTCGGACTGGTGGCGACACACACTCATACACACATACATACACGAAAAAATTAAGGTCGTATTCGGTTTTCCGAATGTATGAAATGAAAAAGTATCCAAATAATTTTCAATTCTGACCAATCTATATATATAAAATTAAAGTTTTGTCTGTACATTGGTCAGAATTGAAACTTTTTTGGATACTTTTTCATTTTAGACATTCCAAAAACCGAATCCGGCCTTAACTTTTTTCGTGTATGTATGTGGGTATGTATGTGTGTCTGTCGCCCCAGTCAGACTTTATAGGCGCAAAACTGGCTAAATGAAATCGATTATTTTTTTTTCAGGGGTGAGCACAAACATGTTGCGCAATTTGTAGGCTTGGTTTTATCTAAAAATATTGAGTAGCACCAAAGTTATTAACAATTTTATAAAAAAAAGTATATAAAACATTACCTAAAAAAAAATAGGTTGACCCGCCGTAAACAAACCCCACAGATTCGCTATTCAAAATGTTTGGGTACTTCTAGACTACCTAGAGACTTGCGGTTTTTTACGTTTGGTCGGAAATTGGCCTAACCCCATTGAAAAAATCCGGAACGTTAAAAAAATATATCCCCCCCCCCCCAAAAAAATTAAAGATGGCGGACACACTTTAAAGTTTTTTTGGAGGCTTATTGTGGCTAAATGGTAAGTCGTATCGACAAGCTGATTGCACCAGCGGTAACTAATTTTAAAAGATCTACTAATTTAGTCCTATTACTTTTTGTCGTAATTTCATCGGTTCTACCTTAAATATAGCTAAATTTTATTTTTTTAAAAATAAATTTCACTTTGAGCGCTTATGGCGTCCGCAATTGTTGACCGATTTAATTTCTGATTGGAGTGCTTAAACCTCAAACTAATGCTCTTTAAATCAAGTATTTATTATTTTACTAATTGCTCCTATAACTAGAGTTATTAAATATTTACTGGTGCAACTGCCATATTGAATGAAGAGGCTGGTAATTAAATAATGCACCATCATTGTTGATGATTGTTCCCAGTCTAATTGGGTTTTTTCTTATTCATTATACCTTTTTTTTTTAGCATTGTTAGTTATTACTATATTACTTAGTTTCTACTGGCTATTTTTAAAATATATAGATAGAATTAAATTTTAAGTTAGCAACCGTTAAAGTGTAGATATGAGAGAGTTAGTGAGATACGATCTAAAGAAAAAAACTAAGTTTTTACCAACTAGTTTCGTAAAATATATTTACATCATCAGGGTAACTTACATATGTTAAATTTTAGAACTGACACCAATAACCTCAGTATCTGTTATCACAATATTATATCCAATTTTTAAATTTGTTATTCATCTCTCTTCTTATGTAGAAACAAGACAAGATTCATTAACAGACATTAATTGTCAATAATGTCAATTTATAAAACAGGTTTGTTTATATTAATAAAATAAAAAAAATATAAAAATTGTACGTTAAAAGCCCATATGGAAGTTACCCTGATGATGTAAATATATTTTACGAAACTAGTTGGTAAAAACTTAGTTTTTTTCTTTAGACCGTATCTCACTAACTCTCTCATACCTATATAGATAGAATCAAAACTATGATTTAGAGAGTATTATATTCTTAGTAATGGAATTAATGATGTGTAATATTGTAATATAGTCCTGATTTTATTCCTAGAAGGCTTTGGAAAAAAAACTATTTAGGAATTTAATTGAATTGCTAGGCCTACATGATTATAGGAAACATAGCCACTAATATCTAGCATGAGCCCCGCGCAGAGCGCGGGGTGAAAGCTAGTGTACAATAAAACTGTAATTTTATATCTATAGATGTTTCTAACTGTTTACTCCCACAGGTGGGAATTTTGAAGAATCTGGGGGCAATCCCATTGGCAAGACAAGTAGTTTATTGTGTATTAATAATTTAATTATTTTTACAAATTAAATACTGTGTTTATAAACTAAATATAATTGTTTTATAACCTTATATTCAGAGCCGGATTTAGGCTTTTGCCGCCTGTAGGCTAGGGTCGATTTGCCGCCCCTATTATAGCACGGGCGAGGGGGGGGGGGGGTGAAACACGACTTATTTGCAAGTCATCGCAATAAGCGGGGGTCCAGGGGCCCCGCAAAATTTAGAAGATTTATGAAGATCCTTGCAATTAGATTCCTACATTCCTACACCCAATAATTTAAAAGAAGTTCTAATATTTATTAAATGACATATTAAAGAGAAAGTATTGTGATGTCGTCAAATTCCATTTTAAGATTTTGAGGGATTTACACGTTTTGAGGTCCCCTGAGTCCAAAAAAGTGGTTATTAAAATGTCTGTGTGTCGTCTGTCTGTGCAGATGCCTAGCCTTAACTACTGGGCCGATTTTGATAAAATTTAGCATACATGTTTAGAAAAATCATACCCCGAGGCGAAATCGAGAAATTAATTTTAGCTCCAAATTTAGGGGCGCTATCCCCCAAAAACTATGAAATGATGTGAAAAAAAATATTTCTCGAAATGGTTCCGACGATTTTGATTAAAAAATTCTAAAATTTAGTCCCATTAAATACGAATCAAACGATATAAGCCGATTTCCCGGAAAAAATCTAGTTCCTGTGAAAATAGCTAAAAACGCGGATGGAGAGAGCCCAGGTTCAATTACCCGCGTGGTAGAAGTTATTTTTATTATAAAATTTGATGAAATGTTCAATAATAATTAAATGCACATACGAAAACTAATAAATGGAAAACAATGGGCTAGGTAGTTATGAAATCGTATGTTAAATAATTATTTCTGTCGTCTGAACGTTTTTCTGAGTTGTCTTGGACAAATTTTTCTACACTGTAGAGGTCCTATAAATAAATAAAATGAATAAATAAATAAGATTAGACTCCTCTAGGTTGCCCAGGCAATCTTGTAGAGGAGTACACAGAATACCAACAATTATTATCATATTAACATTATTACTTTCTCATTCAAAGAGAAGGTACTGTGAAGGCGCGAAAATTCGATTTTGATGGATTTACACGTTTTGAGGTACCCTGAGTCCAAAAAAGTGGTTTTTAAAAAATGTCTGTCTCTCTGTCTGTCTGTTGTCTGATGTCTGTGCATACGCCTGGAGCCTAAACTACTGGACCGATTTTGATGACATTTGGCTTACATGTTTAGAAAAATCATACCCCGAGGCGAAATCGAGAAAAGAATTTTAGCTCCAAATTTGGAGGTGTTGCCCCCCCCCCCCCCCCAAAAAAAAAAAAAAAAAAAAAAAAACTCGGAAAAAACGTGAAAAAATAGACTGACAATTGGTGTGGCACATGGCTTCCTCGCATCCTATCACGTACTTAATTGATTTTATGCTTTTACATATTTTCTAATGTGTTTAATTGTTTCCCCGTTTTTTTAATCTGTCAAAATTGTTTTGATTTTTACTTGAATTAAATTATCAATCAAGCAAAAGTTAAAGAGCGCATACGGTTCAAATTAATCTGGGGCTATTTGCGCAGTACTTTTGATAAACTATAAAAGTTTCATACAAATTAGATAAGTACGTTTGAAGCTATAAGTGTAAATTAATGTATGTTTGTGCGCATGTGGAAGAGAAACAAATGAACGCAGAAGGTGAAACTTATATGGGACCAACAATGGGTTGCTCATGACCTACCACCCAAATTTCATTAAAATTGGACGGATAGTTATATGTTGGTTCGCAAAAATTGACCGACAGACAGACACGGAACCAAAAATGATCCCTGATCTCTGAAACGGATTTCTGTCTTGGAATTTTTGAAATCGGAGACCTAAAACTTTTTCGTTCTTCGGAACGATCACATAACTTCCGTTACCTTTGGTAAGTTCGGATCGGAAGCAAAATTATTTCTCGAAAACGGTTCCGACGATTTTGATTAAAAAATTCTAATGTGTAGTCCATTTAAATACGAATCTAACGATATACGCCATTTTCCCGGGAAATTCGGACCGATTTTTTTTTTATATATTAGGTATTAATGAGTTTGTATAATTGAATTTATAATTTTATTATATATATATATGTTGTTTTTTTTTGTTTTTTTTTTTCTTTTTTCTTCTGTTGGGTCCATTAGGGTACCCTAATTGACCCAACAGAAGAAAAAAGTATTGAAGAAATAGGGACAACATACTACTTATGAATAAAAATATGTTGTTTTCTTGAATAAATAAAAAATATTGTGACGATGGCGGCACGGCGCTGGCAGAGCTGCATGGTTACCACAGGTTTGATGGGGCAACAAAGCTGTAAATTCGAACCCACATCAGCATCGTCACCATCATTATGTTAAAATAACAACATATTGAAATACTACGAGCTTATATCTCCGCCTTAATTTTGTGTTTATTATCTATTTAGTATCTATGTGGTTTACTACTCATTATAATAAATACCCTGACAGTTTGTACGGCCTCGGGAGAAGTGTTCTAACCTCCCAGAAGGAAGTAAGCAGCGCCCCTCTCTTATGCCCGCCGTTAGGAGCAATCGTAGCAACCGCATTCTAGGTTTGCAAGCAGAAGGTTGCGAAAGCAGAGTGGTGTTGCTCACACCACACGTCGCACTCTCCGACTAGCCGCTCTTATTGTACCCGAACCCTAACTTGTGCATCACAAATTATTATACCAATTTCGTACAAAAGTTTTGTTTGTAAATTTTGCCGCCCCTTAAAAATTTGCCGCTCTAGGCCGCGGCCTACTCGGCCTATTTAGAAATACGGCCCTGCTTATATTATTATATTATTGTTAAGCTATATTTACTGCATACATAGTCCCTTGTTGACTCGTGTCGAACTGCATTGTTATCCGTTTAATTAACAAAATGAATTATTCACTGCTATGTGTCAATTCATCAATTGAATTACGGAGGTCGGGGAGTTGTTTATCAATTCATGGATTTTGGTCTGAATAGAGAACTGGCATCCATGGAGTCTCAGGTCCCAGACTTGATTAAAATATTTTATATATGGGCCCCAAATCAACCATATGGTCTATACCATTAATTATTCCATGTTTGCTGTAATTTAAACCTCTGGCACTCTAAAATAACTTACACATTTTATTAGAAGTATAGTTTCTTAGTGGAGATATTGATCAAGAGAAAATAGTTTATACTTATTTAATAAAGCCTGTTTTACACAATCCAATTATACCTGTGTAAAACAGCTTGGTGCCCGGTGCAATACGCGCCTCGAAGGTGTTAAAGTCCGACGTTTCGCTTCCACTACTGGAAGTCTTCAGGGGTGTGGTGCATCATGTTGTTTACTTAAAGCAACAACAAAACATACTGACAACTGGAGTGAAGGACGGCGGATTTATATTAGCTTTCTGATACGTAGGTCTTACTTGGATTCCCCGGGGTTCCTTTAGTCGGGTTAATCCTTTGTTAGGATGACGCAATCAAGCAATCAATTATACTTGGGCAAAATAACTTTGATCAAGTTGTGGAACTTTTGAAGCATGGTTTTACACCGTCCAAGAAGTGGAACTTCGATACTCTATCAAGAAAAGGTTAAGATAAATTGATTAAATGTTGTTCCCTCTAGGACTTTCCATGGTATTTTTTAAGTTACAAAATATATAATCAACGTTTATTTTATTTTTAAATTTTACTTATTAAGTTTTAAAAAGTGGTAATATATATAACCTTCTGGTAAACAACAACATCACAACCTCACCTCATTGTCATTTTTTGATGGCTCATTCTCATAATTTTTGAGATGGGCGCCATTTTTGTTTTGATCAAGAAAAGTTGGGGGCCGTCCAACTGAACTTGGATGTCCAAGTTGACTTTTGGTAACCTGTCTACAAGGACCAAGTAGCGTGAGTCATTGCTAACTTTGTCCAAATATACTTTAACCGTGGAAACCCGAGATACTGGAAGGTATATTCTTTTGCAAGAACTCTATTTAAAAATTTTGGTTAAATGGATTGTCAAAACATGAACCCGTAACCCATAAGATATGACAAGTGCTATAGCTTTTGCTGATGTTATAATTATGGAATTATTTATTAATAAATTAAGGATTAATTAAGTCATAACTCATTAATATTGGCCTTTGATGTCCTTGTGGAGGAAAGTAAAAAGGTCGGACTGGAAATAAACGAAGATATTACCGAATATTTAAAAAATACCACCAGAGAAAAGAAAGATTAAACCTTGGAAATAAGGGCCTGAATAAGTTGCCTAATGGTTATCGAACAAGTAGTTTGGCCTTAACGTTCTACTACTACCAATAATATTTACGTCCGAGCCAAAAACTTTATTTACTTTTACTAGCTGGATTCCCTTGCTTCGCTACGGAGTTTATTATTTATTTTTCTTTTTTTTTCTTTTTAAATTTGATGGAAATAAACTACCGTCAAGAACATTAAAGTTAGTTTACTAAGTAAGAATATGCAGATACCAAAGAGAGTTCCTTTCCCTTATTTCTATACTCCCATCTCATTTAATAAAATAATTTGTAAGATTCCCTCATTAGTAATAGTTTTAGAAGTAAACTTTCCGAGAATAAACAGGTATTCCCCCCCCCCCCCTCCTTGGAGTCTTATGGCAATCCTGGATTGAAATTGGAATTAACTTTTATTATTTATAGATATCCTTACATCCTAATTAAATGCCCTTTCCCTAAGTAATAAGTTCCCTAACTTCAGAAGATCAGTCTCAGCTGATTTATCTTTTCTTTTTTTAACAATCCCCCTTATTTCCCCCGTTAGAGATCATATTTCAGAAAATCCATTTGGCATCAATTATTTTAGAAATTATCACACCCAATATAGTTTATTTTAGCGTTTCAAGTGCGGTGATAATTATAGAAGGACTTGAATCATAATGGCCTAGTGAAAAATCCTTTTACAAAAGTTTTTTATGTCATAAAAGGAAGGTAACTTCAAATTTCAAGGTTATAGGTTATAGTACAATTGGTCCCGGACATAATCATTATATTGAATTCTACATAGAAATGGCCACCATCTTGAATCAAAATTTTGGATTGAAAAATGATTAGTAAGCAACAATTCATGGTCATCGGTCTAGTGGTTTTAGAGATATTGCGGTCAGTCTGAGAAATTTGGATATTATGTATGTATAGATTAATTATGGTGAAATAGATATTTATGTAACTGGGCAGCAAAATGGAATTTTACTGACGAGTGACGAAGTTAGCCTCCAAGCCGGAGGCGAGGACAGGCTACGAAAATTAACTGCCGAGGCGAACCGAGGCAGGCATTGAATACACGTGGCAGAAATATTTCCTTTGCTGCCTTGTTGCATACAATATTTTATTTACTCAAGCTATTTAGATAAACAATGGAAGCATAATGTAAAAGAGTTAGTTTGAGATGAATCATCAACAAACTCAAACCAAAACAAGTCGTGCTCCAGTGTTGCCACTTCCTACTCGAGATTAATTATTCAAAGATCTACAATTCAAATCCTTTTTCAGTTTATCATTTGTAAACTTTTAAAAAATGTATAGTTTAGTTATATTATTATATATTTAGTAATAATATAACACTGCTTTGTGATAAAACTAAATTAAAATAACACAAATTAAAATAAAACTAAACACAAACAAAAACGGATGTTATGACACGCACTGATTAACACTCTACTTTCTCTGCCTAGGCAGGGAAATATTTCCCTGACTGTTTTAACTACTTTCCTGCCTGTTTTTAATAGTTTAATGACAAATCAGCGAATTTGTACTTTCCAGCCTAAAAACAGTTAAATAACGCTTAATTTTGCTGCCGTGAGTAGATAAAAACTGTTAACTGTTTATGTTAATATTGTTTTAGATCCATGATTCTTCGTACGGCGGGAGTAGCTCAGAAGATGAAGACCACGGTGGACTGTACGGCCATCAGAACGCTGCTGCCAACGCCTTGCTGTACGTCGGTCTTGGGACTGTTGCTATAGGCCTGGTAATAGCATTCGTCGGTACCGGTGAGAAGGGTTTCAAAACAGTAGAACTTCGTCTCATCGGCCCAATCATGATCGCCACTGGTCTTCTTTGCTGCCTTCTCAGGATCTTCCTCTGTGTCTGCCCTTCTTGCTGTCGGAAAAACGTCAAGAAGGCCAAACAACTCGATCCTAAGAGAGAATACTACAAACATCTTCCTTTCAGTTCTAGAGCTGAGCCAGAGGTTCATGAACTTTTATTTTTTTATAAACTTTTATTTAATTTACTTATTGTTTTGTTTATTTTTTCATCTCCAAATCTTGCTAGCTAAATTTTACCAACTTCCCGGATACATGTTAGCTCAAACTTGCATAGATGATGTATTTACCTTTACATACACAATGTTATTTTTTATCAGTAATGGCAACAAGGAAAATTTTTCATCGCCCCATAACAAAGTATTTGCATGAATTATTTCAAATTTTAGGACTAGTCGTTATAACCCCAACCACCCGGGGGGGGGGGGATTAAAAAAATATAAGTATATTTGAGTGTACCACATTTGCGAATTGCGCATGCGATTAAATTTGTATCTTCTCTACTTTGTGTGGGTCAAAAAGTTACGCCTGTATTTCAAATTTTAACTTTTTAGCTTAAACGGTTCAGGAGATATGAACCAAAGAGTGACGGACAGACAGACACATCATCCTCGGCATATGGGTTTCGAAAAGCATCTACGAAACCCTAAAAACAACCGGTAACGAAATCAACCGATGACGATAACTTGATTAATAGCTGAAATTTGGTACGAATATTCATTTCACCAATGCCCAGGACGAGTCCGTTGGACTTGGACAACGTTATCCACCCAAGCGTTCGCGTGACGTAAGCTTGAACTGTAAAATGTGAATATTAGGTGGAAAAAAATTTAATTTCATTTATTCTATGAGACAAACAACTTTAATTATTACAATTTTTTAATAAAACCAAAAGCGGTACTGCTATGAAGTGTTAAAGATCGCTAAAATTATTTATTTAAAGCGGGCCTAAACGTTTGAAATACAGAAAACAATGTTATTACCGACGTCTGACCTTACGTTCTAACGTAACGATTTTAATAAAACTTCATATTCATTGATGCAGGCAGAAGTTTTGTGTAGTGAAGTGATACATTTTATAATTGTTGACAAGGTTATGTCCGGAGCATGTAGTTGGGTAAAATTGTAAGAATGCGTGGCTCCCCCATTACTAGACTTTTATTTACAATCATAATCTTTAACTATCAACTCATCATGATACTTTATTTTTTCAACATTCAATACATATTTATTTTAAATCATTATTGTGTATACTAATAAATCATTATGAAATTAAATAATAATAATAATAAAAAAATTTAAAAAATCTGTTTGGAATCTGCCTTAAGTTCTTAAGATCATTATTTAACCCGCAGGCAACTATACCTACATTTGTAAAAAGTTTTGAATTGTGACCAGTGTGCTTTGGAGTTATAGTAAATATAATCGAATCTTAGATATAGAGTAGCATCATTATTAGTTTAAGAAATTTAGCATTTCCGATACAATGGAGTTCCATAACATGAAAAATTACAACAATACTTCTTGGACCTTCAAAATAACTAGTTTCGTCATTTTTTAAATCACGAAGCAGATGATGGTACTCTCCCAAAACATTTCTACTTTTATTAATGGGATAATCTTCAGGGTTCCTCTTTCTCTTCAATAGCCAAAAATAGCTGGTTTCACTCAAAATGAGGAGCTTAGCTAGTTCAACGAATGTCGCCCTGACAGGGGCTGATGGAAAATATCACCCATCCTACTATTTTCTCTCTTAATCAAAGCCTGACCTACTCACCACTCTACTGCTGTCGCACTGCCAACCGTCCCTCACCGCTCGTATCATACCAGAGGCCTGATAAGTCGGACACATTTTCTATCCGACCCCTCTGTCTAGTTGTCCGCCAAAACGAGACCAGAAACGCTGTTTACACGACCTAAGAGGCCTTGGCCTTAGAGAGACCAGATCAAGTCACCTCTTAAAAGTCGTTGGAATGTTTCTTTGTTATAAAGTTTAGAATTTTGACGTTTCATTTTGATAAGTATGATGCAGGAGGTTTATCTGTTTTGGGTTGATGAGTGGCATCAGTAAGTCCTAAGGGTTGCGTTCTTGAGGCACGTTAGGAAGACATGGCTCCAGCATTCAAAATTTGTAGATTGCAATATTGCAGAGCAAATAACATAAAGAAGAGTATTGCAGTTAAACTTTTGGTATCATCTTCAGGGGTTTATACTGCCAACTTCTGGAACCATCTTGGGTTTTGGGTTTCTTGTTTATTTCATTTTATTTTTTTTATGTTTAAGGTTTCGACGAAGACGGAAGGCGGTGTGAACAAGAAGAAGAAGCGAGTCTCGATACTTCCAACAGTCGGTTCAGCAGAGAGTAGAGAAGTACCGAGGATAGTAGTGCCTGATGTCGACTCGATGGAACTCACCAGAGTACCTAGCTCGTGCGACGATCTACCGTCCATAGGAAGCGAAGAATCACTGACTGCCCAAGATCCTCAGGTATATTACGAACGTTAGCTAACTGCCGCTGCCGGAATTACGAACGTTTACCAAACTGCTAGGATTGTGAGCGTTAGCTAACTTCCAGGATTTCTTAACCGATCCCTTTTATCTGCAGAAATCAGTCCACAAGCACACAACTGCAAAACTTGCAAGAACTTAACTTGGCAAATCAAGCCCTTACTTTTAAGAACGCTTCATTGGTTGCTCTGCATTCTCTTGACCAAGCTCGACGTTCTTCCCAGTCACCATCTAATAGATTTTAAAATCTGCATGGCTTTTCAACAAATCGAACCCATAATTTTGAATATGGAATATGGCTGAAATGGGAGTGTTTTGAAATGAGTGTAAAATATAATTTTAAAACTCATTTCAGATAGATTACGAAGGTATCAGTTTTCTTCCCCAAAAAAAGTTTCCTAACAGCCATATCGAAAGCAAATATTGCTCATATAAGAGCAAAATGCATATAATGCAAAACGCGAGTTCTTTATGCACCTCACCACTACAGCACAGTGATACTAGATAAGATCCAAGCAGGGGGGGGGGGGGCTCGGTCCGGAAATTTAATTTAAATTTAGATCAGTGACCATAATCCTGCAGTTGTGACCCCGCCCAATGCTGTTTAACTTGATTAATAGAAGAGCCGCCTGCCAATAAATGGAAAACACTGGGCTAAGCAATTATAAACTCGTATATTAGAAAGATTGTCCGAGTTGTCTCGCACCGATTTTTGAAAAAAAATTCTGTTTGGTGATGACCAAACAGAATAAAAAATATCTTATCTTGTTGAGGAACGTTTGGAGATTTTTTTCGATCCAGGTTGTATTTTTTTTTTTTATTTTGGGTTCAATCATTCATTTTTTGATGAGGGGAGGAGGGGAGAGTTGAAACTGATATGGGAGAGTCGATGAGCGGTTTTTTTTTCGACGAACATTATTCGCTTTAAAAATTTAATTTAAAAAAAAATCATTCTATTAACAAAAATTTTAATATTTTCTCGAATTTGGGTAGGTCATAATTAACATCTACTCGTGGCAGCAAAATGAGGCATTATTGAACTGACTCCTGGCAGGGAATAGTTATTTATGTAACTAGGCAGCAAAATGGTATTTTACTGACACTCACGAGTGATAAATTTAGCCTCCGAGTCAGAGGCGAGGAAAGGCTATAAAAATTAACTGCCGTGGCGAAGTCGAGGCAGGTAATCTACATAATTGACTGCCGAGGTTGGCAATGAATACACGAGGCAGAAATGTTTCCTTTGCTGCCTTGTTGCATTCAATATATTTTATCTACTCACGCTATTTAGATGGAAAATAAGGTAAACATATTAATGTATTAATAATATAACACTACTTTATAATAAACTGACTTACTTACTTAGTCGAATCCTCTTCTACCTGTCGAGGTTGACCAAAAAGAGGTCCACCCTCTCCTGTCCATAGACAAGGTACTGGCACGATGTAGGGCCATTCCTCTTTGAGCCAGATGCCAGGGAGGATGTGAAGTTGTCCATCCAGGATGTCTTCTTTCTCCCTCTGGGCCTTTTCCCCTCACACCTGGCTTCAAGGGCTCTTCGGGGGAAGTCTGTCGGTACTCATCCTGTTCACGTGTCCGAACCATCGGAGTTGAGAGTTTTCAACTGTCAGCGTTGCAGGCTGTATGTCCAGCCCTAGTCTAATGGTTGAGTTCCTGACCTTGTCTCTCCTGCTATCTTCCTTAGATAACGCATTTCGGTTGCTTGGATGCGACTGAGGTTCTTCTTTGTTAATGCCCACGATTCGCAACTATAAATTAGTGTGGGCATATTAACAGTTTTGAAGGCAGTAATCTTCGTCTTTTGACTTACTTCTGCTTTACTGATGAACTGTTCATGGTATGATGGAGTCTACCTGTAGCCGCTATTCTCGCCTCCAGCTCCTCCTTACACTTGCCGTCTGCACTCACCATCACCCACAAGGTATTTAAAACTATTCACTTGTTCCAATTCCTCTTCGTGAATGGTGATCCGGTGCTCGAGATTTTGCCTCGAAATTACCATAGTCTTGGTTTTAGCGACGTTAATTTGGAGACCCCTAGATTCGAGTTCCTCCGTCCAGACGTCCACAAGTTTCTGAAGCTTTTCTTCTGACTCTCCCACCAGAACAAGGCAAAAGCATCGCCGATAGAGTAACTGCCTTCAACATCCAGTTACCAAGATGGTAACCTCTGGTTCTAGCTTTACAAGACTTAATCACATCAGCCATTAGAGTGATGAATAGGAGTGGGCTCAGGATATCTCCCTGTCTAACTCCGTTGTTCGTAGAAAATTCTTTGGAGCTTGAATTACTTGTACGGACAACATTTAACAAAACAAGTATAAAACTAAATTAAAATAAAACTAAACACAAACAAAAACAGATGTTATGACACGCACTGGTAAACACTGTACTTTCTCTGCCTAGCCAGGGAAATATTTCCCTGGCTGTTTTAACTACTTTCCTGCCTGTTTTTAATATTTTAATGACAAATCAGCGAAATAGTACTGCCCTGCCTAAGAACAGTTAAATAATGCTTAATTTTGCTGCCGTGAGTAGATAAAATATTGTACGCAATAAGGCTGCAATGGAAACATTCTTAACTTGTACATTCATTGCGTGCCTCGGCTTCTCTTTGGCAATCAATTAGGTAAAACACCTGCTCGGCAGTTAATTTTCATAGCCTGTCCTTTCCTCCGGCTTGGAGACTGACTTCGTCACTCGTCAGTAAAATTTTATTTTGCTGCCTAGTTACATAAATAACTATTATTGGTTTCGATGCAACATTGAGTATCCATGTTATAAACGTATTTCTATTATTTTTCAGGCTAAAGAGAGACTAGCAAGACTCAAATCGACGCTGACATTCGGTGATTCCCTTGACGCGCCTAAATTCCCGAAACAGCACAATCTAGTGTCGAGGATATCCGAAGAAGACTCGGATCAGCTGGATATGTTCCCTCCAGCGTCTTCGCCCTTACTGCCGCCAGACGAACCCATGTCTGGCATGGGAGGACTTGCGAGACCAACTGAACTTGTACTTACTCCGTCGCAACTTCGTGATCATGACTAACACACGGCTGACGATCTGACTCCAGGCAGCCTCAACTCGTGACATCATAGCATGGAATCTTCATAAAACAAATCACATTACCCATCCGATAATATCAAAAGCTTCTAGTCCCAATTCAACTTTTTTTTTATTTCCGTAATATCAGAAAGTTACTAATATTTGTAACTAAAAACAATCTCTATAATAATCACCGAATTACAATTAAAAAAATTGAATTATCAAATGAAGCTTTTAATATATATGTCCATGATTCATAAAAAAAATTGAATTGATTTAATCAATCACAATTAAATGTAATAAAATGTCATGAGTGCAAAACTAAAGGAGCAAATGGATTCACTCGAAAAAGTAAACTGAAAATACATAAATTAAATCAATTTAAATAATGTAGGAATTACATGGAATTTAGATGTTTTATGTCTAAATTGAATAAAAAATACTCCGAAGAAACACACACACACAAATATATATATATATATATTTGTATATATATATTGTATATACAAATATATATATATATATATATATATATATATATATATATATATATATATATATATATATATATATATATATATATATATATATATATATATATATAAACTGAGTTATGTAAAATAGGAATAAAGAAGATTATTTTTTTGTCATACTTAACGCTATTTTTAAAAACGAATTAGCCACAAGTATGTTATATCATCAATTCTTTAATTTTGGTGAGAGAAAGATTAAGTGTAAAATAAAAGGTGGTTTATATAATCAGAAAAATCTTACGTTGGTTTGAGGTTGTTAGAGGTAGTTAGAATGGGTTATTATATACGTCGGTGGATTGAGGTAGGTAAAGGCGGTTAAAAGTGGTTACAGGCGATTTGATGTGTTCAGAGAAGTCTTATGGTATATATTTATATTTGAATGCCCTTTTTTAGATGTAAAGTTAAAATTAATGTTATATTTTCAACTATCAGTTAAGTAAAACAAATGCTTAATTTGAACCTTTCGTATTTTCTTCTATTCAGTGATATTCTTTTGATAATAATGAAATTCGTTGAATAAATAATTACACCAAACGGTTTGACTCGCAAATGGTGGTTTGAGGTGGTAAGATGAGTTTTGAGATGTTTAGAAGAAGTTCATGGTGATTAGAAGTGGTTTGAGCAGGTTTGAAGTGGCTACAAAAGTTTTAAGATGTTTAGAAGAAGTTCATGGTGATTAGAAGTGGTTTGAGCAGGTTTGAAGTGGCTACAAAAGTTTTGAGATGTTTAGAAGAAGTTCATGGTGATTAGAAGTGGTTTGAGCAGGTTTGAAGTGGCTAGAAAAGTTTTGAGATGTTTAGAAGAAGTTCATGGTGATTAGAAGTTGTTTGAGCAGGTTTGAGGTGGCTAGAAAAGTTGTTGGGATGTTTAGAAGAAGTTCATGGTGATTAGAAGTTGTTTGAGCAGGTTTGAGGTGGCTTGAAAAGTTGTTGAGATGTTTAGAAGAAGTTCATGGTGATTAGAAGTGGTTTGAGCAGGTTTAAGATGGCTAGAAAAGTTTTGAGATGTTTAGAAGAAGTTCATTGTGGTTAGATGGTGATTAGAGGTGATGCGAGCATGTTTTATGTGGTTCGGTGAGTTGTATGATGTTTTGAAGAGGTTCATGGTGATTTGAGGTGATTCTAGCATGTTCGAGGTTGATAGTGAAGTTTTGAGATATTTAGAAGTTAATAGAGATTAGAGGTGGTTCGAGCAGGTTTTATGTGGTTAGATTAATTTTTAGGTTTTATTTTAAGGTTTGTGGTGATTTAAATCACTAAAAAGATGTTAGTGGGAAAACACTATAAAATCACTAGAGAGTGATACTAGAGATCGATGTAACTAATTTTTTTTGAAATTTCTATAACCAACATAAATATGGCGTTAATACTAGTATCTGAAAATAGACAATGTTTTTCATTATTTAATGAATTTATAAAGATTCGATTAAACAACCCATAATTTTGGTTTTGTAAAAATTAAATTGCTTTTGGACACAAAACCTTTTTTATTCATTCGACAAAAAAAAAATTCTCTTTATTCCTAGCTATCAAAATAATTCCTACAAACAAACAAAGAATAAAAATATAAGAAAGCGATAGTTGCCCAAATAAATTAACCCAAAAAGGAAAAAAAATGTATTATTATTATTAAGTATAAATTATAAAACATCAGATAAAAACATTATAGTATAAAAGAAAACAGAATACATTTTATATGATTATTAATTTATTTATTTTAGATTATTTATTATTGAAATATTTATCGTTTATATTTGCGAAAGGCAAAATGTTAAAGATTTTAAATTTTCCTAATATACGGTACAGAAGGAGAAACAAAAAGAAAAATCCTCAAAAGTTACAATACATACAATTGAGGGGTAAATGTTCCCCTAAAAAGAATAATAATAAAATGAATTAATTAATATTTAATTAAAAAAAAATAACAAACAAATAGTCTGCTTAGATATTATTCCTAAGAAAAAATATGAAGTTTATTTATATTTTAGAGGCTGTCTGCAAAGTGATTCCAATTTTTCTTTTTATATTTACTTTTTCCCCCCTTTATTTTATTATTCATTTTTTTTTTTTTTTTTTTTTTTTTTTTTTTTTTTAAGTTACTAAAGAAATAGGTGATTAAATCATTGCTAGGTTATTTATTAATTCTTACATTAGTTACTAAAAAAAGAGCAAACTTAATTTATATTTTATTTAATTTAATTAAATAAATTTAAGTCAAAAAATAATTTCATTTTTATGACCATAATATGTAGATGGATATCAAATAAAGCAATTGCTGGTGTTAATATGATAACAAAATTTAAAAAAAAATTGCTTAGCTGTGATTTTTTGGTGGTAAATACTTCTAAGCAATAGATCAGCTGTTTTGTTAGATAAAAAATACTTCTAAGCAATAAATCAGCTGTTCTGTTAGATGGAAAATACTTCAAAGCAATAAATCAGCTGTTTTGTTAGATGGAAAATACTCCTGAACAATTAAACATCTGTAACTGTATCAGTGGCGTACGCAGGGGGGGGCCCAAGGGGCCCTGGCCCCCCCCGAAATGATTACATACCTAAGACCCGCCATACACTAAAAACCAAAAAAACACAGTAATTAATGACAGATGCATTCGAATTGGCTGTAAATATTTTCCAAAAAAAAAGAAATTAATTAAGTATTATCTTATGGTGTGTATACACTTAATCACCCCAAATCAGCTGGGCCCGGATTTGCCGATAGAATTAAATTCATTCAACACTATACCGGCCCGATTGTCGGCTGGGCCCGGATTTTGCCGATGGAATTAAATGTATTAAACACTATACCGGCCCGACTGTCGGCTGGGCCAGGATTTTGCCGATGGAATTAAATTTATTAAACACTATACCGGCCCGACTGTCGCCTGGGCCCGGATTTGCCGATAGAATTAAATTCATTCAACACTATACCGGCCCGATCGTCGGCTGGGCTCGGATTTTGCCGATGGAATTAAATTTATTAAACACTATCACTATATCGGCCCGACTGTCGGCTGGGCCCGGATTTTGCCGATGGAATTGAATTTATTAAACATTATAACGGCCCGACTGTCGGCTGGGCGCGGATTTTGCCGATGGAATTAAATTTATTAAACTATACCGGCCCGACTGTCGGCAGGGCCCGGATTTTGGCCGATGGAATTAAATTTATTAAACACTATACCGGCCAGACTGTAGGCAGGGCCCGGATTTTGCCGATGGAATTAAATTTATTAAACACTATACCGGCCCGACTGTCGGCTGGGCCCGGATTTTGGCCGATGGAATTAAATGTATTAAACACTATACCCCCGGGCCCGACTGTCGGCTGGGCCCGGATTTTTGTCGATGAAACTTAAACTATTAAACACTATAGCGGCCCGATTTTGGCTGGACCGAGATTTTTGCCGATGGAATTAAATTTATTAAACACTATACCGGCCCGACTGTCGGCTGGGCCCGGATTTGCCGATAGAATTAAATTCATTCAACACTATAGCGGCCCGACTGTCGGCTGAGCCCGGATTTGCCGATAGAATTAAATTCATTCAACACTATACCGGCCCGACTGTCGGCTGGGCCCGGATTTGCCGATAGAATTAAATTCATTCAACACTATACCGGCCCGACTGTCGGCTGAGCCCGGATTTGCCGATAGAATTAAATTCATTCAACACTATACCGGCCCGACTGTCGGCTGGGCCCGGATTTGCCGATAGAATTAAATTCATTCAACACTATAGCGGCCCGACTGTCGGCTGAGCCCGGATTTGCCGATAGAATTAAATTCATTCAACACTATACCGGCCCGATCGTCGGCTGGGCCCGGATTTTGCCGATGGAATTAAATTTATTAAACACTATCACTATATCGGCCCGACTGTCGGCTGGGCGCGGATTTTGCCGATGGAATTAAATTTATTAAACTATACCGGCCCGACTGTCGGCAGGGCCCGGATTTTGCCGATGGAATTAAATTTATTAAACACTATACCGGCCCGACTGTCGGCAGGGCCCGGATTTTGCCGATGGAATTAAATTTATTAAACACTATACCGGCCCGACTGTCGGCTGGGCCCGGATTTTGGCCGATGGAATTAAATTTATTAAACACTATACCCCCGGGCCCGACTGTCGGCAGGGCCCGGATTTTGCCGATGGAATTAAATTTATTAAACACTATACCGGCCCGACTGTCGGCTGGGCCCGGATTTTGGCCGATGGAATTAAATTTATTAAACACTATACCCCCGGGCCCGACTGTCGGCTGGGCCCGGATTTTTGTCGATGAAACTTAAACTATTAAACACTATAGCGGCCCGATTTTGGCTGGACCGAGATTTTTGCTGATGGAATTAGATTCATTGAATTAAATTAAGATACATGAAATAAATCGGCTCATTTGCCGACTAGGCCTTGATTTTTGTCAGTGGAACTAAAAATTAAACTTGATCGACCCTATTTCGGCTGGGCCCGATTTTTCGCCAATTGAATTCAATGATTTTTTTGTGGTTTTAGTCCAGTTCAATAGCATAGGTTAGGTCTAGGTGTTAAGCACATTAAATTAAATGAGGCCCGAGTCAACTCGAACTTTTGCCGATGGAATTAAATTAATTGAATTAAAATATGCACACTAGACTGGCTTAAACGGGAAAATGATGGTTGTGGATTTCAGTAGCAAATTTTTGTTTTGGACCAGGATTGTGTGTAGAACGCTACGTGGGTCCTCTTGTCTATGCGGCATTCCCCTCTTGCTGACTCAGGTCGGACTAGTGTTCGTCGACATGTAGTGGTAAACAGAGGCAATATAAATAAATCGGTTTATCATTTTGTGAAAAAACTGATTCATATTACATAGTAATAGTAAATTTAAATCTAAAAACTCAAATAGCGTTCAGAAAACATTTGATGTTAAATGTCCCATGTAATTACCCAGCGATTGAGCGAATGATTATTTTGTTTTGCAATAGGTATTTAATTTTCTTAGAGAAGAATTCTCTTCTAGATAAAAATTTGAAATTCGTATGTGCAAATCCACGTTTGCTTTTGCAGTGTGGATCACGTTTTGCTTCCGAGCTTACCAAAGGAAACGGAAGATATGTGACAGTTCTGAAGAACGAATTTCCGATTTCAAAAATTTCAAGACACAAATCTGTTCAACATCAGGGTTCAGTTTGGGTCCCGTGTCCGCCTGTCCTTCAATTTTTGCGAACCAACCTATCTTAAAAGCTATTCGTCTAATTTTATTGAAATGTTGATGGTAGGTCATAATTAGCCAGGTTATAACATTGCTGATCCCGTATAAGTTTCAATCTTCTGCACCTATTTATGTCTCTTCCACATTCGCACAGACATACATTTATTTACACCTATATCTCCATTAGTACTCATCTGATTTTTATGAAATTTTAATGGTTTGTTTAAAGTAGTAGTTTAGTAGTGGTTTGTTTAGATAACCCAAGAATAATTTCAACCGTCTGCGCTCTTAAAATATTGCTATATTGATACTTTATTCATGTTAAATGTACTTAATTTTCCCTCCTTTTTTAAATTAGTCAAAATTGGTTTGATTTTTACATGATTTAAAGTATCAATTTACCAAAATTTAAACAGCGCAGACAGTTAAAATTAATCTGTGAGCTTCTATCAGATAAGTTTTATAAAATCAGATGGATATTTTTGAAGATAAGGTGTAAATAAATGTATGTGTGTGCACATGTGGAAGAGAAATGGTGGCAGATGGAGAAATGTGGTGGAGGGAAATGGGGCCAGAAGATTGGACCTTATATAGGACCAACAATGGACTTTTTATATGCTAATTAACTGCCATCCGAATTTCATTAAAATCGAAAGAGTAGTTTTTAAGAATTGTTCCCCATGATTGAGCGAGAGACAGACTAACAGCCAGAAACGGGATCAAAAATGTCTGATAACTGGAACAGATTTCTGTCTTGAAATTATTGGAATCGGAGACATAATCGTTCTTTAGAACGATCACATCACATAATGAGGTGTTACCTCATAGGATTTTAATTTAATTAAATATGAGGTTAGAAATTGAAATTAAAGTGTTGAAAAGGGGGAGAAATTACAATTATAATAAATTATGGGGTATGCTAAACCCGCATATAAGTTAAATTAGGTTGGGCCCCCCCCGAAAAATTTTTCTGTGTACGCTACTGAACTGTATATCTCGTGATTCAAAACAATTGTTTAACTGTTGTTGTTTGATGCCAAATACTGCTAACCAATTAATCAGCTGAATTTGTTTTTTTGCAAATACTACTAAGAAATTGTTTAACTTTTTTTGTTTGATCCTGAATACTACTAACCAATTAATCAGCTGAGTTCGTTTTTTTGCAAATACCACTAAGAAATTGTTTAACTTTTTTTGTTGATCCTGAATACTACTAACCAATTAATCAGCTGAGTTTGTTTTTTGGCAAATACCACTAAGCAATTGTTTTTGTTAACTAACTTTTGTTGTTTTATTCCAAATACATACTACTAACTAA
Organism: Gerris lacustris; assembly: GCA_951217055.1. Classification (NCBI taxonomy): domain Eukaryota; kingdom Metazoa; phylum Arthropoda; class Insecta; order Hemiptera; family Gerridae; genus Gerris; species Gerris lacustris. The sequence goes on along the minus strand of OX578280.1, from coordinate 70,303,405 downwards.
TTAATCAGCTGTTTGTTATAGCAAATGTTAAACTGTTACTGTTTGATGCCCAATACTATTAGTCATTTAATCAGCTGAGTTTTTATTAGTGGCAAATGTTTCTAAGCAATTAATTAAATTTTGTTTGATGCCAAATACTACTAACCATTTAATCAGATGTGTTTGATCACCGGAAAATTTTAAAGCAATTTTCAAAATTATAGTTGAGCAAATTGAAAGATCTTTATTAAGATTGATATTATTTTATCAGAACTATTTTATCTGGCGTGAAACAGTAAGTATTTTTAAAAAATTAATATAAATTTAATTTTTGAAACAAGTCATGTTAAATTTTTTATATTAATTTAAGAAAATCTAGCAACAAATTATAGATATCAGTTAAATTAACAATCATAGGGATGGCTTTCCCTTTATTACATTTATAATTTTTAAACAATAAAAGCACAAATAGATATAAGATTAGAAATTATGAAAAAATTAAAAGCATTAAGAGAAAAATTACTTCTATTCTTGGTCACCGAATCAATTTTGCAACTAAAAAAAATGATAAAAGTTTGAAAAAAGTAAAAACCAAAAATTTTAACTACTAGCATATAAAATTATTTATTTACCTTTAATGTTCCTATTTTGTTTAATATTTAATTTATATTTTTTTCCTTTTTTTTTTTAATTTGTCATTTTCTTTTTGAAAAAAAGTCCTGTTTCCTTAAACTCCATCCTTCCCTTATTTATATGTAAAATCCTCGATAAAATACAAACGGAAAAGTCATAAAATATATGAGAAAGAAAATCCTGTAAATTACTGTACATACTACAAATATAAAGATAAAATAATAAATTATTATTTATTATTTGTTAAATAAATTATTATAAATATCTATAAAATAATTCGTTATAAATTAAATGTTTAAATATATATTACGTTGATTTATTTGTTATATAAAAAAATTTAAAGAAAATAATTTAAGTTAAAAAATAAAGAATTTATAAAATCGATGTTAAGAAAAATTTAAAAAGATAATATGCTAAATTATACTTTTTATTTGTTATTCTAAAATTTTATTTTCAAGTTATTTAAGCCGGTGTCTTCCAACGAGGCCTGTTATTTAAAAAAATTTAATGATAAAATAATATTATAAAAGTTAACTTTATTAGTGTTGTTTTGTTTGTCGAATTTCTATTGAATTAAATTTCAAAAATTTGATCAGTCTATTCAATAAAAAAAAGCATTAAAATTGAAATTGGTCATTCTTTTTTTCATCAGATATATAATTATATAGTTATAAAATTTGGTTTATGTTCACTGATAAAGAATGTACCGATGATATTTTTTTATATTTACTGATGAATAACTGGTGTTCTTTATTCACCGATGAAGAATGAACTGATGAATATACTTACGGATGAATTATGGACTAATTTATTTAGCACTTGATGCGTATGTTCTTTTATTGTCTCTTCCAATCTTAGGAGTATAAGAGGGTAAAAATAAAATTCCGACCATACGCAAAAAAACGCGAGTCTCTAGGTGGTCTAGAAGTACAGAAACAATTTGATTGGTGAGTTTGTGAGTTTTGGCTATGGGTCAACCTAATTTTTTTTTATAAAATTGTTAATAACTTTGGTTCTACTCAATATTTTGCGATGAAACCAAGCCTACAACATACGCAACATATTTGTGCTCACCTCTGAAAAAAAAAATGAATCAATTTCGTTTAGCCAGTTTTGTGCCTATAAAGTCGAACTGGTGGCACAGACACACATAGGAAAAAGATTAAGGCCGGATTCAGTTTTAGGAAATTATGAAATGAAAGAGTATCCAAAAAATTTTCAATTCTGACCAATATACAGACAAAACTGTAATTTTATATATATGTATATATAGATTAATGTTTAACTAATGACTCAATTATTGGATGGAGAATAGTCTTTTGAGTTTTTTAACTGATAAAGAATTAATTAATGATTTTTTTTTTGTTCAAAAATTTTTATATTAAATGGAGTACTTATTTATCACGAAAGATTACTCATGAATGATGTATCTACTGATGAATAATGTATCATTTCACTAAAAAATAATCAAATCAATTATCATTTTATCGATCATCACCAATTTAATGAAATGATGAATTTATTAACCGATAAATGATTTAATTATGATTCTGTTCTCTGATGATGAATGAACTCTAGAGAATTCCAGAAAGAATGAATAGTTCACTGTTCAATAATGAGTTAATATATCAGTTCACAAATATTAGGATAAATTTACTACCAAAGATTACTAATGACTTCACTTCACTGATGAATAATGAATTATTAGTTAATTAATAAATTATGACCAATAGAAGTTATAGAAATATTAAATTATATTTAATTGTTGTTTATTATTATTATTATAAACTTATCAAGTTTATGACTTGTTTTATTTTGATAAAATTAATTTTATACATAAAATAAATAGAATTAATTAATTTATAATTTTGGCTTTAATGAAATCTTCCGTTTTACTTGATTTTTTTTTAAAAAAAACGATAAAACAAACGTGGACAAAATAAATAAATAAATATATATATATATATATATATATATATATATATATATATATATATATATATATATATATATATATATATATATAAAATAAAATAACATGAAACATAAAATAAATTATAATATAATGCTTTTGTGTACGCGCATGTGTGTTTGTGTGTAGAAATTAATATTTGGCATAATCAGTGTATCGGCCAATTTATTGCATTGCTTTGTAGAATGTAATATTGTTTTCTTTTTGTTGAACATCTAATTTTATTATATATTATTTTATTAGAAAAAAAATAAATAAATAGGAGTGAGTAATATAAAATTTAAAAAAATCAATCAATTCAACAGGTAATATCAAAATAGTTAATTTTTTTTTTAAAAAGTATTTATTTAATAATTATTTGTATTTATAATTGTGGTTGGACTGCCAGGGTCATTGGCAGGAGTTAATTCTATTAATATGATTTCATACTATAGTTTTGGTTTCCTCTTCTTGTTATAAAATACATGCTGAACCAATATAATAATACAGTATGTCTTACTTTTCTTGTTTCTTTTTTCTCATTTATTTCTGTTTTTGCTTTCTTTCTTGTGTCTTCGTTCTTTTCTTTTACTTTTTCATTATTATTTTCTTTTTCTTTTTTTTCTTTTTTTCTTTCTTCTTTTCTTTTTCTTTCTTCTTTTCTTTTTCTTTCTTCTTATCTTTATTTCTTTTCTTTTTCTTTCTTCTTATCTTTATTTCTTTTCTTTTTCTTTCTTCTTATCTTTATTTCTTTTCTTTTTCTTTCTTCTCATCTTTATTTCTTTTCTTTTTTGTTCCTTAATTTTTCCTTTGTCTTATTATTTCCTTTCATTCTCTTCCGAGTTTTCCAAAGATAACGGAAGCTGCGTGATCGTTCTGAAAAACAAAATTTTGTACGTCTCAGATTTCCAAAATTCCAAGACAGATATTCGTTTCAGACATAAGGGAACATTTTTGGTTCCGTGTCTCTGTCGGTCTCTTGCTCAATTTTTGCTAACCAACATATCTTAAAAACTACTCGATTTATTTTAGTAAAATTTGTCTGTTATTGTTATGTCATAATTGGCCCATTGTTGGTCCCATATAATTTTCAACCTTCTGCGCCCATTTGTTTCTCTTCCTCATGCGCACAAGTATACATTTATTTACACCTATTGCTTCAAAAGTACTTATCTGATTTGTATTGTAACTTTTACAGTTAAAGGTTTCAATAAAACGAAATGTTCTTTTAATTGGTCTTAAGTGGACTGTATTTACAAATTCTATATATTCACAATATAATACATAAATCAGGATTCTATATGAATTAATATGTTAGCACATAAACAACAATTAACATGAGATTCTAGTCCTAGTCAGTGAAGCATAAACAACATAATAACAAAATGAAAATGGTGAAGGTGTTTGAGATCTCAGGCTGGCAGGGAGACTCTATTAGGCAGAGAACTAGATGAAGGTTTACAATTCTGGGGGAGGGTTCGAGGGGGGGCTGTTACAATAGTTTATCAAAGGGAACCCCTCAGATTACCCCAGATTAATTTGAACCTTCTGCGCTCTTTAACTTTTGGTAAATTGATACTTTAATTCGTGTAAAAAATCAAAACAATTTTGACAGATTAAAAAAATCGGTCCGAGACAACTCAGACAAACTTTCTCATATACGAGTTTATAATTACTTAGCCCAGTGTTTCCATTTATTAGTTTTAAAAAATGTTCATTTAAATATTATTGAACATTTCATCAAAATTTATCATAAAAATAACTTCTCCTGGGCGGGGAATCGAACCCGGGCTCTCTCCGTCTGCGTTTTAAGCTAATTTCTCAGGAACTAGATTTTTCCCGGGAAAACGGCTTATATCGATGGATTCGTATTCAAATGGACTACATTTTAGAATTTTTTTAATCAAAATCTTCGGAACCGTTTTCGAGAAATAATTTTTTTATAGAGTTTTTGGGGGGGTAGCGCCCCCAAATTTAGAGCTAAAATTCAATTCTCCATTTCACCTCGGGTTATGATTTTTCTGAACATGTATGCCAAATTTCGTCAAAATCGGCCCAGTAGTTTAGGCTCCAGGCGTCTGCACAGACGACAGACGACAGACAGACATTTTTTAAAAACCACTTTTTTGGACTCAGGGAACCTCAAAACGTGTAAATACATCAAAATCTCAAAATCGAATTTTCGCGCCATCACAATACTTTCTCTTTATATAAGAAAGTAATAACGGGGAAAACAATTAAACAAAATAGACAATAATGGCTTGTAAAAGCATAAAATCAATATACTACGTGATAGGATGCGAGGAAGCTATGTGCCACAATAATTGGCAGTCTATTTTGGTTCATTTTCTGTCTGTCGGTCTGTTACATATCTTAAAAACTACACGTTCGATTTTAATGAAATTGGTAGATCAAAATTAGCCAATTGTTGGTCCCATATAAGTGTCAAACTTCTGCGCCTATTTGTTTCTCTTCCACATGCGCACCAACAGTGGTGGCGATTGGACTTTAAAAGTGAGGGGGCGAGCCTGTAACACCGGGAGGTTTGGGGGTATGAAATTCCCCCACCAAAAGGGGGGGGGGAGGGTCCTCCCCCGGAAAATTTTAACAATCTAGGAGCAAAATGGTGAGCAAAATGAAGAGTATTTGAGGCTAATTTTCTAGATGGTTCATTCTTAGTAAATAAAGTTTAAACAAAATTTTATTTCATGTTATTAAAACGTTTAGAATTTTTAACAGCATCATAGTAGGCCTAGGCCATGACTAAAAGTAAATTATTGCTTATAACTCCTTAAAATAACATAATAACGTCATGGGTAAGAACTGAAAAAGTCAGGCCCATTAGTCTAATAATAAAAGTACAATATTATTTTAATAACCTGCTGGAATATATTGTGTTTTGCAACAAAACATGGCTTATTTAATTTTATGAATTAGCAAAAAAATGTTTAGAACTAAATAAACCAATTATTTGACACTATATTTCTGTTTAACGCACCAATAGGCCTAGATTACGAACTATAGAAGGGAACATTGAAATACAACTGAGACTTTCCATAAGTTGTTTAATGTAAATAGATAGTAAGTAAATAGAAATATTTACATTAACTATAATTTTTGTTGTACGAAAAATAGTAAATGCAGCAATTGCATGAGCAAAAGGTAAATTAAACAAAAACAGTGTTCAAAGCAAAATTATTAAGTTACCTTTCCCCAGAAAGTGGGGGGGCGACCGCCCCCCCTCGCCCCCCCCCCCCCCCCCCCCCTAATCGCCGCTACTGCGCACCAACATATATTTATTTTACTCCTATACCTTCAAAAAGGACTTATCTGATTTGTAATAAATTTGGATGGCTTGTCGAAACTAGACCGAAGATAACTCCAGATTAATTTCAACCGTCTACACTTTTTAACAGTTGAAAAATTAACACTTAAATTCATATAACAAATCAAACAATTTTGACACATTAAAAAAAATGTTTTTTTTTCTTCTTATTTTTAATTTATTCTTTAATGACATCTTTTTCTTCTCTTTACTTATTTGTTCCCTTTTCTATTTTATTCTTATTTTCATTTAATTTTCTATTTTTCTTTACTTGTTGGCTTCTATATTCTTCTATTATTTGTTATTTATTCAATATTCTTTTGTATTTATTATTTTATTTTTTTCTTCTTCAAACCCATTTTCCTTTGTATTCGTTCTCATTTATCCACGTTACATGTTTATATTATATTTTTAAAATCCACTTTAAATTCATTATTTATAGTATTATCTATTTTAAAGGAAAGAGTGAAAGAGACAAATAGTGATTATTTATTACTTATTTATTCCCAATTTTTAATTGCAAATGCAATTAAATCTTGATGATTTTTTAAAAACAAATTGTTGATGAAATAAAAAAAATTAAAAAATAAATAAATATATAAAAAGAATAAATAAAATTAAATACATGCCTTTAACAGGGAAAAATTAATTCTGCATAATGAAAATAATTTTTTTTTTCTATTTATTAATTTTTAGTTTAATAAATAGAAGAAAAAAATTAATAATAATTAAAAATATATTGGAAAAAATCAAGTCTGTTAAAAAATAAATTCAAATATTTTATTAAAAAATGTTAAATCTCCAATTCTTTGAAAGATTATTAATTTTGTTTAGGAATTTTAAAATTAGTAAGATGGTTTCTTAAATATGAGTTTAATTATTTAATATTAGTATCTCAAGTATTATTTTAAGATATTTAAGGTACCTAGTTAATGAATTTCAGTAATGGTCAAAGAATTTGACAGCGTTATTGAATTTCAGTAATGGTCAAAGAATTTGACAACGTTATTGAATTTCAGTAATGGTCAAAGAATTTGACAGTGTGAATGAATTTCAGTAATGGTCAAAGAATTTGACAGTGTGAATGAATTTCAGTGATGGTCAAAGAATTTGACAGCGACAACGCCCATAAAATTTAATTAATCAGGATTCCTACTAATAAATCTTTCGAATTTAAGGAGAAATTTTATTTTAAAATCGAAAAATTAAATAAATTGTTAGACAATCAATTTAAACAAACCTAACAAATATTGGATGGATTTCTTTTTATTTGATTTTCTATTTGTGTATATTTATTTTGTATTTTTTATTTTATATATTATATTTTTTGTAATTTTTACTATCATAACAGATGTAATAATATAATAAATAATTACATAAATAAAAAATAATTAAAACGAATTATTTAAATAAAAGAAATTATAAAAAATAAAATGAAGTATTAATCGTGCAATCTAATAAATTGGTTCATAGGCCGATAATTGGAAACAAACGTTTTTTTTTTCTTTGTGTCTTATCACTTAAGTGTTCCTCTTCAGTGCTTTAATTTGGGACACGCTGTATAAAGATAAAAGAAAAAATGACAAAATACCATAATCAGACAAAAAGTATGAATTATAAAAAAAAAAAAAAAATGTGGCTTCTATTTTTAATTTTTATAGAATGTATTTAAAATTTTACAAAACATATAAAAAAAAACTAAAAAAATCCCCTGATTGATGGTTGATTGTATAGAAAACAAAAATAATCAAAATTTGAAAAAATAATTAAAAAAAAAACAAAAGAAACTTTTAAAAAAATGTTAAAAAAAAATATTTATATACATGTTTATAACAAAATAAAAAGAAGGCATTTAATTTTTTGGTAACCATATAAGAAAAATAAAAATACCGTATTGCTTCGAATATAAGACGCCCCCGAATATAAGACGCATCCCCATTTTCAAACCAAAAATCTTGGAAAAAAATTAATGCATCATATATAAACGCTCCTATATAAGACGCACCCCGATTTTTGGAGAAGCAAAAACGGAAAAAAAAGTGCGTCTTATATTCGAAGCAATACGGTATTTGGTATTTATTTTTCAGTCAAAAAAAAGTGAGATAAAAAGCATAATTTAAATTTGAAATTTTGAAGATAAAAAGAAAATTCTATTTTGTCAAATATGAAGACTAATTTTTCCTAAAAAAAAAAAAAAAAAAATGAATCTATATATGTATATATAAATAAATAAAACAGATTTAACAAAAAGAAAAAATCTATGTAATAATATAACACCAGTAGGAACTAAAGTTTAAATAAATTCAGTTACCCCCACAGACAAAATTAATAATTATTTATTTAAAATTATTATTTTCTTATAAAAATGAGTGCACATTTAACGGTAACTATTCTTTTTTCAAAATTTAATAAAATTAAGTTGTTTTTTTTTTTTTTTTTTTAGTTATGTGACATATTTATTTCATTTTTTAAACTAATTTGGCTTCAAAAATGGACATGTGGCCAAATAATTAGAAATTTTCCATTTTTCTGATTTTTTTATGAAATATTCTTAGAATAATACTATGTATAGAAGGAGCATAGAATCGGAATCCTAAGCAATTACTGATAAGAGACTGAAGCCAACTTTTGCCGAGAGGTTGTGTCCTTAAGACCAGGCTGCCAACATAACAACACTCATTTTTTTTTATTTAAACAGGAGAAGGTTGGCCATGCTTTAGTAACTATTCAAAGCCCGCTCACAAACATCAAGAAGAAAAACCCTGCCATTGGTTATTGTTTACATTTCACTCTGACGTCATTTTTTTCACCTCGCACAGCATGATATAATAAACATTATTTTTAGCATATTTCAAGCTAAAATAAGATAAAACACAAAAAAAATATTACAATAAACTAAACTGACTATCAATAATTATAATTTAATAAAAAATTAAATTAAAAAACCGAAGGCAAATAATTTTAGAGTTATGACGTCACAAATTTCAAAAATGAATTTTTAGAACGCGGATTAAGGGACACAACCAAAGTTGGCTTCAATGTTATCAGTGATCCTCCTTCTATATATTGTATTATTCTAAGATAATTATTTTTTTTAAAAAATAAGGGGGGAAGCACATTTATTGGGAATCCAAGAAACAAAGGTACTTATTTACCTGGTTACTCACCCTATATTTGTTAACTATTTATATTGAATTCCACAAGACAAAAGGATATTTAGTCCAATGAACTTTAGACAAAGGAACATCACATTTCTGTATCTAAAGGTGACAATATTACCAAATCGGTCCGAGACAACTCAGACTAACATTCTCGTGTAATCTCGGTCCCAGATCCGAGAGAGGTACCTAGAGTAGGTAAAGAGGCACTACCGTCTACTCCAATCATCCTTTTAAACTATAAACTCATCATGATTAACTATTAGTTTACTTAATATTAAATATGTATTGCATTAAGCTCGCTTCAATGATAAACCTACGCGATGCTTAGTTAATATAATATATATTATTTAAAATGCATTCAACAGGTGGTTGGAGGTGGTTAGAGGTGGTTAGAGGTGGTTAGAGGTTTACTTTTTGTTTTTGATTTTCAACAATATCAGATTTATTTTCATCAATATCTCAGAAACTATATTTTTCCAGGGAAAACGGCTTATATCGTTAGATTCGTATTTAAACTACAATTTAGAATGTTTTAATGAAAATCGTCGGAACCGTTTTCGAGAAATACTTTTTTTCAGGTTTTTCCAGATTTTTTTGGGGGGTAGCGCCCACAAATTTGGGGTTGAAATTCATTTCTTGATTTCACCTTTTGGTATGATTTTTCTGATCATGTATGCCAAATTTTGTCAAAATCAGCCCAGTAGTTTAGGCTCCAGGCGTCTGCACAGGCATACGACAGGCAGACATTTTTTAAAAACCACTTTTTTGGACTCAGGGGACCTTAAAACTTGTAAATCTCAAAATTGAATCATTCGTACCATCTCAATACTTTCTCTTTATATGAGAAATGAAAAGGAGACATGAGGCAAAACATTAGTTGAGTAACTCCTCCCCTCCCCCCTTAGTATAAGACAAAGGAATATTTAGTCAAAAGTATTTTGAGACAAAGGGATATTACACTTAATTGGACACTTATCTGGGTTTGAAGCTAGATGCATTTTATTAAAATTGATATTTTAACTTAAAGACATTGTTGTCTTAGCTACGATTTATTTTCAATTACATTCTCCGGAGAATAAAACTTAAATAAATTAATACAACATGTATTATAAACTAAAGCAAATTAATATAATTTATATTGAAACATAAATGAATTCCAAAACTCACTTAAGTTAATTAATTTATGACCTTTATAATTTAATTAAAAATTAATGCAATATAATTTAATTAATAAGAAATAATGTACTATTCAAGAACCAACACATTTGATATATAAATACATAAAGCATTGTATGTTGTATGTATTAACCTTTTAGCTGGATATATTGTAGATATATAAATAACAATAAACAAATAACATGGAAAAATAAAAATAAAAAAATATATAATTGAATATAATAATTATAAAAATAAAATGTTAAATATAATTTTGATTAATTCCTTGCCAAACAAATATACAAATGACTAAAAAAGTCATGAGTATACAAATATAAATATTGTTGTTTTATAAATTTATTTATTTTATAGGTGAATTTAATTTTAATTTAAATAATTTGAAGTAAAAGAAAAAGTATTAAATATTGTAGTTAGGCTTGTTCCAAAATTTAATGGAGTATTAAAAATGTTTGACCCTTAAGTGGGAACAAGTTTTTGTTATTGATTTATCCTACATCTAAGGTCTATAAGACGGGTATGTACACAAACACTAAATGTTTACAACATAAAATTTAATCATGTTTTTAAGGGGGGGGGGGGGAGCAAATATAATTTATTAGGGTATCAATATATTTTAATTTGATAACAATGCCGAAGCTCTGATCTTCTTTCCAATAATTAAAATAAATATTATTAAAGATTAAATATTGAATAAATTTCTTTGGGAGATTTTTTTTTAGCCACTATTTGTATTTAATTATATAAATTTAATATTAATAGATAATAAACATTATTGATTTTCTATTAAATTCTCGAACAAGCCAAACATTTTAATTCTGTTTATTTATTTTAATCAAATATAATAATTAGTTTAAAAATAAAAAAAAAAATAAAAAAATGTAAAAGCAAATTAATAATAATATAAAAATATAATAATTATTATTTTATAATAATAAAAATGACTAAATGTAATAATAATTATAATAAAAAAAAAGTAGAGCAAATAAAAAATGATATAAAAATGCGCAAAAAAAAGACAAAATTGTGAACAAATGAATTTACTCAATCAGTGTCTGCTGTCGATGTTTATCCTACCCCCTCCCTTCCCCCTTAACCCCTTCTCCCCAGTGTTGCTAGAATGTGAAATTTAAAATTAAAAAAAAAAACTATTATTATTATTATTAAAAACTTATTGTAAATTTATTATTGGGCTAAAAAATGAAAAAAACAATGTGTAAACATGATACAAAAATTATATAATGTTGACAAAAGATGGAAAATAATTATTTAAACAAAAAAAGAAAAAAGAAGAAGAAAAAAAAAAACAGAAAAGAAAAAACAAACAAATAAATGAAACAAATTTTATGTTTTATTGTTGTTTATTTGATGTATTTATATTTATTGATTTTACCTTCCCTGTCTGTTCAGTTCATTTTTTAAGCAATACAATATCAGGAAAAAGGAATTGAGTCCTTAACATTAACACATCTCTTTTGAACCCAGAATCAATAAAAACCAGAATTTCCTAGCGCTTCATTCATAAGTAGTTTTCACTAAGCGCTTCAGTCAAAACTAGTTTTCACTAAGTGCTTCAGTCAAAACTAGTTTTCACTAAGCGCTTCAGTCAAAACTAGTTTTCACTAAGTGCTTCAGTCAAAACTAGTTTTCACTAAGTGCTTCAATCAAAACTAGTTTTCACTAAGCCCTTCAGTCAAAACTAGTTTTCACTAAGCCCTTCAGTCAAAACTAGTTTTCACTAAGCGCTTCAGTCAAAACTAGTTTTCACTAAGCGCTTCAGTCAAAACTAGTTTTCACTAAGCGCTTCAGTCAAAACTAGTTTTCACTAAGCGCTTCAGTCAAAACTAGTTTTCACTAAGCGCTTCAGTCAAAACTAGTTTTCACTAAGCCCTTCAGTCAAAACTAGTTTTCACTAAGCCCTTCAGTCAAAACTAGTTTTCACTAAGTGCTTCAGTCAAAACTAGTTTTCACTAAGTGCTTCAGTCAAAACTAGTTTTCACTAAGTGCTTCAGTCAAACTAGTTTTCACTAAGCGCTTCAGTCAAAACTAGTTTTCACTAAGCCCTTCAGTCAAAACTAGTTTTCACTAAGCGCTTCAGTCAAAACTAGTTTTCACTAAGCCCTTCAGTCAAAACTAGTTTTCACTAAGTGCTTCAGTCAAAACTAGTTTTCACTAAGCGCTTCAGTCAAAACTAGTTTTCACTAAGTGCTTCAGTCAAAACTAGTTTTCACTAAGCCCTTCAGTCAAAACTAGTTTTCACTAAGCCCTTCAGTCAAAACCCAATATTTACTAGTCAGAACTAGAATTGCCTATTAATATTTATTTATTAATAGGCAATTCTTGTTCTGACTAGTAAATATTGGGTTTTAACCAAAGCGCTTAGTGAAACCTAGATTTGACTAAAGCGCTTAATATTTATTAATGAACTTAAAAGGAACACAACGTTAACTCTGATGTTAATGGATATATGTATAACAAATAAGTTGTCTAAGTATTTATTTATAAATTTAGGTTTAAAAGAATAATAATTATCCATGTCCTTTTATATTAATGACTTTATCATTAATCCCACTTAAATTAACAGAATGCTACCACCCCTGAAGACACAAAGGAAAATAGTATAGTCTATGTTATTCATTTTTACAACTAACAAAAAAAAAAGGTTAAAGTTAATTGATAATAATTATGTATTTAACCATGAATCTTTAAAGGGAAAGACATCATTCGCCATGTCTTTAATAGTGGCCGGGAATAGTTGTATGTTGTGATGGTCGAATTCAACAGGATAAGATGCTTGGTTTGAGAAGGAGAAGTTGTTGAGTAGATACTGATGATTGATAAGGATGTGCAGGGCGTAGTGCTGACGCCACTCAGTCCAGTTCATAGTGAAGAGGTTGCCCATCATTAAGTCTTGTCGGGTGTCGTTGCATAGTAAACGAGTCTCTCTGTGCACTAAGTAAGGTTTTTTCTCAAGAATATCCTTCGTTGGCTTCAGTGAAACGTTCCAGTACCACTTGGAACTGTTATAATCTCGGAACGATTCATACCTATTAAAATGGAAATGAGTTATTATTGGTTTTTGAGCAAGTTAACTTAACTATTAGGTAGTCATTTACTTGGTTACTTTTTTGAACCTAAGCCAGCATGGGACAATTCAACCATTTTACCTCTAGCAGGATGTTGATCCGTTAGGTCAGTAGTGGACATTTTATGTTGGTCCACAAGGTGGGAGTAAAATGAAATGATTGGAGCTTCTTCTTTAGAAAATCATTGTTGAAATACTTTTTTATTTATAAATATTTTTTGACAGAATTTTCATTTTAATTTAATACAAGGACAAGGTATCAATTAACGTCAGAGGAAATCATTCTCCTGTGTAGCTTAGTTGGTAGAGCGCTATACCGGAAATATAGAGGCCTGTGGTTCAAATCCCAGCGCTGGAGTGTATTTTTCTCTGTCTGTTTCCCGTAGTTAATAATAATTATAATTTGATTTAAATTAAAACTTAATCTTTCCGTAGTATGAATACTACCAAAATCGTAAAATATGAATTTTTTTTTTTGGAGGACTCAGTTTTATTTTTGTTAACGAGAGAAGCATTAAAAACTATTTTGTTAAAATAAAACCTATAATATAGAACCCTTGTCTTCTTTTTTGTAACAATGATAATAATGAGATATAACAATTCTTCACTAGTTTTAAACCCAACCAACTGTAGCTTCGATAGACAACTTGGTAAAAAGTAATGTCTATGTCAAATATTGTCAACTTGGCGTACAACCAAGTTGATCGTCTATAGGTCATTTAAAGTAGAAGAAAAGATAATAGTATTAATTGAGTTTAAATTGTTTTTATCCATAATGAGGGTAAACAGGTAGCGGTTGTTAAAAAGCAAACACTTCAAATCATGAAGAAATAAATAAAAATACAGCCCTGTTTTGTCTACACAGTCATAAAAAAATGCATATTTATATTTATTAGGATGTGGTCCCCTGTTGGCACTTATGTTGAATGTGTTGGGTCAGTTAAGGGTGAAATAAATGTGTAGGACTACTTCTTTAAATTGGCTGTATTTCGTCTCTTAACCCTAGAGTGGTACAAAGGGTTGTTTTTTTTCTGTGAATTACAGAAGTCTAGAAATGTGGAGGGGGTTGAGACCTTATCTATGCCTTCATTGGAATGTTTTCAGTATATCGGTAGACCTTCACGTATCAGTGAACCATCGTTTGTCAGCTACAACTGTTTTTCTACAACTGATTTACGTAGATGTACCGTTACACGTCAAATATTGTTAGTAATTTTTACTTATCATTACTGGTGTATCCTTTATAGATATAATTAAGACTGTCGTTAATTTGTTTATCTACGATTGATACGAAATATAACCATTGTATCTCTGTTTAGATGCGTAGAAAGTGATTCTTTACGTACTTGTATTCATTGCGCATGCGCGTCTCATAGTTCTGAAGAATTCCTCTTTACCACCCATGTGCGGTAAAGAAGAGGAATTCTTCAGCTTTACGCACGATTAGCGAGTTTGTTTACATTTAACAAAACTAATTTGCTGTTCTTTTATTAAAGTAACTGTTTATATCGAGTTTTTAGTGAAAAACAATGAGTGAATCAAGTGACTTTGACGAAAATGTGGAGAATAATACTCCTTCAGAAATAATTAATTCCGCACAAAATTAAACTAATGAATTAATGTCATCTTTATCAAAAGAGAAATACGAACTTACATACAGGAAGTTTATTATTTTTTGCTGTATTTATTTTTTAAATCTAACAATCGTAGATAAAGTACGGTACGCAACTCGTGCGAAAACGGCATTTTGCATTGCTCGTGTGGTTTTACTACCCTCGCTGTCGCTCGGGTGCAAACTCCACACTCGCATGCAAAATGCTACTTTCCGCACTCGACGCGTAATGTATTATTTTTAAGTTGTATTTTTACTTTCATTAACAAAAAAAGTGACAAAAAGGTCGAAGAAATGTTTAATACTATGAGGGAAATCTCTGACGTCGAATATAATGATAAAGATGAAGACCATTTAGATTTTTGTCGTGATAGTGACTCAGACTTACCAGACGATATTGTGTCTTCTGATAACGACATTGATGACCCTGATTTTGATCCATTTATAGAAATAGTTGTTGGAACGATGGTGCAAAACGCCATAGATGTTTCAGAGGCCCAATTAAACTTATTAATACTTTATACTTAATATAGTTTATTAATATTTGACGAATGCTAGTAATCCTCTCTCTAGCAGTGTTAAAATATTTTCATATATGCTCAAAATAGATGGCGATAAATATATCTTATATAAAGGTAACGAAAATCGAATTATTATTAAGTGTTTAGACTAAGAGCGTTTTCTTTTTATTTATATATACTTAGGCACCAGCTATATATTTAGTTAATATTTTGATTATAGTCGTGTTAAAGGCCTTTATTTATATCTTAACACCAATGCTGAAAATTATTTTATATTAACGAAATTATCTGTATTGAGACACCGTTTATTGTATTCAATTCGTATATTTGGATATTAACACAAGACTAACTCATTTATGACAAATGCGGCCCTTTATATTCCTTGAGCCGCAGGTTGTGAATAAAATAAATAATAAAAAACTAATTCATTATCGCATTCGCGACATTATCAAAAGAAAATTGTGATGAAGAATAACTTCGTAAAAATTACGAATTTGATTCAGTACCTATAACGTACTAATGCGCGGCAGTACCACTCTAGGGTTAAAGAACACCCTGGTGCCACGGCCAAAGGCCGATTTGAAGACAGTGTTACTAATTTATTAATAGATGTAGGTAATTGTTATAAATTATTAAGATGTTATCAAGATATGTAATAACTTATGTTCTTTTTATACGTCTCTTCAATAAATGGAGATTGATTGATTGAAGGAAGGAACATCCCCAGGCCTGTAAACAAAAGACTTTTTTTTATAAATTATGAAATTATCGGTTACAATTATTAAAACATTAAACTGCCACTCTAATAATGTGAGTAGCTTTACACAGTTTGATAGAATTGCCCTTCAGAGTCAAAACTATTTTGCAAGGTAAATTGTAACTGAGCCAACAACACCAGCTACTCTGAATAATTCTGAACAAATAGATCTCTTACATCGTTTGAACATCAATATTAACAGGATTATTATCAGTTACAATTTACCAAGCAAAATAGTTTGGACTTTGAAAGGCAATTCTATCAAACTATGTAAAGCTACTCACATTATTAATACTAATAATAATAATAATAATAATAATAATAATTCTTTATTCCACCATAAAGTAAAACATTAGAGAGGTAGTTTAATGTTTTAATAATTGTAACCGATAATTTCATAATTTTTTTTTAAAAAAAAGTACCTTTGTTTACAAGCCAGAAGATGTTGCTTTAGGGACGAAATATAGGCAATTTCATGAAGTGTTTCTACACATTTATTTCTCTCCTAACCGACCCAACACATTTTAACATTAAAAAAATGCATGTTTAACCCTTAAGTGCTAATGGTAATTGGATGGCTGGTATTACTAAACCTTCGTCGATTCGACTAACATATGCAGAAAATTCATTTTTTGGGTTGAAACTACAATTTTATAAAGAGAAAACTATTAAGAACTCATTATTAAATCTTTTAGTGAGATATACAAACATTTAATGACAAATAACTTGGTAGGAACATCAGAAGAATCTGAAATTGAGTGAACATTAATGCACCAGGTTCCATGCCCCATGCCAAAAGCTCTAGGTCCTTTGCTAAGTGCTCCAGGCGATTATCGGCCACTGGTCTCTGGGCCAAGGCCAATTACCCTAGGCCCATTGCCCCTTACCCCTAGGCCTATTGCCCCTTACCTCAGGCCCATTTTTCCAGGCTATAGGCTCATTCAACGACCAATTAATTCCCTACGTTTATTACTAAACGTTAGTCAAATCGACGAAGTAGCATTGACGGGAATTTGCCAGAAAACGAGTGTATGCTCCAAAGGACTACTACCGCTACACTAGCAGGTGTGTTACTAACCAGTGCAAGCTCTGAAGAAGGATGGGGTA
Organism: Gerris lacustris; assembly: GCA_951217055.1. Lineage (NCBI taxonomy): Eukaryota > Metazoa > Arthropoda > Insecta > Hemiptera > Gerridae > Gerris > Gerris lacustris. The sequence goes on along the minus strand of OX578280.1, from coordinate 70,286,101 downwards.
CCCATCACCATCCCATACGAGCGTAAAAGGTTAAGGTTCAAACTGTGCTCGTCGATTCGACTACCATTAGCATTCCAGGGTTAAAAGCTATACATAAGCATCATGCTTGATTTTTTCTGTTTACTGCTGGTTTACTGCTGGGTCGAGAGGTTTGAGGAACAATGGAGACGTCCAATTGGACTCTCCTCACCTAGAACAGCCAAACGCCTCGTTGGGGGATCCCTACTCACTTGAATAGGAAGCCGTGTGGAGAGGGAAACGCTTCGAGTCCATAAAAAGGACAATCGCTGCAACTTAAGATTTTATTAAAATTTGTTGATTACTTACCACAGTTTGATAAACCTTGCATTTTTATTAGCTATGATCGCTTGGTTAGCTAGACCGTACACATGGTCGATTTTAACGACCCATCCAACAGACATTTCATATCTTCTAAAATCATCCAAACTTCTAACTACGTAGACGTCATTGTCTAAGAAGATGCCTCCGTATTGCATGATCACTCGGAGCCTGACTAAGTCCGCCGAATGATGTTTTCTCCATTTGATTTTTATCTCTTTGCCGAAAAAACTGTTAAGTAACGGAGCTCTTTTTACACTTATTATATTCTTAATTTTCATATTATCCATTAAATAATCCCAATAAAATCCTTTTAATTGCGAATCGGTATGAATAAATAACCGATCAGGTTTTTGATTCTTGATAACTGACAATATGCAAATGGCGTCGATAAATGATATTTCTGGTCGTCGATATCTCAAGAAATGAACGTAGTTAGGAACAATATAATGACCGTCGTCTGTACCGCTGATGTTATCGAATCCTTCAAAATATTTTCTTCTGTATCTCATATCTAAACACGTTTCATCACAATTATATTCGTTATTAGACAAAATAATCCTAATAAATACGATAATATAACAAACACAGATAAAACACGTATACAAAAAACAAATTCTTAAAAAAGATAATCGTATTCCCATTTCTGTTTTATTTAAAAAAAACAACTAATATTAACAACTAAACAATGAAAATTATCAAAATGTCAAATAGATTTAGCAAACTAGTAAATAAGAAATAAATAAAAAAAAATCAGGAATTTAACCTCAATGACATAAATAATATAACTAAATTTATAGAGAAAAAAAAAATGTATGTAAGAAGAAAAAAATCAAAAGAGAAATTGTTAAGGAAAATAGAAAAAGCTCTAAAAGGACAAATCAAAATATGGGAAAGAACAAAAGGTACTTTTTTACTTTAGCACTCCCCTATATCCTTTTGTGTTAATAGTTATTTAGACAAAGGAATATATACAGTGTAGCATATTATATTCTTTAGTCTAAATTACTATTAAGACAAAGGGATGTTTAGTCCAATGTACCTTGGGACAAAGGAATATCTTACTTGTGTATATAATTGTGATCATATCCCTTAATCTAATCAACTATTAAGCTAAAGGAATATTAAATATAAAACTGCCCCAGGAGTCTCAATGTCTTGGGGAGACAAACACACAAACCTTTGAGACTTTTGTAGGGCAGACTATTGTTTAGAACCAAGGGGGGTGCTAAAGTAAAAAAGTGCCGAACAAAAGAAGAAAGGACTGATAAAAAACATTTTCAAATAAGAAGTAAGATGGTCCTTAGATGGCCTACATGGAATAAAATAAATAGAGGCCAATGTTCATTAACCCTGAATTTTATTTCCAAACTAATTTCCAGAATACTGACAAACATTATAAATTTAGATCCTTCCGGTAACTTATTCATAATTTACTCTCGGTTTCCCCCTCTCTTCACAGTCCCCTCTGTAAAGCCGCGTCCACACTAAGCCGGACTGATGTAGACGTGAGCATTGGCACGAGCCAACGGCAAAATTGTGCCGCGCGGCATGCCAACAGGAATCGCTCGAGTGTCGGTCTCCATCAAAGAAAGCCAATAGACAAAACTAGTGTGGACGTGCCGGCGGCATCTCGCTCGGCTTCAGTTGTCATTTAGACTGCCTGTAAGTCGCTTCGCTTATCATTTTTCACTTTTTTTAACCCTAGCTAACTTTTTTAACTCTTTTTTATATTTTAGCTCTTAAAATATTAAATATTATTATATACTATTATTAAATATTAAATATTATTATATTCTATTATTAAATATTAAATATATATTATTAAATATTATTATTATTTAAATATTAAAAATGTCGATGGAGTGAACGAAAGAAAAAGTTATAAATCTAATCGATTTATACCGGGATCGACCGGTATTGTGGGACTGTCGTTTAAAGGAATTTAAAGACAGAAACAAAAGAACGGACAAGCTGATGGAAATTGCGATTAGTTTCGGTGTAGAAAAAGAGGAATTCGATCGAAAAATCAAAAACTTAGTAAGCAATTTTTTACGTGAATTAAAAAAAGAAAGAGAAACTTCAAAGTCCTCCTCGGTGAACATTTCCGAACTGACTGAAAGCCAAAAGCCAATGCCAACACTAATGTGGACAGAGGTACAACCAGCGGCTTTGCCTATGCGGCTTTGCCAACGGCTAGTGTGGACGCGGCTTAATACAGGCTATAGAACTTATTGAAATTTACAATGTAAACCAAGCATCGCGTCGATCTGTCATAGATAGATAGATTGACACGATCTATTATAGATAGATTGACACGATCTATTATAGATAGATTGACACGATCAATCATAGACAGATTGACATGATCTATCTATGATCTGATCAGACATGATCTATTTATGATCAGAAGGGAGCGTATTGCAATAAATATTAAGAAAATAGTTAATTATGTTGAGTGTAATAGTAGGAAACGATGAGTGGAATAAAGAATAGTGGAGTGGGGGGGGGGGGGGTGCCAGTTACCATTTACATAACTCTAAATAACTGCACCTCTTCCTAACTTGATACTTCTTTAGATTATTACTCCCCTGTTTTTTTTTTTTAATATAAATAACTTTGACTGATTAATTATTAAGACAAAGGAATGCTTAGTCCAAAGTACTTTAGGACAAAGGAATATCATACTTCTGTTTTTATAAGGGGAGTATCAGTCTAAAGAAGAACATTCCATATACCTTCTTTAGATTGTTACTCCCTCTGATTTTTTATAAGGGGAGTAACAGTCTAAAGAAGAACATTCCTTATACCTTCTTTAGATTGTTACTCTCCTCTGTTTTTTTTTCAAATATAAATAACTTGGACTGAATAACTATTAAGACAAAGGGATGCTTAGTCCAAAGTACTTTGGGACAAAGGAATATCACACTTCTGTTTTTATAAGGGGAGTAGCAGTCTAAAGAAGAAAATTCCTTATACCTTCTTTAGATTGTTACTCCCCTCTGTTTATTATAAGGGGAGTAACAGTCTAAAGAAGAACATTCTGTATACCTTCTTTAGATTATTACTCCCCTCTGTTTGTTTTTTATAAGGGGAGTAACAATCTATAGAAGTGCCTCTAACTTATATGGCCCCACACCTACTTTCAACTATTCACTACACAAAAACATCTTGTATCAAGTTGAAATTTGACAAGCCTGTTTCAATAGTACTTTAAACAATGTGTGAAGTCTCATTAAAATTAATACGTTAGAATTTACGATATTCACAATCATATTATTTTCTCTTATTACTTTTTATATTCCAGAAGATAGCGTGCAAAAACAGTTACTAACATCAAGCTAGGATTTTTTATACAGTTTATGTTCGGCTAAGTTTCTAAGTTATTTGATAGGCTAGATAATCAAATATTACTCTAAATCAAAGTGGTCACCTATCAAGTGACAAACTAACATCAAATTGATTTTCGGTCAACTAACTAATTATGTACTCAGGATAATGAAAATCACATTGTCCACAGTAATGGGTGGGACATGGTCACTCTCCCCTGGTTTGTTTTTCTCAAATGCCTATTGCCAAGCTAAGTCCCGCAGACGAACTTAGCCGACCACATACACTTAAAAGGCACTAAAAGATTAACTTGTACACAAATTTCTAGTTTGATGTTAGTCAGACACTTTTTTGCACACTATCTCCTGGACTATTAGGGGAACTATCGGTGACACACTTCGCCACCCAGGTAGCGCCACCTGGGTGGTGCTACCCGGTGGTCTATGAGAATAGACGGAACCTGTCACACGAGGTGGTGCCACCTGCTGGGTGGCACTATACGGTCGACCGTCCGATGGTCTAGCCGCCACCCACAGGTGGCGCCACCAACCCATTGTTTTCAATTGAGCCTGTCACACGTCACCACCCAAGTCACGCCACCCAGCCCCTACTCCTTCAATCAAATATAGGGGAAATCAAATCTGGGGCTGACTGCATCCCTCATATAAGTGGGTGACACAAGTCAGGTGGCGGGAGCAAGTGGCATCAACCAGGTGGGCGCCACCCAGGTGGCGCTACCCGGGTGGCGAAGTGTGTCACCCCCCTTTGAGGTTTAGATCTGAATTAAAGGGTTGAAAGAGCTTTGTCACTTCTTTGCGATGCTTTTGTTGGTTTTACTATTATCTATACATTGTAAGAAACGTTTGTCTTATCAAATAGATGAAGGTAGAATCTTTTCACATCCAAAAATTCCACCTATAAAAAAATCACCTCCCCAGACAGGGTTCGATCCTACGACCTCTGAATCTTTTAGTAAGCACCTTAGACCTCTTGGGCTATTAGATATAATCAAGTAAAATAAATGGATTAAAAAAACATACGACAAACTCCATCTTGTATGTGTATATACACAGAATCACCTTTAATTAAAAAATAGATACACACATTTAAAAAAACAAATAATGTAAAACATAAAATAACAAAATAAATTTATTTAAACACATCTAAAAAACAAAAACAGGAAAATAAAAGAAATTCTAAAAAAAAAATAATAATAATAATAATAATATTAATATATAATAAAAACTATAAAATTAACATTTCTGCATTTCAGGCTAAAAAATGTTTACAATTAGTTATTATCCATCAATGAGCAAATTAGAAATCAAGTTTTTGGTTAATTTAAAAAAAAATGTATTAAAAGAGAAATTATAAAAATAATAATGTACAAAGATTTTTCCTATGTGACTTATTTTAATTATAGAAAAAAATTAACAATTATTTGAATGAAAAACATTCATTTTTTATTATTAAATTTATTAGATAAAAACATCATAGTCAATTAAAAAAATGACTACAAATTATTTATTATTATTAAATAATAATTATTAGAAAAAGAGGGAATATTATCCTCTCTTATTAGTACATTAAAAAAAAAAAAAAAACACAAATATTTTAATTTTATAAAGAAAATTTACATCCTTTGTACTTATTCCCGTCAATTTTTCTTTTCAACTCCTTAAATCTTTGAGATTTAGAAGAGAATTGATTATTTTGACTGAGATTATTAAAGAACTTAATCATACCTTATAAAATATAGTAACAAACTATAAATATTACCAATTTATTTATAATAACAATAATAATAATAATAATAGGGGTCCAACTGCTCAAATTAGCTCAGGCAATACTAGACAGGTCTTAACTATTATGAGAGTGATGAGGAAATGATTTGAGAATTCACCACGTTGTGGTTAATTGGTTAGAGAATTTACGAATTGAGAATTACAGGAGTCTCGCTAATTCTGACCCTGCTAGTCTGGACAGTGAATAATCCGGAGATGCCAAAAACTATGTACAAATTCGTACCAGGGTCTGTTCAGATTCAGGAGAGATTTGTCAGGATAAAGTAAACGATGACCAAGATAGTACCAGCTGCAACCTGTACAGGAATTCTTTAGTGAAAAAATAAATAAGAAAAAAATAATTTGTTATGAAGAAGTGCTTGCAGACAATGTGTGTCATTAACTTTGTTTGTATGTTATTTTTTATGTGATATTATGTTGTTGATCAATCTCCCCAGGTGAGGTTCATATCTCTAACTGATGTTGAAATCAAAACATAGAGGTATGCCATAATTGTTTTATTTTTGGTTTTTTGCACTGAAATAACTTTTCTGTGTTTGCAAAGGGTGTTTCATCTCTTTATATATTTCTATTTTGACTGGTAATATTATGTTTCTGTTGTGTTTTTTTTTTTTTTTTTAAATAAAAAAATACACCTTAGTAATATATCCATTATAATTTATCCACTACTTTCAAAAACATTTCATTTATATTTTATTTAACTTGGCTTTTGATGGTGAGGTTAAAAATTTTATAATTAATTTTGACCCACTATTTGTCTACCTAGAAATCTCCCTGAATCTTTAGCAAATTTTGTATTTCCAATAATAATACATGTTATTGAAAAAAAAAAAAACACACACAAATTTAGTTGTTTTTATGTTACCTTACCTTCTCCAAAGGTATATAGGAAATTGTTTTTAAATTATATTAGTTTTTATGTAAAAAAAAAATCTACAAACATAATTGTTATGAAAAATTTAAAAGTGCATTTTTTTTGTTAACTCTTGTCTTCTATAAATTCATTTTTCTTATTCCTCGTCTTTTTCATTTTCTAAATGTATTGTCTACACCAGTAAAAATAATTATACAAAATAAAACCACCCTATTTAAATTTATTTTAATTACATTACACCAAAACATTCAATAAAAAAAGCCCGACAACTGTTTGTTTTATAAAAAAAAAAAAAAATAAATACATGTAAATTCAATCCTAAAATTAAACTACACTCATTTTAAAATTAGTCTTAACTTAAAACTCTCAGAATGGCCAACCTATATGACAAAAAAAAATAAAACCCCTAAGCCTGTAGGAGGGTTGTGGCCAGTGACATTATTAGTTGTCTAGTTGGCCCGACCTTCTCGAATTCAAAATCCAGTGTTCTCATTGGCTCCCCTCCACATTTTTCGATTTTCCAGCGCTATCAGAAGTTAATACTAATTGTAACGAGAGTATATTTTAAAATGGTTTGAGGATAAAAAAATGTTAATTTTTTGTAAGTAAAATATAAGTTAAAATTTTGGCATTTCTAATTAAATTCTAAAATAATAATAAATTTTAGCTTCTTAAATTACTTATCAATTTAATTTTTTTTTTTTTTAATTTTCTTTATTTACATTAATAAATAATACATTAAATCTAATGTCTGCCTTGTTTCCTTTTTTTCTTTATTTTTTTTTATTTAGCGAAATTATTTAAAAAATATAGTTTTTGAAGATTTTAATTCTGCATTACACATTCAATTTGGTGAATTGTTTGTTGTTGTAATTTTGTACTTTTTATTTTAAAATATTGTACATAAATGTTAACAATTATTTAGTCAGTGCAGGGGGGGCCCCGACACAAGAACTTTTTAGGGGCCCCCTGCCGAAGAAAATTGATGAGAAAAAAAAAACTTTTGTGTTCACAACTAAATAGGGCCCCTGGGCCCCCATTTACATTGGTACATTGGATTTGGGGCCCCCCTAGGCCGCAATGCAGCCCCGTACGCCACTGAATTTTGTTCATAAATTAAAATTATCAATTCCTCAATTATGGTACTGAAGAAAACCCCAATAATTAAATTTAAACAAATAAAATGTTTAATAGTATTCAAATTACAAATTTTACCAATTTGTGACGTCAAAATTACAAATATTTTCTATTTTTTTTTTTTTCTTTTTTGGAGTTCAGAAATCTTAATTCTCCACAAAGGCAGACATATAACAAAAGATTGTATGTACAAATCATTTTTAATTATAAAATAAAACATTTTAAAAAAATGTATATATTAAATATAAAAAAAAAACAAATAGAGATAATTGTGAAACTTAGATTATTTAATTAATAATATCTATTAATATAATTAATTCTCTAAGCTACGGATGCCAGGAGGAAATATTGAGGCATTAAGTTAGACATTCAGTTCATTTAGTCTAATCGACTAAGGAATTATTTTAAAATACTAAACTATCTAAAACTCACAAAGCCTTTCCAATAGCGGATGTAACTAAAATCAATTGATCAACTTTTAATCAAATTCTATGCAATCTTGAATTAATATAATATATTATGTCAATGATAACAGTTAGACCTCATATCAAGAAATTTGGCATTTTTGAGATTGAAGATAAAGTCCAAATGTTCAGAAAAAAATTCTCTAATAACCTACTGTAACCTTCTCATTTTTTTAAAAAAACTCCTACATTGTGTTAGACAGGCTCTAACAACTTAGGCTGTGTTCAAGAATGTTTACTCTGGCTCTTTTTGTTAAGAATTAACTAATTGTATTTTTATTTTTTTTTTTTGTTAGAGAAAACAATGAAAAACATTAAAGAGAATGTTGAGAATACACCCGGGTTTGTTTACATTTGTACTTTGCACCCACAGACATCTCTTGCAGTGTCAACGAGATGCTTATAAAAGTGTAGGATACGACCACTGTAATAGTACATTACGCGTCGAGTGCGGAAAGTAGTATTTTGCATGCGAATGTGGAGTTTGCACCCGAGCGATAGCAAGGGTAGTAAAACCACACGAGCAATGCAAAATGCCGTTTCGTACGAGTTGCGTACAGTACTTTTGAGATGGGTTTCAAATTGTTCATTGTTTCTCTCAAGTAGGTTATGGTAATCATCTTTAACCAACTCTAACAACCACGTTTGTTGGTTTTTTTAAAAAAAATCCTACATATTGTAGGATGGGCTCTAACCTCCTAACACCTCTGACCATCCAACCTCTGATTCAGCAGGCATAAGTGCAAACCATTGCATCATGGAGTTAGATGATTTTTCAATACACAAAATTGGTATATAAGAGTAATATAATATACACTATAATAATACAATATAATATATAAATGATGTTTTCATGTTTTTTTCATAATTATTCGCTAAAATGATATAAAAATATTTAATTTTTCAAATTAAATTCCACATAACCATTTCATAATGGTTAAAAGTTTTACATCTAATGTGTAAGTCTCACACATTCTTTTTAATAATCCTACATTTCGTAGGATGGGCCCTAACCACCTATTATTTTTTTTAAAAAATCCTCTATTTTTTAATATAAATGTGATTTGGTACTTTACTGTATTATATAAATAGATATGAAAGCATTGTAGGATTCATAGTGTAGATTGCATTGCTCCTTTTTTGCATGACATATTTTATTTTTTTAAATCAAGAAAAATATTTAAGGAAACGAGAAAATTCTAGGAATTGCTCTTCTTGGAGGGCATTTTGAATTGAATTGTATATTGGATCTACATGCTGAATCAAATTTTGGAAATGAATCAATTTGCAATGAATCTGCCTTGAATTAGAATTGATTAAAAGTATCCATTATCTCTCTTTGTTAAATTTAAATTCTATGAATAAAAAGGTAACAATTTCATTCCAATTGCTCTCAAATCTTAATAATTATACATTTAACACATAACAAATATATATATATATATATATATATATATATATAAATATGTTAATTTTTATTACAAAGCATTAATTTGTTTATTTAATTAAAATAAACATATACCTCCATCTAAATATAACAATTTACTTTTAACATCTAGAGCTTATTTTTAAGAATATTAATTAATTAATTTTTTTTTCACATTTAATTTGTAATATTTATTTAAAATTAATAGTAGAAACACTTAATTACAATATTGTTTTTTATTTTTATCAATCTAATTTTACCAACATGCTAATTAAAATAATTAATCTAATAAAATTAAAATTAAATAATTAATCAAAACATTTCAATATAATTAGTAAAAAATTAATAACTATATTATAGTAATTAATAATTAATTATATTATATCAATTAATATTAATAGAAAAGATTAACCCATAATATATATAAAAAAATATATGCACATGATGTTTATGTGTTAATATATTTTAGAAACAAATAATAATAAATAAAAATCAGCTAAAAAATTCACATTTAATCTTTAATTTCAAATATAATTATTAAAACTATCTACTAATATAATATTTTAATATTATTTTTATTTATTAATTTCTGTGTACTATTGACTTTTTTTTTGTGTGTTTTGTATAATTAATTCACAAAAAGAAGAAAAATGCTTTTGAGCTTTTCTTTGGTTATTATTAGTTCGTAAGCTTAATTTTATTTTTATTTTTAAAAAAAATTAATTATAAATTATTAAAATTAATTTTTCGTTCCTATCATTATTTCACAAAAATTATTAAAAATTAATTTCTTTCCCACACATATCTTTTCCTATTTGTACCCTGTACCTAAAATCCTTCTCAATAAGTCTCAATTCTTAAACCACTAAGATAACACTTAAAACTCTCCTCCCCAAATTAATTTGAACGAATGAACAAATTTTAAATTTAATTAATTCGTTCAAATTTAAATAAATAAATACATCGCACTCTCAGAAGGTAAATGTTGTGAGTTCATTTTACTTTAGTTTTGATATAATTAATTTTAAACATAGAAACTTAAACACCCTTAAAACATTTCAATAAACTTTAAATATTAATTATAAAGATAAACTCAAATTTGTCTAAAGTTGCTGCTTTATCCCATAGTGTAAGAGCTCCTCAAGATCTAATAAAATTAGACATATAGTGGAACCTCGATAATTCGGACTAATTGGGACCAGACACTATCCGAATTACCGATTTGTCCGAATTTTCGAATATGCTGTAAAACAACTTTCTTGCAGACGAGAAGACCTGATAAAGGTGCGTCTAAGCTTCTTCTTTGGGTAAACCATATGTACATCGCATTTTCTAAAGGGTATCATTTGCTGTTCGTAACGCTTTCCGATTTTTTGACCCCTCTTCAGAATCTAGCTAAGACGCGTATTGCACTATGCTTTTTCGTTATCGTTTTAGATGTCCCCACACCATACTTTTTTGCAAGAGATGCTCCACTTTCACCTTTTGGATTTTTTTTTTTTATAGAATTTCTAGTTATTAAATTTTTCAGTAGTCAGTCCGGATTTTAGAGGTCCGAATTATCGAGGTTCTACTGTAACCTAAATAGTGGGTAAATTAGTGTAGCACATAGCTTCCTTACGCCCTGTTTCATACTTAATGATGTTATGCTTTATCAGCCCATTATTGTCTAAATTATTTCATTTTTCCTCCCATTTATTAAAATCTGTTAATTTTGCTTCCGAGCTTACCGAAGGTAACGGAAGCATTGTGCTCACTTTTGAGAACGAAAAAGTTTAATGCCTCCGATTTTAAAAATTCCAAGACAGAAATCCGTTTCAGACATCAGGGAACATTTTTGGTTACGTGTCTGTCTATCTGTCCACGAATCCTGAAATGTCCGACGATAACTTGAGTAAATGTCAACCGATTTTGATGAAATTTGGTAGACATGTTCGTTTTATCAATGCCCAGGATGAGTTCGTTGGACAACATTATCCGACCAAGCGTTCAAGCGCAATGCTCGTATAAACGTGAATTTTAGGTCGGGGAAACAAATCAGACTTCATCTATTCAATGAGACAAACATTTCTTTCAAATACAATTTTTTTTTAGATAACCAACAGCCGACACCGCTATGAAGTGTTAAAGATCGCTACAAACTTATTAATAGTTTTTACACAATAAACAATATAACAATAAAGTAATATAACGTTAATGTTAATTTAACAATAAAGTACATGATAGGATGCGAGGAAGCTATGTGCCGCACTAATTGGCAGTCTATTTTTATTTATTTTTTCATGAATAATAATATTAATTGTTTATTTTTAACAAATAAATTAAATACAATATGAAAAAGTTATCAATACGATAGCCTTAGTCAGTGGACTGTTAGGTTTTTAAATAAATAAACGTATCAACTTAGCCAAATTTAATGATCGCATATGGTTGAAATTATTATGTGAACATCTATAGGCTACTTTCGACAAACTTTCCAAATTTCTTTAAATTTAGATGAGTACTTTAATCGTAAAGATACAGGTATAAATAAAAATAAAAAATTGTGCGCATTTGGAAGAAAAACCAATGGGCGGAGAAGGTTGAAACTTATATAAGACCAACAATGGTCTAAATATGACCTAACCATCTAAATTTAATTAAAATAAGACATGTTTGTTCGCAAAGATGTTGAAAAAATGACCAAAAATGTTCCCTGATGTCTGCAACGGATATCAGTCTTAGAATTTTGTTTTTAATTTGGGTACATAAACAAATTTTCGTTCTGAAGAGCAATCACTTTGCTTTCGTTACTTTGCTAAGCTCGGTATCATAAATTGAATTTTTTGAAGATACAACACGATCCTTCCGATGCGATGTTTTATTCATCTTCCAATTAATCAGTTTTTAAAAACATCTCCGATATATATACAATTTAAAAAAACAAAAAAACAATTATAATTACTATAATTTTAAATATATAAATACCAGTACAGTAAACACGTCAATTATACAGACATCAATTATCTATTAAAATAAATATAAAATAATTTCGATCAACATTCAAAATCATTACAGAATAGATAATTTTTATTCGCTTCATTAACATAATAATGTAATTTTTTTCTCTCATCTCTACGGGGATTGAATTCAGATAAAGTTGGTGTTAGAATATTTTAAAAGCTATTTTATTTATTTTTGTTAAAATTATTATCTTCTCAAAAAAATTTGAGCTTTTTTTAGATACAGATAGATATCAATAGATAATTGGTAATAATGGTTCTTAATATTTAAGTTAGAAAAATGTTGGTATTAATACAGTATGCCCAATCTAAGCTAGTTACAAAATAAAAAGTCACTAAGACCATTTTTTATAATTTATACAGCCATATAAACTGTATGTGTTATTTATTTATTATTTTGCTTTATTATTTATGTGTTTCTAAGATTTATTATATTAAGTTAGTTTTTGTTTTCTAACAAAAATGACAATGAAGATGAAAATGTAATGAAGAGAGTAGCATTAAACAAGATTTTTTTCAAAAATTTTGCCGAATACAAACAATGAGGGAATATAGCTTACAGTCTATAGAATTAAGTTCTAGAGGAACTTTTAATGAAATTTGAAATAACAAGTTAAATTTATAAAGTTAAAGTTTAAAATTTGGATGGATTTCATAATTTAAAGCATCCTTGTAATCAAAGGAATCACACGAGTCTCTCGGCAAATTCTTTATTGCTGCAAAGCGATTCTTGTAATGTATTCTTTATTTTTTTTGGGGGGGGGGGAGTCTCAAAAAGTAACTTATCCAAAATTACAGTCTATCACGGACAAAATGAAATTTCTATTCTTTTGGTGATGACTAACTGGTGGACTGATTCATCATCAAAGGACTGATTCATCATCAGAGGACTGATTCATCATCAGTGGACTGATTCATCATCAGTGGACTGATTTATTCAGTCCAGATAATTTTTACTCATTGAATTTTCAATTCTGAAAAAAAGTTACCTTCAATAGAGAGACATATTTTTTTATTTCTAGTAAAATTGCTTTATTGCTAATCCTAACAATTAAATTATTGTTGTTATTAGTAATTACATTTTTTATAGTGCATGTACCTATTTTTATATTGTTTAACATTTAAAAAGTAATCAGACTAAGAAGTATATAATTGTTAAAAATTAAATATAGATTTATTATTTTCACATTTGAAGAAAATAATTTAAAAAAACAAAACAAACATTTTGCTGTTTTTTTTTTTTTTTATAGAAAAAACAAAAATAAAAACTAAAACCATTTGTTTAAAACAAATTCCTGTAATGTTTATTGCTGTTGGTTTCATATTTTGTTTTTAATTTTTTTACGAAGCAGAACATCAAAGTAGACTTAAGTCCACATGACACGAAGGCGTGTCGCATGATCTCTGTTTGAGGAAGTTATATTTGGGCAGCCGGTGTGGCGTTCTTGTTTTCCTCTGTAGAGTTCTTATCACTTTCCTCGTCTGAGCAGTCTTCATCGTGATTATGGGTGACGCAGCGTGGAGTCACAGGTCTAATATGCGGAACAGCACTCAACTGCTTCTCTAGTACCTTCTGCAACATTAAGCCAAACATTATCTTAGTATAAATTTTTTTTTTTTTTTTTTATCTTTACCTGCGCTGCACGTGGTTATTTGGATAGGAATCAGTTGTCATGGTGCCCAAGCCATTAAATTAAATCCCTAAACAGGTTTGTTTCTCAAAGCCTTCATAAAAACTAATCACAGAATTACATGTGGACCACCGCATTTGCTTAACCCTGGAATACTAATGCATGACTATTTTTACGACTATACGTCAGTTTTTTTGTCTTTAGTGACATCTAACGGGACTGCAGGGACGTACGCATCCAGGAGTGCTTCGACTGTTCAGTTGTCCTTGAGATTTCGTCCTCGAGATGGGAGAATTTTAAAACATACATCGTAATTTTTACGAAGGTTTAGTAATTAAAGTAAATTTTTGCTTGTCATAATTACGAGCATTAGTAATATATGCTAATACTCAATTATTTTTTATATTTAACATTATTTATTGTATATTTTATTATTAAAACAAGACAATGGCACAACAAAAATTGTTTGGCAACCCTGAAGAATAAGAATTATGAACGAGTTAAGTTCAGACGAAGACTCATATCTAGATAAAAATTTAAAAAAAATATAGTGATTTTATCCCAAATATCCCAAAAAAAATATCCAAAATTTTATTAACAATTTAGAATTTAAATTGCATATTATGTAATTATAATACTTAATTACTTAATTAGTATTGTGACTCTTACTAAAGATATTTATTTAAAATAAAGTATTGTGAATATTCTAAATTTAAATTAGCAATGTGCTATGTACAATTTCACCCTTATTGAATATACTGTTTAGTTCGTGGTATGTACTATTTAAAAAAAATATACACATGTTTGTGATTGTTGTTCCAAATTTTATTTGCTAAGTTCACTATGCTCATTTTACCTAAATTTTGATATTAAGCTGTTGGTACTGATTAGTATCGTTGAGAAAAATATATTTATAATAATTAAAATAAATATTATTTACAAATAGTTGTTATTTATTCATGTATAACCCAAAAAGATAGTATAAAATGAATGTTCGTAAAAATTACGAAGGTTTAGTAATAGACGCTCACTAGTTAGCGGTAGTATTCCAGGGTTAAGGACTCATGGCTACACTGAACCCAGACAATTAACTTCAGTCATCAGAAAATGTAAAACAAAAAAATGGAGGGGAGGTAATGAGAGCTTAAAATTTTGACATCTAGTAGAAGGTCAGATGTCAAAATCTCTTTGCTCTCATTGGCTCTCTCTTCAATCTTCCCACGCTGTCAGAGTAAATTCTCATGTTGATCCAACTATAAGTCAGATAACTTGAGTTGCTGAATAGCCTGTTGGAACTAGGATAAACAATACATTGGTTACTTAGTTTACCTTAGCTGCTGGTGGGTTGGCTTCCCTCACTTCTCTATCTTCATCGAAGATCTCGTAAGTCCTAGACCTGGATATCATAGGGCTGTCCATTACGAACCTCTGCTCGTGGGCAACTGTAGACTCGTGAGGCATCTAAAGCAGCAATAAAAGCAATACAATTAAAGCTCTTCCATTATTTCATCAACATAATAAACATTATACTAAAGATTATGCAAAGAAATACCAAAACACACATATCTAATAGAATACGTAATAACCTGGTCTAATCCCAATAACCCAATACATAGAAATATTTCAATTCAAAATAAATTTCGGACCCCACTTCACACGGATCCACCATGGTCATGCCAACAAGTTTGCAGTAGAAATGATAAGGGCTCTCACATGGGGAAGCACCAAACGATTCAACCTCTGCTGCACGCCACCATATCGTTCCCCTCAACCAAGATACTTCTTGCACACGATCTAATGGTGGTGTGACTTTAGAGGCCTCATGTGAACAGCGCCTTTTGGTGAAATCACCCACCATATATCACCATGTGTTCATTAGCAGTAAACTTCATTTTAGTTTTTTAAGCTTTATTCAACATTAAACCCTGGCTATTTTCATACATTAGAAAAACCATTACACTATCAAGTTATCTTTTAATTTCCCTGTCCTGTAATGAACTTGTGTTGTGTTGTCCCAAGATGGAGTACTGAAGCGGAATTTCTAGTAGATTACCATTTTTTTCGTACTTTGCTTCAAATTACAAAGGGGGCAAAATATTTCATAAGGAGGTAACTGTGTTCTACTTTAATACCATATAGACCTTAAAAATATAATAAACAGTACTCCTTTAACTACCTAATAAAAATAAAAGTGTATACCATAGTTAAGCAGAGTATTCAATCTATACAAATAAAAATGGATATTTGTCTGTCTGTCTCGAACGCCTTCCTAAATCATTCATCTTATTGTGATGAAACTTTGGGGAATGGTTGGACGCATGCCGGGAAGGTTTCTGAGTTAGTAAAACTATGTTCCGATAGATGGCGCGTGCGTCGTTTCACTGAATGTGTGAATTTCATATTGTTTAGTGGCATAATAAAGAAAGAAAGACAAGAAATAAAATGGAAACCAAAATAGATAGAATTTCAAATTACCCAAGTACAGTCAAAGAGGTATAAATAAAAATGTTAAATAATAATAATTCTTTGTTCTTTATTACCAAAAAAATCCTTACAAAAATATAAGGCCCTACAGGGGGTATAAATACCTGTACATAGGTTGGTCCAAAAAACAAAGTAATAAAACTAAAGCAATCATACAAATTTGTATACAAATAATATAATATGTAATATATATTTACTCAAGGAAATTTAGCATTCTTTGGTAACAATTTCAAATTAAATTAGAATTAAAGAAGGGAGAAAGAAGAGAAAAGAATACATTTCAACACCAGGATTTAAACCAGGGATCTTTGGATTTCCAGTCCAATGCTCTATAGATTTAGCGACATAGGAAAATGATTTGCCTCTCTTTCCAAATCGATAGACTAGTCCCAATTAATAGTATATAATTTCTGTATACGTACAAGCATGGCTGGTGCCCTGAACATATAACTGAACGGGTAGTAGATAATGTTGAGGAAGGTGGCAGCGTAGAGATCAGCATAACGAACCACCTGCGAAGAGAAGAAAGTCTGCCTCGATCCAGACCTGAACAGAGACCCCATTAAACCATAAGCCAGATCCATCTTATGAGTTACATCCCTGATGGACGCACGTACCTTGCTGATATCAGGCTTCTCCTTAGTACTCGAGTCCAAGTACCTGAATACATCAAATAGACAATCAATCTTCAACCAACATACATCACACATAATATAATAATTGGAAACCTTCATTATTAACCCTAGAATGCTTATCTACGTCATTTTGACGTGTATATTTTTGAAAAAAGGTGGTATTGACTTCACCACTAGTTTTTTTGCGCCCATATTCAAGGTAATCTTTCCTCAGTTAGTCTGCTTCAGGCAAATGTTAATAATAGTTTTGTCTTTTTAGTTTTTGGGGGTATAGATAATAACTATATTATCTACACCACCTAGTCTATATAATTTGTCCAAAAACTGGTCAAATATATACTGTATATAATTTTTAAAAAAATAGTTTTTCTTGTTATTTCTGTTTTTATATAACTAGAGAAGTTAAAAATTGATTGAAATGAATCACTGAATCACGTTGTTAATCCCAGTATCACCGATACTTGTCATAATGACTACAGTGTGTATGAGTATTTTCTAAATAATAATGTAAACAAAGATCAAAGCATTATTTCTCTATTATGTATTAATAATTCTGTTGCAAGATAAAAAATATGAAATGTATAATTTTTCCAAAAATTGAGTTTTCACACTACCTAAGAGCTCTCAGTAAGATCTAGAAGGATGCAAAACATTATATCTCGTAACAATACTTTTCGGAGAAGGTGAGAAAAATTAAAAATAGCTTCAGCTTGTATCTCAAAGATACCACAACCCCCGAATTAAATTTAAGACACAACCTAGTTTTGCTCTTTTAAAAAAAACTATTTAAACATAGGCGCTTAAATTCAAAGTAATATGGTAAATTAATTAAGTTAATGTAAGATGAAGGGGTGCTTCTGCAATAAAATATGGACACAACAAAGTAGTATAAACGTATATAATTTAAAAGAATACTTTTGGCATAAAAACATAAAACATAAGTGCAGGAGGCGATATGAACACTATCGAGACATAAAATGGAATGCTGAGGTACACCTGTACCGGGAGTCTAAACCCTACATATCCAGAATCACGTTTTGAAATCACCGAAAAATTATCTACAGAATGGTATAAAGGAGGTAATTCTAGCCTGTCTTGTTAATGAAATATCGAGCTTAATACATAAGTTTGTAACAAGTATGTAGAGCCAAGTATAAAGCGTTTAAGTAAATTTAACGCCTTCGTACATTCTCTGATGAGATATCTGATTTTAGTATAAAGAGCCTATGTTTTTGGGAGCTATGTATATCATTCCACCTTTATGCTATTGTAATATAGTCAAACAAGGGTGGTTGGTTATTAAAATATATACTTATAGACAGTGCTCGATTTCTAGAAATGGAGGTGCCGGAACTACAGCCTACCCTCTCTCCCCCCCCCCCCCCTCCCTATAGAAGGGGGGTCCGGGGGTCCTCCCCCGGGAAAATTTTGAAAAATAAACGTTCAAAAACAGCGTTTTAGACATAAACCCACACAGCAATCAGATGGGTTTCGTGTGAGAAAACTTATATAATTTTAAGTAGTATTGTTTATAAACAATTTCTTGATTAGTATAACACGTGTTGTTAAAATACTCTCAATAAATAAATAGGTACTTAGGTTTATACGAATAATTAAATCAACAAAATATTTCCTGTCTCACTCGACCCGGGCGAGTTTCGGCACAGTGTCTCTGCACAGTACTTATTTAATACGATCCCTGCCATTAAAAAAACTTTGTTAATAAATTGCTAGTCTAGGGTAATACTATGGTGTCAGTTTAATACATGATGTCCTTAATCAAATTTGTAGTCACTCACTGACAAACAAAATTTTAACTTAGGATTTTAAAAAATCTTAGTGCCGATAATTTTATTTTTTATTTATCAGAGAGAGAGGTCCCGGAACGCCGTTCCGCCGCGTTCCGCCTCAAATCGAGCCCTGCTTATAGAATTGAAATAACAGTTATTTTAGATTATTAATGCTAATGCTAATTTTACGAATTTAGGTCCAAAGGAGTTAAGTCAGTCAACAATGTGGTGAGTCAGGGTTTTTTTCCAAACTTTTGATAATACGTAGCTGTGTGTTGAAGGAATAATGATCTAAGCTTTTGGATCCTACACAGTATACTTTGAAGAAGATGAGGATTGTATTATACAATCTTTAGGTATTCAATTTTTTTTTAAGAGAATTGTTCAAAGTTTGTTTTTGCTCTCCTGAAAAGAAGCATTGTTGGACTCAATGCCCTTTTGGTTTTGACTACAGTAGTGTCATCATAATTTGGTCTAAGATATTGCAGCATGAAAGATGAATAGAAATAAGGAGAAATACGTACTTGTACATTTCTCCCATCATGACATCGAGTGCCTGGAGCTCGGTGAAGAGTTGACACTTATCTGTCCAGACGTGAAGCTCCTGCACCAACTCGGGTACGATGAGGAATGTTCTCCAACCACGGATCTTCTTACTCTTGAGAATATCACCAAATATATGATCTCCTATGTACAGGACGTCCTTACCCTTCGCTCCTATCAGCTTTGTAAACACGTCACAAGAACCTAAAACACAACATTAAATTAATATACAAACCTCAACATCCTTAAAAACCACCACCAAAACCCTTCAAAACTGCAAAAAATAAGTTAGCAAACTTGTGAAATTGTTCTTTAAGTTAATCTGTTTATCTTGTTTTCTTTTTATGTAAGCGAGCTTCTTCCATTCAATGAAATATGCATCTTGTCTGTGTGTAACGTTTACGTGTCCGACAATAACTTGAGTAAAAGTTGACTGATTTAGTTGAAATTTGGTATACATGTTCCTTTTACTAATGCTCAAGCTAAGTTCGTTGGACAGCGTGATCCGTCCAAGAGTTTGCGCGCAATGCTCGTGTTAATGTGAGCTTTAAATTTAAAATTGGAATTTCAGGACGGAAAAAAAATCAATATTCAACTATTCGTTGAGACGAACATTTTTTTCAAATAACAGTGTTTAGTAAAACCAACAGCGACACCGCTATGAATTAATAAAGATCGCTAAAACTATTAAAGCGGACCTAAACGTTTATAATAGAGAAAACAACCTTTTTACCGATATCTTACGTTCTAACGTAACAATTTTAATAAAACTTCAAATACACCATCTAATGCACAATTAAACCGGCATGCAAAATTTCAATTTGATACATGCAGTAGTTTGTTTTTAACAAAGAGATAAATTTTATAATAATTGAAAAGGAGATGTGTGGTTAAAGGAATAGTAAGAATGCGGGGTGGTTCCCTTACTACTAGCCACTGTACTACTACTATACTAATTATCTATCAACTCATCATGATTCATGATTATCTATTTTTTCAATATTCAATACATATTTATTACTATACGCTCGCTTCAATGATACAACCACACGATGCCTAGTTGTTACTTAGTTTTAAATAGCCTAGTGCTTGTTGTTAAAATATTATCAGGTCTAGAGATGAATGGAGCCCACTTGTTGCTGTCACTTGTAAACAATATTTTAAATTCCAAATGTTTTTGTTTTCTTATCTCTAAAGCGTACTCAATCGTAATAATAACTCACTTTAAAAATAAAAAGTACTCAAATAATAAACAACAGATGTTAATTAACAACACTTAAAAAGTAAATAAAACAAGATATTTAATTAAATCAATTTTAATGTGTTTCTTTGCCATTTTAAAATGTTATTTTATACCTGTTTAAATAAATAAATAAATAGAATTTTCATCTGTTTTATAAAGATACTCCAATTAGTCAGGGTGCCCATAGCTAAAAAAGTCAATTATACATACTCCTTCCAAACCTCTTTGTATGGCTTGCTTAAACCCCCTACACACCGGCCAACTGTTGGGCCCGACAGTTGGCCAGTGTGTAGCGCTTTTGGGGCATGAATTCTGTCGCTGCCGACGGTCGGCCGGTCAGGTTGGCTGGACCATCCGACCACCAACCCCCCCACCACTTTCTTTTGTCAGGTCGGTGTGTGTGTCGCGTTGTTGGGTCTAACTGTCCGACTTGTACCTTCACCTCAGCTTCATTTCCGTTTGATGTGACTTTTAGAACTACGCACCATGAGTATTGCTGCTAAACTGGACTAGTGGTCGAGTCGGCTCATTTGGTCGGCTTGTTCGGTCGGGGTGTGTGTAGGCAAGGCCCCGACAAGGACGGTCGGTGCTAATGGTCGTGTCGCGCAGTTGTGTCGGCCAGTGTGTAGGGGGTATTAGGCTAAGTCTGGGTATTATGGTAAAGTATCGTTATTTCTCTGCTAGTAAATATAGGGTTCTCTGTTGGTAAATATATATGCTGCTAGGGAAAATATAGTAAATATATGCTAGACAATGTAAAAATGTTGTACATTTTGAATGAAGAAAGACTCCTCAATTTTCTGATTTTAGCAAGTAGAAAATAGCTACTCAGTTTCAATTTCAATAACACTAAGATTTTAATAAATGAAACAAATAACAAAAAAAAAGATTGACTTTAGAAGCAACGCATATATCAAAACAAAAAAACAGTATTAACTACAAAAAAGCTCTTGTTATGGAAAGAATTTTAAGGAAAAGGTTGACAATATGTAATCAGGAAATTCAATTAATATGAATGTAAGTAATACACAGGTAAGTATGGTTTTAGAGGAATATTTTATGTAATAATTATAGTTTATCTAAGTTGGGCAATTATTATAATTTTAGGTCGGTTTTGAGGTATTTTCCTCAACCTGTGAGCATTTGAAAAGAATTTAAAATTACAATTTTGTAAAACAAAAGATTTAAATTTTAGCTCTTGAATATGGTAAGAATATTAATTATGACTCAACTTTGTTTACGTTACATATCCCTAAAGACTCACTAGAAACAACAATATTACCCAGTTATTTCTAAAATGTGAGAATAATAAACGAGAACAGATTTATACTTGATATAATATTTATATTTAATACCTCCAGAGTAGACTTGTTCCCTGACAAGTGGTCCAGTATGGGTGCCCATACGAAGAGCACCGGTGGAAGCATTGACCTGTCTCATAATGGTTCCCTCTCCAAAGAACAGCGGTTTCTGTGCATCCACCACAATGAAATCAAAATATGTCTTCCAGTTCCTGTGTGGCTCTTCCATCTGCAAACAACAGAGATAATAATGAACAAACTTCAAGTTGGGACTTCATGAATAATGCAGTAGTATAAACTGCAGCAATTTTTGTTTTATTAAAATAAAAATAAATAAATAAAAGAAAAAAAACTACAAAGCAAAGAGAATTCATGCACAAGGGTTCACTGCTCTATATGCTAGCCGAGAACGAGACACCTGGGCTTAACATACAAAGTTAAAGTAAGTGTGAAGTAAGAGGGTTAAAGCACTCTTATACGGCAACAAGTCTCCCCCCCCCCCCCCCCCCCCCCCCCTAGTGTCAACACTAACTACCATGTAAACCTCGTGGAGTTGCCTCAGCCTCTAACAAGGTACAAACAGAGCCTCCAGCCCCCATTATCCGTTAACAATGAATAAACACCTCAACATGAGACCTCTAGTTCCCATTACAAACAGCATAAAAGAGATTCTAAAATCCTTTCTGACAAAGTAGTAAAGCAGATTCATACTTGTTTATTCTACGCAGTGAGACAGACTCTATAAATCCATTAAGATTACCTCTATCTAGTGATGTGAGACAGAGAATATTCTCAAAAGAATATTCTCCGAGCACGAGAATATGAAAAAATGAGCATATTCAAGCATTTTCTTTTGTTTGCTTTATTATACATAATTTGACAATAAAAATATTTTATCTCCAGTAGGAAGAAAAAGTTATGATTTTGAATGAGTTTAGAGGGACTAAAGTAAGTCTTTTCATCCCTGAACTCAAAAAGTAGGGAGAAAAAGTAAAAGTAGGGAGAAAAAGTAAAAGTAGGGCGAAAAAGTAAAGTAGGGCAAAAAAGTAAAGATTGCAACTTAATTATTTTATAAATAGTAGAAAATGTATGGCTAATGTAATGAAGTTGTTGAAATCAGGTTGGCCGCACTGCACTATTTTGACCATGTTTATCTTTGTTTATAACCTGCATCTAAATAACCTTCTATTTGAGTTTAATTCCAATTCTTATTTGTTTTTAATATTGAATCTCTTATATCTGCTATTAAAAGTGATAGCAATTATTGTTATTTATTAAAATAATAAATAAAAACTGTGCAATAGATGAAAATGTGTATTTTCTTCCTACTGGAGGTAAAATATTGTATGAACCTTGTGAGTAAAGTGCCATTATTATTCCCCTCCCGATAATTATCTTCCTCGGCCGCGCCTCGGGAGCTAATTAGTTATTAAAAATATGCTCAAGAATATTCTTCAAAAGATAATGCTTGAGCATTTTACATCACTACCTCTATCAATGCTCTAATTCCTAAAATGTTCAAAATCCCACATCTGAGCTACTGGTTTATAAACATATTTCTAAATTGTTTATTTATTTAGAGCAACCAGTCTACATTAAAGTTCGAAGCCAGTTCCTCAACAGCGTCAATCCAAATAATTTAAGATTATTAGCTAGATGAACTAACCCTGGCTCCATGAGGGAAGTCAAAGAGGTAAGTCATGATCCTATCAGTGAAGACGTAATCGGAGTTAGTAAGTAAGAAGACCTTGGCACCGGACTCCCTGATCCTCGTCAGAATCATCATAAGTCTCTCGTCCTTCTTCACATACTCGTCTACGTTGGCTATCGTCTTAGACTTCAGATCTCCCTGTAACAACAAAATAGAATAGAATAGCATATTCTTTATTACGTAAACAACATGAATCAGAATATGTATAATGTCATGTGTATACAAAAGTAAAAAGAAGACAATCAACAAGTATGTCTTAACATATTAAATTCACATAGGCATTAACCCTTCGAGACATGGGCTGGCGCATTGAGTGCGCCACGGGTAAAAAAGTTTCTGTAAATCACAGATTCACGATGCGAGAATAATAACCCCTCACTTTACCCTACCACTAGAGACCCCTAAAACAGATGAAATAGTCTGCTTTGATTATTGCTTCGTTCTGCATTGTTTTGCCATGTTTATTTGTCTTGGTGCACTGTATACGCCGCCCGTGCCACCATGTCCGATAGAGAAATTATGCCTTCCGATCAATATTTTTCGGTTTTGCATGAGTTTTCGGATTAGGATGATGGTTGTGAGGAGTTATCTTAGGACTTTGACAACTAATAATAATTAATTAAGGTTGAAAGCCCGATACTAAGTCAGAACTCTGAAGGAGTAATTACTGTTTTTTTTTTTTTTTTATAGTAATTTTTATTTTTAGAATTAAATATATCATTGAGAAATAAATATGCAATACATTAATTGACTTTTTTAGTTCAACATTTGCAAAACGCAATCTATATAATCTGGATTTGACCTATTTATGGTTTGAAAAATGCATTGGCACATAACGTACGCCGCCCGTGCCTCATTGTTTGTCCACTATAACCGTGCCACGAAGGGTTAAATGCAATAAATCCACAAAAAAGTCAGATAATAAAACCATAAAAAGTCAGATACACCATACTTATACTTTCTAAAATGAGTTATAGGTAGATTTTTTAATTCAGAAGGTTGGGGGGGGGGGGAGAGGGATTTGAAGCATTGCTGATCTTTAAATACAGAATTAGTGTGTTTCCTAATATTACAGAACATTAAAATATGTAATTAATAAATATTACAGCTAAATTAGACCAACGGTAACCTATGTGACCAAGACGTGGATGTGAAACTGCTATCCCAAGACAAAGAAATACTAAGGAGAGAGGAGAAAAAAATGTCCTACAGAAAATGTGTGGAGTATATGTGTTACTGGACTGGCGCACATAAGAACTTATTTTGGAAATTCAGACATTATAGGGCACTCTGATATAATGAAGGATATAAAAGGTAAAAGGGAACAATGGTCAGAGCACATACAGAGGATGGGCCCAGGGAGAAGTCCCAAACAATTACTACAAGATATAGAGGGTGGAAGGAGGAGAAGGGAAAGAAATTAGGAAAAGATGGTTGTAGGATGAGGAAGAGGATCTAAGGTCCGAGCCTGGCGATGTAGAGCATTATACTGAGAATATTGGAAAGCCCTCCAAGGGCTGCAGTAAAGGCATTGGGTAAAGGCTGCCATACACAAAGAGGAAATCCTTGAGGTTTGGACTGAACAGTCCAGACCAGGATGAATTCCTGTACACGTGTGGAGTCAGCCTTGAGACCACCTTTGGACTGCAGTCCCCAAAATCCCAAACAAATGTTGTTTCTTTTTGCCTTGAGGCGGAAACGCTGGGTATAATTATGCAGTTAGATATGCAGCGTCTAAATGAGTTGATAACAGTCGGCCTCGATGATTTTTTGATTTTTCGGGAGGATTTCCGTGAAGA
Source organism: Gerris lacustris (assembly GCA_951217055.1). Classification (NCBI taxonomy): domain Eukaryota; kingdom Metazoa; phylum Arthropoda; class Insecta; order Hemiptera; family Gerridae; genus Gerris; species Gerris lacustris. Next base: position 70,260,587 of record OX578280.1, on the reverse strand, counting down.
ATTCCTCAAGGAAATCCTTCCATGTGTGAGCGAGGGTTTGGAAGAGGAAATCCCAGAGGCTTTTTCTTTGAGGATTTTCTCTTCGTGTAAGGCCACCTTAAGTAAGTAATAAATGAAATAACTATTTATTATTACTATAATTATTGAAACAAGCAAATAACACTCAAGTGAATGCTCCTTCATAAGTGGATGATTCGATAAAATCAACCTATATTGTAAAGCTAATGTTGTCTGCCATCAAAAAAAGGAACATAAGATTTTACAATACGATGGTGCAAAAAAAAATCACAATATTAAATATACAACGCATAAAACAAGGTTACGCAAAACTTTAATAAAAATAACTAAAACAACAAGGAATAAAGCAAAATCAACTGACCTGAATATGAACCCAGTCTACAGCATTCCTGACATCTTGGAAAATAGATTTGAAAGACATGTACAGATCACCCGACCTCACTCCTGTCTTCTCCCTAAAAACATATAGTTACTATAGTTTAACGATTAGAACAGGGAAATGAAGGAGCCAATGAGAGTTTGATATTTTGATATTTGACCTTCTGACAAACATTCAGATTTAATTGAAAAGGAAGCCATAGATGAGTATGGAAATATTAAGATCCCTAGAGCAAAAACACGAAATACTCAATTGTATTAAATAAAATAAAGGATATATTTAATAATATATGAATAAAGGATTTATGATATAGGGCAGGTGGGGGCAAAGGTCCGCATGGGGTAAATGTCCACACTGCTTTAAAAATGGGAAGGAAACTACTTTTTGAAGTGGGACTGGCAACACTCATTCCTTAAGTTGAGGCTTTGCTCCTGTAAGGTTATCTTGATTTAGTTTGTACTGTTGCCAAGAAACATGAGGTAAGTTTATTTTTTTACATTTCAATCTAACTTTTATAGAATGTTGGCAGTTTCTATAATCTATATTCGTATTTTTTGATAAAGTTGTACCAAAATGGTACTAAAGTAGTGTAGAAATAGACACTTGTTTTACCTTCACATGTAGTTACCTTCGATAGGTTACTAAATTTATATGATTTGATAAAATGGGGCAAAGATCCGTACACTGAATGGGGCAAAGATCCACACATTGAATGGGGTAAATGTGCTATTGTCGACTCTTTTCCCAATTAAAAAGTTTAATGAAAAGATTAATTTGTTAATTACTTTTGGTAAAAGAACAAGTTTTTAATTTTCAGAGTGTACAAGAGAAAGAAAGATTGTTTGCGCCTTTAACCCAGCAGATCCTGAATGAAAAGAAAGCATTAATTAAAAAAGGGTTTCTCCATCTACGATACTTAATATTCTACCTAACATGTTTTCTTTCGTGTTCAATATACATGATCTTTTATGAAGTATTTCACTATCTTGAATAATTAATTAATTAATACCAAATGGGATAAAGGTCCGCAAATCATAATTTTGGTAATTTGGTAAAATTTGTATGTTGTTTTGTTTTAAATGTTGGTTTGCATTGTTGGACTGTAAATAGATATAATCTATCCATATTAATTTACTGGGTTTTATTTTTATTTTATTATTTTTCTAAATATAAAATTAAGCCCCTTGCCACGGGTCATTGTCATTTATATTATGCATGATACTATTATACATTATTTATGTCTGTATTTATTTATTTATTCACTGCTGCGTCACAAAAGAATATATATGCCGATAATTTAAATTATATGTTAAAATAGAAAAAAAAGGCACGTTCGACTGATGGGCACTTGCCCAAGTCTATTGTTTTATGTTATTATATAATAAGTATAATCCAAATGTTATTACAAATAAACAAATTATTATTTTTTTTTTTTTTTATTATTATACATGATCTTTTATGAAGTATTTCACTATCTTGAATGATTAATTAAAATAATTAAGCGCAAATCATAATTTTGGTAAAATGGTGCCCCAAAAATGTTGAGAACTTTTTGGAGCAATGAGAGATGGGGGATTGTTGGCCAAAATTCACAGATCATTTAGAAATTATTAAGAGGAAGCAAATGCTCAAAATTAGCCCTAAACCAAAAAGTGCAGACCTTTGCCCCCACCTACCCTATTTATACAAATAAAAAGATTATAAAATGAAAAAAAGGTCTTTAGAACATGTTTTACACTTACCAGCACTCATATTGAGGAGAGTTGGTGAAGAAATCTATGAGGCAGGCGTACATATAGGTCTCAGGCAGGTTGAACAGAGTGTTAAGTACGTACACGCGGGACTCATCTAGCTGAAGGAACTTATTAGGATACAGCTCGTAGATCTGAGAACTAAACAACAAACAATCACAATATAAACATCACAAATTGAAAGAATAGTCTGTCAATTAAAGTGGAACATAGCTTCAAGTCTTGGATAGCTCGCATAGGGAGAGTAGTCGACTCTAATCAATAAAGTAAAGCAGCAACTGGTGTGGTCACCACTTAAATGGGTCTGCTCAAAGATCTAGGTTCAATTCCCAGACCAGGCCCCCCACTCAATATCCATCATTGTTTCAACAAATTTGGAGCTTCTCAAAAGAGTTGTGCCAGCAGGTTTCAGCCAGTAAAACCATGGCCAACACTCTCAATGTGGTTCGATAAAAAATTGATGTAATCAGTTGTAAAGACTTGACTTGATTTACCGAACAACACTTCCAGTCAGTCTGTTTAAAATTGGGATACATCAAAAAAATTTGTTCTTCAGAATTGACCACAATGCTTACGTTATCTTTGGGGGAAAAAAGTAAAAAAAAAATACGTGTGGTGTCGTGGGACACCCAGTAGGAACGAAGTTCCTTACATTTTTCATTAAATATAAATTATAATTTCACAGTGCTAAGTACTTATACATTGCTAACTACTTATACATGGCGGAGTTAGAAAAGAGACAAAATTAAAAGTAACGAACTGTTTGTACCTAGCAGAGTTAAGGCAAAATTAAAAGAAAATGATTATTTGTATAATTAAAGCAAGCGTCTTACTATAAATATAAGAAAAAAGTTGATCATGATGAGTTTATAGTGAAAGAGTATGTTTGTTAAAGAAGGTTGGATTGAAATAGGACTATTTTCTACCTACCCGGCCAATTAATTTAAAATATTATAAAATATATCTCTTCCCTACTCTACAGCTTCTGCTTGTTTCAGAGTGAAATTTTACATAATTATATTTTAATAATTTACAAAACAAAGTGACATTTTTGACACATATAACAAAAATAATCAAAACAAGTCAAGTAACAGGCTTCCTTAATAAAACTTTTTCCCGTCTTTTGAAGCTTACGTTTACGCGAGCGTTGCGAGTGAACGCTTGGGCGGATAACGTTTTCCGACGAACTCAGCCTGGGCATTGGTAAAATGAACATGTGTACCAAATTTCATCTAACTCGGTGATCTTTTACTCAAGTTATCGTCATCTGTAGATTTCGTGACGGATTTTGCGTGACGGTGATTTTGTGACAGTGATTTTGTGACGGTTATTTTGTGATGGTGATTTTGGTCGTTTTTTTCGGATTCACTCCCGGGCTCCAGAACGTGCCATAAGGAACTTCATTCCAAAAAAATTTAAGCACAGTGGAACCTAGCTAATCCGAATCTTCCTAAACCTAAAAATAAATATTTTTCAAATAAACTATTTAGAGAGCAAGTACGTCTCCCTTTGTCATGAAAATAAGAGCAAGTTTTACAGATGAATATTTATGAATAACAACTTTCAATATGGCAGCCTGATACCTGAAGAGTATCATCAATCATCAGTGTTGCTGAATTGATAATAAATATAAAAAGTCACTTGAATGTAGCAAATTGGAGAACCTTGAATACATAATGTGATATGTAACACTTTATCTAGTTATATTTGGTTTATTAAGATTTATTGATCTTAATTTAGTTGCGTTTTTGTTTGTTAAGATTTATTATTATTTAGTAATGTGTTATGTATGTAATAGAGTTGCAGTTCAAATAAAACAAATCAATTTTTAAAAGAACCAACTAAGATAATTAACATTCAAGAAAATGAATATTGAAGAAGAGAAAGAACTCATTTTAAACCAAAATTGTTTATATAATTAATATTCAGTAAGCATCATGCATTGTATTCCATTCAGCCTCGGAAAGTTTATGAGTTTGACTAGCAATTCCTCTCTAGTCAATTAAACTCATCCTATACTAGAATAACCAAAATAAACTATAATTTAACTTACTCGTAAAATAAAAAGATCTAAATTTAAAACAATATATTTAGTGAGAAGTGGAAGCATGTGCAGTAAATTGGTCAATGTCGCTCGAAAACACTGCGGATGACTCCTAGTTCTGTTTCACCTCTATTTTTACATTTAAAGCAGTCAAAATCAATTTCGGTACAATTTTATTTCACTGTGTAGCTTAGAATGAAGCTAAATTTAATATTAGATATTCACATTCTAAAATTTCATTTCATTTCATTTTTCTAAAAAGGAAATCTTTTAAAAAATCGTTAACCCCTGATAAACGCATGTACTAAATTTCAGCCTTCAAACTTGTTCAAACACTGTATCGCTTCCAATTTAAGTTTGTATTTAAATTTTTAATGACATGCAAAATTAGAATGCAGCTTAAATTTGAACCAAATATTTTAATTTTTTTTTTTTTTTTTTTTCAATTTTTTGGTGTTAAGTGCTGCATAAATTCGAGGCCGGCTTGAATTTGAAGTAATATGGTATTCAATATTCTATAACATATACTGATTCTGATTGGGATATTTACCCTATAAATAACCTGAGATCCTAACACAATCAATATACAGTAGAACCTCGATAAGAAATGTCTCAAGGGGATTAGGGAAACAGTCTTGTTATCAAGGTGCTCTTTTTGTTGAGGGTCGTGTTATCAAGGTTGTATTGGCTATCAGTCGTGTTATCGAGGTTAACGGAATCAGCCATGTGGGGTGGGGCGGGGTTTTCAAGCCTAGACTGACTTGTTAAAGGTCGACCCATTCCTGTATAGAGTCGCGTTATGGAGGTTGACTTCTCAAAACGACTTGTTATAGAGGTTCTAAGTTACGTTGTGAATTGGAAAAATCCGTGTTATTGAGGTTGTTTGGATAATAATATTCGTGTTATAGAGGTTAATTTAACATTATGTGTCATGGCAATCTCAAGGGGATTTGAAAAGTGCACTTGTAATTGAGGTTGTTGTGTTATTGAGGGTCGTGTAAGCGAGGGTCTACTGTATATTTACCAATTTATTTATTCACCATAAGAGGTAATTTTTTTAATTTCCTCCATATTTATTTTGGCCTCTCTTTAGATTGTTACTCCCTTTATAAAAAAAAACAGAGGAGAGTAAAAATCTAAAGAAGGTGTTCGGAATGTTCTTCTTCAGACTGTTACTCCCCTTATAAAAACATAAGTGTAATATTCCTTTGTCTCAAAGTCCAATTGGACTAAAAATCCCTTTGTCTTAATAGGTATTTAGTCAAAGTCATTTATATTCTAAAAGAACATAGGGGAGTAACAATCAAAAGAAGTACCTTTATTTTTGGGATTTAGATACTTATTATTTCTTTATTATGGTCGATCATATTTATTTTCAGTCTTAATTTCTGTTCCAAGCCTTATGATGTCTCCTTGAATTGGTTTTATAAATGTTACTCTCTATTATTTGTCAGTTTTTATACTAGGCATCGCGTGGCTCCATCGTTGAAGCGAGCGTATAGTAATAAATATGTATTGAACATTGAAAAAATAGATAATCATGAATCATGATGAGTTGATAGATAATGGGTATAGAAGTAGTACAGCGGCTAGTAGTAAGGAAACCATCCCGCATTCTTACTATTCCTATAACCACACATCTCCTTTTCAATTATTATAAAATGTATCTCTTTGCTTATGTATCCCCCCTTATGTGAGGTGTATTACAAATCAAGCACTGTATAAATATTCTTGTATATCCCCCCCCCCCCCCCCCCCCCCGAAAAACTAACCTGGGTACGCCCCTGCTCCTACCTTTATTTCACATTTTCTTATGCTGTCAGAGTAAACTGTAATTTCAAGACCAAAATAGATCTTCTCAAATTCCATTAACACATCTGTTGCCATTCATAATAATCATTTAAATGCATGATTAAATTCTTTCTTAGTTTTAAATCTAAAATTAAATTTCTTTGTAAGTTTTCTCTTCTATTCAGTAGAGATGTCCAAAATAAATTAATCTTATTTTTTTAATATATAAATACTTACAAATATTAAAGATGGAATGCTAAATTTATAAGTTTAAAATTGAATGAGCGAATTTAAATGTGTGTGTGAAAATATAAAAACCCTGAAAACAGATGTGCAAATTTATTTTCAACAAGACGGTGTTCATCACCTGCTGTAGGCTCTAACTCATTCCTTAACAGAGTTTAATATTAAAAATAGATTCACATTTAATTTTATGGATGGTCGAGTCTCATCAAGGGAAATAAAAAGCTCTTTACGATGTTTTGACCCTTCTTTGAGTCAAATTCAAGTTGAAAAACATTATTTATTGTTAGTAATTAAAATAAATTTGTTAAATTTTGGTAACATGATGATTAAAATGTGTTCTATAATTGGACTAGATTATAGCTGACACCTGACTAAAACAGATTCACTAATTCATCTTGTTCATGATGATTAAAATGTGTTCTATAATTGGACTAGATTATACCTGACACCTGACTAAAACAGATTCACTAATTCATCTTGTTCATGATGATTAAAATGTGTTCTATAATTGGACTAGATTATACCTGACACCTGACTAAAACAGATTCACTAATTCATCTTGTTCATGATGATTAAAATGTGTTCTATAATTGGACTAGATTATACCTGACACCTGACTAAAACAGATTCACTAATTCATCTTGTTCATGATGATTAAAATGTGTTCTATAATTGGACTAGATTATACCTGACACCTGACTAAAACAGATTCACTAATTCATCTTGTTCATGATGATTAAAATGTGTTCTATAATTGGACTAGATTATACCTGACACCTGACTAAAACAGATTCACTAATTCATCTTGTTCATGATGATTAAAATGTGTTCTATAATTGGACTAGATTATACCTGACACCTGACTAAAACAGATTCACTAATTCATCTTGTCCTACATAATGGGTATACGTAAATTGCACCATTTTTTTTAGCAGAAATAAAAAAGAATATTTTTCGAAGTAAGAAAAACAGTGTAAATTGCACCACTACTTCTAAAAACGAGATAAGGAAAATAGTGTAAATTGCACCACTGCCTTCCAGAACGAGGTAGGTAAAACTATGTAAATTGCACCAATTCCTTTCAACTTCAACCTCTTTTCTGAAATACCATCGATAAAGCCCGTGTTAGGAAAACGTAAACTGCACCATTTTTAAATTTTGAGAAAAAAAACAAGATTTTACGAGGTATAAAAGGAATGTAAATTGCACCATTTTTAATTATAAGGATAAAACATCGTGTACGGGGTACCTCGGAACTTTTCCTCACTTCGTATGCCACTTTTTTTTTATAGTTGTTCCTTATTTTTTACCGGTTCTAACGATATGCTATACGTTAACGTATTTATGCTTTCGGTATACTTAACCGTAAAAGTTTCATAATTAAAAAATCGATAACTTCAAAATGGCGGCTAATATCAAAATGAAATTTAGTGGATTCGTTTGTCATACATAGAGGTACATTCGTGGCAAATTTCAACTCGATCGGACCACTTTTCGATTTTTTTTTTTTTTTGCTTAGCTTCCTCTTCTAGCAAAATACATGGCGTTGAAAGATAATCTAAAATGTTTTGTATAATAAGGTGAAGTAAAATATAGAGCGGTTGTAGTTAGACCAACATTCAACTCACGAAACCAACTGAAAGTTGGATCCCTTCCTACCCGAACCGTACCGAATCCCTAAGCCTAAACCCTATGTTTCCAATATCTTCCGGTGTAGCCGAGATGAACCAACGCCAAGTGTTTCGACCACACGCCCGTTGGTCATTGGTTGGTCATTCGTTGGCCTAGTGTGTACCCACCTTATGAAGAACTAAGAAGGAGAAAAAGAACTTTCATTGTTTCAGGAGAGTGGTGCAATTTACATTGTTTGACTTACCTCATCTTAAAAAAATTGTGCAATTTACATATGCCCTATTGTTCAAAAATGTGGTGCAATTTACACTATTTTACTTACTTCGTCTCAGGAGGTAGTGGTGCAATTTACATGTTTTGTCATACTTCGTTTTAAATTAGAGTGGTGCAATTTACATGATTTGATCTACTTCGTTTTAAACAGGAGTGGTGCAATTTACGTTTCCCCTACATAATAAGATCAAGTTTTGTTTTTACTTTCCTTGAGACACATCCTTTAATTAGATTATTTAAAGCAAGGAACAAACTGCACTAATTTCTATTTAATAAAAAAATTCAATTTTTTTTTTTCAGATTATAGGTTGTGAGGTATAGTTTTTAGTACTTCTTTAGAATGTTACTCCCCTATGATGTTTTAGAATATAAATGACTAACTAAATTCAATTTTTTAAGTTTTTGGTAGTTTTCATACTACGGAAAGTTAAATTTTAATTTAAATCAAATTATAATTATTATTAACTACGGGAAACAGACAGTGAAAAATACACTCCTGTGCCGGGATTTGAACCACGGGCCTCTATATTTCCAGTATAGCGCTCTTCCATCTAAGCTACGCAGGAGAATGATTTTTCACTACCGTAATCGATAACTAGTCCCGAATCCAAGCTTTCAATATTCATATACATTTAGACAGTCAATATTTATGACATTAGAACTAAACCAGAATTAACGCTTATAATTATAAAGTACTCAATTAGTACCTGTACCTTGTACAATCAATTCGAAATTCAATTTTTTAAGTTTTTGGTAGTTTTCATACTACGGAAAGTTAAATTTTAATTTAAATCAAATTATAATTATTATTAACTACTTACTATTATTAAATATTGACTGTCTAAATGTATATGAATATTGAAAGCTTGGATTCGGGACTAGTTATCGATTACGGTAGTGAAAAATCATTCTCCTGCGTAGCTTAGATGGAAGAGCGCTATACTGGAAATATAGAGGCCCGTGGTTCAAATCCCGGCACAGGAGTGTATTTTTCACTGTCTGTTTCCCGTAGTTAATAATAATTATAATTTGATTTAAAATGACTAACTAAATAACTATTAAGACAAAGGGATGTTTACTCCAATGTACTTTAAAACAAAGGAATATCACACTACTGTTTTTATAAGGGGAGTAACAGTCTAAAGAAGAACATTCCTTACACCTTCTTTAGATTGCTACTCCCCTCTGATTTCTTTATAAGCTGAGCATGCATAATTGACAGTCAATGAGTCATTAAACAGCTGATAGTTAACAATTTTTTTTTTTTTTTTTTTTATAAACAGCTGAAATCGGATCAAAAATAGTAATATTTCTAATTTTTAATTAAAAAGCATTTTTTTCCTCTTTTTCTATTTTACCCTCCTCTTTTTTTTTAAGTTTAATTTTTACATGAAGGGTGAGCCCTTCAAAAAGGCTTGCTTATGTACATACATATATGTATGTATTCGTTTTATCACTAAAGATTTATTTTGTATTGTTCCTAAAAGAAAAAAAAGAAAAAAAATTATGTATGTAAATTCAAATTATTTGTTGTTGTATTTCCTAATGTGTCATCACATCACTCAGTGTACTTAGTAAACACAGTCTTGTTTATAATTTTGTTTTGTTTTACTTTTAACTTGATACCTTTTGTTATTATCAGTTGGTAAATGTTATCACTTTGTGTGGACCCAAAGTGATCACATTAAGTGGCCTCTATTGTATTTAATATACTGTACAGAATAATTTAGAATGAAATTAATATGGGCGATAATGAAATTGAACAATTTTCTTAATATCACTTACAAATAATGAAATTGAACAATTTTCTTAATATCACTTACAAATTATGAAATAAAAAAAAACAAAAACACTTACTTTTTCAAAAATTGGAATCCGTGAACGCAGACCAGTATATTTCCATTGGCGTCGACCTTGAGTAAATTTCCATACATAGTGTCGAACCACAAACCTCTGAAATCACATGGGTAATTAGATCATTAGAAAGTCAAACTCAGATAAGGCAAATAATTTTTTTTTTTTGTAGATTGATTGCAAAGATTTGTCTCTTTACAAAATAATAATTTATAGAAAACACAAAATAATTTGAAGAAAACAGTTTTAGCTCCGACTGGAATCACAAAAAGAATAACATATGAATATAACGTGTGAAAAGAACACCTAATGAATTGTTAATATCATTACAATTACAAGTACATCACAATTACCCTAAAAATTAAGCAGCTTTCCCAGCAAAAATCTTGGGTACTTAACTACTTTGGCACCCCCCTATATCCCTTTGTGTTAATAGTTATTTAGACAAAGGAACATATATACAGAGTAGCAATTATATTCCTTAGTCTAAATTACTATTAAGACAAAGGGATATTTATTCCAATGTACCTCGGGACAAAGGAATATCACACTTGTGTATATAAATATGATAATATTCCCTAGTCTAATTACCTATTAAGATAAAGAAATATTATATATAAAACTGCCCCAGGAGTCTCAATGTCTTGGAGAGAAAAACACACAAACCTTTGAGACTTATGACGGGCAGACTATTGTTTAGAACCAAGGGGGGTGCTAAAGTAAATAAGTGGCCAAATCTTGTTGCCCTGATAATGATGAGCAGAGATAGGGAACTGGGACAGTCAAAATAATTAAGTCCTTAGAAAAATGGGGAATTTCTATTTTTTATTTGACTATTATTTTTTAATTAAATGCAGTGAAAGATGGCTGTAAGGTGTAAGAAAGAATAAAACTTCATTTTTTTCATAGGAAACGTTTCGACCCTTATTATCTTTTTTAAGTTGATGGATGGTTAAGGTGTGGTAATGATATAAACAATTAGTTTTTTCTCATTATGAGACGTTTCGACCCTTTACTAAGATAACATTCAATAATGTTAATTTTACTGTTCTAAAATAAAATAAATATATATATAAGTTAATTAATAATGTATAACAATTCCATTTTTTTTACATAGGGTAGGTAAATGTCCGCACTGTTTTAAAAATGGGAGGGAAACTAATTTTTGAAGTGGGACTGGCAACACTCATTCCTTACGTTGAGGCTTTGCTCCTGTAAGGTTATCTTGATTTCGTTTGTACTGTTGCCAAGAAACATGAGGTAAGTTTATTTTTCAATCTAACTTTTATAGAATTTTGGCAGTTTATTATTAATTATTATAAATCTATATTCGTATTTTTAAAATGGTGCTAAAGTAGTGTAGAAATAGTCACTTGTTTTACCTTCATATGTAGTTACCTTCGATAGGTTACAATATTTTTATGATTTGATAAAATGGGGCAAAGATCCGCACACTAAATGGGGCAAACATCCTAATGTGGACCCTTTTCCTATTTAAAAAGTTTAATCTAAAGATTAATTTATTTTAGATACTTATGGTAAAAGAACTATTTTTAGGGTCCGTAGGCAAAACCAAGGACCCTTATATTTTCCTGCGTGTGTCTGTCCGTCCGTCCGGTCGCCTGCTCTCACGGCTACACCTTTCGTCCGATCACTTTGAAATGTGGCATGTATGTGTACCCACATATTTTAAAAATATAGCAACTTAAAAAAAATATTTTTCAAAAAAACTAGGGTAAAAAAAGCTTAAGGGTAAAATTTTTTTAACCGTGAGGGGTATCATATGAAAGGGTACGTCGAGCTGATTAGAAAAACATATAATTCTTTGGTTATAACTTTGATAGGGCGAGCGTAGGCAACTTTGAAGTGGGTGTGAAACGTGTCCCCCCCCCCCTCTCTATCTCGCTTATGTGAAGTGCAAAAAATCTGAAAAAAAAATTCCTGAAAATTCTTCAACCAAAAGTAAAGATACCACTTTTTGGAAATTTCGAAAAATAATATTTTATTTTTTATTGACAAAATACGTTTTTTATAATTATGGTCTTTTCGATGTATTTATATGGTTGTAGTCCGGTTCAGTGGCAAACAATTTTTTTTTTATCAGAGTGTGTTTTGAGAATATCAGACCCTTAGGATAGTTCAAAGTAAGCTTTTAGCATTTAAAAAAAAAACACTTTATACACTATACAGTGTAGCCTATGGACCCTCGCTGTGTGCTGCCTAGCACACACTTGCCCTGTTTATGTTTATTTAATTTTCAGAGTGTACTAGAGAAAGAGAAATTGTTTGCGCCCTTAAGCCAGCAGATCCTGCATGAAGCGAAAGGAATTACTACAAGGGGTTTCTCCATCAGTTATTTTAATTCTATACTTTACATTATATCTAATATGTTTTCTTTATCGTTCAATATACATGTTCTTTTATGAATTATTTCACTTTCTTGAATTAATAATTAATTAATACGAAATGGGGTAGAGGTTCTTGGTGCGGACGTTTCCCCCCAAGATATGGGGCAAACGTCCGTAAATCATAATTTTGGTAAAATGGTGCCTCAAAAATGTTAAGAAATTTTTGGAGCAATAAGAGATGGGAGATTGTTAGATGGATTGTTGTCCAAAATTCACAGGTCTTTTAGAAATTATTAAAAGGAAGCAAATGCTCAAAATTAGCCCTAAATCACAAAGTGCGGACCTTTGCCCCCACCTACCTTATATAAATAAATGGAAGTTTGAATAAATAATTAACTGGAAATTTATTCACAAAACATTTGAGACACTCAATGAGCTCTCTACTTAGAATCTAATTCTAGTTCTTTGTGTTTGAACAATGTCTCACTAGACCATGACATCAAAAAGACATGCAACTGAAGATATGACCACAAAGTCTTGTTATCACACTTGAAAACAGTTATCACCCAGAATTTTTTTTTATAGCAAAATACAATGAATGTATTAATTCAAGGGCACTGTAGAGGGTTGTTATTCTTGGCTTAGTAACTTCTGTTTGCTTTTTCCTACATCTGTCACAAGCTACTGTCCCAAAATGATGTCAAGCATTTATTTTTAGATAATTAACATATGGTGTATAGTAAATACAAAAATCTAATTTTAACATTTTTAAATAGAAAAAGAAATTTACACTTATAATTTTAAAAAAATGAAATATGTATGAATGTTGTTTATTATCAGTGATTTTAAGTCACACCAAACAGGTAGTGAAAATTAAATAATCAAACAAGCTAACACAGGTGTAGGAGAGATGAGAGTGTGCTTGTAATTGTACAGAGGGTACTGCAAGTATTAGTGAGAGGTGTGTACAAGGAAGACGTTTAGAAGGTCACTCAATATTACACTGGCTCTATACTCTCCTCACAGAGACGAGGGCACTAATTGCACTATCACCTAACTTAACTTCAACATAAATACTATGAGTAATTACAATCATTATATAATCACATTCCTTTAACTAATAATGATTTTATTTTACACACACCTATCATATTAAACACTATAATCAACTATAGAACATTTAGAACATAGGTTCCAGGTTCCCAAACTTATTAACACTAACTCCCTCGGTCCCTGAAAAAAAAAAAAACCATTGCATCCCCTAAAAAGCTAGATTACTAATCACCCTTATGGGACGATATCACCACTGTGGGCATCTTTTTTTTTATAGTTTTTGGGGCGGTAGGATCCTCAAATTTAGAGCTAAGATTAATTTCTCAATCTCTCCTGGGAGTAGTTTTTTGAACATGTAGGCCAAATTTAATTTAAATCAGGCAAGTAGTTTAGTCTCCTTATGTGGGCACAAATGACAGAGTACAGTCAGAAATATTTTAAATACCACTTTTTCGAGCTTATAAAAATGTGCCTTAAATGCGCCTTATGTGTGCCTTAAAATTAGTAAATCTATCAAAATTGAATATCTGCACAGAATATTTTCTTTATATATACATATATAAGTAAATATATAAGGTATATAAGTAAAATTGTTAGATGAAATTGATTACTGTTATCATATTATAAGAGTAAACATTTTAGGAGTACCATTTTCTCAATTAAAAAAATCCAAGAGGAATCACTAATTCCTATTTTAAACCAATCTAAATATTATAAGATAGGTGCCTACCTACCTACCTAAACCTAATACCTATCTTAATATTATTTTTTATTCTTCTTCTTAAATAAGTTAAAAAAAAAAAAGAGAGAGAGAAAGAGCAAAAACGTAGAGTAACCTTGATTCTCATATAACCATATATTTGAGAAAAAAAAATTAATAAATAAATAAGATATAACAAGATTTATGACTTTAATGCAGTCTATTTCTACATTTTCAAATCATGTGAAAGGGTATCAATTTCATTTTTTTTTAATTTGATTAAACAACTTAATAAATTGTTAAAAAAAAAAAAATGTTTGCTCCTCCCACAGGCCCAATCAATATGCAAATTTTTGTAATTAAATAAATATACTTTACACAAGTATGTATATATAATTTTTAAATTTATTGTCAACACACTTCAATAAATAACAAGATATGATTTATTTATTAACAGGCGGAAACTAAAAAAAAAAAAAAAAAAAAAAAAATGCAGTCCAAAGTTGATTTTACTTTCATCACATCCTCTACTGGTTTGTACATAATATTAAATGTATAGATTTTAAATGTGGGTTGAATATAACAAATACAAATAAAAAGTATTCAAAAGTAGGTCGAATACATGAATATTCGGCTCATTTCAAATCACCATAAATAAAGAAACAAAAATATAAATAAAATAAAAAACGATATTAAAGTAATTTATTTATAAATTTGTGGTTTTAACTGAGATGTAATAAAATATTCAGTCAATTAGTGTGGCACATAGCTTCCTCGTGTCATATTTTGTATTCTTTATGATAATATAACTAACCCATTACTGTTAAATTTATTTAATTTTCCCCACGTTTTTTGAATCTGTCGAAATTGTTTAACTTTTTTTACATGAATTAAAGTATCAATTTAGCAAAATTTATAGAGCGCAGATGGTAAAAATTAATATGAGAACCGTCTGTGGGCTGCGTTCAACAAACCATCCAAATTTCTTTAAAATTAGAGAGTAATTTTGAAGATATAGGTGTAAATAATTGACTTACAATTATTGAGCGCACGTGGAAGATAAAAAAATCCCGTCAAGTACTTGCCAGCAAGTTACTAAAAGGGTTTCTTCGGTCATAAGAATTCATAAATTCATTATTATTATTATTATTATTATTTTTAACAAAATATGTATCAAAAGTTTCACTTTTAAGATGCAAGGTGTGCATATAGTATTTAGTATCAACGGTATGCACTTATTTGGTTATTTTAGGGGTAAAATGGCCGCTATTTTGGAAACACGTTATATTTTTATGAACCAAATTTCAATACCTTTAAGATGATACCCAACTTCAAATTTTCAAATAATGAACATTTTTGGGGCTCCGTAGTTATGGCCCCCTGGGGTAGTGGGGGGGGGGACATTTTTTTGCGTTTTGTTTTAATTTTTTCGGGGGTAAAATGGCCGCCATTTTGAAAACACGATATATTTTTGTGAATCAAATTTCAATACCTTTAAAATAACACCCAACTTCGAATTTTCAAATCACAAAAATGTTGGGGCTCCGGCGTTACATCCCCATAAAATTTTTTAAATTAGACTTTTTTTTAGATTAACTCCCGGAAATTTTATTGGACCACAGAGACGTATATTTATGTATTTTTGCCAAATTTTTAGGACCTATCCTAATGGGTTAGTGCAGGAGGGTACATTTTGGGTTTGTTTTATTTTTCTGGGGGGTAAAATGGCCGCCATTTCGGAAACGCGATATATATTTGTAATCTACATTTCAATACCTTTGAAATGATACCCAACTTGAAAATTACAAAAAATATAAAATATTGCGATATATTTGCAATTGATCGCAGATCGCAGAAATTTTGATTGTTTAAGTTCGCAATAGGTTTTCTGTTTTTGGGCAAAAAGGTTTAACCTGTATACTAAATTTCAAGTCTATAGCTTCAGTAGGTCGGGAGATATACTCCAAGATGCGACGGACGAACGGACGAACTACCAAAAGCATAAGGGTTTCTAGGATGACCTCGAAACCCTAAAAAATGGGCGTAGAAGCTTTCAACTTTGGTTAAGAATGAGTGTGAGTTCTTTATTTCAGAGTCTTTACTTGTTTATAAGTTTGTTTGTGTTTGTGCCTAACAATAACTGTAGTAAATTATATTGACCAATTTGAACAAAAATTTGAAAAATTTCTTCCCTAATATTTTTTAAGATGGAGGACGACTTAAAAAATAAACAAATGTAGTCAGTAAGGCATGTTTTAAATTTAATATTACTTGATAAGTAATATTAATTAATAATCGTGATATGTAATCTTATTCAATATGTAATATTGTCTATTATTACATCATTTTTCATATTTTGCCACCAATTGGACAACAAATATGGGGGAAATCAAGGTGTTGAATAAAAAGTTGATGTCATATATCAATTTAAAAATTGTTGACATATTAAGAATATGTAAGTTCTTGAACAACAAACTAACAAACACGGCTGATATATACAGGGTGACTGGCGATATATGTGAAAAAATGAAGTAGGTTTTTCTTCGCCTCAAGGGCTACAAAAAACACTTTATAAGACATGGATCAAATCTTAACCGTTCTCCCACAAAATCAAATTTCATGATTTTTTTAAAGATTACATACCTTTGCTCATAAAAATGCTTACTGCACCAAAAGTATAAAAGCTAGAATAAAATGTTTGGCACCGTTGTAAAGCTGATAAAATTCCCAATAAGAAAATTGTAATTTTAATTTTCATGCCTTCAAATTATATAACAAAAATTGTATACAAATTTTATTTTTAAGAAAAAAAAACTTTTTTTTGAGGTCCCATATCTTGGTAAAGAACCGAGCTCAAACTTTTAGGACTTCAGGAAAAACTTCGTTATTGACTAACGTTTCGATCCATATTAATATTATTACGCATTCATAAGGCGGAATTTTTAGTAAACTTCGTTGAAAGTGAAAAAGAAACATGTTTATTGTTGCTATTGTTGACAAAAAGATGAGTATACTAAACCAACCTTGCTTGTTTTGAATTATTTACTAACCCGTAAGTCAAGAATTGCAACAATAAATACGTTTCTTTTTTACTTTCATCGAAGTTTAATAAAAATTCCGCCCAATGAATGGGTAATAATAAGGAAGTTTTTCCTGAAGTCCGAAAAGTTGAAGCTCGGTTCTTTACCAAGTTATAGAACCACAAAGCAATTGGTTTTTTAATTTTTTTCTTAAATATAAAATTTGAATACATTGTTTGTCATTTAATTAAAATGACACTTTTCTAATTGGAAAATTTATCAGCTTTACAACCATACCAAAAATTTTGTTCTAGCTTTTATACTTTTGGAGCAATAAGTGTTTTTATATGAAAAAGTATGCGATCTTAAAAAAAATCATAAACTTTGACCTCGCGAGAAAACGGTTAAGATTTGTGACCCATGGTTTATATAGCGTCTTTTGTGGCCCATAAGACGTAGAACAACCTACTTCATTTTTTCACATATTACACCAGTCACCCTGTATAAGAACCAAATGCAAATTTTTTCAAAGTTCTTCATGAGTAGCCCATTACTGGTAATTTCCTATTTAATCTATTAAGGGGTAGCAATAATTTCCTCAGCAAATATTTTTTTCTTTTTTTTAAGTTTAAAGACTGAGTTATATGGTATTAAAATAATTGAGTTCATTATTAGCGAATTTTCGAAGAAAACTAAGCTATTGAAATGGCTTCCAAATTTTTGTAATGCGAATTTATGAAAAATTGTTCTACGGAAATCCGTTTTAGACCATTCTGAATCGATTCATAAAATTTAACACTTTTTTATATGTATGTATGTGTCACTCCAGACGATATCTCCCCTTAGGATGCACTTAAAAATTTCAAACAAATTTTAAAATGTCAATAATATCAAAAGAAAGGATGAGTTCGTTGGCCAGAATTGAGTATATTTAGGGGCCAAATTTTTACAATTCAGGGTCAAAAATTGCTTAAAAACGTTTTTCCATTTTACCCCCCTCTTATATGAAAATATGATAAAAGTCTACAACAACAATTACTGTACTCTTAATGAGCTTTCCAACGACATGCATCGTGAAGGGTAAATACTATTTTGACTTTTCCCGTACCCCTGTATACCATTTTTTTTCACCATGCAAATTCTAAACCAAAATATTCCTATATTATCATAAGCCAATAATACGCAGATTTCTTTGAAAATTCGCTCATTAAGTCATGGTGCATGACTGGATTTTTACTTTCTCATATAAAGAGAAAGTATTGTGATGGCGCGAAAATTCGATTTTGATGGATTTACACGTTTTGAGGTCCCCTGGGTCCAAAAAAGTGGTTTTTAAAAAATGTCTGTCTTTCGTCTGTCGTCTGTGCAGACGCCTGGAGCCTAAACTACTAGACTGATTTTGACGAAATTTGGCATACATGTTCAGAAAAATCATACCCCGAGGCGAAATCGAGAAATGAATTTTAGCTCCAAATTTGGGGGCGCTACCCCCGAAAAACTAAAATGTAGTCCATTTGAATACGAATCCAACGATATAAGCCGTTTTCCCGGGAAAAATCTAGTTCCTGAGAAAAATGCTTAAGACGCGGACGGAGAGAGCCCGGGTTCGATTCCCCGCCCAGGAAAAGTTATTTTTATGATACATTTTGATGAAATGTTTAATAATATTTAAATGTACATTTGAAAACTAATAAATGGAAACACTGGGCTAAGTAATAAACTCGTATATGAGAATGTTTGTCTGAGTTGTCTCGGACCGATTTTTTATCTTTAATTCTGTCAGGAGTCAGGAGTTTTCATTTGAGCATACTTTTTGGCCAAATTTATGGTAATTCTTATATTCTTTATGTTTAGGTAATTCTGTATGATGTGGTCTTCTTAATTCTACAACAGATGGGTTGGTTACAATCAATATAGGGGAGGTTCCTTCATCTTGGACACTTGTCCCCACCACAGTTCCAGGGAGAGAGCAACTTTCTTCTGTGATGCTACTTGTCAAAACAGAGCCTGGCAACACTGTTTAGCAAATTTTTCACCATTACCAGCTATAGCTATCATAATCATTGTAATCAGTAATAGTTGATGTTTGCTAAATGTTCAAGCTAAGGCAATCTCTCCAAAATTCAAATACATTAAATCATCTGATAGCATTAAAAGTCTTGAACATATACCAACTTAACAACCTCGATAATCCTATTTTTATTCCATAATCAATATTTATATCTACCTCAAGAATGTAAACAAACATTGTGCAATCACTTGCACAGTGATGCAATAATACAAAAAAAAACTAAAGCATAAAAGCAAATTAAAAGTAACTAAACATCATGTATCATAGTTATCGTTATCAGTATTATATGCCAAAAATGGGGAAAAAATACAATGATAAGGAACTAAACTGATTAGATATATTATTAAATTATACTAGAACAACTCATTTCTAAGTTATATAAAAGGATCTATTACTCTGTCATATGGTTTAACAAAAGGATCTATTACTCTGTCATATGGTTTAACAAGGCAGGGCCGTATATTACCAAAATATGAGTTTTAAGGATTTGTGAGGGCAATTTTGTCCTTAGAGGAAAAGATATCTGGTGGGGACGCATTTTGACTAAGATGGGCTAAAAAAAAATAGACTGCCAATTAGTGTGGCACATAGCTTCCTCGCATCCTATCATATACTATAACAATTATTGTTATATTACTTTATTGTAATATTGTTTATTTTGTAAAAACTATTAATAGTTTTAGCGATCTTTAACACTTCATAGCGGTGTCGCTGTTGGTTTTACTAAAAAATTGTATTTGAAAAAAATGTTTGTCTCATTGAATAGATGAAGTTAGATTTTTTCCCCGACCAAAAATTCCAATTTTAAATTTAAAGTTCACGTTTACGCGAGCATTGCTCGTGAACGCTTGGACGGATAACGTTGTCCAACGAACTCGTCCTGAGCATTGCTAAAATGAACATGTCTACCAAATTTCATCAAAATCGGTCGACATTTACTAAAGTTATCGTCGCACGTTTCATAATTCGCGGACACACAGACCGACAGACAGACAGACAGACAGACAGACAGACAGACAGACAGACACGAGACCAAAAATGTTCCCTGATGTCTGAAACGGATTTCTGTCTTGGAATTTTTGAAATCGGAGGCATAAAAGTTTTTCGTTCTCAAAAGTGAACACAATGCTTCCGTTACCTTCGGTAAGCTCGGAAGCAAAAACAAATAATTGAGTAGTTTTATAGCTAATAAGTATATTAAAAAACCTTCTTTAACACAAGTATTCAGTATGTCAATATGATTTGTTTGTCACTTTTGTCAGTCTCTCTCCTATAACTTAACATTGACTATATTGAATAAGATAAAAAATCTAAGTAACTAAATGAAACCCTAAAATTCCAACTTTCATTTCATGACACATTAGGAATAATTTTATGTTCTTCACAATCAGTGATGAACTTAGCATCAGGGCCCCTTTAAACAAATAACGGCGAGGGGTCCGGGGGTCCTCCCCCGGAAATTTTTTAAAAATTTATATGTTAAAAAGTGAGTTTTAAGAATTTCTGAGGGCAAGTTTGTCCTAACAGGAAAAGATGTTTGGTGGGGACGAATTTCAAATACATATAATATGTACTGTTGGTTAAGTTTTGTATTTGTGTCTGTTAAATTTCTGTTGGGTGAATCAACTTTGCCTCCCAAACTTAGCTAGGGCATTGGGGGCCCTCGCCAAAAAAAAAATTCATAAGAAAAAACAAAAAAACATTTGAGTTCAGAACTGAATGGGGGTCCCCTTATAATAGTATAGAAGAATAATTCCAAGTTAGATTTTATTAAGCTCTAATGGGGCCTCTACCAATATTGGTACAAAGATAGTACTTTCATGTTTCTTTGTTATTTTGGGGCTCCTTGGCACTGGGGTCCGCCCGCAATTCGAGCCTAATGTTATGCCACTAATCACAATATCTATATTGCCTTTTTTGTTGTAAAAATCCAGCGCCGTCCCCCAGAGGCCCGGGGCTCCAGGGGGCCCGGGCCTGTGCCTCCCAAACTTAGCTAGGGCATAGGAGCCCCTCGCCAAAAAAAATTGTCTTCTAACTGAATGGGGCCCCCTTACAATAGTATAGAAGTATAAGTTAGATTTCATTATGTTCTAAAGGGGCGTCTACCGACAAAGATAGTCGTTACATGTTTTTTTTTTATTTGGGAGCACCTGGGTACGCCCGCAATTCGGGCCATTGTTATCCTTTTATTACAATATCCATCTTGCCTTTTTTGGTTATAAAAAACCTGGGCCGCCCCCCGGATGCACGGGCCCCCTGGAGACCCGGGCCCCTGGGCATTTGCCCCAATAGTTTTAAAAGTGAATATATTATTATAGACATGTCAAATTGTTTTACAAGAGGATCTATTACCCTGTCAAATAGTTTAAGAAGATTATCTATTAGAATGTCAGATAGTTTTACAAGAAACCATATTATTATAGACATTTCAAATTTGTTTTACAAGAGGATCTATTACCCTGTCAAATAGTTTAAGAAGATTATCTATTAGAATGTCAGATAGTTTTACAAGAAACCATATTATTATAGACATTTCAAATTTGTTTTACAAGAGGATCTATTACCCTGTCAAATAGTTTAAGAAGATTATCTATTAGAATGTCAGATAGTTTTACAAGAAACCACATTATTATAGACATTTCAAATTTGTTTTACAAGAGGATCTATTACCAAGTCAAATAGTTTAAGAAGATTATCTATTAGAATGTCAGATAGTTTTACAAGAAACCATATTATTATAGACATTTCAAATTTGTTTTACAAGAGGATCTATTACCCTGTCAAATAGTTTAAGAAGATTATCTATTAGAATGTCAGATAGTTTTACAAGAAACCATATTATTATAGACATTTCAAATTTGTTTTACAAGAGGATCTATTACCCTGTCAAATAGTTTAAGAAGATTATCTATTAGAATGTCAGATAGTTTTACAAGAAACCATATTATTATAGACATTTCAAATTTGTTTTACAAGAGGATCTATTACCCTGTCAAATAGTTTAAGAAGATTATCTATTAGAATGTCAGATAGTTTTACAAGAAACCACATTATTATAGACATTTCAAATTTGTTTTACAAGAGGATCTATTACCAAGTCAAATAGTTTAAGAAGATTATCTATTAGAATGTCAGATAGTTTTACAAGAAACCATATTATTATAGACATTTCAAATTTGTTTTACAAGAGGATCTATTACCCTGTCAAATAGTTTAAGAAGATTATCTATTAGAATGTCAGATAGTTTTACAAGAAACCATATTATTATAGACATTTCAAATTTGTTTTACAAGAGGATCTATTACCCTGTCAAATAGTTTAAGAAGATTATCTATTAGAATGTCAGATAGTTTTACAAGAAACCACATTATTATAGACATTTCAAATTTGTTTTACAAGAGGATCTATTACCCTGTCAAATAGTTTAAGAAGATTATCTATTAGAATGTCAGATAGTTTTACAAGAAACCATATTATTATAGACATTTCAAATTTGTTTTACAAGAGGATCTATTACCCTGTCAAATAGTTTAAGAAGATTATCTATTAGAATGTCAGATAGTTTTACAAGAAACCATATTATTATAGACATTTCAAATTTGTTTTACAAGAGGATCTATTACCCTGTCAAATAGTTTAAGAAGATTATCTATTAGAATGTCAGATAGTTTTACAAGAAACCATATTATTATAGACATTTCAAATTTGTTTTACAAGAGGATCTATTACCCTGTCAAATAGTTTAAGAAGATTATCTATTAGAATGTCAGATAGTTTTACAAGAAACCATATTATTATAGACATTTCAAATTTGTTTTACAAGAGGATCTATTACCCTGTCAAATAGTTTAAGAAGATTATCTATTAGAATGTCAGATAGTTTTACAAGAAACCATATTATTATAGACATTTCAAATTTGTTTTACAAGAGGATCTATTACCATGTCAAACAGTTTAAGAAGATTATCTATTAGAATGTCAAATAGTTTTAAAAGTGAATATTCAGTAGAACCTCGATAAGAAGTGTCTCAAGGGGATTAGGGAAACAGTCTTGTTATCGAGGTGCTCTTTTTGTTGAGGTTTGTGTTATTAAGGTTATTTTGGCTATCAGTCGTGTTATAGAGGTTAATGGTATGTTGGGAGCGGGGTGGGGCGGGGTTTTCAAGTCTAAACTTGTTTAAGGTCGACCCATTCCTGTCCAAGTCGCGTTATAGAGGTTGACTACTCAAAACGACTTGTTATAGAGGTTCTGAGTTACGTTGTGAATTGGAAAAAATCCGTGTTATTGAGGTTGTTTGGATAATAATAGTCGCGTTATAGAGGTTAATTTAACATTATGTGTTATGGCAATCTCAAGGGGATTTGAAAATTGCACTTGTAATTGAGGTTTTCGTGTTATTGAGGGTCGTGTAAGCGAGGTTCTACTGTATTATTGTAGCCATGTCATATTGTTTAACAAGAGGATCTATTACCCGGTCAAATAGTTTTACAAGATAATATTATATTGTTGTAGCCATGTCAAATTGTTTTATATGAGGATCTATTACCCTGTCAAATAATTTTACAAGAGGATATATTGCTCTCCTTATGCCAGAAAATGAATAAGCTAATTCCAAAATCAATGAACCACATAATTCAGCTATTCTAATGATATTAAATGTTTTGTGGTAGAGGTCGACCAAGAAGTCATGGAAATGAGAGGAGTGCGCTAGTATCGTCATGTATAGTCAGTTTTTAATAAAATAGACCATTCTCAAAAAACACAGTGTTGTTCTTTTGTTAGTAATAATTTTATTTTTGATAACTTCAATATTTTTTTAATATTTTTTGCAACAGGGCAACACTGTACCTGATAAGAAATCACTAATAATATACGATAATATCTTTATATTATTATTTATTGATTATTCATAATAATATTCTTTAAATCTAAATCGATTTTCTTCTTTCTTAATCTATTTTTTTCTTCCTCTTTATTTCTGAGTTTGATTTGTTACTTTTTTATTTCTGGATTTTAGTTGTTACTTTATTGTGAATTATTTTTTTACTGTTACCTCTCTCGGCTTGTTTTTGGCATTTTTCTCTTTAGTAAATTAAATTTCCTGGTATTAATAAAAACATGGATAATAACACGAATTCAAAATTAGGAAGAAAGACTCTTCACAGTCAAGGACGTGAAATAGTTTACAATGTGTATTTGTATTTTAAACACAACATTGGCGGGAGTGGCAGTTCAACAACAGAAGTACCTATCCATACAGATATTAATTGTCATGGAGAGCAATCATTTTTATAATAACAAATACATATAACTAGGCATCGCGTGGCTCTATCATTGAAGCGAGCGTATTGCAATAAAATACTGTATTAAAATTTGTTATTCATGATGAATGTCATAGTTGAAGTTGAGTGGAAGAGGGTAGTGTGAGGTAGAGTGGGGGTACTCGGTACAAAGCTTTACTTCCTAAACAAACCTACACACAGTACGACTATAAGAATCTTAACCACCCGTCATAGCTTTTAAACTAATATTATAAATGTATCACTTCATTCCTCAAATACTACTGCTTGTATCAAGTTGAAATTTTACATACTTGTTTCAATTGCACTTTAGACGATGTATATGAAGTTTTATTAAAATCGTTACGTTAGAACGTAAGATATCGGTAAAAAGGTTGTTTTCTCTATTTTAAACGTTTAGGTCCTCTTTAATAGTTTTAGCGATCTTTATAAATTCATAGCAATGTCGTTGTTGGTTTTACTAAAACATTTTATTTGAAAAAAATGTTCGTCTCATCGAATAGGTGATGATAGAATTATTTCCTGTCCTGAAATTCCAATTTTAAATTTGAAGCTCACGTTTACGCGAGCATTGCGCGCGAACTGTTGGACGGATCACGCTGTCCATCGAACTTAGCCTGAGTATTAGTTAGAGGATCATGTATACCAAATTTCAACTAAATCGGTCAACTTTTACTCAAGTTATCGTCACACGCGTAAACGTTACTGACAGACAGACAGACAGACAGACAGACAGACAGACAGACAGACAGACAGACAGACAGACAGACATGATGCATATTTCGTTGAATGTAAGAAGCTCGCTTACGCTCGCTTCAATAAGTTAATATTATTAAGTTACATATTATAATAAGTTTGTTCCAACCCCGTTATTTGTAGCGTCCTTTGCATTTGCATCATCCCGTGGATTTGTGGATCGTACACAAATCGTTTAAGATAGTTGTGACTATAATTCGTACTGTAACTGTATAAAAACAAACAAAACAGGAAACCTAACAGATTGGGAACCTTGCTGTTGTTATTCTTGAGATTTGACATAACTGCAACTGCGCATGTCATACAAACTAGAAATGGGTATTGTCTTAGCACCCGACTGTACTGACTTCGGCACTACTCGGAAGTTCCGATTTTAAACGAAGTTAAGCTTTCCGTTTCTCCCGTGTTCATGACTTCTTGGTCGACCTCTAGTATTGGGCATATTTGCCTCTAAAGTCTCTAGTAAAACTATTTGACAGGGTTATATCATAAACCTGTAAATATTTCCAGGAATTGTATAAATAACCACTTGGAAATCAACCATCAAACTTTTGGTGAGAATTAATTTTTCTAACTATATCTGACAGAGTTTTACAATAACCCTGTCAAATAGTTATGAAAAACCTAAACTAACTGTCACCGAGATTTGATTGTAGATTTCCAAGTGGTTAATATTAAAGTATGTTAATAAAAGTTTTACGGTAAATACCTTATGGGAAACGATGGATCGTATTCAAACTGGAGAATTTCCTGGGGGTAGCCCATGGTGACCAGCCTATCTTTAACAAGGTTGAATCCAAGCCTTTCATACTGAGGTGACTTGTAGTCTAGAAAACAAACAAACAAATAAAAATGTACAAAATACCAATATATTTTTATAGCTTTGGAATTCAAATTTCAAGAATTTGAATGGAATCTCCAAATTCCATAAATTCATTAGTCAGACTATACATACAATGGGAGAAAGAAACGGAAATAATGTGCATAAAGATAGTGTGTAACACCTCCATAGAAGTCTGCCCCCTAGACGCCCCAAGAATTCCGGGCCCCTATTCCGGCAACGAAATCCGGTAAATATTTTGTGAGGGCCCCTTTCGGTCTCAACAATACCCCTCCCCCCACGTCAATCCCAAATATGAGTGTTTGCCTAAACCATATCACTTTCTTTTGAGTGTTTTTTCTTAATTTAAATCTATTTACATAAATACAAGTAGACTGCTGTCGTTAAACATAGAATATCCGAAAGGGGTTTTCAAAAAAAAAGTCATTCTTTATAAAAACTCCTGCTTATTCTTAAACCTCTAAAAATGACAAAATTTTCTTGAATTTTTTTTGTACAGGGTATTCGGTTTTTTAAAAACTTTAAAATATGACCAAGAGTAAACTAACCTTATTTTTGATGGTATCGACAAATATTATTTATAAAAGTGGTTCAGAATTGCAAAAAACGTATAAATATTGAATATTAATTTATTTTCATATTTTACGATTTTGGTAGTATTCATACTACGGAAAGATTAAATTTTAATTTAAATCAAATTATAATTATAATTAACTACGGGAAACAGACAGAGAAAAATACACTCCAGCGCCGGGATTTGAGCCTCGGGCCTCTATATTTCCAGTATAGCGCTCTACCATATAGAGGCCCGTGGTTCAAATCCCGGCGCTGGAGTGTATTTTTCTGTCTGTTTCCCGCAGTTTAATAATTATAATTTGATTTAAATTAAATATTAATTTATTTTAAGAATGATTAAATCGCTCTTGTTTTGACTCTGAGCTACTGTTCTGATGGTCATATTCTTCATCAGAAGTCTCTTCGTGAAAACGTTTTCTTGTCGTCTTCCTCTTCTCAGAAAACTCTGTTTCTGTTGGCATTTGGCTGGCCATAGCGTTGGCTACAAGTTTAGTTTCTTCAATTATGGAACTAAATTTGTGGTGCGGAGATTGTGGGTCTTTTGGGATGTATGTATTAATAAAGAAAAATCTCTATTTCATGTTGTCCAATTTAGCTATATTTCGACTCCCATTTGAGTCATTTTCAAGCATCTATACATTGATCTTAATTCATGGTTATAACCAGAATAGTCATATCTCTACAAATCATTATAAGTACTATATTATTTCAGTGCTTCCACACTTACGGTCAAATCTGGTTAAATCTAAGCCTCACATTCATATTGTTTCTACTAAAACTTAACATGACCTCCAGTAACACATCACATAACAAATTAAAAAGTAAAAATTAAATAGTAAAAATTAACAATTAAAAATTATCACAGCTCTAATCACAAACATTCATTTGAAACCAGGTTAGGTTTGGCCCTGGGCATTTTAATATTATAAATTATACTTGGTTCATACTAAACAAGAATTTTAACACCTCGAAATCTGCACAGCTAGTTTACTGTCACTGACAATTTTATGAATGAATCAGAGTTTTCAGACAAAATCCATTCTTTCAGTAGGTTCTCAGCGGAACTCCCCCCGGACTTCAGATGTCCAATACAATTCCAATCCCAGTCACGGGTTATAAGTCTCTAGCGACTTTGTTGTTTTAACTGATTAACAAACTTACTTGTATTTTTTACCAACTTTACAAAGAACCCCCCCCCCCCCTTTTTTTTTTGTTTACTTATGCCAATAAAAAAATTGATATAATACTTTGTCAGTGCATTCTTTTCTTTAGAATTTTTGTTTGTTTTTTTTTGGAGGTAAAATATTGTGTTTAAAATTAGTCAACCAAAGATATACTTATATACCATGATATAAATGAATTGAAACACATACCAGCCAATGTATAGTCCATGTCGAATCCATAGAACTTAATGTTTTCCAAGTGCAGACTCCTGTTGACAAAGATCCTGCAACAAACAAATAAAAAACATTAACAAAAACAAAAATAAAATAAACATAAAAATTAAAATTTGGGATGCTAGAGATTTATATATTTTTTATAATTTCTTCTCTATGGGGTTAGAAACTCAAGAATACATAGACCGATTAGGTGTTAGGGGTGGGTCTGTTGATACATAAGACTGCTGATTAGATAGGGTCCGTTGAGCAAACCTGGGCAAAGGTGAAGAACCCAACGTCACAAAACCGACCGTCACGAAATCGACCGTCACGAAATCGACCGTCACGAAACCGACCGTCACGAAATCGACCGTCACGAAATCGACCGTCACGAAATCGACCGTCACGAAATCGACCATCACGAAACCGACCGTCACGAAATCGACCATCACGAAATCGACCGTCACGAAATCGACCGATGACGATAACTTAAGTAAAAGCAGACCGATTTAGTTCAAATTTGGTACACTTGTTCATTTTACCAATGCACAGCACAAATTCGTTGGACAACGTCATCCACCCAAGCGATCACGCGCAACGCTCGCGTATTAAACGTAAGCTTCAAATTTAAAATTAGAATTTTAGAACTGGAAAAAATTCTACTTCACCGATCTAATGAGACAAAACAACTTTTTTAAATTTTTTTTTTTTAGTAAGACCAACAACGACACCACTATGAAGTGTTAAAAATCGCTAAATTTATTAAAGCAGACCTAAACGTTTTAAATAAAGAAGACAACGTTTTTACCGATATCTCACATTCTAACGTAATGATTTTAATAAAACTTCACACACATCGTCTATAGTAAAATTGAAACAGGCATGTAAAATTTCAACCTGATACAAGCAGAAGTTTTTGTGTAGTGAAGTGATATATTTTATAATATTTTAAATGGAGTAGGCGTGAGGATTAGGGAACAGTTCTGTTCGGCATTATACTACAACCATCCTCTTTAACTATCAACTCACCATGATTAACTATTTTCGCAATATTTAATACATATTTATTGCAAGACGCTCGTTACAATGATAAAAGAAAAATGCTTTTTAAAACTTCGCTAAGTACAAATAGTTAGTTTAATTAATTTCGTCTCTTTTTTAACTCCACCATGTATAAGTAGTTAGCATCTTATTACTTAGAAGTGTGATTTTATAATTCATATTTAATGAAAAGCGTAAGTAACTTCGTTCTTACCGGGTGTCCTGCGACACCACACGTATTTTTTAATTCCCTAAGCAGACTAATAGACTCTTCAAAACGTCAAAAGTTTCTGCAGAGATAATTTAATCTCTCCTAGGGAAAAGTTTGTTTCTAAGACATGACATAGCACCTGATTAACAGCTTAGTATTTGTAGATGAGTAGGAGGTTTGCTCTTTTCTACACACAATCAACAGTTAGGACTTACAACTACAGTATGTGCGCAATCAGTGTTGTTTTTTGGAAGGGTGGAAAAATCCAAACCTTTGGGGTGGGGGGAGCCAATCAGAGGTCAGGATTTTGAATTCTTGGTCAGGGCAACTAGGTAAACAAAAATGTTACTAGAGGTCGACCAAGAAGTCATGGAAATGAGAGGAGTGTGCTAGTGTCCTCATGTACAGTCAGTTTTTGATACAATAGACCACGGTCAAAAAACACAGTGTTGTTCTTCTGTTATTAATAATTTTATTTTTGATAACTTCCATATTTTTTGCAACAGGCAACACTGTACCTGATAAGAAATCACTAAATAATATACGATAATATCTTTATATTATTATTTATTGATTATTCATAATAATATTCTTTAAATCTAAATCGATATTCTTTTTCTTTAATCTATTTTTTTCTTCCTCTTTATTTCTGAGTTTGATTTGGATTTAGAACAGTTGTGACTATAGTTCGTGCTGTATAAAAACAAACAAAACAGGAAACCTAACAGATTGGAAGCCTTCCTGTTGTTATTCGTGAGATTTGACATAACTGGGCATGTCATACAAACTAGGAATGGTTATTGTCTTAGCACCCGACTGTACTGACTTCGGCACTACTCGGAAGTTCCGATTTTAAACGAAGTTAAGCTTTCCGTTTCTCCCGTGTTCATGACTTCTTGGTCGACCTCTAGTAGGGGTAGCCCCTTGTGGCTTTATTTTTTTTTCGTCGCATAGGTTAGTCAACCTGAGTGTCAATATCAATAATCATCACTTATTCCGCACTAACTATAAGTGTAGCTGTTACAAGAGAAATTCCAGAAGTTATTATCCTTTTAAATAATGACCGTTAGACAAACACAGAATCAAAAATGTTCCCTGATGTCTGAAACGGATTTCTGTCTTGGAATTTTTAAAATCGGAGACAAAATATTTTTGTTCTTCAGAACGATCACATAGCTTCCGCTTCCTTCGGTAAGCTCGGAAGCAAAATTGAATTAGTATTGCAATCAAGGAGATTATTTATGATGTTATTGAAGCGAGCGTAGCGAGCTTCCTACATTCAACGAAATATGTTCCATGTCTGTCTGTCTGTCTGTCTGTCTGTCTGTCTGTCTGTCAGTAACGTTCACGCGTGTGACGATAACTTGAGTAAAAGTTGACCGATTTAGTTGAAATTTGGTATACATGTTCCTCTTACTAATACTCAGGCTAAGTTCGTTGGACAGCGTGATCCGTCCAAGAGTTCGCGCGTAACGCTCGCGTAAACGAGAGGTTCAAAAATTAAATTGGAATTTCAGAACGGGAAAAGATTCTATCATCATCTATTCAATGAGACGAACATTTTTTTCAAACAACATTTTTTAGAAAAACCAACAGCGACACTACTATGAATTAATAAAGATCGCTAAAACTATTAAAGCGGACCTAAACGTTTAAAATAGAGAAAACAACCTTTTTAACGATATCTTACGTTCTAACGTAACGATTTTAATGCACAATTGAAACAGGCATGCAAAATTTCAATTTGATACATGCAGTAGTTTTTTTGCAGCAAAGAGATACATTTTATAATAATTGAAAAGGAGAAGTGTGGTTAGAGGAATAGTAAGAATGCGGGGTGGTTCCCTTACTACAAGCCGCTGTACTACTACTATACGCATTATCTATCAACTCACCATGATTCAGGATTATCTATTTTTTCAATATTCAATACATATTAATTACTATACGCTCGCTTCAATGATAGAGCCACGCGATGCCTAGTTATAAATCAGGTGTAATTACCTTCAGATTACAAATACTACAAAGAACTCAGTTTGTAGTGACCAATGTTGTACTTTCTGTTGTAGTTAGAAACATTGTACATGTTAAAACTTTCATTTTCTCATACGAGTAGACTAATAAATTGAAACTTTAATTATAAAGTAAAGAAGTTTAGATGCAGTAGCCTCATACCAGCTGGGGCAACTGATATATTGCTGTAGAGCAACTCCAACCAGGGGCAATATAAGCAATCTCGGCAACTATTAAATATTTAATCTAGTTGCAGATGGAATAATATAGTTTAACATTCCTGGTTTACCTCTTTCACTAATTTAAGTTTAAATATTTTAGATAAGAATAAAGAGTCGGAGAGGTGTTATGTGTACACTGGAAAATGTATTAATAGATATTGAGTTATGGAAATGTATTATAATTCTTAATAATAATTATAATTTGATTCAAATAGTTATTGAGAATACTTTACGCGGCCGCAATAAAAATAAATCAAATTTTGCGAATGGCGATGTTTCAAACACATTACAATGACAGGGAGTTGCTTATGATAAGATTTTGCTTCCGAGCTTACCGAAGGTAACGGAAGCTATGTGATCGTTCTGAACAACGAAACATTTTTAGGTCTCCGATTTCAAAAATTCCAAGACAGAAATCCGTTTCAGACATCAGGGAACATTTTTGGTTCTGTGTCTGTCTGTCGTTCAATTTTTGCGAACCAACATATCTTAAAAACTACACGTCCATTTTTAATGAAATTTGGGTGGTAGGTCATAATTAGCCCATTGTTGGTCTCATATAAGTTTCAACCTTCTGCGCCAATTTGTTTCTCTTCCACATGCGCACAACAAACATGCATTTATTTACACCTATAGCTTCAAAAATACTTATCTGATTTGAATGATACTTTTATAGTTTATCGGAAGTAACCCGCAGATAGCCCCAGATCAATTTGAACCATCTGCGCTCTTTAACTTTTGCTAAATTGATACTTTAATTCGTGTAAAGAATCTAAACAATTTTGACAGATTAAAAAAAAACGGGGGAAACAATTAAACAATAATGGCTTGTAAAAGTATAAAACCAATAACTTATATGAGATGGGATGCTATGTGTCGCACACCAATTGGCAGTCTATTTTAATTTTTAATGATTTAAAGTGTCTCTTATGGTTTTGGTTGAAGGATCGGTTTTGGATAGGTTGGTCCATAGCGGGCCGGATAAAAAAAGCAACACTCAACCATCGGCCTTCACAATGCATTATTTTATTTATATTTACTTCATTTATTTAATCATTATTTTTATCATTATCTGATCCGTGCTGATCAACACATGATAGGTTATTACAGGTTATTACTGGACGGGGTATCGCCCACTTTACACATCTACTGAATGAGATCATTAGTGTGAAACAGTTTTTCTTTCTTAAATTGCGAATACAAATTTATTACCAACTGAAATTTATTCTGTACATGACATTATTTGTTCCACTTGTGAGTCATTGTTTTTTTGATGACTAAATTAAATGACTAATTTTAGAGCTATGTCAGCTGTTTGACAAATAATAATAATAAAGACAAAAACACCAGACCGTTCGTTGAAGGATTAAAAGGAAAACACAGTGCAGCCAAAACAAGAACATTTCTCTGAGCTCAATAGTAAACAAAAAATGAATCAATGGTCAGTTCTTGTTGTTTCGATCTGTGTACTTAATTTTTCTCTCATTCAACTAAAATCTAAATATAAATCCTAAACTAATCTATTCAAATAATCCTGAAATACATTTGAGTGTAAAGAAACAAATGTAATTTATTTACATAGTTTTTTTTCTTCGCGTTTTTTTCGTCCTTACGACAGCTCCCCCCAAATTTAGAGCTAGACGTCAGTATTCGATTTCGTCAATGTTTTTTTATAAGATTTGTAGATCTACATTTATATTTTTAATTTTTGTTGGGCAACACTTTCCTTTGAGCATCGTAATTTTTAAGTCTGTTATTGGAACGAAGTTCCTTATGGCACGTTCTGGAGTCCGGGAGTAAATCCGAAAAAAAACGACCAAAATCACCGTCACAAAATCACCGTCACGCTAAATCCGTCACGAAATATACAGATGACGATAACTTGAGTAAAAGATCACCGAGTTAGATGAAATTTGGTACACATGTTCGTTTTACCAATGCCCAGGCTGAGTTCGTCGGAAAACGTTATCCGCCCAAGCGTTCACTCGCAACGCTCGCGTAAACGTAAGCTTCAAAAGACGGGAAAAAGTGTTATTAAGGAAGCCTGTTACTAGACTTGTTTTGATTATTTTAGTTATATATGTCAAAAATGTCACTTTGTTTTTTAAATAAATAAAATATAATCATGTAAAATTTCACCCTGATACAAGCAGAAGTTGTAGAGTAGGGAAGAGATATATTTTATAATATTTTAAATTAATTGGCCGAGTAGGTAGAAAACAGTCCTATTTCAATCCAAACTCCTAACAAACATACTCTTTCACTATAAACTCATCATGATAAACTTTTTTCTTATATGCAATATATACCTATTTACAATTAGACGCTTGCTTTAATTAAACAAATAATTATTTTCTTTTAATTTTGTCTTAACTCTGCTAGGTACAAACTGTTCGTTACTTTTAATTTTGTCTCTTTTCTAACTCCGCCATGTATAAGTAGTTAGCAATGTATACGTACTTAGCACTGTGATTTTATAATTTATATTTAATGAAAAATGTAAGGAACTTGGTTCCTACCGGGTGTCCCGCGACACCACACGTATTTTTTTTTTTGTAAGATTGTGTCCCTAAGAAAGTGACACTTTACGTATTTAAAAAAAAAAATAAAAATAAAAATAAATAAAAAGAAACAGTTAAAAATTGTAAGTAAATAGGACAATTATAAATTGGTGGGCCAAATAGTGCAGATTTACCAATTAAACATTTAAATTTGATTTAGAATGATCAAGTTCTGCAAAAATTATGATTCAGTTTATAATAGACCAGTTTTAAATCTTTGATACATCAAATTTACTTGCATGAAAGAAAATATAGCTTACAAACCAATTGTAACTTTATATTTTTTTGTTCTTTTCGTTTGATACTTATTATTATTGCTAAAGTTATTTTCAGACACTTATGTTAAAATAAACTAGGTCAATATTTGATATATTGTGTCGTTCATGCAAGTATTTTTCTATAGTTTGATTAAATTCGTAGAATGTGATAAGAAAAAAAGAGGGAAACAGTTTTTTCCGAAGTTTTCTTTATTTCATACAATGTGTCAAATCAAATCTTGTTCTTATTGGATTTATACGTCTTTATTTACCTTTTCTTTTCTTATTTTTTTAACTTATATTAAAAAATAAGAATATACAAGTTGAATTTGTTTTTAAAATAGTACAGTTCTAGTTCAGTAGAGTTTGCACGAATTTGAAAAAAAAAAAACTAGAGGAAGATTGTCGTGACGGGAAATCGTTCTCGGGTGTATAATGGTTACAACGTATTTCTCTCTTCTAGACTTAACAGCTGTTTCACTCTAAATATAAGCCTGATTTATCACGCTATATATTCCGTAAAAACGAAATTTACCGACAACACAAGCTCCGACTACACACGTTATACTTAAGAATTGCTTGCAAAGACTGGTTTGTATACGAAAATCCATGGTGTGTACGGAAATATTCGCACAATAGATAGGCTATTCAGGACAAACCAGATAGCAAGCTTACGCAAACTTAAGCATGCTTGCTTAGTCATGCAGATGGCGATCACATTGTATATTTTCTCATTACCCTATTTGTAAAATGCATTAATTAGTTACTAAAAACAAACCTTTCATTCTGGAACCACTAAGTTTTAAAAACGTATTCAATATGCCATCAAATAGCTTTTATTTTTATCATATAAACTATAAACAAACGTTTTTAAATATAATTTAAGAAGGTTACAAACAGGTTAACCTAATAAAATAAAATAAAAATATATATATCTAAATTAAGAGTAACTAATCAACAAAACAAATATCTAAATTTAGTTTAACAAATCATCAAAACAAAAATAATTAAATTTAGAGTAAGAAATCAACAAAACAAATATCTAAATTAAGAGTAACAAATCAAAATATATTAGCTTCCCCCTTGACCTTGATGAGAATGCCGTAAGAGCTTTAGATATTATATACATCGCTTCACTGACATGTACATCTCTACACTCTAGTAGCTTGAAGGACACATTGAAAATGTTCTCCTTTTCAAGATGACTCCTATATCTATATCCCTTTTTATTTTTTGAGAGTTGGTAGTTGCTCATGCTCATCTGTGCCTTCAGTCCTATTATAGATGTTCATTCTTGCATTTAAATTCTTTTACTTCGACTGATATTACTCCCACGCGTCCTTCACGACATAAAAGAAAAATACTCTCCTTTATTTGGTACTGCCGACTTCCTTTTTGGTCTTTTCTCTAGTTCAGCTATGGAGAGTACATAGTCAGTTAATGGACGGTGTGGGAAGATTGGAGTTTCAATAACAGGGTCGCCCAGGAAGTGTCATTTACAAAAATTGAAGCCATTAACAAATATATCAACAACAAACAGTCCCGTTCTCCGAAAAAAACAACAATAAAAAGTCCCGGTCTCCCTTATTTACAGTCTATTATATATATTGAAAATTTGGGACGTTTATTTAAAATTCGAAGATAACCTTGAGAGCATTTCCTTTGATATTGTTGGAAGAAGTTCCTTACGGCACGTTCTGGAGCCCGGGAGTGAATCCGAAAAAAACGACCGTCACAAAATCTACCGATGACGATAACTTGAGTAAAAGATGACCAAGTTAGATGAAATTTGGTACACATGTTCATTTTACCAATGCCCAGGCTGAGTTCGTTGGACAACGTTATCCGCCCAAGCGTTGACGCACAACACTCGCGTAAACGTAAACTTCAAATTTTAAATTGGAATTTTAGGACGGGAAAAAATTCTAACTTCATCTATTAAATGAGACAAATAACTTTTAAAAATAATTGTTTTTAGTAAAACGAACACGGACACTGCAATGAAGTGATAAAGATCGCTAAATTTATATTAAAGCGGACCTAAACGGCGAAAAATAGCGAAAACAACGTTTTTACCGATAACTTACGTTCTAACGTAACGATTTTATTAAAACTTCTTACACATTGTCTAAAGTACAATTGAAACAGGTATGTAAAATTTCAACCTGATGCAAGCAGACGTTTTTGAGTAAGGAAGAGATTTATTTTATAATATTTTAAATTAGTAGGCCGGGTAGTTAGAAAACAGTCCGATTTCCTACCAACTACAAACATACTCTTTAACTATAAACTCATCATGATTAACTTTTTTCTCAATATTCCATACATATTTATTGTAAGACTGTAAGACGCTTGCTTTAATGATACAAATAATGATTTTCTTTTAATTTTGCCTTAACTCCGCTAGGTGCAAACAGTTTGTTACTTTTAATTTTGTATCTTTTCTAATTCTGCCATGTATAAGTAGTTAGCAACGTATACGTACTTAGCAGTGTGATTTTATAATTTATATTTAATGAAAAATGTAAGGAACTTGGTTCCTACCGGGTGTCCCGCGACACCACACGTATTATTTTCCACAAGGCGGATGAGACACGACCGGAATAGGAATTTTCTGGACGCAGGTTGTCACTGCGTGGAACGTAAAGGTAGTTTCTGCATAGAGAACATGAGTTGTAGAAACTCTGCGTTTTATCTGATGTTTTCTATTCGATGCCAATGAGGTCAGGGTCACGGCTCTCTCTACAGCAGTTTATGAACCTCTGCAGGGATGCAAGCGAACTGTAGAGCTCCATTTAACCTTACCGTCTAGCATCTAGCAACACTGTGTAGACTTCCTTCATGTCTCTACTCTCAATAAGCTTCCGTCAATCATTTAACCCTTAAATGCTAATAGTAATTGGATGGCTGGTATTACTAAACCTTCGTCGATTCGACTTACATATTCAGAAAATACATTTTTTGGGTTGAAACTACACTTTTATAAAGAGAAAACTATTAAGAACTCATTATTAAATCTTTTAGTGAGATATACAAACATTTGATGACAAATAACTTAGGAACATCAGAAGAATCTGAAATTGAGTGAACATTAATGCACCAGGTCCCATGCCCCAGGCCAAAATTCCTAGGCCCTATGTTAAGTGCTCCAGGCCCCAGATTATCGGCCATTGGTCACTGGCCCAAGGCCAATTACCCTAGGCACATTGCCCCTTACCCCTAGGCCTATTGCCCCTTACCCCAGGCCCATTTTCCCCGGCTATAAGCTCATTCGATGACCAATTAATTCCCTACGTTTATTACTAAACGTTAGTCGAATCGACGAAGTAGCGTTGACGGGAATTTGCCAGAAAACGAGTGTATGCTCAAAAGGACTACTACCGCTACACTAGCAGGTGTGTTACTAACCAGTACAAGCACTGCAGAAGGATAGGGTACCCATCACCATCGCATACCAGCGTAAAAGGTTAAAGTACAAACTGTGCTTGTCGATTCGACTACCATTAGCATTCCAGGGTTAAATACACTACTTTTTTAAAAATTTAAAATCTTTTTTCTACTAATTGTCACGAAGGAACAACTAACTTTATTTCACTTCGTTTTGAAAGGGTGAAAGACAAAAAAAAAAATCAATTTAAATCTATAAATTTGGCGAAAAAAAAGGACAACATGATAAGAATTAATGAAATCTAAAATAACTGATATGGTTGTATCACATAGTCCCACGATTAGATTAGGACAATCAAATGACGCAAATCCCTCCGACCCTCAAACTGATAAGCAGCCTAGCAACATAAACATCTCTAGAACGGATTCCGAACATTAGATAATGATCCGATGGAAAAATGTTCGGAATAAAAAAAAATAGCATGCATTACACAACGCATAGCTGATTAGGACACTGATAATGTTTTCTTTAAATCTGTTAAAAATATATGGAATTTTAGTATCTGCTGCATGGATTTTACGCCTGACTTACTAAACGATTTTTCGGAAAGATCGAAAACGGATGTAAACAAAATAAATTTTTCGTGACAAATGTAAATAGCCTGCAGCTTCCTCGTTTTCATATTTCGTATACTTTTATCATTTTATGCTATTGCAACCTATTAAAGTAAAATTTATTTACCTCCTCCTCCCCCCCCCCCCCCCCCCTCTTAAAATATTTTTAAAATTGTTTTGATTTCTTACTTGAATTAAAGTATCAATTTAGCAAAAATTATAGAGTTCAGTCAGTTTAGGGCTGCGTTTAACATACTATACAAATTTCGAAAAAAAAATATCATAAATAATTTTAAAGATATAGGTGTAAATAATAGTTATTTATGTAACTAGGCAGCAAAATGGAATTTTACTGACGAGTGATTAGATTAGCCTCCGAGCCGAAGGCGAGGATAGGCTATGATATGAACAGGCGAGGCGAAGCCGAGGCAGGCAGTGAATAAACGAGGCAGAAATGTTTCCTTTGCTGCCTTGTTGCATAAAATATTTTGTCTACGGGCGGCAGAAAAATTATACTCCTAAAATACTATCTTTAATAATATATAAGATAGTTAATAACTATGTCTCATATTAATAAGATAATAACATAAGTATTTACTAAAATTAATGTTGATAAAGAAATCAAATATGAAGCTTGGTAATAATAACAATTGTAAATAGCAAACTGAAGCTATACCAACAAAATACAAAATACACGTTTATAACATACATAACTTCTGAATGAATAATGCACGCAATATAAAATAGGTATTTATTTATATTTTAACTAACAAATTACTAAAACTATTTAAGATATCTTCTTTGCTTAGAAGAAAAGAAGTAACTAGGATAAATCAAGAAAGATGCTAGTCTAATCTAGTTCAACAATAATAATAATAATAATATGGATGTTGGATGTTTACATGAAGCTGCAGTGTGGCCACTAACTCCGCTATTTTTTTAATTAAAGATCTACTTTTCATTAAACTTATTTAACAGAATTAACAAATATAAACAAATTATTTAAATACGTTTATTTATTAAATTTTACTTATTAAACTATAATATACGAGTATAACGTTATAAGATAGAGATAATAGTATAAACTGTTATTGCTAACATTATAACAATAAAAATTGTGCACCTAGGCATCAAAAGTTTTCCACATTTTACCGCCTAGGCAGTAAAATCACATTTCTCTGCCCGAAATCAGTTCAATAATGCCTAATTTTGCTGCCGCAAGTAGATAAATGTAATTATGTGCACATGTGCAAGAGAAACATGTGGAAATGGGCGCAGAAGGTTGAAACTGACATGAGACCATCAATGTGCTAATTATGACTTACCATCCAAATTTTATTAATAACGGAGTAATAGTTTTTAATAAATGATGATTCGCAAAAATTGAGCGGAAGACAAAAATGTTGTTCTCTGAGACGTCTGAAACAGATTACCGTCTTGAAATTTTTGAAATCGGAGATATAAAATATTTTCCGTTACCTTGGGTGAGCTAGGAAGTACTATGAAATAAACAGGTCAGCACACAGCGAGGGTCCGTAGGCAACACTGTATAGTTTAAATACCTACTACCAACTGATGGTGCTTTTTAAAATGCTAAAAAGCCTACTTTGAACTATGCTATGGCTCTGATATTCTCAAAACACATAAACAAACTTCCGATAAAGTATATTTTTTGCTAGTTAACCAGACTATAAACATATAAATACATCGAAAAGAGCATAATTATAAAATAAGGTATTTTGTCAATAAAAAAAAATAAAAAAATAGAAATTTCCAAAAAGTGGTATTTTTACTTTTGGTTGAAGAATTTTCAGGATTTTTTTCACTTTACATAAGCGAGATAGAAGTAGGGGCTACACTTTTCAAAGAAAAATCAGATCGATTCCTCGCCGGGAAATAATTATTTCCCTTAATAATTAACCGTTATCACTCAAACCCTAAAGAAAAAATAAATAGTAGTTCCTGGAGGAAGGTCCTGACACTTCACAACACCATAAAGGTAAACTACCAACAAATATTCAAAGTTGTAGTGCAAATTGTAGCAAAAGTAGTTCCAAGGTTATTTAAGTGGAATTTTGGATTTTATAATAATAGATTTCCTAAAATTTGAAAAAAAAAACTATAATTAGGGCAGGAGGACGTGATAATTTTCTATCTTATCTTCACCAGATTTTATACGTCTTCTGTTGTTCCCTCATATTTTGAAATCTGGTTCATGCTCGTTGTATTATCAGTTAGTTTTTTCGATGCAAGAGAATTGAGATAAAAACCAGAAAAAAAGTAATTATATGTGAGTTAAAAATATATAATATTGGCTAAAATAAAATATATAATAATTTGAGCGTAATAAACCGTAGTAGCAGGGTTGCCGTGAGAAAACCAAAACCCTCGTCAAGTCAAGTCATTTTTACTACGTTTTTATTAGCTTGCTTTCTTGTTTGTTTGTCCGGTACAAATCTGGCAATCGATTTCTAACTAACTTCCCGAGTAGCTAGACATTTGAAACTTTTAGCATAGCTCAGAACACGATGACAATTGCATTATTTTAATACTTTTAGCCATCTTTCAGCAGAATTTAATTGGTTTTCAGCAAACTTTTCTGTATAGAAAGTTTGTTCGGAAAAAATCCGCTAGTTATTTTATTTGTTTTGCCATATCCCATATTTACAATCTTCATTTTGACGGGTTTCAAATTTGTGATTTTTATAAATAAGAGATAAACATTGAATGACAGCAAAAGAGGAAATATATCGATTATATTATTTATACTAGGCATCGCGTGGCTCTATCATTGAAGCGAGCGTATGGCATTGAAATACTGAATATTGAAATTAAATCATGATGAATGTCTTGGTTGAAGATAAGTGGAAGAGGGCTGTATGGAGAAGAGTGGGGGCACTCGGTACAAAGCTCACATTCCTAGATAAACCTATACACTACAAGAATCTTAACCACCCGCCAGTAGATTTAAACAATTATTATAAATGTATCACTTCATTACTCAAATACCTGCTTGTATCGAGTTGAAATTTTACATACTTGTTTCAATTGTACTTTAGACGATGTATATGAATTTTTATTAAAATCGATACGTTAGAACGTAAGATATCGGTGAAAAGGTTGTTTTATCTATTTTAAACATTTAGGTCCGTTTTAATAGTTTTAGCGATCTTTATTAATTCATAGCGGTGTCGTTGTTGGTTTTACTAAAATATGCTATTTGAAAAAAATGTTCGTCTCATCGAATAGATGGTGATAGAATCTTTTCCCGTCCTGAAATTCCAATTTAATTTTGGAACCTCTTGTTTACGCGAGCGTTGCGCGCGAACTGTTGGACGGATCACGCTGTCCAACGAACTTAGCCTGAGTATTAGTAAAAGGAACATGTATACCAA
This sequence comes from Gerris lacustris, assembly GCA_951217055.1. Taxonomy (NCBI): domain Eukaryota; kingdom Metazoa; phylum Arthropoda; class Insecta; order Hemiptera; family Gerridae; genus Gerris; species Gerris lacustris. The sequence continues at coordinate 70,218,852 of OX578280.1, read as the reverse complement.
ATTTCAACTAGAAAGGTCAACTTTTACTCAAGTTATCGTCGGACACGTAAACGTTACACACAGACAGACAGACAGACAGACAGACAAGATGCATATTTCGTTGAATGTAAGAAGCTCGCTTACGCTCGCTTCAATTATTTCAAATATATCGATGGCACGGTTTAGATGGAGTTGGGAAGATCCGTTGTACAAAGATTTGTCCTTTTATAGGTTTAAGATCAGCTCTCTAGATGGTTGTCATTTATGTGAAGTAAATAAATTCGGAAATATTTTTTTTTTAACTAACATTATAATGTATTATATAACAATAACAATTATATTATCAACATTACATACGATTCAACAGAAAATTTAAAAACGTAGTATATAAAAAGTTATTTTTATCTTGAAACTTTCGGAGCTTCAATTACATTATTTTCTTTTGATAGCTTCATTTTGACGTTCTGAAAAACATATTGAAAATTGGCAACGAGATCGTGGTCGCGTTAATTATTCAAGGGCAAAAGGTTAACAAATTCGGGTTTTTTGCGAATATTTCCTTTCCTATGGCTCCTACGCCAATCTAGGTGGTTATCAAAATCAAAGATAACAAAATTTCCCGCAAAAAAAGGCTCATTCATTTTTTTTTACGTATACATCAAACGGTTAAGCAAAATTCTAGCTTACTATAACTTGCGTAGTGTTTGTTTATGAACGACGACTTTTTACGTATTTTTAAGAATATCTCGCTTCTTCTGGCTCGGAGATCAATTGAGGATTACATAAAAATTGAAAAATATAAAATTTCACCCAAGAAACGTGATGTTCATTTTTTACGTACAACGAACCGTTTGGATAATAAAGTGCTCCGAAGTTTACGCTCAAAGAGGACTACATTTCGATTGTCAACGTAACACTTAAACCTTTGAAAAATATTAAAACACTTGGAGCACGAATATTTTCCAACTTCGTCCAAAAAAAACTTGACATGTCACTCGTAGGTATAGAAAACGGTTCCCACCGTGGAGCTCCATCGGGGAAAAGCCAAGATTATTGGTCGTTGTTACGCCTTGTGCGGAAACTTCGGAGCACTTTTTTATCCGAACGGTTCATTGTACGTAAAAAATGAAGATAATGTTTTCTGTGTAAAATTTTATAATCTTAAATTATCATCTGATCCTCAATTTTTCTCCGAGCTAGAGAAAGCGAGATATTCACAAAAATACGTAAAATGTCGTGAAAAAACACAAATACTACGCATGTTATAGTGAGCTAGGTTTTTTTTCGTTATACGTAAGAAATGAATGAGACTTTTTTTGTGGGAAATTTTGTTATCTTTGATTTTAATAACCACCTTGATTGGTGTCGGAGCTAGGTATTCACAAAAAACCGAATTTGTTGACCTTTGCCCTTGAATATCTATAAAAACGCCACTACGATCTCGATGCCTATTTTCAATATGTTTTTCAGAACATCAAAATGAAGCGATCACAAGAAAAAAATTGAAGCTCCGATGTTTTTTGGAATAGAAGCCATATTTATGAGTAAAATAACTGGACTAATCTGTTCATTGAATATTGTTGTGTTAAATTTCTCATCTATAACTGAGTCTCAGAATTGCGGACTTATTTAATTCCAGCTGTCTTCACAGTCTGTCCAGATATAATTAATGAGCTCGGACAAATGTCAATTTTATATTTATATTCCAAACAATCCGACATCCGGCTTTCACTATGGCTTCCGTGAGTTTATAGCTGTCTCCTAATCTCAACAAAAATTTCAAGTAGAATAAATTTTCCTTTAAAACTAACATATTTTCACGACCAAAAAAACAAAAGTTTTATACATTTTACAAAAATGTTTATTAATCATACAAAAATATAACCTGTCATATGTATACATCGTAAATTAGAAAACAGATATAGAAAATACAATTTTTCCAATATCGTTATTTATTTAAAAGAACTTATAATTAAAAATAAAATAAACACCTGTTTTTATGCCGCATATTAAATTTGATTATTGCTTCAAGCAAAGCGCATGCGCTAATGTTTTGAATAGTTTTAGTTAATTTTTTTTGTTTGTTCAGTTTGTAAGGTTGATTTTTTTTACTATTGTTATAATTTCCCATTTCTATTTTATTACTGATAATCCTATAAAAGCTATATACGTAATATATATATATATATATATATATATATATATATATATATATATATATATATATATATATATATATATATATTACATTTATTATTCATTAAGTGAAATGAATAATATCTCATAATGTTTTAAATAGTAAGAAAAAAAATATTAAAAATTTGAAATTCAGCAGGGATAAAATGGCAAAAAGAGCAGAATGCGATCCTTGAGATTTATTATTTTTTTCAATTCAGGAATTTTTAAAAAAAATATTTTATTCCTTATCTACGAGTGTATATGTCAAACCTAACCTTTTTAAAGACTCTACTACTGAACCTAACTTTGCGATTGTGGCTGCCGCTTGCTCAGTAACTCTGACTATATAGAGTATAGAGCAGGGGTGCCCAACCTACGGCCCGCGGGCCGAGTCCGGCCCGCGAGCCGATTTTATGTGGCCCCCCGTGTTGCCATAAAAACGAAGAATTTACAAGCATTCAGAGAATCTAAAATATATTAATTTCCTAATGCCGAAGAGCCCAGCTGATTTTGCCCAGCAACATTGGAGAATGGGGAAAACGGAGATCTGTTGCCATTCTACAGCGCCTTGCCCAATGAAGATTTCAAAAACTTTAAAATGTCTGCTCGTACCATGTTCTCAGTGTTTGGCTCGACTTATATTTGCGAACAAACATTTTCAAAAATGAATTACATTAAATCAAAATTCCGGTCTTCCCTCACAGATGAACACTTAAAATCGTTATTAATGATTGGTACAACCATGATTGAGCCTAAGTGGAAAGACATTTTAAGTACAAGTGCAAAGCAGTTTCAACCATCTCACTGAAGCTAAGTTACATAGAAACTTGATCTTGATATTTTGATTAATAACTTTGTAAAATGAAAGACTAAATTTTTTGTAATTCATACTATTATTGTTGTATTTTTATACGCCATGTGGTTAATTACAATCATTTTAATATATATTTGAGTGTTTTATTTTCTGCAAAGCAAAACTAGGCTAGTAACAGAAAAAAAACTTTATTAACATGGTGTTTTAGCTAAAACCAAAACGGAAAATTAACCTTCTAGGAAGCATAAAAACGTATTTTATGAGGGTTAAAATTCTAAAATTTTCTGGGGGAGGACCCCCCCTCCCCCCCGGTACACCACCGGCCCCCGGCCCGCCTTCCCTTTGAATGTTGACAATGTGGCCCCTGATTAAAAAAGGTTGGGCACCCCGGGTATAGAGCATTCGTGGTAACTTCGTACGCACTAACTCTGTCTTTAGTATTTACTAATGACAAGAAATTAGGAGAAAAAAGCTGTAGCGTTAGTCAGGTAACAAAATGAACCTAACCTTCCTCAAGTTTTTACTCCTTTCACATATTTTAACCTCCACAAGTATGATTGAAGCATGCGCATTAACTTGGTCGATTCACTACGCATGTACATCATTCTAACTATGCACTAACTGCCTCCGAATCTCTATTAGGAGAAATAGCTGTAGCGTTAGTCTGCCAACAACATGAACCTAACCTTCCTCAAGTCTTTACTCCTTTCACCTATTTTAACCTCCACGAGTATGATTGAAGCATGCGCATTAACTTTGATAGTTAAGAGCATGCGCAGTAACTTAGTCGAATCAATACGCATGTACATCATTCTAACTATGCACTAACTGCCTCCGAATCTCTATTAGGAGAAATAGCTGTAGCGTTAGTCTGCCAACAACATGAACCTAACCTTCCTCAAGTCTTTACTCCTTTCACCTATTATAACCTCCACGAGTATGATTGAAGCATGCGCAGTAACTTCTTCGATTCCCTACGCATGTACATCATTCTAACAATGCACTAACTACATCCTCAGAGAATCTCTACATCTTGTTAAATATTACGATAAGCTCCCCAAGCAAACTGTAGTAAATAAAATAACAGTTAAAAACTACGAATGTATCAGTTCACAAATTAAAAAAAACCTGTTTATACGAATAGAAGAAGAGAGCGGGCTGTGAAGCATAGCGTCCAAGTTAGCGTGAGACTAATGAATCGATGCCGTTCCGTGATTCACAGCCTGATGGATACAAAGTAAACCAGGGGGGAGGAGGGGGCTAAGTCCAACCTTGATTGCAATCTTTATAAATTTCGTGCTCCTGAGCTTCACCTACTGAGCTTTAACATCGAAATTGATCAAGAAACTAATTATTATAATTAATCTGTATATTTATCCAGATAAATTTATTTAAAGGTTAAAAATGAATAAGATTTTTGTTACATTCTGATTTGATTTAGAGATGAAATCATTATAAGACGGATGAATCCTGTCACTTTAGGTTGAATCAACGAGATCACAAGAGTGGAACGTTATCTTTCCGCTCAGGGAATTAAACTAGATATGTCAATGATTCTAATTAGGAAATGTCAAGTTAATTAATGGAGTATGTCGCTGCAGCGCTAGTAGTCTCTGGAGATTAGAAACACCTCTCACAGACAGGCAATCAACCCGCTTCATCATCATCAAAACCCATTTTCAATAATGATTAAACTTTAGGTTAAGCATGAGGAAGATTTTACAGCCATATAGCTACAAAGCTAGAGCCTAGAGCTATAGAAAGATTTTACGAAAATTACCGACTTGACATTTTCAACTATTAGGAGGTGTTCCAAAATTTAGAGCTGAACATCGGTTTAAAATTTCTTCTTAATGTATGAACCCTACTGAATATTTACATCAAATACCTCTGGAATTGCAATTTAATATTGACTCCATGTCATATATTGTCCATGCATTCCCAAATTAAGAAGTGGACATCTGTAGCAGATTTCATCTTGAGGTATGAACCCTACAGACTACACATACAGGGTGGTCTAAATGTCCCCCCCCCCCCCCCCCCCTCTTAACTTTTGAACGGTTTGAGATAAATTAATGAAACTTGGGAGATCTCTACCATGCAAAGGGAAGTTTGTTTTCATGCAATCAACCACTAGGGGCAACCACCCACTTTGCCCCAGGCCACCCAATTTCAAAATTTCGAATTGGAGTGTATATTTTTGATAGCATATTTCGATTCTACGGTGAAAAATAATAAACTTTTACTTTGAAACTATTTTTTCTATCTCCAATATTTTGCCCCCTACGGAGGGGCAAAGATAGCAAAATTACACTTAGATCATGTTAGCATCTAAACGGTTTAAAATAAAGTAATGGAACTTGGGGGATCTGTACCATGTAAAGGGAAGTGTGTAATCATCCACTCGCGTACCATTTTGCCCCCAGGCGCCAAAATCTACCATTTTTATACCTTTGCCCCCCCTATAGGGGGCAAAGTATTGGAGATAAAAAAAAAGTTTGAATTAAATTTTTTTTTTATTTTTTGCCGTGGAATCTAAATCTGCTATCAAAAATATACATTCCAGGTTAAATTTTTGAGGTTAGGTGGTCTGCGGGAAAAATGGGAGGTTGCGCGGTTGCATGAAAACAAACTTCCCTTTACATGGTACGGATCCCCTAAGTTTCATTAATTTATCTCTAACCGTTTAGATTTTACAACGTATTATCGGAAGGGTTATTTTACTATCTTTGCCCACCTATAGGGAGCAAAATATTGGAAATAGAAAAAAAAGTTTCAAGTAAAAGTTTATTATTTTTCACTGTAGAATCCAAATATGCTATCAAAAATATACACTCCAATTTGAAATTTTTAAATTAGGTGGCCTGGGGGCAAAGTGGGTGGTTGCCCCTAGTGGGTAATTGCATGAAAAAAAACTTCCCTTTGCATGGTAGGGGTCCCCCAAGTTTCATTAATTTATCTCAAACCGTTAAAAAAGTTAAGAGGGGGGGGGGGGACTTTTGGACCACCCTGTATAACAAAATGTTAATTAATTAAAAACTTTGAAAAATAGCAGTGCTTACATGTGTGTATTGTATATGTAAAGTAATTATAAGAACGAGATTATACATTACATCGATTTGGTTGTAGAAATTTGTTTAAATTCTGTATTATATATATATATATATATATATATATATATATATATATATATATATATATATATATATATATATATATATATATCTTAAATATAAACGTTTCATTATACAAATCACTCGCACTAAATTTAAACTATCATTTGAAAGTTTTTAAACAGCCCATTTAAAAATAAAATTATTTTTAAACATAATTCACTAAATTAAATTTAATGAATATTCATTTAACAAAAACTACGACACATGATTTCATTCATAAGTAGAAACAAACGGGATTCATTCATAATTCAAATTAATTCATAGTTTTGGTAATATTTAAATGTTTCTTGTTCATTTAAATTGACTGAATAAGGGAGCGGGTTCAACGGCCGGATTTAGCCAGTTCTAGTAGAGCAAAATATCTCAAGTGTCAGTTATTCGTGGGAAGAAGAACATATGTTCTGACGAAACGAATAATACGTTAATTAAACAACAGAGATTTTATAAGCGATTCAAGGGACGTTAAAACGTGTACGTGTACCCATCTAAATAGAGTTTCATTGCCATTACAATAGGATCTCTAAATAGGTATATTACGTCTATTAGAAAGAGTAAATATCGGTTCGAGACAACTCTGACAAACTTTCTCACATACGAGTTCATAATTACTTGTCCCTTCAGTGTTTTCCATTTATTAGTTTTCGTGTTTTCCTAGGTACTTTAATAATTATTCAACATATTTGTGAGTCGGAAACGTGTGACGATAACTTGAGAAAAAGTTGACCGATTTCGGTGAAATTTGGTACACATAACGAGTGTGTTGGACAAAGTTAAACGCCAAACCATCGCGGACAATGCTCGCGCGAGCATTGTCCGCGATACAATGCTCGCGCGAGCATTTACAATTGAAATTTTAGACGGGAAAAAATTAAAACTTCATCTATTCGATGAGACTGAATACTTTTTACAAATACAATTTTATTAAAACTAACAGCGACACCGCTGTGAAGTGTTAAAGGTTTCTAAAACTATTAAAGCAAAACTAAACATTTAAAATAGAGAAAACAACGTTTTCACCAATATCCTACGTTCTAACGTATCAATTTTAATTTATCTAATGTACTATTGAAACATGCGCATGTAAAATTTCAACCTCATACAAGCAGAAGTTTACATGTTTATTTAATAATATTTATAATTTAACTTTTGCATACAGTTCAGAAAAAACTTGCGCCGAGGCGAAATCGAGTAATGAATTTTACCTTCAAAATTGGAGGGCGCTCCCCAAAAACTCTGAAAAACCGTGGAAAAAAATTATTTCTGTCCATTTAAATACGATTTTAACGATACAAGCCTTTTTCCCGGGAAAAATCTAACCAGAGAAAATAGCTTTAAACATGAACGGGGAGAGGCCGGATTCGATTCCCCACCTAGGAGAAGTTATTTTTATGATAAATTTTGATGAGATGATCAATAATAATTAAATTTACCAACGAAATCTCGAAAACTAATAAATGGAAAACACCGGGCTGATTATTTATGAACTCATATTACGATCAAGTTTGTCCGAGTTGTCTCGGACCGATTGTTTGAAAATAAAACGCTGTTGATAGATTATACATTAATCTCATTCTAAATAGATTCCTGCACTTAGTGAAGTAAAGACTATATTGGAAGATTATAGATTAATCACAATCTAATAACTCTTTATTCAGCAATTCACACTGTAAAATACTGTTGACAGATTATACATTAATCTCATTCTAAATAGATTCATTACTATGCACTTTACGTTGTGTAGACTCTAGTGGAAGATTACAGATTGATCACAGTGTATATAGATTATTTACTCTTCATTTAGTATTGTAATACGAACGTCAGTTGAAGATGAAAGATGAATCATGATAAAATGCTTGCATACCAGGAAAAAAAAATCAGGTGATGTTTATGAGATAATAAATAAAACACCTGACAACTGACAAATGCTAGATATATAAATATTTATAGCGTAGGGAGAGAAGAAACTGGAACCGCTATGGTAATATCGGGAATGTGGCAATGCAATGTTTGAACTAGACGAGCCCCCACGCTAGCTCCATCTTGCTACGTCCCTCCTAACTCCTAACTAAAGCTTGATCAGAAACACGAAGGAACTCCTCTCCACCTCTCTCTTCTAGAACTAACTGTAGGAATGTCAGACTGAACCATCAGGTTCCTCAGACAACACCCAGACACAACTGATAACGTAGGCTGTAACTAAATTACATTTTAATATTACCGCTACCGACACAAAAACAAAACCAAAAAACCCTCAATCTCCCACTTCTTTTTTTGTTTAAATATGCATAACCCATTATATATGATTTAAAGTTAAAAAAAACTTTTGATTTATTAACTAAAATGATTAATTTTTTAATTTATTTTTGGCTCTGAATGAATTAGTTCTGAATTTTATTTTTGTTAAAAAGGTCAAATGTTGAATAAAAAATAAATAAAAAATCGGAATGCAACTTTGGTTGTCGATTTTTGATTAGTCGCGTCCAACCTTTCAACCAACGCATAAACATGAAATATATTCCTTATACGCCTACATTAAAAATATAAGTTACAATGCTATCCATCATCGACAAAATGATATTAATAATTTATTTATTTTATTGTTTTTGGTTTCTGAAAGTATTTTAATGTGTCTAACGATAACGAATGAAAAATTGTAAATTATGGTCCACAGCTTAAATAAATGAATAGTAAAAATTGTTATTTATGCACCTAGGGAGTAAAGTAAGCCATTATTCCCTGATGACCGAAAAAGTTGGTTCTTGAGGCGAAGCCCAAGGAACCATAGTCCCTAAATCCCGAGGCGAAGCCGAGGGAATTGGCACTTTACTCACGAGATACATACAATATTTTATCTCCACTAGGGAGAAAAAATGCACATTTCGTCCATTGCACAGTTTATATTTATTATTTTAATAAAGAACAATAATTATTAGCACTTTTAATAGCAGATATAAGAGATTCAATATTAAAAACAAATAAGAATTGGAATTAAACTCAAATAGAAGGTTATTTAGATGCAGGTTATAAACAATGATAAAGAAGGTCAAAAAAAAAGCAGTGTCGCCAACCTGATTTCAACAACTTCACTACATTAGCCATTCATTTTCTACTATTTATAAAATAATTAAGTTGGCCCTTTTAAATAAATCCTTACTTTTTCGCCCTACTTTACTTTTTCGCCCTACTATTACTTTTTCTTCCTACTTTTTGAGTTCAGGGAAGAACAGACTTACTTTAGTCCCTCTAAAACTAATCCAAAATCATAACTTTTTCTCCCTACTGGATATAAAAGTTTTTAAAAAGAAGCTTTCATCTTGGATTTAGAGTGAAGGCATTTTACTTTCGTATTCTTTCAAACCCTTTCATTTGATACCCATAGGCGTGCTTAAAAAATAACTAGTCCGCCATCTTGGGCTGTCCACCAAATTGGATTTAGAATGACGTCACTTAGCTAACCATGCATTGTCATCCGAACTAAATATGTATGCAAAATTTCAATTCAATCGGTTGAGGATAACTGCTTTAAAATTCAGTTGAAAGATTTGACCCGAACATAAATAAATAATAATCTTTCTTTACGAATACTGTTTTCTTAAAAACGAAAATAATAAAAATGTATGCTAAAATTCATAATAATAAGTGGGGCTAAAAAAGCTATTCCAGTTGTACAAGGACTCTTTTAGTTATTCGGTGGGTACAAAAATTACAACCCCTACGCTCTTCTCAATATTACATTTTAAATAAAAGAGGAGCGTGGGAAAGGTCGTTATTATATTATATAATGCGGAGAAAACTCTTAGATGACGCGAATCGTGTAGGTGGAAAATTGGATAATTTTATATAATTTTAAAAATTGTTCCCAAAACAAAAAGCCGGACAACTTAAATGTTATAAAATGTTTAATAATGGATTTGGTCCAAAAGACGCAGTTAGGTTGAGTCAGTAGTCAGTCAGAAAAAAAAATACGTGTGGTGTCGTGGGACACCCGGTAGGAACGAAGTTCCTTACCTTTATATTAAAAAATATAAATTATATATTTACAGTGCTAATTTAAAAAGTAACTATTTGTCCGCTAGTACAAGGGCAAATTATAGGGGGAGTTAAGGCAAAATTAAAAGAAAAACTTTTTATTATCTTTGAAAAGAGCGTCTTACAATAAATGATGTATTGTAAATTGAGAAAAAAGTTAATTTTGATTAGTTTATAGTTAAAGCAGATGGTCGTAGAGAAGAAAAGAACTGTCCCATCAGACCTCCGTCGGCGAATCTCCAATTAAAATATTATAATATAAAATATAAATCACCAACACTAAAAAACTTCTGCTTGTATCAGGTTGAAATTTTACATGCCTGTTTCAATTGTACTTTAGACGATGTGTATGAAGTTTTATTAAAATCGTTACGTTAGAACGTAAGATATCGGTAAATCGTTGTTTTCTTTATTTAAAACGTTTAGGTCCGCTTTAATAAATTTAGCGATCTTTATCACTTCATAGCAGTGTCGGTGTTCGTTTTACTAAAAAAAAAAAAATATTTAAAAAAGTTGTTTGTCTCATTAAATAGATGAATTTTTTCGCGTCCAAAAAATCCAATTTTAAATTTGAAGCTTACTTTTACGCGAGCGTTGTGCGTGAACGCTTGGGTGGATAACGTTGTCCAACAAACTTAGACTGGGCATTGGTAAAATGAACATGTGTACCAAATTTCAACTCACTCGGTAATCTTTTACTCAAGTTATTGTCATCGGTAGATTTCGTGACGGATTTTGCGTGACGGTGATTTTGGTCGTTTTTTTTCGGATTTACTCCCGGGCTCCAGAACGTGCCATAAGGAACTTCGTTCCAAAATCCTATAAAAACAAATATTTCGTGTCCATTGAATCAAAAATGATTTTGATTTTAAAAAATTCTAAAAACATCCATTTAAATGCGAATCTAACCATATAAGTATGTTTACCCGGAAAAAAGAGGTCGGGTTCGATTCCCCAACGGAGAGGATTATTTTGATAAAATGTTCAATAAAAATTAAGTGTATAATCACGAAAACCTGAAAGAACTAATAATAAATTGGGAAACACCGAACAAAATAATTATGTATCTGAGATATAGATGTTGTTTTATTTTTAGAATATACATTTATATTGACTATTAGAGTTAAGTGGAACACTAAGCCAAGGTTTGTTGTTGTTTGAGAGTTGACTGTGCTCTATGCGATGCAACCTTGTGTTGAAGTGGACTGTATTATTGCAAAACGTCAGCTTTTACAAATTGCACAACTTTTTTTTTTAAACTGAATTCGATAAGTTTGAAATCTCTTTTAAATTTAGAATAAATTGAGATATAAAGCAGCTAACTTAATTCTAACTCGATTTTATTTACCTTATTTTTTTTTTAACATCAAGTTCATTAACATATTTCAGGTTCTATTTTTACCTTCAAGGAATTTAATGAAAGAAAACAAAAACAAATAACTTCTGTTAAAGATCGAGTATCAACGTACTCGTATTTAAAAAAAGAAATGAAAAGTCAAATGTCAAAAGTAATAAAAACAATTGGGAGTTTGTTATCTTATCATAATGTGTGATTAAATGGAGTGTTTCGTGTTGTCCACATTGATAAGGAAGTTGTGACCGTGGTGGACAGTTCACTGCCACCTTAATCACTATTTTGCAGCTGGGAATTTATCATTGAAGCAAACGTGTACATTAATATTAATAAATACGTAACTTAAGCGAGGTATTGCCTTTGTTATCAACATGCCTTATCACTTCAGGTAAACTTGAGGGCCAGTATAGTCTTCCAACTAGGCAATGCACTAAAAAACAGGTTTGACAAATATTATTTTAACTGTAATCATTATGGGTTTTAAATGAAGATTTACTAATCGGTAGAAACTGAAACAAATTATTTGATGTACTACTATTTATTACAAATTATTACTGTTATAACTGTGTAAACAGAAAAAAAAATGAAAATAAAAATAAATGAAAATCTGGAGCTCTATACACGTACAACCAAATCTTACAATTAAAAACTTAAGCTAATCAAACACGATCAATTCGATTTGACCATAAACCGATCAAATCAAACAGACAGCAATGGGGGGCTCATACAAAAATAATTACATATTTTAATTTTATTTTATTTATTGAAAACAAAGTCATCAACAGTTTCTGATAATTGATAACACCGGGGCTGGATCATGCGCAGAATTGAACTAGTTTGAAGAACTGAACTGAACAAACCCCACACACAGCCAAATCGGCTTGTTGTCAGTTCGATGTGCCCACCATTTGATAAAATTTTATTAATTCGTCAGCTCAAATTTTTGAAGTGAAACTTCTTTGGCGGCGGTAGAGTGAATTTTTTCATATAGTGAAATCGTGTAACGAAGTTTGTGATTCGAGACTCGTCCAAGTGTAACATTTTTACAGATTAATTGTATTATATCTATTTAAAGTCCAGCAAATCAAAACAAACTTTTATTTTTATTGGAATAAAAATGTGGTTGACTTAGCGTAGCAATATTTTTCTTTTCAATTAAATTTCCCATAACCATTTCTTAATCCTGAAATAATAAATTCGTCAAAAAATTAAAGAGAGCAATGCATTCTAGAACTTAAGTTTCACTTCTAATACGTGAGAGCCTCACACATATTTTTGGAATTACGTCATGCCGATTCTACCGTAAACACGTCAGTTCGATGTTTTCAAATCAAACTATTACATCGAATTGACTGTGTATGGCTAGCTTCAAAAACAGGGTTGGCAAAAACTAAATCAGTTTAACTGTAATCATCATGGATTCTAAACGTAGATTTATAAAATGTCGGGAGGAGCTCAACAAATTATTTGGTGAACAATGGTTATAGCAATACAAACCTATCCGACACAACACGTACTAAACTTCCTCATATACGATTTACTATAAAAATCACCTTAACTGATTCCAAGCATGAACCCGAGGCTTATGCTAGGAGTCAGTGGCTAAGTCTCCTATTATCATGTAGGCCTAGAAATTAAATAAAACGTGTACATAGTTTCGATTCCAAAGTCTTCATAGAAATAAATCAGGACTTTATTATTCATGAGTCATTCCATTATTAAGAATAAAATACATGACAAAGTAAACAGTATACAAATGACAGATATTAAACAGTTTAAACGTAAAAGGTTTGTTCCAACCGCACTTCAAACTAGTTCCAAACTGTACGACGCATGCGCATTAGCGATCAAGTGTGGTCCGAGGTCCGATGCGCATGCGTCGGAGAGTTTCAAACCAGTTTGAAGTGTGGTTGGAACAAACCTAATGTCGTTCAGACAGATTTTTTAGACTGTAAAGTCGGACCGATGAATAAGTATCCAAAAAAAAAATATGTGTGAGGCTCTCACGCATTAGAAGTGAAACTTAAGTTCTAGAATGCATTGCTCTCTTTCATTTTTTGACCAATTTATTATTTCAGGATTAAGAAATGGTTATGGGAAATTTAATTGAAAAACAAATATTGCAACGCTAAGGCAACCACATTTATTCCAATAAAAATAAATGTTTGTTTTGCTTTGACACTAATACATTTAATCTGTAAAAATGTTACACTTGGACGAGTCTCGAATCACAAACTTCGTTACACGATTTCACTATATGAAAAAATTCACTCTACCGCCGCCAAAGAAGTTTCACTTTAAAAAGTATCCAAAATAGTTAGACCAAACTTTAATTTAACATATTATATTCATTTTAATTTAAATCAAATTATAATTATTATTAACTACGGGAAACAGACAGAGAAAAATACACTCCAGCGCTGGGATTTGAACCACAAATTAAATTCGGGACAAGGTATCATTAACGTCAGAGGAAATCATTCTCCTGCGTAGCTTAGTTGGTAGAGCGCTATACCGGAAATATAGAGGCCTGTGGTTCAAATCCCAGCGCTGGAGTGTATTTTTCTCTGTCTGTTTCCCGTAGTTAATAATAATTATAATTTGATTTAAATTAAAACGGATCATTCCGTAGTATGAATACTACCAAAATCGTAAAATATGAATTTCTAATTGATTGTACTAGGTACAGGTACTAATTGGGTACTTTATAATTATAAGCGTTATTTCTCGGTCTAGTTCTATGTCATTAATGTTGACTTCTAAAATTTGTAGAAAATTGAAAGCTTAAATTCGGGACAAGGTATCATTAACGTCAGAGGAAATCATTCTCCTGCGTAACTTAGTTGGTAGAGCGCTATACCGGAAATATAGAGGCCTGTGGTTCAAATCCCAGCGTTGGAGAGTATTTTTCTCTGTCTGTTTCCCGTAGTTAATAATAATTATAATTTGATTTAAATTAAAACGTAATCGTTCCGCAGTATGAATACTACCAAAATCGTAAAATATGAATTTCATATTATATTCATGTAAAGCCAATTATAGGGCTAAATTGTAAATAATTATTATAACTAACAACCCTCATAAACCTAAGAACTATGTAATGAACTCAAACTGTGAATTTTATTGTTTTGCTTATTATACAAAATACTGAAAGCGAAAAGTTAACACTGTTTAATAATGGAGTGAAATTAGATACGTTAAATGACAACAATTAATATGATAAAATATAACTAAAGAACATGAGATATCATTTCTGATAGTTATAAACGTTAACAGTATTACTTTACATTGGAGACAAGATAAGTTAGGGGGGTGTATCAGTTTTAAATGCGTGTCATGCGGCCAACTTAATATTATATTTACTCTTATCAAGTGTCATGTCAGACCAAGGAGACAGATAAACGCGGGTTCATTGTTTACAGAATGCAATACGAACCAGTGTTGTTACAATCAAGGACGAGAGTGGGGATATTTAGTGTTTGTTTACGCAACACTGCGTCGCTTTTGTTTATAAATAAAGCCGGTGTTAAGAAGTCTGTAGGTGAGGGTAGGATGGCACGTTCTGTTCAGTGTAGCGGTGTCTAGATGAACGTGTCTCAGCTATTCAAGACTTTAACTCAGTGTTGCCAACCTTATTGTTCTCAATATGTTGTTATGAAAAAAAATAATGGATCTTTTTTTGTGTGTGTGTTGTCAATCTAAACCTTTTTATTGGTCAAAAGATTCTTTAAATTTCTCTTTCGTTAAAAGAAAACACTTAAAAGGGTGATGAACTCTGCAGGCCATAACGAGATACAAAGCAATTATAAACAAAATATGTGTGAGACTCTCACGCATTAGAAGGGAAACTTAAGTTCTAGAAACAGTTGATTTTATGCATTGCTCTCTTTGCATTTGTCGACCATTACATTATTTCAGGATTAAGAAATGCTTATGTGGAATTTAATTGAAAAATAATAAAATATTTTCATAACATGTTAGCGAATAATGAAGAAAAAACCTCGAAAACAACACTTATATAATAAATTGTATTATTGAAGTGAAACTTCTTTGGCGGCGGTAGAATGAATTTTTTCATATAGTGAAATCGTGTAACGAAGTTTGCGATTCGAGACTCGTCCAAGTGTAACATTTTTACAGATTAATTGTATTATATCTATTTAAAGAACAACAAATCTAAACAAACATTTATTTTTATTGGAATAAATGTGGTTGCCTTAGCGTAGCAATATTTTTTTTTCAATTAAATTTGCCATAACCATTTCTTAATCCTGAAATAATAAATTCGTCAAAAAATGAAAGAGAGCAATGCATTCTAGAACTTAAGTTTCACTTCTAATGCGTGAGAGCCTCACACATATTTTTTTAACAATGTATACAATTCTGTGTATAGAAACAAGTAAGGCGCGCTTCACGTAAGTACGTGGGGCGATAATCACCGGTTTCTGTACATTAAAGTTAAAATTATTAAGTGGTTATTAAGTTAATTATTATTAAGTTAATATAATTACACTAATTTTGATAGTAATATTCTTTTTCTACTCTTCAAGACCTTTAAATTGATGTATAACATGTTATGGTAACTAAAACAATGTTTAGTCACCCGCCATATTGGCCGTCATCTTGAAAATGTTAATAATTGCATATATTCTTTTTCTACACTTCAAGACGTTTAAATTGATGTATAATATGTCATACTTACAAAATACTTTTTTTATAGTCGCCCGCCATATTACCCACCATCTTAAAAATATAACATGTAAAATTTTAATAGTTGCATATTCTTTTTCTTCACTTCAAGACCTTTAAATTGATATAGAACATGTCGTGGTGACTAAAAACTTGTTTTTATTCACCCGCCATATTGGCAGCCAACTTGAAACTTTTAAGTGTAAAATTTTAATAATTGCATATTCTTTTTTTACACTTCAAGACCATTAAATTGATGTATAAGATGTCATAGTTACTAAACACGTTTTTTAGTCACCCGCCATATTGACCGCCATCTTGAAAATATTATGTGTGAAAAATCCAAAATGTGTCCAGTAGTCTCAAATGCCGTGATGCACCTGTGTGCCAAATTTCATGTTCCTAGCTATAGTAGTTTATGAATTGAAACAAGCAACGGACAGACAGACAGACAGACAGAGCCGTTATTATAAGGGTTCTTTTTGTACTTTGTACACAAACCTAAAATTATCTACCTCCGTGGTGCAGTGGTTAGCACTTATGCTTGATAAATCAAAGGTCGGTGGATCGAGACTCGTCCAAATAAAAGATTTTTTACAAGTATATCAACTGTCAACTTAAGCCTACATATTTGTAATAATACATATTTGCTTCCTAACTAGAGCAGCCCTATGGACTATAACGCACCTGCAATACTGACCTTTAAGTAGAGATATGTGGTGTTTTTCGGAAAATACGTTGTAAAGGTTCACAGAAACGGGTATCTGGTCAAGAGCGATAAGAAGGGACTCCCCAATCCACTAACAACGTAAAGGAAGCCTCAGTTGCTACGTGATCTATCTATCTTTCCTACCTTACGTATTGCGAAAATTTCATTTTGTGATTTTGATGGATTTACACATTTTGAGGTCCCCTGAGTCCAAAAAAGTGGGTTTTAAAAAATGTCTGTCTGTCGTCTGTGAAGACGCGTGGAGCCTAAACTACTGGGCAGATTTTGACGAAATATTGACATATAGGTTCAGAAAAATCATACCTCGAGGCGAAATCGAGAAATAAGTTATATTTGTAGTATTAAGGTAAAAAAATGTCCAAATAAGATTTAGATTAGATCTAGGGATGAAGGTTTTAACATCTGGAATCATCATATCGAATATAAGACGATCTTTAATAGTCTAACCTAGATCATGATCATTAAGAGGTAATTTTTTAAAATTGTCACATATGATTGATTATAATAGTATCAGCTGTTACTAATTCCAATAGATATTGGCAAATTGTCACGAGTTGTACATACAATGTAAACCACAGTCTTAACAGTGAGCACGCTTGATCTTTATTTAGATATCACTATCAAAGTAAAAAAAAATAATTGAACTGCGCCGAGAGGATATCTAAATATAAAGACGGAATTGGTCAGCTGTAAACACGTGCAATGATTCTATTTCCACAACACTGCTTGCCACATATTAGTCTGCCAACTTACATACTTAAATTTACACCAGACAAAACTAACTTACGTACTTAAAAGACAAACTAATGTTACAGACACCAAACTTGTCATAATAAAGTAATACAAAATTAGTCAATCTAACCTGGTTGAAACACAAAGTTAGAATTAAGTCAAATGAACTTGGATGACAAACCAAAATTAAAGGGAAAAACTAATTTGAATGACAAGCTAAGATTAAAAATAAGTCAAACTAAGATTAAAGAAATACAAAAAACTAATTTGGATGACAAACTAGGATTAAAAATAAGTCAAACTAACTTGGATGATAAACTAATATTAAAAATAAGTCAGTCTAAGAATAAAGATGTAAAATAAATTGGTTAAAAACAAATTCATTTGGATGACAAACCAAAATTAAAGATAAAAATTATTTACTTAGAATAATACAATATATAGAAGGAGGATCACTGATAACATTGAAGCCAACTTTGGTTGTGTCCCTCAATCCGCGTTCTAAAAATTCATTTTTGAAATTTGTGACGTCATATCTCTAAAATTATTTACCTTTGGTTTTTCAATTTAATTTTTAGTAAATTTTAATTATTGATAGTTAGTTTCCTTTATTGTAATATTTTTATTGTGTTTTATCTTATTTTTAGCTTAAAATGTGCTGAAAATAATGTTTATTATATCATGCCGTGCGAGGTGAAAAAAATGGCGTCAGAATGAAACGTAAACAATAACCAATGGCAGGGTTTGTTTTCTTGATTGTTTGTGAGCGGGCTTTGAATAGTTACAAAAGTATGTCCAACCTTCTCCAGTATAATGAAAAAAATGAGTGTTGTTATGTTGGCAGCCTGGTCTTAAGGACACAGGCAAAAGTTGGCTTCAGTCTCTTCTTATCAGTAATTGCTTAGGATTCCGATTCTATGCTCCTTCTATATAATATAGTATTATTCTAAGATTATTTAAATGTCAAACTTAGAGAGGTAAACACTATATGATCAAAATGTATACAAACTACAAATTTAAATTACGATTATTAAGATTAAAGATGACAAACTAACTTAGATGACAAAATAAAACTTAATAAAAGTCAAAACTAAGAAATTATCTTAAATTACTAAATAAGGTTAAAGATGTAATATTAACATAAATTACAGATTAGATTGAACAATTTAATAAGAAAAAAACTCAACTTAAAAAAAAAAACTAATAGAAAAAACAAAAAAACAAATTAATAAAAATAAGGGAGTTAATTAACTGAGAGGGAAACTAAGATAAATTATCTGGGCTTATAATAAATAAACTAAGATTACATAATATGACACATTAACTTGGGTGGTTAACTAAGATTACATAATATGACACATTAACTTGGGTGGTTAACTAAGATTACATAATATGACACATTAACTTGGGTGGTTAACTAAGATTACATAATATGACACATTAACTTGGGTGGTTAACTAAGATTACACAATATGACAAATTAACTTGGATGGACAACTAAGATTACATAATATGACACATTAACTTGGGTGGTTAACTAAGATTACATAATATGGCACATTAACTTGGGTGGTTAACTAAGATTACATAATATGACACATTAACTTGGGTGGTTAACTAAGATTACATAATATGACAAATTAACTTGGATGGACAACTAAAATTACATAATATGACACATTAACTTGGGTGGTTAACTAAGATTACATAATATGACACATTAACTTGGGTGGACAGCAAAAATGACATAATAAGGCATATTAATACTTTTTTAAAAAGTAATATAAAATTAAATTTATTAGCCTAGATTCTAGAGACTGATTCGACAAATGTAATTAAAAAAGATAATTTAATTTATATAAACAATATCATACATGAAACATAAATAATATTAGCAAAGCGTTAAGGTATTTTTGAAAATATAAAAATTTGTTCACAGCATTCTATGATTCTAACGTCATTACACTAATACTTTTGTTAAAAAAAAAAATAATATATAGAATTAAATTTAGTAGCCTAGAATATCCTGGAGTATTTAGATTGATTACTGATTCGACAAATCTAACTAAAATAGACATTCTAATTTATGTAAACAATATCACATATGAAACATAATAATATTAGCGAAGCGTTAAGGTAAAATTTGTTCACAGCATTCTATGATTCTAACGTCATTACACGGACTCCGTTCTATGATTCTAACGTCATTATACTGACACCGTTCTATGATTCTAACTTCATTACACTAACACCGTATAACACTGACCTTGGGATCCTCCGTTTACTGTAAATCAGTGAAATATCACGTTAATTTTTGTGTGAAATAATTTAAAAAGAAAACTATAAAAGCAAATTACGTCAAGCTAACTGCAAATTATTATTTTTTTTTTATTAAAGAAGAAGTCGAAGGGTAAGGCAGATAAAATATACCTTCTGTCTCCAGGAATTGAACCACTAAAAAATAGAAGAGAATTTTGAAAAAGTTAAAAAAAAAAACACTTTTACTTTGCTGATGAGTATTTTAAATTGATTATACACTATCTTAAACAAGAACACAAAATTCGTCACATTTATTGAGTCAAGAGATATTTTAAAGGATTGAAAGAAATAACCTCTTTACTCTTTATACCTTGTATACCCCTTTCAAGATTTGTAACTCTCTATTTATATTTTAATAAATTATTATTTTTATTTATATTTTTTTTTTTTTTGGCAACACTGTCTTTTGATCAAATTAGATTTGAGTAAATATATAATACATGGTATCAGATGTAAACATTTTGAAGAGAAGAGTGGAAAATACAACAAATAAAGAACATTGTTTAGAAGAAAAGGAAGGCAAAAGAGACTTAACTGAAGAAAAAGAAGAACTAAAGAAACGATTACAAGAACTCGAAGCAAATTCTACAAAAAAATTCAGATTACAATGCAGGACCTCAAGACAACGAAATTGATGGCAAATTTTGAGTAAAATGTATAGTTAATATAATTCTATTTATTTCTTTCGCACTACTGGTATAGGTTAAAAACTGCAAAAATATGTGTGAGGCTCTCACGCATTAGAAGTGAAACTTAAGTTCTAGAATGCATTGCTCTCTTTCATTTTTTGACGAATTTATTATTTCAGGATTAAGAAATGGTTATAAGGGAAATTTAATTGAAAAAAATATATATATATTGCTACGCTAAGGCAACCACATTTATTCCAATAAAAATAAATGTTTTGTTTTGATTTGCTGGTCTTTAAATAGATATAATACTATTTAATCTTTAAAAATGTTACACTTGGACTAGTCTCGAATCGCAAACTTCGTTACACGATTTCACTGTATAAAAAAATTCACTCTAACGCCGCCAAAGAAGTTTCACTTAAAAAAAAAAAAAATCAAATACGGGATTTGATTAAATTCCCATGATAAGTATAGAAGGTTGGTATTACTGTATTGAAATATTCCTTAAATTAATCAATACTCTGAAAATTAATTTCGCATTCAATAACAACCTCTCTAAACCGCAAACGTGAAAATTATAATGGTAATTAAACTACCTACTAATATTAATACGTAGTTGCGGTTTATACATATTAGCTCAAGTTAAACTTGATTTTTAATTAAAACAAGCTTAATTAAATGTAAATGCAATCTTTTACAAAAAAAGCCTAAATAATTACAAAAAAAAAATCTAAAATAAAAATATATTAAAGTAAATAAAATAAACTCGAAAATACCAATCGGTGGGAGTCAAATAAAATAGAAATAGAACTCTTAGTAAAATAATTTTGGTCCAAAAGATAAACACAAAATAAATAAAAATAGCGAATATAAGCCAACATAAATCTACGCCTGAGTAAATAAACTAAGATACAAAGAGAGGGGAAGAAAATCAAGAGAGTAAATATCTTCAATTTTGACTTTAGCGGGATAAAAAACTGTTAGCGACGATACGCCACATCATCGTTCATTTCTTGGCAACTTGCACCTTAGAATACGCACGTATTAACCTCTAAATAATAATCATGGGCAGTTCGCCAACAAAACAACACATAAAAAATTATATATGTATTTAAAAAGAAGCCAATATAAAGCCAAAACAAGAAAAAAAAATTTTGGCCCAAATGTATATTACATGTTCAACAATTTTTGTTCAGATTAATATTTGAGCTAATTAATATATTTTTGTTGCGTATATAAATAATTTTACATACGATGCACTCAAATGAATCAACATTTTTCAGATTTTTATATTACAATTTATTGCTAACACCAAAAAAAAAAGTGCATCCATAAATTGTAAAAATATGTATTATAAAAATGTTGACAGATTCTTCGCATATGCATTACAGGTCTCCATTTAGAATTAATTTAACTGTGTGTATATTCTGATGACTTCATTAAAACTCTGAATTATACTTTTGAAATGATTTAAAAGAACAAATATGAATTATTCATGTATAAAATTAAAGCATTGTCTGTACATTGATCAGAATTTCAAAGCTATACTTTTTAGATTATATAACGTACCTATAATAAAAAAAAGTAGAAGAATTTTTGATATGAAATAAATAGAGCCTTTAAACATTGGTTCGCAGTGTATTTTATGCATAATAATGTAATAAATAATATAGGCGTAAGAAACGAAACTATTAAGTGATATCATATAATTGCTTGGCCGACATAATAATGCCGAATATGTATTAGCAGTCACAGCCACTGATTCCTACCATGAGCCCCGGGAGTGAACGCATAACACGAGCCGTTAAGCTCTTGAGAAAGGGCTTAATTTGATATTTAGAAAAAAAGTAAATTAAATTAGATCTCTATTTAGATAAGTTATTATATCTATTTGAAGACCAACAAATCAAAACAAACCTCCCTTCCCTTCTTTTTCCTTCTACATTTAAACATTTGTTTATTTTATTGAAAATAAATGTGGTTGCCTTGACAACCCAATAACAAACTATTTCGAGGTGCGTCGTCGGGACATAACTCGATTTTATGTAACATCTGCTGAAAAAAGAACCAGTTTGTTAGACTTACTTTGTATTGAATTAGTATAGCTATCATTTTAGTCTCATTAATTTTTGTACTTAGATGTTTTACGATTATAATGAAATATTGTGCAATATGGAAAATAAATGTTCTGCCAAATTGTATTGTTTCTTTGCCTGTCATTAACAACTTCATAGGAGGGGGGGGGGGGGGTCGCCAAATTGGGGTTAAACAAACTTTGACGTCATCAAAATTATCGCACTAATAAATAATTATATTCGCTTATAACTTTTAAACTAATTAATGGAATTTCATCGGGTTTTTATATATTTGTTCCTTAATTTTTTCCGTTTCCAACGATATGCTATATGTCAAAAACCTATTTATACTTTAGGTATTATTAACCGTCAAAGTTACAAAATTCAAAAATTGATAACCTCAAAATGGCGGCCAATATCAAAATGAAATTTAGTGGGCTTGTTTTTCATACAGAGAGGTACATTCGTACCAAATTTCAACTCGATCAACACCATTTTCGATTTATGTATTACGATTTTTTTTTAATTTTTGCTAACTCAGCAAACTGGGTTCAAGATGGCGGAAAAATTTGATTTTCTGGGCTGCACCACTACAGGTAAGGACTGATTTTTCTGCCAAGTTTCAACTCTCTAGGTTAAATACCTTGGGGGCTACGATGATAACACACACACATACATTCAGACGTCATGCTGAAAACCACTCAGGAGGTCTTAAAAACACCCAAAGCGGATAATTCCGTTGAAATCTCGAAAAAAAATTTGGCGAAAACAATACTTTCCCTACTATTAGTTGTGAGGAAAAGTAAAAAGAAATTATGCACATGTTAATATGTACTAATAATGTTTATATAGTTATTTATACATAGTTTCTATCCCTGAGAAAAATAAAAAAAATAAGATAAATAAAAACTTAATTTAGAATTTTTATGTATTTGAAATAGATAGAAATACTCAAATGAAAAATTCACTAAAAACATCTGGGAGTTTTAGTTTTCCTAAAAAAGAACTGCAGCATTTAAAACAAGTAATAACAAGGTCGGTGTGGCTCCAAGAAAAATGGGATGTGAAAATAAAATACTAGAAAAATATATTACTGAAGCCTGATAGATAAATATTATATTTATATCATCTACACACACACATATTATGTATATATATATATATATATATATATATATATATATATATATATATATATATATATATATATATATATATATATATATATATATATATATATATATATATATATATATATATAACTAGACATAAGTGTATATTAAAGAATTGAGAAAGAGAACGATAAAAAAAACAACTGATGTATATTACGTCTAAATATTAAATTTAATGCGCAGGCGCAGTCAATCCAAGCCTCTCCAATATATTATACGTTAATGAAAAGACTAAATTTTAAACAGAAATACTCCTGGTTTAATTACCTTGTTTAAAATTATATTTTGTTATTAAATTATATTTTTAAAATGCGATATGAAAATAGTGAAGGAGTCAATCAATTATACACGGTATTTAGTAAAATTATATATTTATTTTGAAATTTAAGTAGATTTGTTCCGACTAAAAAAAAAGTCATTTAAATTGCGCGCATCCTATTTATCGTAAGACATATTTAAATAAAATAAAAAAAAAATTAATTCGTGTTTTTCATTTAAACAATTTGTTATAGAGGAAATAGAATCACAGCAATAGAATTATACATCCTTGAGGTAAAGACAGAACTGAACTAGTACCTACAAATATCTTACTTATAGCGAAATATATTCTTCAATTTCTTCTATATGTATATATATCTAATAGACTCAAGATTTCCATCATAAAGTTCAAATAAGCAAGAAAATTATATTGTTGTTGCTTGTAGGTCTTTAGGGATGGTTTTTTTTTTTTTTTTTTTTTTTTTTTTTTTTTTTTTTTTTTTTTTTTTTTTTTAATTTTACATATAAATTACTTGCAAATTCGTTTTGCTATAAGTAATAATGATAACAAATTTTATGAGTGACATGGATTGTCATGAGAGGAGAGGCTACCCAGTGGTAGTACTCCTGTCGTGCGTATCATTAATCTACATGTAATCCATAACATTAACATTAAACAGTAACATTAAATCTAGTGCATCGGTTGAGGTTGTGAACTATAGTAGAAGGTCACGAGGCCAATGCCTCTTCAGCCGACGGGGTGGTTGATCAGGGATATGAAGGGATGCCATGGATTTGACTAAAGGATTAGGATGGTGATTTAAGGTTTCATGGAAATGTTTATAACGGGTAGAAGCGAGGTCATGAACAAAAGGAATTTTTAGGTCGTGGTGAGTTGTAAGGTTAGAAACGTATGGTGGGGAATTGGTGATTTTTCGAAGGATCTTTGATTGAAGGGATTGGAGTTTGGAGTCTATAGGAATTTGAGCGCTTGGTGCAACCCCAGAGCTCAATTCCATAGGTCCAAATGGGTTTAAGGATTGTATTATAAATAAGGATTTTGTTATAAAGGGATAGGTGGGATCTTTGGTCAAGAAGTCGCAAGAGCAGTTTATATCGTCTGTTAGTGTCCGTACGTTTAGTTTTGGTGTGTTGAGCCCAAGTCAATCGTCGATCAAGGTGTAGTCCTAGATATCTTACGGAAGAGGATTGTGGGATCACTGCTTGGTTGAGGATGACTGGAGGACAAGTTGAATGTCTGAGAGTAAAAGTGACATGAACACTTTTCTGCTCATTAATTTTTATCCTCCATTTCCTCAACCAAGGTTCAAGAAGGATAAGGTGGTTTTGGATATTGGTTGCTGCTATATTAGGGTCGTGGGAGGAGGAAAATATACATTTGTCATCAGCAAAGGTAGCTATTTGGGTACTTGGATGTTGGGGAATATCAGATGTATAAAAGGAGTACAGCAAAGGACCTAGAATACTTCCTTGTGGTACACCAGCAAGTATAGGACTCGTAGGTGAGCGAGAAGAGCCACAGCTTACATGGAAGTGTCTTTCATGGAGATAGGATTTGAGGATAAGGTAGTAGGTAAAGGGAAGGACGCCCTTTAGTTTCCACAGCAGACCCTGGTGCCAAATCCTGTCAAAGGCCTGGGCCTCGTCTAGGAAGACTAGGAAGGAAGTCTAGGAAGGAAGGGATGTAATATAAATAAACTTTAATTTTTACTTTCTCATATAAAGAGAAAGTATTGTGATGGCACGAAAATTAGATTATAACATTTTGATGGATTTACACGTTTTGAGGTCCCCTGAGTCCAAAAAAGTGGTTTTTCAGGTAAGGACTGATTTTTCTGCCAAGTTTCAACTCTCTAGGTTAAATTACTTTGGGCGCTACGATGATAACACACACACATACATACAAACATACATAGACAGACTACAGACGTCATGCTGAAAACCACTCAGGAGGTCTTAAAAACACCCAAAACTGATAATTCCGTTGAAATCTCGAAAACTAATTTTTTGGTGAATACAATACTTTTCCTACTATAGGTAGTGAAGAAAAGTAAAAAACTATATCATACCTCTAGTAACATTGTTCAAGCTTGTCAATATAACCCAGATTTGTAATGGCAAACAGATTTTGTGTGTCAAACAGTGTATTATTTCTCCAGGTATTTAATTTTTACTGTTTAAAATAGGATTTGTAAGTCTATAATTAATTTAACTAAGACTATTATTAGGCCGTAACATTGTCTTTTAACGAGGGAAAATTAAACGGGGTGTGAATTGCAATTTAAGTTAAATATTGATTACATAATTTAGTTTCAGAGGAAGGTAAATATCGAGCAGATAAATAAAATCCAGGGTCAAGACAATTACTTAAGGCGAAAACTTATAAATAATTTAGTACTAGTCGAGCGCTTTGTCTGCATATACAATTCATAAGGCAAAATCAAGTTCAAGCATGACTTGAAACATTAAAAATACTAAAAATATTCGAATTAAATTTGCCATTAAAAAAAGTTAACTAAAAATATTGCAACTTAAGTATGAAATTGCATATTAAAATTGCTATTAAAGCGGAAATGAGAGACAAATATAAAATTCATCCCCACTGTTTTACAAAAAGATTTATAAGTCTATAATTAATTTAACTATAATTACAATATGTCTGATAGCTTTAATTTCGATTAAGAATAGATTAATATAATAATTACATATTTCCACGGATAGAGTGAGATGATAAAAACATTTTTAGTTGAAATTTGAGCCTCTGGGTATCAGACCTGTTAGGTCTTAAATTATGAAATTGAAAAAAATCAGCATTAATTTTTTTAAACGTAATACTTGCTAATGAAGGTATATTTAGAATATTTTAAGAATAATTTTGATAGTCTAAACCCCTCTGTCTCAAAGTTTTTAGCGGAAATATGTTTAATTTTCTACTTTTGTTCCGCCAATTTTTATAAAATGATCAATCATTTTTTTCCACTTTTACATTTGAAGGGTAATAGGTCATTGCCCGACCTATTACCCGCCAAAATCTCAAGCTCTCATACACTCTCCTCCCATTTATTTTCTCGATTTTCCTAAGCTGTCAGAGTTAAAAAGTATAATGTGTTTACTATAAATCAGTATGTTCAGAACGGTTACCCATCCAAGTACTGACCACGTCCAATGCTGCTTCCTCCTGGTGCGAAGAAGCAGGGGAGCCCACTTTAGAGGCCTCTGAAGTAAGAAAAAGTTCCGAGGTACCCCGTGCCCGATTTTTTCTTTTTGGTTCATTAAACTAGGCGTAAAGCACTACATCTTTTACTTGAAACATTTTCTAAATAATTCCTAGTTTCAAAGTTAAAGCAGTTTGATCCACTTGAAATGGGACACCCTGTATATTCATTTTTCCTCCAGAAGGGAGAAAACATTAACTTTCCACCCTAGTTTATAGGGAGGAAAGCATCCCATCACAGCCTAGTTGTGAAAATCGTGGCGGAAAGTAAAAATCGTGGCGGAAAGTTAAAATCGTGGTGGAAAGTAATAGTAGAGCCAACTTATAATTCTTTAAAAAAATCAGTGTTGCCTGTTTTGTAACACGAAGCAGTTCTTTCTAACTGAATGACTCGACAAAACGTACATTTGATTGCCGAGATACTTTAATTTTTATCGTCATTTTAAAATATTATATGACATCATAACTGAGTTTAAACAAGACTTACAGAAAAGAGGTAGGTTACATCTAATCAGGTTATATTTATGTTTTTGATTTCTCGTATTTTAGGAATAAACACAAATATTTTTTTTTTGTTTTAAAAAGTTTATGTTAAAATTAAAGGTATACAAATTTGTAAATTTAGTTATTATTACCTAAATCAGTAGATAAATCGTAATCTCAGGTTTTATTTGTGTTGTTTTTCTCCCTTCTAGAGGAAAAATCTTGTACGTACCACGGGAGCAAAAAGTCATAGTACCCTCGCTATAATTAACTCCCTCGGCTGTGCCTCGGGATTTAACTTCATGGTTCCCTCAGCTGCGCCTCAGGAACCAACTAAATAACTCCCTCAGCTACGCCTCAGGAACCAACAAAAACGCTCAGGGTGTAATGACTTTGTTTCCTCCCTTGGTGCGTAAATAACTATTACTCCCCCCCGAAGGTCGAAAATATTTACGACTATAAATATACATAATTCAATTTGCACAGTGTACAAAATTTCTCACCGCATAACTTAACTTTATCAGTTAACTGATAACGAAAACAAACAGTCAGTTATAGGAGCCGAACTGATATGCATGACAATGATTGCAGAACATGTTTATTTAATGAGGTTAAACAATCTAATTTTGTTAATTTTACTATCTGTTTATTTGTTGTAACAACATAATACTCGATATTAAAACTTTATCAGCTGTATACGTAGTTTAAGGCGGTGAATGATTTTAACAATATGTCATTCTAAAAATGTTAAGAACACGTTTAACGTTTAAAACTCTTACTTTTAAAATTTCTTAGTTTTAAAAATCCCCCCCCCCCTCCCTTGTACACCCCGGTTAAAATTGTTTGAAAAGATCAAATCCTATGATTTTATTGTCGTACCTCCATCGGTTATTACTTTGATAGAGGTAAAAAATTAGATTTAGTGAAAATATTTGTACATTTCTTCACACAGTCTTTTAGTTTTTCGGTTGAACTAGCCTATACGGGGCATCATGTATAGAAATGCAAAAACACTGGCACATATAATAAAAGTCTTTTCTATATATTGATAAAAAAATTCACCACTTATGGATTCTTCTTCATTTCATAAGTTTTCTCTTAATAAAAATGTCCATCTTCAGTCCTCTATTTTGAGACACAGCTGTATACAGGTCAATTTTGGGAATCTTGGGCCTATGTATTCGTTGTAGATTGCCTGGGCTTTGATGTAGCGTATCTGGTTTTTCAAGAGAGTATGAAATGAAAAAGAATACATAAATAATGCAATTTATATCAATATACAGGAAACACTTTAATTATGTATGCATTATATTTGTTAGTTTTTTGCATTTCTATACATGATGCCCCATATAGGCTTAAGCTGGTCCAACCAGTTTTTCCATAATACTTATAGGGAGCTAGAATCATAAAATTTGGCTAGATCGTGGCAAATGGATATGGCAATATGCCCAATGCAAATAGATATGCAAAGTGCATGATTAAAATTGCGCTGATTGAGCTGTTATATATATATATATATATATATATATATATATAATATGTGTGTGTGTCTGTGTAGATGATATAAATAAATATTTATATATCAGGCTTCAGTAATATATTTTTCTAGTATTTTATTTTCACATCCCATTTTTCATGGAGCCACACCGATATATATATATATAGATATATTTTTCCATTATACCCCCCCCCCCCCCCCTAAGTGTTCATAACAACAATTACTGTACTCTTAAAGAGCTTTTCAACGGTATGCATCATGAAGGGTATTCATTCCTTTGACCCCATATTCATTACTTGTACCCCGTACTCCTGTGTAACAATATTTTAATTTCGTAATCTCATGTACACCTTTAATTTCCCCTTGCTTTGAATGTCAAGTGTGCAAATTTTCATCGAGATCGGACTAAAACTGTAGATTTGCATAAAGAACAAATGAGATATTGCTATATTTTTCCATTTTACCCCCCTCCTAAATGAAAATATGAGAAAACTGTACATAACATCAATTACTGTACTATTAAAGAGCTTTTCAACGATATGCATCACAAAGGGTATTCATTACTTTGACCCCGTATTCATTACTTGTACCTCGTACCCCTGTGTACCTAAATTTAAATTTCGAAAATGCATGTGGACCTTGATTTTCCCCTTGCTTAGAAGGTCAAGTGTGCAAATTTTCATCGGACTAAAACTGAAGATTTGTATAAAAAACAAACATTCATACACACACACACACACATACATAGATATATCATATATATATTTATATTTTTTGAAGTATTAATTTTAAATTCTATAAAAATGACTATAGTGTTGAACAGATACTTCAAGTGCTGCTCTCTAGTAGTGGAATATATTATCTATCATAGAAACGATCTCATTCATTGATAAAGATAATAGTAAACATGTCTTTAATTGCGATTGTGTCACGTGTTTTCTTGGTTAATACATTTTAATATGTACATTTATAATGCTACCAACAATGTATATGTGGGTTAATATTGACAATATCAATTAATAAACAATGTAAGCGGGTTTTAGACATTATTAATTTTGTCTCTTTATTGTTACACGACAGCAAAAAAACCATCTTAATCTCGAATATTTCTTTACATAGGTAATTATTACATAAGAAGAGCCGCAAGGAATGTATGATCTTATTATCTCTTCAAGACGTATTAAATTTAAATAAATCTTGTCGCCACTGGTTACAGTTAAACGAGACAGAGAGGATAAACAGAGGTGAATCAGCAGGCTGGGGGTCTAGAGGCGGACATGCACGCGCACGACCTGACTAAACCAGTGGCGGTAATGTCGCCGCTGCTCTGTCGAGCTGGCAACGGATGCCTTTGATTGAGTGTCCGCCTCATCTGGATTTCTTTTGTCCGTGCAATCAGTTCTAAATCGAAATATTCCACGGAAATCAACTCCGGTCGTGATAAGAATATGTTAAAAGCAACGTTTACAGTTTAAAAGGTATCGGGTTCGAATCTCGGAGAATGCCCGTAAAAATATTTATCTTAACAAACATGATAATAAAATAAACAGTTCAAATGTGTGGTAATCAGCACACAGCGAGGGTCCGTAGGCAACACTGTATTGTTTAAGTAGTACCTATTCATGGTGCTTCTTAAAATGCAAAAAAGTCTACTTTGAACTATCCTATATAGGTCTAATCTGATATTCTAGTCCCCAGGCCACCATAAGAAGTGAGTCGCTGATTGATATAGTTTTCTTATTTATGCTGTGTCCACCGATGAATTGGGTATATGGCAACTGGGCGCTGGGCCATTTCTTTTTTTTGACATGCCAAACATGCCGTTCTGCGGGAACATTGAAAAGAGATAGATAAAGTTTTTATTTTCACAGAATCGTTTAATTAAATTATTTAAAAAACAGTAGTACAGGTGGCCACCGATACGAGTGGGCCGTTCACTTTTCAACGTCCCCTTCAAAGCGACATGTTTGGGGCGGTGGACAACCCAAACGGCCCACTCGCATCGGTGGCCACGTGTACCACTGTTTTTTAAATAATT
Source organism: Gerris lacustris (assembly GCA_951217055.1). NCBI lineage: Eukaryota > Metazoa > Arthropoda > Insecta > Hemiptera > Gerridae > Gerris > Gerris lacustris. Next base: position 70,187,461 of record OX578280.1, on the reverse strand, counting down.
TAATTAAACGATCCTGTGAAAATCAAAACTTTATCTATCTCTCTTCAATGTTCCCGCAGAACGGCATGTTTGGCATGTCAAAAAAAAAAGAAATGACCCAGCGCCCAGTTGCCATATACCCTATTCATCGGTGGACAAGGCATATATAAGCGATTCCATAAGGTAAGAAAACTTTATCTATCAGCGACTCACTTCTTATGGTGGCCTGGGGACTATTCTCAAAACACTTAAACAAACTTCTGATGAAGTATTTTTTGCCAGTGAACCAGACTATTAACTTATAAATTTATCGAAAAGATAATAATTATTAAAAAAAAAGTTTTTTGTCAATAAAAAAATCAAAAATCAAAAAATCAAAATTCCCAAAAAGTGGTATCTTTACTTTTGGTCGAAGAATGTTCAGGAATTTTTTGCACTTTACATAAGCGAGATAGAGGGGGGGGGGACTTTCACACCAACTTCAAGCTCGCCTACGCTCGCCAAATCAAAGCTTATAACCAAAAAATTATAGGTATATTTTTGTAGTCAGCTCGACGTACTCTTTCATATATGATAGGTACCCCACACGGTCTCCAAAAAAAAATGTTTTTAACCCTTATTTTTTTTTAAAAAAAATTATTTTTAAAATGTGTGGGTAGGTACTATACTCATATATGCCAAATTTCAAAGTGATCGGACAAAATGTGTAGCCGTGAGGGCGGGCGACAGACGGACGGAGGGACAGAAACACGCAGGACAATATAAGGGTCCTCGTTTTTGCCTACGGACCCAAAAATGGTAATAAATGCAATGTATAGTTTAAAATAAATTCAAATAAAAAAAAAAAAGTAAATAAAAAATATAAATACGGAATGAAGGCGGCTATTTTTCTTCTACACAAAAACAAACTATTATTTAATATATATTTTTTAATTATAAGTCATATATCATAATGTAATTTTCTTTTTTAAATAAACAATTTTATGGTTCCAAGAAATTTTACTTTAGTAAAATTACACTTAAATTATTTAGTTTATGTAACTAAAAAAAAGCATAGAGATATGTATCGCTAGAAATTATGACTAGATGTGACACAAGTCATAACCGGTGTCATAAACCCTCACATTCAATATAAAATAAAAATAAGTTTGGCTTTACAAGGAATCGAACCCGATCCAAATCTCATGTGGCCATTCGTCAAGTAATAGGACGCGAGGAAGCTATGTGCCACATAAATTGACAGATTATCTGAATTAGGTTTTTAACTTTGAAAGGGAATTACCAGTTTGTGTAATTTGAAAATTCGTTAGTTCAGCTTTGGTCCGACAAAGTCATAAAACCATGTTACACGAATTGACCAATTTTGTATTTATTTAATCCCCCCCCCCTCCCTAACTTTACTCATTAATATATACAATATAATATGTATTTATAAATAAACAAAACAAATATGTGTATGTGCAAAATGTCACATACAATGACACATACAAAACACATAATATTACATTTTAAACAATTGTTAAGTAGATTTGACAACATGTTAAGAATAAACACATTAACATTTGTAATACTGTATCAAATTATAATTATCATAGGGGTAGTTTGTAGGTTAAGATTGTATTAAATTATAATAAACATAGGGGTAGTTTGTAGGTTAAGATTGTATTAAATTATAATAAACATAGGGGTAGTTTGTAGGTTAAGATTGTATTAAATTATAATAAACATAGGGGTAGTTTGTAGGTTAAGATTGTATTAAATTATAATTATCATAGGGGTAGTTTGTAGGTTAAGATTGTATTAAATTATAATTATCATAGGGGTAGTTTGTAGGTTAAGATTGTATTAAATTATAATTATCATAGGGGTAGTTTGTAGGTTAAGATTGTAATTTGCAGATAAATTCACCCTCTAAAGGCGTGGCGGTAAGTTAATACAATAAGGAAATACGTAGGAGAGAGAGAGAGGGGTGGGAGTTTAGTGGAAACCAGTGAATATCGATTAGTGACTGTGACAAAATATCTCTCAGAGTTCAAACTCTCTATATATCTACGAGATCTGTATCGCTACGTCATCACCTCATAAATAATCATAACCTTACCCCCCCTTAACCAACATAACTCAAACCTCTCTTACCTCTGTGAGTTTTCCTAAAAGAAACTAAATTTTCCCACATAAACTAACCTTCAAAAAAACAAAACTAACCAAAAATCCCTAAATAAACTAACCTTCAAATAAATTTAATAAATCTAATCTAAAATACCCTAAATAAACTAAACCTCAAGCACCCTAAATAAACAAACCTTAAAATAAATGAAAACTAACCTCTATCTTTTATTTTAATCAGATTAACGTTTTCTGAAAAATAAATTATAATGCACAATCAAGCAATAGATTGTGCAATAGCAAGCTTACCGAAGGGAACGGAAGCTATGAAATCGTTCTAAACAACGATAATTGTTTAATTAAAGAGGTTTTTATATGAGGACTTTTGTTGGAGACTGACTTTTTGTGGAGATTTGTTGAAATAAAAGTCCGTGTGTGTGGTTTACTTTTTTATTTCATACAAAGCTTTCCGCTCAGAGAGTCTGAGCTTCATCAGTGATCTACAGTGATAAGAACGAAAATGATAGAATTGGAAATTATAAGAATATAATAAATTTAATAAAATAGCACTAAAAATATGATCAAATAAGGTGTGTAGAAATTTTGACTCGTTTTAGCAGTTATTACATTTTTTTTTATAAATAATTTTTTTTATAATTGAAATAATCAACAAATTAGAATTATTTATTTTTATTAGTATTAAATATAATATTTGTGTAAATACAGCTTAATTTATTGGTGTCCTGTTTCAAATTTTATGTTGTTTGTGTTTGATTTTATGAATAACATTTCCAGTGGTAGTTTTTTGTGGTGTTTTTCAGTGAGTAAAATATTATATTTATCTGTGTCTAATGGGTGTATAGTGTTGTGTGCGTGTTCTTATATAGATGTGTGCTGAGTTAGTGTTGTTGTTTGAGATGTCTTTGATATGTTGAGGAAATCTGTGTTTGAATAATTTTTTATGTTTCCGGTTTCAAAATATTCTAAGACGGAAATTCATATTACTTATTTATTATATCAGTTAGTTAGTTGGTTGTCATTTATATGTTAATGTTCGGTGAAGAAAAGTTCCGAGACACCCCGAGTCCCATTTTACACGTTTTGAGGTCCACTGAGTCCAAAAAAGTGGTTTTTAAAAAGTGTCTGTCGTCTGTGCAGACGAGTGGAGTCTTAACTACTGGGCCGATTATGACGAAATTTGGCATACGTGCTCAGAAACATCATACTCTTAAGAGAAATGAATTATAGCTCCAAATTTGGGAGCACTACCCCCCTAAAAATTAAAAAAAAAAAATGGTAATAAAAAATGATTTCTTGAAATTAGTCCAAAAATGCTTTTAGAAAAATTCTAAAATGTAGTCCAATCAAAATGAGTCATTTAAATTAAAAACGTGATAACGCTGGGTAGTAGAAGAAAATCAACTAGAAAACTTGTCTTGACAAGAAAAGAAGGATTAATAATATTATAAATATCAGATTTTTATAATTAAATGAGATATTCAAGTGGCGCCAAGTCAGCTGTAGATAATCATCTAAATATCTCAAAGAATAATAAATCAAAAGTATAAAGATGTTATCCTCATGTTGGAACAGTTTAATCGTGATTATAACAAACATTTTTTTTTCGACAGAACTGACAGTTATTAAATTCTAATCAAACATGTTCGAATGTGCCATATCAGTATTTAATTTATAATGCCTATTAATTTGTTTCACTAATTAAAAATAAATGAATCAATGGGCTCTCATTCTTCTCTCCGTAATCTGTCTTAATTTAGTTTATTTTTTTACATTTTAATATTAATATAAAAACAAAATGTAGATAATAATTTCTTCGTACAAATGTCAAGGTTAAATGAATTTATAGTACATATAAAAAATTTGAAAAATCGTCGAAAAACAATTTTGACAGTTTTAAAAAAACGGGAGAAAATTAAATAAATTAGGACAATAAAAGGTTTTAATAGAATAAAAACATTAAAGTATACAAGATAGAAAGCGAGGAAGCTATGTGCCACACTAATTCGCAGGATATTTTAATAATCTCCCAAAAAAACCTTTTTTAAAAATTTAACATCATAGAAGCGGATTAGGCTACACACTTCGGATTTGTTTTATTGCGTTTGGACAATAAAAGTGCTTATAAAAGATAAAATAGTATATAATAGTTATTTATGCACCTAGGCAGTAAAGTAAGCCATTATTCCCTGAGCGAAAAAGTTGGATCTTGAGGCGAAGCCGAAGGAACCATGGTCCCTAAATCCCGAGGCGAAGCCGAGGGAATTAGTCTCTTTAATTCCCGAGGCCAGCCGAGGGAATAACTCTAATTAGCTCCCGGGGTGAAGCCGAGGGAGATAATTATCGCCAGGGGAATAATGGCACTTTACTCACGAGGTACATACAATATTTTATCTCCAGTAGGAAGAAAATACACATTTTCGTCCATTGCACAGTTTTTATTTATTATTTTAATAAATAACAATTTTAATAAAACTTTTAATAGCAGATATAAGAGATTCAATATTAAAAACAAATAAGAATTGGAATTAAACTCAAATAGAAGGTTATTTAGATGCAGGTTATAAACAAAGATAAACATGGTCAAAACAGCGCAGTGCCGCCAACCTGATTTCAACAACTTCATTACATTAGCCATTCATTTTCTACTATTTATAAAATAATTTAGTTGCAATCTTTACTTTTTTGCCCTACTTTTACTTTTCTCCCTACTTTTTGAGTTCAGGGATGAAAAGACCTGTTTTAGTCCCTCTAAACTAATTCAAAATCATATCTTTTTCTCCCTACTGGAGATAAAATAATTTATAAAGCATTTGTTTGACGTCCTTACATTATATTATAAATGGTTCAAAAGTAATAGCTAAAACTTTGATTGCCACCATTTTTATATGGATGTGTCAAATATGCTGGTTAACGAACTCGTCCAATGTTTAAATTGCCTACGAACCCTTTGCGGATGCGTTGCCATTCTTGCCAACTTAATATTGTTTTGCTCCCGAGTTTACGGAAGGTAACGGAAGCTATGTGATCGTTCCAAAAAACGAAAAAAATTTTAGGTCTCAGATTTCAGAAATTCGAAGACAGTTATCTGTTTCAGACATCAGGGAATATTTTTGGTTCCGTGTCTGTTTGTCGGTCTGTCGTTCAATTTTTGTGAACTAACATATCTTAAAAACTACACGTCCGATTTCAATGAAATTTGGATGCGTGGTCATAACTAGCCCATTGTTGTATTTGACCAATTATTAATACCAAAAGTAATTTTCACATAATTCTGCACAAAAAAGGTCCTATGCATGTTTGAAGTGAGACAAACCGTTTTCGAGATATTGCAATGGGGAAAAAGATAAAAAAAAAACCATTAGCGTATTTTAGCGAACCAACATATCTTAAAAAACTACTCTTCCGATTTTAATGAAATTTAAATGGTAGGTCACAATTAGCCCATTGTTGGTCCCAAGTTTAGTTTTTAATTTGGGTTTGTTTGTGAGCCATAAATTTTGAAATTAATGATTGAACCCAATCTTCCACAACCTAGACACCTGAAAGTTTCACAGATGGAGCATTAGACAACGCAAGTTAAAAATATTTAGAAAAAAAAAAAAATCATATCACTAATGAGCTGACCTTGAAGAAAACCAGTCGGTCTTACGGCTTCTACAAAGATATAAATGCCTTTACTTGAGCTGTGATATGAAACTTGTATTTTATCAGTCATGTGCAGATCAGGTTATTCTAAGTTTTATTATTATCAAGCACGTGGATTAAAATTATATAAATGAACGTTTGATGTCGTTTTATACTGTTCTTGTGTGTTAAAGTTGAGAAGGATATATTTGTCAAGATTTGATTCTTTATTTATTACAAATTTCTTCATTTATTTACACCTATATCATCAAAATCACTTATCTGTGAATTATATTAAATTTGGATGGTTTGTCGAAAGTAGCCCGCAGATTAATTACAACCGTCTGCGCTCTTTAAATTTTGCTAAATTGATACTTTAATACATGTAAAAAATCAAAACAATTTTGAGAGGTTTAACCCGTAACTGGTGAGGTTGGGTTTCAGATACCCATGGAATACTTTGTTGATAAACTATCACTAGAGGGTTAGGGTGGGGCCAGTGTCCTCTCATGTACCTTCAAATCAGTTTATTGTCTGTTGGTTTGAAGATCTTAGGTTGCGCTAAACGTAAGTTTTTTGTTTTTTGGGCTATTTCCAGAAATTCAGGGTATTCCTAACCCAATCTCACCAGTTAAGTTACTCTTTTTTTACAACGTAATTTGTATAGTAAAAACTGTTTTTATAAAATAACAATTTAATTTTTAATTTTTTTTTTTTTTACTAGTATTAATATTAAATTTCATAAATATAATAATATCTCCTCAAAATTTTAATTAAAATATTCAAATTATTTAAATTAAACAATACACAAAATTTGTATCGTACTTTTATTTTTTTTTTTTTACTTTTCTTATTTGTTGGCCCCATTTAGTTTTTATGTGCAAAGAATTGTTTTAGATTATAAATAAAAGTTACTTTTAATATTATATGGAGCTATTTGTTATGTATCCTAACTAGTAAATTTGCTGAGAGGGGGGAAAAGTTCTGGGTATCTGTAACCCAACCTCACCAGTTAAGTAACATAAAAAGCACTTTACCAGTTACGGGTTAAAAACGGGAGGAAAATGAAATAAATTGGATAATAATTTTAAAAGCATAAACTCAAAAAAGTTTTACGAAGTAGGACGCGAGGAAGCTATGTGCCACACTAATTGGCAGAGTCGTTGCATTGTATACTTTTGTAGATCAAGTTTTTAGAGATACAGACAAGCGCAGGAATGTATAGTTCTTGTTTTTGCTAAGAAATGTACCCTTCATGGCAAAAACGAGAACATTAAACACTACTGCGCCTATCTATAACACGTCATTAATAAATATTAATTTAAATCAAATTATAATTATCATTAACTACGGGAGACATATAGAGAAAAATAGACCCCAGCACCGGGACTTGAACCACGGGCCTCCTATATATCCGTTAAAGGCGCTCTAACCAATTGAGCTATACTGGAGAATGATTTTTCTCTGTCGTTACCGATACCAAGTCCCGAATCCAAGCTTTCAATCATTTCTACAAGTCTAGCAAGCCAAATATTCACGGCAATAGAACTAGATCGAGAATTAACGCTTATAATGATAAAGTACTCAATTAGTATCTGTACCTAGTACTATCAATTAGAAATTTTAGGTTAGTTATTTAGGTAGTATTCATACTACGGAAAGATTAAATTTTACTTTAAATCAAATTATAGCTATCATTAAAATAGTTATTAAGTCCCGGTGCTGGGGTCTATTTGTCTCTGTATGTCTCTCGCAGTTAATGATAACTATAATTTGATTTAAAGTAAAATTTAATCTTACCGTAGTATATGAATACTACCTAAAACTTAACAATTTGAATCATTAATTAATTAAATGAATACTAAAGCCAGAGGTGATACAAATATTATTTTTAAATAAAATAAAAATGTAAAATAATTCGGTTTTTGTTTTTTTTCATTTAGGATTCTGTATATTTTTAAAATATGTAAAATGTATACTTAGGTAATTAGAAATTTAAAATAAATGCCCAATACAATGTAACATTAAACTGTTATTACATGTGGAACTCATTTTAAAAGTAGCTACGTGCTTAGAATAAGATTTTTGGAATTAATTCCTGGAAGGTGTGACTATACCTGAGCTATAATAAGAATTCAACTTGTCTTATTAATTGCTTCCTTGAAACAGCTTTGAGCGCTTTCTAGTAGCGCAAACATTAACTACTTACTCAACCGCCTATTACACATTAAAAAAAAATCAATCCAAAACAACTTAGACAAACTTTCTCATATACGAGTTCATAATTACTTAGCCCGGTGTTTTCCATTGATTAGTTGTCGTAGTTACATTTAATTATTATTGAACATTTTATCAAAATGTATCATAAAAATAACTTCTCCTCGGCGGGGAATCGAACCCGGCCACTTTCCATCCGCGTTTAAAGCTATTTTCTCAGGAACTAGAATTTCCCGGGAAAACGGCTTACATTCTTAGATTCGTATTTAAATGGACTACATCTTAGAATTTTTTAATCAAAATCGTCGGGACCTTTATCGAGAAATAATTTTTTCTCCAATTTGTTCAGAGTTTTGGGGGAGCAGTGCCCCCAAATTTGGAGCAAAAATTCATTTATCGATTTCGCCTCGGGGTATGATAGGCCAAATTTCGTTAAAATCTGCCTGCAGTAGTTTAGGCTCCACGCGTTACTTAGAAGGTATAGAGACAGACATTTTTTAAAAATCACTTTTTTAGATTTAAGGAACCTCAAAACGTGAAAATCTATCAAAATATCGGCACTTTTTACTTTCTCATATAAAGAGAAAGTATTGTGATGGCGCGAAAATTCGATTTTGAGATTTTGATGGATTTAAACGTTTTGAGGTCCCCTGAGTCTAAAAAAGTGGTTTTTAAAAATGTCTGTCTGTCGTCTGTGCAGACGCCTGGAGCCTATTTTTGGACCGATTTTCATGAAATTTGGCATACATGTTCAGAAAAGTTATACCCCGAGGCGAAATCGAGAAATTATTTTAGCTCCAAATTTGGGGGCGCTACCCCCCAAAAACTGAAAAAAAAATGTATTTCTTGAAAACGGTTCCGAAAATTTTGATTAAAAAATTCTAAAATGTAGTCCATTTAAATACGAATCTAACGATATAAGCCGTTTTTCCGGGAAAAATCTAGTTCCTGAGAAAATTGCTTAAAACGCGGACGAAGAGAGCCCGGGTTCGATACCCCGCGCAGGGGAAGTTATTTTTATGACAAATATTCATGAAATGATCAATAATAATTAAACGTACATACGAAACTAATAAATGGGATACACTGCTATTTAAGTATTTATGAACTTTTATATGAGAAAGTTTGTCTGAGTTATCTCGGACCGATTTTTTACTTTAGCACCCCCTTGGTTCTAAACAATAGTCTGCCCTACAAAAGTCACAAAGGTGTGTTAGCTAGTTAGTTAGTGTGTGTTTGTCTCTCCAAGATATTGAGACTCCTGGGGAAGTTTTATATATTTAATATTCCTTTATCCTAATAGTTGATTAGACTAAGGGATATGATCACAATTATATACAAAAGTGTGATATTCCTTTGTCCCAAGGTACATTGGAATAACTATCCCTTCGTCTTAATAGTAATTTTGATTTGACTAAGGAATAAATGCTACTCTGTATAATGTTCCTTTGTCTAAATAACTATAAACACAAAGGGATATAGGGAGGGGGGGGGGGGGGGGAGGGGGTGCTAAATAAAAAAGTACCAAAATTTCAAAACTTAGTCTCTATAATATATGTATATATACCACGTAATATAATAAAGTAAAACAAATAAAGGAATGGTTCTATTTCAATTTAAAAATTGCGATAAAAGATGCAATATAAATGTGAGCAGGGGAGCTTACATCAGCATAATATTTCATTCATTAATAAATCGATATTCCGTTATTAAGATCAGTGGTTATCACGTTATTATATAATAATAATTGCTAATATTGTTATCATAATAAATAAATTAATTAATAATAATTTCTTTAGAATTAAGAATTAACATTCAGTAATTAGAGATTTTTATTTTTGTAAAAAAAAGAAGAAACTTGGTGTAATGGCATGATGGGATAATTGAATTATAATGAACGCGTAATCAATCAGCTGATATTTAGAGAGAGGTTAAAAGTTAAACAAATTTTTATTTATCATCGCCTGAATCTACTCATTATATAAGTTATTAATTATTATTAAATCATGTCATAGATAATTTACAATTACATGTAATTTAAATAATTAATCAAATCAGCTGATAATTCTAGACAAGAGATACGAGATAATATAACATTTCAATTTTAATCGAATTGCACTAAGTCATTGTCTAAAATAGGAAGTTAGTTCAACGAACGAACGAACAACCACAAATATTCCGACAGAAATCAATAAATTACAGATAATGCAGAACCAAATAAGTAAAACACAGATATCTAATAAAACATATGTTTTATTAGGGAAAAGCGTAACAATACCATACATAGTAAGTGTAATTTTGAAGGAACCATAAAAAAAAGAGTTGTCAATTAAAAGAAAAAAATCTTAAAAAAATATTATTTCAAAAAGATACGTAAATAAAAAAGAGTAAGATAAAAAAAAACTTACTCGTTGAAGGCGTTATCTCTGCAGTCTTGAAGCTGACTCAGCTGTTGCTTCATCTTTTCAATCAGCATGTTGAGTTTAAAAATTTAATTAAATTTTATACTTTAAATTAAATTACAAAATAAAAACCAAACACGAATGCGTTCCGGAAAAAGGAAACTAAGCAATTAACCCGTTCCAAGATTAAACGGGAAATGAAATTATCTCGGATTTCACAACAATTAGTTCCAGTAAAAACAATTTTAAAAAAAAATCGATCACAAAAAAAATAAAATATTAAAATATACAAGAACGTGACAGATATCGATATAAATAAAAACACAAACTAACAAAAAAAAGAAATGTTTGTTTTAAAAAATAAACCCTTTAAAAAATAGGAATTAGTTTTTCTTTTAAAACTGTAACTAAACAAAGAATATAAATGTAAAATTTAAACAACAGTTAAATTTTACTAGGAGAAACACACGAACAATTTAATAAATAAAAAATATCGATAGATATGTTTTGTTTTAATTATTTCGTTTAAAAAACGTGTTCACAGAGAACAACAAGTCTTTAAGAAAAAAAAAACAACACGAATTTATAAAAAATTTAAAATTTAAATTAATACAAAAGTAATGTTTTATTTTACACGTAAAAAATACGTCTTTTTTTTAAAAAAAAAAAAAAGAAACACCTAAAAAAATGTGAAATGTAATAAAAAAAAGAATATATATCACAATCAAATATTTTTTTAAATAATCACTTTATTCTAGGTAACCCAGAATAATTATATTTTTGTAAAATCTATAGAAAATTAGAAAAAAATATATGTATATAAATACTATCTATATTAGAAATTGTTTATTTTCAAAGTCTTTTGACAAATTAAAATTGTAACGGTAAAAGTTTTTAGCCTCAAAATATCTGTTTTTCTTTAGAAGAAACAGATGTTATTTTAAAGACGCAGGTTTGTTTACACTGAACAGCTGATGTGTTGAAGGTTAAGATATCATACGTGTGACTTGAGTCGAGTCTAATGTGATACTGAAGTCAATGTCAGTTCTAGCTTAGAGAGATCCCAGATTGCCCCCCGGTACGTTGTAGTGATGAAATAGTGATAGAGAGGGGGTTAAGGCAGTAGTGGGGGAATATAGTTCTGCGACGCACTCCACTCTTCCTGGAATAGTTGGGGGCACGGACCCCCTCGGGCCTCGGGGCATTATCTGCAATCTGCACTTGCACATTGCACGCACATACTTCCTTTTATCTGTTAAATAAATACTTGTCCACATACGTATCGTATAAGATATACATAATTCATTTAATGTTACCGAAAAACTTGAAGGTCATAACTAAAATTACCTGTAAATATCTAATCAAAACCGATATTGATTGGTCATACCTCGAATTGTCAGTTAATATCTGATTAAAACCTATATTGATTGGTCATAACTAGAATTGTCTGTTAATATCTAATCAAAACCGATATCGATTGGTCATAACTAGAATTGTGTGTTAATATCTAATCAAAACCGATATTGATTGGTCATAACTAGAATTGTGTGTTAATATATAATCAAAACCGATATTGATTGGTCATAACTAGAATTGTGTGTTAATATATAATCAAAACCGATATTGATTGGTCATAACTAGAATTGTCTGTTAATATCTAATCAAAACCGATACTGATTGGTCATAACTAGAATTGTGTGTTAATATGTAATCAAAACCGATATTGATTGGTCGTTTTTTAAAAACATTTTAAAAAACGATTAAATGAAATTATGAATAATATAGTATGGATCGATTGATTCTCAATACTTCAATTCTACTTAACTAAATATGTTCTCAAATGATAGGCAAACATAAAAAAATTATTCTCTATAGAATTTACTTTTACAGCAGATATATATGAATATATTATGAGTCATTATCTCGTAGTTAAATTATTTTTTCACATACATTTTTTTATAGACATTATTTATTAATTTTGAACCTAATTATAATTTTGTTATCAATATTTTAAATGATTTTGTTTTTTTAATTATAGTTTCGTACAACATTCAAATCGTCCAAATAACTGTTACTAAGCCAAAGGCTGGGCCCTCAATCTAGTAATCTATTACTACCGAGGGTCCACACATTTAATGATTCTATATGCAATTGTAACCAGATCCTGTACCAAATTTTGTGGAAATATATTATTATATTATATTATATTATACCTAGAATTGTCTGTTAATATCTAATCAAACCCGACATTGATTTGTCATAAATAGAAAAAATCGGTCCAAGACAACTCAGACAAACTTTCTCATATACGAGTTCATAATTATTTAGCCCAGTGTATTCCATTTATTAGATTTCGTATGTAAATTTAATTATTATTGAGCATTTCATTAAAATTTATCATAAAAATAACTTCTCCCGGGCGGGGAATCGAACCCGGGCTCTCTCGGTCCGCGTTTTAAGCTGTTTTCTCAGGAACTAGATTTTACCCGGGAAAACAGCTTATATCGTTGGATTCGTATTTAAATGGACTATTTTTTAGAATTTTTTAATTAAAATCGTCGGAACCGTTTTCGGGAAATAATTTTTTTTCACGTTTTTTCAGAGTTTTTGGGGGTAGCGCCCCAAAAAACCACTTTTTTGGACTCAGGGGACCTCAAAACGTGTAAATCCATCAAAATCTCAAAATCGAATTTTCGCGCCATCACAATACTTTCTCTTTATATGAGAAAGTAAAAATGTGGAGGGGAGCCAATGAGAGCACTGGATTTTGAATTCGAAAAGGCCGGGCCAACTACGCAAATAAAATTGTCACTGGACCCACCCCTCCCACAGGCCTAGCAGCATTATTTTTTTTCCTCATATGGGTTGGCCAATCTGAGTGTAAAAGTTAATACTAATTGTAAAAGAGTATAATTAAAACCGATATCTACTGGTCATAACTCTACTTGCCAGTTAATATCTAATCAAAACTGATATTGACTAATCATAACTATAATTGCCAGTTAATATCTAATCAAAACTCTAATTGCCAGTTAATATCTAATCAAAACTGATATTGACTAATCATAACTATAATTGCCAGTTAATATCTAATCAAAACTGATATTGACTAATCATAACTATAATTGCCAGTTAATATCTAATCAAAACTGATATTGACTAATCATAACTATAATTGCCAGTTAATATCTAATCAAAACTATAAACAGAAAATGGAACTTAAAACAGGACTGATATTTTGAAGTTGGGGAGGGAATATAAATTTATCTTTAGAGTTAAAGATAAATGTATTCTTGTGCTATCATAAAACTTTCTAGATTTAATAAGTAACTGAAATATCAAATGTTCATCAAATCATTGCGGCAAAAGTTGTTATAATTCCGTGGATCATGTAAAATGGACATTTAAAAATGCTTAACTTTTTAGGTAGGTAAGTTAACAAATTCGAGACCTCCTACTAATGGAATTTTGTAGCATTTATTAAACGCTTTTTTCGTTAAAAATAATTTGGAGAAATATTTTGAAACCGATTTAAGATAAAAGGATATTTTTAGTTCTATTATAGATTAGATAAAAAGACATGTTTCAATCTGTGATAAATTCTAAAAAAAAAAAACTACTGTTTAAAAATAAAAAACCGTACATACAATAATTTTCTAAAAAAAAAAAAAACTGCGATTGCCAAAATCTAACCTGTTGTAAACAATCCTCTTTTTTTTCGCATCTAAGACCAAAGGGCCTTCTCTAGTGTCAAGCGAGAGTGTCCGTCTGTCTGTCTGTCCGCATGAAGCCATCTCGAAACTTCTGAATGGAAAAACATAAAAAAAATAGTCTGCCAATTAGTTGTGGTACATTAGCGGAGCTTCCTCAAGTCCTATTTATTGGGCGAATGGTCACAAAAAAAATGAAAATTCGGTTGTTAAGACATCTTTCGATTCCCATTAGGGTCATATTAATTTTATACTCAATATTAAATGTGTGCAGACGGTTGTACTTACTGCAGAGGCTTGCAATTAATGAACCATTTGTGGGCAAATTTCATAAAAATAAAATAAGCACACTACCTTAATAATATAGGTGTTAATAAAAAAGGGGCAAGGAGGGTGATATTTTTAGAATTTCGTATATCACCCTCGAAACCCTCAGGCTACGGCCACACAAGCCTTTTTTCACGCCAAACTTCTGCGGGAAAAACAGCCGCGTGAATTCCCGCGGGTGGGGTGGCCACAGACGGAAAAACACGCCGCGTGAAATCAAGCCGAAGCAATTGACAAACTGCCCTGCCGCGGGAAAAAACGCCCGTGTGGCCACCTTAACAGCGTGAAAACCAGTTTGTATGGACCCCGGCTCATATTTGGTTTGCGGGCGACTTTGAAGACGCAGCCCTGTCTCCCTCCTTCGGCGTGAAATCACGCCCCGTATGGCCGGTCTAATAGTCAGGGTGCCCATAGGCAAAAAAGTAACTTATACATACTCCTTCCAAACCTTTTTGTATGGCTTGTTTAGGCAAAGTCTGACACCGTTTTCCTCTGTGAGTTTTTTTAGTTTTGGGGCGTTTTTTTTTTATTTGAACCCTAAAATTTGGAAGCGTCAGACTTGAAAATCAGAAAAAGTTCTGCGTCAGACAATATTAAAATGTTGATTTATAGGGTTCAAATAAATCATCTGGTTATTAATCATTAATAAATATTAGTTCATATTAATTAATATCCATTATTATTAATTAAAATTAATTAATATCATTAATTAATAACTGGCTGATTTTCTCAAGATACATTATTTGAACCCTATAAATCAACATTTTAATATTGTCTGACGCAGAACTTTTTCCGATTTTCTAGTCTGACGCGTCAAAATTTTAGGGTTCAAATAAAAAAAACGCCCCAAAACTAAAAAAAGTCACAGAAGAAAACGGTGTCAGATTTGGCCTAAACAAGCCATACAAAAAGGTTTGGAAAGAGTATGTATAAGTTACTTTTTTGCCTATGGGCACCCTGACTATAACTAATATCAATGTGATTAATATTTTAGGTGTTCACGCAGAAAAGCTGCGTGAAAAAACGCTCGTGTGCCCGTATCCTCATGCCGAGGGTGATATGTCTGTCCGTCCGTCGTACATTGGTTACAATCCTCAGAACCGTTTACGCTATAGAGAGTTGAAATTTGAAATACTGGCTAACTCTTTGACCCACACAAAAGAAAAATATTAAAATTGTATATGCGCATGCGCAATCCAAAATGTGCTAAGATCAATTTTTTTAATAATTTTTGAGAGGGGTATCAAATGAAAGGTCCTGAAGAGTAGATTTCCGACATATATACCATTTTATGACTATATGCACTTTTTATCGCTAAAATTTCACCCAAAAAAAATGAACCCGAAATTATTCATACCTATACCATTTGGTGGGAGATGAAATTTTCCGGAAATAATTTAATTTATACCTTTTCGTTATCACACATTAACAAACATTGTGACTCCTCGGGGTATCGAACCAGGGACCCTACTCCACTCCTTGTTTATATCATTTTACTTGCATATAGTGCGGGATGGGGGAAATAATAAAATGTTATTTCAGAATATAATAACTGTACGCTTAATAAAGTTATTAAGCGTACAGTTATTATATTCTGTGATAACATTTTATTATTTCCCCCATCCCGCACTATATGCAAGTAAATTAATATAAACAAGGAGTGGAGTATAGGGTTTCCGATTCTAGTGTTTCGTAAATACGAAACCCTAGAAAAAGTGCATGGACACAAGTTCTTCCCTGTGATTTATAATCAATATAAAATGTTAGCAGATCTTTGAAATTAATATGGGAGCAGAAATTATGATTAACCATTTAAATTTAATTACATTTATTTTTAAGGAATGGTGTTTCGCAAAAATCTTCAACGACAGATAAAAAAAATGTTCCCTGATGTGTGAAATGGATTTCTGTCCAAGATGTTATCAATTCGGTGACATTAAAAAATGGTTCAACAGAATGATCACAATGCGTCCGTTATCTTGGTTAAGCTTGGAACCAAAATTAAACTTATTCTTTCCACGGTGGAAATTGGAATGAACGCACGGGGGAAAAAAATAAGGTGAATTTGATTTGATCTATCATAGCCAATAGCAGAGCTATAGCTGCGAAACTATTGACTTTAGCGTATAATGACATTAAACCTTTTTTGTTGACAATTTAAAGCCCTACAAATTGGATAATATCTATGTCGTATCATCGATGAGAACAAAGTTATTGGCCAAAAACCGAATTTTGGTCCCTTTTTTCAAAATGGCGGCCATCGCCGACCTCCCTCGACGGGGAAAACTTAGTACGTTCATCAGGGGACCAAAATAAAGCCATAAACCAAAATTTAGCTTTATCCGAATTTTTTCTGGTTAAAAGTCTCTGGCGCTTGGCCTATGAATAAAAGTATCAAATTTAAAGTGGATAGGCAGTTGAAATTAATCTGGGGCTATATGCAGGCTACTTTCGACAAACCATCCAAATTTATAAAAATCAGGTGTGTACTTTTAAAGATATATAGGTGTACCACCACTTCGGTAAGCTCGGAAGCAAAAGTAAATTAAATTAATAGACACAGTGAAGACATTGGATAATATTGTACATCACTTGATGGAGTAAATTGTATCGCCTGGAAAACAATAAATGTTTAAATTTGCTATCTTTTATTTTTATAAAAAAGGTTTTTCAAAACGGGAACTCTGGACCAGACACGCTGTCTAATACTGTATTTCAACATCAAAATTAATTTTCCATCTGCATCAGTTTGATGAAGGTCGTATAAAAAAACAGAAACAGCCAACTAAATCTAAACCGATTAGAGAAGATAAGTACCCAGATTGCTGTGTTTCTTTTTTTTTCACCTACGTCTATCCATTAATCCATTGTAACATCAAACTAATCTATCGACCAATCACAAAGCCTGATGCAACACACCCAACTCCTAAACTTATGCCGTTTAATTCAAAACCTACATCTAAATAATTGCATTTTGGAGGATGGAGCGCTTTTATTTGCCATCAGTATGTAGGCTGTGTGGCTAATTACACCGGACAATACATTGCTCTGTCCAGCGCACTAACAGTATAATGTTGATCCGCAGCAGACCATGATCTAATTACAACATTAAACCAACCGAATCCATCAACATTTCTAGTTACCATATTAAAGTTTAAAAGCCTTCCAAGGACAAAGGTTCCAGCAAATAAAGCGAATTTCTTTCGCTTTTTTCCCAATCAATAATAAAACACAACGTTACTAAAACTAAGTGTCAAACTTAGGCTAGGCGCTTGCGATTTGTAATTGCGCGATTGTTTTCGCGTAAATAGAACACATGGTTTTATTTAAATTGGAATGCACCTATATGCGACTAAAAAATCGCGGCGATTAAAAAAACGCAACCAGACCTATATTTGAGGCGACGCGATTGTCGCTCATTTGGAATGAGAAACGCTGACAGGCATGAAATAGCACGCACTTGCGACTGTTTAGTCGGCCTCCTACTCTAGACACAAAACATTCTAAATTACTCTGCCAGAATGATTTCATCTTCCCTGTCGTGTGTGTGAATTTGTTAAAAGGTTTACTTTTTTAGAACAATGTCAGACAATCCAAGTGATGACTCTTGTGAAGAAGGTGTCATAAACAGTGTGATTGATACAGAAAAACTCATTTGTGTCACGATAGGTGATTTTTGGTTCAATTAAATTAAGTAGTAGTAGTAGTAAGGTACGGGTAGGACGAACCACTTGTTCGAACCTAGCAATTAGGCCTTCATTCGTGCCCTTTTTACTAGAGAGTTCTAGCCACTTCACTCCATCATACCTCTGTACATTGTCATTGTACCGCCGAAGCGAGTATGATGTGATCATTAGTGAGCCATGTAAATCAGAGTATCAGTGCGAGGGATTGAACCCCCGACCTCCTGATCCATTGATGGCTGAGCAGACGTGGTTTAACCCACACGTCCACGCTAGCTCCCTTATTAAATTAAGTAAATACTCAAAACTATTTACACTCATACTACAAAACTTGAAAAAAATCACGGGGATGATTACATCGGTCTTCATGCAACTTATAGAACTGTCCCTTCATTAATCTTTGGCTGGAAAGAGGATAAACCCAGTAACGTGTTTGTGTCGTTTGGCTTTCGCACGAAGCAAAAGAGCTATCACACAAGTGGTTTCGACGAAATCCATTGTAAAACTAAAATAAAACCAGCGATTTATTAGTCGCAGTGTGCACACCTCATAAATCTTAGCGACAGCGATTTTTAGTAGCAGCGACAAGAAATCGCAAGTGGGGCGCCTAGCCTTAATCTGTTAATTGTCAAATTGGTTATAGACATTTATTTATTAATATAGATCAGTTTCGACAACACAAATTTACTAAACTATAACCAATTTAAGTGGTTAAAGTGAGCTAACCAAGTGAATTGTCAAAGCCGTTCTGAATTTGAGTATTTTGTTTCCGAGCTTATCGAAGGTAACGGAAATGGATGTGATCGTTCTGAAAAACGAAACATTTTTGTCTCCGATTTCAAAATTCCAAGGCTTGTCCCCCCCCCCCCCCCCCCCTTTATCTTAATAGCTTTTTAGACAAAGGAACATTAATAGAATAGTATATTATATTCCTTTGTCTAAAATACTATTAAGACAAAGGGATATTTAGTCCAATGTACCTCGGGACAAAGGAAGATCACACTTGTGTGTATAAATGTGATAATATCCCTTAGTCTAATTAACTATTAAGACAAAGGAATATTAAATATACGCTAAGGAAACTGTAGAACTCATTGATACTTTAGATTTTAGTAAAGATTTAGTCTTACACATCATATGACTCAATCTTAAAATAGTGTAATAAACTGCCCCAGGAGTCTCAATGTCTTGGGGGGTCCAACAAACAAACCTTGGAGACTTTTATCAGGTAGAACCAAGGGGGGTGCTAAAGTAAAATAATCGGTCCGAGACAACTCAGACAAACTTTCTCATATACGAGGGAATAATTACATAGCCCAGTGTTTGTACATTTAATTATTATAGAACATTTCATCAAAATTTATCATAAAAATAACTTCTCCTGGGCGGGGAATCGAACCCGGGCTCTCTCTGTCCGCGTTTTAAGCTATTTTCTCAGGAACTAGATTTTTCCCGGGAATACGGCTTATATCGTTGGATTCGTATTCAAATGGACTACATTTTAGAATTTTTTAATTTAAATCGTCGGAACCGTTTTCGAGAAATAATTTTTGTTCCGGTTTTTTCAGAGTTTTTGGGGGGTAGCGCCCCCAAATTTAGAGCTAAAATTCATTTCTCGATTTCGCCTCGGGGTATGATTTTTCTGAACATGTATGCCAAATTTCGTCAAAATCGGCCCAGTAGTTTAGGCTCCAGGCGTCTGCACAGACGACAGACGACAGACGACGGACAGACATTTTTTAAAAACCACTTTTTTGGACTCATTGGACCTAAAAACGTGTAAATCCATCAAGATCTCAAAATCGAATTTTCGCGCCATCACAATACTTTCTCTTTATATGAGAAAGTAAAAAGTGCCTAAAAGGTGAATGGTTTGTCGAAAGTAGACCACAGATAGAACTAGTACCAGATTAATTTCAACCGTTTGCGCTCTTAAAATATTGCTAAATTGGTACTTTAAATAATCACAAAAGCTATTCGGACAGACAGATACAGAACTACAGATACAGAACCAAAAATGTTCCCTGATAGCTGAAACGGATTTCTGTTTTTGAATTTTTGAATTTTTTTTATTCTGCCTTGTAATGGAATGGTGTTGTTTCATTTCTATATATATAATTTCAAATATTTTTTGTCACGACCCTATTTTGGGAACGCTAGTCTATATTGTTGGAGACTCACGATTATGTCGTTGCCACGCCGTAACTACCTAACCACTCATTCAGTAAAAGATCTCATTGTCGTACATAATTTCAACCCCCTGGTGATGCTGATTGGTGATGATGGTGAAATGATCTACCTTCATCCATCCGATCACTAAACATTTATTTATATTTTAACCCTTCCTTTCAGATTTCAATATGAAGTTGGTTTCATTTTTGAAACAATTCACCTTTACACCATGTGTTCTTAAAAATTATATTTCCTCGCCTCCATATTTTCAAAATCCGTTATTTATGGTAAATAAAAGAATAAAAAAAAAAAAAACAGTATTTAAGGAATTTCATATGCAACATGTTTCGTAAAAAAAAAACACCATTTCAGAACATTCTGTATACTCTATAATATACTTAATACAAGAAAGTAAACAAAAAATATAAAAAACGTGGATTTTAAGGCATTAAATTATTCACTTTACAAGTCCAAAAAGAGATTTAACTATTTCAAGTTTATAAGCGATTCTAAGAAGTTGTTTTGAAACAGCTGATGGCTTCTCAATGTGTAACCTGCAAGGTTTTTGACCTTGGGTTGTAATACAATTCCAGATAAAAATGCGTAGCGATAAATCAGCTGTCCTTCTTCTTCAAAATACATTACCTCTTTTTTCTTACATCGATATCTTAATTAGGGACAAAACTTGGCTTAACAACAGACTTGGGCTGCAACAACAGCCTTTATACTCATGCCATTATACTTTGTAATTCTGACAGCGCGGGAAAATCGGGAAGGGAGCCAATGAGTGCTCGAGATTTTGGCGGGTAGTAGGTCGGGCCAACTAGCAAACAATAGGTTTGTTCCAACCACTCTTCAAACTGGTTTCGAACTGTGCGACGCATGCGCATTTGGAAAAAAAGCGTTCCAACGAGCCCAAACTCAAACTCTGACTGACTCCGACAGTTAATCGGCTGTTCCAACCACGCTCTGATTAAATCACGGATTAGTTTGGAACCAGTCAGAGCAGTCAGCGATCGGCGGCAGGGACTAGTAGTTTAGGTGAACAGAAACGTAACCTTCCGCTCCGCTTCATTGTTTTTGTTTTGATTTCGCTCGCCTATTATTCTCCTTTCTTGCGAATCAACTCTTCTTTTTAAAATGTTTTTGTACGAATGCGACGATGAATTTTTGTGCATATAATGGCATTTTCTAGATATTTCTGAAAAAAATAAAAATTGGAATTGGACCTATTTTCCAAGATGGACTTTTGATACTTATTCCATTTTCAAACAAATATCGAAAGAATCCGATTTATTTCCGCAATATTTCTTTCGTTAACTGGACTAAGATTAATATTTGTTTTTTAAAACAAAAGAGCATTTAGGATTATATCAATAAAAATACGAGTGTGCCGTGAGTCTACTAAAACTGGCTCACCTCAGTAAGCCCGAAAATTGTGAATTGCGTAAATCGAAATGAAATCGTGAATTCATGTATTAAATAAACATTTCTAAAATGTGTGCATGTGTTTTCGTCATAATATCCTTTATGAGTATGTAAGTTTTACTTCCAACTTTCGAGCTTAATTAGCATTAGAAAATGAAACTTTTGTGGTGTGACCCCCCCCCCCCCTTGTTGTGCGAGCCCCTAGGCGGCCTAAATCAGGCCCTTATTTAAGCGTCTGGCACTTATCTTCATCAACTATTAACTCATCCATCGTCCATATCTTTAATATTAATAAGTTCAGGTATTTTTGATAGCACAGGAACGCAAAATCACATAAACGATAACTCAAAAAGTTGTCTGATAACAGTGCTAAAACCTACCACGGCAAACAGTTTGGTTCGAGAAAGGAGCGTTCCAACAAAAACGAAATCACAAATCAATTCCCAACGGTCCATGATCGCGCATGCGCATTACGTCAATCACGGACTAATCCGAAACTGGTGGTTGGAACAAACCTAATATCACTGGATAACGGCTAACCTTATGATGATAACCGCCTAGTGGTTTTATTTTTTCCCGCACAAAGTTAGGTCAACCTGAGCAGTCAGATTTACAAAGTATAATGGCATGAGTATTGTATTTTCTACTTTTTTATGTTAATCGCCTAGACTGGAGAAATACCCCCTTCTGCTTAAAGATGGTTCATTTATTTGTTATGTCAGTAACTTAAATCTTTGTAAGGACACAGGTTTGATTGTTTAATAAACAAATATCTCGGTGTCTGTGCCTCTATTGACATCAAACTTTCTTCGGTTTCTATTGTTACGTAGAATTCCAACGAAAAATTGTTTAACTCCTCTGTACTCCCTTCTTTATAGATGAGCTGCAATTTGAATTAATTCAGACAGCTCAGGTTGGGGAACCTACGTGACGGAAAAAATAAAGCAACTAATTGGTTATATACAGTGACATTTTTGTTTGCCTAGTTAGCCACATCTTCTGGAAGTCAAAATCTCGAGCTCTCATTAGCTCCAATTTTCCCAAACTGGAATATAAACCATTTATGGAGTTAGCCCACAGTGGCGATGCCAGCATAAGAATTGTAATCCTGCTGAAGACAGTATCATTACCACCACATGCATAAGGTCGAGAAACGAACTTAATGCCGCTTAAATATTTCTTTTAGTATCAGCTGTTTCAATAATTAGCTTTGTTTTCATGAAGGATTTTAAAACGTTTTGAAAACTCTATCCGTATCCAGAATGGAATGAGTACCCATTAAGAAATACGATTGGATCCCCCAGAATAAGCTGTAATCATATCGTACTCAAAACGTTTTGAAAACTATCCGGATCCAGAACGGAATGAGTATCCATTAAGAAATACGATTGGATTCAGAAAAAACTACTGTCAAAACTGAGATATGTAGAACTAGAACAAAATGAATGAATAATGTCAAAACTGAGATATGTAGAACTAGAACAAAATGAATGAATAATGTCAAAACAGAGATATGTAGAACTAGAACAAAATGAATGAATAATGTCAAAACTGAGATGATTTGTAGAACTAGAAAAAAATGGGTGAATAATGTCAAAACTGAGATATGAAGAACTAGAACAAAATGGGTGGATACTGACAAAACTAAGATAATAAAAATTAGACCAAATTGGCTGATAATGTCAAAAACTCAGCTTGAAGAAACCTATTAATCAATATTAAAGATTAATTTGTCAAAAGCAATTCATCAATCACCAGATTTTAAAACATAAATATTAAATTTCAAAATGAAAAAGGAAGCTTAATTAAACAAATAAATATTTTACATTAGACGATAAAACATCACAACAATTGTTGAAATAGAATCATCAATTCTTTTTGAACCATAACAATACATAAATCAAGACTGATTTACATGTTGTTATTATAAGATGTTAAATAAGGTGATAAGTGGTATCATTATTGATAAGAGAATAATTGACAAGAGATATAAAATAAATAAATTTTTTGTGACAACTATGAATTTGCAATTTTCTTTAACTTGTCCTTCCTACTATAAATTTTTCCTTCAAGAAAAAAAGAATTATTATTTTCACCAAAATATGTAATCTATCTATATATATATATAAAACTAAGAGTGACAGTGACTGACTGATAAAAAATTCTCCTACTTCCCATTGACATAAAAATTTGAAATTAGGTACATAGATAGAGTGTACCATAAATAGAAAAGTGCGACCATTTTGATTTCGATATATGGCCACCATATTGAATTATAGCCGCCATCTTGGATTTATTCACATTCTATTATCTCAGCTTCAAGAGGACCTAGAGATCTGCAATTTGGTACAGAGACTTATGGTAGCTAAAAAATAAAATTAAAGGTACTATCACTTCAACATATGGCCGCCATATTGAATTACAACCGCCATCTTGGATTTAATAACTCTCTATTATCTAAGCTTCCAGTGGACCTAGAGATTTTAAATTTGGTACATAGACTTATGGTACCTAAAGTCCCTAAAGAAGAAAATTAAAGACACTTTTACTTCAACATATGGCCGCCATATTAAATTATAACCACCATCTTGGGTTTAATAATACTCTATTATCTCAGCTTCCAATAGACCTAGAGATCTGAAATTTGGTGCATAGACTTATGGTAGCTAAAAAAAAATTAAGACACTTTCACTTCAACATATGGCCACTGTATTGAATTATAACCGCCATCTTGAATTTAATAAAACTCTTTTATCTCAGCTTCTAGGGGACCTAGAGATCTGAAATTTGGTACATAGACCTATGGTAACTAAAGAAGAAAATTAATAGTACTTCCACTTCAACATATGGCCGCCATCTTGGATTTAATCAGATAATATTATCTTAGCTTCCAGTGGATTTAAAGATCTTAAATTTGTTACATAGACTCATTGTAACTAAAATTGTAAATTGAAGGTAGTAAAAAATAGAATAAATGAAAATGCACAAAAAAAAAAAAAATATAACCTACGTTTACTAAAATATGAAATGATGTAACAATAAAGATATATTAATTATATTGTTTTACACAAAGCATTCAAAACTTAATTACAATGGACTAAAGCAGCGTTTCCCAAAGTGTGGGTCGCGACCCGGCGCCGGGTCGTAGAAAAATGTTGCCGGGTCGCGAAAACAAATTGCAAAAACATGAAAGAAATGTTTTCGGTTAAATATTCGGTGTTATATTATAAAAATTAAGATGAAATTATTATCAATAAATATTTTTATTTAAACCTATCTTAGAAAAAAATGGAGTTTCTTCAATAATTTAATCAAGGTATTTTAAATATTTTGAAACATTATAGTCTAGGAGATAGCGTGCAAAAAAATGTCTGACTAACATCAAGCTAGAATTTTGTATACAAGTCAATCTTTTAGTGCCTTTTAAGAATATGTAGTCGGCTAACTTCGTCTGCGGGACATAGCTTGGCAATAGGCATTTGAAAAAAACAAACCGGTGGAGAGCGGCCATGTCTCACCAATTATGGTGGACAATGTGATTTTCATGATCCTAAGTACAGAATTAGTTAGTAGACCAAAAATCAAGTCGATGTTATTTTCACACTTGATAGGTTAGTTATTCAAATATTACTAAAAATCAACGTGGTCACCTGTCAAGGGACAAACTAACATCAACTTGATTTTCTGTCTACTAACTAATTCTAACTAACGAAAAGGAAGAAATGTTAAATCTTTGTGAACAAGAAGTTGATAATGTAATTGAAATTTCATGATTCTGTCAAAAGGCGTATCCAAGCGTATGCAAATATTTAATGCACAAGCGCAAGTTAGAGTAACGCCTTGGCTCAAACGAGGAGGTGAACATTAAGTATATAATATCCATATTATTTGCAATTAATATATTTTACAAAAATAAAAATGAAATAAAATCCGAGCCAAACTTATACGCTACACGTAATATCGAAGAGCCTAGAACACTTAATCATGTTCTGTGAAAAATATTCTGTCTGGAGGGAGACACTACTCGGTAATATTTTTAATTAAAAAAAAAAAAACTATATCCCCTTCTCCATATAAATTTTTTTTATTACAAATACTAAACAAGTTAGTATTTAAGGAAAACAATGTATGGTATAAAGGGATTATGGCTGAATGGCAAGAGGAAGCCAATGCTACTAAAATCAAGTATTAGTAAGTAAATGTTCCAAAAGAATCTATCAATCAATTATTCATAAATCAAAAAAGTTTGGGGAGAATAGCTGTAAAGTAAAATTACACTTATAGCAATAAAATTTCACTTATAGCAAAAAAAAATTTCATTTTAAAATTAGGTAGTACGATACAGATGCCTTATCATTAAACTGAATGTTTCTCTTTGATAAATAAAAATTGATAAAAAGAGGTGATAAATGACGGTAAAAGGTGGTGAGTATAGATTAGAAGGGAACATTTTACAGAAAGAGTAATACAAATTAGTAATATAGTGATAAAAATGTTTCTCATTAATTGCTGAAGTTTAGAAGTTTTTTTAATAATACTGGTTTGAGTTTACATTATTTGTAACCTCAGGCTAATGTAAATATATACCTCTTTACCTGAGTTTACATCAGGTATAACATGAGGCTAATGTAAACATACCTGTTTACCAGAGGTTACTCACAGCATGTAAACTCAAGCTTGTAGAAATTATATTCAGCTGAACTGAACGAGCCATAGAAGATGTCTGGGGAGATTAAGAACAAGCATCAGCCCTTTGGTAACCGCTGTATACAGAAAATCCTAGGAGTCTTTTGGCCCAAAACTATTTTCAACAAGGAGTTCTTGCCTCGAGGGCAGCTACAATGGCCCAAGCTGTCGAGGTGCTACTACCGTTTAGCTACGGGTGGAAGGTGGGATAAAAAAAAAACATGGAGTTCTGGAGGATGGCTGAGCAACCTCCTGAGCCCCCGTTGAGGAAGCTTTGTGGAGCTACTGAAAGAGTAGCCTTAGATTGGAACCCACAGGGAAGTGTGGAAGGCCCGAAACAACCAGGAGAGGGAGTGGAAGCAGGGAGTTAGCTAACGTAGGAATGAAATTAAAGGAGGCCAAAGCTTTAGCCAAAACCAGATGGTGCTGCTTTATTTAGGCACTATGCTCCTACAGGAATGATATGAAGTCTAATTTAGTAGTCTAGTTTCAAAACCAGGCAAACAACTAAATATTTATTGGTATATTAACTCCTTCTAAAGGCGGGGATACACTTGAGCATTCGCCCCGAATGAGCATGCGTTTCCGTTTGGCTCGCCATATCCATTTCTAAGCAAATCGGGGAAAAGGCATGCTCATTCGGGGGCGAATGCATGCTCATTCGCGGCGAACGCTCTAATGTGTCCCCACCTTAAGGTTTTTAAAAGATTCATCTACTACACTTTTTATCAATCAAAATTAAATTTGGTATTAACCTCAGTTGTTTATGCTTCTTAAGCCTCGGGTGCAAGCAGTCTAATAGAGACATGAGGAGGCAAGCACCTCTGATAGGACTTAATCTTTTTTATATGCCCACACAACAGGTAAAATAAATATAAACTTGAAATCATTTTAGCAAAATATTATAAAATATATTTTAATAGGTTTTATTATTATTTTTTTTTTTTAAATGATAAAATACGGTTGTTTAGTCTCATAATTTGCAAGCACAAAATCAGTGAGTCCCAATTATAATTTTCATATTTTTTACTTGTTCTGTATATTTTGATTATTTTATTTTTAAATACAGGTAGGTACATATTATTATTATTATTTTTTTTTTTGTATAAGTTTCACTAAACTTAGCGTAATAACAAAATTTAAGTGAAAGTGGCGTGGGTCCCCTGTCAGGACGATATGGGCACAGAATTGAAGTATAATCACGTAGATGTCAAACAGTGACTGATTCTCTTGATAAAAGCAAGAAATATACCTACAAAAATCCCTATCTTTCAATCGCTCCCATTTCTATCTAAATTTCACTGTTTTATCTCAAATTTAGGCCTTACAGGACCGGCGCATTCCCCAGGGTTAAAAAAGCTGAAAGAGCTAGTTTGTCTGTTTTGGAACTAAATGTCCCAAGCAAATTCCACTCTCCACAGCTGGATAATTTACCAGAAGGAATAAAGTGTATATAACAAGATCTATCTCTAAAAAATTTAGTTATTTGCAAATCAAAGTATGAATTTTTTTATTTTTTATTATTGTAAAAGATTGTGACAGACGCCTCAAAGCAGCTTACTACAATTTTTTGTAAAAAAAAATTAAATTCAGCTGAAACAGAAATGTAACACGACATGACAGTAGATTTGATAGAGGCAATTTTATTCTTTAGTATGCAGAAATTAATTAAGCATCGAACAGATTATTTGTTTAAGATAATCAATTATCTAATTTATAATTAATAACAAGAGTCATACTTATAATTATAACAAGAGAAATGTCCCTAAATTTATAAATTACGTAAATTTTAAAATTTACGTTATCACGTATTTATTTTTAAAAAAACGCTTGGTGCAAAATTAGCGTGACCTTTTGGTGAATATCTCCCCTTCTACTATTGTTATTAACGTCATATCATCAGCTTATAATTATATAATTAGAATGGTACCTAAGTGAATTGTAAAAGTTTTATTTTGTACAAAAGAAAACTTAAAATAATAGTTAAATGTTTAACGAAATAACATCAATTACACGTAATCGTTTTATTTTATTAAACATTTCGGGAAAATAACATCTTAAATTATTCGTCAAAATCAAATTTAAAAGTGCATTATAAAAATAAAAATTAGACTCACCTATGTTCGGCTTTCCTGTACCACTTTTTTCCTCTATGAGAATTGGGATGTTCGCCGTCATGGGTGAACTGATGACTGTTCGACATCCCGCTGTAACCGTACGTCAAATCGCTCATTTTCAAAAAAACCGGATTATTAACGAAGTTCAAAGCCAAAAATCATTATCAGATAACACAGACAAGGGGGAACTGCCTACCAGCTCGTGAAGCAAGAAGATGAAACAGTAATAAATCCCAGACACCGTACCGAAAAAAAAACCTCGTACAAAAAAATATCTTCTTATCTTCGACTCGAATAATTTCAACAGCTAAAACGTACAGAAAAGATAAGGAATTATTTATTTTTTATAAAAAATAATATCGAATTCGTCGGTTCAAATCTTTTAAAACGTTCTTTCTCTTTCGTACTATCGTCAGGAATCTTTTTTTAGAACTGATATGAAAAAAACCCAGGATCACTCACTAGTTTCAAAATGGTGCAATGCGGGTTAAGTGCAGACATCTTTTGATTTATGTGAAAATAAAACATAAAGGGGAACCTCCTGCGCTATCTTAAAATAAATCAGCTTGTTTATCTATATTTAATTAATTCTTGCTTATTTTTAATCTGATAGGATTTTGGCAAGTAATCAACCTATAACTCACTTATTTACGCCCCTCAGCATTAAATTTTCTTTTATTGTAATTAAGAGACTTCATATTTGTTTTTTATTATTTAACTTGCTTTGATTGTTGTCTGTCTGCAAATTTTGTTAGCTAAATTTAACCCACTTCCCATCTAACTAGAAAGCTGAAACTTTACAAACATGTTAATTTTACTTAATTTTTTTAAAGCTTATCATCAACTTTCTTTAACATTTAATTTTTTTTTTTTACATAATTAGATATTATTTTATCAGAAATTGTTGTTAAATTACTGTAAAGATTTAAAAATTGTGACTTATAATTTTCCCCTAGTGCCTTCATTTTTTGTGGAATATTTATATTTAACCCTGGAATGCTCATAGTAGTCGAATCGATGAGCACAGTTTGAACCTTAACCTTTTACGCTCGTAGCGATGGTGATGGGTACCCCATCCTTCTGCAGTGCTTGCACTGGTTGGTAACACACCTGATAGTGTAGAGGTAGTAGTCCTTTTGAGCATACTCTCGTTTTCTGGCAAATTCCCGTCAAAGCTACTTCGTCGATTCGACTAACATTTAGTAATAAACGTAGGGAATTAATTGGTCGTCGAATGAGCCTATAGCCTGGGAAAATGGGCCTGGGGTAAGGGGCAATGGGCCCAGGCTAATTGGCCTTGGGCCAGAGACCAATGGCCGATAATCTGGGCCTGGAGCACTTAGCAAAGGGCCTAAGGCTTTTGGCCTGGGGCATGTGACCATTAATGTTCACTCAATTTCAGATTCTTCTGATGTTCCTACTAAGTTATTTGTCATCAAATGTTTATATATCTCACTAAAAGATTTAATAATGAGTTCTTAATAGTTTTCTCTTTATAAAAGTGTAGTTTTAACCCAAAAAATGTATTTTCTGCATATGTTAGTCGAATCGACAAAGGTTTAGTAATACCAGCCATCCAATTACCATTAGTATTTAAGGGTTAATCATCTTTCTTCTTTTTAATTATTGAAAAAGTAGTGCTAAAGAATTCTATGAAAAAGCGTGAAGTCTTAAATACATAATGGTAGTAGGTAAATTAATTTTTAGCTCTGAGCCCAGATTATAATATAAATTGTGTTTCTGTCATAATACTATTCAACCCACGTAAATTCATAAAAGAATATTGACAATTTATTGATAGAGAAATATTGCTTCCAAGCTTACCGAAGGTAGGCAGAAGCTATTGTGGTCATTCCGAAGAACAAACATTTTTTAGCTCTCCGATTTCAATAATTCCAGACAAATCCGTTTCAGACATCAGGGAACATTTTTGGTTCCGTGTCTGTCTGTTAGTCTGTCGCTTAATTTTTTCGAACCAACATATATTATAAACTACTTGTTCGATTTTATTGAAATTTGGAAGGTAGGTCATAATTAGCTCATTGTTAGTCCCATATAAGTTTCAACCTTCAATGTCTATTTGTTTCTCTTCCATATGCACACAAACATACATTTATTTACATCTATATCTTCAAAAGTACTTACCTGATTTGTATGAAATGATGGTTTGTCCATGGTGTTGTTGAGTAGTGTCATGAATCAGGAGTTGTTTTTTGTTTTTAAATTATTTTTTGATTTGATATGACAAGAAAAATTTAAATTTATAGAACAAGTAAAAAATAAGATTCAGTCTTTCATAAAGATTCAAAGAGTCTTTATCTTTGAAAGAAAAAAAATTAAAATATAAAATTCAAAACGAGTCAACTTTCAATAGTTTCTCATATGGTAGCAGAGCCTGAAGATTGACGCCTCGGTCTACAGTCCTCTACTCTTCCCATCAAGAGAGTTGAAAGTCTTCATAACATAAGGCGAGTTATTATCTTTTCTTTCCTCTCCTATCTCACATACCTTTTTCTTCATTGATCGTTCATAAACTTTCCTTAAATATGGTCCCTCCCGTTTTGACAATTGGTAAGCTTAGACAGTTACTAGGCCCACTCAAAAAAAGATTAACTGATTTAATCATCAATATCAAAAATGATATTACCAATAACGTATCGTTATTGAAAAACTTTCGATTTATTCAAAACGGTTCGAGACCATGCGGAACAAATTAGAAAAATTATCTTTGGACGACCAAAATGAATTGAATAAATTTGTAAATGAATCAGCCGAAGAGGGGGAGATAAACGTGTGTATAAATGTGATCAACTCACCTCTTTCACCAGTTTGCAGAAACTCCAAAGGGCAGGAAAGTGCAGCCTTTTCTAGGACCAACACTGGATTCTACCTTTTTTCACCGGTTTTTATGTACCTCTTTTCTAGAATATTTTAAATTTATAAAAAATTGGTTGTGTTGAACCGATATTTTGTGGTAATCAAACATGATGAAAATTAACACTTGAATGAAACACAAGTTGTTCAAGCTAAAATATATATACAGTAGAACCTCGATAAGAAGTGTCTCAAGGGGATTAGGGAAAGAGTCTTGTTATCAAGGTGCTCTTTTTGTTGAGGGTCGTGTTATCAAGGTTATTTTGGCTATCAATCGTGTTATCGAGGTTAATGGGTGGGGTTTTCAAGTCTAGACTTGTTCAAGGTCGACCCATTCTTGTATAGTCACGTTATTGAGGTTAACTTCTCAAAACAACTTGTTATAGAGGTTCTGAGATACGTTGTGAATTGGAAAAAAATCCGTGTTATTGAGGTTGTTTGGATAATAATAGTCGTGTTATAGAGGTTAATTTAACATTATGTGTTATGGCAATCTCAAGGGGATTTGAAAATTGCACTTGTAATTGAGGTTGTCGTGTTATTGAGGGTCGTGTAAGCGAGGTTCTACTGTAATTGTCTAACCACAAGTTTTATTTTTACCAAAGATGACTATGAACTAATCCACGTTTGTGGAAATGGTAAAATACTAGACTTACTGGAGAACTTAGAGATTAACAGAGCCTTAAACACCCCCGGTTTAGAATGTTTCAACGAAAGGACAAATCTAAACTAATCAATTCTGGTCAAGCCTCTACAATAAATGTACACTCCTTCTGCGATCCACCACCACTAACCTTGCCCAATAGATATAATATGTAGACCACAGGTATACAGGGTGACTGGTGATATATGTGAAAAAATGGATTAGCTTGTTCTACTTCTCAGGGGCTACAAAAAACACTATGTAAACCATGGGTCAAATATTAACTGTTCTCCCACAAGATCAAATTTTATGATTTTTTTAAGATTACATACCTTTGCTCATAAAAATACTTATTGCACCAAAAGTATAAAAGCTGGAATAAAATGTTTGGCACCGTTGTAAAGCTGACAACATTTTCCATAAGAAAAATGTAATTTTAATTTTCATGCCTTCAAATTATATAATAAATATTTAATACAAATTTTATTTTTAAGAAAAAAAAATTTAAATCATTTATTTTTGAGGTCCCTATCTTGGTAAAGAACCGAGCTCAAACTTTTAAGACTTCAGGAAAAACTTCCTTATTGACTAACATTTCGATCAATATTAATATTATTACCCATTCATAAGGCGGAATTTTTAGTAAATTTCGTTGACAGTGAAAAAGAATCATTTTTATTGTTGCTATTGTTGACACAAAGATGAGTATACTAAACCAACCTTGCTTCTTTTTAATTATTTACTCACCTGTAAGTCAAGAATTGCAACAATAAACACATTTCTTTTTTTACTTTCAGCAAAGTTTAATAAAAATTCCACTCAATGAATGGGTAATAATATTAATATCGATCGAAACGTTAGTAAATAAGGAAGTTTTTCCTGAAGTGTGAGTGAAAAGTTTAAGCTCAGTTCTTTACCAAGTTATAGAACCGCAAAGCAATTGATTTTTTAATTTTTTTCATAAATATAAAATTTGTATACATTGTTTGTCATGTAATTTGAGAGCATGAAAATTAAAATGACACTTTTCTTGTAGGATATTTTGTCAGCTTTACAACGATACCAAACATTTTGTTCTAGCTTTTATACTTTTGGAACAATAAGTGTT
Source organism: Gerris lacustris (assembly GCA_951217055.1). Classification (NCBI taxonomy): domain Eukaryota; kingdom Metazoa; phylum Arthropoda; class Insecta; order Hemiptera; family Gerridae; genus Gerris; species Gerris lacustris. The sequence continues at coordinate 70,154,364 of OX578280.1, read as the reverse complement.
TTTATGAGCAAAGGTAAGCAATCTTAAAAATGTCATAAAATTTGACCTTGCGGGAAAACGGTTAAGATTTGACCCATGGTATATATAGCGTTTTCTGTAGCCCATAAGACATAGAACAACCTACTTCATTTTTTACTACGTTTTTATTAGCTTACAATCTTGCTTGTTTGTTTGTTTGTTTGTCCGGTACAAATCTGGCAATCGATTTCTAACTAACTTCCCGAATAGCTAGACATTTGAAACTTTTAGCATAGCTCAGAACACGACGACAATGCATTATTTTAATACTTTTAGCCATCTTTCAGCAGAATTTAATTGGTTTTCAGCTAATTTTGCTGTGCGGAAAGTTAGTTCGGAAAAAATCTGCAAGTTATTTTATTTGTTTTGCCGTATCCAATATTTATGCAATCTTCATTTTGACGGGTCTCAAATTTGTTATAGATAAACATTGAATGACAGCAAAACAGGAAATATCGATTATATTATTTATCGATTATATTATTTATCGATTATATTATTTATCGATTATATTATTTAAATTATTTCATATATATCGATGGCACAGTTTAGATTTGGTGTTGGGGAGATCCGTTGTACAAAGATTTATCTTTTTATAGGTTTAAGATCAGCTCTCTGGATGGTTGTCATTTATGTGAATTAAATAAATTCGGAACTATTTTTTTTCCACTAAGATTATATATTATATAACAATAACAATTATATTATCAACATTACACACGATTCAACAGAAAATTTAAAAACGTAGTATATAAAAAGTTATTTTTATCTTGAAATTATTCACATATATCGCCAGTCACCCTGTAGACAATTTTGTAAAATATTAGTTCACTGTTAAAGATCCTAGATTTAGTTTACTCCATGTATTTACTTTTTTAGGACCATCTCCCAGGTACTTTTACATACCAGATGTGTACCCCCACTGACCACAACCAACATATACACTTTTATACATTGTAACCCTTGTTTCTTCACTCGGTCTATATATACGCATCATTGAAGAAAGTGGAAAGACTGAAACGATCGTCTGATTGTAATCTATATATATAAAACTAAGAGTGACAGTGACTGATCATCAAAAATTCTCCTACTTCCCATTGACCTAGAGATTTGAAATTTGGTACATAGATAGAGTGTACCATAAATAGGAAAGTGCGGCCATTTTGATTTCGATATGTGTCCGCCATATTGAATTATAGCCGCCATCTTGGATTTTTTCATCAGTAATTCTCCTACTTCCCATTGACCTAGAGATTTGAAATTTGGTACATAGGTAGAGTGTACCAATACTAGAAAAGTGCGGGTGTTTTGATTTCGATATATAGCCGCCATATTGAATTATAGCCGCCATCTTGGATTTTTAAAACACGTGTATATTTTTATGTGACGTATATCGTTTTAAAGGCCTTGATTAATACTTTAATGTTGTGGTATTTATTTATTTTTAAAATTTTTTGTACGGGTACATTTGTACCGATTTGTACTTTTGGTTCAGGTTAAGAAGGTGAAATAATTTTTTTAAATTTTATTTTTACATTTATTAGAATTCATTAGCCTAAATAATGATCTTATACATGGTTTGATTTTTAAATATATTTTTGGTACCTATGGGTACACGGGTACAAATATGCTTTTAAACACAAAACCTACTTTCATGTATATCGTTGAAAAACTCTTGAATAGGCCTTTTAACCCTAGAACGCTAACCATATTTTTTAACCTCTTAAGACTAACCTTGAGTCATATTGACTCCCAAATCTATTATACCCAGTTTTATTAAAATATAAAGGCCTAATATGTACAATATTTTTTTAACACGTTTTAGTGCTAGTATATAATAATTTCAAGATAAAAAGAACTTTTTATATAATACATTTTTAAATTTTCTGTTGAATAGTATGTAATGTTGATTATATAATTGTTATTGTTATATCATATATAATGTTAGTGAAAAAAAAAAATAGTTCCGAATTTATTTACTTCACATAAATGACAACCATCTAGAGAGCTGATCTTAAACCTATAAAAGGACAAATCTTTGCACAACGGATCTCCCTAACACCAAATCTAAACCGTGCCATCGATATATTTGATATAATATAAATAATATAATCGATATATTTCCTGTTTTGCTGTCATTCAAAGTTTATCTCTTATTTTTTAAAATTACAAATTTGAAACCCGTCAAAATGAAGATTACGTAAATATGGGACATGGCAAAACAAATAAAATAACTTGCGGATTTTTTCCGAACTAACTTTCCATACAGCAAAATTTGCTGAAAACCAATTAAATTCTGCTGAAAGATGGCTAAAAGTATTCTAATATTGGATTGTCATCGTGTTCTGAGCTATGCTCAATGTTTCAAATGTCTAGCTATTCGGGAAGTTAGTTAGAAATCGATTGCCAGATTTGTACCGGACAAACAAACAAACAAGAAAGCAAGCTAATAAAAAGAAGTAAAAAATTGTGGTTAGACAAATATAAATATTTTAGCTTGAACAACTTGTGTTTCATTCAAGTGTTAATTTTCAAATAGTGTTAACACCCAAACAGTTGTCTTATTCTTTATTTAATCTTCAACTTTTTCCCCCCTTTATTTATTTTCCTCCCTCAAGAGGTTGTTTTTTAATTAGCACCTGCCATGAGTCCAAACTTGGAGGCGCCAACTCTTTGGCCCTCCGTCTAGCTAAACAATTAATGAGGGTGAGGGCATGATACTACAATAAACTTATCAAAGTCTTGAACAGAAAAGCAGTGATGTAACTTTATTAAAAGAATAGAAGAAATAAAGTCGCCCTTCCAAAACTAATTTTATTATATAAAGTCAGATTTCTATAACAGATATTCTGTTTAGTTGTTAAAAAGAAAAGATACGAGATAGACTAGGAAACGAAGATAAAAAAAAAAGGAAGGTTTAGATTGTGTTCAAGATGAAGGTCAGATTTGAATCTCTATCTGAACTCATACGTTGATCTCTTTCGCTATCTTCTCATCTCCAGCTTCACTGATAATCGACATGTGTGTTAATTTTGGTGGGGAAGAATATTTTTCTTCATTCCTAATTAAGTACTGTTAATAGTCCAGGAGATAGTGTGCAAAAAAGTGTCTGACTAACATCAAGCTAGAATTTTGTGTATAAGTAAATCATTTGTTGCCTTTTAAGAATATGTGGTCGGCTAAGTTCATCTACAGAACATAGCTTGGCAATAGGCATTTGAAAAAAACAAACCGGTGGAGAGCAGCCATGTCCCGCCCTTTTTGGTAGACAATGTGATTTTCATGATCCTGAGTAGGAACTTAGTTAGTAGACCAATAATCAAGTTGATGACAGTTTGTCACTTAATAGGTTAGTTAATCAAATAATACTCCAAATCAAAGAGGTCGCCTATTAAGTGACAAATTACCATCGACTTGATTTTTGGTCTACTAACTAAGTTAGCACTCAGGATCATGAAAATCACATTATCCACCAAATGGGCGGGACGTGGCTGCTCCCCACCGTTTTTTTTTTTTTTTTTTTTTTTTTTTTTAAATGCCTATTGCCAAGCTCTGTAGATGAAATTAGCCAACCATATTGTCCCCCTTATGCCAGAACCATGAATGTGCAGATTGCACATTGTTGGGAAATGGCGTTTTAAATTTTATGATCCATATTCAGCATTCTATTTCATAATTCAGCTATTCTATTTTTATTAATTTTTTTATGTACAGCAACATGGTATTGGGCTTATTAGTCAGACGATTTTATTTGGCCCTCGCACCCCCCCCCCCCCCCCCCCTCTTCCTGAAAATGCTCATTTATTGTTTCAGTATTTCATCTGACATTCATCAAACTGCCATAGCCAATAACAGCTGATACGAAGCAGGCACGAATTCGCGGTTCTGGCACATCATAGATTATAAAACAACAAGTACAAATAGCTAATAAACCCAGAATATGGAAATTTGCACATACATGGTTCTGGCATAAGGGTGACAAATATATTCTTAAAAGGCACCAAAACATTTACTTATACACAAAATTCTAGCTTGATGTTAGTCAGACACTATTTTGCACGCTATCTCCTTGACTAAAAGAATGTATTCAGAATTATTATGAACCATAATCCACATCAGAGGATTACAGCCCATGGATTGCACATGGCAATTAAATATGTCCTAAGTCCTAAGGGTGATATTATATAAATAATTGGTTGTTTTGACTGAGATTATGTGGTACCATTTCATAATTATGACTAGAGAGGTTAATAAAAAGTAACACAACAATATTGTCACCAAAATTTAATAGATATTTAATAAAGTGGCATGATTCTGATTTTGATAGAGTAGTACACTAATCAAACCACCGCTATGAAAGGTGGCTGATTGATCCTAAAGTGTTTTTCCTTCAACACAGTTAGAAAAATAGAATAAATATACTCTTTGAATATTTCTCTATTCCTCTTTAAAGGAAAACCTTTGCAAAATTCATTATTTTAATTCTTTTAAGAAACAACTGATAATTCTAAACGTTAACAAAGATTTATTTTTTGCCTAAAAAATTAAATGCTGCATTCGTGTCCAATATTTTTACTTAAAATATTAATTATAAGAATACAGATCATGAGAAATGGTCAATTGTCAATTGTAATTTATTTTACTTACAACAATATTTGTTTAATGTTCCCAACATATTCAATACTAAATTATATAGCTTGGATGTTAATTTTAATTACTGGTTAAAGGCACATTCACACTTTGCCAATACTCGCCAAGTAAAAAGGCCAAACGACACTGCCAATAGAGAGTGGATGTTTTTGGAAAAATAGTGCTGCAAGTGGCATGCCAACCCAAATCTGACGAATGAGGGTTTGGATCAAAGAAAACTACATCGCAAGTGAAGTGGGAATGTGCCAATTGAACTCAATTAAATCCCAAATGTAATTAATTTATTCTATTTACAGACATAAAGCCAGATACAGGTGCAGTCAATTGATTTTATGATGCAGACGCAACTAGCTGTGCCATTTGAACTTGGCATATATTATATTAGGTGTGCATACACCTTGATCCAGTACAGTCTTCTCTTAGAATTAGTCTTGGCAATCTTTCATATCTTCTTAAGTCTCGTGTGAGCGTGGTCTGATAGAGACATGAGGAGGCGTGGACCCCTGATAGGGCTTAATCTGTTTTATATGCCCACACAACAGATAAAATAAATATAAACTTGAAATCATTTTAGCAAAATATTATTGAGCTGAGCGAAGCGAAGCTCTTATACTACACTTTGCATTTGTTTGGACGCATACTCCTCCTGAACGGCTGAACCAATCAGCACAAAATTCGGCATGGTCAATGTGACCAACCACAGGAAGGATAAATCTGAAATGGCCAAAATTGGTTCACAGGGGTACGGGGTACAGGGTACAAATGTTAAAATAGTATGATGTAGGTCGTTGGAAAGCTCTTTAAGAGTACAGTTATTGTTATTTTTTTCACTTTTGTCATATTTTCATTTAAGAGGGGGGTAAAATAGAAAAACAGAAAAAATGCTATTTAATTAAAAATTAGAAATACAGTAGAACCTTGATAAGAAGTGTCTCAAGGGGATTAGGGAAACAGACTTGTTATCGAGGTGCTCTTTTTGTTGAGGGTTGTGTTATCAAGGTTATTTTGGCTATCAGTTGTGTTATCGAGGTTAATGGGCGAGGTTTACAAGTCTTGACTTGTGCAAGGTCGACCCATTCCTGTATAGAGTCACGTTATAGAGGTTGACTTCTCAAAACGACTTGTTATAGAGGTTCTGAGTTAGGTTGTGAATTGGAAAAAATCCGTGTTATTGGGGTTGTTTGGATAATAATAGTCGCGTTATGGAGGTTAATTTAACATTCTGTGTTATGGCAATCTCAAGGGGATTTGAAAATTGCACTTGTAATTGAGGTTGTTGTGTTATTGAGGATCGTGTAGGTGTAAGCGAGGTTCTACTATATAACTATTTTTGATCCGATTTCAGCTGTTTATAAATAAAAATGTTTATTGTTTAAGATTAAAATGCACGCGCAGCTCAATATTGCAAGCAGAAAACTACATTGCACACCTAGTAAAACATATAAATTGGTTATATTATTTATTTTTTTAAATTATAAAATACCGTTGTTTAGTCTCATAATTTGCAAGCACAAAATCAGTCAGTCTCAATTATAATTTTCATATTTTTACTTTTTTCTGTTTATTTTTATTATTTTATTTTTAAATACAGATACCATATTAATTCATTTTGGATTTTATGTATAGATTTTACTAAAATTAGCGTAATTATAAAATTTAAGTGAAAGTGGCGTGGGTTCCCTGTCAGGTCAGTATGAGCACACAATTGAAGTATAATCACGCACGATGTCAAACAGTGATAAAAGCAAGAAATGTAGCTAGAAAAATCCATATCTTCCAATCACTCCCATTTCTATCTAAATTTCACAGTTTTATCTCTAATTTAGGCCTTCAGGACCCCAATGTTCCCCAGGGTTAAGTAAATTAAACAGCTGTTAACCCAATCAAAGATCAATCCACCAATAATATTTTTACAATTTAGCTGCCCAACTAATAACCTATTTAATTGAGCAATCTAATCAATCATTATTCTGATTATGATGGGCTTGACCAGTGGCGTAGCTAGGGCTTTGGGGGCCCCCCCTGCAAGAACCCCAATGCAAGAAAAAAAATCTCTTGCCGTTTAGAACTGGGGGCCCTCTCGTTGTTGATTTGGGGGCCCCCTGACGGTGGGGGCCCTCCCGCAATGTGGGCCCGTGCGGGCCCATAGTTACGCCACTGGGCTTGACCCGTGGTTTAGTCACCTGCTTCTGCACGCGACTCGTGGAGGGTGGGGCTTTTCTGGGGGGCACTAAAGGAGAAGTGGACTTTTTCCTTACTGGTGGGGTTGGGTCAGCTTGGACTGGGTTAGCTACTTTATGGGTCATGAGCTTGTAAGCACCCTTAAGCTCTCCTTCTACCCTAGCAAATGCAACTTGGGACCTAACACTAGATACCAGTTCAAGTACAGCGTTAGTATCGTCTTTTGCTGGTTTTGTCCGTCTTTTCGTAATTTCGACCAGGCCTAACATACGTACCATAGCGTCGAGTCTTGACAAAGTGTCACTTAATTGAGTAGGGATGTCCTGGTCCGTACTTTCCGGGGATCCCCTGCTTGCTCTCTTTGTCCTTGACAATGCGCCTCAGGGGTGTTGGCTGGCTGCTGTGGAACTGCTTCCATCTTTTCCACAAAAGAAAAACCACAAGGAGAAAAACCGCAGAGTCCCAAAACGCGAGAAATTATTCTAAGTCGCCGTAGCCGCTCGGACTGGCAGAGTCCAAAAACTGGGTCAGGCCACTGAACTGATCGGCCACGTGCCTCTACTATCGACGTGTATCCGGTCTCCCTCCAGACACAAAGTTCCTACGAATCTTCTTAGAGTTTCAAAAATCAATAACTCTGTCCCCGAACGTCCCCCTGCGTTCAGGCAGGGATCAAAATTTACAAGATAACGAAACGCAAATTTTGAACGCAACCAAATCTTAGCACCCAGAGACAATTTTAGACCCCTTCCTCCCAAAAAATGTAGGATAAGACAGTAGAGTTGAATTTTATGACCAGATCTCATGACCATCTTATTAGACCACCACAGTCTTCAACTTTTTACTAAAAAAAATTCTAAAAGTACTTCTTTAAGATAAATAAAAACTATAGATAGAGGGTATAGAGGGGGAGATTTATTAATCTCCTTTAAGCCAAATTCCTTTATCTACAGTTTTTAATATTTGTATTGTTTTTTATTGGGTTTGAAATGATGTTATGCTCAGACTAATACAGATTTTAATTATAATTTATAGATTTATATAAAACTTATTTGAATTTCAGAGCAGAAGTTCTTCAAGGTATTTTTCAAATTCATCTTCTCTGGACAACGTTTCAGGTTCTTCGAGAGGTTGCTTCCAGATGTCATCGTCGGTAGGTTGTGACTCATTGTCTTGTGGTAGCGACGTAGTCTCAGAGGAGTCTAAGTCGCTACTAGGTGCCGCTACTTGATACTCAGGGTCGCTTCTCGACGAGGAAGGGCTACGAGTCTTGTGAAGTCGTTTTCCACTCTTATCTCCTTTACGACCTCTCTTAACTTCTTTTCGCTTGTGGTGATAGTTAAGTTTATCTGAACATTTGCAGCACAGCCCTGAAATCAATCAAATTTAGATTAAAAAGAAGCGACAACAGTTCTAGAATAAGAATCTATTTATTTAAAGAAGAGTGTCTGTATGTATGTATGTCCTTTATTCAAATCCACAATGTTATGGCGATCTTGATGAAAATTTGCACACTTGACCTTAGAAGCAAGGGAAGGATACTGTCTACATGAGATTTCAAAATTCCAAAATTAAATTAAAAAAATTAAGGTTTATAAGGTTTGTAACATAACAATTTTTTTTAGGAATCTACTTCTTCATTGTTATTTTAGTCACTTAGGTCTTAAATTTTGTAAAAGAAAACCTGGGCTGCGCCGGGTACTTCAGCTAGTATATTGATAAAAAATTAAACAAACTGTTTTTGTATATATTTATATATATATATATATATATATATATATATATATATATATATATATTTATATTTGTATCTTACAGTTTAACTTTGCCACTTCAATATTATGGGGTATATATAGAAAATAAAAGTTGTAGTGATGTATTATCTAAGGCAGAACTTTAGGCATTCTAACAACCTTAGTTATAAAATGAGTATCATCCTACTGGGGTACTTGGTACTTCAAGTAGGAGAGCAGTTTGCTTTCAATCATGGGAGAGGTCACTCTCACCGCACAGCTCTGCGTTCAATTCCCAGACAGGGCCCATTTTTTAAACAAGGCTGGAAAACCATGGTTGATACTCTCAGGTGGTTTGATAAAAATGAATCAAACGAGACCAGAGTTTTGTGAAGACATGCTGCTAATTTAGAAGTTTATGCTATTCTTGCATGCACTCAGACCATTCAGAGAAGGTTAATAACTAAAGAAGGTAGATACATATCTGTTCTGACAGTCAGGAAATCAAATTACTGACTTCGCTAAATACACATCCAAATTAGTTTAAGAATGTAAGCAAACTCTAGGAGGTTCTTTCTGAAAGAAACAAAGTTCATTTGCTTTGGGTTCCAAAACAAAAAGGAATTGAGGGCAACGAATATGCAGATCAGACGAGTAGTTTTTAAGATATGTTGGTTCGCAAAAATTAAGCGACAGACAAGGAACCAAAACTGTTCCCTGAAGTCTGAAACAGATTTCTGTCTTGGAATTTTTGAAATCAGAGACATAAAATATTTTAGTTCTTCAGAACGATTATATAGCTTCCGTTACCTTCGGTAAGCTCAGAAGCAAAACAAAATCTTACATAACCTTTCCATAGGTTACCTAAATACCAAAACACATTAGGTTTGTTCCAACCAAGCAGTGAACTGAGCCATGGATTGTCATGGGCATACTCAGTTGATAAAAGCCACTCCAGCCCGACGATGATGTTTATTATAGTACAAAGGAACCATCTGCACATAAAACCTGTCCTAAACAATCCGTGGGACAGTGGCGGATCCAGGGGGGGGGGGGGGGGGGGGGGCAAAGGGGACAAGTGCCCCCCCCCCCCCCCCCATGAGATGAGGGTACCTGAGAGACAGTAATATACAAAATTCTTTTGAATGTCCTGATAATATGTACACTTGTTTCTTTCTATAAAACAGGTAACAACAATATCCACGCTTGAGAAAATTTATATGATGCCCACGGGGGTGGGGAGGCAAGAGAGGGCAATTGCCAAGAGGCCCGGGGCGGCCCTGGGTTTTTTTACAACCAAAAAGGCAAGAAGGATATTGTGATCAGTGGCGTAACTACGGGCCCTACATCCAAAAAAAAAACATGAAACTTATATTTTTGTACCAATGTCGATGGGGGCCCCTTTAGAGCATATAATAAAATCTAACTTGGAATAATACTTCTACGCCATTGTCAGGGGGCCCCATTCAGTTGAAAACGCATTTTTTTTCATTTTTGTTTTGGCGAGGAGCCCCCTGCCTATGCCTTAGCTACGCCACTGAATGTAATTAACTTAAAATTATTCCTAATGTGTCATGAGTATGGAATTTTGAATTCTTGTGTTTCATTTAGTTACTCAGATTTTTGTGCTGTTTTCATCTTATTCAATATGGTCAATGTTAATTTACAGGAGAGAAACTGACAGATATCATATTAACAAACTGATATTAAACTTTTACATTTTTACTTGTAATGCATTTTTTTTAAAAATAAAATGTGTTATTTAACTATTTATATTTGCTTACTCTTAATCTCATTATTTTAGCAAACAATTTATTATACTAAGTGTAAAAGAAGATTTTTTAATGAAACTTATCAGCTACAAAACGACTTAATTATGTAAGTGTTTTTTTAGCCCATCTTAGTTAAACACCAAAATTCATCCCCACCAAACATCTTTTCCTGTAAGGACAAACTTTCCCCCAGAAACCCTTACAACTCATCTTTTTGCACTTAAATTTTAAAAAATTCTCCGGGGGAGGTCCTGGGAAATTAGGTCCTGGATCCGCCACTGCCGTGTGACAATGTAAAGGATGCTACAATACAAATAAGGGGGTTGGAACAAACCTTTAGTAAATACAATAATAAAAATAATTACTATATTATAACATAGTTACTTAGTTTGACTAGTGCATTTCTCTTCTCTCCGTGTTCAATATAAGCAAAATTGACTTCCCAAGATCTTAGATCTTGCTTCTCCAAACAGTTCTTGGATCCACAGACAAACTGGCCTTTCCCTGATATCATCTCTGCTTCCGTCTGCCACCTCATAGCAAACTAATCAACAACACAACCATTTCAACACATTCATCTTCACTTGTTTCTAAACAAACTAGACGTAACAAAATATTTATAAAGTTGAATAAGTATAGAATACAACTATGTATATCAAATTAAAGTTTTGTCTGTACATTGGTACAGAATTGAAAAATGTTTGGATAGGCTTGGTTTAATCGAAAAATATTGAGTAGAACCAAAGTTATTAACAATTAAAAAAAATGTATAAAAAAAAAATAACCCTAAAAAAATTAGGTTGACTAAGTAAGTACATATTTAGTGACAAAACCCACTGACTCGCCTAATAAAAATGTTTGGGAACTTCTAAACCACCTAGAGACTCGCAGCTTTTTGGGTTTGGTCAGAAATTGGCCCAAGCCAACTAGAAAATATTCCCCCCCCCTCCCCTTAAAAAAATTAAAGATGGTGGACACAACTTAAAAGTTTTTTTTGGAGGCTTGTTTTGATAAGTTGTATCGGAAAGCAGATTGCACCAGCAGTAACTGATTTTAAAAGATCTACAACTTTGGTCCTATGACTTTTTGTCGTAACTCCATCGGTTCTACCTTAAATAGAACTAAATTTGATTTTTTTTTTTTTTTTTTTTAATTTTTGACTTAGATCTCTTATGGCGTCTGCAATTGTCGACCGATTTAATTTCTGATTGGGGAGCTTAAACCTCACACTAATTCTCTTTAAATCGATTATTCAATGTTTTATTAATTTGTACTAGAACTAGAGTTATTAAATATTTACTGGTGCAACTGCTGTATTGAGAGATGAGACTGGTAATTAAATTAAGGCACCAATGGTTGATGATTGTTCAATGACTTCCCAGTCTAATTGGTTTTGACTACCTTTATTTTCTCACTTATCATATCTTTTTTAGCATTGTTATTTCTTACTATATTATTGCTTCCGAGCTTACCGAAGGTAACGGAAGCATTGTGTTCACTTTTGAGAATGAAAAACTTTTATGTCTCCGATTTTAAAAATTCCAAGAAGTCCGTTTCAGACATCAGGGAACATTTTTGGTCTCAAGTTTGCCTGTCTGTCTGTCGGTCTGTGTGTCCGCGAATTCTGAAACGTGTGATGATAACTTGTGTAAAAGTTGACTGACTTAGTTGAAATTTGGTACACATGTTCATTTTACCAATGCCCAGGACGAGTTCATTGGACAACGTTATCTGTCCAAGCGTTCACGCGCAACGCTCGCATAAGCGTAAGCTTCAAATTTAAAATTGGAATTTTAGGACAGGAAAAAATTCTAACTTTATCTATTTAATGAGACAGACAACTTTTTAAATATTTTTTTTTTTAGTAAAACGAACACCAACACTGCTACGAAGTGATAAAGATCGCTAAAATATCTTACGTTCTAACGTAACTATTTTACTAAAACTTCATACACATCGTCTAAAGTACAATTGAAACTGGCATGTAAAATTTCAACCTGATACAAGCAGCAGTTTTTTTACAGTGTCGTAATATAATTTACAATTTTTTAAAAGTTGATGTCCGAAGTGTGGTGTTTTTATTTAGTAAGGTGGAATATTAAGAATGTAGAGTGATTCCCCCACTACAATATTTCGCTTTGGTATCCTTGCATGCGCAATCCCAACTCTTCTTTCTTTCCATCTCTCTCTCACTCTATACTCTCTCACTCTTACTCCTTCTTCCTGTCAAACTCGCTATTTACACACAAAACAGCGCTTTATTTTCAATTATTGTTTTTTATCATTGAAAAAAGTATTCGTATATTATTTAAAATGGAAAGTTCACCAAGAGAATCGTTAGAAATTGACAGTGTTGACTGTGTTAAATTATTAAGCAGTAAAACGGTAAATGTGTAAGTATAAATTGATGTAATAAAATAATATTGCTCATAAGCGTATCAAGGAATTTGGGAGTTTTATGTAATAATTTTACTAATAATAATTTTTTTTATTGAGTCAAAAATATTTATTGGAACGAGTAGTTAGCAACGTAGATAAGTACTTAGCAGTGTGATTTTATATTTAATGAAGAATGTAAGGAACTTATGTAAGGAAGAGTATTATATTCTTAATATTGGAATGAATTATTTACAATATAGTCCTGATTCTATTTCTAGAAGGCATGGAAACAAAACTATTTAGGAATTTCATTTGACTGCTAGGCCAACATGATAATAGGAAACATAGCGTGAGCGTAGGATACCTAGCATGAGCTTCACACAGGGTGACGGCTAGTTAAAAATAAAAGGGTACTACAATTGACCATCTTAAATAATTTGTAGATAGCGCCATGAAAAAAAAAAATGGAGAAATAATCAAAGACAGTTTACTTCTCAAAGAATAGTGAAATAAAACCATACACATACATTGGTTACATTGAAGGGGCATTTAAGCATCTCTAACAGCATCTGAGTTAGTAGGCTACAGTCTGTCCGAAATAAGTTTTAGTGTGTTGGCAGCACTGAAAAGTCAAAAAAGGGTAGAGAGCCAATGAGAGCTCAGGATTTTAAGATCCTGAATTCTCATTGGCTCCAATCCCCAATTTCTTTTTCTTTCCTATGCTGTGAACACACTAATAGACTGTAGCCTATTTGTTCAACAAAAAACAAGTAGCCAATAAGAGGTTTTGCAAGTTCCAACTCTTAAGCCGTGCTTACAATGGCACGATTAGCAACTGTGTTTGCAAAACAATTGTAATTGAAAATTTGGTTGGTAACATTTACTCTGGTGACAAAAATTTGCATGCAACATCATCCCCAAACATTTATAAGCAGAAAATTTAGTGATTGATTATTGACCATGTCAGTGGCAGAACTGAGAGATATTAGGGACTTGTTGCTAAAAGAGTAAAACACATTCTTTTTCAGGAACTTTCTACAATGTTCTAAATCATCTTTTGATCTTTACCGCTTTCTTCAGGAAACAAGAAACATGTTTATAAACATCAATTTCCTGTTCAGGGTACAGTAGAACCCCCCCCCCCCCCCCCATATCCGACCTTGGGAAATCCGACCATAACACCCCTTGGTTTTTTAAAAAAAGTTTAATCTGACACGACCAAACTTCCCCCTTATTATATTGAGTTATAAAATGGTAAAAGCAGCTAGTCGGGTCTTTGTTATCGTACTGATACTGATCGCTAGACTTCATACTTTTTTTTTTCTTTAGTACGTACTTATTATCGTGCGTCATTCTATATTTACAAGCGCCAGTGTTAAGCTATATTTTTAGTGAATATGGAGGCTGAACTGAAACAAAAACGGGTTGTGTGTACAGTACTGTAGGAGTTAGATATTCTTTAATGGCTTGACAAAGGTGAGTCCGTTCTAAAACTAGCTTCAGAGTTAGCAGTTGGTGTAACAACAATTAAAGATTGGAAAAAGGGTCTGAAACACTTGGAAGCGTATTCCTCAACTGGATTAATATGAATATTCTTATAATATATTCAGAATAGAGCGCGTAAGTTCATTTTTAATAATTAAGATTTAATTTTTACACTGAAAAATCCCTTTTCTTTGTTCCTCGGATTATCTTACCTTTTACGTGTCCCAACCATGCTCCGGTCCCGTAGGTGACGGATATGGGGGGTGCTACTATACTTGTAAATTAGAAGCCTTCCCGAGTATAACCAGTACAACCATACCCCAGTGTATTAAATATATCAATGGTCCTATGTATCGATATTGTTTCGTGCGGAAGGTTCCTTGCTCACGCTATAACGTTGTTGTTTCTTCTTGATAGTGTCATTTTTTAGTTTAAAATATTGTTATAGTTCTTTATTTCATTCCATTTTTTATTTACATTTAAATTTAGAACCTCAGAAAGGTATTTAGAAGTGTCTGTGATGAGAAGACTGCTGTGGAATTCTTTCAATAATACGGCACCATTATTACCTGTAAAGATTCGGAGTGCAGAGACTCTAATCCCTGTAATAAAGGAAAGGATATTGCCAGGGAGCATAATTTTTATCAGATTGTTGGAAGGCTTATTCCAACCTGGTAAAGGAATGTTATCAACACTCTACGGTGAACCATTCCTATAACTTTGTGGATCAGATCACTTTGTGTAACACCCAAAAAGGGGAACGATTGTAGGGATTGTTAAAATAGGGGAATAAAAGAAGGAGAGGAATAGAGACTTCATAGAATATGGGGAGGAATGAAATAGGGAATGATGATCCATTTGAAGCTATACTTAAAAAAATTAATGCATTTCAGAATGAAACATTTTAAAATAATAATAACTAGGGGGCTCTGCCCCCTACTCGCTTCGCTCGTCAACCCCTGAAAAGACGTTGTAGCGGCCGCTGCGCGGCCGACATGGTATGAGAAGGGAAGTAGTATAGTTATGGAATATAAGAAGGGAAGTAATAAAGTGGCTGAGGTATAGTGGGGGAAGGCGCAACTACTATTTACTTTCCTTTTCTCGCTGACAATCTAATATACCTACTCTAAATTTCTGCCTTACAGGCTTTCCTCTTCTCGGACGAATATATATCTCCCTCACTCTGTCTACACAGCTGGTATTATGTCACTCTCAAGCTCCCCCTTTTTTCCCCGGACTCATCCCTCTTCTAGAGGGGTATCTCCTAACGCACTCTACACTCAGTTAAGTATGTCACTGTCACTGTCACTGAACTTGTTTGTTTACAAAACTTTTTTAATAATATAGATAGATATTATGGTTATATATTAAACAGGGCTGCAAACTGGTTGTAAGGTCAAATTTACTGACTTCACAGACTAATTATGTGAAAATACTGACTAAATACCTACTAACATCAATCCTTATTTTTTTTAAAAAAAAAAGGCAAATCAAATAATTAATTCATTATTTTTAAAATTGGCCACCCTTCTCCTCACTGAGCAGCTGTAAAAATTGAAATTTGATCTTTGATTAAGAAACGCGATAAATAGGTAATGCTGAGGAATCAAGTGCTAGAAAATATATAAGAACAAAGATACATCCGCTTTCGTGTCAATTTTTAACAGAGTACGATTTTATTATATATCGTAGATTTCATTAGGTTAGTTTTATATTTTGGGATAAATGTGAGGAGATATTTAACAAATGCTGGCCATTGTTCTAAAAGTAGTTTGCCAGCTTGCTCCAAGGATAACCATCCTGACAACACATGCTTAATAAAATTATGACTGGGCAAATTTAGGCCTTTTTGAACTTCAGTGAAATCTTCCAACCTAGACGGCAAACCATTAAAAAAATCGTTAATTTTGAAAAATATATTTGATTCATGATCTCCAAGTACTTCCATGCCTTGTTTAAATGTATTGTGTAAAACATGAATGTTACAGGTTCCAACGCCACCATAGTTTTTCTTTTTTAAAAAATCAGATATTTGGTCATACATTTTGTTACAGCTTTGTTTATATTTGGTCCATCATTACTAAGCATAAGCAATTTAGCTCGTGGCAATTTAATGCCTCACATAACTTGCCAAATAAATCTTGAGCAATTACTGAGCCAATAAAAAAATGTTTTCCAAATGTCGTTTAACAATCCTTTCAGTTGATTCCCACCAATTCCTAACAGTTATTTGCAACTCTTTATAGGATCTTTATAGGATGCAGCATTGTTAGTTTCGTCGTAACAAGGTGTAAAGTAACAATTATCCATTTCACTTAACATCAAGGTCGTAAAGTACACTTTCCCATTTTTCATAAAACCCTTCGTACACTTTACATAAAGTAAAGAAAAAACATAAAAATTCAATAATTAATGCCACCTACAATAAAAAACAAATTTAAATTTATTTAAAGAAGAGTGGTGCTGTTAGATAGTAGCTGCTGAAAGCTATGAAAACTCTACACAAGCAATGTGCCACATCCATACTCAGGCAGCACCAAAACTGGCCCTCAGTTTCCCAGGCCTTTCAAGGTGTAAAAAACTGACTTTACTGACCAATTTCAATGAAATGCTGACCTAATACAGACTTTAATCAAAATACAGACTATTACTGACTTTACTGACTAGTTTGCAGCCCTGATTAAATGTATGTTGGTTATATATGATAAAAAAATAATTTGATTAAAAAAACATTTTTAAAAACAAGCTTTTATTTGTATTCTTCTCATGCTTAAAAAATAACTAGTCCACCATATTGCATTTTAAATTGCTTCACTTAGCTAACCATACTAAAACGTGCAAGCAAAATTTCAATTCACTTTAGCCGAAGAGTCAACTCTGACAAAGTAGGAAAATTGAAAACAGACAGCCAATTGGTATGGCACATAGCTTCCTCGCATCCTATCACGTACATTATTAATTTTATATTTTATGCATTTACAAGCCATTATTGTTTAATTGTTTTCTCCGTTTTTTTAATCTGTCAAAATTATTTTGATTTTATACTTGAATTAAAGTATCAATTAAGCAAAAGTTAAAGACGCAGACGGTTCAAAGTAATCTGGGGCTATCTGCGGGCTACTTTCGATAAACTATAAAAATTTCATACAAGTCAGATAAGTAATTTTGAAGCTATAGGTGTAAATTAATGTATGTTTGTGTGCATGTGAACGAGAAAGAAATGAGGGCAGAAGGTTAAAAGGACCAACAATGAGCTACTCATGACCTACCACCCGAATTTCATTAAAATTGGATGTGTAGTTTTAAAGATACATTGATTCGCAAAAATTGACACGGAACCAAAAATGATCCCTGATGTCTGAACAGTCTGAAACGGATTTCTGTCTTGGAATTTTTGAAATCGAAGACCTAAAAATTTTTAGTTCTTCAGAACGATCACATAGCTTCCGTTACCTTCGGTAAGCTCGGAAGCAAAAAGGCCAGAGGAACCAATGAGAGCTCTAGATTTTGTTATGATGTCAAATCTTGAACTATCATTGGCTAGATTTTCATACGCTGCCAGAGCTGACTCTCATCTTAAGCCAATTGTAAACACACTGTTTAAAAATATGATTTTTGTTGCTAAAGTAAAGACGTCTTTAGAGAATCGAGGGAACAAATGAACGCACCTTGTTTTCCTTGTATCTGGAGAGATCGGATATGCAGTACTCCTTGAAGAGTTTGTCGTAGTACTTCCTGGCCAGCTTCTGTTCCCAGGTCGAGGCTTGGTCATCCTCTTCCCAGACGAACTTGTGATTCTCCCGGATGACATCGATGTCTCGCCTGTCCCTCGAACTTCAACACAGGATCGTACATGAACCGTTCAGTGCAACTCATCTCAAACTCCAAACTAGAAACAATCCGAAAAAAGGAAAGATACATACGTGTCACGCTGGAGCAGAGCAGTAGCTCCTCTCTTGTTCAGAACATAGTGGTTGATTAGTTTCTTGTGAAGTTCGTACGCAGTCGAGTAAACGAGATTAGGTCTTGGACCCGTTCTTCTTGTTGCCGAAGTGCAGTCTTTGTCCATTTTCCTGGGTCCTGTACATTAAATACCTCAAGAAATTGACGACGATACTTAACAATAACTCTCTAATGGCAAGTATAACATAACAGAGACGGATCGGAACCATCAACATCAACAGGCTTTTATCTTATCAAATCAAAACGTCTGTTTGAAAAAGTTTAACTAGAGAGAGCCACTGTCTACGTCTAACCGGTCAACCTCTCGGTCGACCGGCGGTTTGTTGTGGTTAGTGTCATGGCGGCATGAAATCATTTTTGTTTCCGAACGGGAACGGGCAGCGGTCGACCGAAAAGGATATAAACAAAAGAGAGGTTACAAAATTACAAATATAAATTCGTTTTTCTTTGGTGTGAGATAGAAGTAAAGCTGTGACGATTCCTCAAGTGAATAAACTATTGCAGCGGCACCCCTTTAGGTTAAATCTGTATATAGCAATCATCCCTTTCCTTTTTCCTTCTACTAAATTCTCAGATTACACGACGTTCAGCAGCATCTTCCTCCTGAAACCTTGAACTTCACTGTTTACATCGATAATATCAACTCTTCTGTGTACAAATGATACATTTATAATCTCTTAAATGTATAAAATATGCAAACGGACAGTTTAACAAATGTATATAATCTCTCATGAATGAATCAAGCAAAATTATGCCACCAAGCGATCCTCGACCGCACAGTCTCTTTCAACTCAGGCAGGGGTTCTATTTTAAATTGTCTAATACAATAACAACTATATCGGTATCCATAAAATGTTGAAAACTAGGATTGGTAACAAAGTAAATAATTATTAGGACAAAAGTAGGTCTATAATGACCTGTGGTACAAAGGAATATCACACTTTTCATCTTTCAGTTTTGATATATTGTTATTATTAGTCAAAAAAATTACCCACCAAATTCATTTTAATTTTAAAATAAAAAAGGTGAATAACAAAGTAAAAGAATGCCGAAAAAGGTCCATGTTTCACAAAAACTAAATATTAATAAAGAATTTTAAAAATTAGCAAAAAAAGACGACAATGTATTCAATGTTTAATAAAAACGTATTCAAATGTTTACAAAATAACAATGACATTTCGCTAAAAAGGTAACATGATGGTTACTAACCGGACTCACCGTATTTCGATTTCGGTCGAAGCGGTCGCGACCGAAGCGGTCGACCGCTAAAACAACCGGAGCTTTACGAACGCGGTCGGTTGTTTAGGTTGGTGTTACCGGACACACCGGTTACTTCTCGGTCGACCTGGTTAGTGTTTCCGAACGCACCCTTATTTTGGGTTTTGGGTAGAAGAGTAGGTGGATCGCCCTTTAGAAAGTGTTTCAGAAGCTCCGCTATAAATCGCTCTTACCAGTAAAAAATATTTTTCGAATTAAATTACTTGAAAAATGATTTATTTGTTATAATTATAAGATTTCATTTGTTTACAATTGGTTTTTTTCTTTTTCTTATCACATCTTGTAGTAGATCTATAATTAGTAAATTCTTTTCCCCAAAAAATTTAGTCAGTGTTGTCGGATGTGTCTGATTGCGTTATCTTGTCTAATTTCTAATCTTTGTAGTTTGTATGATGATAGTTGATAGTTAACATTTAAATAATTAATTAGTAACTTTTTAAAGTTTATTCGTGAGAAAGGCTGTTTATGTAATTAGTGATTAGTAGATATATTTAGTTAAAATCTGTTTAATTGGTGTAAGGTTGCGTTAAAGCCATGTCTAGTCACTCGATTATCGATTCGTTAGACGATTTGGAAAATAAAATCAACTTGCTTCAGAAGAGAATTATCGGTACCGAGGGTATAAGACCCGAAAACGGGCCTACTATCGAAGAGATGCTTTTCCAATCTAAAACTTGTTTAAACGAAGCCGTCTCCCCTCACAGTCACATCGTAGATCTACTGAAACGTCGCGAAGAGTTAAACAGGTATTTAGACCCGACTTTCTGGGACTCGTTCCTCGACACCGTCACCAAAGTCCAGATCATTCTGGAAGCTCAAGAAGAGCTCAGAGAAACCATCAACCAGTTGAAACAGCTCAACAGTCTTATCGACTATTCCAACACGCAAGTATTCCAAACTGTACCCGAGAGCAAAGCCGAGCTGGCCATTCTCACCAAAGACGTACTACATCTTCAAGACCAGAGTAACAAATTGAAGACGGCCGTCAAATGTCTCATGGTCAAGTACATGAACATAATTAAATATACGAACCAAGTGATGCTCCAACTCACTGTCAAAGTGGTTAAAATGGAGGATTCTTTAGAACAGGCCAAATCCTACGATTAACTCGTGAAAATCTGTCCCTCTCCCATTCTATAATCGATGTCTGTGATCACATATGGGTATATACACACTGTTATCAATGTCGACCCAGTGTTATAGACTTTATATTAAAGTCATGTTTAATACTCCATGTATTTTTTGAAAAGGCGGATTTTTCACCTTTTTAGTAACTCGTATTGTAAGAAAAAATAAATAATAATAATAGAAATGCTCCTCTTTCTTGGTAGAAATCATAGTAACACTATGTAATACAGTGCCCCTGTCCGATATCAGTTAAGACAAAGGGATATTAACTGTTTTATATTAATTAGGGAGTTCTTTAGGCACTGGGATATCATCTCTCCTGTGTATAGAAGCGATTGAATTTGATAAATGTCCTCTGTTGTCAGAAGAGCCTCAGTATTCTATAGTTTAGCCGAAATCATAATAATTTTTAACAGACATTATCAAGTAATTACCATTTTTAACAAGTCTTAAATTAATTTTTTATTGTTAACATAATATCCGGTTGATGTAGCATATCTGGGGCATCATGTATAGAAATGAATAAAAACCCACATATAATTAGTCTTTTCTGTAAATTGATAAAAAATGCACCAATTATGGATACTTCTTCATTTCATAAGTTTTATTGTAATACATTTTCCATCTTCTGTCCCTTATTTTGAGATACAGCTTGCATACAGGTCAATTTTGCAAATCTTAGGGGTATGTATCTGTCGTAGGCTTCGAAGTAGCGTATCTGGTTTTTCGAGAGAGTATGAAATGAAAAAGTATCCATAAATAATGCAATTTTTAATACAGTAGAGTCCCGCTAATCCGAAAATCTGCTTAATCCGAACAGGATTAGGCGGATTTTTCTTGGATTAGAGGGCCAGTGATAGGGATTCCTTTCAGTCTTTATTGAGAAAACCATAGGAAAAGCGCTTCGACTAATTTAACGTAAGATAAATTAGATTTCTAGAAGGTTTTCTAGAATTCGTTATTTTTAAATTAGGATATTATTGCCTGCTAAAGTCAATATATGACATTAATTTACAAAAATCTGCCTAATCCGAATTTTCGCTAATCCGAACTGGGTTCGGTCACAATTAGTTCGGATTAGCGGGACTCTACTGTGTATAGGGAACACTTTCATTATATTTATATGCATTATTTTTTATTTCTACTCATGATGCCCCAGATACGCTACATCAATCTAATATCCTATAAACAAATTTACCATTTTCAAAAGCATTTATTGAATTTACGTGAAATAATTCAATTTTTAATTGAATATATATTTATCAATGTGTTCTAAATAAACAATAATATGTAAGTTAAATGTTTTAAAAGCATGATAATATATTAAGTTAATTGTATTTCAATATTTGATGAACAGATTTAGAATATTTCCAAGCCTGCAACTCCATATTTTCTTTCTTTCATATTACTATTAGGACAAAGGGATAAAATCAATCTTACTCACTTACTTAAATCCTGTCCATTTTCGAGGAGCGTAGAGCAGCTATATAGATTCTCCATTAGGGATGATTTGTTGCCATTCTTTTGAATTCACTCCTGGTCTTGCCACATTAATTGATTTCTTTCTTGAATGTCCTCCTCCAAGTGTTCTTTGGTCAACCCCGTTTATGTATTCCATTGGAGGTTCCAGTCAAGTGCATCTCTTTCTAAGGCTCCCTGTGTTTTTTTTTAGAGTATACCCAGTCCAACGCCATTTTCTCTCTTCAATCCGGATTGTGTTATATAATGCTATCGGTCACTTTCCCCATCTAGCCTCCATATAGTAGGCATGATTTGACGTCGGTATAGAAAAACCTCAGTTTTGTCTTTCTAATAATCGATCGGCTCCTCTACACTGTATAAATCTGGACAACTGCTCCATTTGATTTCCTAATGCGGTTTGTGACATCTTCCTCTACTCACCTAGTCGTCATCACCTCACTTCCAAATTACACTAACGATTCAACTACCTCTATGTCATTCTCACCGATGGTCAGCCTAGTGGCAGTAAAAATACCCCTCTTGGGTTTATAAATTATAACACACCTTTGTCTAGTTTACTACGAAGATATGAAGTCATAATCTCTTCTTTGCATCTGAATCTCTAAGTTTAATCTACTCAAAACAGTGTGTTGCGTGCTTGGTTACCGTATTCTAAATCTTAGCCATATATAAAATAAATAAATAAATGAAGAGCATTGATAAAACATAACTATAGCAGGATTACAATGAGAATAAAATGTCTAACAACTCAAGTTGGGCTACCTATGTTAGAGAAAAAAATAAATCCACTGGGTTGATAATCTTAGGGTACACTTCTCTGCCAGTGCCATTTTTATTTGCCTAGTTGGCCCGACCTTCTAAACATCATAATCTCAAGCTCTCATTGGTTGTAATTCTTCTAACTTCACTCCTGGTCTTGCCGCATTAATTAATTTCTTTCTTGAATGTCCTCAAAAGCATAATACCCAAGTTTAGTTTTTAATTATTTCTATCCTTTATTTATATTCCGGTGCAATCAGAATAAACCATTTAGTAATCCCACTATAGAGAAATGGTTCGATGTTGACAAATTGCAGGATATTTAACATTTCTTACTAGTTAATGTTTTTATTCATAATTCATTTTAAAGTTATCTTCTGTAGCATAAAATACATCGAGACATCTCAGATTTTCTTAATTTTACATGATGTCCAAGGCTGTTTAAATTTCGATGATGAGAACTCTTGGGGAGCTACTCATGAATCGAGTTGATAGCATATAATTATTGTGATTTATTTATTCAAATACTTAAGTATGGTTGGATTTACCTTGATGGTGCTGTGGCCTTATCACTGATACTATTAAGATATCTAACAGTTGTTTTGAAGTAATATTATCACTTCTATCCACAGAATAAATTGAATTCCTTAGCCTAAATAAGATTTCCTTTCTGTATAAGTATTAGGCCCTCCGCACACTGGTCGACTGATTTGCAACTCGAGTTGGAAACTAGTTGCCCATGCAACTGTTCTGTGACACGCCCCGTGTAGAAGGTAGGGGTCCGCACACTGGTCGACCAAAACCAGACCAGTTTGAAATCAGTGTGCAACTGGTTGCACGAGACCGTCCTTCCCCGTTGCAAAGTGATTGCAGATATAAGTTCAAAGAAAAATACCGACAAGAATAAATGATCAAAGCTCCAAATACACACTGTGTGAAAAGAGGTCACCGACTAATCTAAAATCAGTTGCACTCGTGTGTGGACCTGGTTTTATTCTGGTTGCAAACTGTGACTATTTTGTAACTAGTTTCCAACTCGAGTTGCAAATCAGTCGACCCGTGTGCGGAGGGCCTTAGGCTATTCTTCAATGAACTGTACAGTCAAGAATTGCTTTGCACGATTCATAAAATAATTGAGAGATTACATCCCTTTTTCAAAAAATTCTCTTGAGGGAGTGCCCTCTTATCTGCAGATTTACCAAGTATCGTTATCCCTTTGTCTTAACAATTCGTTGAACAAGACCCGCGACTGAAATTTATCAATACTACTAGATGCAGCACTGCCAAGGTTACTTCAACCAAAGAGTTTTTATTCTTAAGAGTTAAGGTCTTGGAAATTATTATGTGTAAAGAGTTGTTTCTTCTGGATTTGTGTGGAACGTACTCATAGTAAGTAAGACTCAAAAACAAAATTGATTAGTTACTGATAAAAAAACACAATATTAAGCTAATATTTAAACCAGTTAGTTATCAGTTCACTAAGAACTTAACCCATTCAATGCGTAATCCAATTCATGAACCTACCTTAGTTACTGTATATATCTAAACAATTTTAAAAGTTAATTTAAAAATAAATAAAAATTAAAAAAAAAAAGTTTGGATCCACTGTGGATACAAACGTGAGCGGGCCTGACGGAGCCTTGCAAGATGGTTCTACTCGAGGTACGGAGAATAGAGCTACAGAGGGCTTGGATCCACTGTGGATCCACCCGTCAGGCGCGTTAGCACGACATGGATCCACAGTGGATCCACCCGCATTGAATGGGTTAAATGGAAATCTTTAAAATTTTGCTTAAGTGGATTTTGGGCAATGATAGGAGAACAACATAGCTAAATACTTATCACACTTGTCTCAAGTCATTTTCCCAACATTAACATATTATATTGTATTCGCATCAAGGGTACATTGGTTTGTGAGTACACAGGACCTGAATAGGTGGCTTATAGCAGTAGCATCAAGAAGAGAATTCATTTTTGACATTCAGGTTGGTCAACCTATGTGAGGGGAAAAAATAAAGCTTCTAGATGGTTATCTGGAGAGCTTCGAGTGAGATATTTGTTTTTGCCTAGTTGGCCTGACCTTCAAGAAGTCATAATTCAATGTTTCATTGGCTTCCATCGCCAGTTTTTCCATGATGTCAAAAATTAAATCTCTTGTTGATGCTACTTTAATTGCTAGATACGAGCAAGTAGTTGATCTTCCACTAGCACGAGGGTATAAAAGAAACAAAAATAAAACAAATAATGACTATGATCTATCTTATGTTTACCCGTTTATATGTATTCGTCCTGTAGGTAGGTGGATCCTTGTTAGGGTAAAGCAAATTATTTAAATTGGTTTAGGCGTTAGCAACATTTCGACATTGCCGGTCATTTTTAAGCCTATAAACAACATTTAAAAAAAAAAAACATAAGTTGACATACGTTATATTTTTTCTTTGTATGATTTTAACTTCAACGTATCGTATTTTGTTGTAATTACAATTGAAATAGAGGATGTAACATTAAAAAAATCGTTTTAACCAGGTAAAGTCTTATTTTAATTTATGATGGAAAAAATGAAAAATAGATACTTTTAAGTTAAATTGATGAAAAAATATGATAACGTATGTTAACTTATGTTTTTTTTTTTTAAATAAATGTTATTTATAGGCTTGAAAATTACCGGCAAGGTCGAAACGTTGCTAACGCCTAAACCAATGTAAAATAATTTGCTTTACCCTAACAAGGATCCACCTACCTACAGGACGAAATAATGACTAATGTTACTTTTTAAGATCGATTTTTAAAATCGTAAAATAAGCTTCATGAAAGCTCCTTAATCTCTGGTTTTTATTTACTCCCTCCCAGTTACTACAGCTCTTTTTAGGGTCCTGGCCTTCCAATTGTCTAAATCAAGTGTCCTGCAGACCCCCTAATTTCCTAAATACTTCTCCACGCCTTCCCCCTTTACTTTCTTGACCTTCCACGATTTCTTCTGTCACCTAATTTTTTGTCAAGCAGTTTCCTAGGACATCCTTTAAATTTGGCGCAGCCATCTCAATCGTCTGAATTTAATTTTAGCCACCATATCTGGGTTCAATGAATAAATGTCTTACTTCATTAATATTCCCTAATCCTCTATTGACAACCAACCACTGCACATAATATTTTTTAAATTTATTCCTTTACGAATGAAAATGTATTCCTTTTAGAAATGCGAATGTCTAAGCACTGTTGTATTGTAATATAAAATTTTGGTGTCGTATTGTTGTGTTACTTCTTATTATCTTCGTTCACCATCTTGTTAATCTTTCTTTATCGTTTACCCCTCTGAGGTTAAGATCTAATACTCCTGCCTTGCCAAATCCAACATTTTTTTAAGGTCAATCTATTAAAGAGAACAAAAATTCGGTTACATAACAGAACAAGAAAACATAAAAATCCATTTGAAGAACTCTGGTACTTTAAATTTTCACTAACAAAGTTTTATGAGCTCATCGTATGAATAAGAGTTATATATTATACCTGTTCACTGTTTTCTGTTTTTTTTTTTTTTATAAAGAGGTATTAAAAAAAGCAACTACTATTTCTGTCATTTTAAATAAATTGTACTTATTACTAAAGACTCTCTGCATGTGGACATGTTAGCGAGAGCTTTGTTTTTACAAAAAAAAAAAAAAAATGAAATTAATAAATTATGTATTATTTTGTGCGTAATTGTTTTTGTTGTGTATTAATATTTTTTAAAAAAATTATTTATTATATTTTTTACGCTTTATTACCAATAAATTGGTTATTGTTGTATTTTTCTTTTTTTTATTCCCCTCTTATTTTATTTAATATGTTTGCTTGTTCAGAATAAATTCATTACAATTTCGTGTACATAAAAGATAGTGAATTATCTATTTGATTTTTTTTATTTATTTATTTATTTTGTGTAGAAAGATTGAGTTTAAAATTCACAGTAAAACTAAAAGACGAAGGTGTAAGAAGTAAATTATGGTATGACAAATATAATGTTTAGTAGTCAATGTTATCTCTATGAATCTGAAAGCGCATTGGGGATTGGGATTACAGTTGAACCAATAAAAGAGTTAACTCGGACTCAGGGCTTCAAACTAGTCAGTAAAGTCAGTAATAGTCTGTACTTTGATGAAAGTCTGTATTAGGTCAGTATTTCATGAAATTGGTCAGTAAAGTCAGTTTTTTACACCTTGAAAAGCCTGGGAAACTGAGGGCCAGTTTTAGTGCTGCCTGGGTATGGATGTGGCACATTGCTTATTTATGTTTACAGTTTTTAAAGCTTTCATGAGCAGCTACTACTTAACAGCACTACTCTTCTTTAATTTAATTTTGTTTTTTATTGCAGGTGGCATTAATTATTCATTTTTTAAAAGTTTTTTCTTTACTTCATGTGAAGTGTAAGAAGGGTTTTATGAAAAATGGGAAAGTGTACTTTACGACCTTGATGTTAAGTGAAATGGATAATAGTTATTTTACATTTTGTTACGACTAAAATACCTATGAATGAATGAACCATTTATTAATCTACAATAGTTTTACAATAATTAGTATTAATCTATTTTTTCACATAAGATTAAATCAGCCAAGGCTGTGGTTAAAGTTCTCATGCAATGTTATTCTTATTCTATTGTTCATTTAATTATTTTAATTAATTAATTTATTTTTGTTTTAAGTTTATTTATTATTTATTCGTATTATGTATTTATTTAGACACATGCACGCATACACATATATATTTTAAGTTATTTATTTATTTTAATTATTATTTTTAGAAGTTAAGAATAATTAATCATCCCATTTGGGAGTACATAAGTCCATACGTGGCATGCATATACATTATACATTTTGCTTAACTGATATCATGCAAGTTTAATAAAAATAAATATAAAATCACAAGCAATGTACATAGTTCATCTACTTACATTCAATAATAAATAACTTAACTATCTGAATAAATTCATATTATATTTGTTTTGATACCATTATATTATTACCTTTTTATTATTTATTCATATACTAAATTAATTATGTTTTATCTCTTTGTTTTTTTGACTATTAGATTAAATTAATGTTTATAATCTATTTATTTTTATCATTTTTATTTAATATGGTAATCTTGTTTTGTTTTTTTAAATGTATACTATTATTATTATTATTATTTATATATTTATTTTTATTCTTGTGGTAGCCATGCCTCAGCATATACTATCTGCATCCTTCTCCATTCTAATCTATCCATCGCCACTCTTTTCCACGTAACACCATCACAACATTTCTTCATCTCACTGTCCCATTTCATAGAAGGTCTCCCTTTCCCTCTCTTCAGATCCCTCGGGTACCAGTCCAGTATTGTTCTGCTCCATCTTTCATCTTTGACTCTGATAAGGTGGCCAGCTCATTTCCATTTTCTTTCAAAGGCTGCTTTTTCTATGTCCTCCATGCCTGTTCTATTTCTTATCCATTGGTTCGATTTCCTTTCTCTTCTATTTATCTTAAGCATACTACGCTCCATGCCTCGTATAGCAACTCTTAATTTATCCAGGTGTTTATTTGTTAGTATCCACGTTTCAATCCTATGCTCTTCCTATAAAGAGTTGCAAATAACTGTTAGGTATTGGTCAGAATCAACTGAAAGGATTGTAACATGACATTTCCAAATAATTTTTATTGGCTCAGCTACTGTTCAAGATTTATTTGCCAAGTTATGTGAGGCATTAAATAAGGCTAAATTGCCTTGAGCTAAATTCCTTATGCTTAATAACGATGGTCCAAATGTAAACAAAGCTGTTGCAAGAGCTGAACAAATATATGATTTTTTTAAAAAAAGATAAACTATGGTGACGTGTAACATTTATGTTTTACACTTACACAGTGGATTTAAACAGGGCATGAAAGTACTCGGAGATCATGCGTCAAATCTATTTTTCCAAATCCACAATTTTTTTAATGGTTGGCCGTCAAGGTGGGAAGATTTCACTGAAGTTCACAAAGACCTAAAAATTGCCCAGTCATAAATTTATTAAGCATGTGTCGTCAAGTTGGTTATCCTTGGAGCAAGCAGGCAAATGACTTTTAGAACAATGGCCAGCATTTGTTAAATATTTCCTCACATTTATACCAAAATATAAAACTGACCTAATGAAATATAAGAACATCATTACTTCATTACACAAAAAAGCGGAAGTATCTTTGTTGTTATATATATTTTCTGGCACTTGATAATCGCGTTTCTTAATCAAAGATCAAATTTTTACAGCAGCTCAGTGGGGAGAAGGGTGGCCAATTTTAAAAATAATTCATTATAATTATTAGGGATGGGCTAAACTATTAAATCTGAGTAATAGGTGACATCGTTCCAGCTCCGACCTGGTAATAGGTACCAATACCTATTATTTTATTAATAGGTGACAAAGTAACTGTCACTGAAAGAAAGATCTGCTACCTGCTACGTTCCTATAAGGATCAGTGACCAGATCTGGTATTAGGTATCAATACCTATTATTTTATTAATAGGTGACAAAGTAACTGTCACTGAAAGTAATTTCTGCAACCTACAACGTTCCTCTAAGGATCCGTGACTAGATGAGTGACAGTGACAAGATTTAATAGTTTTAAACACTTGAATCTGAACCTCGAATGAATATTGAATATACCTGGAAGGCTCTCATCGGTCCACCATTTTTATTTTTCAATATTTTCCCTTGCTGATTTAACTCTTCTCTTAACTCCGTAACTTATATATACATAATTATTTGATTTGACTTTTTTTTTTAAAGTAAGGATTAATATCAGTAATGTTAGTAGGTATTTAGTCAGTATTTTCAGATAATTAGTCAGTAAATTTGACCTTACAACCAGTTTGCAGCCCTGCGGACGCAGTCCGATGATGAATCCTACATGAGATTTACATGAGTGTGTACACTGAATATAGACCAACCATGTAATAGTTAGAGTAAAGTAGGCCAGCTATCGGCAGATTGCTTATCAGTATGATGTACTGTTTGTGAGCACTTACTCTGACTACCACATCTCTACAGGTATAGTTGTCTTAAATTTGTATTATCCTTCTCTATTAATGATCCAATTCATGTAACAGGTTATGACCATTCTATTAAAAATGAAAAACTTTTTCTGATACAAAAGTAGTTTAGGATGGAGTGTATATACTTTGCTAGCGACAATCTATCACTGTAATAAGGTTGCACCCAATATTCACCGCTTGTCTTCTTCATCATTTCTCTCCTTGGTATTTTAATAACAGCATTAATTACAGCTTTCGTTAACATTTTGTATTTCCACTGGACAAAAGCTATAAACCAGTGCAGTTTCAACGGCAACTGTGTAAGAAATCGGCCAATTACATTAGACAGTCTGTACACCAACAGGCAATCAAATAGTTTAGTATGCCTGGTGTTTGCGGATGCAACCCAATCAGACTGAACTATCTTAAGATTAAATCTTAACACACATCTTGATCCTACTGAGTAACATGGAAGGTAATCTGGAGGTTATATAAGTCTCAGTAGACAGATATTAATTTTATCAGAGTTTTCACAGGGGGAGCCTTAATGATTTTAAAATAATTATAAATTAAAGTAATTTTATTTTTGATTTTTTATTAAATTAATTGATTTTTTTATTTCACAATTCTGAAAATTATGAGTTAATTTGACAGCCCCCAGTGCAGTTTGTCCCCCCCCCCCCCGGACTTTAAAGATAAATTCCGAACTAGAAGACCTCACATGCCAAGATACAAACCCAATTTGGCAGACCTAAGTTCTTCAGTAGGCAGAACGGCTAAGCCAAAGAAATTCTTATCATAGGGGAGTTAATGCAGGACTGTTGCTGATAAGCATTTACTATCTTTTACGAGCCCATTTTTTTTAATAACTCCATAATATATTTAAACTATTTTATATTTAGTAAAATTAAAACTTAATTGCGCTTTTTTTGTAATTAGAAAGTAAAGTTATTTTAATTCAACTAACTTGTTCTTATGGTTAATATTCTTAGTTGGTGCTCAAATTTAGAAGCCAAAAGAGTATTCATTATACAGTAAAGGATTTTGATTATTTCTAATTGTACATGTTTCAATTTTTACAGTAAACTTAAACATTAAAAGTATATAAATAAACTATAATATAATCTAAAGGAAGGAAATTGGAGTCTAGATTGACTGAGGAGATTAATTAGATTAACTTCAACAAAGAAAACAATAAAAGTGAAAAAATTTTATAAATCATTTTTATTTATAAAATATAAACAATGACTACATTAAATATCTACAAATTATGTACAGAAAAAAAAATCAATAACTTATAATAATGGGAGGATTAAATTCATTATTTAATGAATTTTTTAAAAAATCTGATACTTGACTTAAATTTTTGATATTGTGGCAGATAGCAACCAGACAAATGGCAAAAATACAGTTCAGGGTTCTCAACCTCCAGTTAACCTTCAGGCTATCCATTTTGTTTGGAACCCCCTTCATGAATTCTCAAGTATATTGATCAACATGAGTTACCAGCAAAATAACCCTCTTCTGTTAGTTACCTGACTATTGATTAGCTAGATATTGATATTGCACGCATTGTATGTTATTTGCACCCGGTACTGTCAGCATTCAGTTGCAAAGTGTCAATGACAGTGACTGGCTGTCAGAGGGGAGTAAACACCGCAGGTCACTATTACCTGTTTAAAGTGTTTATTAAGGTAAGTGTTGGGAAATTTATGGATTTAGGGAAATTTAACCACTTGTTCAAGTGGAGTACTTGTTTTAGAAAAAAGTCAAAATTTATAAAGTATTGAGTTGACAAGAAAAATGTACAGTTTTAATATTATCTTGAAGAAAATGTGTTAAAATAATTGAAAGAAGAATAAAACCGTTTATTAAAAAAAAGATAATTATTTACTTTTAGTTACTTCGTAACATTTGTGGCGACCGTGACAGGACATCAGTTTTTTTAAAACAGTAAGTTAAACATTTTTTACAATGAACAAAGTAATCTTAAAGCGTACTATTGCAAGAGGTGTGGTGACTAAGTTGGTCAATTCTATTAAACGACTTCTCGAAACAGATCAACTGGATGTTGAGACAATTCAAAATAATTTTGAGTTGTTGACTGTAAAATTTGAGAGTCTGAAAATTTTAGATGAATCTATATACAATGGTATGATTGAAGAACAAGAAGTTGAAGAAGGAAGGTTGCTTGAAGAAATTCAAAGATGTGATGAATATTCAATAACCTATATTGAAATAAAAAATAAAGTTCGCAAATTGAGCATTGCAGCTGCTGAATCAGCAGAAAGTGTGGGAGGTATTCAAAACAATACAAGTGAATTAAATCTGTCAAATAAAACTGAAATTACAGAAAAAAATAAACACAGAAAATTTAAATTACCAAAAATTGAATTTGAAAAATTTAATGGTGAAGTGAAAAATTGGCTTCAATTTTGGGGGCAGTTTGAGAAGATCGATGCTGATGAAGAAATTTCAAATGACGATAAATTTCAGTACCTGTTACAAGCAACTGAACCAGGATCGCGTGCTAGAACCGTGATTGACAGTTTTCCCATTTCTGGAAAAAATTATAAAAATGCGTTAGAAACTTTAAAAGCAAGATTTGGAAGAGAAGAGTTGTTAATAGAAGTTTATACTCGCGAGTTATTAAACTTAGTTATTTTAACTTCAACTGTAAAAACTTCTATTCCCTTGGCGACTCATTATGACAAACTCGAATCTCATTTAAGAGCTTTGGATGCTATGGGTGTAACATCAGATAAGTGTGCACATATGCTGTTACCCATGGTAGAGTCGTGTCTTCCAGAAGATATACTCAGGCTGTGGCAAAGAAAGAATGCTTCGAATACAGATAATAATACCAGTAATAGGCTTCAAGATCTAATGAAGTTTGTGAGGTCTGAAGTAGAAGCTGAAGAAAAAATAGCATTAGCTAGACAAGGTTTCGGTCTGGCAGCTAGTAGTCGTGCTTCAGTAAGTTTTGAATATCGTCCTTCAACATCTGCATGCTTAGTATCTACAAAACCATGGAAGAAGTCAGGAATAGAAGAATGTGTCTTCTGTGGAAAAGGAAAAACTCACAGAAGTGTAGACTGTTTCGCTGCAAGGAAAATGACGCTAGAGGAGAAAAAAAGAATTTTACAAGAAAAGAAGCGATGTTTCCTGTGCTTTTCTGGATCACACAGTTTTGCCAAACACTGTAAAGCAGCTGTGCAGTGTTTCCTCTGTGGTAAAAGACATCAGTTGCTCATGTGTCCTGACGCTCCAAACAACAGGGATCAGTGCAACAACACTTCACTCTCATCTTCTCCGGGGGGAAGTGTAAGTAACTCAATGACTAATAATAGTAGACCCGAAGTATTCTTACAGACAGTTTTAGTTAAAGTATCTGGGTTACAGGATAAGTCATTAGTTGTTAGAGCTTTGATTGACACTGGTTCGCAAAGATCATATGTATTAGATAGTATTGCAGAGATTATAGGTTGTGAACTAGTAGGTAGGGATAAGATAAATCATTGTTTGTTTGGGGGAACTTCGACAGGTATACGTAATCATAAATGTTATAATTTATTTTTATCTAACTTAAAAAATAATTTTACTTGTAATGTTGAGGTAATGAACCAATTAGAAATTTGTGATGATGTTTTCCCGGTTAGACCAGGACCGTGGATCTCAGAATTAGAAAAATGTGGTATTACTATAGATGATGTAGATAATAAAGCAGGACCGGTAGGTTTATTATTAGGCTCAGATGTAGTAGGCAGACTGTTGACTGGTAATATAAAAGACTTAAGGAACGGGTTAGTTGCAGTAGAAACTAAACTTGGGTGGACCTTAATGGGTAAGGTACCAAAAGTACTCCAACGGGACTCGATTTCTTCTAATTTCTTAAGTATGCTATCTTGTGATGATAAAATTTCTAAGCTTACAAAAATTGATAAGTGGAAATTTATTCCTGGTATGTCAAATCCTGCAGATCTTCCATCTAGTGACTGTTCAGTTAAACAGTTAATTAAAGAAAGATGGTGGGAGGGACCAGAATGGTTAAAATTGTCACCAGAGTTTTGGCCAAATGAAAATGTAAATTACGATCAGTGTATAAATACAGTAAAAGCCGAGCTTAGCTTAGTTAATTCAGAAAAGGTTATAGATAATGATAGAATATATAATAGATATTCTAGTTTTAATAAGACTTGTAGATTAGTAGGTTGGATAAAAAGATTTAGTAAGAACTGTAAACTGGAGAAACGCAGTCGCGCAGTTACACAACTGACTGTTAGTGAACTTGAAAGTGCAGAAATGTGCATACTTAAAGTAATTCAAAAAGAAAATTTCAAAACAGTTACCAACAAAAATATTATAAGTTTAAACCCATTTTTAGATGATCAAGGGGTCATTCGAATTAAAACCAGAATAGTTAATAGAGACGATTTAGTTAACTTTCAATATCCAATCTTACTTCCAGGAAATCATAATATTTCAAAATTAATTATTAGAAACATTCATTTAAAACACTGTCATGCAGGGGTTCAAACAGTTTTAAGTATACTGCGAGAACAATATTGGGTTATTGGTGGTAGAAGAGCTATAAAAAATGTTATTAGCAATTGTTTACGGTGTAAGAGATTTTGTGTTAAGAGTTTACTACCAGCGCCAGTAGCACTTCCTCGTAATAGGGTGAACGATTGTTCTCCATTTGAAGTCACCGGGGTAGATTACGCTGGTCCGATTCAGTTGAAAAAAGGAGTTAAAACATGGATAGCAGTGTTTACTTGTGCTTATTATCGAGCTATTCATTTAGAGTTAGTCGATTCTTTATCCACCGAGTCATTTTTACAGTGTTTTAGGCGGTTTATAGCCAGGAGATCTAGACCGAGGGTAGTATATTCAGACAACGGGACCAATTTTGTTGGTGCCAGTAGAGCTCTTTTACAGGTAAATTGGAGTGAGATTGAAAAATTTAGTTCTGACCAGCGCATTCAGTGGATTTTCAATCCCCCAGCATCGCCTTGGTGGGGTGGATGGTGGGAACGATTGGTGAGATTAGTAAAAGATCTTTTAAGACGAGTGCTTGGTCAGGCTATGTTAGACTTTATTGAAATGACCACAGTATTGTGTGAATGTGAGTCAGTCATAAATTTAAGACCCTTGACATATGTGTCAGATGATGCTTCAGATTTAAAACCATTAACACCGTATTTACTTATGAACGGAGAAGCAAGATCATTTGGGACTTCGGATATAGACCAGGTAGATGCAGAAAATTTAAATGTCAGGCTTAAATACAAACAAAAATTACTCCACGACTTACGACAGAGATTTAGGACTGAATATTTAGGGCAACTAATCCACCGTCAGATAGGGAATAAAACTCGAACCAGTGTCAATATTGGGGATATCGTACTAGTAGGGCAAGAAAATGTAAAAAGGGTAAATTGGCCTCTAGCACGGGTGACTGAGTTACTTCCAGGTCCTGACGGAGAAGTGAGAGTGGTGTGCCTACAGCTTGGACGAAGTGGTGGGAAGACAATCACACGGTCTATTCAGCGAGTCTTTCCACTTGAGGTGACATCGAAAGAGATGAATGAAGTCCAGCAGCCTCAAGAGGAAGAATTTGTATCAGCCACCACACACACCAGATCTGGACGGTCAGTCCGGCCTCCAGACAGGTATTCACCCCAGTGAGTTGAGAACCTCAACTCAGGTGGGAGTATGTTGGGAAATTTATGGATTTAGGGAAATTTAACCACTTGTTCAAGTGGAGTACTTGTTTTAGAAAAAAGTCAAAATTTATAAAGTATTGAGTTGACAAGAAAAATGTACAGTTTTAATATTATCTTGAAGAAAATGTGTTAAAATAATTGAAAGAAGAATAAAACCGTTTATTAAAAAAAAGATAATTATTTACTTTTAGTTACTTCGTAACAGTAAGTCAAGAGATTTTATATTTACAGGTTTTTTCATTAGAGTATTTTTTTATTAAGGTTCTTTTATTTAATTCTTTTTTAATGAATTCCTCATAATAATCCATAGAAAGGTAAATTATTCCTTAAAACAAGTATAATTAAGTGTGGTAAAAACACCTCTGTGTGACCTCCGACGCAATATCAAAAGGAATACGCTGGGGAAGTGTGACGTCACTTACGTAAAAAAAAGTGTGTGTTGTTACATTGGCTAATCTGCGCTGGCTCATAACAAACAGTATACAAATGGGTATTATCAGTGTTATTTTATTTTATTATTATTTTTTAATATATTTTATTAATTCAAGAATGAAAAATGTCTCAATGCTTTGAATTTGGGTGCAACCATATAGCCTTAAAAGATAAATGTCACTTTTACCGCAATACTAATCCATTTTCTGTGTGGCGTAACATCTGTAGGTAAGTTCTTTTATCTACAATTGATACGAAATATAAACATTATATCTTTGTTTAGATGCGTAGAAAGTGATTATTTACTTACTTGTATTCATTGCGCATGCGCGTCTCATAGTTCTGAATAATTCCTCTTCTTTACCACGCTAGCACGGTAAAGAAGAGGAATTCTTCAGCTTTACACACGATTAGCGAGTTTACATTTAACAAATCTAATTTGCTGTTCTTTTATTAAAGTAACTGTTTATATCGAGTTTTTAGTGAAAAACAATGAGTGAATCAAGTGACTTTGACGAAAATGTGGAGAATAATACTCCTCCAGAAATAATTGATTCGGCAAAAAATACAACTCAAGAATTAATGCCATCTTTATTAAGAGAGAGATACTAACTTACATACAGCAAGTTTATTTTTTCCTGTATTTATTATTTAAATCTAACAATCGTAGATAAAGTACGGTACGCAACTCGTGCGAAAACGGCATTTTGCATTGCTCGTGTGGTTTTACTACCCTCGCTATCGCTCGGGTGCAAACTCCACACTCGCGTGCAAAATGCTACTTTGCGCACTCGACGCATAATGTACTATTATATCTAATTTGAGTTATTTGTAAGAATTATTTGTTTTATCATCCATAATGTATACATTTATTGGCTTATTAATGATGTTACTGATATATTATTAGGTTAAAAACAGTTAAAAAAGCTTTTAATAGAATAAAAAGAGGAAAAAACTATGAAATGCTTGCAGAACACAAGTAAACAATTGTTTGTTATGAGCCAGTAAAAGATAACCTGACGAAAAATCGTGGAGGGTGCTTGACGTCACAGTAACCTTCGTCACTTTACGTAACCTCACTGACACGACATATTACTGCCTGAAGGTTAACCTTTTTGAAGTTAAACAATAAAAAAATATTTTAAAACTAATGTCGTTAGTTCTTAAGTAAACCATATTAGGTGAATTGTTTAATTAGTACGTTTCTGTTTCACAATCTCAGGAGGTACGTAGTCGTCAATAGTAGCTGTTCCTTTGCTCTGAGCTGAAGTACTAGAGGCCTTCTCTTCTCGAGCAATCTGTTCTTTCCTCTCTATTTCAAGGTCAAGCTGATCTTCTCTATCAAAGAAGAACAGTTGCTGTTCTCTTGTTGCGAGTTGCTCCTTGACTCGCTGCACTTCTTCCAGTCTGTCTTGTTTCTTCAGTTTGTTGAGAGTTTCCTTCAGAATTCTTTCACGAGTTTCAATCCATTCTTGATAGATCTGAAAACCAACACATATTTGTATTACAATTAGACTTTACTCTGACAGTGCGGGAAAATTAATAATAAAAATAAATAAATAAAGGTGAGATACAATAAGAGACTAATAGGTGCTCTAAATTTAATTTAATACACAATTTGTGTTAATGAGAGATACCAAGGGATGTGCCCCATGACCTGCATCGTTTCGTTGCTCATCAGGGGCTCTACGATGCCCACACAACTCTGGACCTATACCAGATCAAGAAGATCAGATATATGGCTTTATCAGAGAAGAGCGTGCTCTCATACCGCCATATTTGCTTGGCTGGCAAAACCACCAGTGTGCAAAAACACGGTATTACTTTGCTGATGTGTTTTGCCAGCCAAGCAAGAATGGCGGTGTGAGAGCACGCTCGTCTCTGATAAGCCCTATATCTGATCTTCTTGATCTGGTATAGGTCCAGAGTTGGGTGGGCATCGTCGGGCCCCTGATGAGTCGGACGCGACGAAACGATGCAGAACATAGCGTAATGCCAAGCCAACATCTTGATGATGTAAGTCTGATGTTACAACAGTTCCTATGTGCCGCGCTTGCATGGCACGTCCCTAGGTGTCTCTCATTAACACAAATTGTGTACCTCATTGGAGTGTGCAAAAACACGGTATTACTTCGCTGATTAATTTAATGCATATAGGATTTTTAAGTTTGTACAGCTCTATTTAACAAAGGTCTTAAGAAAAAGTGTGAAAGAGAAAAAGTCAGGAAAGAGATGAGAGGTTTTGCTTAGACCTAATCTTACAAAAGAGAATACTAATAAAGTTAGTAGGAAGGAGATATATACTCATGCCATTATACTTTGTAAATCTGACAGCTCAGATTGGCCAACCTATGTGTGTGAAAAAAAAAAAAAAAAAAAAACACTACGCTGTTATCTTAAGGTTATCCAGTAATATTTTTGTTTTCCTAGTTGGCCGCCTGACCTAATACCCGCCAAAATCTCAAGCTCTCATTAGCTCACCTCCCTTTTTTCTTTATTTTTTTTTTTCAATTTTCCCACACAGTAAGAATATCAAAGTATAATGGCATAAGTATAAATACCATCCCTACTCAAAAGAGTGTAGAGTATTCACTAATAGCAGTGCTTCATTTGAAATATCTATGAATGGACTTAAAATGAAACAAATTAAAATGGATCGAACATCAGGTATAGTTCAATAGCGGGTAATTCAATTTTAATTTAATTTTACTTCCGAGCAGGTAACGGAAGCTAATGTGAAAACAGTGCAACTGACCGACTTCTAATTTCATTTATTCCCTTTAAAGTAGGCCACAGAATTTTCCAATTTAATAGTCTATTAGTCAGGATGGAAAGTGTGCTCAAGAAATAAATGTCCGCATAACGAAAGCAATTAACAAGAAGTTTCTAAGAAAGAAAAAAAGTTTCTGAAAAGACTTAACTAATTGCCTCTATGTAATCAATGTAACGGACGGAAGATAAAAATTAAATGGACTAATAAACTCACAGATTCTTGTCGAGCTATGATGTCGGCTTCGGATTCTTTAACAATTTGTTTGATTTTGTCGTCTACTAGAAGTAACGCTTCACTCTCTGACACCAAGTTGTTTGAAAGCAAAGTCTGAGAGATATTAGCTAGATCTTCTACACACTTGGTATCGGTGTCTGTCGTATCTTGTGATTTCATTTCTTCCAGATGTTTAGTGATTAACTCAAATACATCTTTGTGGATGTTCTGCTTATTCTCTACTATGGAGTTAAGTAAAGACTGAGCGGAAGAGTATTTCTTGTATAGGAGAAGACCGAGAAGTCGGTATGATCTGGCAATCTCGTCATCTGTTTCTCGCCCGATCGTAACTAGAGTTTTACCAATAAGATCGTTCGCTTCGACTAAATCGAAATGATCGTCGAAATAAGGATTTCTCAAATAAGCGACACGGACTTTCCTCTCCTCTCCGTCGTCCTCGGGTTCAGTCTGTTCTTTAGGTTTTTCCCACTCTGTAGGTTTCACAAGATATTTGTGACAAGAATACAAACATAAGTAGCGGATTAAAGGGTTGCCGAAATCTTCCTGAAGCATCT
The DNA here is from genome assembly GCA_951217055.1 of Gerris lacustris. Lineage (NCBI taxonomy): Eukaryota > Metazoa > Arthropoda > Insecta > Hemiptera > Gerridae > Gerris > Gerris lacustris. Next base: position 70,114,790 of record OX578280.1, on the reverse strand, counting down.
GAAACGTGGCGACTTTTGCCGCGTTCTTATAATCTTCCGACTTTAAAAACAAGTTCAACATTAGAATACTACAGTAATCGTCGGGAAAGATACCGTAATTTAATCTGTCGTTTAATACAGAGATTAGATCGTCGTATTTCTTACAGTCCAGAAGAGTTCTGATGACAGCGTGATGGGTAGAAGGGAGTATGTTACAAGCTTCCCGGCTCAGTCTCAACTTGTGAACGAGATCTTGCATTTCGTCTAAATGCGACCGGTCTGTGGTCGCGTTCACGAATATATCCACGTCTATCGGAGCTATGTCCTCGTTCTGACTGTGTTTATTGTCTAATTCGTAGTAGAAATCTTCTAAAACGCATTTTTTTAACAAAGGAGTCTCTAATCTCTTTCTCCAGGAATCATCGCACTGGAACGCAGCCGAGAGAAAATAACGCTTAAATACACCACTGTTGAACGAAACCCGACCTACACCTTTAGAAACGAACCTTAAACAACTGCACAGCATTTTTTTATTTTTCAAAAATTATCGATTCTTATAATAAATAAATACAGATTTGTAATCAAAAAATGATATTCCATTCGATAACCTTACTGATAAAACCTAAATATTTCCTCTTGGTTCGTTATGTTTTTCTTCTTCTTCAAATTATTATTACTTTCTCATATAAAGAGAAAGTATTGTGATGGCGAGAAAATTTGATTTTGATGGATTTACACATTTTGAGGTCCCCTGTCCCCTGAGTCCAAAAAAAGTGGTTTTCAAAAAATGTCTGTCTGTCGTCTGTGCGGATTCCTGGAGCCTAAACTACTGGGCCGATTTTGACGAAATTTTGCATACATGTTCAGAAAAATCATACCCCGACCCGAGGCGAAATCGAGAAATGAATTTTAGCTCCAAATTTGGGGGCGCTACTCCCCAAAAACTATGAAAAAAACTTGGAAAAAGAAAATATTTCTCGAAAACAGTTCCGACGATTTTGATTAAAAAATTCTCTAATCAACGATAATAGGAAATCTAACGATAAAAGAAATATTCAAATTGTTGAAAAAAAAACAAAATCTGATATCTTATAGCATTTATTCCAACTTTAAAGAAACAATTCTTACTTTGACAACACTGATCTTAAATTTTATATTTTATCTGTAACTGTAAAACTGTAATCTTTTGCACGTGATTCTTTTTTTGGCTCGTGGTTTCAGAAATTTAATTTAGCTTGGAAGTTTATGGTTTGTCAAGTTTATAGTTTTTATTGGTATTGTGTATTTGTTGAGGTTGAATTAACGTTAGCTAACAAAAAAATTAAACTTTGGCAAACACTGCTGGCATTTTGAAGGGCTGCATTTGTGAGTTTGAGTATTCTATTTACTCTCTATCTCAATTACTAATAATATTTGTTATCGTCGCCCTGCTCTATACTACACCAACGCATAATTTCAGGTAAAATGATTATAGTACTTATTTAATTACAACTTAAAGTACCTACTTGCAATATCTAGTTGGGGCCCCATATACCGTAGTTCTACCCACTGTATTGTTTAAGAAGTACCTATTGATGGTGCTTTTTATAATCCTAAAAGCTTACTTTGAACTATCCTATGGGTCTGTTATTTTCAAAGCACAAAATCAAACGGTAAATCTGCACTATTTGGCCCACCAATTTATAATTGTCCGATTTACTTGCAATCTTATTTAAACTGTCCCTTTGTACATTTTAAAAACAATTCCGGTTGTACCATCTCTGTAAATTCAATAGCTTTTTTTTTTTTTTTTTTTTTTTTTTTTTTTTTTTTTTTTTAATACCTACGTAAAAGGGGCGACCCTATTCTGCATAATGGCTATTATGCAAAATACTTTGCATAATTTGCATAATGGCTACTTCTGATCGTACGAAGTCGCTAAAACTTGGTACAATTATCTATTATACTATAAATAAACAAATGCATCAACTTTTAGCCAATTTTGACACAAAAATTGCGCTCCAAACCAATTCTAGCCTTTTTAACAGTAACTCCTACACCCAAGTACTATGGGTAATTTGTACTTCTAATGCTGCTAGGGTGCTAAAACCTTGACGAAATTGTTTATTATAGGGTATAAACAACATCCAACAAGTTTTAGATCGATAGAGCCAAAATTTACGACTTAGGCTCAATATTAGTATTTTGCATAACGGGGTAATTTTGCATAATCGGTACTTCTAACAATGCTACTGGGCTAAAACTTTAGTAAATTGATTATTAAATTAAAAAAATTAAATTCGGTAAGTTTTGGATCGATAGAGCCAAAATTTACGGCTTAGGCTCAATATTTGTATTTTGCATAACGGGGTAATTTTGAATAATCGGTACTTCTAACAATGCTACTGGGCTTAAACTTTAGTAAATTGTTTAATAAACTAAAAAATTAAAATTCTGTAAGTTTTGGATTGATAGAGCCAAAATTTACGGCTTAGGCTCAGTATTTGTATTTTGCATAACGGGGTAATTTTGCATAATCGGTACTTCTAACAATGCTACTGGGCTTAAACTTTAGTAAATTGTTTAATAAACTAAAAAATTAAAATTCTGTAAGTTTTGGATCGATAGAGCCAAAATTTACGGCTTAGGCTCAGTATTTGTATTTTGCATAACGGGGTAATTTTGCATAATCGGTACTTCTAACAATGCTACTGGGCTTAAACTTTAGTAAATTGTTTAATAAACTAAAAAATTAAAATTCTGTAAGTTTTGGATCGATAGAGCCAAAATTTACGGCTTAGGCTCAGTATTTGTATTTTGCATAACGGGGTAATTTTGCATAATCGGTACTTCTAACAATGGTACAGGGCTTAAACTTTAGTAAATTGTTTAATTAACTAAAAAATTAAAATTCTGTAAGTTTTGGATCGATAGAGCCAAAATTTACGGCTTAGGCTCAGTATTTGTATTTTGCATAACGGGGTAATTTTGCATAATCGGTACTTCTAACAATGCTACAGGGCTTAAACTTTAGTAAATTGTTTAATTAACTAAAAAATTAAAATTCTGTAAGTTTTGGATCGATAGAGCCAAAATTTACGACTTAGGCTCAGTATTTGTATTTTGCATAACGGGGTAATTTTGCATAATCGGTACTTCTAACAATGCTACTGGGCTTTAACTTTAGTAAATTGTTTAATAAACTAAAAAATTAAAATTCTGCAAGTTTTGGATCGATAGAGCCAAAATTTACGACTTAGGCTCAGTATTTGTATTTTGCATAACGGGGTAATCTCTCTATCGATCCAAAAATTACCGAATTTAATTTTTTTAGTTTAATAATCAATTTACTAAAGTTTTAGCCCAGTAGCATTGTTAGAAGTACCGATTATGCAAAATTACCCTGTTATGCAAAATACTAATATTGAACCTAAGCCGTAAATTTTGGCTCAATCGATCTAAAACTTACAGAATGTTAATTTTTTAGTGTATTTAACAATTTACTAAAGTTTTAGCCCAGCAGCATTGTTAGAAGTACCGATTATGCAAAATTACCCCGTTATGCAAAATACTAATATTAAGCCTAAGCCGTAAATTTTGGCTCTATCGATCCAAAACTTACCGAATTTTAATTTTTTAGTTTAATAATCAATTTACTAAAGTTTTAGGCCCGTAGCATTGTTAGAAGTACCGATTATGCAAAATTACCCCGTTATGCAAAATACAAATATTGAGCCAAAGCCGTAAATTTTGGCTCAATCGATCTAAAACTTACAGAATTTTAATTTTTTAGTGTATTTAACAATTTACCAAAGTTTTAGCCCCGTAGCATTGTTAGAAGTACCGATTATGCAAAATTACCCCGTTATGCAAAATACTAATATTGAGCCTAAGCCGTAAATTTTGGCTCTATCGATCCAAAACTTACAGAATTTTAATTTTTTAGTGTATTAAACAATTTACCAAAGTTTTAGCCCCGTAGCATTGTTAGAAGTACCGATTATGCAAAATTACCCCGTTATGCAAAATACTAATATTGAGCCTAAGCCGTAAATTTTGGCTCCATCGATCTAAAACTTACAGAATTTTAATTTTTTAGTGTATTAAACAATTTACTAAAGTTTGAGCCCTGTCGCATTGTTAGAAGTACCGATTATGCAAAATTACCCCGTTATGCAAAATACAAATATTGAGCCTAAGCCGTAAATTTTGGCTCTATCGATCTAAAACTTACCGAATTTTAATTTTTTAGTGTATTAAACAATTTACTAAAGTTTTAGCCCTGTAGCGTTGTTAGAAGTACCGATTATGCAAAATACCTCGTTATGTAAAATACAAATATTGAGCCTAAGCCGTAAATTTTGGCTCTATCGATCCAAAACTTACAGAATTTTAATTTTTTAGTGTATTTAACAATTTACCAAAGTTTTAGCCCTGTAGCATTGTTAGAAGTACCGATTATGCAAAATTACCCCGTTATGCAAAATACTAATATTGAGCCTAAGCCGCAAATTTTGGCTCTATCGATCTAAAACTTACAGAATTTTAATTTTTTAGTGTATTGAACAATTTACCGAAGTTTTAGCCCTGTAGCATTGTTAGATGTACCAATTATGCAAAATTACCCCGTTATGCAAAATACTAATATTGAGCCTAAGCCGTAAATTTTGGCTTTATTGGTCTGAAACTTGTTGGATGTTGTTTATACCCTATAATAAACAATTTCGTCAACGTTTTAGCACCCTAGCAGTATTAGAAGTACAAATTACCCATAGTACTTTGGTGTAGGAGTTACTGTTAAAAAGGCTAGAATTTGTTTGGAGCGCAATTTTTGTGTCAAAATTGTCAAAAAGTTGATGCATTTCTTTATTTATAGTATAATAGATAATTGTACCAAGTTTTAGCGACTTCGTACGATCAGAAGTAGCCATTATGCAAATTATGCAAAGTATTTTGCATAATAGCCATTATGCAGAATAGGGTCGCCCACGTAAAAGTGTCATTTTCTTAGGGACATGATGAAAGGTTTTATGTTAAAAGTACAAATCTTAACTAACCTAAACCAACCATAACGTTCCCTTATTTTTCTTAGGAAGTTACACTTGGCTAAAGTTAAAGTGATAATTAAGCAAATCAGTCTACCTGATCTATATACAGGAGGGTTTTTCTTCTTCAGAAAATGAGCGGACCACCACGAAGTGGTGCGGAGCGGCTGTTGTCTATATTTTGTTTCTGTAAACAGCACTGTACACTTCACTTTAAAAAAAAAAAAAAATAAAAAATAAAATAAAATAAGTTTTAGGTAGTATTCTTACTAGTAGTAGTAGTCTAGTACTTTCTACTAGAACGGGTAGGACGAACCACTTGTTCGAACCTTGCAATTAGGCCATCACTTAGGCCCATTTTACGCCCCGCGGTAGAGTTCCAGCCACTTCACACATCATACATATGTACATTTGTACCGCCGAAGCGAGTATGATGTGATCAATAGTGAGCCATATAAATCAGAGTGTCACGGCGAGGAATCGAACCCCGTCTCGTTCCACTCAAGATTCAGTGATGGCCGAGCAGACGTGGTTTAACCCGCACGGCCACGCTGGCTCTCCAGGTAGCTGGTATTCTTACTACGGAAAGATTAAATTTTAGGTATAGTTAGGAAGGTTTTGACAAATGTATAATGATGATTATATACTTAAATTTCTTGTAAATTTTGCACTATTCAATAAGTTATTGTCTGTTAAAAGATTGATTTAGTAAGCTGTGTATTTAGCAACTCATTATAAATAAGCAGCCTCTTGTATGTTTTTTTTTTGTAAAATATATTATGTTTCTCTCTGCCTAATTTCTGATGTTTTTGATTTAATCGGATGAGCGAAATACCACCGATTACTCGCTTAAATCATCCGCTGCTTACTTGCTGAGAAAATCTCATCACTATCGCTGCTGCCTGAGATCATATTAAAAAAACATGAAACACAGAACCAGTACTGTGTTGCTCCGGGAGTTAGTATAAACTAAAGGATAAGAAGCTCTGAAAGCAGGGAGGTAAGCAGTGAGGTAAACCTTTTCAGTATGTGCTGCCACCTCCACTGCTAGCTGCACCTACCCCTACACCTCCTTGGCTTGCGTTTACCCTAAGAGGTTGTTTTTTTTTTATCTAGGACATCAATGACTTGTGACATCAACTGGGCTATGCACTTCCCTTACATTATATGCTTTTAGCATAGTGGTATAAAACTTTCCCCTGTATCGACCATTGTCCCATGTATTGACCCCCTCCCCCCCCCATATAATCCCCTGAAGTTTTAAAAATCACCTAATATTTTCTGCTTATAAACAGGCCCGCCCAAACGAATTCTGGGCCCCTAGGCAAATATTTTGTGAGGGCCCCTTTAGGTCTCAACAATAACCCCCCCCCCCCCCCCCCCCCGTCAATCCCAAATATGAGTGTTTGCCTTAACCATATCACCTTCTTTTGAGTGTTTTTTTTACTTTAAATCTATTTACATAAATATACAAGTAGACTGCTGTCGTTAAACATATACAGTGTGTCCCAAGATAGAGTATCCGAAAGGAAAAATTTTCTCATTTTTGGGTTTTCGAAAAAAAGTCATTCTTTATAAAAACTCTTGCTTATTCTTAAACCTCTAATAATGACAAAATTTTCTTGATTTTTTTGTACAGGATGTTTGTTTTTTTAAGAAACTTTAAAATATGACCTAGAGCAAACAACCCTTATTTTTGATGGTATCGAAAAATATTATTCATAAAAGTGGTTCAGAATTGCAAAAAACGTTTAAATATTAAATAATCATTTATTTTAAGAATTATTAAATCGCTCTTGTTTTGAATCTGAGCTACTGTTCTGAGGGTCATGCATATTCTTCATCAGAAGTCTCTTCGTAAAAACGTTTTCTTGTCGTCTTCCTCTTCTCAGAAAACTCTGATTTTGTTGCATTTGGATTTGGCTAGCCAACGCGTTGGCTACAAGTTTAGCTTCTTCAATTATGGAACTAAATTTGTTTCTTTAACTAATCATTTTCAGTTTGTTTTTAAACGCGGCTGTCAAATCTCGCAAGGAAAAAAAAAACTAAGTGTGACAAATTTTCATTGTATTAAGAACATTAATTCAGTGCGAAATTGGTACAGGAAGCATAGCGGGGACGAGTACAATACAGTGATTCGACGGAGATTATATATTTTCTGTTCTACGCAACTTGAGAGGTAAGAGCAACTTAACACCATTCACGTATTCCGTAAACGACGATGATCGAAACAGATCCCCCCTCGGAGGGGGGTCCAAAAATAGAATATTCAACAATTAATACAGGGAAAAGCCCAAATCAAGACCAATTCTGTATAGAAAGATTTAAGAGTAATGATTTAGGACCATTTTATATATTTATAGAGAAAACAATTTGTGACAGTTGGGATAACAAAGGAGTGGGGAGAATGCACCCAATGAAAATAGGCAAACTTTTACACGACAACCATTCAACAATAAAAAATGAAATTGTCCAAATCAGCAAATTGGGTATAAATAGGATAAAAGTCGAACTCAAATCTCCGGACAGCGCTAACATTCTATTAACATCTGTTGTACTAAAACAATTAGAATTTAAAGCGTATATACCAAGATTCTTACTGTATAGAACTGGTATTATTCGCAACGTAGACACTTCGGTAAATGAGGAAGATATTAAGGCTTCCTTTTTAAACTGCTTTGGGCAACAATATCAAATAGCGGATATAAAACGAATGAGCCGCAAAGTAGACACGGTCTCGGAAATGACAAACAAACAGGACAAAACCGAAATTTTGTACCAATATGTGCCCACACAATCAGTCAAGTTTACTGTCCGAGGACAGTAACTTCCCCCATATATCGATATATTTAGTGTCAGATGTAAAATAAGTATTTTTGTGCCTAGAGTAGTTCTTTGCAGTAACTGCTTTAGGTATGGACATTACAAAGACCAATGCAAAAGCAAACCGAGGTGTGCTAAATGTGGAGAAGCATCCCACGGTACAAGTATCTGCGATGTAACGACAACTTCATGTATTCAATGTCAAAAAGATCATTTGGTAACCGAAATGAATAAGTGCCCAGAATACTCAAAACAAACATCGATTAAAACATTAATGGCGAACAACAATATATCCTACGCTGAGGCAAGAAGACAGTATAATGGCCAGTCTTTTGCCGGACCCTTAAGATCACCTAATATAATACGGTATTCAGCTTTAAAACAGCGTGCAATTCGGGTAGCTAAAAAATAATTAAATAATAAAAAAATACAAGTTTGAACAAAATAAAATTTTTAATATATTTAAATATAAATTCTTTCAACATTAAGGTCTTTACATATTTATTTATCATAATTTGGCAGAGATTAGGCTTTTATTTTCCTTTATAATAAAACAATTAATTTTCTTTCATTAATATTTTAATTAAACTTTCTTATGAATATTTATTATATTTTTTATTTATATATTTTCTATTTATATGAACCCTTTATTTAGTTTATATACATAATTAAATAAATTATAATATTTAGAGTGAAGCTCTGATCATACTCGTAAATTTATGTTGTAATACAAACAATGTGGCGTGATAGCGTGGTTTGGTGATTTTTGGAGGGAAACCAAATTTTAAAGAAATTTGTATTCATAAAAGCTGTAAGATGAATTTATTCTTGTTGAAGTTAATGATGAACGTTGTATAGATCATTAATACCAAGTTAACGATCCAAAGCGTGAAATCACAGCAAAACAAAATAGAGTCTTTCAAAATAGAGTTGTGAAGCAAAGTAAATGTAGAGTTAAGAGTAGAGTAAAGTTAAGGTAGAGGCCCTGGAATAAATCCAAAAATACCAAAAATCAGATACTATTAAAACTTAAGTCTCAATACTAGACTTGTAAAACTCATCAAAAAAAATTAAATTTACAAAACATAAAGTTTAAGACTTACGATTAGCATCGGCTGTAGTCAACTCTAACGAAATAAATTTTGAGTAGAATAAAAAAAAATATTTATTTTTGTGACTCCCACGAGTCTTGACTCAACAACAAATGAGTTTAACACAAACTATATACTACATATACGACCTGGATATAAAATTTTACATCTTCCGATGGACTTCTCGTATGCACGTCACGCCAGTCTCGTGTCTGCAGGGCAAGTGGAGAGCGTTCCCCCTACCACGACCCTTCCAACGTCGCCTTACAACTTAGGGAACACGCGCATGTCTAAAAAAAAGGTTCACGCCCTAGTTGTGACGTCATAGAACAGTTTAACCAATATATAACTTAATAAATACTAAAATAATAATTAAATTAACGTTAATATTCTTCATCAAAATAATTAAAAAGGGTTCATTAACATTTTCTTAAATTTTACTATTTTAAATTATTATAATAATTATTTATTACAGTACATTTTACTATATTTATATGTGGTATATTTCAAGATACCACAATAAATGACACCAACAATTTCCCTACATTACCTCAAAATTTCCGAAACGATAAAAACAATCCCATCGACGTAGTGACATCACATAAATATAGTGAACGGCCCTCAAAGAGAGCAAGGATATTTCCCCCTGCAAATAAGAGAAAAGAAACTGAAGATCATTCACATCTACTCTTCGATTTCAATAAAGAAGGTCCCAAAAGGCCGGGAGGTATTATTGAAGACAGTAATACGTCAAATAATATAAGAAAAGTCGAAGGTAAAAGCAAATCAGATAATCATGACATCAAAGACAATAAACAAGATACTATAGACCTATGTTTAAAATTATTCGAGTATTTAAAAAAGGAGAATTTATTACAACATTCAAACAAGGACCTAAAAATTATAATTGAAGAAAAGTTGAAAATATTTGAATGAAAAGGAAAAATGAACAAAACTTTACATTTTTTCAATGGAACGCACGCTCTGCAGTTAGCAACAAAGGAAGCTTAGAACATGCCCTTTCAAAGTACAATATAGATGTTGCACTAATATCTGAAACCTGGTTTAAACCTGAAAATAATTATAGATTCCCTGGCTACAACATAATAAGACACGACCGTGCAGACGGATATGCTGGTGCGGCAATTTTCATTAAATACGGCCTAACATTTTCGTCTATTATAAACATACCTCAAATAAATCAAGTAATGTGCACCGCGATAAAACTCCACATGAATCAAAGAGTTATAACGATTGTCTCGTTGTACTCAGAACCAGGAAACGATGTGCCTACAACGAATTGGAACAACTTATTCCAACACTTTCAAGGTCCGTTACTAATAGGAGGCGATTTCAACAGTCACAACCAAGCATGGGGTTGCGCCTATACCGATCGATTCGGGGAAAAACTAATGGAAGCAACGCATGATTCAAATTTGGTATACCTGAACGACGGATCTCCAACACTGGTAAAAAACTTGAATCATATTAACAATTCAGCAGTCAATGTAACCATCTGCTCACCAGATTTGGCAGGACTTTTTAGCTGGGAGGTATGTGACGATCCCATGGGCTCAAACCATCTGCCTATACTCATAAAAAGCAATATCAAATGTCGAGAATGTTACCGACCCGCAAGGTGGATCATAAAGGAAGCTGACTGGGAAGAGTACAAGCTCCATATAACATCAAAATTAGATGACTTGAGTGAAAATATTAGCTACGATCAATTAATTTGTATAATAAATGAAGCATCCGAGAATTCAATACCTTTGCAAAGGGCGGGTATGTGTAAGGCAAAACGACATCAACCTGTCTATTGGTGGACAAAAGAATGCAAGGAGGTAATTAAAAAAAGACAAGAGACGTATCACAGATACAAATTGAACCCATCTTTTGATATTTTTATGAAGTATAAAAATCAAGACTGCACCGCAAAAAAAATCATTAAAAAAACTAAGAAAGAAGCTTGGAAATCCTTTTGCACAAATTTAGACAACAAGACCTCCTCGAAAACTGTCTGGAAAACGTTCAGAGCTCTAAAGAATCATAATAGCGGTAATATGCACAAACCAGTGGTACCAGGTGAATGGGTCGGCGATTTTCTATGTAAATTAACTCCTGACTATGTAACTCTAGATATAACAAGGGAAAGTATCCATAACGAAACCAATGATAACGAACTTCTGCGACCTTTTGATATAAAGGAATTGTCAATGGCACTAAAGAAAAACGCTAACACGGCCCCTGGGTTAAATAATATTCATTACCCTATGCTGTATAATTTACCTTTTAGTGCGAAAAATATACTGATAAACCTATTTACAAAAATATTTCTTGGAGAAAAAGAAGTACCCCAAGACTGGCTCAAAGATAAAGTTATACCCATTCCCAAACCCGGAAACGCCTGACGGATATAGACCAATTGTACTTGGGTCCTGTGTCAAGATAACTTACGAGCGATTAATTGTGAACCGATTGGACTGGTGGCTGGAAGCTAACAACATTCTATCCGACTCACAATATGGATTCCGTAAAGGTCGTTCGGTACATCATGCGCAAGCTAATTTGCTTACCGAGATTTACAAAACATTTGCTGAAGGTAAAATTCTCTTAGCATTATCATTGGATATAGAGGGAGCCTATGACAATGTAAATTTATATATATTAAAAACAAAGCTAAATGAAGTGGGCATTCCCCAGTTAATGGTGAACGCTCTCCTCAAACTTATTGTAGGACGAGAAATTATTATAGATCTCAATGGGAAAATCCACGGACCAAGAGGATCGTTCATAGGAGTACCTCAGGGAGGAATAGCGTCAGGAAAACATTATGCGATACACGCGACTTAGAAAAGAAATGTAACATAGATACAAAGATTATCCAATATGCAGACGATGTCTTGATTTTAGCAGCTGGTAAGACACTAGCTAAAGCTATTGAGGACTTAAATAAAACTGTTGTGAATATAATTGCATGGACAAGGGAAACAGGACTCAGTATATCAACCTCCAAATCCGTTGTATGCCCATTTACCAGGAAAAGGAATGTCAATATCGGAGATAAAGTTTTATTAGGCCGAACCGAATATCCTGTGGTGAATAGCTTCAAATTCTTGGGTCTTTACTTAGATACTAAACTAGGCTGGAAGGTCCACATAGACAAGATCGGGGCTAAAACCCAAAAGTACCTCAACATTTTAAGGGCGGTGACAAGTACGAGCTGGGGAGCGAACCCTAATGTTGCGCTACTATTCTACAACTCAACAATAAGGTCCATAATCGAATTCGGTTCCATATTCTACGGTCAAGCCTCTGAAAATAAATTAAAACGTATTACAAACGTACAAAATGAAGCTCTAAGGAAATGTCTAGGTATGTTAAAGTCAACTCCCATTCCCATATTATATGCCCAAGCTAAAGAGCTTCCTTTTGAACATAGATGTAAGTTCCTGGCAGCCAGGTTTGTAATAAAGAATTACGCGGCGCGCAACACAACAGCAACCAATATTACTAAACTCAATCAGCAAGTTTTGACATCAGCCTATTGGGAAAAAAAGAAATCCCCTCCGTTCACAAAAGCTCTCCCTCTCTTTTCGAACTTGTTGCAGCACGTAAAACATGTAGGAAAATCTCCCTATAGTCAAAAAACATACTCGGCAATGACGACACCTATTCAGACTCATAGATTAGAAGACTACTCAAAGTATCCAAAAGAAACCAGAAATTCCTTGTTTTGGGACGTGGTGAAAGCTCGGTGGCCTCACTCGCAATATTTATTTACAGACGGGTCAAAGACACAAGAACGAACAGGTTGCTCCTATGTTAATTATAGCACAGAAGAAATGTATGCTTATGAAATTGACTACAAACACTCGACATATTCTGCGGAAATTATAGCCATCTTACAAGCACTAAATTCGATCAAAAATGAGGATGACAATAACACCAGGTCATATGCTATATTCACGGACAGTCAAAGTACCATAAAAGCGCTGGAGAGCAACAAATATTGTAATCCCAATAACTACCTGTTTCATGAGATAGTAAAAATAAACCACGACATCACTACGATGGGGAAACAAGTAATATTTGTCTGGCTCAAAGGTCATATAGGAATAATTGGAAATGAAATGGCAGACACCCTGGCGAGAGGTGAAGCTGAGGAAGCAATTTATTTGGAGATGGAAATCACTTCCAACGACGCGATGCTCAGTGCAAAGAAGACCATAGAAAGAGTGTGGAAAGAAGAAGTAGAAAACAACTCTAAAGCACACTGGTATTGCTCAGTTGAAAATGATGTTGGCTCTAAACCATGGTATGCCAATCAATGTAATAAAGAATTTATAACCACTATCAATCGTTTGAGGAGTAACCATGGAATCTGTCCCAAATATTTACACATGATCAAAAGGGCAGAGACCAATCAGTGCCAAACGTGTAACGAGTTGGGAGACCTGGAGCACATTATTATGAAGTGTAAAAAATTTGAGGATAATAGGAAACTACTTCTCGACAACATACCTAAAAGCATTGTGAGACCCGTGGACTACAAATCTCTCCTCAGGAGCAAAAATTTAAGAGTATACGCAGAATTATCTACATTTTTGAAGAAAGGGAAAATTAAAATTTAATATTGTTAACAACTAAGACAATTATGGTTGTATGGTGTAAAGCCAATGCCAAATAAAGAAAGAAGAAAAAAAAAAAAAAAAAAACTAATCATTTCTTCCATGAATCAATATAAGAAACTTCCTTGTCTATAGTATTTAGTATTAGTAGTCTATAGCGCGGGAAATTGAGTGACACACAGATTGGCCAACCTCTCTGGGGGAAAAAATAAAGCCACTACGAAGCCTTCTTATTCGGTTATCCAGAGGGCCTCTCCCCTCCACTAGAGACATTTATCTTTGCCTAGTTGGCCCGACCTTTTGTTCGGAAAAATCTCGAGCTCTCATTGGCTCATCACCCCATTTGCTAGTTTTTCTTTCCCACGCTCTCAACGCACTAATTCTAGTTGTGAGAATACTGTAGAGTCACTTCTCTTACTTGCAATACTTTGTTACGGTGGCCTGAGCCGGGCCCCTGGGCATTTGCCCCCCCCCCCCCCCCCCACCCCCCTCTGGGCGGGGCCCCCTTCTGCTTATAAAGAAAAGCCTGTCTCAGAATTTCAGTTTTTACTTCCCTCCCATTTACATGGCATGTCTTTTGATTACAGGTTCTTATAAAGATCTAACGACACCATGCTGAGACGGGCTAGCAACAGATCTACTCCTTGTCCTTATGAAGAAGTCATCAACAATCAGGGAGAGACTGCGCTGCATGTTGCCATATCTTTAGGCCACTCCTATATAATTCAGGAACTAATCCAGCTAGTCTTGTACTTGGATGCCAGGGATGGAAACAATCGGACGCCCCTTCATGCAGCTGTAATCTCTGGTAATCTAGAAGTCACCTCTCTTTTATTAGATTCCGGTGTCAGAGTTAACCTCATGGATAACGATAGGAAAACAGCCTTGGATCTAGCATTTGAATGCCAATACGCCGATATAGTCTCTGCTCTAATGAGAGCCGATGCCTTGTCTCGGAAAACAAATACATTGATCAATGCTGTTAGATGGGCTGATAAAAACGTTTTAACATACCTTATAGAACAGGGAGCAGACATTGAACACACAGACAGCAAGGGAAAAAGTCCATTACACATAGCTGCAGCTCGAGGAGAATTGGACATCTGTCAAGCACTTCTTAAAGCAGGAATAGAAGTCAATAAGATTTGCTTTAGTGGAAAATCTTCCCTCCATTATGCTGCTGCCGGAGGATTCCCTAGGATTGTTAATTTGCTGTTAGAGCGAGGAGCTGATATAGACCTACAAGATGATATAGGTTTCACACCACTTCACTATGCGGCCAGAAAAGCAGGGTCTTCAGTTGCTGTGACACTGATTGACAAAGCTGCTAATATCCATGTGTTCTCCCACAGAAGACTTACTCCACTCCACTGTGCTGTGCTGAGCGGCAATTACAAAGCTGTGTGTAGTCTGTTGGAAGCAGGTGCCGACATCACCTGTAAGAACATCGACGGGTATACTGCTTTCTACATGGCAGTGATTGCCAACTACGACAACATTGCATTAAAGCTGCTGCAATGTATGGACTCTGCAGATTTCACAAACTCCTTTAACAACACTTTGCTTCATTCAGTTAGCTCTACCGGACATAAAGAAATGAGCGAGGCACTTCTGAAACTAGGAGCAGACATCAACTGTAAAGACTCTTTGGGTAAAACTCCCCTTATATCAGCCATTGAAACGAACCAAGTACGACATGTTAACTTGCTGTTGGCACGTGGTGCTGAGGTTAATTTAAAATATTCTGACCTACAAGCTACACCCCTCCTCTTGGCTTCAGAAAGAGGATTTTCTCTCATTGTGAAAGACCTCCTTCAACATCAAGCTGAAGTCGATGTGAAGAATAAGGATGGTCTCACGGCATTGCATTTAGCATCAGGTAAAGGTAAATTTGAAGTTGTGAGAATACTTATAGAACATGGTATTAATGTGAATGGTCCTGATGATAATGGAAATACTGCGTTACACCTTGCTGCTCAGGGAGGTCATCTAAACACTGTTCAGGCTCTTCTACGATCTCAGGCGCAGGTAGATTTAAAAAATAAGAAAGGTGAGACTGCTTTACATTTAGCATCATTGAAAGGTTATTCTGAAATTGTAGGAATACTAATCCAGTTTGGCAGATGTGTGAATAATGCTGATGATAATGGATCTACCGCGTTACACAATGCTGTTCAGGAAGGCCACCTAAAGACTGTTCAGACTTTACTAAGATCTGATGCTACTAATGTTGATGTAAAGAATAAGGATGGTATGACTGCTTTACATTTAGCTTCGTATAAAGGTTTACTTGAAGTAGTCAAATTACTATTAGAGTCTGATAGTCATGTGCTTGGTACTGATAATGATGGTTTTACTCCGTTACACCTTGCTAGTGAGGGAGGTCATCTAGAAGTTGTCCAGACTCTTTTCAGGCATATTCCTCAGGTTAATATAAAGAGTAAACATGGTAGGACTGTTTTACATACAGCATCGTTTAATGGTAAACTTGAATTAGTTAGAATACTTGTAGAGTCTGGTAGTGAAGTAAATAGCATTGATGATGATGGAAATACTTCGTTACACCTCGCTACTCAGGAAGGTCATCTAGACGTTGTACAGATTCTATTAAGGTCTAATGCTCAGGTTGACATGAAAAATAAGGATGGTTGTACTGCTTTACATATTGCATCGTTTAATGGTAAACTTGAATTAGTACAAATATTTATAGACTCTAGTAGTGGTGTGAATGTTGCCAATAATAATGGGGACACCGCATTACACTTAGCTGGCCGTAAAGGTCATCTAGGGATTGTCCAGACTTTACTGAGAGCCAATGCTCAGGTTGATGTAAAAAATAAGGGTGGTATGACTGCTTTACATTTAGCATCACATACTGTTGAACCTGATCTAGAGGAGTCTAGCACCATTGTGAATTCTGCTGATGATGATGAAAATTCTGCACCACACCTTGCTATTGAAGAAAATCATTTAGAAGCTGTCCATACTTTGCCGATATCTGATGCTCAGGTTGATTTAGAAAATGAGGATTTTTATCTATTGTGTAAGGACAAACGTAAAGTTGTTAGGGAACTAGTTAAGTTTGGAAGTCTTGTAAATGGTACTGATAATGGTGGAAATACTGCGCTACACCTTGCTGCTATGGGAGGTCTCCTTGAAGTTGTTCAGACTCTACTGACTTTGAGTGCTCAGGTTGATACAAGAAATAATGATGGTAGGACTGCATTACATTTAGCATCATTGGAAGGTAAACTCGAAGTAGTTAAGGAACTAGTTAAGTCTGATGGTAATGTAAATAGTATTGATAATGATGGAAATACTGCATTTCACCTTGCTGCTGCAGGAGGTCTATTAGAAGTTGTTCAGACTCTACTGATTCTAAATGCTCAGGTTGATGCAAGGAATAATGAAGGTAAAACTGCATTATGTTTAGCAATAGACGAAGGTAAAATTGAAGTTGTTAAGAAATTAGTAAAGGGTTGTGATGATGTGAATAGTAGTGATAACAATGGATTTACTGCATTACACATTGCTGCTCAGAGAGGTCAACTAGATGTAGTTAAGGCTCTTCTCATTTTGAATCCTGTGGTTGATGCAAAGGATAAGAAAGGTAGGACAGCTTTATGTTTAGCAGCACTAGAAGGAAAACTTGAAATAGTTAGGGAACTAGTAAAGGCTGGTGGTAATGTTAATAGTGCTGATATCAATGGAAATACTGCGCTACACCTTGCTGCTGAGGATAGTCGTCTAGAAGTTGTTAAGGCACTTTTTGATTTGGAAGCTGTGGTTGATACTAAGAATGGTGAAGGTAGGACTGCATTGCATTTAGCAGCATTGAAAGGTAACCTTGAAGTAGTTAGGGTACTAGTAGAGTATGGTAGTGATTTTGATAATGATGGAAATACTGTGCTACACCTTGCTGCTCAGGATGGTCGTCTAGAAGTTGTTAAGGCTCTTCTTGATTTGGTAGCTGTGGTTGATACTAAGAATGGTGAAGGTAGGACTGCATTGCATTTAGCAGCATTGAAAGGTAACCTTGAAGTAGTTATGGTACTAGTAGAGTATGGTAGTGATTTTGATATTGATGATAATGATGGAAATACTGTGCTACACCTTGCTGCTCAGGATGGTCATCTAGAAGTTGTTAAGGCACTTTTTGATTTGGAAGCTGTGGTTGATACTAAGAATGGTGAAGGTAGGACTGCATTGCATTTAGCAGCATTGAAAGGTAACCTTGAAGTAGTTAGGGTACTAGTAGAGTATGGTAGTGATTTTGATATTGATGATAATGATGGAAATACTGTGCTACACCTTGCTGCTCAGGATGGTCATCTAGAAGTTGTTAAGGCACTTTTTGATTTGGAAGCTGTGGTTGATACTGAGAATGGTGAAAGGAGGACTGCATTGCATTTAGCAGCATTGAAAGGTAACCTTGAAGTAGTTAGGGTACTAGTAGAGTATGGTAGTGATTTTGATATTGATGATAATGATGGAAATACTGCGCTACACCTTGCTGCTCAGGATGGTCGTCTAGAAGTTGTTAAGGCTCTTCTTGATTTGGGAGCTGTGACTGATACTAAGAATAATGAAGGTAGGACTGCATTGCATTTAGCATCAATATGTGGTAAACTTGATGTAGCTAAGGAACTAGTTAAGTATGGAGCTAATGTGAATAGTGTTGACTACGATAGAAACACTCCGTTACATTTTGCTCATATGTACAAATGGCATGACCTTATAAAGTTCCTTAAAACTCTTAATCCTAACAGGAATGTACTTAATAATGATGGTTGTTACCCTCATAGTTATCAAACATGATAGTTTTTGAGTAAATATTAATTTATTATGGTCAATAAACAAAGTTATTTTTAGATCTATTAGTGGATCGATCCATGTTTTTACCTTGATCTATTGGCCACCAACTAAAATGTTTTTTCTTGCTAGCCTCTGTAACATATGAACCATTTTTATATGCAATGAGAATTAAATATGTATGTGACTGTTTGAGTTGATTTAAGTAATTAATAAAACTCAAATAGAATTTTTTTGTTGTAAAAAATTACTTATATTTTATTACAGATGGTTTTTTTATACTTTTTAGTTGGTTTATTATAAGTAAACCGATAACCAAATGACTCTTATAACTTAAATTAACTAACTATTGTACTCACTGATCAATTTTATTTTGTTTCATAATAATTCATTTAAGCCACTTTCACACGAGGCAAATTGCTTTCAACACCGCAGCTTACCACTTTTTAATAGTCCTTTGTGGTCAATACATGCCCCTCAGTTCTGACACCCAGACACTTTTCTCCCTACCAACTACCATCTCTTTGAACTACTCTCTGATATTTTTTATATTCATTATTCTTTATATTTATACGTGATGTTGAAAGCAGTTGGTCATAGTCGAATCCCTATTGCTGATAGTGGAAAGTTAGTATCTCCACTCTTGTGAAAGATCCCATTTAACTTTGTAGCTCTATTTACTTTTGTCTCTGTTAACAGCGGAAGTGTTGCGTAGAAAGGTGTTTATCGTGTGAAAGGGGGTCATAGAGTAGTTTATATGATAGTTTCCCTACTTCTCAGTAATATGTAATTATTTTAGAATTTAATTATGTTTTACTGCTACATTATATTATTTTGAAATGTTAATATCAATAATATTTGTTCTATCTAGTCTACCCCTGGTCGACCTACATGCAACTGAAGTTAATATCAATATTTTGTATGATTGTTAGCGGTATGTAAATGTTTATATATAAAATAAAAATATTTAGTGAAAAAAAAAAAAAAAATAATGTGAGCAAAATATATTATTCCATTTATAGCTTAGGCTATAATGGAATTTTATTCTTGGCTATGTTACATTTTATTTTATTTGTTTTGTAAAATCAACTGACGTATTTTTTTTTAATATTTAAAACTTTTTTAGTATTGTTTTGTGTTTTATTTTGTAATCATTAAAGTTAATAAATTTATTGTGAATAAATGCTATTGATAGAAAAGTGATCACTTAATTATCATTCCTTATAATTATTATAAAGTACTCAATTAGTTTTTTTTTTCATGCAGTGTAAAGAAAGGAAGTACTTTAATTGTTTTAAAGTACATTTTTATGAAGAACCAGTTATGATTTTGTCATTTTTTAGACCTAAATATTTCTGTACCATGAGGATTAATTTAATTAAAATTGAATTGGGCTAATTCGGATTGTACGTGCCATCGAAATTTCTTCGAGTTGGACCTCTACTTGGTTTATATACAGGAGGGTTGTTTTTCTTCAGGAAATGGAAATGAGTGGAGCACCGCAAAGCGGTGGGGAGCGGCTATTGAAAATTTAAGTGTAAAATTAAGGTTTTTAATTTATTAATATGCAGGACCTAACCTACCTCAAAGTGGTGGCACCTATAATCCGATTTTACCTAATTACATAAACGTGTTTGCAAAATTTTGATTCAATTGTTTGAGGATAACTGCTTCTAAATTCAGTTGCAAGATTTGCCCCTAACATATATACAAACATTGCAAGTTAAATAAAAGCTTGTAAAATAGGCCTAGTTGGAGCAGTGACTCACCCACTGGGGGGGGGGGGGGCTGAAGCTCCCCCCCCCAGTGGCCCCAAGGAATTATAGACTTAATAAAATGCTATTTACTTTTACGAAATACTCTTTAGAAGAACTATTTATGAGTGTTTATTAATACCTACTGCTTATAAACACATTAAGAAAATTACATTTTAATAAATGGACTTTATGTCCCCTCCCCCCACTCGATCACGGCTTTTGGGTTGCAGCCCCTTAGAAAAAAACCCTGGGTGTGCCACTGAGTTGGTGTTATGGTTTAGTTTAGTGGCGTATCATAGGCCTGTATTAATTTTTAATATTTTTTATGGGGACCGAGCGCCCTTGGTGTTCAAAAGGAAGAGCAAAAACTTTAACAACCCCCCTCGATCTTGGGCTCATTATTTTAGTCTCGCCGTCCCCTGCTCGGGGGCATATCAGTGGCACGGTTTAGATTCGGTTTTGGCGAGATCCTTTGTACAGAGATTTGTCCTTTATGTATTAAAGATATTGAGTTATTAATTTTTATTGATTTTGATAGAATTCGATAGGTCTTCGTTTAAAAGTAATATTCTTCTTATCTTTATTATTCATTCTTCTTATCAATCTTTCCCGCCTTTTCATCTTTATCTTCTTATTTGAACTGAAGTTGAAAGTAATCAGCAATCACAAAATCGTGTTATTTAATTTATTTTGAATTTATTATTTATCCATTATATTTTATTGTTAAACACCGTCGGAGTGGAAGGCCTGATCCAAAACTTTACTAACTATTTTATTGTTATCCAGTGCAAAGAAGCTTTTTCTCTCCTACAAAATACGATTTTTCTTCTTATTAAGTTATAGTGCACTATGTGATAATAGGGATAATCTATGAATTTTTCAGTTTTAGTTAAAGCTTGCTTGTAGTTTTTCTTTAGTTGTGGAAAATGGAAGTGTCAATACCGGTCAATAAGTTTTACGGGAAGCAGGAAATCCGTATTGGAAAGAGGGAAGATGTTGTGGAAGGTGTCGAGCCGTTCAGATGTCAAAGTTTGTTGTCCGGTCCTACATTAACGTGGAAAGTGTTCAAGAAACAGGCAGACGCTTTAGATTTCATGAAGAGAAGTGGATTCGGTCTTATGACTTACGCTTTTCAAACTGGAGAAACCAGACTGTTTCTAGTGGCACATCCTGAAGTATTCTGGCATTATGACAGGTTTGTTTTACCACCTGATTAACAGCATTATCCAATAACAAACTGCCTCTCCGTATAATCTGAAAAGTTGTTTATTTTACAAAGGTTTCAGCTTTCATAAAGCCATTATCAGTGCTGAACTGTGCAAGAAATAGATTTACTGTATCGAACTGAATTATTGTCGTCTTACTTATAGTGTTTAATCTGGCAGTGTGGGAAAATGGTAAAACTGAGGAATACGGTGCTATGTGGTTAGAAAAGTGTACAGGCTTTACTGGAATGTATTATTTTGACAAAGGGATATCAACTCTCTTATGTACTAATCATACATATATAATCACTCAAATATATAAATCATACTAATGTACTGTTTGTCAAAGGATATAATATTTTGCTGCTAAGTTATTATCGATCGCACCGTGTTTCTCAGTTCAACCGGGAAAATAAATAAAATTGGGCAGGGAGCCAATGAGAGCTCGAAATTTCGACATCTAGAAGGTAGGGCCAACTAAACAAACAAAAATGTCACTGACGGAAGACCGTGACCCTAAAGGCCACCCCTACACGATCAATCGGATTGTCAATCTTACGTAGGATTGACAATCTGACTGACCGTGTAGTGGCTTCATCAATATTTTCTTCAGTCCAGTGTGTGCCATCATGGAGGACTCTTCCTTCCTTAGGTCTCCCGACTCTGCTTTTTTAAGCACGGCCATGATATGGGTATCAAATGAAAGGGTTTGCTGAGAAGAATACGAATAGAAGCTTGTTTTTTAAAAACGTTTTTACTTGTAATTTATTTATAAGTTATTTCTCATATTTTTTTTTCTTTTGTCCTATCAATCTAGAGTCACGGAATGTAGAATAACCTTCGCTATCATTTTGAATTAGTGACATGAAAATAGTGACTAGAGAAAGATAATTTTAAAAAGCAAATTATACATTATCAGTGTATAAAAATAAAATTAATCACAAAGCAGGTATAAAAGAATTTAATAAATTCTATTCAGGTACATATTTATAAGCAATTGAATATTAGAACATTAAAGAAAAATAGGTAAAAGTGAATTGTACGGGGCAGTTTACAGAATTAAAGTACAAAAATATTTTTTTTGCCCTAGAATTTTATACGGCCGCTTCGCGGTGCTCCGCTCATTTTCTGAAGAAAAACAACCCTGCTGCATATAACCAGGTAGATGTCCGAATCGAAGTAAAAAATTCAATGGCACCGTACAATTCACTTTGGCCAAAAAATATTATAAAATGATTGTCAATCTGATTGATCGTGTAGGGTCCCTTGTGATTGAAGTCAGGATTGTCAATCTGATTGATCGTGTAGGGTCCCTTGTGATTGAAGTCAGGATTGTCAATCTGATTGATCGTGTAGGGTCCCTTGTGATTGAAGTCAGGATTGTCAATCTGATTGATAGTGTAGGGTACCTTGTGATTGAAGGCAGGATTGTCAATCTGATTGATCGTGTAGGGTCCCTTGTGATTGAAGTCAGGATTGTCAATCTGATTAATAGTGTAGGGTACCTTGTGATTGAAGTCAGGATTGTCAATCTGATTGATAGTGTAGGGTACCTTGAGATTGAAGACAGGATTGTCAATCTGATTGATCGTGTAGGGTCCCTTGTGATTGAAGTCAGGATTGTCAATCTGATTGATCGTGTAGGGTCCCTTGTGATTGAAGTCAGGATTGTCAATCTGATTGATAGTGTAGGGTACCTTGTGATTGAAGACAGGATTGTCAATCTGATTGATCGTGTAGGGTCCCTTGTGATTGAAGTCAGGATTGTCAATCTGATTGATCGTGTAGGGTCCCTTGTGATTGAAGTCAGGATTGTCAATCTGATTGATAGTGTAGGGTACCTTGTGATTGAAGGTAGGATTGTCAATCTGATTGATAGTGTAGGGTACCTTGTGATTGAAGGTAGGATTGTCAATCTGATTGATCGTGTAGGGTCCCTTGTGATTGAAGGTAGGATTGTCAATCTGATTGATAGTGTAGGGTCCCTTGTGATTGAAGGCAGGATTGTCAATCTACTTCAATCTGATAGAAACAATCAGATTGATCGTGTAGGGTGCCTATAAATATAACTACCACTGTCTGTACCAAGTGAGTCTTAGTAGTGGGTTGACAGGATTATAAAATCCTGAGTGCTCATTAGCTTCTCACTCTATCTTTTTGACTTTCCTATAATGTCAGCGCACTAAGGGATTGTTAATTGAAATTAGGATTTAACAAAAGACAGATTTCCCAATATTACAATCTTTAGAATTCTGTGTTTTCTTAATCCTCTGGTGTAGATGAATTCGTTGTCTATTTGTTGGCACAATGGTATCTAAGACCTCTATGCTTGAATTACTGAGCTTTATTTCAATTTTCTCACATTTACAAAATATTGAATACATAAAAATAACTGAAATAACAATAAGGATTAAAACATAATAAAGTTATAAAATGTTTTTTGATTGAAGGCAGCGACCAGGAGATCGGAGATGTAGTTACGAGGTGATACCGGAAGGATGCGCTTGCAAACTCTACCTGGATCTAGAATACGACAGAACAGTCAACACAAGCAAAGATCAACACTTACTCCTCGATTCTTTCATACAACTTATTGTTTATCTTTTCTTCAAAGTGTTCAAAGTACAATGTGACAGGTAAGCCATTTATTTTACTTTTAAATTCAGTTAAGATTTGACAGTCCTAATGTTTATTATTATTTTGATATCTACATTGCGGTCATGTCTGCTCCTTCTTTACTCCATAACTAGGGTGACCATACGTCCCTTTATTTTAGACTTTTCAAGGTGTTTTTGAACCCTTTTTTTCCAAATTTGATGTATGAATAAAAAACACTATAGTAATAATATGTTTTTTGGGTCTGCAGGGTTTTTTTTAGGTTTTAAAAAATTAACACCTTTTAACTTTTTTCTCCTCCAGCGCTATATTTCGCCCTCACCTTGGGCTTCTTCAGGCTTATTTTTAATTTCTCAATCATCAATCATATGAGTCAATCCATAAAAAGTTTTAAACATTTATTTCTTTTATATATATAAAAAAAAGAGAAAAAGTCACATCACATATCAATGAGAAAAAGTAAAATGATTATAACTTGAATCTCCCCTGTTGACTATCAGAGGGAGACTCTAAAACATATTATATTGTTTTTTTCCAGAGTGCCAGGTTCTTATTTATAAGGGGAGAAGAACCAACGCCAGATACATTACAATATTAGAAGTATCAGTTTAAATTGGTTGTGTATATTGGTATAATTTAAAAGTAATGTGTTTTGAATTGATGAAGTTAATAGATGGTGCAGGTTGAAGATGGTATGGCAAATTCGGCCCAGTACTAACCACCCTAAAAAAATTAAAATGAGACCATTATCATCTGATTTAGGAGAGAAGTATGAAACTGACAAAATGATATGAAATAGTGCGACTATGGTCGACCCAAATGGGAAAAGCTTACCTTCACTCGAAGGGTTCTGGAGAGGTTCTACATTTTGATTTTGGATAAATTAAATTGTGGAGGAGTACAACTCATACACTTTTCTTGGTACATTACTGAACTTAGACCACAAAAAAATTAGTTAACCACATTCCTAGAGGCCACACGGCCAAAGCCGCCGGCCGCCACGCCACGCCATTTCGAGAGCCTCTGCCTGGGTAAGAACCAGCATGGCGTACCTCCACAGGCAACAAGAAAAATAACCACACTGTCCGAATTTTAAAATATTACCGAATGACAAAATTTAACTTATATAAAATCTGAAATAGAAATGATAAAAATAAAAATGTAATTTGTCTTTCTCCAGACCCCTGGACTCAAAATTATAATGCACCAAGAAATAAAAATAATTTGGCCAAACTGATCAATATTCCACAATATTTAAAAAATTGTGAATTGAACTCCAAATTCAAACTGTTACAACTTCCATAATTACTCATTACCCTGAAACGTGACACTATATATAAAGAAGCACAACTATTGGATTTATCGGGATGGCAAAACCAAAATTGTTTTTATAATGTACATCTCCTATTAACGGTACAAATTTTGTAGAAAAGGACAAATCCTGTAAAAAGGAACAGTTTAAGTTTATCCCTTTGGGGCATGGATATAATGGACAAACAATGAGGCATGAGTGGCGGACTTTATGCGCCAATGCATTTTTCAAACCATAAATAGGTCAAATCCATATTATTTAGATTGTGTTTTGGAAATGTTGAACTACGTCAATTAATGTATTACATATTTATTTCTCAATGATATCTTTAATTATAAAAATAAAAAATACGATAGAAAATCAGTAATTACTCCTTCAGTATTGATCGGAAGGCATAATTTCTACTACTGTTAAATTGATACTTTAATTCATGTAAAAAATCAATAAAATTTTTACATATTTTAAAAATGGGGGGGGGGGAATTTAAATAAATTTGACAATAATAGGTTGTAAGAGTATAAAATCATTAAAGCAAACGAAATAGGATGCGAGGAGGCAATGTGCCATACTAATTTACAGATTATTTTTTAATTATTTTTTCTTGCCAATAGTTTTCACTGTGATGTTAAAAATCTGTTGTGATTTTGTTTTCAGGAGTATGATACTGATATTGGACTCAAGCACTGCGGCGAAGTTCAGTTCTCACGTTATATTCGACATTCCGTCAGTCTGTTTCATGGATAATTACAGTGCCGGCAATTTCATTAAATATACCTGTCAAGAAGTAACAACGTCTGTCACTCAGGGATCTCTTACAGAAGCACTCTCTGCTGGACCTCTCGGCTTAGAAACACTCAAACAATTTTTCGTCAAAGATTCAAAAGGCGTTACGAAGTTATTCTGCGATGAATGTGTTTATTCGAAAAATCGACATTTCAGATTGTTTAAATCGACGAAAAAGGGTAAAAACTCTTCTCTGATTTTATACGAACATTGTAAATTTAAGAATACGGATGAAAAGGAGATATTTCTAGCATCGTTAGTCACTTATGTTAACGGTTCGGAAACGACTAAAGTGTTACAATACGGGGATGCTCCTGTAAGAGTCAATCTAAATTCATCTGCAGGTGAGCGTTCGAGTACAGCTCAGGTAACATCGACCAGTTGTTACCCTAAAGTCGATGATTTTATCAGGTCTCTTATCAAACCTTCAGGTAAAATATACCGAAGCGTTTATTTCTCAACCTCGAATGTAATTGTTTACGATATAACCGGCTATCGTTACTGTGCTAATATCGGAAGAGAACATAAAAGTAATAATGTCAAGTACATAGTGGATTTAACGGCCTGTCAATATTATCAGAAGTGTCACGACTTTGACTGTTCTCATTTCAAATCCGAAAGGATACCACTTCCGTACGATCTGTCATTTTCTCTTTCCGACGACAGTGATCTTAAAACGGATTCGATTGACGGTTTAGGTCAGTTTTCTTTGAGCCAAACTGTCGACGTTCTAGATGCGATTGAAGATTTCGCCATGGATCCGAATTTCTCACAAGAATTTACATGCGAGACTGAATCTCGATTGAAATTTGCCAAGTTCCCTTCTTTTGGTCTTCCTGATGAATCTTTCTCCGAAGTTGCTGATATGTTAGAATGTTAAATTATAAACTAGTTCCACAAATACTTAATTGCATTCGAACCCACTGACCTCCAAATGAGAGCATTGTGATAATTCTGAAATTCCTAAAAAGAAATCCGTTTCAGACATCATGGAACATTTTGGGTCTCATATCTGTTCTTTCAGTTAATCTGTTATTCAACATTTTCGTGTATTACCATATTTTAAAAAGTTGATAACATATTTTAAAGGAATTTTAATGCTACTTCATAATTAGCCCATTATTGGCCCCATTTAAATTTTTAACCTTCTGCACCAATTAGGTTTGCTTCTCCGTGAGCACAACCTTTTTTTTATTAACACCTATATTTTGATAGTTTGTCAAAAGTCGGCCATAGATGGTAGTCTCATATTAATTATCTGTCTTCACATATTTAATATTGAATACAAATAAATGTGATCCCAGTGGGAATTGAAACAGGTCCAAACAACACTTTTAACCACTCGTCCAACAGTAGGATGTTAGAAAGCTATAATCCCCACTTATCTGCGGACAATTATTTCTATTCTTTTAAGTGCTTTTAATTTTAATTAATTCATTAAAATGGCTCATTTTCGTCCCTTGAAGGATACCTTCAGGCCACTAATCAATGGTATTTGAACTACTTTATTAACTTATAAATTAGTTAAATTACATGTAATTACAATTCTAAGAGCAGATACACAAGAACAAATAATGTACATTCATACACACCATTACTCATGAATAACCAAGAGTTTTATTGTAAAAGTTTATTAGCTCGTTTTACAAAATTAAAATTCTTTAGAAGGCTCTATTTTATCTTTTTTTTATTAGGTTGTGTCTTTTTTATTAGGGTTCAAATAGTGCTATGCAAAACAAGGAGTTAAAAATACCCAAATTTGACATTTGAAGGTTAGATAGGAGAATATACAAGAATAACCACCAAAACTAGAATTATTAACTATAATTTAAAGTAAAGAAGAAGTTATATTTACATATTATACAAATTTGCTTAAATATTAACTTGAGTTTGTTTGCACTACTAATATTTTGTTAAAATTTTCTATTTTGAAATTACATCTGCGGTCAGAAAGAACCATTTTTAAATGGGAAAATGTTCTCTCAACGTCGCACGACCCTACAGGAACATATTTTAAGGCAGTGATGTTAGCTGGTGTCAGATTTTCTTTATATCGCCGCACTCCGCCCCTTCTAGGATTCAGGTGACATTCTCTACAGTGGTCTAAGCCTTTCCCCAATTGACCCCGGCCAACCCTTACTCTTTTCCTTAAGTCCCTCGAGGGGGGGGGGGGGGGGGGCTGCAGCCTTTGTTAGATATAAATGTCGAGTCTTCAGTTTTTCGATGATACTAGTCACTACAGTGAATGAACTCAAATCCTTAAAGAAATATACACCTTTGTTGAAATTTATATTTCTATATTTATGCAAGAAATTTCTATATTTATGCAAGGAATTTCTATATCTATGCCAAAATTCTGAAAATATGCAATAATTTGCACTTATGCCGGAAATATGCAATTACAGTAGAACCTCGCTTACACGACCCTCAATAACACGACAACCTCAATTACAAGTGCAATTTTCTAATCCCCTTGAGATTGCCATAACACATAATGTTAAATTAACCTCTATAACGCGACTATTATTATGCAAACAACCTCAATAACACGGATTTTTTTCCAATTCACAACGTATTAGAACCTCTATAACAAGTCGTTTTGAGAAGTCAACCTCCATAACGCGACTCCATACAGGAATGGGCAGTCTAGGCTTGAAAACCCCGCCCCACCCCACATGGTTGATTCTGTTAACCTCTATAACACGACTGATAGCCAATATAACCTTGATAACACGACCCTCAACAAAAAGAGCACCTCAATAACAAGACTGTTTCCCTAATCCCCTTGAGACACTTCTTATCGAGGTTCTACTGTATATGCCATAATGCCCGAAATGTGCATTTTAAATTTGAATTTAAAGTGGCCTAATAGCTTCCATACATTATAATTTGTAAAGAAAAATCAATTGGAGCAATAAAAAAATTGATATGCAAAATATATAAAATCCGAACTCTAATTATGAGACACACCTCGAATATAAGGGCATCCTGATTTTTGTGATGCAAAAACGGGGGAAAAAAGTTTGTCTTATATTCGAAGCAATACAGTATAATTATTATACGATTACATAACACCACTAAGTATAAATTCAATTCACCAAAATAAACTCTTAATAATTTCAGTAACCCTTGCAGCCACAGGCCTCTCCCCTAGAGTGAAGTTAAGGGCACTCAACGATAAATGCATGGAATGAATGTTAAAAAATTGAACTTTATAATACTATGCTATGGTAGCCACAGTTCTTTGTATGAAGTCCAGAAACTAAATCATAATAATATAACTTTTAGCGCTTTGAAAGAATGGAATCAGGCTCATTTACTATGCATAGGATTTCTGCAAATAATTTTGGTCTAGAGCCAACCTTATATGATGCCTCCTTATATTTGCCTCTAATGTACTTTTTAATGGTATCATCTCCCCATATTTTCATGGCAGTTTCAGCCTCTCTTCTTCTTTCTAATCTGGGTACCAGTCTGTTAAAGTGTTTTTTTTTTGTGTATTATAAAAACAATTGAAGATATACAGTCGTTTATTAATCAATACAGATTTCTCCTACTTGGTTTAAACTGAGTTAATTTATGGCGAAATTATAAATATTATGAAAAATAAGTTTTATTTTTTTATACCTCTTCGTCAGCATGAGGATCATTAGTGGTTTGAACAACTTAATTATCCTTCCAGTAAGGAAGAAAAAGTGGTTTTTCCATGGCAGGCTGTGAAATAGTAACTTTAGAGCCTAAAAAACAAAGCTAAAATCCATTTTTTCATTACGTGGACTTAAAAAATCTTTTCATTACTCCTAGCTGAAAAATCTTTTATCTACGATTGATATGAAATATAAACATCATTATCTCTGTTAAGATGCGTAGAAAGTGATTATTTATGTACTTGTATTCATTGCGCATGCGCGTCTCATAGTTCTCAAGAATTCCTCTTCTTTACCACGCTAGTGCGGTAAAGAAGAGGAGTTCTTCAGCTTTACGCACGATTAGCGAGTTTGTTTACATTTAACAAAACTAATTTGCTATTTTTTTTTTATTAAAGTAACTGTTTATATCGAGTTTTTAGTGAAAAAAAATGAGTGAATCAAGTGACTTTGACGAAAATGTGGAGAATAATACTCCTCCAGAAATACTTAATTCTGCAAAATATACAACTCAAGAATTAATGCCATCTTTATCAAGAGAGAGATACGAACTTACATACAGCAAGTTTATTTTTTTCTGTATTTATTATTTAAATCTAACAATCGTAGATAAACTACGGTACGCAACTCGTGCGAAAACGGCATTTTGCATTGCTCGTGTGCAAACTCCACACTCGCATGCAAAATGCTACTTTCCGCACTAGACGCGTAATGTACTATTACGTCCTAGGACGTATAAAATTTGTGCTGGTAGTTATAAAAACTTCCGTTTAGCGCTGCAATCTTTGCAGAAATGCTTCTTAGTACGATTAAAATCCGCTAGATGTCAATGAGTTTTATTTATCTTCTGTTATAGTGTAACCTCTTTTTATAGTTTCTTTTTTTTAAATCTTAAAGTATGTACTAATATTTGATATTATTATAGTGATTATTGATTAATATTTAATGTTTTTTCATTGTCTACCACGGAAAAAATAGCATATGCTACACGACTGTGAAGTGTTTTTTCTTTACCTTGACAATTTTTACTGTCTCGATTCGCTCGACAGTAAATGTAATTGCCGCGGTAAAGAAAAAATTCACTTCACTACCTAGTAACATAATATACTATTTATTTTATTTAAAAATCTTTGAACATTTCCATAACTATTGAGGTTGATTATTATTATTTTTTTTTTTCTTTACATATAAAACTAATTTGGTTGTATATTTTTCTTGTATTCTTGTTTAACATACATTGTAATGGGTCATAGATTACCTATGTTATCTATGAAGATTTGTGCGTTCTATAGGTAGTTGGAAAAAGCGTTGAAAATTCATTACAAAATTTGTACTTTATAAACAAGTTGTTAAATAAAATACATAAAACACTCATAAGTTTAACGTCAAGATAATAATTTTTTTTTTACATTTTATTTTTTAAAAATTGTAAAAGAAAAATTACAGTTAACACTCTTATGCCAAAAAGATTAAAAAGCTAATAATAGATTATTTTATAAATATAAAGAAGAAGAATGATATAAAATATAAATTTATTCTACTATTTTAATTCTTAGTTGATTTATTTAATTTACTATTGTTTCCTTGGGGTTTCAAAACTGTTTTGGTATTCAAAAATATGTGTGAACCTCTCACGCATAGAAGGGAAACTTTAGTTCTAGAATGCATTGCTCTCTTTCATTGTTTGACGAATTTATTATTTCAGGATTAAGAAAGGGTTATGGGAAATTAAATTGAAAAAAAAATATTGCTACGCTAAGGCAACCACATTTATTCCAATACAAATAAATGTTTGTTTTGATTTGCTGGTCTTTAAATAGATATAATACAATTAATCTGTAAAAATGTTACACTTGGACGGGTCTCGAATTGCAAACTTCGTTATACGATGTCACTGTATGAAAAAATTCACTCTACTGCCGCCAAAGAAGTTTCACTTCAAAAACCCCAATGGAAACAGTAATTTCAACATATTTTGAGTTAAATTTCACAACAGCAACTGTTTTGGAAAAAAAATTGCATGGAAACGGGTATTGACTTGAAAATGGAAGTGAGACATGTGCAGCAGGTTTGATGATCAGAGATATAATAACCTGACTTAACTATAACAAGTCTGGGAGTTTATAGTTTTCTAAATTGTTGTGAAAACCCCAAGATGGAAACACAGTCAGTTTGAAAATAAAACAGTTTTCAAAACCCATGAAACTTAGTAATTATATTATTAATATTATTAAATTCGTAATTATTATTACTTTTTTTAAATTAGTTATTAGTGTTGTAATTACTTGTCTTATTTGATGTAAATATAATAATAATAATGATAATAATAAAGCTTATACGACAATTTTATTTTATAAAAGCAAAAGCCTCTCTTATTGGGGTATTTATTTGAGGTTGTTGTTGTTTACGTACTTAATTAAGACTGTATTTTAGAATCTCAAACCGTGCCTTATAAAATGTAATTACCTTTTTTACTGGCTAGAAATTTACTTAAATTGAATTTTTATGGTCTTCTTCCAACTTTGCCTATTAGTAGTTGTCCTATGCCATAGCTTTCCTAATCTTTCTGAGAACTCATCATCCCATCTCCGGGCTGGTCTTGCTCTATTTCTAGTTCTTCCATATGGAGTCCATTCCGTAGCTAAACGAGCCCATCTTGCAGTATCCATCCTGTAAACATGTCCAGCCCAGTTCCATTTCAGCTTGTGTCTTTCTTTCATTAGGCTTCTTCTACCATATCTTTTGATGAAGTTTTCATTCTTGTACCTTTCTAACTTACTGATCTTAAACATGGTTCTTGTCATTTGGCACTGCGCTGATACTAGTTTATTATTCAGTTTTTGTGTAAATATATAATATGTATATAATCACATGTAGAGAATAGATTATTAAAATTATGTATAAAAAATTGTTGAAGCAATGCTTTGCCGTTACCAGTTTTTTTTTTTGTTGTGTATAAATTTTATATTATTATGTATGTAAATAAAATAAATTGGGATTAATAATTAGCTGATTTCCATCCTTATAACAATGTATTATGTTTAGTGTATTTATTATTTTCTCATGTAGAGAAAGTATTGCGATGGCGCGGAAATTCAATTTTGAGATTTTGATGGATTTACACGTTTTAAGGTCCCCTGAGTCCAAAAAAGTGGTTTTTAAAAAATGTCCGTCTGTTGTCTGTCTGTGGAATCGCCTAGAGCAGCGTTTCCCAACCCTATGGTCGCGACTCAAAATAGGGTCGCGACAAAATATTTTAGGGCCGCGAAAAATCTTTAAAACTATACAGACAAAATTATTTCAAAAACCATACATAAATAAGTTCAATAGAATTAAAATAGGTATATAAATTTAATTTATTTAAGTAAAAATAATAAAGTTATATCGATAAATTCATTAGGAAAAGATAAAAACCAACACTTGAAAGGTTGACAAAAATAAAGGGTATTGCAACAAGAAGTAATAAAACTTCCTAGAAGCTTTAATCTCTTTTCTATAAAATTCGGACAAATGGTCTTTGTGCCCGCCAACATAAGTCCAGGAATTAATCGCTGTATGTAATACAAAACTGATATAATTCAGAAATGACAAGATAAAAAAAATAAACATATCAATCAATGCCATTAACCGTATTAAGATGATCTGTGTACTCAGTTTTTTAAAAGAATGTATCAGTCTACAGTCCCTCCTCTCTTATACAGTAATGATTTTAGTAGAATTCAGACTCTTGGAGCCATGCATAATGCATATCCCTGCAATATGCAATACACTATATTTAAGGAGGGTCGCGGAATCAAAAAGGTTGGGAAACACTGGCCTAGAGCCTAACTAAAAATAACTTAACAAAAATAACTTTTCCTGGGCGGGGAATCGAACCCGGGCTCTCTCCGTCCGCGTTTTAACCTTTTTTTCTCAGGAACTATTCAATAGATACATTGATTCAATACATTGTATTCAAATAGACTACATTTTAGAATTTTTTAATCATAATCGTCGGAACCGTTTTCGAGAAATATGTTTTTTCAGAGTTTTTGGGGGGGTAGCGCCCCCAAATTTGGAGCTAAAATTCATTTCTCGATTTCGCCTAGGGGTATGATTTTTGTGAACATGTATGCCAATTTTCGTCAAAATCGGCTCAGTAGTTTAGGCTCCAGGCGTCTGCACAGACGACAGACAGGCGACAGACAGACATTTTTTAAAAACCACTTTTTTGGACTCAGGGGACCTCAAAACGTGTAAATCCATCAAAATCGAATTTTCGCGCCATCACAATACTTTCTCTTTATATGAGAAAGTAATAATAATACAACTTTTTAGGAATCGCAACCTTTTGAACTTCAATTTGGATAGATAAAAACATCTTCGTTTTTAAATATAGTAATCAGTGTTCAGTGTTACCCCAAATAAATCATATGGAGGGGGAGAGGGGAATGTCAAATCAAGCGTAAACATTACAAATATATTGTTTACGAGTAAATTTGGTTATTTATTTGTACGAGATTATTCTGCCGCCCTCTAAACTGTGTTTGGAACGTATCCAGAATTTTCTACCTCCCTCCTATGTATCACTATTTATTTTAATATATATATATATATATATATATATATATATATATATATATATATATATATATATATATATATATATATATATATCCTCTACTACGTCTGTGAAACGTGTATCTTTCTCGAAGCCTCTGAATGAGAAGAGATAAATAAAAAATAAGAAATGTCAAACGATATTATAAATATCATATACTCTAATAGGAATATTTTTAAACTGTGTTTATTTTTATTTTTTTGAACTTTTATAAGAGTTCATTTTACTGTAGATGATTTTCATGAAAAAGTGCGCCTATTATTTTAATTGGCATGAAGAGATGAGAACAACCTTTGGAGGACAAACCTCGGCAGCGAGTCTCTTGTCTTACAAAAAAAGAATTGGGGCATGGAACTGAACCAGGTAAATTCGGACCTTTGGCAGACTGTATAAAGACAACAATATATTTATATACTTATATGTTACCTTTTACCTGCGGCTTTACTTGCTTAGAATCAACAATAATCATTAAGTGCTGACAAGTTTATTTATATTTTCTCAAATATATAGTACATATAGAGAGGAAGTATTGTGATAGCGCGAAAAATTCGATTTTGTGAAGTTTTTTTTTAAAAAATATGTCTGTCTGTAGTCTATTGGGACGATTTCGTTGAAATTTGGCAGCATACATGTTCGGGGGAATCATACCTCGAGTTCAAAGTTGAGAAATGATTTTCAGCTCTACATTTAGGTGTGCTACACTCCAAAAACTACAATATAGTTCATTACGCGTCTAGTGCGAAAAGTAGCATTTTGCATGCGAGTGTGGAGTTTGCACCCAAGCGATAGCGAGAGTAGTAAAACCACACGAGGAAAGCAAAATGCCGTTTTAGTTAAGTACCGTACTTCATCTACGATTGTTGGCTTTTAATAATATATACAGAAAAAAAAAATTTAATAAACTTCCTGTATGTGAGTTGGTATTTCTCTTTTTGTAAAAATGACATTAATTCATTAGTTGTATTTTGTGCAGAATTAATTATTTCGGGAGGCGTATTATTCCCCTCATTTTCGTCTTATCATTTAAATCAATCTTGGTTTTTCACTAAAAACTCTATATAAACAGTACTTTAATTAAACAAATAGCAAATTAGTTTTGTTAGGTGTAAACAAACGCTAATCGAGCGTAGAGGTGAAGAATTCTTCTTTTTTTACCGCCCTAGGGCGGAAAAAGAGACGAATTATAAAAACGCGCATGCGCAATGAATACAAGTACGTAAAGAATCACTTTCTACGCATCTAAACAGAGATACAATGTTTATACTTCGTATTAATCGTAGATAAACATAATTATATTATCTCAAAAAAACGGTTCTGACATATTTTTATTAAAAATGTTTGAAATGTTCATTTAAATACGAATCTAACTATATTTATTGTATGTCGTTTTCCCCAAAAAAATCTAGTTTCCGAAAAAACGAAAACGAAGTTTTATTAAAGCGAGCGTAAGTGAGCTTCAATAAAATATATGAAAATATCTGTAAAATATCTGTGACTTTATCCCTTATATTACCCATTATCTGTGCTTTGATCCCTTATATCACCCTTTATCCCTTCCCTTATATTACCCTTTACCTCTTACCTTATATTACCCTTTATCCCTTCCCTTATATTAATTACCCTTTATCCCTTCCCTTATACTACCCTTTATCTCTTCCTTTATATTACCCTTTATCCCTTCCCTTATATTACCCTTTACCCCTTCCCTTATATTACCCTTTATCTCTTCCTTTATATTACCCTTTACCCCTTCCCTTATATTACCCTTTATCTCTTCCTTTATATTACCCTTTATCCCTTCCCTTATATTACCCTTTACCCCTTTCCTTATACAGTAGAACCTCGCTTATACGACCCTCAATAACACGACAACCTCAATTACAAGTGCAATTTTCAAATCCCCTTGAGATTGCAATAACACATAATGTTAAATTAACCTCTATAACGTAACTATTATTATCCAAACAACCTCTATAACACGGATTTTTTCCAATTCACAACGTAACTCAGAACCTCTATAACAAGTTCTGAGAAGACAACCTTTATAACGCGTCTCTTTACAGGAATGGGTAGACCTTGAACAAGTCTAGACTTGAAAACCCCGCCCATTAACCTCGATAAACGACTGATAACCAAAATAACCTTGATAACACGACCCTCAACAAAAAGAGCACCTCGATAACAAGAATGTTTCCCTAATCCCCTTGGGACACTTCTTATCGAGGTTCCACTGTATTACCCTTTACCCCTTCCTTTATATTATTACCCTTTTTCCCTTCCCTTATTATTCCCTTTATCTCTTATATTGCTCTTTATCTGTGCCTTTATCCCTTATATTACCCTTTTTCCCTTCCCTTATTATTCCCTTTATCTCTTATATTGCTCTTTATCTGTTCCTTTATCCCTTATATTACCCTTTTTCCCTTCCCTTATTATTCCCTTTATCTCTTATATTGCTCTTTATCTGTGCCTTTATCCCTTATATTACCCTTTTTCCCTTCCCTTATTATTCCCTTTATCTCTTATATTGCTCTTTATCTGTGCCTTTATCCCTTATATTACCCTTTTTCCCTTCCCTTATTATTCCCTTTATCTCTTATATTGCTCTTTATCTGTTCCTTTATCCCTTATATTACCCTTTTTCCCTTCCCTTATTATTCCCTTTATCTCTTATATTGCTCTTTATCCGTGCCTTTATCCCTTATATTACCCTTTTTCCCTTCCCTTATTATTCCCTTTATCTCTTATATTGCTCTTTATCTGTGCCTTTATCCCTTATATTACCCTTTTTCCCTTCCCTTATTATTCACTTTATCTCTTATATTACCCTTTATTTTTATTTGTGCTATCTGGGAAGGGGTTGATATTTTTTAACGGAAAGTGAGTTGACAAAAAAGATCTTAAAAGAAACCAAATAGAATACGATACAGCTAAAGTGATTAATCATTGAAAAAAGAAAAAAAAATCGGTTTAACTAACTCAAGCAAAACTTTCTTATATACACATCAACACTGAATCAATTAAATACAATAATATAGAATTAATTGATTTTGCTTCCGAGCTTACCGAAGGTAACGGAAGCTATGTGATCGTTCTGAACAACGAAAATATTATATGTCTCCGATTTCAAAAATAATTCCAAGACAGAAATCCGTTTCAGACATCAGGAAACATTTTAGGTTCCGTGTCTGTCTGTCGCTCAATTTTTGCAAACCAACGTATCATAAAAACTGCTCGTCCAATTTTTATAAAATTAGGATGGTAGGTTTGAATTAGCCTTAGCCCATTGTTGGTCTAATATAAGTTTAGACCATCTGCGCCCATTTGTTTTTCTACCACAATGCACACAAACAAATTTATAAATACCTATAACTTTAAAAGTACTCATCTATTTTTTATGAAATTTAGATGGTTTATCAAACTCAGCCCCCAGATAGCCCCAGATTAATTTCAACCGTCTGCGCACTTTCTCATTTTTAGATCATGAATGCAATTTGTAGCTTCTCGAGTTTACTAACTTACTAAATAAATTTGCTTTCAGATTTTTTAGATTATTAAAGCAATTTTTTGCTTCTTAAGTTAATATAACTAATAAAATAAATTTGCTTTCTCATTTTTAAGTGAATGAATGCTATTTTTTTACCTTCTTGGGTTAATATAACTTACAATGTAAATTTGCTCTCTCATTTTTAAATGAATGAATGCTTTTTTTTACCTTC
The DNA here is from genome assembly GCA_951217055.1 of Gerris lacustris. Classification (NCBI taxonomy): domain Eukaryota; kingdom Metazoa; phylum Arthropoda; class Insecta; order Hemiptera; family Gerridae; genus Gerris; species Gerris lacustris. The sequence goes on along the minus strand of OX578280.1, from coordinate 70,076,791 downwards.
TTGGGTTAATTTAACATACAATGTAAATTTGCTTTCTCATTTTTAAGTGAATGAATGCTATTTTTTTACCTTCTTGGGTTAATATAACTTACAATGTAAATTTGCTTTCTCATTTTTAAGTGAATGAATGCTATTTTTTTACCTTCTTGGGTTAATATAACTTACAATGTAAATTTGCTTTCTCATTTTTAAGTGAATTAATGCTATTTTTTTTACCTTCTTGAGTGAATATAACGTACAATGTAAATTTGCTTTCTCATTTTTATGTGAATCAATGCTATTTTTAACCTTCTTGAGTTGATATAACTTACACAGTAAATTTGCTTACTAATTTTTAAATGAATAATGTTACTTGATGCTTCTTGAGTTAACCAACATAGGTAACAATGTAGATCAGCTCTTTTTTTCATTTAAAAAATCAATCAGCTATTGCTGTGTCAATAAACGTAGAAGTATTATGAAAAATAGATACGTTTTATAAATGTCTACTGATAACTGAGTACATTTAATACGACTTATTTAAGTTTTTCAAAAACATTCTTTGGTTTGTTTTTTTTTACGGCTTTGATCTATCATTTTAAAAAATCGAAGCTCTCTTCCTCTAAAAAACATTTTTTTGAAAAAAAAATAAAAATAATAATCCAAAATGCCGAATTCCGATTATGCTCGAAGAAAAGCGTGAAAAGTAGTTGGTAAGACACAGAGGCCGGTCTGCCCCACTCCCGACACCCCCGGTGTAAATTTGGAGCTTGGCTACGTTCCAGTGTGTCTGACCAATCAGAGTACGGTTTGGGTGTCAGTGAATACTGGGAGCTGAGAAACCCAAGTTTTCTTAGTGGGCATCTCTTAGTGCAACCCAGCCAACGCCACTCCGCCCTAATAACACTTCATCTGGTAAATACCTAAATTTTAAATTTTCTTTTTTTATATAAACCTTGTGTTTTCATCAATATTTCAATAACATTATATAAAATCGTCAAATATCACTATCGAAAATTTTTCATTAAATAAAAAGATAGACGCCAATAAATTCTATAATTACCTAACCTACAATATAATTCTATTCTTAATCAAGAACAAATTTTATAAATTTAAATTTTAAAAATGTTTTTTTCATTTATATTAAATTTCAAAAACATCTTGTTTTATTAAGGTATACATTCAGTAAAATTTATTCATTAACTTTAACTAATAACAATGATCAATCAAATGACAAATTTCTAATTTTATTTGATCAATTTTTTATTATATTTTAATATTTATTAATGCTTATAATAAAGGCAAATATTACTGTTGTAATTTGACTATTGAAACACATATAAAATAAGATTAATTTTTCGTAATAAATTTATGTTTAATTGTAGATTAAAATCATGTGTTTTTTCGCCCACTATTCTGTTTTTCCCCAACTATTTCTGTGTTTCCCAAAATCTAAATATTATTTAAAGTGATCTATTAATTAATATAAGTATAAAATTGGAATAAATATTTTTTAATTTTAATTTTTATCTTTGATTAATTTCATGTATATAGGTTAGAATTTTATTCTTTGATCAACAGTATGTTATAGGTTAGGATTTCATTTTAGAGGTTAATTTTAGAGATCCAAGAATTTAAAAGGAAGACCTTCGATTTGAAAATTGAGACAATCCTGTCTCTAATGACATCTTATAAAGTTAATATCTTCATTTTTTTTAAGATTCTTTAATTTATTCTTTATCCTAAATATATTTTAAGATAATGATGTCAATATCGGTATCTTTATGCTATTTTTAGATGCTCTTAATAATTAAATTAAGATATAAATAATGTATCATTATTTTGGTTATTAGTTGTAATTCTTAAATCTTTATTATTTTATGAGATACGAATATCTACTAAGATATAATTATGTTTATATCATCAATAAATTATTTTTAAGAAAACCATATATAAATAAAAACTTTACCTTAGTAATTATTTGATGATTTGACTTTAATTTGAATATATTTTCTTTATCTTCAATATTTATCTTTTTAATATTTAGCATTATTATTAGTTTTATTGTCTAAGTTTTTATTTTTATTGAATTTAATGATAATTTTGATATAAATTTAAACAAAACATCTATTTCATTAACGGCAAAATACAAAAGAAATCTAATTATAACCTCTTCCGCTTTATCAGGTTATGACTAATTCACGTTTTTATTATTACATGATCTCTTACTATTAATATTTATAGTTGAAAATATAATACATTTTAAATACATATCATATAAAAATATATATTTATTTTGGAATTAATAAAAAAAAAAAGAAATGAAAATGTCTGCCAAAATCATAAAAATATAAAATAAATAAAACATATGATATATGATACTTTGCATACTGCTACCAAAAATGGCCGCTGGATAACCTTGAATATAACCTCCATCTTTATTTCTTTCTCGTATTACTTTATTTTTCATTATAACCTTACGTACATTTAAATTTGTTATTTTATAATATTTATCTATAATTATATAAATATATAATTATTCTAGTGCACAATTATGCTTTAATATAAAATATTTAGATAAATTACGGTTATATTATTTTGAAAGTTTTCTTCAATTATCTTATAATTCTATAATTAATTATTATTTACCTTCAATAACATATGTTTACATCATATTTATTAAAATAAATATATATTTTTACAAAATCACTGTTTATATAAGAATATCGTATTAGGTATGTCTTATAATTCATTATCGACTTTATAAATATCAAAATATTTAAAAAAACTAACTTTTCTCATAAAAAAGTACTTAAAAGTAAGTTATCAACATTAGTTAAGATTAGGTTAACCAAATATATAAACAAAATAAATTGAATAATTTAAGTTCTATTGAAAGGATATAGGTTAATAACCTGACCTCATAACCTAAAGACAACTTTACTATAATACTAAAACGGATTATTACGTAGTTGGGACTAATATGACTTAATTATAACTAATATTTAACTATAACTAATATTTAATTAAAAACTAATATTTAATTATAACTAATATTTAATTATAACTAATATTTAATTAAAAACTAATATTTAATTAAAAACTAATATTTAATTATAACTAATATTTAATTATAACTCATATTTAATTATAACTAATATTTAATTAAAAACTAATATTTAATTATTACTTTTATGGATATTGTTTTTTGAACTATGAATTTAATATAAAGTTATAATATAATATAAAGTTATAATATACATTATAACTAATATTTAATTAAAAACAAATATTTAATTATAGCTAATATTTAATTATAACTAATATTTAATTATAACTCATATTTAATTATAACTAATATTTAATTATAAACTAATATTTAATTATTACTTTTATGGATATTGTTTTTAAACTATGTATTTAATATAAAGTTTGACTCATATGTTAAAATCCTAGTGTAAACAAAAGTTTGACGTCAAACTACCCAATAATATGTTAATGATTACAAAGCAATTTATCTTGAAAATCATAACAAAATAAACACACTTTACCGTCGTTCAGATATGATGGTGACGCATAAACACCACAAAACAAAAATAACTTTGATTACTGTGATTTACACTCTTTTTTTACGGCTATAAACTTCCTCCTCACTATTCATAACTTTATATTAAATACATACTGTGATTTACACTCTTTTTTTCGGCTATAAACTTCCTCCTCACTATTCATAACCTGAATGTTAGTTCTCCCTCCATCTCCTCTTGCTAGGACTACGTAGTCCATGTGTCTACCACTAGGTTTCAGCATTTCCACCATTTTATTCAATAGAGAGCTTTAAGCTCGCGTTCCACTTTTGGCGAACTTTCTCTACTAAGACAACGTTTTAATTCTTAATAAATATTATCTAATATTTAAATATTAGTTCATAATAATCATTGGCTCAACAACCTGTGTAGTGGTTAGCCCTGCCAAAGGGTTAATACAACTATGTATAAATATGTAAATATTGCTTAGTAATCATAGTCATTAACATATTTTGTAGATTGTCTATGACGTCAAACTTTTGTTTACACTAGAATTCTAACCTATAGAGAAACTTTATATTTGTAAATATTGCTTAGTAATCATTTACATATTATATAGTTTGTCTATGAAGTCAAACGTTTGTTTACACTAGAATTCTAACCTATGAGTGAAACTTTATTTATGTAAATATTGCTTAGCAATCATTAACATATTATTAGTTAGTTTTCCAATGACGTCAAACTTTTGTTTACTAGAATTCTAATCTATTATAGTGAAACTTTGGTTGTGTAAATATTGCTTAGTAATCATTAACATATTATTAGTTAGTTTGCTAATGTCGTCAAACTTTTGTTTACACTAAAATTTAAAACCTATAAAACTTTATATTAAATACATAGTTTAAAAAAGAAAATTAATTTCATAAAAATAATTTATAAAATACCTTTGTAAGCATATCGGCTTAAGTCTCGATCTATACCTTAAAGATTAGTTTCAAAGTAAAAAGTTCACGTCTGTTAAAGAATAGCTTTTTTTTAACTTTTAGGTTAGTTTTTTGATTGAGGTTAGCTTTTAACTTAATTTTTTTAATCTTGCCGAAGCTTTATCCAAACTTTAAATTGGTTTGGTCCTTTATAATTTTCTTTGTTTAACTTGTTTCATATTCTGTAAACAAACTTATTATATTATACTTCGGAATCGAGTTTTAGCTTATAAGATAAGTTTCCTTTACACTTTATAAGACTTACGGAAAGAAGGAAAAAGTAAAAGTTTTAAATTCTCATTTTTTTTTTTTCTTTCTGATATTATAGTCGATGATCTAACAATATTTTTTTTGTGAAAATTTATATGATCTATCGTATCTATGCTCTTTAACTATTGTCTTATCTATTCTTTTATCTAATTTAAAGGCTAACGCTTGGATGGGTTCATAGCATGCGTTTTATTACGCGCTTCAGAATAATCTAAGGCTTTCTTTCATAACATGATGCAAAAAAGTTGGTTTGGAACCAACTTTCTCGCGTTCGAATGAAACCTTTCCGTCATCTTCCCTCTTGATTAGACGTTTCTTTTAATTGTTCGAGTTATCTATTATCTATATATAGTAAATATTAAATATAAACTTATTTTTCATTTTAAAACCATCCTTTTCTCATTGTATTTTAATAATAATATATATATATATACATATATATATATATATATATATATATATTTGGCTTTGTTTATAACCTAAACGGAACACTGCGCAAGTGCATAAGGAAGAAAGGGTGGGAGAAAGCACGGAGTGACCTCTATAAAGCCAAAACGCGCTTGAAAACGCTTGATATAACCCACCTTAACACTATTTGTTAGATTTTTAGGTTCTCCCTCTCCTCTTTCTCATTGTTTTCTTAATCTTATCTTTTTTTTTATCAATTATCTTATCTTAGTTCTTATCCATTATCTTATATTTTTTCTCATCAATTCTCTTCTTTATTGTCCACGCGATCGTTTAAAATAATAAGAATGTTAGCGACAATCTGTTGTTTAGTTTGTTATGTATTCTGTTATCAAATTTATCTCCAGCTCATAACGGGTGTTAAGAAAACGATGTTATAAACTTAAAAATTAACGGGGTTTTCTTTCATTTTATCTATTCTCTTTTTTAGCTTGTTTTTAACTTTTAATGTATTCTCTTATCTATTTTGTTGTTTAGCCTGCTATGTATTCTCTTATCTATTTTGTTGTTTAGCCTGTTATCTAGTTTAGCCTCTCATGCTACATATCATGCTAAATAATCTATTTTGTTATTTAGCATGATATGTAGGTATTCATTTATCTATTATCTTATTTATTTTGTTGTTTAGTCTGTTATGCCTTGTTTTATTTATTCTCTTATCTATTTTGTTGTTTAGTCTGTTTTCCTTGTTTTATTTATTCCCTTATCTATTTTGTTGTTTAGTCTGTTTTCCTTGTTTTATTTATTCCCTTATCTATTTTGTTGTTTAGCCTGTTATGTATTCTTTTAACTTTTCTCTTATCTATTTTGTTATCTAACTTGTTTTGAATTCTTTTATCTATTCTCTTATCTATTTTGCTATTTAGCATGATATGCATTCTCTTATCTATTTTGTTGTTTAGCCTGTTATCTAGTTTAGCCTCTTATCTATTTTGTTATTTAGCCTGTTATCTAGTTTAGCCTCTCATGCTACATATCATGCTAAATAATCTATTTTGTTATTTAGCATGATATGTAGGTATTCATTTATCTATTCTCTTATTTATTTTGTTGTTTAGTCTGTTATGCCTTGTTTTATTTATTCTCTTATCTATTTTGTTGTTTAGTCTGTTATGCCTTGTTTTATTTATTCTCTTATCTATTTTGTTGTTTAGTCTGTTATGCCTTGTTTTATTTATTCCCTTATCTATTTTGTTGTTTAGCCTGTTATGTATTCTTTTAACTTTTCTCTTATCTATTTTGTTATCTAACTTGTTTTGAATTCTTTTATCTATTCTCTTATCTATTTTGCTATTTAGCATGATATTAGGTATTATTTTATCTATTCACTTAACAATTTTTTTTATCTAACTTGCTATGAATTCTTTTATCTATTCTCTTATCTATTTTGTTGTTTAGTCTGTTATGCATTCTTTCATATATTTTGTGTTGTTTACTCTGTTGAGTAAGTTTTATCTATTCTCTTTTAGTTTTTTTTTCTTCTTTTTTAGCCTGTTATGATTATTTTATCTATTGTGTTGTTTAGCTATTTTATCTATTCTATCATATATTCTGCTGTTTAGCTATTTTATCTATCCTCTTATCCAATTTTCTTATGTATTCTCTTATATATTTCGTTATTGTCATTTTGAGTACATTGTACTAAAAGTGTTTGATTTTCTAGTTTTCTAATTTAATTTCCTTTTAATATATGTCCACTTAATCTGGATTATACGCTGTAGGAAAATGGGCGTAGTTTTCTTTGTTTTTTGTCCGTTAAGCAAACATTTGCTAAGCAATTACATAAATTAAAAAAAAAGAATAAATACAAAGAAGAAACTACTTAGAACTAAGAGCATTATTTTGTTGCTCTATCTACTAATTACATGGTACATTTTACTTTTGCTTTCCTTTGTTTTGGTAGATTTCGAAAACCTTTATTATTCGCTGTAGTTTTGTTCTGGTAAGTCTAAAATAAAACTGTGTAGGCGGAGTGTAGGCTGTATCAAGGAAAAACTAATTTTCCTTTCCTACATATGTTGTTTGAAGTAAATGTAAAACTCATTTAGGTCAAAAGTTTTAATTTGGTATAACTTTTAGTCTCATAGATAAATAAATAGGCATTTAAACACTAGTAAGCAGTTTTTTCTTAATTTGCTTATTTGTTTTTTTTTCTAACTATTCTGGTAAAAAAATTAATCGAACACCAAGTGCAATACTGTTGTAAGACAAAAATCACTGTTTTGGGATAACGAGGATTGAAGTTTTTTAGCGATCCTTACTTATTAGTTAAAACTAATTAAGTCTTAAACTTAACTATTAAAAACTCTTGTAAGTCAAAGTTATTACACTATTGCATGTTATTAAAAACTCTTGTAGTCAAAGTTACTACACTATTACATGTTATTAAAAACTTTTGTAAGTCAAAGTTACTACACTATTACATGTTATTAAAAACTCTTGTAAGTCAAAGTTACTACACTATTACATGTTATTCCATCAAAGCAGTAGTAAGTAAAATTACGACACTATAGACTGACAACTATGAACAAACATGAGTTACGACGATTACATTTATTTAGAGGATAAAGAAAAACAGCTGGTCTTGTGATAAAGAAGCAGTGCTCCCACACATACCTTTGAGTTGGGACCATAAAAATACCGAAATATAATTTTTTCCCCTAATTTTTTTTACTTACGACAGTATTGCATTCAGGGTGCAAATGCTAAGTTAAAGTTTTATAAGTTATAAGAAATAGGAGTATGCAATAAGTTATGTGATAAAATCATAACAAACAGGTAAGTGATAAGAAAGAGAAATACTTAATAAGTTATAAGTGATAAGAAATAGAAGTGATAAGTTATAAGTGATAAGAAATAGAAGTGATAAGTTATAAGTGATAAGAAATAGAAGTGATAAGTTATAAGTGATAAGAAATAGAAGTGATAAGTTATAAGTGATAAGAAATAGAAGTGATAAGTTATAAGTGATAAGAAATAGAAGTGATAAGTTATAAGTGATAAGAAATAGAAGTGATAAGTTATAGGTGATAAGAAATAGAAGTGATAAGTTATAAGTGATAAGAAATAGAAGTGATAAGTTATAAGTGATAAGAAATAGAAGTAATAAAGCAATAAGAAATAAAAGTAAAAAAATTATATTTGGCTTACGGAAGCTTTGTGTGTATTGAAATGCACATACTTTGTAACTTTATTTATGTTTTCAATTAAAATTGAAATTTGATTCATGGTTAAATTTTAAATTTGATCGTTAAAACTATGAGAGAGGTGTGTATCTAGGGGTGCGGATGTGGAGTGATTTGATTGGCTAACTCGAATATAAATTTGGACACGGGCCTGAATATTAGATGAACCCGTAGTCTGTTTACCTTCAAGTGTATTTATATCTTGATGTATAACGCCCAAGTACGAAATAATGTAATCTACCTTCTTATAATATTCCCATTGTATTCTCTCTTCTTGTCCCAATCACTCATATTAAAGTACGAATTAATTATTTATGAAAAAAACACATTTCCTTTCTGACTATTAAATCAGCTGTTAGAAAAACGAAACTCGTATTAAAGCCTTCAAAAAAGTCGCATATCAAATTATCAATTATTCTCTATGTTTGTTCGAATTCGGACATTTTTTGTTTCGAAATAAATTATTTATTCTCTTTGTTTTTGAGATTATTAAAGGGTCGCAGAAGATTCGCAGAGAAATCCTTTATTTTATGTATACGTACAACACTGTTTCCTCTTTTGATAACAAGTTGTATGGTTAAATTTTAAATTTGAGCGTTAGTACGTTACAAAAGTAAGTAGTGAGTTTTTTTTATCTTATACATTAACGAGTCGTTAAGCACGTGGCAACGGGCTTAATTTTATAATTAGAGAAAATGTAAAATTAGGTGAATTAATTTAGATAAGTTATTATATCTATTTGAAGACCAACAAATCAAAACATACATTTAATTTATTGGAATAAATGTGGTTGCCTTAAGCCCCGTCCACACCGGCCGCGCATCGTGTTTGCAAACGTTTGCAAACAGGGATGCGCGGCCGGTGTGGACGGCACCGCGCGCACGAACGAATGCTTGTTTGTGTTCGCGGGCGCTCCGGGTAGAGTCGGTACATCAAAGGATGTTTGCTGTTTGTGCGCGTTTGGTGTGGACGCTTTTTGAGCAAACTCCTTGAGCATTCGCAAACAGCCTATGTTTGGACATGAAAAGCCAAGAAATAGATTTTTTTCTTTCGTATTATTTGTGACTAGCATCAAATAACTATATAATAACTAATAATATATACTAGTTAAAGTAATTGAAACTAGAGATGAGTTTATGCAAATCCGCAAGATTAAAAATACCGGATTAAATAGATAAATATATAGATAAGGTGATATATAAGTTAAAAAATGCGTCATACTATTAGTTTAAATAATTTTATATTGCTTCCAAGCGTATTATTATATAGGCACAGGCCTACGGGCACGAGCCTTCTATGGGCTTTATGCCTCCTATGGGGGAATATTTATCTTTTTTTCACCAAAAGAACAGATTTCTATTTGTATAAAATTAACCCGGGAAATGTATATTTTTTTCATTCGTATTATTTATGACTATAGCATCAAATAAATAACTATATTATAATTAATAAATAGTGATTGAAACTAGAGATGAGTTTATGTAAATCCAAGATTAAAAATAACCGGATAAATAGAAATATATATATATATGACATAGAAGTCCAAAAATGCGTCATACTATTTATTAAAATAATTATATTGCTTCCAAGCTTATTACTTAAGGTACAGGCCTGTGGGCCCGAGCCTCCTATGGGCCCTCATAAGACAAAATATTACATTGATATTTATCTTTTTTCCATCAAAAGAACAGATTTCTATTTGTATTACATTTTTATATGTTTTGGCGTTTTATTTTTGTAATCTAAAATCAGAGATGATCGAGGAGAAATTTTTTTTGACATCCAGACTCTTCGTCTTCTTTTACTATTGCTATGTTTTACTAATTCACAAATGAATATAAATAAGCCGGCGCTTATACCGCATTTTGATAGAACCATATTACAAAGTTAATGCAAGTGCAATATAGTTTTATTTAGTACTTGATGATGTAGTGTACAAGAAAATAATGAAAAATAACTGGGAACAAGGACAAACGTTTGCAAACACCTGCTGGACGTCGTGTTTGTGGTTGTTTGCAAACCCTGTTTGCGAATGCGCGTCCGGTGTGGACGCGGCTTTAGCTTAGCAATAAAATAATAATTTTGAGGTGAAATTAATTTAGTTTTATTACTATAGATAACGGGATTGTCCCGATGGGACGTAATGGTCACCCTATTATAAGGTCAATGTAATGTCCTACACCTCAACAAAGGGCGATTGAGCGCCCCACTTGAGCAATGAAGTTGCTAAATAACAGCCACGACCGGCTTCCGGGGGGGGATGACGCTCGAAGCACGTAAGGGGCGCCCCCCCCCTTATTTTTAATAAAAATAATCATAATAAAGAAAAATGATACAATCTTTCTTCTGAAATGTCTCCTTAAAGCTTATTATTATCACCATAATAAAGTTGTTAAGTTAAAAGATAATTAATAATACGGATAAAGTTGACAAAGCAGGTGGGACTTAAACTCTTCACGACACTTTCACCATCGCAACACCTAAAACTTTAAATTGTCTTGAACTTCGTTATAATTGGTTTGTTAGTTTCAAAACTAAAGTGTTTGAGACCAGTTTGCATTAAGCATTTAACTATTATGATAACTTTATTATGATAACAACCTTAATAATTTAAGAGACTGAATTTATTTTTCCATTTCATTAGGGCCAGTGCTACTTTTTTTTCATTCCGACATTTTTCGCGACCGCAGGTATTAAATATAACATAAAACATTAAATTAATCAATTACTACGTTCCCATGAGTTTTCAAAACTATGTTGAAAACTGTTTTTGTTTTTAAACCAAAAGTGTTTGCTTGAGGAGTTTTCACAAAAATTTTGAAAACTATAAACTCCCAAACGGGTTATAGTTAAGTCAGGTTATTATTCTTGCGCAGTTGATATGATAAGCATAGATATGATAACTTGATTTAAAGCGTATCATACCAACTGCGCTAGTCTTAATTCTGTTTTCAATACAATACCCGTTCCCATGTTATTTTTTTCAAAACAGTTTCAATGCAAAATCAAACATTTGCTGTTGTGACCTTGAACTCAATACGTTTTGAAATGACTGTTTCCGTGTTGTTTTATGTTTCAGTACGAAGTAAAAAATTCATAAACTACTATAGCTAGGAACATGAAATTCGGCACACAGGTGCATCTCGGCATTTGTGACAACTGTACACTTTTTGGAGTTTTCACATTTAATATATCCAAGATGGCGGCCAATATGGCGAGCGACTAAAAAAAGGTTTTTAGTCACCATGACATGTTATATATCAATTTAAAGATCTTGAAGTGTAGAAAAAGAATATGCAACTATTGCACTTAATCGTACAGAAATCGGCGATTATCGCCTCACGCACTTGTGTGAAGCGCGCCTTACTTGTTTAATACCAACACCGTTTTCAAAACCAAAACGATTTTAAAAACTCATGGAAACGTTTTTTCTGTATAAAAAATTAAACCTTGGTCTAATATTTGACTTTGCTGGACGTAAACATTTACGTTTTTCAGGATTGAACGATATTTGGTTATAATAAGAGTTCGTTTACAAAGGTACGGAGTGATATATGGCAAAATAACATGTAATGATATTTCAGAAATTAAAACTCAGCTTTTATGTTATTAGTAAAATCATCGATTTTAGGTTTCTGTACGAAGGAAAAAAAGAAACCTTATACAACGGCTCTGTATGTGTGTGTCTGTCCGTTGGTTTGTTTCAATTCATAAACTACTATAGCTAGGAATACGAAATTTGGCACACAGGTGCATCTCGGCATTTGAGACAGCTGTACACTTTTTGGAGTTTTCACGCTTAATATTTTCAAAATGGCGGCTAATATGGTGGGTGACTAAAAACAAGTTTTTAGTCGCCATGACAGGTTATACTTCAATTTAAAGGGTTGAAGTGTAGGAAAAGAATATGCAACTATTAAAATTTTACACTTATAATTTTGTACAGAAACCGGCGATTATCGCCTCACGTACTTACGTGAAGCGCGAATTACTTGTTTTAATTGAAATCGGTTTTGAATCTAAGATGAAGTTAGGAAAATGCAAATTGGAAAGTGAAGTATTTAGAAACTGTGTTTCTAGGGAGTTTAAGTGTTCTATAATAATTGTGGCAATTAAATTTGAACAATTTTTCTTTTCAATTTTAAAAAATTAAAATTTAAAATTATTCTTTTTGATTGTGAACTGATAATTTGTTACAATTTAAATTTTGCAACCCCGGGATTTCGTTTCGCGATGCCCATGAGCCCATAATTTAAGAAGAACTGCACTAAGGCATAAATATAGAAATCTGTAGTTCGATACTCAGTGGCAAGATGAAATTTTATCGGATGACTAACTAAAGTTGTCGAAAAAAAAGGTTTAGCTTTTGTGTTTTTCTACAAAGTAAACAATACATCCCCCCCCCTTAGTTTTCTACCAAAGTCCACCAAAGGGGAAAGAAGAAGTAAAAGTGTTAAATAGTATACGAAGTTCATAAGAATTTGAAAAAAGTAGATCAAAGATATTTGAACAGAAGATGAAAATAAATTTAGCGAATTATCTTCAATCGATTCTAAGAAACTACACAAACAATCGTATTCTATGAAATCGTAAAAGGATAAATTTAAATTCCCTTTTATACAGAAATAATCATATTGAGGATTTTCACATGAGTTTTGTAATCTCTTTGATTAGAATTTAGTTTGATGTTTGTTTGTTTTGGCTAAACTGAATATAGTTGCTTTATACCTTGATATCAAATATATCAAAGATGTTTGATGCGGTAGATTGCTTTTGATAACATGATAGAATTAGTTAAAGGTCAAAGATAGTTTAGAATTCGAGAACATAAATTAAACAGGTAAAAGATATAAACAATCAGTATAATCTATTCTTTGATATAGATCATATTACAATAATTATTAATAAACTTTATTAATCACTTGATTAAGATAAAAATAATCTATTAATTAATGTGGCACATAGATTCCACAATTCCTATTGTTGGACGAATTATCAAATGATATTTATATCGGTTTCGATTCCCAGTGGCCACACTAATTTCTAAGCAATATTAAATGTACGCTATTGTTGAAATTAATATGGAACTTTTTGTGGGCTACTTTTGTCAAACAATAGTTATTTATGTTACTAGGCAGCAAAATGGAAGTTTGCTGACAAGTTTTTTAAGTTTTAGTTCCGAGCTGAAGGCGAGGATAGGCTAAACAAATTTACTGCAAAGGTGAAGCCGAGGCAGGAAATTTTCATTTTGACTGACGAGGTGAAGCCGAGGCAGGAAAATGTTAATTACCTGCTAAGTTGTAACCGAAGCAGGTAATCTTTAAACGAGTCAGGAATGTTTTCTTTGCTGCATAGTTACATACAATATTTTGTCTATACTAACACTAACAGCAGAAAAATTGCAAAAAATTATTATATTCCCTTTTTAATATATAAAAGATTTAAAGAAATTAAAGTTGTAAAAAAAAAAAAAAGTTTGAGTCATCCAGAAAACAAAACAAAGGCAAAATGAATTCAGTGTTGCCACTTATTTTATTAACAATTGATTTTATCTCAATTTTTAGCGATTTTTCTTAAATAATCATTGTAAAATAATAAAATTTGTTTTATTACTATAATTATTTAAGTTTTTTTCAAAAAAGATATAAATATTTATAGTCCAGGAGATGGAAAAATGTGTCTGACTAACAACAAGCTAGAATTTTGTGTACCAGTCAATCTTTTAGCGCCTTTTAAGAATATGTGGTCGGCTAAGATCGTCTGCGGGACATAGCTTGGCAATAGGCGTTTGAAAAAAAAAAAAAAACCGGTGGAGAGCGGCCATGTCTCACCAATTACGGTGGACAATGTGATTTTCATGATCCTGAGTACAGAATTAGTAAGTAGACCGAAAATCAAGTTGATGTTAGTTTGTCCCTTGACAGGGGAACACGTTGATTTTTAGTAGATAATATTTGAATAACTAACCTATCAAGTGTGAAAATACCATCGATTTGATTTTTGGTCTACTAACTAATTCTGTACTCAGGATCATGAAAATCCCATTGTCCACCGTAATTGGTGAGACATGGCCGCTCTCCACCGGTTTGCTTTTTAAAACGCTTATTGCCAAGCTATGTCCCGCAGACTAACTTAGCCGACCACATATTCTTAAAAGGGGTAAAATCGGATTGTACGTGCCCCCACTTTGAGGTTAGGTGATAAAATCTCGCATATTAAATTAAAAACCTTAATTTTGTGTACCCTTGAATTTTCTATAGCCGCTCCGCACCGCTTCGCGGTGCTCCGCTCATTTTCTGAAGAAAAACAACCCTCCTGTGTATAAACCAGGTAGAGGTCCAACTCGAAGAAATTTCCAGGGCACGTACAATCCGATTTAGCCCTTAAAAGGCGCTAAAAGATTGACTTGTATGCAAAATTCTAGCTTGATGTTAGACACTTTTTTGCACGCTATCTCCTGGACTATTAGTAGAATATTACGCTTAAATATGTATATAAAAACGAACAATGTGCGGGAGTGTTTATAACCTGCGGTGTAGTAACCTTTTTGTAGTAAAATTTTCTTAAAATGTTACAACCTGTTTGTTATTTTGCTGACACTTTGAACTTTTGCTGATATTTTGCTGCGTGTTTTTGGACTTGTTACAAAAGAATCAAGAAAAATTACACTTTGCTGATTGAAAACAGTACAACAATGCTTAATTTTGCTGCCGTGAGTAGATAAATTAAATTTCTTCATAATCAGAAGTTTAATTATAAATATTTGAGCCCTTAGGCCCATGGCAACGGGCTTAATATTACATTTTGAAGAAACAAAGTAAATCCAAGTAAATTAATTTATTTAAGTTATTATAGATAAGTTTTTATATCTATTTAAAGACCAACAAATCAAAACAAACATTTATTATAATTGGAAAAAATGTGGTTGCCTTAGCTTTGGCAATAACAAATCATTAAGGTGATTCGTCGAGATACTACTCGATTATATAACTAATAGTTGTTAGGTTGGCACTTCTTTTCAAACAATATTAAATAAAAATGTATTACATTCCGACAATGAGCTAATTATTACCGTCTAAATTTTTTCCGAAATCAGGCAAGTAGTTTTTAAGATGTGTTCACTCGCACAAACGTTAAAAGAGTGACAGACAAACAGATACGTAACCAGTAATGTTCCCTGATATCTAAAACAGAATTCTTTTTACTTTTCCGTTACCTTCGTTTTCGTTATGCTCGCAAGCAAAAACGATGACAGTTAGCCTAGTTTATAATGTTACAAATAAATAAGTTAAAGACCAAGAACTAAATAATATAATATTAAATTCTCGAGAACAATGACGATTGTTAAATTGAAGGCCCCCCCCCCCTCGAGCTTCGCATTTAGCTGTACAAGGAAAGATTTTCAAATCTCAACTTAGTTTTAAAACTGTACTCTAACCTTCAACCTTTCAAGAGTTAATAAAGACTCTTTTTTATTTCTTTCTCATATAAAGAGAAAGTATTGTGATAGTGTGAAAATTCAATTTTGAAATTTTTTTGGATTTCCAAAAAGTGGTTTTTTAAACTGTCTGTTAATCGTCTGTCTGTCGTCTGTGGTCAGTGCAGACGCGTGGAGCCTAAACTGCTGGGCCGATTTTGACGAAATTTGGCATACATGATCAGAAAAATCATACCCCGGAGCGAAATCGAGCAATCAATTTTAGCTCCAATTTTGGGGGAGCTACCCCCCAAAACTGTGAAAAGCGTAAACAATTATGTCTTGAAAACGGTTCCGACGATTTTGATTAAAATATTCTAAAATGTAGTCCATTTAAAACAAATATTACGATATAAGCCGTTGACCCGGGAAAAATCTAGTTCCTGAGAAAATAGCTTTAAACGCGAACGGAAAGAATCCGGGTTCGGTTTCTCGCCAAGGAGATGTTATTTTTATTATAAATGTTGATGAAATGTTCAATAATAATTATATGTACTTAAGAAAACTCGAAAACAAATGAATGGAAAACATTGGGCTAAGTAATTATGAACTTTTTTTTGTCATCTCAAACACCATCCAAGGAACCGTCCGCGGCATGCGTCACGAGCATGCGTAATGGATAAAAGCCTTTCCAAACTGTTTACCGTCCTTCAAACTGTGCTTAACTATGCATGGATCGTTTGTGAATCTTTTATCGTACGGAACTTAGCCAAAAGCAAGTACCAGTTTTTCTGAACTGCGCAGTAATTTTAATTGTCAACAGGAAGGTTTTCTATCTGTTAGGTTTCCTTTAATGTTTTTAATACAGTTGGAAAAAACTCACAATTCCCCTCTCACAACCCCCCTAATAAAAATGTGATAACAGCATAAAGTAAGCGCCTGCGCATTAAACCTGTCCTAAACGATTCCCAGAAGATCCGTGGGACGATGTAAACAGTAACGGTACAAATTGGGAAGTTGGAACAAACCTAATATAAAATATTTAAAGAATTTTATAATATTTGTTCTTTAAACGGTAACTCTAACCACTATAAGAGACAAGGATATAGCTCTAAATATCTTTTCATCATTATATTTAACAGATATTGTCCTCATTGCTACAAAAAGTAAAAACAATTTTTATTTATTTTTCAGCGACTTTTATGTAGTTTAAAATTATTTTTTGGGTTCAAGATGAGTCTAACTACCCCTCCTCTTACCTCGTTTATCCCCTCCACTATAGCCAATGCCAATATCAAGTATAAGTTCTGCGATTTATTTTACACCCTATTCCCTCATCATAACCCCTATTAATAAAGTATAATACGCATGCGCATTCATTTAAAATTCGTAATATGACCTTCTGTGACACCTTAAAAAAGCCGCTAAATTGTGAAATAAAATGTTTACATTGTGTAACGATGTTTACATGTAACGATACATTGTATTATTACGTCTAGTGCTATTTTTAATTGCACTATTTTCCCCTATTACAAAATAGATCTGTTTAAAAGAAGAAAACAAATGGTAAGACCGATAAAAATTATCTCCCACTTAGCTTTCTCCTGTCTACATACATATATATATATATATATATATATATATATATATATATATATATATATATATATATATATATATATATTTATATATATATATACATATATATATATATATATATAAATATATATATATATATATAAATATATATATATATATATATATATATATATATATATATATATATATATATATATATATATATATATTATATTAGACGAATTGTCAAATGAGATTTAGATCTGTTTCGATCCCCAGTGGGGCCAAACTTATTTTTAAGCCATATTAAATGTGCTTAGACAGTTGAAATGAATTTGGGACCATTTGTGGGCTATTTTCAACAATATATCCAAATTTAATTAATATGGGATCAGTAATTTTAAGGATATAGTTATTAATAAAAACAGGTTTTTGCACACACGCGCAAGGAAACAATAGGCGCAGAAGGTTGTTCCTTTTGTTTTATTTGATGTTTATAAAACAAACATGTTGTTTCAATTCCCAATCGGACAACACTTATTTTTATTCAATATTAAATGTGTGCAGTACATGAAGGCGACATTAAAAGTTTACTAACAATGGGCTAATTATGACATGACCTATATTCCTAATTTCATCAAATTTTAAGGTATTTTGGTTCGCAAAAATGTTGAACACAGACAGGAACGAGACTAAATATATTCTTTTATGTCTGAAACGGATTTTTGATGTTGGAAACGTAAAATAATTTCGTGTTTAAGAATGATTAAAATGCGTAAGATCGGAATAAAAAAATTAAGGAGGAATGATAAAAATACATCTGCCACCAAGAATCGAACTCTGAAATCATCGGTGTGTATAGAAGCCTCTAGTGGTGAAATTCTTAAACTGTACTGTGTTCAGTTCCCTACAGCGGGGCTTATTTTGATTAGATAAATGGTTTTATCGAAGAAGTAAATTTCAATATTTGAGATTTCGCGTTAGTAACTGTTAGTAGTTGAGGAGGAGAAGTCAGGGTTGATATTCTGTTGGGTGTCGAGGGAGTTTGAGCCAGTCCGAGCTAAGAATACTTTGAGAAAAAAACTAAATATAGATCTCTACATCTACATCTGTCTATATTACTTAGCTAGCGAATATCTCTGACGTAATAACTCCCAGCTCTATCTATGACTTAATATGGTTACCGTTAACCGCAATCAGAAAAAAAACAAACTCAAATTCGTAAACAAAATGTGCTATTTGTTATTCTGCCAACTTCACTACAAAATAATTCCTTTCAAGTAGTATTTACTTCCTTTTATATGCGAAGTGCGGACATGGTTATAAACTCAGTATTAATGAAATAACAGAAATCCTTTAGCTCATTGTTATACGTGTCATGCAGTAGTCGTGTTTTCATTGTTATACGTGTCATTCTGTCAATGCAAAAGTCGTGGGTTCGATTCCCGACTATGGTAGAGTTGAGCTAAATATTATTATTAAAAAAAAAAATGTTGATTAGCAAGGATAAACCAAATGAATGGAAGTTTAAAACGAAGTTTCGGAAAAAATTACTTCTTTTTTCAATGTGTAATACAAGAATTAATTCAAGTATTCTTGCAGGTAGTAGTAGCAAAAGTATATATAATATATATATATATATATATATATATATATATATATATATATATATATATATATATATATATATATATATATATATATATATATATATATATATATATATAGGGTTACTTTCGATAAAATATAAAAATTTCATTCAAATCAGATAACTATACATTGAAGCTATAGGTGTAAATAAATGTATGTTTGTGCTCATGTACAAGAGAAACAAATGGGCGCATAAGGTTGAAAGGTATGTGGAACCAACAATGAGCTAATTATGAACATACAAATAATTTCATTAAAATCGGAAGTGTAGTTTTTAAGATACGTTAGATCCCATATATATATATATATATATATATATATATATATATATATATATATATATATATATATATATATATATATATATATATATATATATATATATATATATATATATATATATATATATATATATATATATATATATATATATATATATATATATATATATATATATATATATATATATATATATATATATATATATATATATATATATATATATATATATATATATATATATATATATATGTATATAGAGACTTTTTGATGATTCTTAATTTCTACTTTTGAAAGATGCAAAACCCCATAGCAAAACCATGAAATGATGTAATATAAACTGTTATATCTTAAAGAAGGAAATATATTTCTGTCAGAATCGTCAGTAAATCCAATAAAAATGTATTTTTACTTTTGACTGATTCAAACTTTAATAAAGGTCGTCCTAAAGAATCAGTTAAAACGCTTAAAAAACAAATTTGTTTCCACCATTTCCTTGTCCAAATTATTATATATTTATTTTTAGAATCGAAAAGGACAATATTGTATTTACTTCCAAGGTTGTTAGAAGTCGTTGACTTGATTAATAATTCACCTACATCTTACGAAAAGAAATTATCATATATCAGATAAAAATATCAGAGTTGTATATTTATAAGAAAAAAATAAAATAAAATAAATGTCATGTAGAAAATAAAATAAAATAAAATAAATACGGGTAGAAATGAACAAATTAGCTATTTACAGTAAATCATTGTGAGTAATCAAGTTTATAGTCTAGGTTTGTTGTAGTCCAGATGGTTGTGATCTCTGAATGGCATCTTATTTTAATAAGGTTATCAATTAGTTTGGATTGATGCCAGTAATGGCGCCAGTAAAGTAGATTTCAACCAAATGTGCGTATAAGTTATTATATAATATTGAATAATGTAATGATTTATTATGATCTATAATTGTGTAAGAATGTGTATTTATTCAAACTGTATAGTAGTAGTAGTAGTCTAGTACTTTCTACTAGGACGGGTAGGACGAACCACTTGTTCGAACCTTGCAATTAGGCCATCATTCAGGCCCTTTTTACGCCCCGCGGTAGAGAGTTCCAGCCACTTCACACATCATACATATGTACATTTGTACCGCCGAAGCGAGTATGATGTGATCAATAGTGAGCCATATAAATCAGAGTGTCACGGCGAGGAATCGAACCCCGTCTCGTTCCACTCGAGATTCAGTGATGGCCGAGCAGACGTGGTTTAACTCACACGGCTACGCTAGCTCCCTACTGTATAGTAAGTTTTTGTTAAATAGAAATTGCTATTACAGTAGAATCTCGCTTACACGACCCTCAATTACATGACAACCTCAATTACAAGTGCAATTTTTAATTCTTTTTGATACTGCCATAACACATAATGTTACATTAACCTCTATAACGCGACTATTATTATCCAAACAACCTCAATAACACGGATTTTTTCCAATTCACAACGTAACTCAGAACCTCTATAACAAGTCGTTTTGAGAAGTCAACCTCCTTAATGCGACTCTATACAGGAATGGGTCGACCTTTAACAAGTCTAGGCTTGAAAACCTCGCCCCACCCCACATGGTTGATTCCGTTAACCTCGATAACACGACTGATAGCCAATATAACCTTGATAACACTACCCTCAACAAAAAGAGCACCTCGATAACAAGACTGTTTCCCTAATCCCCTTGAGACTCTTCTTATCGAGGTTCTAATTATGTTTTTTACCAGAAGTAAGGTTACTGTTATCATATTAAATTAAATAAATAAAACACTATTTAAGTACTAGGTACTTCTTTATTTGTCTATATTAGAAGTATTTTTTACACTTTACCGGTTTCAACATGTTTGCTATCTTCAGTGGTTAAGTACACTGAGTACCTAATACTTAAACGCAGTGTTTCATTTATTTAATTTTAAATGTACAAGTATCACAAAATCTCGGCCGAAACTACGGATTTCGTTACAGTTATCAATAAAATTTTAATTACGAGTAGAAGTAGAATTGCAGTTATTACAATAGTATATTATGTTACTAGGCTGTGAAGTGAGTTTTTTCTTTACCGCGGCAATTACATTTACTGTCGAGCGAAGCGAGACAGTAAATATTGCCAAGGTAAAGAAAAAACACTTCACAGTCGCGTAGCATATGCTATTTTTCCGAGGTAGCAGACAATGAAAAAAATAAAACTATAAATATATAATAATAACAAATATTAGTACATACTTAAGACTTAAAAAAAGAAACCTTAAAAAGAGGTTACTCTATAAGAAAAGATAAATAAAACGCATTGACATCTAGCGGATTTTAATCGTACTAGAAGCATTTCTACAAAGAATGCAGCGCTACTAACGGATGTTTTGACAACTACCCGCCGGAAAATAAAAATCTTTTAGTTCCTAGGACGTAAAAGATTTTTTCTTTACAGCTAGGAGTAATGAAAAGATTTTTTAAGTCCACGTAATGAAAAAATGGATTTTAGCTATGTTTTTTAGGCTCTAAAGTTACTATTTCACAGCCGACCACGGAAAAAATTTATTTTATTAGAATCAGTAGCTATTTAAAACAGTTAGGTTATAGGAACAATAAAACTGAAATAATAAATTTAAACTTTATAATTATCTAAAGGAGCTTTCAGCTTTCATAAGGCCATCATCAGTCTTATGAACCAACAGTAGGTGATAAACCAGGTAATGATAACAAAATTTAAACAAATTAAATCGATACAAACTTATTTAGGCGAGTCATGGTTACCAATTAATAAAACAAGTAACATACAGGGAACAGTTTAATCATTCCTTAAGATGACGGTACTTCTTTGGATTGTTACTTTGACTAAATTACTATTAAGAAAAAGGAATATTTAGTCCAATGTACTTTGGGACAAAGAAATATCCCACTTCTAGTTAGATAAAGGTCTAAAGAAGAACATTCCGTACACCTTCTTTAGGTTCTTACTTTGACTAAATTACTATTAAGAAAAAGGAATGTTTAGTCCTATGCACTTTGGGACAAAGGAATATCACACTTCTGCTTTGATAAGGGGAGTAACAGTCTAAAGAAGAACATTCCGTGCACCTTCTTTAGATTGTTACTCCCCTACGTTGTTTTAGAATAAAAATGACTTTGACTAAATAACTACATATTAAGAAAAAGGGATGTTTAGTCCAATGTACTTTGGGACAAAGAAATATCCCACTTCTGGTTTGATAAAGGGAGTAACAGTCTAAAGAAGAACATTCCGTACACCTTCTTTGGATTGTTACTCCCATATGTTGTTTTAGAATAAAAATGACTTTGACTGAATAACTACAAATTAAGAAAAAGGAATGTTTAGTCCAATGCACTTTGGGACCAAGGAATATCACACTTCTGTTTTGATAAGGGGAGTAACAGTCTAGAGAAGAACATTCCGTGCACCTTCTTTAGATTGTTACTCCCCTCTGTTTTTTTTTTATAAGGGGAGTGGCAATCTAAAGAAGTGCCAAGATGACCTTCATAGATGCTCCTATATAGGATCCTTTATCTAATATAATATAGGATGCATATTTTGTTGAATGTAAGAAGCTCGCTTCAATAAACTGTTCAAATTTTATAGCTAAAACAAAATTTTAAACGGTAGCCATCTTGAAAACGGCTGTGTCGATTATAATGGTTAACGAATTCATTCGATTTGTTAAATTGACTAAGTACCCTTTATACGGGCCTGGGTGGCTCAGAGGCTAGAGCGCTCGCCTTGCGATAAGGCAAGTTAAGCAGCATCGAGCCGGGTCAGAAGGTGACAGCAGCTCTGGGTTCGATTCCCGGACCAGGCCCCCCGCTCAATGTCCACCCAGCATAAACAAGTGGGAAGCTCCTCGATAGGGTAGCGCCACCAGGTTTTGGCCTGGAAATCATGACGATGACACTCCTGGTTGTAATACAACGAGGAGGGGAGTCATGGTTGACGACCATATCTTCGTTGACGTGAAGATTTCGGTCCCTAACCCGGGTTTGATGTATGGGCTCACCTAAGTGGCCTGCATCTTCGGGTGTAAAAAGCCCCCTGGAATAATTAAAAAAAGTACCCTTTGTGCGCTTTGAAAGCCCATACTTAACAACTTTTTTCCTTTTTCTATAAGATTTTTTTTGGATTCTACGTAAATTTTCTGTATTTCTTTTGAAGATAATAAAAAGAAATTGGACGCCATTCGTATATGTTTTTCAAAAGAAATTTAGCAAATAAAATAACTTTTATTTTCCTAAAAAAAGGGAAAGGGATATAAAATAAGTTAATAACAACACGAATTAACTTTATTTTGGGGTTTCTTTTTATAGCCTTCTACATGCTGTAGAATCAACGCATAAAAAACACACGAAGCAGCTGACATAAAGATAGAAGATTAGCATAGGGAAATTGAAGGGCAATCTGTCGTAAGAAACATTTCGACTTTGTTACTGCGAACGGAACTTATCAAAGACCAGATCTACGTGAGGGAGTTACGCAATATTTAAGATTGTTGTCACGTCTCAACAAGGTTTAGAACAACAACGATATTTGATCCGATTCCAAAATACCACCGAGTTAGAACCCAAACCCACCGATAAAGCGTCAACTTTTATATAGTAAAACAACTTTATATAGGGTATAGAAAGTTAGGAATAGTATCTTTTTACGGTTCTATCCACTTCCAATAGTTGATTTAAAAGATAAGAAGTATTATCTTAACTATTGTATAGTAAGTCATAATTAGCTCATTGTTGGTTCCATGTAAGTTTCAACCTTCTGCGATTATTTGTTTCTCTTCCACATGCGCACAAACATATAGTCCTCAGGCCACCATAAGAAGTGAGTCGCTGATTGATAAAGTTTTCTTACCTTATGGAATCGCATATTTATGCCGTGTCCACCGATGAATTGGGTATATGGCAACTGGGCGCTGGGCCATTTCTTTTTTGTTGACATGCCAAACTAGCCCTTCTGCGGGAACATTGAAAAGAGATAGATAAAGTTTTGATTTTCACAGGATCGTTTAATTAAATTATTTCAAAAACAGTGGTACACGTGGCCACCGATAAGAGTGGGCCGTTTGGGGAGGCCACCGCCCCAAACATATCGCTCTGCGAGGACGTTGAAAAGAAAACGGCCCACTCTTATCGGTGGCCACCTTTACCACTGTTTTTGAAATAATTTAATTAAACGATCCAGTGAATATCAAAACTTTATCTATCTCTTTTCAATGTTCCCGCAGAAGGGCAAGTTTGGCATGTCAACAAAAAAGAAATGGCCCAGCCCCCAGTTGCCATATACCCAATTCATTGGTGGACAAGGCATAAATAAGCGATTCCATAGGGTAATAAAACTTTATCAATCAGCGACTCACTTCTTATGGTGGCCTGTGAACTAATACATTTATGAACACCTATAGCTTCAAAAGTACTCATCTGATTATTATGAAACGTTTATAGTTTATCGAAAGTAACCCACAGATAGGCCCAGATAAATTTGAACCGTCTGCGCTTTTTAACTTTTGCTAAATTTTTACTTTAATTCATGTAAAATATAATAACAATTTTGACCGATTAAAAAAAAAACGGTGGAAACAATTATTAAATAAATTAGACAATAATGGCTTGTAAAAGCATAAAAATAAAATAACTGATAGGATGCGAGGAAGCTATGTGCCACACTAATTGACAGTCTATTTTGTTGAACAAACAAAAACGGAATGGAAATACGGGTTTTCTTTGTTATTCATTTTATATGAATGAAAAAATGGCTGTTTGAAGAAAATAGGTAATAATTACAAGATAAAAAGAACTTTTTATATACTACGTTTTTAAATTTTCTGTCATAAATCATAAATTTGAAACCCGTCAAAATGAAGATTGTAAATATGGGATATGTCAAACCAAATAAAATAACTTGCGGATTTTTTCTGAACTAATTTTCCTACAGCAAAATTGTCTGAAAACGAATTAAATTCTGCTGAGAGATTTTTAAAAGTATTAAAATAATGCATTGTCATCGTGTTCTGAGCTATTCTAAAAGTTTCAAATGCCTAGCTACTCGGTAAGTTAGTTAAAAATCGATTGCAAGATTTGTACTGGACAAACAAACAAACAAACAAGAAAGCAAGCTAATAAAAACGTAGTAAAAAATCAGTGAATTCAGGGTCGTCCTAATTGTAGAGTAGAGCATGGCGAAGGCTAGATTTAAATCCAATATGCATAATGTTTAGGGTTGGTTTACAAAATATAAAGTAAATAAAGCTCTTTAAAAATGCATTAGACTCAATAATATCATATATGTACTTATCTATTATTATGAAGTCCTTCGCTTCATGTAAAGCGATATGGGGAGAATTCCTGATGGAAAGAAATCATAATAATGTAAAGAATGTCATATGGTTTGTGTAGACAGACTCTACTTAGCTGAAGGAGGTTCAACTAGGTCAAATCTATTTATAGTTGAGTGTTGGGGAGGGGAATCGAACCCCATACCATTTACTTTAGACGGTAAACATGTCGCCTGTCTTGAAGCTAGGTTTTCAGGTCATACTCTCTCTCCGTTACCCTCGTCCTTCTTCGGTATCGTGTCTGGAATGGAGACCTCAAACAGTTCGATATGTCTCCAACAATTTAAACTTTTTCTTTTTTTCCCTTATCCTTTTTATCTTTCTCAAATATAGATAAGATCATAGATAAATTAGAAATAGATAGGTGCCAAAATAATACTCTTAAGGTACTCAGTGGCTCAACTATTCGTGAAGGTACTAACTCAGTGGCGCTGCTATTCGTGAAGAGACTAACTCAGTGGCGCTGCTATTCGTGAAGAGACTAACTCAGTGGCGCTACTAGTAGTGATAGGACTAACTCAGTGGCGCTACTAGTCGTGATGGGACAAACCCAGTGGCGCTACTACTCTTGGAGGGACTAGGCCTGTCAAAGGTCTTATACAACTATGTATATAATATGTGTAATGAAAGACACGGGGTTAGCGTGACGCTCCATCAGTTATATTATCCTTACAATTAGCATACAACTAGTTCTAAAGGTACTACAAATTCTATCATCGAGCACTTGTAGTAGTGAATTGATTCTACAATATAGAGTATAGTTACTATACTATATATTGTAGAATCAAAACTATACTATAGTATACAATTCACTCATATCCATGCAAGTAATCCGTTGAATTAAGCGTCTGTAATAACACATTGCTTAAGAGGTCTCTGATTGATCATTGCTTAAGAGGTCTCTGATTGATCATTGCTTAAGAGGTCTCTGATTGGTCATTGCTTAAGGGGTCTCTGATTGGTCATTGCTTAAGGGGTCTCTGATTGGTCATTGCTTAAGGGGTCTCTGATTGTCATTGCTTAAGGGGTCTCTGATAGGTTTCAAACTTTTTTAGCTCGCGGCATACCATAAGAAAATAGTTAGTTGTCGCGGACACACCTATTATTTTATGCAGGGCCGGTGAGAGCCATCTTGGGCCCCAACACGTTAGGTCTACTGAGCCCACTCTAACAAGGGGGGGGGGGGGGGGGGGTCGAGGTCCAAGAGTAAATCTAAAAGACAAATATCTTTGATGCCATTTTGAAAAGTTTTGATTTTAATCTGAATCCCGCGGCCCACAGTTCGGGAAAGCCTGGCTTAAGGCGTCTCTGATTGGTCTTGACAGCTTATTGCTAGTAATCTTCGGTCTGTAGTCTGGAGATTACGGTTTCAATTCCCTTCTCCGGTAGTGGTACTGTTGTCTAGTGTAAACAGGGAGCTACTTAAGTGAGGTGGCATCCATTCGGTTAAGCATGCCATTAACACGGTTTGTACAGGTAACGAATCGACTCTCCAACCCTCTGAACCAATACAAATGCAGTTATATATTTTAAAACTATACCAATTAGATTATACTATGACTCAAACAAATTAAATACATGAATATAAAGAATTTGTAATAACAAATGTGTTTATATAAGCTATTATTATTATATTTCAATCTCGGTACGTTATTCTTGGCCATCCTTTGTTTGTTTCATTTTTAATAGTGGTTGTCCAATCCATTTTACTTCTGTTTAACCGCGCTTGTTAAAATTCCCACATTTTAATTAAATTACTATAATTAACTCATGATTAGTTTTTACTCTTTTTAATTATTTTTACTCATGATTTATTTCACTTTTCTAATTAATTCCATTTGTTAAATCTCATTAAGAAATTAATAAATAGCAGATGAACATGTCGCCGAGAATTTCTGTTAAACGAACAAACTGACATATATTGTATATTTTGTGTAATTAAGGAAACTTAAATATGATTTTCCTATTGAATAGAAATTTCAACAAATTTCACATTTCATCCTCGAGTTATTTAGTTTGATGAAGGTTGTATTAATATCTAGTTGAAATAATGGAACCACTAAATCCTTTTGTATCAAGGAGCAAAGAGAAATACAGCGGAGATAAATAATTCCAGCCTGGCATTATATTCAACAGAGGTGTCCCCGCCAAATTTGGGGAAACCAGGAACTTCCATTACCCTCGACCCTTCCCTTCCCCCACTCAAGCTCCATAATTTTCTAAATGAACCTGTCAGTTATTTCAAAGGGCAGGTAAAGGTTATGCTTGAGGAGGGAAAATAGACATATTTTGGGGAAAATTCAAACTTTGTGCAAAACAATTTTTGGAAAAAAAATCTCTTCAACTATCTGAGTTCTTTTGATTTATTTATTATTAATACATATATTATAATGTTACGGGCCGTTAAACCGGTGGCAACGAGCTTAATTTTATATTTAGAAAAGAAGAGTAAAATTAAGTAAATTAATATAGATATCAATTTAGATAATTTATTATATCTATCTCAAGACTATCAAATCAAAACAAACATTTATTTTTTATTGGAATAAATGTTTTTACCTTAGCCTGGCAATAACAAATCATTTCGAGGTTTGTAATAAATTAATGGAACTTGGGGGATCTGTACTATGTAATGGTAAGTGTGTATTCATTCACATGCTTACTAAGGGCAGCCACCATTTTGCCCCCAGGCGCTGAAATCTACCTTTTTACTTTTCCTCACTACCTATAGTAGGAAAAGTATTGCTTTCACGAAAAAATTATTTTTTCGAGGTTTCAACGGAATTATATTCGAGTGTTTTTAAGGACCTCCTGAGTAGGGTGGGTCGAAAAAACAAAGTTTGGGAAATCTAACAAATCAATGTGATAAAAACTGGCCAAATGGGTTGAAAACATGACACAATAAATTTGGGCCCCATCGGACGGATGGTGGGGCGCAGTGGCCCCAAAGTTTGAAAATTTCGAAATTACGCTATTTTCTATATGTGTATACTAATTCCGCACAACTACTAAATTATTTATAAAAAAAAATATTATTACTTAATCCTTAATACTGACGAATGAAAGATAACTACTTAAAATAATCAAATGTTGGTTAATCTGATGGCTATAATTAGACATATATAGTTTGTTATTTATTTTCTTAAAAATGTTGTAACTAAGTCAAGTTCCTGCAGCTACTCAGCTTATTTTTGATACTGTGTTAAAAAAAATAATTATCAGAACGTGTGGCGTAGCTAGGGTGTAGCACCCCCCCCCCCCCCCGAAAAAATGTATGAGTTTTTTTGGGGGCCCCTCACCAAAGAAAATTGATGAGTAAAAAAAAAAAATCTTCCAATTAAGTTAGATTTTAATTATGCTCTAAAGGGGCCCCTATCAAAGATTGAAAATTCCATGTTAATTTTAATTTTTTTTTAATTTAGAAAAATAAGTGAAAAATAATTACCAGAACTCACCACGTTAAGGTGGCTGCATGAGCTCCATCCTAGCACTTTTCACCTCCCTGCTGTGAGCTAGCAACTAGATTTGTAATGGAACTTACTTCAGAAATTAACTTAAATTCAAATTTCAGCGGGAAAGAGATAATGATAATAATTATAGGGTAAAATCTTTTTTTGACTCAAATTTAGCAAACTTTTCCGTACTTCTTAATTTATCTCAAACCGTTCAAAAGTTAAGGGGTGGGGGGGGGGGACTTTTGGACCACCCTGTATATTATTTTAGTTATCTGTTATCTGGGGTTCAAGCCAATCATGGATCCGAATGGAAGGAATTTTAGTTTTCCCTACCCTCCACATGGAACAACATAAGTCAAAAGCCATATGTGAATGGTGGCGGTGCAGCTCTCTGTAGGTTGTTGTAAATCCACATTCAACAATGGCTAGATTTATGGGGGCGTTTCGGAAGAAGGGGGGGGGGGGGGAGAGATCCCGAAATAATTCCCATGAGATCTGGACTCTATTCTTGAAAGCTTTTCTTTCTTTTCTCAGACTTGAGTCCCAGATTAAACTAAATTTGGGAATAGAGGCCACATCTAAACCTACTATTTCATAATACTGTTCATATCCTCATGTATCATATAATATTGTATAATAGTTGATATATAATTTATCATTAATATAATATAACTATTTCATATTTACGGATAATAATATTTACTTATAGTTATATAAGTATAATATTTAATTATAGAATATATTTAAATATTTTCTATTTATCCAATTTATTTAGTATTGATACTTCTTTTATATTTCATCTAATAAACTTTACAATATAAAATATTCTGCCAATTAGAGTGGCACATAGCTTCCTATCGTCCTATTATTGGACAAATTGTCACATGCATTCTAATTTGTTTCGATTTATACTGAGGTCACATTTATATTTTTATGTAATATCAAATTTGCGTAGATAATTGAAATTTATTTGAAACCAACAGTGGACTAATTATGACATACCCTCCAAATTGTCATCGAAATTGGATGAGACCTTTTTTATTAAATGGTGGTTCGAAAAAATGATGAATTAATAGACCAACCGACAGGCAAAAACGTTCCTTGATGTCTGAAACGGATTTTCGTTGTTTTGTTACAGTAGCCCAAATTTTGCTGGACCTATATGCCCTATTTTCTAGGAAACTTAATTTTTCTTGGGATAGCGACAAATTTAAAGTGTTAAGATAGAAAGTGTAATATTAATATTTTAATAACCATTGTTCTGTTTATATTTACATTTTTTATTTTATTTTTTTTTATCAGAAATGTTAATACTAACTGATAAGAACCTAATGATAACACCTTAAATAATTATTATAGTTAAATATATACATATATGTATATTGTTGGGAAACTGTCTAATTAGATAGTTATAGAGAAAAAGTAAAACAATTATATCAATGTAGGAATATAATTGTCATACATGAAACTACAATCACAATGTTAATTCAAAGCAGATGAATTACACGATAATCGATGCAGTTAACTTGACCGCTGACGTCAACATTAGTCATAATTAGCTAAATAACTTAAGCCTAATTACTTTATACTAATTAATTACTCCTAAACATCGCATTGCTGTTTTTGAAACAGCACATAGCTGAAGCTAGCATACATTATTGTTCATACAAAATGGAATTTCAATATTATGTGAATTAGTGTGCCACAATGCTTCCCATCACTGACACTATCATTCCTTTAATCATCTTCTAACCATATTCTAACCATCTCCAACCACCTCTAACTTCCACTAATTACCTCTAACCACCTCTATAACCATCTCCCTCCACCTCTAACCACCTCTATAACCATCTCCCGCCACCTCTAACCACGTTTAACCACCTCTTATTACCTTTAACCACCTCTAACTACCTCTAATTACCTCTAACCACCTCTATAACCACCTCTACCCACCTCTAACCACGTTTAACCACCTCTAATTACCTTTAACCACCTCTAACTACCTCTAATTACCTCTAAACACCTCTATAACCACCTCTACCCACCTCATTCCTTTATTCTTCCTCTAACCACCTCTAACTACTTCTAACCACCTTTAACCACCTTTAACCACCTTTAACCACCTGTAACCACTTCATTCCTTTATTCTTCCTCTAACCACCTCTAACTACTTCTAACCACCTCTAACCACCTTTAACCACCTCTAACTATAATGAGTCTCTAACTACTTCTAACCACCTCTAACCACCTCTATTTCCTTTACACTACCATGAATGTATGTTTTCTTTTAATTTGTCAAACTATGATTTCAGACCTAAATCAAATGTTACTTTTTCCGATCAAATTTGTATGAATAAAAATAAACAATAAAATTATAACTAATATTTTTTTTTTTTTTTAATTAAAAATCTAAGAAAATGTATTATTTATGTTACAGTTCCAGTAAGAGATCAATAGAAGAGAAGCAATGGCGGACGACGAGGTAAGGTAAGTAATTTTGATAACTCTTATCTCTTCATTAAGATACAAGATAGCAACTTCTACTGAGTAAAGCTGTGAGTAATTCATTAATTAATTAATTGTTAATGACTTCATTCGGTTTAATCATTCACTAATTGTTTAAAACAAATATCGACGTAACTGGTTCGAATCCCAGAAAAGTAAGACATGTTTAAGACATGAATCCAATGATTGCACTTACTCAATCAGAATTATATTAATTACCAATATTCAATCACAGAAATATCTGTTTCGAATCCCAGAGAAGTAAGAAATGTTTCAAATTTTCAACTTGCAATGACTTAATGTAACCAGCTACAAAATATAAAATTATAAATGTATAAAACAATACTTAAAATACACAATATATACAGGACGACTGGCATAGTAAATAATTAAAAGTATATTTAAAAAAGCAAGATTGGTTTAATACACTCAATATAAGTCAACAAAAGCAATAAACATGTTTCTTTTTTACTTTAAGCGAAGTTCACTAAAATGTCCACCTTATGAATGGCTAATAATATTAATATTGATCGAAGCGTTAGTAAATAAGAATGTTTTTTCTGAAGTCCGAAAAGTTTAAGCTCGGTTTTTTACCAAGTTACAGAACCACAAAAAATTAATTTTTTAATTTTTTTCTTAAAAATGAAATTTGTATAAGTTTTATGACATGTAATTTGAGGGCATGGAAATTAAAATTGGAGGAATAAGTGATTTTGTGAGCAAAGGTATGCGATCTTAAAAAAACCATAAAATTTGACATTGTGGGAGAATGGCTAAAATTTGACCCTGGTTTATTTAGTGTTTTTGAAGCCCCTGAGGCGTAGAAAACCTACTTCACTTTTATATATATATATATATATATATATATATATATATATATATATATATATATATATATATATATATATATATATTAATATATATATCCAAACATAAAATAAAATGTTTATATATTGTTGAAAAATACAGTTTTTAAAAATGTGTCTTTTTTACTATTCACATATATAAAATATAAATACGTTTGCAAAAAGTTTTTTAACTTTAATAGAAAAACCTTTTTACTTGTGTACATGATACAGAGACTGGAATTTTTATTTATTTATTTTTAATTACAACAATTTCCACGCTTGTTTTTATGAATTTAATCAAACATTGTTTATGTTTGTAATTTATATAAAAAAAAAATTAAAAAAAATATCAAAATACAATTTAATTAAAGAGGGTCAGCTTTCATGTTTTTGTCCCCCCCCCCCCTTGACTTCTGCTCTTTCTGCTTTCTTTCGTTTTTCTAAATTTTAAATTTTCATGAATATATAAAAATCTGATGAATAAATATAATTAGAGATATATCTAATATATATATATATAATATATATATATATATATATATATATATATATATATATATATATATATATATATATATATATATATATATATATATATTTTCTCATATAACTAATTCAATATAAATAATTAATTTAAATAAAAAGAAGAAAAAAAAGTTAGAATTTTTACTTATTATCCTCCCTTTTAGTTTTGGACGTTTTTTTTAATAAAAAAATATTTATGACAAGAAAGTAGGAGTGCAAAGGGTTTAATAATATATAAGGTTTTAATTAACGGCTGTAGGTTGTATTTTATTGTTTTTTTCTTTAATAATAATATTAATTATTTAATTTTTTCATAATTTTAATAGTGTTTGTTCGTTTTGTTTCTTATTTTATTTGTTTGACGGTGCTGCTTTATCCTGAAACATGGACTTTGATACTTTGACTTGATTGCTGACTGAACCTGAAACAATGTTGATCGGCTACAGTGTGATGAAACCTAAGGATTTTATTTTAGATTTAAGGTAATGTCGCTTAACTCAGTACTTAGACATGTTGAAAGCATCCTTCCACTGTGTTCTCTTGCAACCCCAACTGCATCTTACCCTGAATGACTCAAGTTGACCTTAGTTTGGACATCTGATCAACTTCGTATTCCAGCATGATTATCTTTACATTTTACAATGATAAAAAAACATATTATTTTCTTTATGGACAAAGAAAAATGTTTGTTTGTTTTATTTGTATTAGTATTTATATATTTATTTTTTTATATCTTTTTTATTATATTTCATTGTATTCATTTTTTATTTTTGTCATTCTAAAATATATTATTTATTAATGAATATCTACCAAAAGAAATAAAAAACACATTTTAACACACAAAAGAACACAACAAGTATTCTTTGTAAAATAAAAAAAATAGGGTTGATGTAGCGTATCTGGGGCATCATGTATAGAAATGAAAAAAACTGGCACATATAATTAGTCTTTTCTGTATATTGATAAAAAAATGCACCAATTATGGATTCTTCTTCATTTCATAAGTTTTTTCTTAATACATTTTCCATATTCAGTCCTCTATTTTAAGACCACCTATCACCTATATACAGGTTGATTTTGGGAATCTTGGGCGTATGTATCTGTCGAAGATTAACTGAGCTTCGATGTAGCGTATTTGGTTTTTCGAGAGAGTATGAAATGAAAATGATTCCATAAATAATGCAATATACAGGAAACACTTTAATTATATATGCATTATATTTGTTAGTTTTTTTTCATTTCTATACATGATGCCCCAGATACGCTACATCAACCAAAATTAGTCCAATCCATGCATTCATTATTCATACTTATAAATTATTATATATTATACTTACTACTACTTTCTACTTTATGACTTCTTACTATGTTATACCTACTACT
This sequence comes from Gerris lacustris, assembly GCA_951217055.1. NCBI lineage: Eukaryota > Metazoa > Arthropoda > Insecta > Hemiptera > Gerridae > Gerris > Gerris lacustris. The sequence goes on along the minus strand of OX578280.1, from coordinate 70,042,372 downwards.
ACTTTCTACTTTATGACTTCTTATTATGCTTACTACTACTTTCTACTTTATGACTTCTTATTATACTTACTACTACTTTCTACTTTATGACTTCTTACTATGTTATACCTACTACTACTTTCTACTTTATGACTTCTTATTATGCTTACTACTACTTTCTACTTTATGACTTCTTATTATACTTACTACTACTTTCTACTTTATGACTTCTTACTATATTACACTTACTACTACTTTCTACTTTATGACTTCTTACTATATTATACTCATTACTACTTTCTACTTTATGACTTCTTACTATATTATACTTACTACTATTTTCTACTTTATGACTTATTACTTAAAAACAGATTATTTATTTTGAATTATATTACGTCAAAGCATATCATACGTGTAAACTGTCTATAATATACTTACTTAACACTGTCTTAACTGTAATAATTACTTACCTTAAACTATTTAAGCTATGCTTATTACTTACGTAAAACTATCTATACTTATAATTTTTACTTACGTAAAACTATCTATACTGTAATATTTACTTACGTAAAACTATCTATACTGTAGTTTTCACTTACATAAAACTATCTATACTCTAATTTTTACTTACTTAAAACTATATACACTGTAATTTTTACTCACGTAAATCAAACTTTAGTTATATTATACTTTATACTACTTTCAACTTGACAAATTCTTACACTACTCATTTAATTATATCATTCTTACTATTATAATTATTATTATTATAATTATTATATTATATTTTTAAAATAGTTACAGTAGTCATTTATTTTGTGATTTTCATTTTTCATGTATACAAACTGGTTCTAGACACCATGTATTATTTAAAGCTCATGTAAATAGATTTTTTTTTTTGTTACTTTCCATAATTTGAATGACGTATGTACCTATATTGTAAAAATTAGTAGGAGCATGCAATGAGTATTTTTCATGTAAGATATATTGTTACCATTTCAACAAGGGTTTTTTTTAATTATTAGTTTATTTTAAGACTAACAAACATACTAATCATATTATTAAAGAGTTTTCCATTTTGTTTTTTTTGTTCTATTGTGGTTAATATATATTGATATTTGGTAATTTTTATTTACCTTTTGTAGTGTACTACATATGTTTTTAAATATATATATATATATATATATATATATATATATATATATATATATATATATATATATATATATATAAATATATATATATATATATATATATATATATATATATATATATATATATATATATATATATACATATAAACTCGCTGGCCTGTGGCTTCCATTTTCGATATTTCGCAGGAGTCTGACTTCCGACGGGTTTATGGCCTCCGCTGCTTCCGAAAAGTCGTTTTTCAAAGGGTTCTTACCTCCGATATCCTGAAGTTCAAACACGGCGAATTATAGCTTCCGTTTATACAAAAATGCGACGTTGCCATGAAACACCCTCTGTATATGACTAAATTAAATTCGAAGGTGTATGGACTCCGATAGTTTTATAGTATATATAAATATCTAATACAAGTGTAAAATTACAGTTTTACGATTTTTGATGATATTACTCATTAATTGTTCCCACATATATATATTGTATGTAACTTTAAAGTCACCGGTGTATGGACTCCGATAGTTTTATAGTTTATATATAAATATATACACAGGTATTACCTCAGATTTTGGATTTTAATAATATTACTAATTAATTGTTTCCACATATATATTTATATTCTATATAACTTTAAAGTCAAAGGTGTATGGACTCCGATAGTTTTATAGCTAATATATAAATATCGTTTACAGGTATAAACTCACAGTTTGCTGATTTTGATAAAATTAGTCGTTAATTGTTTCCACATATATATATTGTATATAACTTTAATGTCACCGGTGTATGGTACTCCGATAGTTTTATAGTATATATATAAATATCTTAAACAGGAATAAACTCAGTTAGTGGATTTTGATATTATTACTTATTAATTGTTTCCAGATATATATGTATATTGTATATAACTTTAAAGTCACCGGTGTATGGACTCCGATAGTTTTTTAGTCAATATATAAATATCTTTTACACGTATAAACTCACAGTTTTACGAATTTTGATGATATTACTCATTGATTGTTTCCACATATATATATTGTATATAACTTTAAAGTCACTGGTGTTTGGCCTCCGATAGTTTTATAGTCCATATATAAAAATATACATATTTTATAGGCATAACTCAAAGTTTTGCGGATTTTGATAATATTATTTATTGAGTGTTTCCACAAATATATATGGTATATAACTTCAAAGTCACCGGAGTATTTACTCCGATAGTTTTACAGTCCACAAATAAATATTTTATATGACTTTAAAGTCACCAGTGTGTGGACTCCTATAGCTTAGTAGTCAATATATGAATATCTTTTAAAGGTATAAACTTAAAGTTGGCGAATTTTTATGATATTATTAATTGATTGTTTCCTCATACATATGTATATTTTATATAACTTTAAAGTCACCGGTGTATGGACTCCGATAGTTTAATAGGCAATATATAAATATCTTTTATCTTAGATTGATACGAAATATAAAAATTGTATCCTGTATCACTGTATAGATGCATAGAAAGTGATTCTTTACGTACTTGCATTCATTGCGCATGCTCGTTTCATAATTCCTCTTTTTTCCGCTCTAGTACGGTAAAAAAGAAGCGAGTTTGTTTACATTTAATGAAACCAATTTGCTGTTTGTTTAATTAAATTAACTGTTTATATCGTGTTTTTAGTGAAAAACAATGATTGATTTATGCCATTATGACTAAAATGAGGAGAATAATACGCCTCCCGAAATAATTAATTCGGCACAAAATACAACTAACAAATTAATGTCATCTTTATCAAAATAGAAATACGATCTTACAGGAAGTTTATTAATTTTTTTTCTGTATTTATTATTAAAATCAAACAATCTTAGATTAGTGCGTAAACTGCATTTTGCTTTGCTCGTGTGGTTTTACCACCCTCACTTATCAATCGGGTGCAAACTCCACACTCGCATCCAAAATGCTACTTTCCGCACTAGACGCGTTATTAATAATGTACTATTATAGGTATACTAGCCTTTACCCCACGCGGAGCGTGGTGCTCATGCTAGGTGTTAGTGACTATGTTTCCTATTCACATGTAACTAGGCCTTCAATTAAATAAAATGCCTACAGTTTTGTAACAGTTTTGTCGGCACTCTTTTACTTGGTTACCCACCCAATTGTATTAATTTATTTATTTTTTAATCCAACCTTCGTATTTAAACCAATATTCCAAAAGGTTTTCTTTGTTACAAGCTTTTATTTAACTATCAATAATTTTATGTATGTATGTGTGTAAGTGTGTATGTATGTGTTTTATGTATGTATGTGTGTTTTATGAATGAATGGTGTATAATATAGTCCTGAATTTATTCCTTGAAGGCTTGGAGACAAAACGGTACTTCTTTACTTGGTAAAGAAGTACTAACACAATAGTTTCAAAAGTATCAATAAACTCTAAAACGTACATATTTCTTCTGGTTTGTATTTTTCTCCTTTTTCTTTTTTATTACATTAAAGTATTGTAATGGCGCGAAAACTCGACTTTGAGTTTTTGATGGATTTACACATCTTGAGGTCCCCTGAGTCCAAAAAAGTGTTTTTTTAAAAATGTGTGTCTACATCTATGCAGAGGCCGGGAGCCTAAACTACTGGAACGATTTTGAAGAAACAAATTTGAGGCGAAATCGAGAAATGAATTTTAGCTCCAATTTGGGGGCGCTACCCCCAAAAATTCTGAAAAAACGAGAAAAAAAAAATTTCTTGAAAACGGTTCCGACGATTTTTATTAAACAATTCTAAAATGTAGTCCATTTAAATACGAATCTAACGATATAAGCCGTTTCCCCGTAAAAATCTAGTTCCTGAGAAAATAGCTTTAAACGCGGACAGAGAGAGGGGTTCGATTCCCCGCCGAGAAGAAGTAATTTTTTTGATAAATTTTGATTAAATGTTCAATAATAAGGAAATGTACCTACGAAAACCAATAAATAGTCCAGAGAAATAAGACTTCCTCTGCTCCCAAATTTTGAGCTAAAATTAATTCTAATATGATTTTTCTGAACATGTATGCCAAATTTCATCAAATTCGGCCCAGTAGTTTAGGCTCCATGCGTCTGCTCAGACGCCAGACAAACGACAGACTGACGACTTACATTTTTAAAAAAACAAAAAAAAACACCACTTTTTTGGACTCAATAGACCTCAAAACTTGTACTCCATAAATATCTTAAAATCGAATTTTTGCGCCATCACAATACTTTCTCTTCCTATGAGAAAGTAAACATGTGCGCTCTCGCTTCTTCACGCTATATTTCGAAAACGGTTGATGGTACGAAAAAATGTATAAAACCAAACTTGTTGAGAATACTGTATTACTTAAGTTTCGATATAACTTCTTCAGACTGAGTCTTACCGGAAGCGAGATTTTCGCAAAAAAATGATTTTCCTGACCTTTGACCTTCGATATCTCGAGACCAACAAGGGTGAGCATATTAAACTTTTTGGTGCTTCATTAGAACATCAAAACGATGGTCTCTGCAAAAATTCAGCTTGCTTTCTCTCATTCCACAGATTGGGTTTTTGTTTACCTTATTTCCCTGGATTAAAATGGAAAACACTGGACTAATTGATTATCATAACTCGTATATGAGAACGTTTGCCTGAGTTGTCTTCGACCAATTTTTCCCCCTTGATACAATGTATAAATTTAACGATATAAATACAGTAAAACGTTATACCAAAAATTGTCTGCCTAATAGAGTGGCACATATCTAGCTTCCTCACATCCTATTTTGTTTAAATAGGGTTGTAAAAGCATATTATGCTTTTACAACCTATATTTGTCAATTTTATTAAATTGATTAGGTTTTTAATACTGTCAAAGTTGTTTTGATATTTTATATGAATTAAAGTATTAATTAAGCAAAAGTTAAAGAGCGTAAACGGTGAAAATTAATTTGGTGCTATCTGCGGTCTACTTTGGACAAACCATCTAAATTTCATAAAAATCACATAAGTACTTTTGAAGATATTGGTGTGAATGAGTGTATGTTTCTAAGCATGTTGAAGAGAAATTAATGGACGCAGAAGGTTGAAACTTATATGTATATGGGACCAACAATGGACTAATTATGAACTACTTGTAGTTTTAAAGATATGTATTTTGGTTTGTAAAAATTGAGCGACAGACAAACACGGATCCAAAAATGTATACCCTGATGTTTGAAACGGATCTCTGTCTTGGAATTTTTGTAATCGGAGACATAGAATATTTGCGTTCTTTAGAAAGATCATATTATACCTTCCGTTACCTTCGGTAAGCTCGGAAGAAAAAACCAATAGCATTTTGATATTAAAATGTAGAATTCACTGATGTTACCGGTTTATAATCTATGATCTAACATTAAGATAACTCAATACATAAAATGAACACATCGGATTCTCACACACGACTACTCCGAGTTAATGTCTTTATACTTTGACGTTTTACAATAACAACAATGACGTTTCTATGAAAACTTGTGTAATTTAACCATTTAAAATAAAATATTGCAACAACTGATCAAGCTTCAATTCGCTTTTGAAGGTTTCAAAATAACTTCTTTTAAAAGTTACTGACACCAATAATTCGCAACCTATCTATCAACTTGACTAAACTGAAGTCGAGGTTTGTTTCCTTGCAGGGTAGGCTTATTATTGCTAAAAATATTCAATAATAGGTAATTCGTCAAAGTACGAAACCCAAAACAACCAAATTAATGGAATATGTAAATGGGCAAAGTAATACAGTAGTAAAATGGGGTCATTACATTACAATAGGCTGAAATCCTCAATTCATTTGACAATTATTAGAAAACTAAGGCGCTATGTATTTATAAATTACCACACAACGAAGAGCCGAAGGAAATTAGTATTAAAATAATAAAATACAAAGCATGGGATATAAATTAATATATCATCGGTTGGTTGTTTATTCTCTATAACAGTAAAAATGCTGTACGCAGGGGCGGATCCAGGGGGGGGCGAAGGGGGCGACCGCCCAGGGCCCCGCGCCTTGGAGGGCCCCGCGCCATAGAAAATTAAAATAAAATACTTATACTTTACAGGCAAATTTATAGTTCATAGTGAAGGTTGTCCGCGGGGCCCCGTGCCATGTACAAAACATGAAATATTAGAATTATAAAATTCAGTCTACATGGTAGAGCCTAATACCTAACTACCTTTTCGCGGGGCCCCTCGCTATAAAAGAAAATCAAATAAATAAGTTATAAAATATAGATTAATTTTTTTTATGTTTAAGATGGCCCGCGGGGCCCCGCTCCATGTAAAAGTAAGTGAGTTAACGTCCTAGTGTTTTCTCACCCTCCCCCTTTTCAAAATTATGACGATTTTGTTATTTATTCTGTGGGGTAAATAACAGGGGCCCCTATATCTAAACGTCCTATTTAATTCGGTTTTTTCAAAGTGTTCCTTTTTTACATTACAAAAACGATTTCGGTTGAGGCATCTCGATATATTCAATTTTTTTTAATTTTAGGGAAAAGTATGGAAGGTTATGGTAAGTTTAGGTTGAGTTTAATACTTTTTGTCCTGACCTAACAATAACCTTCTATCATTACCCTATAAAACGTGGCATTTCGTGTATTTTTTTTAAAACAAATAAATAAAACACTGAATTTATCGAGATACTACATAACCTTAATCTTTGACAATGTACAGAGATATGTAAAAAAGACAAATCCTGTAAAAAGGAATAGTAAAAAAACTGAAGTATATCGGACAGTAGGTACGAAATAAATTGGGCCAATTAGTGCAGTTTTACCAATTGATGTCAAAGAGAAACTTCACCTCAGAGATGCATAAAAACGCTGTTTTGAGAGGTCATATTTACAAAATTTTCCGGGGGAGGACCCCCGGACCCCCCTTAAAATGTGTCTTTGAAAATTAAACTAAAAGCTTGGCACTAAAATCGAAAGTTATAAGCTGAGAATATGAATTCTGAGAGTAAATTTAAAGTGCTCGAGAGTAGATTCCAAATTATAGGACTGATCACAAAACTTTTTATTAACAATGATAATTTAACCATAAAACCCAAAATATCATTAAGAAGAATAAATAGTTGAGTAGGTTTAACAGAGCTTAATTATTACAATAAAAATGTTTCTTTTCGATTAAGTTTGCAAAGAAAAATATGATTAGTTGAAAACTATATAATTTGAGGGGTTTATCTTCAAATAATACGTTAGATTAAAATCATGAGCAGAATTGTAATTATTTTTAAAGTTTTGAATTATTTTGAGAGCAAAAACGGTTGACTGGCCCTAAGTGAAGGGAATTAGCCTTAAAATAGGATCAAGTTATAAGTGGTTTATTATTAAGTTACTTTATTGTTATTTATCAGCAATCCCTGCTCTATCCTGTATAGAGGGCCCCGCCATTTGTCTCGCCCAGGGCCCCGCAAGATCTAGATCCGCCACTGGCTGTACGTAATTAACACTATTTATTTGTATAACAATTATTATGACGCGGCTTTACATTACTGTTACTGCATGGAAATTAGATTTTCATTGTCTAGTCATTATGTTCCTAAATATTAATTGTTTGTTGCTGAAAAATGAATCCGCAAATTTTATTTTGAAGAAGTCATAAGTATTTCAAAGTACTGTTGAAATGATCATTCGAAATTGCATTTTATTGCTAAGCATATAATAGAAGCATAAACCAAAAAAGGGAATAATACAATAAGTGTCAGATACTTCACATAGTAAACTTTTATTTATACATAACTAGGCAGATTCCCGTGCTTCACTAAGGAGTGTTTTATTTAAAGTATTTTTATTTAATTTGATGGGTTAATAAACTACCGTCAAGAAACATAGTGTTTCTAAGAGGGGAAATAATTATGTTTGAGGGGACAAATACTCTATCTGAGTAAAATGTATTCGGTAATTTAATTTTTTTTTCACTACATTTTTTTTTTAAGAAGTCTTTTTTACTTTTTATCAGTTTTTATTTCAACGCGCTGAAATTCAGACCCCAAAATTAATTTCTCAATCTTTCTCGGTTTACGATTAGTATGCAACTACAAATATTATGCAACTAGGTTCAACAAATAGGCTCATGTGTCAGCAAACAAAAGTAATTTTTGTTTTATCACAATAATTTCCCGTTATATAAACATCGCGTACACAAAGAGAAAGAGAGATAATACATAGATGGCACGCTGAAAGGAAATAATATATTATAATTTTTTTTTATAATTTTTATTAAATTCAGTAGAAACAGAAGTACTTATCACATTAGAGTAAAGAGAAGTGAGTAACAGACCGCTTCTAGAGGTTTGATACCTGGGATTGGAGGAGAAACCGATAAAGCGAAACAATTAAAATAACAACTAATATCCAAACTCTCAACTATTTTTAAACCTTTTGCAGGAAATAAAGAATATATATACATTGATTATACATATAAAAACAATATATATTAATAAAAATATATTATTTATATATTAATATTAGTTTTATAAAAACAAGTTGGCGTATTCAATAATAATATAATTAAAAAATAGTCTGTCAATTAGTGAGGCACATAGCTCCTTCTCCCTCGCTTTCTATGTATACTACGTTCACACATCGTTTTGAAAGAGTTTTGGATTCAATTCGTTTTCAAAACGATTTGCGTTCACACAACAAAAAATACAGGTGATCGAAATATTTGTTTTCGATATTTCTTAACGGTGACAAAACCTACTTTCTTGTTAACTAATATGTCCGAGAATTTTTACATTTTAAATTTTACATTTCCGAATTTTTACATTTTATTTACAAGTTATTAAAAGTTTTTACAGGTTCTTTATAATAGTATTAACTTTTGTTTAAAAACGTTTTTGCAGTTTAAAAAAAAGAAACGGAAGCTCACGAAAACAAAGAAATTAAAAAGTGCAAAAGAGTAAAATAACCTGATATCTCTATCCCCTCCACGACCTGTTCATACGAGCGTTTTGAATTTCGATCCCCCGTTCGGATCACGTATTTTTGGTGGAGCGGATAACCTGATACGATCCGTCGATCTCCGTTCGTACAGCGTTTTGAACTAGCGGATCGTATTCAAAACGATGTGTGAACGTAGTAATATATTATTAAACGAATGGTATAATCTCTTTCGATTCCTAGTGGGGCCAGTCTTATTTTTTTGGTAGTGTTAAATTTGCTGAACGGTTGAAATTAATATGAGGCCATCTGGGCTACTTATGTCAAACCATTCAAGTTTCTTTAAAATCGGATCAGTTCTTTTAAACATAGTCTGCTCATTATTGCGGTACATAGCATCCTGGTGTTGGTGTCCTACAACGTACTTAATGATGCTTTAAGAAATCATTAATGTCTAATCAATTTAATTTTTCCCTCCTGTTATTATAAATCGTATCAATTTAAGCGTATTTTATTCTGGTGAAACTATAATGATTTTAATAAAACAAAGTAGTAGCTTAAATTCCCAGGGGGGGTTACACATATTATAATTTAATATTAAATGTGCACAGACGTATGGACCTATCTGAGGCCTAATTTTCTGTGCGTTGTTTTTTAAATAGGAGGCAAATTAAAAGAGATTAATACAAACTTTCTCATATACGAGTTCTTAAATACTTAGCCCAGTGTTTCCATTTATTAATTTTCGAGTTTTTGTATATACATTTAATTATTTTTTAACATTATATAAATATTTATCATAAAAATAACTTCTCCTCGGCGAGGAATCGAACCCGGCCTCTTTCAGTCCGCATTTAAAACTTTTTTCTTAGGAACTAGATGATTCCCGGGAAAACGGCTTATATCTTTAGATTGGTATTTAAATGGGCTACATTTTAGAATTTTTGAATCAAAATCGTATGGACCATTTTCAAGAAATTTAGAGCTAAAATTCAATTCTCGATTTCGCCTCGGGGTATGATTTTCTGAACATGTATGCCAAATTTCGTCTAAATCGGCCCAGTAGTTTAGGCTCCACGCTTCGGCTGCAGGGAACGGAATTGAGATCATTCTGAAAAACTGGAAAATTGTATATGTCTCCAAATTAAAATAGTCTCCCATTAGAGAGGCCCGTAGCCCCTCGCTTCCTATACTACATACATTATTGGATGTCAGAAGCTATAATATCATTCTGATTTTGAAGAAAGAAAATTGTTTATTTCACTTAAGATATAAATCCGTTAGATATCAGGGAACATTTTTGGTTCCGTGTCTGCCCGTCGCTCAATAGGTATTTGTGAAGCAACATGTTTTAAAAACTATTAGTCCGATTGTTTAGAAATTCCAATCCCCTGCACACATTAAATATTGCTAAATTAATACTTTTATTGGAATAAAATTATTCTGCCAATTTATGTGGTACGTACTTCCCTCGTGTCATATTTCGTACACTTTAAAGATTTTTTTTTTCAACTTATTATTGTCCAATTGACAGACACAGAATTAATAGTTTTCCCTGATGACTGGAAAAGATTTCTGTCGAATTAATAAAAATTGGATATGAAAAATTGTCGTTTATTTTTCGTTCAGGAATCCGTTTCAGACATCAGAAAACATTATTGGTCTCTTGGGTATCTATGAGTCTGCCGGTCTGTCATACATTCTTGTGATCCAACATATCTTAAAAACTACTCCTACAAATTTTAATGAAAATGAACATTTTATTCACAAAAAAATGTTAAGATGTTTTTATTCGCTATCGTTATTAACACAATATACACTTTTCTTAAACAATATAATAAGTGTATAATTGTTTATTAGACATATAGTTTTGCCCTGGGATTATATTATAATGAAAAGTAATTTTGTGTGGCCGTTTAGCTATAAAAATAATACTTTAAATTACAAATCTGTAGCGAAATATAACCATTACATTTTATTATTAATAAAAATGATAAGATTTTTGTAAACTGCTAATAATGCATTATACGCTATATATTAATGTCTAGAAAATGTATGATTGCAAATTAGACATATTTTTAGGTCATGAAAAACATATATGATGAAAATTATTACATATATATATATATATGGGGAATCTACCATTTTTATATAGTTTTGCCCCGATACAGGGGGCAAAATATTAGAGTTATAAAAAATGTTATAAGTAAAATATTCTTCTTTTTTTTTTTTACAATATAATCCAAATCTGCTATCAAAACTACGCAATCAAATTTAAAATTATTAAGTAGGGTGGCATGGGATCAAAAAGGGCAGTTGCCCCTAGTATGTCTTTACTGTTTACATAGTAAAGATGCCCCAAGTTCGATTAATTTATCTTAAACCGTTTAGATTTTACAAGGATATATTTTTACTTTTCCTCACTACCTATAGTAGGAAAAGTACTGTTTCCACCAAACAATTTTTTTTCGAGATTTCAACGGAATTATCCGTGTTGGGTGTTTTTAAGACCTCCTGAGTGGTTGTCAGCATGACGTCTGTATGTATGTATGTGTGTTATCATCGTAGCGCCCACGGTATTTAACCTAGAGAGTTGAAACTTGGCAGAAAAATCAGTCCTTACCTGCAGTGGTGCCGCCCGGAAAATCAAATTTTTCCGCCATCTTGAACCCAGTTTGTTGAGTCAGCAAACATTTTAAAAAATCGTAATAAATTGACAATGGTCCTGATCGGGGTGAAATTTGGCACGAATATACCTCTCTGTATGATAAACAAGCCCACCTAAATCTGCCATATAAAATATACACTCCAATGAATTTTGAAGTTGGTGAAATTTTGAAGTTGGGTGGCCTAGGGGCAAAATAGGTGGTTGCCCCTAGTGCGCGACAGCATGAAAACAAACTTCACGTTGCATGGTACAGATCCCAGAAGTTTCATTAATATATCTCAAACCGTTCAAAAGTTAGGAGGGGGAAACTTTTAAACATCCTGCGTAAAAGTACAAGTATACATTCAAGTAATGTACGTATAATCATTGTAAAGTATATATATACAAAGTATCAGGTTATATACCACTAAACATAAAGGGAAGTAAAACCCCTGCAAGAAATAATGAAATGTCCCTAAAGGAGATCTGGCAACACTGTAGAGATTTCGGAGGGTTGTGGCCTCCACAAACTCCTTTCTCGTGTATATCGCCAGAAAAATGTTTGCATATAAAGTCAAAGGGTTTTAACTTCCACCCGTGGAAGTCACAATGACTGGAAGTCAAACCCTTGCGAGTTTCACTATATATATATATATATATATATATATATATATATACTAATAGTCCAGGAGATAGCGTGCAAAAAAGTGTCTGACTAACATCAAGCTAGAATTTTACTGGTGTTAATTTATTAACACCAACAATCAAGTCGACGTTATTTTCACTCTTGATAGGTTAGTTATTAAAATATTACTAAAAATCAACGTGGTCACCTGTCAAGGGACAAAGTAATATCAACTTGATTTTCAGTCTACTAACTAATTCTGTACTCAGGGTCATGAAAATCACATTGTCCACCATAATTGGTGATACATGGCCGCTCTCCACCGGTTTGTTTTTTTCAAACGCCTATTGCCAAGCTATGTCCCGCAGACGAACTTAGCCGACCACATATTCTTAAAAGGCGCTAAAAGATTGACTTGTATACAAAATTCTAGCTTGACGTTAGTCAGACACTTTTTTGCACGCTATCTCCTGGACTATAAATGAGTTATTAGAAAAAAAAAAAAAAAAAAAAAATCGAAAACTACATTAAATGATTGAATATAATATGTGTAAAATGGTATTTGAAACGTGGTGATTTATTTTTTAGGCCCAAAATATCTTCTTTTGATACAAAAATGTATTTATTACTAAGCGTAATACTTTTATGACGTCAGGGTGTCCGCAAGAGCATCGTTTTCGAGATATTCGCAAAAAAATATTTAAAAATCATCATATTTTAATTTTTAATCCCTAAAATTTTCAAATAGTGAATTCTTACCATAAAATTCAAGTGCACCTTGTTGAGAATCAAATTCTGTGTCGAATAAGACCAATCCCAGATTTTAAAAGATTTTTAAATCTTGATTTTAAATGTTAACTTAATTTTAAATTTATTTAGGAATATAAGCGTTGATGATGATTGTCTTAATGAATTCACTTAATTAAAATAACAGGGACTTAAAACTTTAAACATTTTGCTGAAAATCAGGGTTTTTGTTGCGCAGAACAGCGATTAGTCTCATTTAATGCCCTTTAAGGTTTGCTTGAAGCTGCTATATGACAAAACGCGTAGTTTGAGAATTTTAAGAATAAAGGTAAAAAAATTATGATTTTATTGTATTTTGTGAATATTTTGGAAACGAAACTGTTCAGGAGTCATTTTCATAGAAACTGTTTTGTTCAGCGTTAAATTTCCTATAAGATCCTGAAGTGACGCAATTTCGTTCAGGGACACCATATATGTATATTTTTTTAAATTGCTTAGAATAATTTTTGTGTAAATTATTGTTACATGATCATTGAGTGCAATTTAATTCCCATTTTTAAGTTTAAATACATTTTACACATAAATATGGTCATATTACTATATCATATATGTAAAAAAAGAATTTAAAAACATTTTTGCTTCTAAATTTAGAAATATATGAATCCAATTACACCTTAAATGAGGCAATTAGTTATAAACTGTAAAAAACGAACTATTTATGGTAAATTTTCATTGTATATGACCATAAATATTATAGTATATACTTTTTTTATGACTAATATCTGCATTGTGAACTAACCTATGTTTTGTTTCTTAAAATAATTTCGTCCTGCTTGTACTAATTTCATATTATACAATTTGAATATATAATATATTCTTATTATATTTTTTAATGATACAATTTGAGAGTTTTTTTTTTATAATTAAAAAAATATATATATTAAGATGTTATGTATTGTCAAAACACTACATCTTAATATGTATTGTTAAAACACTACATCTTAATATGTATTGTCAAAACACTACATTCTAATATGTATTGTCAAAACACTACATCTTAATATGCTTTGTCAAAACACTACAACTCAATATGTATTGTCAAAACACTACATCTTAATATGTATTGTCAAAACACTACATCTTAATATGTATTGTCAAAACACTACATTCTAATATGTATTGTCAAAACACTACATCTTAATATGCTTTGTCAAAACTCTACATCTCAATATGTATTGTCAAAACACTACAACTCAATATGTATTGTCAAAACACTACATCTCAATATGTATTGTCAAAACACTACATCTTAGTATGTATTGTCAAAACACTACATCTCAATATGTATTGTCAAAACACTACATCTTAATGTAAATAAAGATTTGATGTATATTTAATATTTTCATATAATAAATAGGCATTTTTTTTTTAAATAAAACGAAATAATTAATGTAGCTAAAAAAACTCTCAATTTTAACATTTGGTTGTTTTTTTGTTTGTTTTTTTTTTTCAAAATATTTTTATATTTTTGATCTATACTCAAAAATTAATTAATTTTTTTTCTCGTTCTTTTTACAGAGAAGACGCATCGAGGAGGTAAACTATTGAATATTAAACGAAAAACCTGGATACATCGGATAAGTATATTTGTTCTTTAATTAGACAACTCTGGGAAATTAATAACTAAAATATTCAAAATATCAAGCAAACGATTGTACAAGAAATAGGAGTATAGTAGTCAATATAAGAACTAAAAATTAATTCAAAAAAAAAAAAAAAAAAAATATAAGGAAAAAAGAAAAAGAGAAGGAAAAACATACTAAAGAAATTAATATGGTAAATTAATAATTAATAAATTAGCTATGAATAATAGTGAAATTAATATGATAACGATTACCAAAGAAATTAATATAGTAAATTAATAATTAATAAATCAGCTATGAATAATAGTGAAATTAATATGATAACTTGATAACGATTACCAAAGTAATTAATATGGTAAATTAATAATTAATAAATCAGCTGTGAATAATAGTGAGATTAATATGATAATGATTACCAAAGAAATTAATATGGTAAATTAATAATTAATAAATCAGCTATGAATAATAGTGAAATTAATATGATAAATTAATAAATTAGCTGTGTATAATAGTGAAATTAATATGATAACGATTACCAAAAACATTAATATGATAAATTGATAATTAATAAATTAGCTGTGAATAATAGTGAAATTAGTATAACAATAAAAATTACTTAAAAGTAATTAATTCTACAGAGATTTATATGATAGTAAGAAATAAGAAATTACAAGATAAAATAAACAATTAATAATAGATTTATATATATTAAAATTAAATATGAAGAAATTATTATAGAGAAATATATATTATAACAAGAAATATGAGGAAAAATAAGTAATAAAGAATATTGAATAAGGGCGAAAGCTTTTTTATTTTTTTTTTTTTTATACCTTAATGGCAACACTGTTTAATGTTGTTTTACAGGCGAAGAAGGCCAAACAGGCCGAGATGGACAGGAAGAGGGCGGAGGTCAGGGCACGTATGGAGGAAGCTTCCAAAGCAAAGAAGGCCAAGAAGGGTTTCATGACACCAGAAAGGAAGAAGAAACTTAGGGTAAATATATTATCAAATTATTTTTATAAGATTTGTAGATCTTTATTTAAATTTAAAAGTATTGTACATTTTTTTTGTTGAGTAACACTGTAAATTGATCATTATAATTTATCTGTTCGTAATTTTTAAAATAGTGTCAATAGTATTGTAAATTAATCATTTTATTGGCCTTGAAGGGTTGAAAAAGGCTACGTAACGATTAAAAATGAGGGATTTAAAAAAACGTTTTTGCTTATATGGCATGTTATTTATCACTTGAAAGCTCTTTTCATGTAGATTAAGGATATGTATGTTTTTCCGGAACAGTTTCCTTGCAGCCATATTAAAAACAAATATAGCCGCTATAAGATGAAAATTATTTTTTTTTCTACACGGGTTCTTTAGGCTAGTGACACACTTCGCCACCCGGATGGCGCTACCCGGTCAGCAATGAGAATAGAATACTACCTACCACACGAGGTGGCGCCACCGTCCCAGGATCTAGCCACCACCTGCAGGTGGCGCCACCCGGTCAGCCCATTGTTTTCAATTGAGCCCGTCAGACGGTGCCACCCAAGTCCCTGCCACTCAGCCCCCACTCCTTCAATCAAATATAGGGGAAATCAAATCAGGGGCTGACTGCATCCCTCATATAAGTGTATTTACTGGTCAAACTGTTGTTCAATATTCTGAGCAATTCATTGCAAGATCCACGCGACATTCAGCAAAAATTGAAAATCCAATTTTTAAAAATTGAAAAATTGTTACTGTCCTCTTTGATACGGGGGTACACTGTATAAAACAAACTCGTATACTTTTTGCCTGAAATTATTGGATGAACCCGAAACGCCTTTCTCCCTTTCTTCTTTCACGAAAATAATGATAAGCAAGCACAGCTATCTCCTCCGGGTCCATTTCTCGACTGGTCGAAAAAAGTAAAAACTCAGGTGGCGGAAGCAAGTGTCATCAACCAGGTGGCGCCGCCCGGGTGGCGAAGTGTGTCACTAGCCCTATGCATTATTACTATAAAACAATAAGTACTATTGAAGAGATAACTTTAATCTCGTTTATTGAGGTAAGGAGATATTATAAATTAAGTTGCCCAACTTGTGATCGAACCTTCAACCTTTCATTTTCATGATCATTTTAATGTTTCGACTTTCAGCTGCTCCTGCGTAAGAAAGCCGCTGAAGAACTCAAGAAGGAACAGGAAAGGAAAGCCGCTGAAAGGAGGAAGTGCATCGAAGAGCGATGCGGAACCATGTGCGACTTGGATAACTCTAGCGAAGGTCTTACAATTAATTCATTTATTTCATTTAATATTTTATTGAACCAAATATTCTATTACTTCAAAATATTTAATAAAATAAAACTGGAGTATTATTTTTTAACTTTGAAAAAAAAAAGAGTTGGCTTGTTATAAAGGTAGAAAAATTGTAACTTAAAATTTTTGTTTTTAAATCAAATTATAATTATTATTAACAATGGGAGATAGACAGAGAAAAATAGACCCCAGCGCCGGGACTCAAACCACGGGCCTCTATATTTCCAGTATAGCGCTCTTACCAACTAAGCTACACTGAAGAATAATTTCCTCTGTCAATAACGATACCTAGTCCCGAATTAAGCTTTCAATATACCACAAGTCTAGGAG
Source organism: Gerris lacustris (assembly GCA_951217055.1). Taxonomy (NCBI): domain Eukaryota; kingdom Metazoa; phylum Arthropoda; class Insecta; order Hemiptera; family Gerridae; genus Gerris; species Gerris lacustris. The sequence goes on along the minus strand of OX578280.1, from coordinate 70,025,057 downwards.
TCGACATTTACGACAATTGAACTAGACTGAGAAATATCGCTTAAAATTATAAAGTACCCAATTGGTACCTGTACCTTGTACAATCAATTAGAAATTCATTTTTAAGTTAAAAGTTTTGAATCAGCTAAGTCCTAATTTTTTTAATTTTCACTAAATATTTTCGTATAAGGATACCATTCCATTGATAATTACTATTGGACGTTCACTTCAACTCTAGAAGAATAATTAAAAGGGTTGATTATGACGAACGAAATTTAATTAACAAATAGCTGCCGGATACACCTCAAAGTGTGCTTAACAATAAACGCAAATGTGCATTTATAGCAATTTTCTCGGGAAATAATTTGTTTCTTTCTTAAAACAGCTTATATATGGATTAGATTCCGATTTAATTGGAATATATTCTTTTTTTAATCGAAAATCGTCGAAACCATTTCGGATAAATAAAATGTTTGTATTTTAAGAGTTTTTTTTGGGTTGTAGCAAATCGGGTTATGATTTTTTCTGAACTTTATGTCAAATTACATACAAATCAATCTACTAATTTTGCCACCACGCGTCTGCATAGACGACCACTTTTTTGGACTCAGGGGACCGTGTGTGAGGAAAAACGTGTAAATTCATCAAAATCTCAATATCAAATTTTCCCGTCATCACAATACTCTCTGTCTATGTAAATTTATGAAACTTTTAATTTACAATTTGATACCTTAATAATTTACATAATAAGAACTATTTATTTTTTTATTATTGTTGTTCTAATTAATATTAGAATATTATAAAACTTTAATTATTATTTTTATATTATTTATAAATAATTAGCGAGTTTGATTTGATAAAAAGATTTGATTATAAATAACAAGATCAGATTCATGTAAATAATAAAGAAATTGATTAATTTAAAGAATTAGACTCAGAGCAAGGAAGGGGAGAGGGAGCAATACTATAGAATCTGGGTCTCAAAAACTGGTTCATTATGCTACACCCCTATACTAAACCTCCCAAGCGGCAGTTTGGTGAAACACTATCGATATCTCTGAAATTTATCTGATATCAGCTCATCACAATAAGTGATATTTTCTTACGACATGTAATATTTTTATTATTAATACAGTTTTCTTTATAAATATTAAATATGTACAATAATGTTTGTTGTTAACCTTATTAATTATCTAAAGGCAGTAACATCGTTAATAAACGCGTAACAGTTCCTAGATAACCAATAGCAATCTTCTTTGAGTGGGGTATCAAATAAATGCAACTGATAAGGATTTGTTGACAAGCGTCTGTGGGGACGGAAGGACAAGAAATAGACCAATAAGACAAGTACCAGTGCCCACGTGATCACTTTAGTTTGTATTGAGCTCGCTTGGGAGGTTTAGTATAGGGGTGTAGCATAATGAACCACTTTTCAAATCGCATTGCTCCCTCTACCCCTTCCTTACTCTGAGGAATTAGATGATAATGTTAGACTTATTCATTGCGCAGGTCTGGAATCGCAAATGATAACAGGTGATTGTGTATAGCATTTTGATTATATGATAAACATTTTTCTACTTTAAATTTTTTTAATTTAAAAAAAATAGCTTATAGTTATTAATGAATAGTTAAATCAAATAATAAATGCATTTTAATTTTCAATTATCTTCTCTTTCATTTGTGGAGAAGACACAATATTGTGCAATAAGAAAATAATTGATTAATTAAAATGTAAAAGAAGTAAAATTAAATTAATAAAATAAATAAATATAATAATAACTAATAACAATAACAGTTAAATAAATAGTTCTTAAATCTGCCACTTGACAGCGCAATAATTCTTAGTGACATAGAGAGTGAAATAGGAGAGTGAAATAAGAGAGTGAAGACTTGAAATAATTTATAAGAAAAGATCTAATCTCATTTAGTTATTTAATCTGATCATATTTTTTAAAAAAATAGAGTATTTTAACAATATCTGAATTGATGCGTTTATCATTTTATTAAAATTGCGTAATACTCTATAGACCATCATTAAATTGTACAAATAAGTGTAAAATCAGCTGTTACTTTAAGCTCCTTTATTTGCTATAAGTATCACAAAATGTGAGTCACATCAGCTGTTACTTTAAGCTCCTTTATTTGCTATAAGTAGTACAAAATATGAGTAAAATCAGCTGTTACTTTAAGCTCCTTTATTTGCTATAAGTAGTACAAAATATGAGTAAAATCAGCTGTTACTTTAAGCTCCTTTATTTGCTATAAGTATCACAAAATGTGAGTCACATCAGCTGTTACTTTAAGCTCCTTTATTTGCTATAAGTAGCAAAAAATATGAGTAAAATCACCTGAATTTGATCATTTTTGTTTACTGACGTTTCGCTTTAACAACAGAGTCACCACTAAAAACATTATTTTTTAAAAAAAAAACCTTTTCAAAATTTCCAATAAATCTTTTTATTTCGAACTAACTTAATTCTCACGTAATATGAATTTTACTAATTTATTAATTCTTCTATTAATCGATTTAAAAATTTCTCCACTCTCTGAATCACAAAAGTTCTCAGTTTTTTTATTAAAAGTAAAAAAAGATAATGTACTTGAAATTAAAAAAAAAATAATTGAATAATTGTTTACATATTTTTAAACAAACTTAAAAGAAAAAAAGAAAATGTAATCTAAATAAAGATACATTTATCATCAAGTACATTATTTTAAATCTTGCATGTATTTATTTTTTATTTACATCAATTATTTATATATTTTATTGTTAATGACACTTATACTTAATAGGAAACATAATTTATTTATAATTATTTAGGACTAATTATTTTTATGGTAGGTTATGTCAATTACATTTATTATCATTATGTTTATTATGCTAATTTAATTCGATATTTTTTTCATATGGGAATGTATTTTTTTTAAGGTTGCTTAGATTTTTTTTTTTTTAATTATTTGCAGATACATACTTTTTTTACTCTGCTAATATATTATTTTTTTGATGATTACTTTTTTTTCTTTTTTTTGTGTGCAAATGATTACGTTATTTAGACAAGCTCAAGAAAATCTGTCAGGATTACCATAAGCGAATCAACTTGCTAGAAGAGAAGAAATACGACCTTGAGTTCATTGTTAAAAGGAAAGACATGGAGGTAGAGAAACAAAATCACATGCAAAACCCTCCTTACTCATTTCGCAGGACATTTTTTTGTCCTTTTTCATGTTTTTTTTTTTTTTAATTTAAAAAAACTTACAAAATGCACAAATTATTCTTTTTACTTACTACAAAACCCGCAAAAAATCTTTCCTTTTAATTAATTTTCTTTACTTCTCACTTCATTCTTTTCTTTACTTCTCTCTTCATTTTTTTCTTTACTTCTCTCTTCATTTTTTTCTTTACTTCTCTCTTCATTGTTTTCTTTGCTTGCCCCTTCATTTTTTTCTTTACTCCTCTCTTCATTTTTTTCTTTACTTCTCTCTTCATTCTTTTCTTTACTTCTCTCTTAATTTTTTTCTTTGCTTGCCCCTTCATTTTTTTCTTTACTCCTCTCTTCATTATTTTCTGTACTTCTCTCTTAATTTTTTTCTTTACTTCTCTCTTTATTTTTTTCTTTACTTGACCCAACATTCTTTTCTTTACTTCCCTCTTCATTTTTTCTTTACTTGACCCAACATTCTTTTCTTTACTTCCCTCTTCATTTTTTCTTTAGTTTACCCAACATCATTTTCTTTACTTCTCTCTTCATTTTTCTTCACTTGTCCCTTGATTCTTATCTTTACTTGTCCCCTCATTTATTTCTTTACTTTTCCCTTCTTTCCCTTCATTCTTTTCTTTATTTTTTCCTTCAAGTTTCCATTTTTAATAGTCAAGTTTATATTGTAGGAATAAAAATACCTTCAAATCCTAATATTACAAAAAAAAACTTTTTTAAATTTAAAATTAATTTTATTGTATTTCTTTTTAATATTGAATGATATGAATTGATTTTTGTAAAGTTTATTGACAATAACTATAGGCGTCTATGCACGCTAATGTGCGCCTGAGAGGCTTACCAGCACAGTAATTCCCACAAAATTGCAGGACCATAATTTTTAACCATATTAGGTTTTGAATAGAACCATTCCTATTTTTTTTCTTTCGATCATTTTTTTAAAAATCTTTTTTCTTTATTTCTTTCTCTTATCCATTCATTATATTATCTTTATTTATTTTATTCCTTCTTTTAAATTTCGTTCATTTCTCTTCCTTGCTTATTACTCTGATTGCACCAGATAAAATCAATTAAAACAATAAACAAATTAATGTAAAATATACATTTTTTTTTTAAATAAACTCAAATCTAATTTTTTATATATATATATTTTTTTTTCATAATTCCATTTTATATATAATATATATTATAACTTATGATCATTTGGCCGATCAAAATTGATGTGAATGCTAATCATTCTTTTTTTTATATATTATATATATATATATATTTTTTAAATTTTTAACTTCAGCACTTCTAAAAACAAAGCTTTTGATGTTTTTTTAATATCTTCTTTTTTTAATTATTCATATTTATTTTTTCTTATTTTTCGAGCTACTACAACTAAGACCTTGTTTGGAATAGTAAAACAAACAATTTCATTAATTAGATGAAATAAAAAGTTTTTGTATGAAGAATAAAATTAGGTTGTGTTAAGGTTGTTATCTATTAAATTAGGTTTTTATTTTTTATTTGTTTGTAAATTAGGTTTGTGTAAGATTTTTTTTTTTATTAATAAGGGTTTTATTTATTAAATTAGGTTTTGTATAAGGTTATATATATATATTTTCTTTTAAATTAGGTTTTGTATAAGGCTATATTTATATATATATATTTTTAAATTAGGTTGTGTATAAGGCTATATATATATCTTTTTTTAAATTTGGTTTTTTATATGGTTATGTATATACATATATTTTTTTAAAATTAGGTTTTGTATAAGGTTTTAATTTTTTAAGTTAGGTTTTTATGTTATTTGTTTATTTTTATTTTTATTTTTATTATTATTATTATTATTATTATTATTATTTATTATTATTATTTTCTGGTAAACTAATTTTTCTATAGGAATATTCTTATATTTTATATTTTTTATCTTTATGTGTTTGTCTCTATTTATGATAATGATAATATTAATCAAGATAAGCATCCAATGTATAATTTTACATGTGTTTATCATTAAGCCTATTCATTTTATTATTATTATTATTATTATTATTATGGTTATTTCTATTTGATACATTTATTTAATTTATAATTTGTTTTTTATTTTCTCAAATTTTAAATTTAAAATCAAGTATTAGTTAATCTATAAAAATAAAAATAAAAATTTGCTTTTTTGCATGGTTTGCTAAGTGAAGTAATTCTAAATCCAATATGGCTGGAAGTTCAAGATGGCGAACAGTTCAAGATAGCGAACTAGTTATTTTTTTAGTACGCCCATGATATGGGTATCAAATGAAAGGGTTTGCTGAGAAGAATACGAATAAAAGCTTGTTTTTTTTTAGAATATTTCTTTTATTATCAACTTATTTTAACGTTAATTAATATTACTTATAAAAATTTATTTAAATAACTTCATATCTTCGAAGTTAGATAAAATAAATTTTTATGAACGTACTTGATTTTAAAATTAAATTTGGGACTTATTTTTATGCAGTTCTAAACTATTTTAGACAGTGTATTTTACCACCTCTTTTTTTACTGAAACATTTATACTTTATATATATATATATATATATATATATATATATATATATATATATATATATATATATATATATATATATATATATATATATATATAGTACATATATATATAGTACATATATATAGTACATATATATATTATATATATATATATATATATATATATATATATATATATATATATAGTACATATATATATATAGTACATATATATATATAGTACATATATATAGTACATATATATTATATATATATATATATATATATATATATATATATATATATATATATATATATATATATATATTAAAATATACAAATATTTTATAATTAAAGAAAACATTTATCACAAAAAATATAATCATACATTTTATACCATGGGCACTTCATACTTAACTGAATTGATTTTTTTTTTTTTAATATTTTGTATTTTTGTAATATTATTATTTATTTTTCTTCAAAATATGTTTATTATTATTATTATTAAAATTCTTAAATGTATTATGACAGACTCAAAGTTAGCAGAACTACTTAAATATCGCGACGACTGTTATATTTAGGCCTTGTGAAAATATGGTCAAATATATTATATTTATATAGTTTTTATTCCTTATTTATAATTAATTAAGAGTTAGTAATGATAAAAACTAATCAACATATTGATTGGATTTATTAATTATACATTTTAAGTATATACTAGTTACGTAATACACTATTTTGTTGTGAAAAAGACAAAAGAAACAATTTTTTTTTGTTTAAAACAGTATTTTTTAGCTTTATTAAATTTATTATTTATTTTAACTATAAGAGATTTGAAAAAGGAAAAAAATCTTCTTAAGAGTTATATCGCCTAATGTTGGGTTTACGGATTTAATTTAAAAAAATGAGAGAAAATCTGATATTAATTTTCAATTAAATGTTCATAATTATTTAATTATGATGATTTTGAACTCTAAGGGGGGTGACACACTTCGCCACCCAGGTAGCGCCACCTGGGTGGCGCTACCCGGTCGTCTATGAGAATAAACGAAACCTTTCACACGAGGTGGCGCCACCTGCCGGGTGGCACTATACGGTCGACCGTCTGACGGTCTAGCCACCACCCACAGGTGGCGCCACCCGGTCAACCCATTGTTTTCAATTAAGCCTGTCACACGTCGCCACCCAAGTCACGCCACTTAGCCCCCACTCCTTCAATCAAATATAGGGGAAATCAAATCTGGGGCTGACTGCATCCCTCATATAAGTGGGTGCCGCAAGTCAGGTGGCGGGAGCAAGTGGCATCAACCAGGTGGGCGCCACCCAGGTGGCGCTTCCTGGGTGGCGAAGTGTGTCACTACCCTAAGCTGAAGAGTTATATTGTCCAATGTTGTTATAATATATCTTATGAATGGATACATCTTTTTTTCTTTTTTTTTTAAATCGGTTAAATATGTATAGACGAACTTATAATTTGATCATAAAGATAATTTTGAACTCTAAACTGACCTAATTTACTAAATTAAGCAATTAAAACAATTAATTAGTTCCTATATTCCATACGTATATATGTCAAGATATAATTATGACGAAAGATATGATGATGAGGTTGGTAGAAGTAACACAACAATATTGCCACCAAATGTTTATATTAAAACACATAAACCTGTTTTGACGTATAATATCACCTTCAGTGTGCGTGTTAACTTAGTAAGTGTGAATTCTGTACTGAGCTAACTATTTTTCACACTAACAGTACTTTTATTTTTTTTTAGTACAAGGTGGGGGTAGACTAGGGCTGTGTTTTGGTAGTACCACAACACTATGATAATCATTACACTATAAAATATAACAAGTGTGTTAATAGTCCAGGAGATAGTGTGCAAAAAAGTGTCTGACTAACATCAAGCTAGAATTTTGTATACAAGTCAATCTTTTAGCGCCTTTTAAGAATATGTGGTCGGCTAAGTTCGTCTGCGGGACATAGCTTGGCAATAGGCGTGAAAAAAAGAAACCGGTGGAGAGCGGCCATGTGTCACCAATTATGGTGGACAATGTGATTTTCATGATCCTGAGTACAGAATTAGTTGGTAGACGAAAATCAAGTTGATGTTAGTTTGTCCGTTGACAGGTGACCACGTTGATTCTTAGTAATATTTGGATAACTAACCTATCAAGTATGAAAATACTTAAGTATTAAGTATTAAGCCCACCCCCCTTAATACTTAACATTCGGGGGTAATTTATCTCTTAAGAAGGTTTTCCCAGTTTATTTGGATTGTGAGTGGATGAGAGTTGGGTCAAAGTATAAAGAAAGAGCACTTGTGACTGCTTGCTTTAGACCAACTGAAGAAGTACTGCGTCCAGTTTCACAAAAGAATCGAACAGTTGGAGAGGACCAAGATTGACATCGAGTTCGAAGTGGATCGAAGGGAATACGAGGTTATAACAACAACCATTCATATCTCACTTAGTTTGGTTCATACTTGCTTTGCACCGTTAATGTTTCGTCAAAAGTTAAATTTTAAAAAATTCAATTACAACCCATTTTTCGAATTTTGCTTCCGAGCTTACCGAAGGTAACGGAAGCTATGTGTCCGATTTCAAAAATTCCATGACAGAAATCCGTTTCAGACATCAGGGAACATTTTTGGTTCCATCTCTGTCTGTCACTCAATTTTTGCGAAAACTACATATCCGATTTTATTGAAATTAAGATGGTAGGTTATATTATAATTACCCCATTTTTGGTCCCATATAAGTTTCAACCTTCTGCGCTTATTTGTTTACTCTTCCACATGCACAATGCACACAAACATACATTTATTTACAACCATAGCTTCAAAAGTACTTATCTGATCTGTATGGAACTTATATAGTTTATAGAATGTAACCCGCAGATAGCCTCAGATTAATTTGAACCGTCTGCGCTCTTTAACTTTTGCTAAATTAATAGTTTATTTCATGTTAAAAATCAAAACAATCACAGCAGAAAATAACGGCACAGAAATAACGGGGGAAACAATTAAACTAATTAGACAATAATGGCTTGTAAACGCATAAAATCAATTAAGTCTGTGATATGTCAAGATATGTGTCAAACCACGTGGCAATCTATTTTAACATATATTACAAACTATCCGATCGTTTTTATAACATTTGGATTTCATAATTAGCTGATTACTGATCCCATATAAGTTTCAACCTTCTGCACTTAGTTTTAGTACCTTCTGAACTTTTGTCCTTACATTAGTTTCTCTTCCACATGCGCACAAACATACATTTATTTACACCTATATCTTTAAAAGTACGCATCCGACTTTAAAGTACATATCCGTTTTTAAGAAATTTGAATGGTATGTTGCACGTGGTCCTCATATGGTCCAGTATTAAATTCAACCATCTGCACTCTAAAACTTTTGCTAAGATAATTCTTTTATTCATGCAAAAATTTTGACAGATTTAAAATAAAGGGGGGGGGGGGGGGGGGAGGGAAATTAAGTAAAGTAGACAATGATGCTATAGTTGAAAAAAAAACAAAACAAAAAAACATTATTTGAGTACAGTATAAAATTGAAAAAATATAAAGTTTTATTCTTTTTGTTTTATATCCTCTCAATCGTTGATTAACTATTATAGAAACACCTTGTATAAAAAAAAATTGTTTAAATAAAAGTTGATTGGATTTATTTTTATAATAGTTATGATTGGAAATTTAATTTATATTAATATTTAAAAATTTAAAGCTATTTCTCCTTATAGTTAGAAACTATATATTGCTAAACCAATTATTTTTTCTTCATATATACATAATATATATATTTTATATATATATATATATATATATATATATATATATATATATATATATATATATATATATATATATAAAGTAAAAAGTAAGATTAAATATTACAATTTTAGTGTTTTTATTTATTTACCAGTTGGAAATTGTAAAGCAAGTATGAAATTATGAGTGATGATAAGCGCTTTATTTTCTGCTTATTGTAGCTTTGATGTATCAAGTAGAAATAAATACATTTAGGTATTCCAACTTTAATTCGCTTTAAAAAAAAAAAAAAAAAAAAAAAAAAAAAAAAATTACAAAGAACTACAATGAAATCTGTCTGTCTGTATAACCCTTGCGTATTCGCGCCAAAAAGCAGTTTTGAATTTCAGCTTTCAATGTCGCTTTGTATTTACTAAACTCGTGAGAGAAAAATAAAAAAATCATTACTAATAATTCTTGTTTTGTCAAATTCATTATCTTTTAGAGTTTTTTTTTCTTTATATTCATTTTTTTTCTCTTCAATTTTCCGATTTTTTATTTATTTTTTTCTATCGTTCTGCTTCCTTTGTAAAATAGAAGTTTTATTATTTTGTTGAAATTATTTTTGTGATTGTTATTATTTTAATTTTTTTTTTCTTAAATTGTTAAGTTTGGAGTGATCGTACAGCTTCTGTCTTTCGTTTATAATTATTTTTATTGTTATGTTATTTATTTTTATCTTTCCTAATGTTATTACGTTTTATATATCATTATTTATATTATTATTTTATATTCTGAAAGAATTGGCCTATTGTAATTATGATTTACAGCCGCCTTGCAGACAATTTGCCAAAAGTACCACAAAAAAATTTCCGAGTTGGAGTCGGAGAAATTCGATTTAGAAAGGAAAATTGTCGTGAAAGACTTTGAGGTGATAAGAAAATAAATTTATAAATATTTTGTAAAAACAATTTTCTTTTCTTTATTTAATTTTCTTTTTTTTTGTACATAAAAAAAAGTTTTTGAACAAAATTAATACGAAAATAATAAAAATAAAAACTTTTTATGTACAACAAATTTCATAATTTTGGATCAATAATCAAAATATTTTATTTATGGTTTCTCTTTTAGTAGATAATTTTATATTTTGCGTTTATTTTTTTTTTTTTTTATTACAACAAAATTTTATTTTACATAAATCAATATATTTTTCAAGACTAAAATTACGACATTATTAAATAATTTAGTAACAATACTAATAATATGTATTGTATATTTTATTTGACACATTCGTATTCTCATGACTTTAAAAAATAAAAAATCCAATAGGACTTCTATATACTGAAGACATTTTATTTTCAACAAATTCATTTAATGTTTGAGACTTAAGTGCGACATCGTTACATGGGAATTATTATATATTTATCATATCGTGGAAATAACTCATTGATCAGAAGCATAGCTAATTATATCTGATTATAAATAATTTATATAATAATTTAATACAAATAATTTTCATAAAAACAATAAACTTTGTTACCAATGCACCTTTACCATTTGCTGTTGTTACCATCAAATAACTTTACGATTAATTGCAGTACTTTTATTCACGTGACCATTTTACAATTAAACTTTCTTAACATTGTAACTATCAATTTATTGTTATCATAATGCAAATTTATCTTTGTTACCATTAATTACGGTACCAATAATTACATTGCCATTATCGAGACACTATTAATCGTTGTTACCATTAATTGTGAAATATCGGATATCTGTACTCGCTGAAACACTTTCAAAATAAAAATTTATAAGAAGTATACTTCTAAAAATTCAGAGCGACAAACATAACGACTTAATTAAGCATATCAATTGTTATATTGACGATACATTTTACTCCATGACACATTAGACTGACAAATCATTCTTCAATGGGTTCTTGTTTTCATTTATTTTTTTTCAAATTCATTGAATGCTAGTAATGTATACAGAACTTGTGATGGAGTTGTGGAGACGCTTCTGTCTTCTGGAAGCATGTTATTATGCCTTAGAGAGAAGATACTACATTACAGAGATGCAGGTTACCCTAGTTAATCAAAATATTTTTTTAAAAAAGGCAGATTAGTAAAATTAAAAGTCCGTCCTTTAATAATAAAAAAAAAATCTAGTTGTAAAAAAAACACTAAAATGTAAGATTTGTTATTAGATTATTGGAACTTGCTTAAGAAAATAAGATTACATTAAATTAAAATCTCCATTTTTATAATATAGTTATATGATTCTCGATTATTAAACTAGTGCATAAAAATTAAAGTATTCATTTCTTTTAGCATATTCCAATAATATTAACAGATTTAAGTAAAATAGTGTAGATTATTATTTATTTGAAACTATTAATTTAGTTATTGTACTTTAAGTTAATTTTATTTTTGATTTCCTTGGAATGCTCATGGTATATTGTCTTCGTTTCGAACTATTTATTATTAGGTAGTTCGATAAAATTATATTAAAATAGTTATTGTTATTATTTTTAAATTATTATTAATTTTAAGCGTCGTATTTTTTCTATCTATTTTTAGTCTATTAGTTTTTTAATAATTGTTTTTTGTCTCGTCTGTTTTGTTTTCATCGTAGCACTTATGTACTTTACTGTATTATTATATTATTTTATTTATTTATAATTTAATTATTAATAGGTTTTTTTTTTTTATATTATCGAATAGCGTAGTTATATTGATTACATTATGTGTATTCGTCAAAAGAAGGACATATTTTTCTACGTTTATCATAATTCTTTATATTTAACATGACACGTTCTATATTTTGCCAAACACAGCATTACACACTCTATTTACATTACTTTTTCTTCTGTATTTATTCTATTTTTTTTTCTTCCAATGTACATACTGATAATATAATAACAATAATTTTTATTTTCTTCTTCAATTTTTTTTTTTTTATCACTAACCGTATTTGACACGACTGTTTTTTACGCACTCAGATGAACTCAAGGATGTATGCAAGCAGTATTTTGACCGCATGTTTCTTTGCGAGGGTCAAAAGTGGGATTTGGAACATGAAGTACGCAAGAGGGACTTCGAGGTAAAAAAAATGAAATTCAAAGAAACTTTCCCTCCTCTCAAAAAAGCACAAACTTTTTTAATTTTTCCTCCCCCGCTCAAAATTATGGATCATCCTATTGTGGTCACCCCCATGTCTTCCTTTTTTATTCGTCAAATATATGTTGCTGTTGTTTGTTTTTATTGTACTTTATTGTTTACCAAATAATTGGGCGTATACAAAGGCTAAACATTCGCCAAGGTTAAACAAATTTCATCAATCAACCCCAACGCATCTATATGGTTTTATTTATTTGTTTCCTCCATTCCTCATCATCTCTTCACCATTAATCATGATCGTTTTTGTTTGCAAGGTTTTAAACGTTTACTTTTACGGCAAATCATTTGTGGTTTTCATGTTCCTTTGATGTCATCCCTACGGTTTTGTTTTATTTTTTAAAATGTTAAGTGTAAAAACCATTTTGGGCTTGATAACAGAATGTATTTTTAATAATTTATTTATATATATTCAAGATTTTACCTCTAGCAAATAAAAAAGTATTCCTATTATTAGGGACCCCTAGCCTAAAATAGTCAAATGGTAAAGCTTTAAAGAGGCATAATGCTTAAGAGAAGCTCTCTCAGTCAACCATGCTTAATTTTTATCAAACTTAACTTGGCTTAATAGATTTAAACTTAAATTGTGGTCATTATTATTATTAAAAAAATAATAAATTACCAATAAGGTCAATCAATTTCTAGGGGAAAAATGACAATGTGTTATTTAACTATTTTAGATCTACATATGATAATTATTAATAAACTAAAAGTAATGATAAATATTTGATTTAAAAAAGCGAATTTTAAGTAATACCTTTTTAACAATTATTTTTATTATTAATATTTTTTATTCTTAATATCATAAAATATATATAATAAATTTAACATTCTATTATCAATCCTATCAACAAAAAATATTTTTTATTTTACTTTATTGTTGATGTTAATTAAATGTTACCGTGGAGAAAAAGAATATAGCATGTTTTTTCTACATAAACTAATATGTTTATATATTTATTTATATTTAATTATACATTACAATATTTCATAATTTCCTTCAGAAAATAGAATAAACAGGCTGCAGAAAACAGGTCTCAAACAATTCAACTCAATATTCCCATTTTTAATGATGTAATTACCCTTAATTTTTTTCTACCCTCAGTAAAAAGAAAATATTTTTACTCAATACATTATTTTATATTAGTAGAATTCGTTGATAGAAATGTTTCAAAGGTTAATATTAGGGAAATAACTACTTAAAAAATTTGGTATCATTAATCAAACTATTTTTTTTTTTTAATATTTATATTTAATTTATTAAACATTGCAAACAAAGTCGATCTCGGGCACGGGGGTGCCGCATATAATAAAACATTTTCCAATTTCCTATTACCAAATTTTTGTTTGGATTTTTTTCATCTCCATATGTGTTTTTTTTTTTGTTTTTTATTCGCCTTATAAAAACCAAATTATAGAACCAAACAAAACTGGAATTTGGTTTAATGTTATTTATATATTTATTTCATATTTTCGTTAATAATGAAAAAAACGAATTAATTTCAAATAAACCTTTTGTGTAAATACATATTATATTAATTCTTAATTATAGTAGTTATACTTGTATAATAATTAAAATTTAAATTAAGAATTTATTAACTTGGCACTCCAGAATAACGTAATTTGACCGTAGACTAGATCAACCATCATATTTTTTTCTATTATTATTATTTTTTTTTTTTACCTGAAATATAACTATAAGAAAAAAAAGAAAAACATTAATTAATTTAAGTATTCGTAATTAACCATATATAATTTTAGGATAAATGCTTACCTACACTACTACAAATTAAGAATACATTCTTGTATTTTTGTGTGTTTTTTTCTTAATTGCTTATTTTTATTATTATTGTTATACTTTTTTTAAAATGTTTTTTTATTTTTTTATTATTATACCTGTACATAACTATTATCACACTATTTTTTTTTTATTAAAATATATTTTTTAAATGAGTGTTTGTAAAAAAAGAGAAATAAATCCTATTATGTTTGGTACCCCCGTACCGAGATCAAAGAACCAATCGTTCTCAGTACGATGTAAGAATATAATAACCATTTAAAAATTGATCTAAACAAATTTTAAGACATTTGTTAGTAAAATAAATAATATAATAAACATCGTGTGATTTCAGCAGCCTGTTTTCTTTTCTTTTATTTCTTTTAATTTTTTTTTTTATATAAATTATTTATCTAATTATCTATTAAATATATATATATTTTTTTAACATAATATATATCTATAAAATTTAACAGCGTTGCGCAAATTGATTCAAACGTTCGCTGTATTTATTCATTTATTAAATAACCAAATATACAGGGTGACCCACGATAAAATGTCATAACGATACTGGTGGATTTTATGGGCCAGCAGCAACAAAAATTTTCGAGTAAGAATATGCCCATTTCTAAATAGTTCTCGAGATATCGATTTATTTAGTTTTTTCAGTGCTACACGAGAATTTCAAAAAAATTAATAATATCTCAAAAACGAAATGAGATAGAGAAATTGGGCTAAGGAAAAATTTTAAAGAGCATAAAAAACCTTTCAGAATCATTAATTGATTTTCAAATTATCAGCTGTTAAGCATTCGACCACTTAATTCCAAGGCTTTCTACTCTTAATAGATAAATGTTAGAAGTGCGGCGAATCCAAGAAAAACTTCTTCTTTTCATAAGCTTTTAAATAGTATAATTAAAGTTTAAGATCAACGGACTAGTTTTTGAATTATGGTGGATTGAATGTTACCAGGCGTTAAATTATTTGGACAGGATCTGAACCAATTTCTGTACAATTGCAAAATTAGTGTCCCCAAACGAAACCACAACACTTAGGGTTTTTACAGGAAATTTGACGCTAAACAAAAAAGTACCTATGGATATAGATCCAGAAATGCTTGGTTTTCGAGATATTCGCTAGAAACATTAAATAACATAATTTTTTTTGACGTTTGTCCTTAAAACTCTCAAATACTACGCTTTTTACCTTGACACACCTTGAAGCAAATCTTGAAGCAGAATCGAATTAGACTAATTCTACCTTACCTTCATAAATTCTATCTAATTCTTTTACCTTCATCAGAAATTAGAGCTTTGATAAAGGTCATCTTTATGGAATGAATAATAAAGTAACAGGGACTTAGTATTTTGAATTTTCGCTAAAATTCAGGGGTTTGTTATATACAGAGCTAGGATTGACATCACTCAACGAAAAATTCTATTTTAATGTGACAGGACTTTAAAGGTGCTTAGCAGGTGATAATTTGAAAATCAATGAGTGATTTTGAAAGGTTTCTTTATGCTCTTTAAAATTGTCCCTTAGCCCTTTCTCTTGTCTCATTTTGTTTTTTAAATATTATTAATTTTTTATGGAAATTTTCGTGAAACACTCTGAAAAAAGAAATAAATCGTTATCTCAATAACTATTGAGAAATGGGCATATGCTTACTCGACATTTTTAGTTGCTTTTGACCCATAGAATCCACTAGTTTGAAATTTTATCGCGGGTTACCCTGTATATTTTTAATAACTGTTTTATCATCTTATGAATATTTTAAATAATAAAATAATTTGTTTTTTATAAAATATGTTTGATAACTGTAAATGAGCATTACCAAGGTGAGATTATTAACAATTTTTAATATATATATTTTTTTTTATTATTAATAAAAAAAAATCTGTTTAATTTAAATTTATAGTGTAGTTTTTCTTTTTATTTTAATTTAAAGTCTTTTAAAATATAATTAAATAGATGGTTGAGCTATGTACTACCTCAATCTCATTTATTTATTTTTTTGTGTACAAAAGTAATTTATTTTTTTAGTAAAGAAATTAGGAAATTAGATGGTTGAAATTATTTAGGGAGAGAACCTACGACATTATATATATTTTACTGCATGAACAATTTAATTACTTGTTTTTCCCATAAAACCCAAATTATCATTAATTTCATAACATAAATTACTTTATATTTGTACTAAACAACATGAATGTAACATAAATTAGTTTAAACTTCGTTAACAGCACTATCATTTATTTCACTAAATCAAAAAATGTTAACATACAGTTTAGGTTTATAATGAAAAATATAAGTTCGAATACCAGGTTAGATAACTCATTTTTAGGGTCCGTAGGCAAAACCAAGGACCCTTATATTTTCCTGCGTGTGTCTGTCCGTCGGTCCTGTCGCCTGCTCTCACGGCTACACCTTTCGTCCGATCACTTTGAAATTTGGCATGCATGTGTCTTGTACCTACCCACATATTTTAAAAATATAGCGACTTAAAATATATATTTTTCAAAAATATAAGGGTAAAAAAACTTAAGAGTTAAAATGTTTTTATTTTTTTTCGACACCGTGTGGGGTATCATATGAAAGGGTACGCCGAGCTGATTACAAAAATATATAATTATTTGGTTTTAACTATGATAGGGCGAGCGTAGGCAAGTTTGAAGTCGGTTTGAAACGTGTCCCCCTCTATCGCGCTTAAGTGAAGTGCAAAAAATCTGAAAAAAATCCTGAACATTCTTTGACCAAAAGTAAAGATACCACTTTTTGGAAATTTCGAAAAAAATATTATTTTATTGACAAAGTACGTTTTTTTTTATAACTATGTTCTTTTCGATGTATATATATGGTTGTAGTCCGGTTCAGTGGCAAAAAAAATACTTTATCAAGAGTTTGTTTATGTGTTTTGAGAATATCAGACCCATAGGATAGTTCAAAGTAAGCTTTTTAGCATTTTAAAAAACACCATCAATAGGGTACTACTTAGACTATACAGTGTGGCCTACGGACCCTCGCTGTGTGCTGACTAGCACACACTTGACCTGTTTATTTTATTATTCAAATTATTAAATAAAACATGTATGATTCTTTTATTATTATTTTTATTTACATCGAAGCTATATTTTCAAGATTAGAAGGTCGCAGGTTCAAATACCAGATCATTTGTAATAAATGCAGATAATTATAAAAGACATTATTTGTGGTGATCTTTAAATAACTATATCCTCAATTATAATATGTTTAATTTCCATATCCTCAATTATATTAGTTTTAATTACAATATACTCAATTACAATATGTTTAATTTCCATATCCTCAATTATATTAGTTTTAATTACAATATACTCAATTACAATATGTTTAATTTCCATATCCTCAATTATATTAGTTTTAATTACAATATACTCAATTAAAATTCGTTTAATTTCCATATCCTCAACTATATTAGTTTTAATTACAATATACTCAATTACAATATGTTTAATTTCCATATCCTCAATTATATTAGTTTCAATTACAATATACTCAATTACAATATGTTTATTTTCCATATCCTCAATTATATTAGTTTTAATTATATACTCAATAAAAATATGCTCAATAACAATATGTTCCATTACAATAACAATCTTACTTAATGTTTTTAATACCTAAAATAATCAAAACAATTTTTACATTAACGAACAAATTATCGTGTAAATATTAAGTATTGTGTTCATCCGTTTCTAACATATAAACACGATTTTTTCATATCCTTTAATATTATTATAACAATAATATATATCCTTTAATAAATAATCATAAAAAATACATATTTTATGTATTCTACAATTTGTTTCTGTCCTTTAAATGTATCTAACAATTGTTTTTCTCTAATATACCATTACACTTCATTTGTTCAATTACAAATACATATTTAAGTCCTTCTTTGTGTCAATTTATTTTTCGTTACCATAAAACAAGTTTTAAACGTCAATATATTTATTTTTATTTTATTCTTTGTGTGGATATTAGTGGTTTTATATATTTATTTCTTTAAAGTAGATTTAGATAAAACAACACAACCTTGTTGAATCTTGCTTTTTATTTAAATGTAATTTACTTCAATACAAGAAACGTAAAACTGTTTCTTATTTTCTATTTGTTTGTTTGTTTATTTTTTTATTTACTTTATTTTTTTATTTAATTTATTGTTATGATTGTTGTTTGTTATTTTAGTTTCCCTTTAGGTTTAGTTTTCAAATGTGTTTTTTGTTGTTGTTTTTTTACATTGAATTATTATAATGTTTTTTGTCGAACACTTATATTTTAAGAAATCTGTTTTTTACCATAAAAAATAAATTAAAACTAAATTTGACATTTTAAGTGGGGAAAACAGACGACAAAAACAAAGTAGTTTTTTTTACCTTTATTTTATTTTATGTGTGTTACTGTTTATTTGTTCTTTGTTTAGTCCATTTATTTAATTTATCTTTAGTTTACCTAAAGTTTTAAATTTTTAATTTAGTGAAAACCTTTAAGTTTCACGTACGTCAAACTATCAAAATGTAAATAGTTGTAGTTCGCTCTTTCATATTATATATTTTATTTTTTTATTTTTTTTAAATTTACTTTCTCATCTTTCTTGCTTTTTATTTTAATTTGCGCTACGTTTAATAAAACATTTTTTTAAAAATAATAATTTCATTCATTTACTATTTATTTTAATTTTGTATTTTAGCAGTAAGTATTTCATTAAATGTAACCCATAAAATACAAATAACTTTATTGGTTTGAATAGCTTGAAATAATGTTTTTTCAATTATGCTTTTTCATTATTTTTCTTTTAAATTTTATGTTATAGTTTATGTATACGTGTATTATATATATATATATATATATATATATATATATATATATATATATATATATATATATATATATATATATATATATATATATATATATATATATATGAGAGTGTGAGTGTGTATTTAAGTATACGCTACAATATATACGTTTTTTATTCCGTTGCTGGAGTTTTTATTACATTCTAGTTTTTCAGATGATCGAAGAAGTAAGATTCGACTATGAATTCCGTTGTTTTGCATCTACTATTGGAAGCATAAGATAGTGGAGTTAAAAATCACGACGCTTAACATCCCTGACGATGCTTCCAGCAGTGGAATATAACGTTCTTCATCTTAAAACATATAGAATGTAATAGATACATAATGTAATAACAACATACATTTTATGTTGTTTTTTTCACGGTTAAATAATTGCTATGATTAATTAAAATTTAGATTTTTTATCGAATTTAAAATTTAATTTTTTTTATTATTATTAATAGTTAAAGAATTTAGTTATTATTCAAAATTTTATTTAATTATGGCGTATACTTAAATTATATATTCTAGCACCCAAGAAAATAATTCGAAAACAATTATTTCATTAAAGTGAATAGAAATATATTATTTAAATTTAATTTTTTATTTAAATAAGTATTATTTAGTATTGAAGAAAATATCGAGAAATATGAAATAAAAGATTATATGTAATTAGTTTGTCTACTAAAAATATAATATTATAATATTTGATATTATTCATTTCTACTCAATGTGGAGAAAAAAATGGACAACAATTTGATTTTAAAAAACAATCCCGGCGCTGGAGTGTATTTTTCATTGTCTGTTTCCCGTAGTTAATAATAATTATAATTTGATTTAAAAAAAAAAAATAAATAAATAAAAAAAAAAAAAAAAATAAATACTAAATATATATATTTTTTTTTTTATTAAAATATAATTTTATTTAATATTGAATATTTCTATTCAATTTATTGATGTAATTTGAATGTTATTTAATTCGATTTAGTTCTCGTAACAAACACAGTTCTTCCAATAAAATTAATTATTTATATTGTATTTTAATTATTCTCAATTAGTTCTTCATTTTTGGACAAAGAAGTGGAAAAAATTTCGAGTAAGAAATTTATGATTCACATTTGAAATTATCAAATTATTAATAAAACGTAAAGGAGAATAGATAAAAATTCAACTAAACGCCAGGTATTGAACCATGGATCATTTATATTTGGATGGCGGGATGCTGTTAGATCATTAATTAGTTTATTTTTCTTGGGAAGCAGTTAGATCTGCATTTAGTTATTTTTTCTTTAATTCAATTTCCATAATTATTATATTTGTTCTCATTAAAAATTTGTTTTTACTTCTTCATTTTTAACCGTTAATTTCCCTCTTTTATTATGTCTTTAATGTATCTTTTATTAATTAATTAATTAATAAACAGATTAATAATTGAGATTAAACAAAAATAGATATAATTTATTTTAAAATCAAAAGGTATAATAATTTAAATAAACATGGAGCAATAGCTCATTTTATGATACATTTTTTAAATTTATTTTCTAAAAGTTAATTTATTTTATGTCTTACCAAGAACTTAACGAAAAGACAATCAACAATTTTTTTTTAAAATAAACCCTTTTAAGCATAACTAATTTAAAAAAAAAATCCAATAATTAATCTTTACTATGAATTTAATTTTGGAAGAAGTGTGTAACAACGATATATTTATGAATAATTTTAATTGAATGTATTTAAATATTTATGATTAATATTGCTGAATAAATAGTTATTAATTTTAATTAATATATAATAATATTTATTAATAAAATATTACTCTATGTATGTTATTATTATATTTATAAATATTACAAAAGAGAAAGAAAAAATACTCTTATACAAATTTTAACAAATTTGGACAAATTTAAATTTAATTTTTGGTATTTAATTAATTAAAATTAAATCAAATAATAGACCAAAATAAAATAATATTATAAAAAAAGTTTAAAAATATGAATTTTAATCATAAATGTTTTTACTATACGCATTTTTATTATTATTATTTTTTTTTTTTTGTACAATTAATTATTTGTTGTTTTATATATTTTTTTTCTTATATTTTGTTTTGATCTATTCTTTGCTAGATTGCCGATCTCAACGTACAGGTTAACGATCTCCGTGGTAAATTGTAAGTATTTTGTTATTTTTAAATAATAATAATATATATTTATGTATATTACTTTTATGTACTGTAAAATCTGTGGCAAAAATGCCACAAACGATTGTTCAAATTAGGCTTTTTAGCATTTTAAAAAGCACCATCAATATAGGTACTACTTTAACAATACAGAGTTGCCTACGGACCCTCGCTGTGTGCTGACTAGCACACACTTGACCTGTTTATTTCATTATGTTTCTATAACTAATCTTTACTCTAGTTGATATATATATTTAATCTAACGTACTTTTCTCTTTGTTCTTCCACTAAAGCATCAAGCCCGCCCTGAAGAAGGTCTCAAAATACGAGAACAAATTCGCCAAGCTCCAGAAGAAGGCTGCCGAGTTCAACTTCAGGAACCAACTTAAGCAAGTCAAGAAAAAGGAATTCTCCCTCGAAGACGAGGACAAAGAGGTAAAATTAACAATATTAATAACTTTTCAATTTAATTCCGTTATTAGACGTTTTTTTTTTTTTTTTTAAATATTTGTTTTATCACATTTATCAAATTATACCCTCCATAATATAATTTCTTTTTAGGTATATATTTTAATGATCTTCAACTTTTTCTTTCGATTACTACAAAATATTATTTATCTAGATTTGTTTTTCGATGACTTTCATCTGATATTTTTTAATTTTTATTTATTTAATAAATACAATTTTTTGTTATATATATTTTATTAAATACATTGCTCTTAATTCTACACACTATATTCAATTTATTATTATTATAAGTATTGAATTATTATTTTATATTTCACAATTAATTATCACATCCGTTGATTTTATTAAAGTATAATATATTTTCTTTGAATGAAAAAAATAAAAAATGAGAATATATTCCCTTTGAATGAATTTTAATATATTTTCTTTCAATGAAGTATAATATATTCTCTTTGAATGAAGTATAACATATTCTCTTTGAATGAATTATAATATATTTTCTTTCAACGAAGTATAATATATTCTCTTTGAATGAAGTATAATATATTCTCTTTGAATGAAGTATAATATATTCTCTTTGAATGAAGTATAATATATTCTCTTTGAATGAAGTGTAATATATTCTCATTGAATGAATTATAATATATTTTCTTTCAATGAAGTTTAATATATTCTCTTTGAATGATGTTCAATATATTTTCTTTCAAGTAAGTGTTTTTTCTCAATTATTATTTTTAATAAACTTTTTATAACTGTTTGAAAAGTATAAAAATATTTATTATTATTATTATTTTTATTACAATAAAGCCTCGTTCACACGATGACACTAAATGTTGCGACATTCAATGCCGCGACATTAGTGTCGCCGAGTGTCGTCGTATGAACAGTAGATGTCACGGCACTAAACGCAATATAACTAAGACGCTGAGTGTCAAGCAGTGTCACGGCATTAAATGTCGCGACATTAGTGTCATCGTGTGAACAAGGCTTAACAATAATTATTATAGAGACATTAAAATAAATCTATAGGACTTTCTATTTACAAAGATCTATAATCTATATATTTTATAAAAATTTAACAATTACAATTATTTTATATCAAATTATTTTATAGATACTTTTCTACTTATTTTATTTCTTTTTTATAGACATATTTTTCCTAAAAATATGAAACTTTGGGTCGGGGATAGATCTTATGGTCACGCCTATTCTAGAAGGGGGAAAAATGCAAAAACCGCATAACAAAGGTGCATTGCGGGTTCAGTTTCCAGCCGAAAATCTCGATCTGCCATTTTTATAACCAGTTCATTTTAATTCCGTGTTAGGCTACTGCTTGTTTAGGCACTGAAGATGGCATTATAGAGGCCGAAAGCTGCTTTGATATTTCAAATAAATATTTTACGTTGAGTGATTTTTCCTTCTACTTTTAGTTCATTTTCGTCTGGAAAAAAATACTCGTAATGGAAATTTCTCGTGCGGCTTTAGCATTTTCCCCTTTCTATAGTTGAAGTCCCAGGATCTTACCTTGCCAAAATGTTGTATAATTTCACCATACATTTAATGAAAATAAACATAATTATTATTTAAGATTATGAATCATATTGAGATATGGATTTTGATTGGTTGAACAGAAATCAAAGACGGCAGAAAAACCCGAATGGAGTCAGAAGAAATGAGAGTCTCCCTAAGCCCCTCACACATTATCCTTTCGAAATTAAGTCCACAATTAAGTTTACAAAAGGACTTGAATTTCTTAAAAAAACCAATTGTTTACATCAAATATATTTTATATTATTAAATATAAATAAATAAAACATCGTAATTTTTTTCTATGTAAAAGGATAATTATTTATTTTATAATATAGAAAAAAAACTTATAATCTTATTTTAATTAATTAATTATATTATATTTTAATTACATTTTTATTTATATTAATTTTATTTTTGTCCAAAAAAAGAAACAACAATTATATTCTTCAAGATGAGAATTTGAAAGAAAATAAACAATATCCTACATTGTGTAAATATGACTACTTAATAAACAAAAAGATTTATTTCCAGTTATGTACTTTTTTTAATTAAAACAAAAAATACCCCTTTTTATAATCTAAAAAAAACAATATTAAGCTCTTTTTTAAACAACACTTTTTTGAAAGCTCTTTTTTGAACAACAAAAATCGACTATTTATTTTTATTGCGAAATGAATGATTTTTTTATGAACATATTCTGCTGTTTTTTTTTTTTTTTAATTTTTTTAGCCATTTTTTTTTAAACTATTATTATATATTTGTTTTTTGTTAAGATGGGGAATTTTATTTATTATATTTTTTTTATATTTTATATTATAGGCAATATAATTTTTTTAAAAACATTCTTCTACATTGTTTTTTCAACATCTACATAATATTTTTTTTTTTTCATCGTTTACAGAATTTTAACTGTTTGAATTACACAATTTTTTTATATGTTGCTTTTTTTTTAATTATTATTGTTTTACATTTTTATTTTTGTGTTTTGTGCAAGATTTTTAATTTATTTATTCATGAGCTTATAATATGTTCGTTCGTCGATAGAATATATATAATATAGCTAACAGAAAATATATATGTATATCAACTATTTTAATAAATAAATTGTGCACTATTTTCGTCAGCAAATTTCTTTGAAATTGGCACTAGTACAATTTTAAAAAAAATCTTAGACTTCGTTCGCAAACAAAATGCGATTTCCTTTTAATAATTTATTGAAGTACATTAAACGAACTTGCAGAGTAAGTACTAAGTGCCTTACAAATTTTCGAAATCAGTGCAAAAAAAAAATTGCCAAAAAAAACCTAATTATTTTCTGAAGCTATATTTTATTTCTATTAATTTTTTTTGTCTTAAATCGTGCATCGTGATGGCTTCGAGATTTTTTAATTTTTTTTTTTACTGTCTGTTGCATTTTGTGCAATGTGGATTTTTTTTTGTGAATGCTATTGCATTTTGTTATTGGGTAATTTTTTCTCCTAATAATATTTTTTTTTTTCACGCCCAGAGCTTGAAATCCTATTTTTTACTTTATCATTTTTTTTTTTTTATAAAAAAAAAAAAATGTGTGGCTTTTTTTTTGGAATCTGTGCTAATTTTTGTGCACGAAACAAAAGGGGTCATGAACAATTAAAGAAATATTTACTTAAAAAATAGTAAATATATATATGAATAAAAATTATTTTTACTGCCAATAATAATAAAAAGGCAGAAATGTCGAAAAGAAAAAAATAAATTCAATTTAAAAAAAAAAAAAAAAATTATACGTAAAGATGACCCCCTCCCCCAAGTTTGCAAGCTATAACGTCGGAAGAGAGGTGAGATATTTCCCATGTAACATTTTTAATTATATTGCATGCATTAATATCAGATTTGGGCAAAAATGTATTATTAATTAATCACTAATTAACTAGTAATTACATTTTAATTCTAAATAACATCAATCTGTTAGTTTGTCACATATAACAAAAATAATTGTCTTTCATTTAAATTAAAATTTGAACACCATTTATAGCTTAAATAATTTAGTCTTGAAAAATTGTGTTACAATATTAATTATATAAAATGTTATTAAAGTCCAGAATGAAATGCTTTTAATGAATTAATTAGAAGAAAATCGGAAAAAGCAATTCAAAATTTAATTATTTCAAAATGATAGTTATAAAAAGGCTTAATCTTTGTTAAAATTTTACTTATAATAATTATTAATTCAAGAGGGAATTTATTAAATTAATTAACTTATTCATTTTTTAACAAAGAATTTGTTAAAATTACTTTTACTTAGTTTTTATATAAAAAATTGATTTGTTAAAAGAATTATCGTTAATTTGTTAAAAGAAATCACTAAAGACATTGTTTAATTAAAACCGATTTCGACCAAATTTGGTGATAAGCGTGAACAATATCAGTTAACTATTGGTTATCATCTAAAGGCGTCCAAATTTTATTTAATATTTCCTGTAGTATTTTCTTATTAATCAATAAACTTTCAAATTCAATTGTTGCTTTTATAGTCTAATAACTTATGACAAATTAGGTTCAAAATAATTCAGTAAATTGATGGTTTAATTTAAAAAAAAATGTTCTTTATATTATAAATTTCTTATCTTATCTATATATTTAACTAAATTTTAGTTGTGTCTTTAAATTTAGTTAAATTTTAGTTAACTCTTTAAATTTAGTTAAATTTTAGTTAACTCTTTACTATTAGTAATTTTTTGCCCAATTTTGATATTTATATTAATAATTATATGTTTGTGTTGTGCTAAATTAATAATAATTTGATTTAATTTAAAATTTAAACTTTCCGTAGTATGAATACTACCAAAACTTAAATATGAATTTCTAATTGATTGTACAAGATAACCAAATGGGTACTTTATAATTGCAACCGATAATTCTCGGTCTAGTTCTATTGTCGTAAATGTCGACTCCTAGACTTGTGGAAAATTGAAAGCTTAATTCTGGACTAGGTATCATTATTGACAGAGGAAATTATTCTCCAGTGTAGCTTAGTTGGCAAGAGCACTATACTGGAAATATAGAGGCCCGTGGTTCGAGTCCCGGCGCTGGAGTCTATTTTTTTTCTGTGTATCTCCCGTTGTTAATAATAATTATAATTTGATTTAAATTAAAATTTAAACTTTCCGTAGTATGAATACCACCAACACTTAAATCTGAATTTTAAATTAATAATATTTATATATATTTTTTTAACTCAGCCCGATGCCGCTGTTTGGAAATGATCAAATAAGAACAAAGTATGACAATTTCACATTAATAGTTAGACATTTTTTAAAATTTAAAATTATAATAAAGCTCAGCTAGTAGAATAATAAAATTCAAATTTTAAAATTCTAAGATATGAAAGTGTTGAAATGTGACACCTAAAAATTTTATGTGAATTAAAAATTCAATATTTAATCGGATTTGAATCTCTATTACTTTTTTGTTTGTTTAATTCTTCTTTAATTTCTTTCGATTGATTTAAATAATAGAATTAATTTCCGCAAAATGTATGTAAATATTTTTTAGAAATGTATGCCTACCAAAGTATTTTAGTTGTGACAAAGTGTGTGTGTGTGTGTGTGTGTGTGTTTTAATAACGAAGTCGAATTTAAATCTAACGAACTTAAATTTGAATGGACTTTATTTTATTTTTTTATCCACATTCCTTTAACCTCAATTAAATCTAATATTGTCTTTGCATATTCTAACTAAAGTTTTATTATTATTGTGGTTTGTATTTTTTAAATTTTTAAATGCCTTTATTTAAATGTTTGTTTAATTAAAAAAGCAACAACATTTAAAAAAACAAATTTTCTCTTCAGAATAAGAAAAAATATAACGACATCGACAACCATATTTATTATTTTTATTAACACAATTTTTTTATTGAGTAAAACAATATTTATTCAATTAAAACTTTTTTATAACTCTATTTATAGTGTAATAAAGGTTCTATTTATTGATATATATTTAAATTTGTGTATCATTTTGTAGATATTTGTGTTTTAATTTAATTTGTAGACAGTAGTTGTTATATTACTTTGAGACTTTAGTTTTAGTATTATAATCGAGTTTTTTTCTTCACACCACGCCTATTTTTTGACAAACAGGTGAAAATTATGTCGATGTAGAGTATATATATATAATCGTGGGGAACAAATTACTAGATTTATTCCATTGATCAACTTCTTTAGTAATGTAAAAGTCATCGTGGGAAACATATTACTAGATTTATTCCTTTGATCAACTTCTTTAGTAATGTAAAAGTCATCGTGGGGAACATATTACTAGATTTATTCCATTGATCAACTTCTTTAGTAATGTAAAAGTCATCGTGGGAAACATATTACTAGATTTATTCCTTTGATCAACTTCTTTAGTAATGTAAAAGTCATCGTGGGGAACATATTACTAGATTTATTCCATTGATCAACTTCTTTAGTAATGTAAAAGTCATCGTGGGAAACATATTACTAGATTTATTCCTTTGATCAACTTCTTTAGTAATGTAAAAGTCATCGTGGGGAACATATTACTAGATTTATTCCATTGATCAACTTCTTTAGTAATGTAAAAGTCATCGTGGGAAACATATTACTAGATTTATTCCTTTGATCAACTTCTTTAGTAATGTAAAAGTCATCGTGGGGAACATATTACTAGATTTATTCCATTGATCAACTTCTTTAGTAATGTAAAAGTCATCGTGGGAAACATATTACTAGATTTATTCCTTTGATCAACTTCTTTAGTAATGTAAAAGTCATCGTGGGGAACATATTACTAGATTTATTCCATTGATCAACTTCTTTAGTAATGTAAAAGTCATCGTGGGGAACATATTACTAGATTTATTCCATTGATCAGCTTCTTTAGTAATGTAAAAGTCATCGAGGGAAACATATTACTAGATTTATTCCATTGATCAACTTCTTTAGTAATGTAAAAGTCATCGTGGGGAACATATTACTAGATTTATTCCATTGATCAGCTTCTTTAGTAATGTAAAAGTCATCGAGGGGAACATATTACTAGATTTATTCCATTGATCAACTTCTTTAGTAATGTAAAAGTCATCGTGGGAAACATATTACTAGATTTATTCCTTTGATCAACTTCTTTAGTAATGTAAAAGTCATCGTGGGGAACATATTACTAGATTTATTCCATTGATCAACTTCTTTAGTAATGTAAAAGTCATCGTGGGGAACATATTACTAGATTTATTCCATTGATCAGCTTCTTTAGTAATGTAAAAGTCATCGAGGGGAACATATTACTAGATTTATTCCATTGATCAACTTCTTTAGTAATGTAAAAGTCATCGTGGGAAACATATTACTAGATTTATTCCTTTGATCAACTTCTTTAGTAATGTAAAAGTCATCGTGGGGAACATATTACTAGATTTATTCCATTGATCAACTTCTTTAGTAATGTAAAAGTCATCGTGGGGAACATATTACTAGATTTATTCCATTGATCAGCTTCTTTAGTAATGTAAAAGTCATCGTGGGGAACATATTACTAGATTTATTCCTTTGATCAACTTCTTTAGTAATGTAAAAGTCATCGTGGGGAACATATTACTAGATTTATTCCATTGATCAACTTCTTTAGTAATGTAAAAGTCATCGTGAGGATCAAATTACTAGATTTATTCCATTGATCAACTTCTTTAGTAATGTAAAAGTCATCGTGGGGAACATATTACTAGATTTATTCCATTGATCAACTTCTTTAGTAATGTAAAAGTCATCGTGGGGAACATATTACTAGATTTATTCCATTGATCAGCTTCTTTAGTCATGTAAAAGTCATCGTGGGGAACATATTACTAGATTTATTCCATTGATCAACTTCTTTAGTAATGTAAAAGTCATCGTGGGGAACATATTACTAGATTTATTCCATTGATCAACTTCTTTAGTAATGTAAAAGTCATCGTGGGGAACATATTACTAGATTTATTCCATTGATCAGCTTCTTTAGTAATGTAAAAGTCATCGTGGGGAACATATTACTAGATTTATTCCATTGATAAACTTCTTTAGTAATGTAAAAGTCATCGTGGGGAACATATTACTAGATTTATTCCATTGATCAACTTCTTTAGTAATGTAAAAGTCATCGTGAGGAACAAATTGCTAAATTTAATTAATTATTCAGATTCTTTATTAATCTAAAAGTAATCTTAGGAACAAATTACTACATTTATTCCAATGTTGAACTGCTTTGGTCATGTATAGGCATTTACTAGTTTGAATAGGCCATAATTAAATCTAGCGTCACGGAATCCGAAATGCCAATTAATGGTATCTTGATGTTATTAAATTTACTTTCATGGTATACTTTATATTATTTAATTACTAACAAAATATTTTTAAATTTAAACATTATTTTCTCTGAATAAATATTTTTATACTGGTTTTATAATATTTTGTTTTTCTAAATTTCCAGAAAAAGGGAATCGTCGATTTCAAGAAAGACGAAAAGAAGGTAAAAGAAGAGGAATAGATCTGCACGTTCTAAATATAAATATAAAATTTATTTATTTATAAAAAAAAAAAAATCAAACAAAATACTATCATTACTAACAAGAATGTAAACAAAAAAATGAATCGTCGGAGCAGTGCGCCCATCCATGCTCGATTCCATTGCACGAATTTCCAAAGTCAAATTTGATGTCTCTTAAATTCCAACTAAAGAAAAAGTACAATTCCTTTTTATTGAGAATGGATTTTTTTGACTTGTATTATTTTTGTTACGTTCATATTATATTTGTACATATTATAATTAATTTTAATTTAATTTTTAATTTTATTTGTTCTCTCTTTATAGTCTCATTTTTTTTTTTTTAATTTCGAAAAACCAAACTTGTTTTGTCAAAAAAAAAAATTTGAATTTACTTTTTTGTTTAAATTGTCATCAATAGCATGGTTGTTTTTATTATGTTCGTTCATTTAAAAAAAAATTGTCTCTCTAATTTATCATTATTATTATTTTGTATATTTTTTTAAAAAAGATCAAAGGAAAAGAAATTTTAAAATCTGAAAAACTTTTTAATTTTTAAAAAAATATATATAATTTTAACTTTATCTCAAAAATAAAAAGAATGAAATATATTATAATAAATGTATTTGCCCAGTGGTGTCCAGTGATGTGTCTGTTTTTTCTTTTTTTTTTTAAATGTACCTTTTCCCCTTATATTCCTATTTTTGTAATAAATGTTGTCCCAGTGAACGTCTGTTTTTATATGAGGAATTGCATATATTTTTATTGCATAGTTGCATGTAAGTATGTATTATTTATTAATTATGAAGAAGTAGTAGACTAGCCTTTATATGATTTAGTTAATTATTAATTATAAATCTTTGGTCTTTAGAGTAATAATGAATAGATTTTATATAGGTAATATCTAAAAACCGGTTCCGAGGATTTTGATTAAAAAAATTCCTTAATTGTAGCCCAATTAAATTCGAATCTAACGATATAAGCCGTTCTCTAGTTCCAATGAAAATAGTATTAAACGCGGACTGAGAGAGGACGAATTCGATCCCCCGCCGAGGAGAAGTTATTTTTATGATACATTTTGATCAAATGTTCAATAATAAGTAAATATTCCTATGCAAAATAATAAATGGAAAACACTGGGCTTAGTAAATATGAATTCGTTTATGAGAAAGTTTGTGTGAATTGTCTCGGACTGATTTTTTACTACGTTTTTATTAGCTTGCTTTCTTGTTTGTTTGTTTGTCCGGTACAAATCTGGCAATCGATTTCTAACTAACTTCCCGAATAGCTAGACATTTGAAACTTTTAGCATAGCTCAGAACACGATGACAAGGCATTATTTTAATACTTTTAGCCATCTTTAAGCAGAATTTAATTGGTTTTCAGCAAATTTTGCTGTACGGAAAGTTAGTTCGGAAAAAATCCGCAAGTTATTTTATTTGTTTTGCCATGTCCCATATTTACGCAATCTTCATTTTGACGGGTCTCAAATTTGTGATGGATAAACATTGAATGACAACAAAACAGGAAATATCGATTATATTATTTCAAATACATCGATGGCACGCTTTAGATTTTGTGTTGGGGAGATCCGTTGTACAAAGATAATAAATAAAGGACAAAGATTTGTCCTTTTATAGGTTTAGGATCAGCTCTCTAGATGGTTGTCATTTATGTGAAGTAAATAAATTCGGAACTATTTTTTTTTTCACTAACATTGTATATTATATAACAATAACAATTATATTATCAACATTACATACGATTCAACAGAAAATTTAAAAACTTAGTATATAAAAAGTTCTTTTTATCTTGAAATTATATCGACTATTCTTATTACAACTATAGTAAATGTTTAGGCTACGTAGGCGACTCGCCTAGTGTCACGTAGTTCAAGAGGCCCTCACTACAAGGGATAAATAAAATAATGAGGAGGAAGGGGAATAAGAGGGTAAATAATATAGGCAAAGTCGCGTTCGAATAGCGTACGGCTGAGTCTGAAATAATTCCGAAACTTTGTAACGTTGTCTAAAATTTAAAACTAAATAGCATCACTCTTCTTCAGTAGCTTTATAAATAGGATTGATCTGTTAATAATAATCGTCTTATCATTAGTTAATATAATAGTTTATAACATCTCATCGTCAGCATATTCCTTCTCCTGTAGCAAACACAGAAAATCGTATCTTACATCATCCCACGGATCGTTCGGCAATCGACAATGACAGTGTAACTAATACTTACTTCAATAAAATTAACGAGAGTCAATGGGAACGAATTCCAGTATATTTTAAACCTCAGAGCAAGGAAGGGGTAGAGGGAACAATACTATAGAATCTGGGTCTCAAAAAGTGGTTCATTATGCTACACCCCTATACTAAACCTCCCAAGCGGCAGTTTGGTGAAACAGTATCGATATCTCGATAAAAACTCAAAATTTATCTGATATCAGCTGATAAAAATAAGTGACATTTTCTTACGACATTTAATATTTTTATTTTCAATTCAGTTTTCTTTAAAAATATGTAGTTTAATGTTTTTTTTTTAACCTTATTAATTATCTAAAGGCAGCAACATCGTTAATAAACGAGTAACAGTTCCTAGATAATCAATAGCAATCTTCCTTGAGTGGGATATCAAATAAATGCTACTGATAAGGATTTGTTGACAAGCGTCTGTAAGGAAGGAAGGACAAGGAATAGACCAATAAGACGAGGACCAGTGACCACGTGATCACTTTAGTTGGGATTGAGCTCGCTTGGGAGGTTTAGTGTAGGGGTGTAGTATAATAATGAACCACTTTTCAAATCGCATTCCTCCCTCAACCCCTTCCTTGCTCTAAGTTTTAAACTGTACAAAAGAAATCAACACACTTCTGTCTAATGACAATTACATATAAAATAATAAACAAAACGAAGCGTTGCTATGGTAACCGTCGTGGAGCTCGGGACAGCAGGTTATATTTAAGCTCCTGCGCTTACATTGTACTTACTACGTTTCCATGATGTTTAAATACGGATTGAATACGGGTTGAATACAGCTTTTGCATCCAAAGTGTCCATGAAAACCTAGATTCAATATGGATTGAATACGAATTAAATCCAAATAGTTAAAATTTAAATCCAATTAGTTTAAACTACATACCTTTCTGTTAACATGTGTGACGATCGGTATAACTTCGGATAACGTACAAACGGTACTTGGTTGAGGTAAAGGATCGTTTGGACAGTAGAGGTGGGTAATAACTGTTATTTGATGGTAACTGGTCATGACATTCCCGTTCTCGATCGGTAACACGTTACTTGAATAGGTTATTCGGGTAATAGGTTCAAATTAGTGTCTGTATGAGCAACAAAAAAAAAAAAGTTGTCGAAATAATATACCTTTGATGAAATTCTACTTATTTAATAGTGAAGATATTCTACGCAGCTAGAAGATTCTACAAACATTGGCGTTTATCTATGATACAAATATTAATACTTTGAAATCCGATGAGTGGGATCGCTGAAAAGATCGAATCTATTTAAAATTTTGGCCCTTTTAACATATTTAACAAGCAAAATAAAACAAAAAAAGGGGGATATTTCTGAGGCCGATAATAGCATGTAATAAGTATAAGTCTAAAATTGTTGCAGCGATGAAGTCCTAAAGAGTCGTATAATTTAATTATAATAAAAGTTGTTTAAGAAAAATCAGTCCTGTACAACCGGAGATAAAACGTATGTTAGTTACGTATGAAATATATTAAAATCGAATTTTCGCTCAATCAAAAATACTTTCCCTTTACATATACTAAGTACGTAGTACATATTATACTTGAAAGTAAAAATTGAAGGATATAGAGGTAAGTAAAAAGTACATATATTTAAGGGTAAAGTTAAGTTTGATACAGTATAAAATATGACTTGTGGTGAATATAAGGGTTTGGAGGGAATAACATATTGCTCAAGTAAATACATAACCACAAGATGAAGAACAAGATAACTTAATTTGACGTAAATAAATTTATAAACTTTTAGTGAAATTGTGTTAACTTCTATAACTGAGAGTTCAGAATGAAAGCATGTTCCATTCAAGATGGAATCCCCAGTATTATTTACAAGTATGCTAAGTTCTGCAAAAGGCATAGTAAAATATTTTGCTTCTTTTCAAAACTTGGTCTATACTTTATTTTTTATCATTTATATAATCGAGTAGTGTCCCGAAGGTGATAGTGATAAGTGATAACTCACCTCGAAATGATTTGTTATTGCTAAGCTAAGGCAACCACATTTATTCCAATAAAAATAAATGTTTGTTTTGATTTGTCGGTCTTCAAATAGATATAATAATTTATCAAAATAGATTAAATTAGAAATTAAGTTTAATTAAAATCAGTTAATAATTAAGTACACATAACTTTAAATTAATTTATTTTATCTACGATTGATACGAAATATATACATTATAATATCTCTGTTTAGATGCGTGGAAAGTGATTCTTTTCGTAGCTGTATTCATTGCGCATGCGCGTTTCATAATCGTGCGATAAGGTGAGGAATTCCTCTTTTTTCCGCCCTACAGCGGATAAAAAGAGGAATTCTTCACCTTAACGCACGATTAGCGAGTTTGTTTACATTTAACAAAACTAATTTGATGTTTGTTTAATAAAAGTAACTGTTTATATCGAGTTTTTAATGAAAAACAATAAGTGATTTAAGTGATAATGACGAAAATGAGGAGAATAATACGCCTCCCGAAATAATGAATTAATGTCATCTTAATCAAAAGATAAATACGAACTTACATACAGGAAGTTTATTACATTTTTTTCTGTATTATTAAAATCCACAATCGTAGATAAAGTAGGGTACGCAACTCGAGGGAAAACTGCATTTTGCTTTGCTCGTGTGGTTTTACTACCTCGCTATCGCTCGGGTGCAAACTCCACACTTACATGCAAAATACTACTTTCTGCACTCGACGCGTAATGTACTATTTCATTTACCAATATAAATGGCACAGCCATTTCAAGATGGCGATCATTTAAACCATTTGCTTTTGCTATGACGTTTGAACAGTTAATAACAATAACGAGAAAAACAAAGGTTTTAAATTAATTTCAATTTCTAAACACATCTCCACCGAATTGTCTAGCTAAAACTGTTTTACAAGATACAAATTTAAAACATTTTTTTTGGGAGGGGAGGATTATTTTCTTTCAAAATAGGTATGCGTCGTTTATAAAAGTATTCCGGTTTTGACACAAAACATAACTATAAAGTTTCAAATTTTTGTGACGGATACTGGGTACTTTTAGGGATACAGGTGAGTAAACTACCTACAAAATCGACGCAGGAAATCATCAGGGTCATCGATTTTGGCTGCGGACCCTAATGACAAAATATTAATTATCAGACTTTTTTTTTATTGGCCAAATAAAAAAAAATCTCCTTAGTACCTTAAATGAATTCCTAGTAGTACCTTAAATATGCATGATATATCCTGATTTAAAATTAACGTTTAAATTTTTATTAAATACTCTCTTTGTTTTTAATTTTTAGTTATTTGAACAAAGTAATAAATTATTATATAAATTAGTTAAACATATCTGCGTACTTTTGACTTGCACTTTCGAAATCAAGCCAGTAACCTCTAAGTTCTAAATTATCTGAGGTAAATACGTAACTAAACATGTTAAAGAACAATTCACTAGCTTTGTTAATAATTAATTGAACTAAAGAAGACAAAGACGTAACTAAACTAGTTAAACAACAAGTAATTAGTTTTGTTAACCAGGGAATTGATTGGTGGTTAAGAATGATGGTTCTGTTTGACAGGATGACGACGATGAAGAGGACGAAGATGAATATTCAGAAGCAACTGAAGACCAAGCATCGGGCGATCTGTTGACCGAAGCATCATCAATTCCTGCAGAAGAAGCTGCGCCTGAAGTTGAAGAGTTACCTCCTCCAGAACCAGAAGTACCCCCTCCACCACCAACTCCTCCTAAGACTGAAGAAGGTAATTGTTCTGTAGAGTAGTTTGATTTGTCCCTTCTTCTAATTGAAAGATTAATGGTAATTGATAAAGAAATTCGACTAAAGTGAATCTTTAAATTTGGCGATATTTCACCCCTCTTCGTGGCATATTCATGCCTAAAACATCAAAAAACTTCATTATAATTTGTTATTAAATATCTAGATACATAAACTAAACAAATAAAAGTATCATAAAGCTAAAGGCAAGGACTCTTTCTTACCTTATCTTAAGACGTTAGGGAAACGTATTAGACAAATCTTAAAAAAGGAGAACAATTTTTTTTTTGACCACATAGTGGTTCCGTCATATCATCTTCATCATTTCGTTAACAACTATAAAAGTTTACAACATTAGCCTTTTTAATTAATTTTTTCTTTACCTAGTATTTTAACATTAAGTTTGTCGATTTGGTGGTTTTCAATAGTAGTATGATTGGCAATAGCTGTATTCCCATTTTTAGCTTGAATGGGAGCCATACATATCATGTTGTTTCATTCGGCTATCTAACTGTTGCATCGTTTCCCCGAAGTATACTTTGTCACAATCTTTGCATTTTTATTTTATATACTACACTGATTTTTTAATTTTTTTTAAAAAAATCGGTTTTGTCTTTGAGGTTGTTGTGAAAAGGTATTTTATTTTGTCGACTGGTTTTAAACCGAATTTTATATAGTCGCAATCAAAATCGTTAAAATCAATTACCCTTAACTGACCCACAAATATTGGTTATTGTTGGTTCTAACAATATATTGGCATTATACGTTATTCTGAGTCATAGATGCACGTATTCTTACAATAGATGACCTTATACGTTGTTCTGAGACATAGATGAAGGTATTGAAGAAAGACTGAAGAAGGTATTTGTTCGTTCTTACAATTAATAATGAAGTAGCTTAATAACAGTTCTACTAAGCCAATTACCTACTAATTTCAGGAAAATGAAAGTTTTACAATAAAACAAAAGATGGTATCGGCATCTAGCCAAGGAACCAGATCTTCGAGCTAAAAGAAGTGAATCATGGGTCGCCTGGGACTTTTCATTATTTGGCTAATTTTGACAATTTGTGGCAAATTCTATGTGTTATATCCCATGAAAATGAAATACTGCTTACTTAGCAAGGCTTATGACATTACACTGTGGTTCATATAAGAACACTAAGGCATTACGTAGTGCTTACTAAAAGTATCTTCTACCCAAAAAGTGTTGGACATTCTTAAAGAGTAAGAATCAAAAGTCCATGGAAAGCTGAGTTTAGAAACAACATTACTGATTGTTTACTATGTGTTTTTAGTTGTTATTTTTCTCTTGCTTGTTAAGTTGTTACATCTATACATATATTGATCAAAACACAGAACCATTTGCCAAACTGCCCTCTCAGACTCCAGATTTGTTCATTGCAATATCTTAGGGGAACAATTCTTCAAGTTCTTCCATTAGAAGTTAGTCCCCTTTAGAACTGCTGGCAATCTGGACTCCCTGAGGATTTTTATTTGGGATGGGAGAGAAAATCTAAAAGAAAGGTTAAGTGTGTTTGTTGTAGCCATATTCAATTTTTATCATTTTGGAATTCTTATGTACCTATAATTATCCGTTGCCCCCTTAAAGATACTAACGATACCTGTGGCACCCAGGATAACGTTTAACCATATTATTCTTAGCATAATTCATAATTATTGTCATTAAATGTATGATCGTTTCTAGTACATGGTTGGCAAAACTAGATTCATTTAAATATTTTTATCTTCAGTAGGAAAAGTTATGATTTTGGATTAGTTTAGAGAGACTAAAGTAAGTTTTTTCTTCCCTAAACTCAAAAAGTAGGGAGAAAAAGAAGGATTGCCAACTTCATTAATGGCTAATGTAGTGAAGTTGTTGGAATCAGGTTGGTGACACTGCTTTTTCGGCCTTATTTGTAATTTGCGCTTATCATTGTTTAAACCTGCATCTAAATAACCTTCTATTTGAGTTTAATTGCATTTTTTTTTTTTTTTTTTAATATTGTATCCCTTATATCTGCTATTAAAAGTGCTAACAATTATTGTTATTTATTAAAATAATAAATACAAATTATGCAATTTTTTCCCTACTGGAGATAAAATATTGTATGTACCTCTGGAGTAAAGTGCTATAATTCCCGTCGCGATAATTATGTTCCTCGGCTTTGCCTCTGGAGCTAAGTAGCGTTATTCCCTCGGGATTTAGTGACCGTGGTTCCTTCGGCTACCCCTCAATGGCTTACTTTACTCCCTAACTCCCTAGGTACATAAATAACTAATGATATCTGCCTTTCGATATTTTTGGCCATGATGTTTTATGGCAGAATACAATATAAAATGTAGAAACGCATTTTTGTCAAAACTTAATATAAAATTATTGTGAAAATATGGCTGTGTTACTTTCTATTACAGTCATAATTATGAAGTGGTGCCACAAAAACTCATTCAAAACAACTAATAATTTTTTTTAGTTACTTCTGTTAAATGCTTTTTAAAAATTGTATTTATGCTATATAGTATAATGATTTTGTGTTAGATTTGTGGCTGTACCTGAAGGATGCTATTACATCAGCGAATCCTCTAAGTATAGAAGAACTGAAAGAGAGGTTACTGGACACAGCGGCGCATATTCCTCCTTCATACATGGAACCAGTAGTCGTGGCTTCCATCAAGCGATCTCAATCTATGGAACTTTCAAACATAGGTAAAGTATATTATCTCCTGCGGCCAGTGGCGTACCGAGGTCTTGTGGCACCCGGGACGGGATATTATCTCGTCACCCCTCAGAACGATTTTGGGGGTGATTTTTTTTTCTTTCTGCCACAATGACACCTCCTAATGTTTGCAGCACCCGGGGCGGCCCACCCCCACACACCCGCCTTTGTACGCCACTGCCAGCAGCCATGGAATATAAGGTTTGTTCCAACCTCCCAATTTGTACCGCTCTTTACATAGTCGTTTAACCTTTAAGGTCGTTCGGGAATAGTTTAGAACAGGTTTTATGCTCATGAGCTCACTTAACACTTTAATAAATTCATCGTCAGGTTGGAACGAATTTGTGACTCTTTCAAACAGAATTAAAAACATCAGCAATGCCAGCCAAGCAAGAATGGCGGTATGAGAGCACGCTCGTCTCTGATAAGCCCTATATCTGATCTTCTTGATCCGGTATAGGTCCAGAGTTGGGTGGGCATCGTAGGGCCCCTGATGAGTCGGACGCGACGAAACGATGCAGGACATGGCGTATTGCTGAGCCAACATCTTAATGACGCAATGTCTGATGTTGGAACAGTTCCTATGTGTCACACTTTGCATGGCACATCCCTTGGTGTCTCTCACTAACTCAAATTGTGTAACTCACTAACAAAAATTGTGTAGAATTAAAAACATTTAAGGAAACCTAATCTTCCCATTGAAATGGGTTAGTAGAAAAGTTGCAACATCAGTACAAAAAATATATATATTTTTTAGGTAATGTACATGACTTTTAATCTAATTAAATGTTGTTAATAAACTTAATATTAAATAAAATTAAATGTTGTAAATGTTTATTAATTTTTCTTTGAGCGGAAATGTAATGTTTTTTTATCTACGATTGATACGTAATATAAACATTGTATCTCTGTTTAGATGCATAGAAAGTGATTCTTTACGTACTTGTATTCATTGCGCATGCGCGTCTCATACTTCTGAAGAACTCCTCTTCTTTACCACCCTAGGTAAAGAAGAGGAATTCTTCAGCTTTACTCACGATTAGCGAGTTTGTTTACATTTAACAAAACTAATTTGTTATTCTTTTATAAAAGTAACTGTTTATATAGAGTTTTTAGTGAAAAACAATGAGTGAATCAAGTGACTTTCACGAAAATGTGGAGAATAATACTCCTCCAGAAATAATTAATTCGGAAAAAAATACAACTCAAGAATAAATGCCATCTTTATCAAGATAGAGATACGAACTTACATACAGCAAGTTTATTTTTTTCTGTATTTATTATTTAAATCTAACAATCGTAGATAAAGTACGGTACGCAACTCGTGCGAAAACGGCATTTTGCATTGCTTGTGTGGTTTTACTACCCTCGCTGTCGCTCAGGTGCAAACTCCACATTCGCATGCAAAATGCTACTTTCCGCACTCAACGCGTAATGTACTATTACATAATTTACGTGGAACTATCATTGCCTTGGAAGTTTGGCGCGGAACTGTAAGGTGAAAGAAATTTACTTGGCACGGAACTGTCATATTTATTTAAGGATTTGAGCGGGAACTGAGTCACTCCCGACGGATACCAACACATACATTTTGGAGTTGTAGAGTATCAAAACCGAAATATCAAAATTTAGTTCAACATCAACTAAAGTTACAAGGTTCACATTGACAAGCTGCTCGTCCATCTTCATTACAAACTTTTGATACAATACAATTATGTACGGAAGGTTTCCTTTCTTGCTTGAAGGTTATATATTATATATTTTATTTTAGTAAATTTCTTAAGTTAAATTTATTTTAATATTTCAGAGTCCTTACCTGGTGATGACGCACCAAAAGAAGGAGAAGCACCAGCAGGAGAAGTAAAAGGTGAACAAAATAAAAATATGTTTTTGTGATTCTTTTACAATCTAAAGTCGTTTTTACATTGGCAAACATTTCATGTTAATAAATAATGTTTTGGTAAATTGTGCTTAAAATCTAAATTTTAATTCTTTCAGAAGTGTTGAGAAACAAGTTGTTAAAGAAGCAAATCAATGTTTATAAACATGTTTCTTGTTTGTCGTAGAAAGTGGTAAAGACCAAAACATGTTTAGGAATATGGAACGTTTCCGAAACACAAGTGCTTACACTTTTAAAAACATGCTGCTAAAGCCTTGTTCGGATTGGTCGAATCGAGCACCGAGTAGAGCACTTTCACTGCGCAGGCGTACCTCACGCGGGCATGCGCCGAGACCAATGCTCTGCTCGTTGCTTATATTGTGTTCATCAATCTGGACAAGGCCTATATATCTCTACACATTTCTACCAATAACATTGTTGCGTTCTGTTGGCACACTTGTGTTATTTGTCAGAGCTTACCTAGTATATACTGTTGTAGTTTTATCAGCGATGAAATGGAGTAGGAGACAAATAACTTTGTTAACAGACTTACCCCAGGGACCTATCGTTTGAGCACTATAAAAATAAAAGAAATAAGTGAGGTTTGCCGTCAGGAACGAAGTTGCTTACGCTTTTCATTAAATATACATTATAAAATCGCACTGCTAAGTATACGATGCTAACTACTTATAAATGGCGGAGTTAGAAAAGAGACAAAATTAAAAGTAACTAACTATTTGTACTTAGCGGAGTTAAGGCAAAATTAAAAGAAAATCATTATTTTATCATTGATGCAATAAATATTTATTGAATATCGAGAAAAAAGTTAATCATGATAAGTTTATAGTTAAGAGGGTGGTTGTAGTGGTTGTATAGGGAACAATCCTGTTTCCTACACACCCGGTCTCAGTTAAAAAATAGTATAAAATATATCACTTCACTACGCAATTAATGCTGCTTGTATCAGGTTAAAATTTTACATCCATGTTTCAAATGCACTTTAGACGATGTGTATAAAGTTTTATTAAAATCCTTACGTTAGAACGTAAGATATCGGTAAAAACGTCGTTTTTTTATTGTAAACGAATGGTCCGCTTTAATAAATTTAGCGATCTTCATCACTTCATAACAGTGTCGGTGATGGTTTTACTAAAAACATTTATTTATAAAAGTTGTTTGTGTCATTGAATAGATGAAGTTAGAATTTTTTCCCGACCTAATATTACAATTTTACATATGAAGGTTTAAGTTTAAGCAAACGTTGCGCGTAAACGCTTGGGTGGATAACGTTGTCCAATGAACATGTCCTGGACAATGGTAAAATAAACATGTGTACTAAATTTCAACTAAATCGGTCATCTTTTACTCAAGTGACGGTCGATTTTGTGATGGTAGTTTTTTTTGGATTTACTCCCGGGCTACAGACGGTGTATCTTGCCATAAGGAAATTCGTTCCAAAAGCAGTTAACTTTTCCTAATCTTTAAAGGAAAAATCTGAAACCCAGATTTCAACGGAATTATCCATTGAATATGTTTCTTAGTCCATTTGAGTAGTTTTTAGCTGGATGTTTGTCTGTCTGTTTGTGTAACGTCTAATACCCACAGTTTGTATGCATGAGTAGAAAATTAGTAAAAAAAAAACAATCCTTACAATAATAGTTGTGACACCCGGAAAATGATGAATTTGTGATGACATCAACCCACTTCTATGATTCAGCAAAAATTTAAAAGAAATTGTAAAAAATCGAACATTGTTTTCGATAGCGCTTAAACATTTGCAACAATTACCCCTCTTTATAAGACATTTCCACTGAATTTTGTTTTGATTTGTGTCACCATTTTGAAAATATCGACTTTTGAACTTTTGAACTACTCCGCTGAATGAGCTGAAGCTGAAATTCGCACCAATTACACCTTTCTGTAATATAAATAATTTCTTCATATTTCTTAAACTTAATATCTGCCGCCATTTTGGCATTATTTGGAAAATAAAAGTTCCGAGACGCCCCACAATTGATTTTATATTATTATTAAAAAATGGCTGATAAAGATAAAATATTTTAAAATTATCAGTAACTCTTTGAATATTTGAGCTTATAGCTTAGCCCTAATTTAAAATGTTTCAGCTATAAAACGTTAAAAAAGAGTTTATTAAATATTCTATAAATAGTTTTTAATCTGGTAAAGCAACGCAAATGAAAGTAGTACAAGAATTTTAAATTTTAAGTATACAAATTAAATTTTCTACCATTTTGCCATAAAAAGGTTTTAATAAGGTTATATTTTAAATTTCTATTCTGATAGATTTTAGTGTTTTTTTTTTTTCATTGTGAATAAATAAAAAAAGAGTCTGCCTCGCGTCGGATCACGTACTTTAATAGTGTTATATTTTTATAGCCCAATATCTACTTTATTTAATTTTCCCTTCTTCATTTAAATCCGACAAAATTGTTTTATATTTTTTAACATGAATGAAAATATCGATTGCAATATTTAAAGTTTTCCGAAGTTAATATGGGACCATTCATGGCCTAATTTAGACAAACCATAAACAATTTTTAATAATTTAATAAAATACTTCCAAATATATAGGTGTTATTATTAAATGTACGAGTATGTTTGCATGCATGTAAAAGAAAACAAAAATCGGTCCGAGACAACTCAGACGAATTTTCTCTTATACGAGTTCATAATTAATTAGGCCAGTGTTTCCATTTATTAGTTTTCTTGTTATCGTAGGTACATTTCAGTATTATTAAACATTTTATCAAAATGTATCATAAAAAAAAACTTTTCCTCGGCGGGGAATTAAACCCGGTCTCTCTCCGTCCACGTTTAAAGCTATTTTCTCAGGAACTAGATTTTTCCCGGGAATACGGCTTATAACTTTAGATTCATATTTAAATGGACTACATTTTGAATTTTTTAATCAAAATCGTCAGAAACGTTTTCGATATATAATTGTTTTTCCCTTTTTTCAGAGTTTTTGGGGGTAGCGCCCCCAAATTTGGAGCTAAAATTCATTTTTGATTTCGCACCAGGGTATGATTTTTCAGAACATGTAAGCCTAATTTTGTCAAACCCGGTAGTTTAGGCTCCAGGCGTCTGCACAGACAGACGACAGATGACAAACAAACTTTTTTGGACTTGAGACCTCAAAAGTGTAAATCCAAAGTCGAATTTTCGCGTCATCACAATACTTTCTATTATAAGAGAAAGTAAACAACTTAAAAAAAAGAAACTTACATAGAACCCAAAATGGACTAATTAAGACTTAAACACAATTTTCATTAAAATTGGACGATTAGTTTTTAAGATATGTTGGGTTCGCAAAAATCGTGGACAGACAGACAGACAAGGGACTAAAAGTGTTCTCTGATGTCTAAAATGGAATTCTGTCTTGAGATTTTTGAATTCGGAAAAGCAAAAACTTCCGTTCTTCGGAACGATCACATAA
Source organism: Gerris lacustris (assembly GCA_951217055.1). Taxonomy (NCBI): domain Eukaryota; kingdom Metazoa; phylum Arthropoda; class Insecta; order Hemiptera; family Gerridae; genus Gerris; species Gerris lacustris. The sequence continues at coordinate 69,980,992 of OX578280.1, read as the reverse complement.
CTTCCTTTACCTTTGGTAAGCTCGAAAGAAAAATATCTTAAATATGTTTATCATTTATATGTGTTGATTAAATTGTAGAATCAATTTTTTGGTATTATAAAATATTTAGATATTGGCCCCAAACTTGAAATTAAGATTACTTAATTCTTCAGTGAAGCAGTAAAGTTGAGAACATTGTTACAATATTTTGAATTCTTTCCGTTAAATTAAAATAGTTTTCAATATATGAAAAACAATTTTAAATTTTATTTAAGACAGCACGTGTCACGATGAACTTTAAAATCTATTTATGAACTTGGCTAGAATGTTTTTTTAATGTCGTAATAGTGAATTCAATACGGTGGATATATCTGACATTATTTAACTGATAGCAATATCGCAGCACGAGGATAGTGACAGGGGTAGACTTGGCTAAACATATGATCTCACGCGAGGCTTATTATTTTACTTAAGTGTTTCTGTTAGGATTAAGTCCTTTTTTAAGTTTTGCAGCGTCGTATACAACTTTGTATCCTCATACTGCATAATTACCAGGTCAGAAAATGTTTTTTTAAATTTAAACGTGTAGAGTGATTTTGGGGAAACAAATGTGTTTAAGTTTGTAAGGGAAAGGAACTAGAGAGGGGGCAGAGAAACAGCATAATTTACTTGCACTAGATAAATTAGACCTAGAAGAACTTACTTGGACTAGGGGAGACTTGGCTAGACCTAGGATCTCACAACCTTTTACGCGAGACTTGGTTTATTTTTTTACATAAGTGCTTTTTTTTAGAATTTTACTTTTTATTGTAAATTATTTCTTTTTTTTTCTTGTCCTCTAGTTATTTTTTAATATCAGTAATATATACATATTATGTAATACATAATATATAAGAATATATAGATTATTGCAAGAAGTGCCTTAGAATTTTGATCAGTCTCTCTGTGAGTGTCAAAATAACAAAACTTTTGGCACATATACTTATGGATTTATAGGGTTAGAGGTGTAAAATTTATTTCTTGTTCAGTTTGTAATGAACTTTAATTTAATATTAATTGAGTATATCTAATATCGTTAATAGAATAATAGAGGGGGGTTCAAAGTGTCCTTAGTTGGTCCTAATAAAGGATGGTACGACTGTGAAGAGGTATAGCCGTGCCCCCTGATATAAACACAGATATCCAACTTGAAACTGTAAAGCTAAAAAAAAAAATAAAAAAAAAAATACGTTTGCTGTCGTGGAAACGAAGTTCCTTACGCTTTTCATTAAATATAAATTATAAATTCGCTGTAATAACTACGTGTACATGGTGGAGTTAGAAAAGAGAAAAAATTAAAAGTAACTAACTATTTGTACTAGCGGAGTTAAGGCAAAATTAAATGAAAATCTTTTTATTATCTTTGAAGCGAGCGTCTTTCAATAAATAATGTATTGTATATTGAGAAAAAAGTTAATGATAAATTTATAGTTAAAGCAGATGGTTGTAGAACGAAAAAGAACTGTCCTCTCAGGCCCCGTCGGCATATTACTCCAATTAAATATTAAAATAAAAAATATAAATCATTAACTCACAAAAACTTCTGCTTGTATCAGGTTGAAATGTTACATGCTTGTTCAATTGTACAGTAGGTGATGTATACAAAGTTTCATTTAAATCTTTACGTTAGAACGTAAGATATCGGTAAAAACGTTGTTTTCTTTATTTTAATCGGTTTGGTCCGCTTTAATAAATTTAGCGATCTTAATCACTTCTTAGTAGTGTCGGTGTTCGTTTTACTAAAAAAAATTATTTATAAAAGTTGTTTGTCTCATTAAATAGATGAAGTTAGAATTTTTTCCCGTCCAAAAATTCCAATTTTAAATTCGAAGCTTACGTTTACGCGAACGTTGCGCGTGAACGCTTGGGCGGATAACGTTGTCCAACGAACTTGTCCCGGACATTGGTAAAATGAACATGTGTACCAAATTTCAACTAAGTCGGTCAACTTTTACTCCAGTTATCGCCATCGGTAGATTTCGTGACGGTGATTTTGTGACCGTTATTTTGTGACGGTGATTTTGGTCGTTTTTTTCGGATTTTTTTTCGGGCTCTAGAACGTACCATAAGGAACTTCGTTCCAAAAAACTAATAGGGATAACAAATAAATAATTAATATATAAATATGCTTAAGAGAAATCATGAGTGTAAGAGTTGAGACAGAGGTTGAAATTTGATTACCATTAGTGGTTGGAAGCAGGCTCTGCACAATAAACTTACTTCAGAGAAAGTCTTTCTTTGTTTCTTTGTTCTCCTTACTATAACACGTTACATAATATTACAAATTCAAATCAATTTTTTATATTCCTACTTTAGATATATATTTTCTATTTCATTTTTATTTTTTGTTTTAGAAGGTGAGCCAAAACCAGAAGGTGGAGAGGCGAAACCAGCTGAAGGAGAGGCAGCAGCAGCTCCACCAGCAGAAGGAGAAGCAAAACCACCAGAAGGTGAGGCAAAACCTGCTGAAGGAGAAGCTAAACCAGCTGAAGGAGCTGCACCTGCTGAAGGAGCTGCACCTGCTGAAGGAACTGCACCTGCTGAAGGTGCGCCGCCAGCGGAAGGAGCTGCTCCTCCCGCAGAAGGAACTGCACCTGAAGGAGCAGCAGCAGCTGCTCCACCAGCGGAAGGCGAGGCGAAACCAGCTGACGCGGCGGCAGTTCCGGCCGATGCACCACCCTCTGAACCAGCGCCGGTAGTCGACCCTGCTCCAGTACCAGTTGAAGGTGAATCTCCCCATGAACGCCTTGTTTTCTCCTTACCAAAAAAGCCACCCACACTCCCCAAAACACTAACCAAACAAAAGACGAATAAGAATAAAGGGTATCAATTAGATATCGCGAGTCCAAGTAGAAGTGCACCGTTAAATATTGAACATAACATTACAGACAAAACGAAAACTGACTCAAGTCCGTTAGGGAAAAGAGCTTACGAGGAATCTAGTACTAAACAAGCAACAAAAGAATTAAAAGAGTTTATCTCAACAGAAAAGAAGCAATTAAAATCACTACCTAAAGGTCAGGTTAAAGATCAGAATAAAGTCTACGAAAGAGGATACGAATGCGAAGACGATATTAAATTAGAGGAAACTTTAGAAATTGTACGAAAAATTGAACAGTCCGACGATTTTACTCACAAATCCTTCTTACAAATCGATTGTAATAATAATCCTTTAGATATTGAATTCGATGATGGATTGATGAAAAATGTGGAAAGATTAGAATGCAGCAGTTCAAGTCCACAAGGATTCATTGAACACGAGAGAAACATTGTTGACTACATGGCTTTCAGCTCTCAAGATAGTTTCGATAATGGTATATTAGAGTTAAATCATCAAAATGAATTGGAAACTCGAAGAAAGCATTTAACGCGAAGAGATACTGTGCCACTTGCAGATAGTTTCATGATGAATAATTCTGAGACGAATGATTATTATGACAATGAAAAACCTGACTGTGCGTTGGACATTAAACAAAGTTCAAATGTAAGAGAAAACGATAATGTTCACAACAGGCAACTTTCTGATAATGGAAGTGAAACAGATGAAGAAAGCGAACTCCCAAGAACAACGTATAGCCGAAATTGTAAATTAGATGAATCGAAAACAAGTGAGATTGATAATTTAACTGACAAGAATCAGGAGATTGATAAAGAGATGTTTGACTTAGGAGGCCATAGGAGCAAAGAATTAATTAAAACTCGTGACAAATTGCATAAATTTTTAACTTCATCAGACAGTATTAATCTCGTTGACAGTGTAATGATGAAATATCTTGCAGGTGAAGAATGGGATTACAGCCATATTGCTGACGATGTCAAAGTATCAGAAGCGTTGGTTAAATTGGCCTCCATTGATCAAATTGATCCTAATGATGAAAATGTATCTGAAGAATGTACGAGTATTTCTAAGAAAGACAAACTGGTTCGTAGATTGTCAGCATTGAAATCGACTGAATCAGTCAATTTAGCTGATAGTATATTAATGGAGCAATTATCACGTGATTATGATGATCGGAGTAAACAAGAATCATTATCTAAAACATTAAGTGCTTTGAAATCAGTTGGTGAAACAGTTGATTTGGAAGATAGTATATTGATGAAATATCTGTCTGGTGAAGATGAGTCAAAGAACGATACATTTTCCAAAACATTAAAAGCATTCAAATCAGCACAAACTATTGATTTAGCAGATAGCATTCTGGCGGAGTATTTTTCAGAATCAAATATAGAAGAATCTAAAAAAGAGAAACTATCTAAGACATTAAAATTATTGAAAGCAGTGGAATCTATTAATTTAGCAGATACCATTATGATGGATTATCTATCTGAAGAAGAATCAGATCATTATAAGAAAGAAAAACTGTCCACAAAATTAGAAATGTTGAAATCTGCTAAATCTGTCAGTTTGGCAGATACGGTTTTAATGAAATACTTATTAGGAGATGACATTAACCATTTCAAGAAAGAAGAATTAGCTAAAAAATTGGCCGGATTACATTCCACCGAATCTATTAATTTAGCAGATAGCATCGTTAAGGGATTTCTTTCCGAAGAAGTTGCACATAAATCAAAGGCATTAGCAGATCTGAAATCTTCTGAATCAGATGAAACTGTCTTCAAGAAACTTATGTGTGAAGACAATCAAGAAAAGAAAGAAAGACTTTCAAAAATATTAGCGGCGTTGAAATCAGATGGATCTGTCCACCTAGCAGGTAGTATATTGATGGAGCTTTTATCTGAAGTAGATTCTGATAATACTAAAAAAGCAATACTATCTAAGGCATTAAAATCGTTAAAGTCAGCTTCTGTCAACCTTGCCCGCAGCATATCCATGGAACTCCTATCTGATGTAGATTCTGGTAATGCTAAGAAAGAACAGCTATCAAAGCCAATTAAAACTATGAAATCAGCTGAATCTGTCAACCTAGCTGACAGTTTATTAATAGATCTGTTATCAGAAGATAACACTAAGAAAGATAACGAAACTTATGTATCAACAGTTTTCAAATCAGCTGAATCTGTTAATTTAATCGAAAGTATATTCGAAGAGCTTTTATCTGACGGAGATATTGATCAACCTAAAAAAGATAATATAACTAAGGCTTTAAATGCGTTGAAATCTGCTGAATCAGCCAACTTAGCCTATAGCATATTGACGGAGCTCTTATCTGATGATTATTTGGATCAATCGATAAAAGATAAAGTATCGAAGGTAATCGGTGCTTTAACAATCCCTAAACAAGTTAATCTTACAGACAAGATTAGTGATGCACTATCCAACATAACTGGAAGTCCAGATAATGAGGCTCTCGAGCGAAGTGAAACCTCATCTAATTCTAATGAAAATGATGATTTAGCCGAGACATGTTCAATTGATACCGTTGTGGATAGCGAAAGCAACAGATCATTCGATTTCGATGAAGAAAATGATGACAATAAAATGGGCATAAGTGATAAGAGCTTACAGAATTCAACAAAATCATCAAACGAATTTGAACCTTCGATTGATGAAGCAATCACTGATGATAACAGTGAACAATCTAATCATAAACATCAACCTGATTCTTCTGGAATCGAAGATACGTTCCACGATGATTTTCAATCTGACATATCCGAAGGATCAGGAAACAGTGATGATAAATTAGGAAGGATTAACAGAGCAGGATTCTACTCTGACGAAGAACGTCTGTCAATAAATGAGGAATATTTTAACGACAAAGTTATCGATAGTTCACAATCGAAATCCATCGAGAATTCGGTGACATTTGCTGACGATGTGATAAAGAATGAAAGAGAAAACAGCGTAAATGTTAAACGTAGATTTTCACTTGCTCCTGAAGATTCAGTTAACACGATTGCACTTCTTCTTTGTCTTTGGTCTACATACAACGATTGGTCCTTTTCACTTCAATTTTAAATTGAGGCTTTCCATTTTAATTTTCATTGGTAGGAAAACAGAGAAAGCCAGGAAAAATTACCTTTACAAAGATAAAGTTGTGCTAATTGTACATTTCAGTTCATTGTAAAAGGTATGTTATCTTCTGATCACTAAATTATGAATACAATAAATAATTGTGGGTGAAAAATCACATGAGTGTATAATATTGTAATTTCATATTCGATTCCTAGTAGGGTTTTAATTTATTTTTATTTAATATTAATTTTGGGCTACCACACCTTCTGTAAACCATCTGTGGGCTGCTTAAGTCAAACATACCAAATTTCATTAAAATCGGATAAGTACTGAATTGAAGATGAAAGAAGATTGATGATATAGGTGTAAATAAAAATAGTTATTTATGCACCTAGGGAGTAAAGTAAGCCATTATTCCCTGAGCGAAAAAGTTGGTTCTTGAGGCGAAGCCGAAGCAACCATGGTCCCTAAATCCCGAGGCAAAGCCGAGGGAATAACTCTAGTTAGCTCCCTCGGCTGCGCCTTGGGAGATAATTATCGCGAGGGGAATAATGGCACTTTACTCACGAGGTACATACAATATTTTATCTCCAGTAGGAAGAAAATACACATGTTCGTCCATTGCACAGTTTTATCTATTATTTTAATAAATAACAATAATTATTAGCACTTTTAATAGCAGATAAAAGAGATTCAATATTAAAAACAAATATGAATTGGAATTAAACTCAAATAGTAGGTTATTTAGATGCAGGTTATAAACAATGAATCAATGATAAACATGGTCAAAAAAGCGCAGTTCCGCCAACCTGATTTCAACCACTTCATTACATTTACCATTCATTTTCTACTGTTTATAAAATAATTAAGTTGCAATCTTTACTTTTTTGCCCTACTTTACTTTTTCGCCCTACTTGTACTTTTTCTCCCTACTTTTTGAGTTCAGGGATGAAAAGACCTGTTTTAGTCCCTCTAAACTATTTCAAAATCATAACTTTTTTTCCCTACTGGAGATAAAATATTTTTTCCGTGGTAGGCTGTGAAATAGTAACTTTAGAGCCTAAAAAACAGCTAAAATCCATTTTTTCATTACGTGGACTTAAAAAATCTTTTTATTACTCCTAGCTGTAAAGAAAAAATCTTTTACGTCCTAGGCACTAAAAGATTTTTTCTTTACGGCGGGTAGTTGTCAAAACTTCCGTTAGTAGTGCTGCAGTCTTTGTAAAAATGCTTCTAGTACGATAAAAATCCGCTAGATGTCAATGCGTTTTGTTTATCTTTTCTTATAGTGTAACCTCATTTTAAGGTTTCTTTTTTTAAGTCTTAAGTATGTACTAATATTTGTTATTATTATATATTGATTAGTGATTAATATTTAATGTTTTTTCATTGTCTGCTACCTCGGAAAAAATAGCATATGCTACGCGACTTTGAAGTGTTTTTTCTTTACCTTGGCAATATTTACTGTCTCGCTTCGCTCGACAGTAAATGTAATTGCCGCGGTAAAGAAAAAACTCACTTCACAGCCTTGTAACATAATATACTATTGTTCGCATGTGGAAGAGAAAGTAATGGCCGTAAAACCAGGACTGGCTAGCATATTAACTACGAGTAGTTTTAAGATATGATGGTTTCCAAAACTTACGAACGACAGACTGATTACTGGACTGACTCGAGACCAGAAATGTTTCCTGATGTCTAAAATTTCTAGGAATCATCAGGAGACATAAGAAAATTTGTTATTCAAAATTATCACAATGCTTTGGTAAACTGATCAACAATAAACACCAAAGAAAGAAGAAATACATTTAAAAAAATATCAACTTGTTGATAACGAGCCAGGTGCTGGGTTCAATTTCAGTTTAAATGGATAACAAAATAAACTCGGTCATGCGCAGTAATAGCGATATTCTTCTCAAGACAACACTACGAACAAGGGTGTGCCCAAGTTTAAATTGGCGATAGGATGAAGTAATTGTTCTAAAACATTGTTATTTAATATTAATTTAGATAACAGACTTCATAAAAAATTAAATGTTTTATTAAGATCCGAATTTTTCATAAACCTTCTATTATCATTTACCTTAATTAATTAAAACAATTTTTTTTATTTATTTTTTTTTAACATGAATATTGTAATTACTTCTCGAGAAATAACCTTTATTTAAAGCAGCCCCTCCCCCAAAATTAAATTGACATATCTCATTAAAATGTAAATGAATCCGTTAAAAACCTTTTTAAAACTGTGTATTTTTAATTTTGTGTTTAGATGCTTTGTTACCTATTGTACATGTATTGAAATGCACATTGTTCAACATGTCTTTGTTTGTAAAATTTCGTATCTTTATCTTTTATCCAGCCTTGAATATATTTCATAAGTGCTTTCATAATATATTCACCAAAATATTAAGTTATTTTGTTAATAATGTATCCTCATAATTAGTATTATCTCTTTTCTATGCAATTATATTAAGTGTTATATTAGGATAGATACAATATACATTTCAATTTTAATTTTAGTAAAAACAATCTGCATTATATTAATACACTAATAAGTGGTTACTTATACTAGCACTTACTATGGCTACAAAGTGGTTTCTTACTAGCACTTACTATGGGTACTTAGTGGTTACTTAGTAGCACTAACTATGGCTACCTAGTGTTTACTTAGTAACACTTACTATGGCTACTTATTGGTTACTTAGTAGCACTCTACTTAGTGGCCACTTAGTAGCACTTACTATTGCTAATTAATGGTTACTTAGTAGCACTAACTATGACTACCTATTAGTTACTTAGTAGCACTTAATATGGCTACTTATTGGTTACTTAGTAGCACTCTACTTAGAGGCTTAGTAGCACTTACTATTGCTACTTAGTGGTTACTTAGTAGCACTAACTATGGCTACCTAGTGGTTTCTTACTAGCACTAACTATGGCTACCTAGACCTAGTTGTTACTTAGTAGCACTCTAGTTAGTGGTTACATAGTAGCACTTACTATTGCTACATAGTGATTTCTTAGTACCACTTACTATTGTTATTTAGTGGTTACTTAGTAGCATTAACTATGGCTATCTAGTGGTTACTTAATAGCACTCTACTTAGTGGTTACTTAGTAGCACTTAGTATGATTACTTAGTGGTTACTTAAAAGCACTTACTAGTAGCACTTGCTTAGTGGTTACGAAAAGCACGAACTACGGCTACCTAGACCTAGTGGTTACTTAGTAGCACTTGATATAGCTACTAAGTTACTTTTCAATATTACAAGAAGCTATAATAAGAAGCCATAAGTTATAAAGGTATAATTGCAATTGCATATACATATGAGTGGAATATAGAAGTACGTATGAATAATTTTAAATGATAATTTATAAAAACACGCTTTGATAATTTTCATAAAAGTTACGGTGATTGACCTTGTTTTTACATAAAGATTAATCAATTTAAAAAAAGTCGATTTTTCGTGTGTTTTTGATTAAAAAAAATGTAAAAATTTCAGCTCTTTACGTAGAGGAAAAGTGAGTTAAAATTTATTAAAAATTTCTTCTTTACAAACAAACAAATGAAGTTAAAAAAAAAGTTAGTTGAAAATATAAATTTAACTATCTCAAGGTAATCTGACTTATTTTATTAAAAAATACTTATAAAGTTTTTTTCTTGATGCTGAGAAATAAATCCAATTACAATGGATTTATCTGATTATATTTATTTCTATGTTGATTTCCAGTGAAATGAGCCTCATACGTAAATACGAAGCATTTGATACCTTTCATCAAAACATAAATGATCGTAAGTTTAAAATAATTTAGCCCCCCTTTTAATAAATATAATAATTAAAAAAAAAATAAATAATCGAAATTTTGAATGAAATAAAAATAAATAAACCAAAATTATCCCAATTAATTTAATTTTATCTAATTCTAACTCGAACTTAATTTTTATGTCTAATTACCATGAAATAGTTATAAGTAATAAAAATCATAAAATAATTTAATATTATAATAAATAGTATGTAAGAATAATTTTAATAAATTTGTTTAATTTGTAAAACAAAATATTGGTAGGTAATAACGAAAATAAAAATAAAATAAAAATAAAAATACGAATGCTTCTAATAATTATTTAACCTGCATGAAGATTATGAGATATTATTCATTTTTCGCATGAACTTTGCGAACTTTTTAGTATACAAATAAAAATAATAAAGCATTAATACTTTTTTTTAATTATGGTTCAACTAGTTGTGATTCTTTTACCCCGAATTATTTTTTGAAACTTTGTTTCTATCATTTACTTAGTATTGTATATATATTGTATAAGGGTCTGTACATTATTTTTTCCCCAAAATATAATGGACTTATTTATTCTTAAATTAATACGGAAAACATTCAAAACTTATGAGAAATATATCATGACAAACATTTAATACATCTAGGGGTGTTATGAGTATTTATTAATATTAAATTTGAGAAGAGTTTATTTATTTTAAATTTCTGACTTGTAGCGTATTTTTTTTTAAATAATATTATTTAACAATTGACAAATATTAAAAAGTTTTTATTTTTATTTTTTCCTTTTATTGTTTATATTTTTATGTGTCGATTTAGGTTGGAGTATTCAAAGAAATGTTGGTTATATTTCGTTCCTCTCCTATGTCCTATAAATTCATGCCTAAAAAAAAAAACAAATAAAAATATGAATTCGTATATTGTCTGGATATATTTGATGGTTGACATTTCTTATTTTTTCAGTATTAAATTACTTAAAATTATTTTGAAAATACTATACATTTTTTTAAATAAATTCTCCCATACACTAGTTTCTGGTTAAAAAAATTGAATTTTATAAAGAGTGTATTGTGATGGCGCAAAAGTTCAATATTGAGAACTATAAACATTTTTAAGGTCTCCTGAGACCTTACCTTTGACCTTTGAACCACACTTGACTGACACACACTTGTCTGAGACACACTTGTCTGACACGTACTTGTTTGACACACACTTGGCGACACACACTTGTCTGAAACACACTTGGCGACACACACTTGTCTGAAACACACTTGGTGACACACACTTGTCTGAAACACACTTGGCGACACACACTTGTCTGAAACACACTTGGCGACACAAACTTGTCTGAAACACACTTGGCGACATACACTTGTCTGAAACACACTTGGTGACACACTTGTCTGAAACACACTTGTCTGAAACACACTTGTCTAAAACACACTTGTCTGAAACACACTTGGCGACACACACTTGTCTGAAACACACTTGGCGACACACACTTGTCTGAAACACACTTGGCGACACAAACTTGTCTGAAACACACTTGGCGGCACACACTTGTCTAAAACACACTTGGTGACACACACTTGGGTGAAACACACTTGTCTGAAACACACTTGGTGACACACACTTGTCTGAAACACACTTGTCTGACACACACTTGTCTGACACACACTTGTCTGTCACTCACATGTCAGACACACACCTATCTGATACACACTTGTTTGTAACGCACCTGATCTTCGAGTAGGTACTTAACACAAAAATTTAAAAATTAGCTGTTATGTTATGAGTTATGAGTAATAATCTAAACACAGAAAAAATTATCCTATTTGTTAAATCCTGTGCTAAAAGCACCTTCTTAGCTATTTTTTAAAACAAATAATCGATTTAAAAACAGTATAAAAAGCAGAGTTTAATCTTTTTTCAACTAGCCTAAAATTTTGAAGGAAGATGTATCAGAAAAAAATACATCCGACGCCTAAGGCTTCTTGAAAATTTAAATTAAGCTTTGAAATGTCCGGGTTCGAGCCCAGGCGAAATAAAGTTTTTTTCCTTCAAAAAGTACAGTAAGATAATTTAAAATATGCTCTATTTTTATGAGAAATTTTGTTGATCTAATTTTTATTTTTTAAATAAATTGAATTTAAAAATAAAATTAGGTTCACTACTAAGTTCACAGTAAAATAAATATATTAATTATTTAAAATATTACTTAGAATATTTTTTTTATTAAAATTAGTTATTTATTATTTCATTGTAATAAAATTCTTTAATATGCCAAAAAGGTGACAGATGGTACTGAAAAGATCATTACAAAGATGAGTAACTAATTTTAAGAACGTATAAAATTAGGCACTCATCTTTGTAATTACAGAATAAGTGATAGCATAGCAAAAAGTTCAGAAGTAACAAAATAAGGAATTAAATCTTTCACTCAGAATATTCTTTGAGAATTTTTAATGCTAATACATCTGAAAGCTTTTATATTAATTGTTTTAGTACGTAGAATACCTCTATATATCAAAAAGCTTTGACATTAAATACTTCGTTAAAGATTCTATAAGATATTATTAAGGCACTTTATTATTATTGAAAGGGGAAAATCCGAAGCAGGAAAACTGATGCTTTATCAAATTTTCAATTGCTACCTTGAAGATTTTAATTCTAAAGTAGTTGGATCTAAAAATAATTAAAAATCCTACTTTTGAGATATTTTGACTCTTAAGATCATTTTCTAGCTTTGTTTGTTTTAAAAATCCATAATTTTAAAAATACAGGGTGGGCCAAAAAAACGCACTTTTTTTGAACACATATAGCTCAGCTTCTGTAATAGATAGAGATATGGGGTTTGCGGGGTCTGAAAACTACATTCTTCTACTTTCAATTTCAATATCAATAACTTAACAAACTATTGGGTGAAAGCCATGCAAGGACGGTTTGAATTGGGGTTTTGAAAAAAGTCGTCTTGTATTATAGTATTAATAAAATAAATAAGAATATGGTGGAGTAGGGGTTCCTTGTAGGTAAGTGGGAGGAGTCCGTCAGTGTTATAACAAACATCACGTTTATGCAAGATGGTGTCCCGTCCCATCGCTCCTTGCAAACAATTCAATACTTGCAAGAGAACTGCGAAGACTTCATTCAGCAAGAGAGACGAGTGGCCGCCCAACAGTCTAGATCTAAATCCAATTGATTACTCTGTCCGAGGTTGGTTAGAGCAAAGAGGGTACCTGGGAGGCAGAATAAAGGACGTCGATGAACTTCGAAAGAGTATTCTAGATGGCTGGGATGATATGCGTCAATCCTCAGAGCATGGAAGGGGTAGAGGGAACAATACTATAGAATCTGGGTCTCAAAAAGTGGTTCATTATGCTACACCTCTATACTAAACCTCTCAAGCGGCAGTTTGGTGAAACAATATCGATATCTCGATAAAAACTCTAAATATATCTGATATCAGCTGATAAGAATAAGTAATATTTTCTAACGACATTTAATATTTTTATTTTTAATACAGTTTTCTTCATAAATATGTACTTTAATGTTTGTTGTTAACCTTATTAATTGTCTAAAGGCAGTAACGTTGTTAATAAACGAGTAACAGATCCTAGATAACCAATAGCAACCTTCTTTGAGTGGGGTATCAAATAACTGCTACTGATAAGGAATAAGGATTTGTTGACAACCGTCTGTGGGACAGAAAGACAAGGAATAGACGAATAAGGCAAGGACCAGTGACCACGTGATCATTTTAGTTCAGATTGAGCTCGCTAGAAAGCGTGAGTATATGGGGGAAGCATAATGAACCACTTTTTAAAACGCATTGCTCCCTCTACCCCTTTCTTGCTCTGAGCTTCAATCATAACATATTAATAAAGCTATAATATATGCCAAAGGAAGTGATAACACTTTAAACTAGCGGAGGCAAATGAGTGCAAGGAGCATGGGCGTAGCCAGGGGGGGGCAGGGGGGGGCCATGGCCCCCCCCTAGGTCGGCTCAACTCTCTAAAAAAAATACGATTATTATACATATACAGGTTAAAATAAAAAATAAATAAATACAAAGTAAAAATAATTCTGTATAATAATAATAATATATATATATATATTATTATTATCATACAAATTTATTTTATGGCTAGAGGGGGTCTTCAGGTAAAAAAATGTAAATCTCGTTTTAGTTGTCAAGTTACATACTACAGTTGTGGCGTGGCTGCACTGGTTTGGTTAGCATTGCTTTGATAAAAAAGATGCCTATGATAAGAGAAGAAGCTGGAAAATAATTGTTTCCCTTCTCTCAGCCAGTGGCGCACCCAGGGGGGGGGGGGGGGGCACAGGGGGCCCGGGGCCTTTTTTTGGCGTTATAAAAGAAGATGAAGAAGAAGAATTGAAGTAAGTAAAGTTATCAATCCGTTTAGGTCAAGGATCTATAAAATAGGGATGGAGCTCTAAGTACATATACCTCCTAGGTAAAAAAAGTGTCGTCTATAGTCTACAGAACTTGGAAAAAAAATCTACATAAAATTACGGCTGCGCATGGTCAGAACTTTTTAGTAGGAAGAATGTCTTTCTGACTATTATCCATTGTTTATTTTGAATGAAAGGTTACAATATAAAATTTTTAGACCAAGTTTTTAATTAAATATTTTCTTGTTTTAAGGGTTTTTATTTTAATCTACAGTTTTACATTAATATATTAATTAAATTTAATTAAAATAGTTAGTAGCAGTCATTAGAATAGTTTTTAATTATCGAATAATTAATATTAATTAATTTGGAAACGGGTTCAATTGTAGAATAAGATTTTAAAAATTGCAGATACCCGACCTTTCGTAAGGAAGACTATTTTTTCATTTATTGGCTGGACTGTTAGATACCCTACTATTTTTATTTGGCTATGGTTTTGCAATAAAACTCAGTATGGTTCTGCATATTTAGTCCAGTCAAATGGTGCACAAAATGGGCTCGAAGTGGAAAGTTCTGGTGTAATTGATTTTAGTGGTTTATTTTATGTTTTTGGGGGTGCTGAACACGAATCTGAAGTTGTCCAACAAAATTTCCCCCCGCAAATATGAGAAATCGTCAAAAACATTTTTGTTTTTTGTGGTTTTCCGCTTATAACTTGTAAAGCAATCCATTCACGCAAAAAGTGGTCTAGTAGTAAAGTATAGATGAGAAAATAACCTTCAATTCATGTCTATAACATTTTTTTGTAAGTCAAATGGTTTTCACGGAAATGGGAGTTGAAATATCGGGAAAATCGGTAATTTATGAAAAAAGACCAGTTATGCACCATGATTTAACGAGCCAATTTTCATTGGACATAGATTGAAGGTTATTTTCTCATTTATATTTTACTACTGGACCACTTTTTGCGTGAATAGATTGCTTTGCAATTTATAAGTGGAAAACCACAAAAAAAAGTTTTTGACGATTTCTCATATTTGGGGGGGGGGGGGGGATTTTGTTGGACAACTTCAGATTCGTGTTCAGCACCCCAAAAACCTAAAATAAACCACTAAAATTAATTATACCAGAACTTTCCACTTCAAACTACCATTTGACTGGACTAATTTGATTCTTAAAAGCGATTAATTACTATTTATTTAAAATTTAAAATTAGAGATGTAGTAGTTCAGACAATATCTCATAGGAAACGCTAACGTCGCTTCAAATACTCTCTGTCCAATCTTAATGTGAACTATTTTACATTAAGAGTGGATTAAAACAGCAAGTTTCCTTAAAAAAATCTATTTCAAATAAACAATTTTTTTCCCTATAATTAATAGTTCTATTGAGTATTTTTTTAATTAAAATAAATCATTATGAAAATATTAATATTGGTACTGTCAGACTCTTGGCATTTTTAAGGAAAACACTTTTTTGGTTTTACATACACCACACCACACACACACATATATATGTGTGTATATATATATATATATATATATATATATATATATATATATATATATATATATATATATATATATATATATATATATATATATATATCCAAAAACATTAGCCCCCCCCTAAAGGTAACCCTGGCTACGCCCATGGCAAGGAGACAATTAAATTTGATGTTACAAGCAAACAAAGAGTTGCCAACTTAAACGAGCTAAATTTAGCTTTGTCTGAAAACTAAACGTATAAATATAATTTGAAAACTTATAATAATATAAAAACGTATAATAATCTATATAGATAAAAGTCAATGTATGTGTGCGTGCGTGCGTACAGTTTTACTCTGATCTCCATGAAAATTTGTACACTTGACCTTCAAAGCAAGAGGAAGGTCACTGACTATATAAATTTTCGAAAGTCAAATTTTGGTACACAAGGGTACGGGATACAAGTAATGAAACCTCTTCATGAAATGCTCCCTTTCGTTGAAATGATCTTTAAGAGACAGTAATTGTTGTTATGTACCTTCTTGTCATATTTTCATTTAGGAGGGGGGGGGGGGAAGGTAAACTAGGATATTTGCAAATTATCTTATCAAAGAGGAGGGGGAAATAAGTGGAAGGGATAGAATCTAGATATTCTCGCATAGTAAATTAATTTAAATGTTTCTCGACGGTAGTTTATAAACTTATAAAACAAAAAATTAATCACAAACAAATAATAACAAACATATATAATAACAAACCTATATAGTTATAAACATTTAATAACAAACATATAATAACAAACATATATAATAACAAACACTATAATAAATATATAATAACAAACATATAATAACATCCATATAATAGCAAACATATATAATAACAAACATATAATATCAAACATATATAATAAACATATAATAACAAACATATAATTACAAACATATAATAAAAAACATTATAATACTCTCAAAATCTATCTGCACCATCATAATACTTTTTCTTTTTTTTACCTTATTACGAAAATCAGCTAGTAAGTTGGGGCGAGGGAAGCCTCTAGATTAACAGGATCTGAGTTCAATTCCTGATAGTAAGGTGTATTTTTTATCTGTTTTACTTCGTTCTTCTCGTGTTTGTATATTATAATTAAATTTGTATAGGTTATTATCTTTCTTCATTAATCGTATTGTTATTGAAATGTAATATTTATAAAAGTACAACATATAATAATTAATATTTTGACAAAATAAGTTGTTAAATGATATTTGTAAATGAAATAATTGTCGTTAATTGATTAAGAGCTTGTTATTTTTATTCTGTTTCAGCTGCTGCATAACATCATTTCATCTCATTTCATCATCAAATCATCATCTTGTTATTTCAAAAACATTATTCCTACGCATATTATATTATTTAATTTTAATTGTTAACAAGGACTTGTATAAATTAAAATATATTTTTATTTTCATTTAAGGTATTATACAAATTTTTCTTTTTTGTTTTTTAATTTTCTTCCTTCCTTATTTTTATTTTATTTCCTTTTGCGTGTAAGATGTAAACAAAGGTGAGAATTTATTCAATTTTATTTAAACCTCTGTTTTAACTTCTTCCGCTGAATATTTTGAGTTTTTATTTAAGGAAAAAACTCAAGTGATGAGAAAATCAAAACGGCGCTGATCAAATAAAACAATAATAATCGGCACTTCTTTAGATTGTTACTCCCCTTATAAAAACAAAATACGTGTGGTGTAGCGGGACACCCGGTAGGAACGAAGTTCTTTTCATTTTTTGTAAAGAATGCAAAGAAAATCATTATTTGTATCATTAAAATAAGCGTCTTACTATAAATATATATTGAATATAAGAAAAAAGTTTATAGTTAAAGAGTATGTTTGTTAAAGGATGTTGGATTAAAATAGGACTGTTTTCTACCTACCCGGCCTATTAATTTAAAATATTATAAAATATATCTATTCCCTACTCTAAAGCTTCTGCTTGCATGCGGTTAAAATTATACATGCCTGTTTCAATTGTTCTTTAGACAATGTGTAAGAAGTTTTATTAAAAATCGTTATACGTTAGAACGGAAGATGTAGGCAAAAAAGTTGTTTTCTTTATTTTAAACGTTTGGGTCCACTTTAATACATTTAGCGATCGTTATCACTTCATTATAACAGTGTCGGTGTTCGTTTTACTAAAAAGAAAAAAATATTTAAAAAAGTTGTTTGTCTCATTAAATAGATGAAGTTAGAAAGTTTTTTTCTTAGATTAAGTACGCATTATTATAATAATATACCTAATATATTGAAATAAGCGACAGCACAGATCAATGTTACTTCTAACAAGACAGTGATTATATTTTCTATATTTACAAAACCAAGTGACATTTTGACAATAAAAAAAAACAAGTCAAGGAACAGGCTTCCTTAATAACATTTTTTCCCGTCTTTTTGAAGCTTAGGTTTACGCGAGCGTTGCGCGTGAACGCTTGGGCGGATAACGATTTCCAATGAACTCAGCCTGGACATTGGTAAAATGAACATGTGTACCAAATTTCAACTAACTCGGTGATCTCTTACTCAAGTTATCGTCATCGGTAGATTTCGGTGCCACTCAGCCCCCACTCCTTCATCAAATATAGGGAAAATCAAATCGGGGCTAATTGCATCCCTCATATAAGTGTCTTTACTGATCCAAACTGTTGTTCAATATTCTAAGCAATTCGTTGCAAGTTCCACGAGACATTCGGCAAAAAATTGAAAATTCGATTTTTAAAATTGAAAAATTGTTACTGTCCTCTTTGATACTGGGATACACTGTATAAAACAAACTAGTATTCTTTTTGTCTGAAATTATTGGATGAACCCAAAAACGCCTTTTTCCCCTTCTTCTTTCACGAACATAATGATTAGCAAGCACAGCTATCTCCTCCGGGCCCATTTCTCGACTGGTTGAAAAAGTAAAAACTCGGGTGGGGCAAGACAGGAGGCGGAAGGAAGTGGCATCAACCAGGCTGCGCCACCCGGGTGGCGCTACCCGGGTGCGAAGTGTGTCACTACCCTTACAATAAATATGAATTGAATATTGAGAAATAAGTTAATCATGATGAGTTTATAGCTAAAGCGTATGTTTGTGGTTGGTAGGAAATAGGACTGTTTTCTACCTGCCCGGCCTACTAATTTAAAATATTTTAAAATATATCTCTTCCCTACTAAAAAACGTCTGCTTGTATCAGGTTGAAATTTTACATGCCTGTAACAATTGTACTTTAGACGATGTGTAAGATGTTTTATTAAAAATCGTTACGTTAGAACGTAAGATATCGGTAAAAACGTTTTCTCTATATTAAACATTTAGATCCACTAATAAATTTAACAATCTTTATCACTTCATAGCAGTGTCGGTGTTCGTTTCTCTAAAAACATTTCTTTATAAAAGTTGTTTGTTTCATTAAATAGACGAAGTTAGAATTTTTTCCCGTCCTAAAATTCCAATTTTAAATTTGAAGCTTACGTTTACGCAAGCGTTGCACGCGAACACTTGGGCGGACAACGTTGTTCAACGAACTCAGTCTGGGCATTGGTAAAATGAACATTATGTGTACCAAATTTCAGCTAACTCGGTCATCTTTTACTCAAGTTATCGTCATCGGTAGATTTCGTGACGCTTGGTTTTGCGACGATGTTTTTGTGACGATAATTTTTTTCGGATTCACTCCCGGGCTCTAGAACGTGCAGGGGAGTAGCAATCTAAAGAAGGTGTATGTAAGGTTCTTCTTTAGACTGTTAATCCCCTTATAAAAACAGAAGTATGATACTCCTTTATCCCACAGTAAATTGGACTAATCCCTTTGTCCTAATAGTAAATTAGAAATTGTTCCTTGTAGCATTCAATTCTGGGTAAATTTGCACTTGAGCACCCACTTATTTATAATTGTCTGATTGACTTCGGGTTTTTTTTAAACTGTTCCTTTTTACATTTTAACAACTATTTACCATGTACCGTGTCGATAAAATCAATAGTTTATTTTTAAAAAAATATATAAAATATCCACTCACGTACAAACGGGAAATGTTGGGAAAATGGGGGTTTTTAAGGGTGGGGGATTCACTCAGGATAGCTAAAAACCTTGGAATTGGATGCCAATTATAAAAAAAGACAGTATTCTTCGTAAATAAATCTTTTATAATGAAAAAAATACATCGTTAAAACACTCAAAAAATCTTCGTCGGCCATTATATACAATGTTATTAGTAGATAAGATAACAGTGACTATCGATATAATAGGAGAATATATATCGATATCGAAACGTGTGTTCAAAGAGTCATCAGGTTTGTAGCGGTACATTTAAGACTCGTCACATCAAGAATTCTCCTTCTGTTTCTCTTTATGCTCTGTCACACTCCTTATGCTCAAATCTTCAGCACTTTTTTATACAAAAGTGTGATGTTCCTTCGTCCTAAAGCACATATAAATAGATATCTCTTAGTCCTAATGTATTGTTAGATTAAGGGTAATAAACTTTCCTATTTAAATTCCTTTGTCTTAATGCCTATTAAGACAAAGGGATATTCAGTCTAATGTACATTGGGACAAAGGAACATCACACTTTTGTATACAAAAGTGTGATGTTCCTTAGTCCCAAAACACATAGAACTGGATATCCCTTAGTCTAAAAGATTGTTTGATGATTAAGGGCAATAAACTCTCCTCTTTATATTCCTTTGTCTTAATGACTATTAAGAGAAAGGGATATTCAGCCTAATGTACATTGGGACTAAGGAACATCACACTTTTGTATACAAAAGTGTGATGTTCCTTAGTCCCAAAACACATAGAACTGGATATCCCTTAGTCTAAAAGATTGTTTGATGATTAAGGGCAATAAACTCTCCTCTTTATATTCCTTTGTCTTAATGACTATTAAGACAAAGGGATATTTAGTCTACTGTACATTGGGACTAAGGAACATCACACTTTTGTATATAAAAGTGTGCTCTTTATTGATATGTAAATATCGATCTACAAGTAATAATCGATTAATCATATCAATTGTACAATGTCTGGGAATAGCGTATGTATGCGAGTGTTCTTGTCTGCTGGATTTAAAAAAACGCCAATTATTCTTCTTTTTAATGAAGAATCCGAAGAATTGTTTTGTTTACATGATGAGTTATAACATCGCGCCATCACATTTATACAATATGCATTGAATTATTTATATTATTCTATAATTTTATGTTGCTATTATTTTGTTTTACGTGTTTATACCACCAGTTTTGATGTTTTAAGCTATCTTGAGTGAATCCCCCACCCTTAAAAACCCCTATTTTCCCAACATTTCCCGTATTTTATATATTTTTTTTAAAAATAAACTATTGATTTTATCGACACGGTACATGGTAAATAGTTGTTAAAATGTAAAAAGGAACAGTTTAAAAAAAAACCGAAGTCAATCGGAAATCCATTAAGGAAATAAAAACTCACTTTTGCAATATTTCGACCCCTCCTTGGGTCATTCTCAAGCTGATTGACTACAAGTTATCCTACATTATATTAATTATTTTCAGAATAATATTAATTGAATCTTTGCGATTCTCGTCACTTCTTCTGAAGTCAGGTAATAGTCATTTCACTTATGATATATATGCACTTTTTAATCAGCTTACTTCCAAAATATATTTTTAAAAAACACTTAAAATTTCCTTCCTTCTGCTATCATTACAACAATTCATTATACTTAAAGTTTGATCATGTGACAGATTCCGATTCCAAACTTTTGACACCCAGATTGGCCAACCTAAATGATGAAAAAAATAAAGCCACTAGGTCTGTGGAAGGGGAGGGGCCAGTGACATTTTTGTTAGCATCTCTTATAATAACTATTATAATTACACTTAACTGATACACCAGATATAAATGGTTCAATTTAAACGTTATCAACATAGCAAGGGTAACTTCTAATTAGCCATCAATAAATCAAAAGTCAGATCACTGGTTCATCCCACACAAAGGCACTATAATTAATTTCGCTAATTTATTGACTCGCTTCGGCAATGCGTCGGTGTGTCAAGTGCAGAACCCATCTGTGATTGAAGGACCATCTATGAATGAAGATCTAAGTCACATGTTGGATTCAGCTCCGAGCCACTTTTTTTTTGTTACTTGGTGAATATACACGTATTTATGCAATTTATGACCCTAAATTGTAAAAATTTGACCCCTAAATGAACTTCAAAAATTCTGGCCAACGAAATCATCCTTTCTTTTGATATTATTGACATTTTATAATTTGTTTGGATTTTTTAAGGGCATCCCAGCGTGAGATATCGTCTGGAGTGAGCCACATATATATATATATATATATATATATATATATATATATATATATATATATATATATATATATATATATATATATATATATATATATATATATATATATATATATATATATATATATATATCAGCAATGTAATACCGTGTTTTTGCACACTGCAATAGGCTACACAATTTGTGAGAGACACCAAGGGATGTGCCACGCAAGCGTGACCCATAGGAACTGTTCAGACATTGCGTCATTAAGATATTGGCTCGGCATTACACCATGTCCTGCATCGTTTCGTCGCGTCCGACTCATCGAGTTCCTATGGGTCAAGCTTGCGTGGCACATCCCTTGGTGTCTCTCACAAATGGTGTGGCCTATTGCAGTGTGCAAAAACACGGTATTACATTGCTGATGTGTTTTGCCAGCCAAGCAAGAATGGCGGTATGAGAGCACGCTCGTCTCTGATAAGTCCTATATCTGATCTTCTTGATCTAGTATAGGTCCAGAGTTGGGTGGGCATCGTCGGGCCCCTGATGAGTCGGACGCGACGAAACGATGCAGGACATGGCGTAATGCCGAGCCAATATCATAATGACGCAATGTCTGATGTTGGAACAGTTCCTATGGGTCACGCTTGCGTGGCACATCCCTTGGTGTCTCTCACAAATGGTGTAAATATATATATATACATACATATATACATACATATATACATACATATATACATACATATATACATACATATATACATACATATATACATACATATATACATACATATATACATACATATATACATACATAAATAATAAATACATACATAAATACATACATAAATACATACATAAATACATAGAAAAGTGTTAAATTTCAGGAATCGATTCAGAATGGTCTTAAACGGATTTTCATGGAAAAAATTTTTAAAAATTTACGTTTCAATAATTTGTAAGCCATTACAAATTAATAGCTTAATTTTCTTCGAAAATTCTCTAACAATCGATAGTGGTGAAAAGCAACAGGCAATGAAATTATCATTAACAACACAAATTATCAGTAACAAGTGTCAGTCTCCTTCATAAACTACGACAAAATAAATTATATTTGAAAGAAAACGAGCAATAAGTAAGGATAGCGTTAGTTGAACATATTGAAAGTATATATGAAAATGTTAGCATACATTTTTATGATAATAAATTATTTAAACCTCATTAAATTTACAAATAAAAATTTTATTAAGTATCTATTTTTCCACTCTCTTCATAGGGTTGAATGAATTATGACAATATTTAAATAAAATATATTAATTTAAACAGAACTGAGTTTTCTCACTTAACAGAATAAATTGGCGATTTATTTTTATTTTGGATTTTTTTCTTTTTTTAAAGGGAAGTTAAAAAAGAAGAGTATTTTTTTTTATTATGACATCTCTACTATACAAGGATATTTTAAATTTATTTATTTTTCCTTTTTTTTTAAAAAAAAGCAATTCAATTTTGAAATTGAAGTTTCACAGATTAAAAAACGTAAAAATAATTAATCCAAGTTTTAATTTACTTATTCACTCGTTTTGTCACAAGAGTTCAATATATTGAATATAAAAAAAACCGAAACGTTTTTTAAATTGCTTTTTTAAGGGAATCAAATTGAAATAAGAAACTTTAGAATTTATAAAATGACAGCTTGGATAAGCAGCTGTGATCTGGTAAGAATTTATAAATATATATATATTTTACTTTTTTTTTATAAATTAAATTTTTGAGATTTGGATAAAATGAAACTTTTAAAATTTCATTTTTTGTACCTCAACAGTGCACACATATGCACCGTTGTGTTGACAATGCAGGTTTAACACATGAAACTTTACATAAAAAATTGGTGTGGCACATCGCTTCCTCGCATC
Organism: Gerris lacustris; assembly: GCA_951217055.1. NCBI lineage: Eukaryota > Metazoa > Arthropoda > Insecta > Hemiptera > Gerridae > Gerris > Gerris lacustris. The sequence goes on along the minus strand of OX578280.1, from coordinate 69,957,139 downwards.
CTATCACGTAGATTATAGATTTTATGCTTTTACAAGCCATTGTTGTCTAATTTGTTTAATTGTTCCCCCGTTATGTTTTAAATCTGTCAAAATTGTTTTGATTTTTTACATGGATTAAAATAGAAATTTAGCAAAAGTCAAAGAGCGCAGACGGTTCAAATAAATCTGGGGCTATCTGTGGGTTTTTTTTTTTCGATAAACTATAAAAAGTTTCATACAAATTAGATAAGTACTTATGAAGCTATTGAGGTAAATAAATGTATGTTTGTGTGCATGTGGAAGAAAAACAAATGAGCGCAGAATCTTGAAACTTATACGGGACCAATAATGGGCTAATCGTGATCTACCATTCAAATTTCATTAAAATCGGACGTGTAGTTTTTAAGATATGTTGGTTCACAAAAATAGAGAAACAGACCGACAGACCTACAGACAGACAGACAGACACGGAACCAAAAATGTTCCCTGATATTTGAAAAGGACTTCTGTCTTGGAATTTTTGAAGTCGAAGACTTAAAAACTTTATGTTCTTCAGAACGATCACGTAGCTTCCGTTACCCTCGAGAAGCTCGGAAGCAAAAGTAAAAGGGGGGTAGATAAGGATGGGAGAGTTTAAAAAAAAACAACTTTGAAATGGATGCACGAAACATAGATAAACATACGTAAGTACACATACAAATTTTGTATTTGTGTAAAAAATAAGTCGACCATTATTATAAAAAAATTAAAACACAATAATGTAAACAAACAGTGGGTAAGCAAGTAAAATCTTGCCACATCCTACCTTCATTACTTGGTTACCCACTTTAGGGCGGGTAACCAAGTAATGAAGTATCACATATCCTTATCAGTAACGTTTAAAAAAAGAATATGAATATCACCTCAATCAACAAAATATCGATACTATTGATGTATCGGCACAATCGGCAGCACCAATATATCGATAGTGCAGATCGACGAGGAAGCTCGTCTTCGTTAAATCAGCATTGATATTTGGCCAGTAAAGTACAGGCTGAAAAGCTGTATGACGCATCAATTTAAAATAATAAACGTTAGTTTTGCTCTTGACTGCTGTAGTTCACTGGTTTTTAACCAGTGAACTTGGAATGGAATCACGAGGAGTCCATCTCATTGAGAGATTGTTTTCATGAAATCAAAAATGGTGTTTTGACGCTATGAAAAATTTTAATGAATGAATGAACCATTTAATAATTTTCAACATGTTTTAAAATAGACTGCCAATCAGTGTGGCACATAGCTTCCTCGCATCCTATCATATACTTTATTGATTTTATGCTTTTACAAACCATTATTGTATAATTTGTTTGTTTCCCCTGTTTTTTTTTATCTGTCAGAAATGTTTTTATTTTTTACATGAATTAAAATATCAATTTAGCAACAGCTAAAGAGCGCAGACGGTTCAAATTAATCTGGGGCTATCTGGGGGTTACTTTCGATATACTATAAAAGTTATATACAAATCAAATGAGCACTTTTGAAGCAATAGCAGTAAATAAAAGTACGTTTGTGGGCATGTGGAAGAGAAACAAATGAGCGAAGGTTGAAACTTATACGGGACCAAAAATTAGCTAATTATAAACTACCATATAAATTTCATTAAAATCAGTGTTTTTTAAGTGTAGTTTTTAAGATATTATGTTGGTTCGAAAAATTGAGCAACAGACCGACAGACAGACGCGGAATCAAAAATGTTCCCTGATGGGTGAACTGATACATAGCTTCCGTTTCCTTGGGTAAGCTGGTATACAAAGTGTAAGATTTCTGTAATCACCTAATACTGAGCTGATGGGGACGATTCGAAAAAAAACTATTAATCATAGCTTAAATAATGCGATGATGCACACTATTTCCCAATACTAATTTTGCACACTATTGTTTTCAGATTAGTATGCCGACGCACATTATTGGATTAGTAAAAATTGAGGCCTTGAGAAGTATCGCCAGATTTAGATTCGCTACTAATATCTTAGGGTAATCTTCTATTTATACATGAATAATTAGTCAGTTCATTGATTAGAATTACAAGAAGGAATTTCGGATACTATTTCCATTTTTATTTTATTATTCAAAAACCAAAACTTGCCTGAACTCTTTGTCTATCTATCTGTACGGCCTCTGCGCATGTCCGACTTATAGGCGTGAAAAAATCCATTTATTTTTGTACAGTGGTGTGCGCACAGTGCGGCATATTAGAGGCTTGTTTTCATAAAAAAAAAAAAAAAAAATCGGGTACGGGGTACCTCGGAAATTTTCCTCACTTCGGAGACCACTAAAGTGACCTCTTTAAATAATATTTATACATTTATTTTATTTCATTTATTCAAATATTTGAATTATTGGCGGTATTTTGTGAGGTATGTAAACAAACTTTGACGTCATCAAAATTATTGCACTAAAAAATAATTATATTCGCTTATAACTTTTATACTAAATAATGGAATTTACTCGGGGTTCTTTTATATTTGTTCCTTAATTTTTTCCGGTTCCAACGATATGCTATATTTCAAAAACCTATTTATACTTTCGGTATTATTAACTGTCAAAGTTTCAAAATTCAAAATTTGATAACTTTAAAATGGCGCCCAATATCAAAATGAAATTTTGTGGGCTTGTTTGCCATACAGAGAGGTACATTCGTGCCAAATTTCAACTTGATCAGGACCATTTTTTAAAATTTTTGCTGACAGCAAACTGGGTTCAAGATGGCGGAAAAAGATGATTTTCCGTGCTGCACCACTCACAGGTAAGGACTGATTTTTCTGCCAAGTTTCAACTCTCTAGGTTAAACACCTTGGGCGCTACGATGATAACATACACACATACATACATACAGACGTCATGCTGAAACCCACTCAGAGGGTCTTAAATAGACCCAAAACAGATAATTCCGTTGAAATCTCGAAAAATAATTTTGGGTGAAAACAATACTTTTCCTACTATAGGTAGTGAGGAAATGTAATAATATTAGAAATATTAAAGCTTTGCCTGGAAAATCGGTATTTTTTCACCGCTATAATTTACTAAATATTTGGTAGCACTAAAAGTTAACGTATATGGTTCATATGGTTGTGGTCTGAAGGCCCGAAGACACTTTCAATGGAAATCTTACCATAAGAAAGAGACGGTTGCCGCTCCGCTACCTGATTTTTGACATTTTTATGTTTTGGCTATGGCACATTAACCTCGAAAAGCGTTACCGTTACACGAGTTGGAAAGATATAGGATCAGGGTATTAGGAAGGTATAGGAGGTGTTCAATCGAGTCTGTCCGCTCTTGGTAGGGATAGAGTCTCCCACTACCACGCTTGGTACCGCTGTCGCTAGGGCGTCCCCTCCTCAAGCGATTCTAAAACGCTGTACACTGTACTAGGAGAATAGAAAAAGGTAGAAGCTAACTGAAATCGTTTACATCGCAGCCTGAGGCTGAGTTATGATTATGAATGATTGGTTCGTTCAAGGACATCCTCTCCTCCATTCCTATTACACTCCGTCCATCATTCCGTTTGGCCCTTAGTAGTTTAATACTCTTGATAATATTCTACCAATGCCGCCCCCCCCCCTCAACTACAACATCTGTTTAACTGCTCTGATTTGCATCGGACTAACTCTTAGGCTACGGCCACACCGGAGCTACCTCGCTTGGAGCCTAGCGGCTTGGTGAGTCGCCATGTAGAACAGAATGGACTGTTCGTCTAGCGACTCGCTAGGTAACTCGCCTAGTAACCAAGCGCGCGGTGTGGCCGGTCTCGTATGTTCTAGAAGGTTGGCTCACATGGATTACACACCTGGCGACTCACCAAGCCACTAGGCTTAAAACGCCATAACTCTTAGAATTTTATTCCTAATAAACTAATTAATTTTTTTAAATTTATTCATAACATTTATTTTTTGCTTTATTTTTTTCATAGGTATGTACTAAAATTTTTTGGATTCATTATAAAAATATGGGTGACGAAGCTAAAAGATTACTTATTAATAAACTGGTATAGAAGAAAAGTACTTTCTTTCATCGAGCACAACATAATATGTTCCATTAAATTGCTAATTTACAAACGCAAGAATCTGCACGGTCGATTTTTTTTACATTTTCATGTCTTAAATTTGGCACATAAACGCGATAAGCTTTACCAAAAAACGACACCAAAAAGCGTTATACAAGCATTACCAAATAACGAAACCAAAAAGCGTTACATAAATATGTCTCACTGTCTTGCAGACTCCTATGCAAGCAAGTATTTTTAATATTTTCTGCGCATTATCATCAATGTCGTCGAGATCTGTCGGTAAAATCTACCGGTATTCCACATTTAGTTATATTTAGATTTACCGATCCACTGTTATATTTATTTAGATTTACCGATGTTCTATCACTATACCCGTAATTTTTATCGTTGTTCCAGCACTCTAATGATAATTTTTACCGTAATCTCAATGATTTTTATAAATGGTTAGTTATGAATGTCTTTAATTATGTTTTCTACTTAGCTACTAAAGATGGGTACTTCTTTAGATTGTAACTCCCCTTATAAAGAAAACAGAGGGAATAACAATCTAAAGAAGTGTACGTCAACGGGGGGTATATCAATGGCACGGTTTAGATTCGGTGTTGGGGAGATCCGTTGTACAAAGATTTGTCCTTTTATAGGTTTAAGATCAGCTCTCTAGATGGTTGTCATTTATGTGAATTAAATAAATTCGGAACTATTTTTTTTTTTTCACTAACATTATATGATAACAATGACAATTATATTATCAACATTACATATGATTCAACAGAAAATTTAAAAACGTATAGTATATAAAAAGTTCTTTTTATCTTGTAATTTTTATTAATTTATTTATCTCTTTTCATATTAGTTGATGGTCAGGTCAGGATTAACTCTCCCCTTGTCGAACAATTAGAGATAGTTTTTATTTGTGTAAGGAGTAAGAATATGGTTAGATTATATGGAGTAAGTATATGGTTAGATAGAGAGAGGGGGCACGTGCCCCCCCCCCCCCCCAGACCCAATAGAGTAAATGAAATAAACCACCGTATTTTATTTTTTTTAATACATATATTTTACATTCACCTCATATTCAATATCACCTCAGAAATGCATAAAAGCGCTGTTTTGAGAGGTCATATTTTCAAAATTTTCCCGGACCCCCGCCATAAATTCCCCCCAATAATTAACTGCAGACGATGCCTATGACTTACAGTAAGATATTGTACTGCACTAAGCACCAGCATAACAATTTATAACAAATACGTTCAAAAACACTTTGGTCTGGTAGACACAATTTTTGTCAACTTTGATCAAAAAACGTTGGGGCCCATCCAATTCAACTTGAATGTCCAAGTTGACCTTGATAGTCCGTCAAAAGAACCGTCAAAGTAGAGTCCAAGCTGACTTGGTCCAAGTATACTTTGACAGTGTAAATCCGGCTATATTATGGAGAGATATGTCCAGGGATGGTTATGTGTAAACTTATGGACTGATATCTGTTATCAGGACTGAAGAAGAAGATTATGTATGGAGAGATATGTTCACGGATGTCGGGGTTGCTGTAGTCCTAAACATTTTTTCAACTTACGGTTACAGAATTATAGACAGTTTTCCATACACTACTCCTGGAACCGGTATGTATCGTTATTATTTAAGCCGAGTATTAAATGATCCAAGTAATTTTGATCAAATCCACTTGGTCCAAGTGTTAGTAGAATTTTGAAGTATGGTTTACACGATCCAAGCATACTTGATCCAAGTAGTGGAATTTTGAAAATATCTATTAAGTAGAGGTTAAGATTAAGATAGATTGTGTGAAATGTTTTTCCCTCTAGAATTTTCCAGTTAAATTGTACTTATTAAGTTCGTCATTCGTGATATATAATCTTCTGGTAAACAACACCCGGTACAACCTCACATCTTTGCCATTTTTGACAGCTTGTTCTCATAATTTGTCAGGTGGGTTCCATTTATTTATTTTAATTTTTTATTTTTGACATTTTCATGTTTAGGCTGTGCTACATAACTCGAAAAGCGTTACTACAAACGTTACCCGGTGTATCAAGGAGTTAAAAAGGTATAGGAGGTGTGCACAGTCTGTCTCCAGCTATAGGGCATCCCTCCACCGCACGTCATAGGGCCGAAGAAAGTCAAAAAGATGTATACGTGTGACAGGGAGTTAGGAAAGTACAGGAGGTTGCCATCAACTCTCAGCCCTCTCGGCCTACCTCGCTTTAACCAGCTCCAACACCTCGAAGCGAACCTGGGGACATTTTATGTCGGTAGTTTACGCAGAGTGAAAACATGAAAATGTCTCACTGTCTTGCGGACTCGTATGCAACAAGAATTTTTTTTTCATCAAAGTCTACTTTGATAAAAAATATTTGTTCCCCGTCCAACTTAACTTGGATGTCAAAGTTGACTTTGATACCCTGTTTAGATCCAAGTAGCGTCAAAGTAGAGTCAAAGCTGACTGATAAAGTATACTTTGGCCGTGTAAACCCGGTTTACACCATTGTAGAATGATTATCATTATCACACAATTTTCATTAATTAACTAAAAAAACTCAACAGTTCATTAATCTTATTACATGAAGTAAACCAATGTTTCAATGTTGGCCGGGTATCAGAATACTATAGTCATTCACGCCCAATACATTTAATTTTTAGGGTTTCGAGGACATCCTCGTATGCTTTTGGTAGTCCATCCGTCCGTGCGTCGCATCTTGGAGTATTATCTCCAGACCTATTGTAGCTACAGATTTGAAATTTAGTATACAAGTTATACTTATTCCCCCAAAAACAGGAAAAATATTTTGAACTCAAACACTCAAAATTTCTTCGATCAAGCAACATTTTTTAATTTTTTTGTAATTTTTAAGTGGAGTATCAATTCAAAGGTATCGAAATGCAGATCACAAATATATATCGGGTTTCCAAAATGGCTATCATTTTGGGTCGGGTTTCCAAATACGATAATACATAAATATATTTCTGTTGGCCAATGCATAATTTAAAACATAATTTAGGCGGGGAAGCTATGTGCCTCACTAATTGGCAGACTATTTTTGTTTTTGTTTTCTTACTGAAGGTAAGAGGAGCTATGTAATCGTTCTGAAGTACGAAAATATTTTTTATTTTCGACTTCAAAAATTTACAAACAGATATCCGTTTCAGGCATTTGAGAACATTTTTAGTTCTGTGTCTGTCTGTCTGTCAACAAACAGACACGAAACCAAAAATGTTCTTGGATGTTTGTAAATGGGGGTTTGTCTAGGAAAGTTTGAATTTGTTGATTATTTCCCCTTAACCAAATTTCTGTTACCTTCGGTAAGCTCGTTAATTTTCTCCCGAGGCGTAGGCGAGGGAATAACGCGAATAGTTATTTATGAACCTGGGGAGTAAAGTAAGCCACTATTCTCTGAGCGAATAAGTTGTTTCTTGAGGCGAAGCCGAAGGAACCATGGTCCCTAAATCCAGAGGCGAAGCCGAGGGAAATAATTATCGCGAGGGGAATTATAGCACTTTACTCCCGAGGTACATACAATATTTTATCTCCAGTAGAGAGAATACGCATCTTCATCCATTACACAGTTTTTATTTATTTTTTTAATAAATAACAATAATTGTTAGCACTTTTAATAGCAGATATAAGAGATTCAATATTAAAAACAAATAGGAGTCGCAATTAAACTCAAATAAAAGGTTATTTAGATGCAGGTTTAAACAATGATAAACAAGGTCAAAAATGTAGTGTCGCCAACCTGATTTCAACAACTTCACTACATTAGCCTTTCATTCTCTACTATTTATAAAATAATTAAGTTGGCAATTCTCATTTTTCTCCCTACTTTTACTATTTCTCCTTACTTTTTGAGTTCAGGGAAGAAAAAAACATACTTTAGTCCCTCTAAAAACTAATCCAAAAACATAACTTTTTCTTCCTACTGGAGATAAAATAATAATTATCTTAGGTTTGATAACATACATGGGAGATGGAATACTAATTATCTTAGGTTTGATAGCATACAAATGGGTAATTGTTTAGTAATTATCTAAGGTTTGATAACATACACATAGGTGATGGAATACTAATTATCTAAGGTTTGATAACATGCACATAGGTGATGGAATACTAATTATCTAAGGTTTGATAACATACACATGGGTAATTGTTTACTAATTATCTAAGGTTTGATAACATACACATAGGTGATGGAATACTAATTATCTAAGGTTTGATAACACACCTGGATGATGGAATACTAATTATCTTAGATTTAATAATACACACATAGGTAATTGAATAATAATTATCTTAGGTTTGATAACATACATGGATAATGGAATACTAATTATTTTAGGTTTGATAATATACACATGGGTAATTGAATACTAATTATCTTAGGTTTGATAACACATGCATGATGGAATACTAATTATTTTAGGTTTGATAACATACACATGGGTGATGGATGAAAAATCGGATGAAAGTTCAGCAATGGGTTCTCCTACTGCTCAAAGGACACCTGTGTTCAGCAGTGCACCTAAGTTTGAAAAAGGACGGAGAACGATTGCTACTCAGTACGACGTATGAATAATACTCTAAACACCATTTTAATTATTACTTTTATTTATTTATATTTGTTGTCAATTGAATTTAATACAGTTAATTGGTGATATATATTAAAATGTAATCGAATTTCAGGATGTCGTGATTTTAGTTTTGTTTTATTTGTTAAGGCCAAACATAATAGTGATTCTTATATGAGAATTGAAACTATTATAATTATACAATTTGTGTGAGTGAGAGAGACCAAGGGATGTGCCAAGGAACTGTTCCAACATCAGACTTACGTCATCAAGATGTTGGCTCGGCATTACGCCATGTCTTGCATCGTTTCGTCGCGTCCGACTCATTAGGGACCGGACGATGCCCACCCAACTCTGGACCTATACCAGATACACAAATTGTGTAGCTAATTGCAGTGTGCAAACACAGTATTTTTATTGCTAACGTGTTTTGTCAGCCAGGCAAATATGGCGGTGTGAGAGCACGCTCGTCTCTGAGAGGTCCTATATGTGATCTTCTTGGTCTGGTATAGGTCCAGAGTTGGGTGGGCATCGTCGGGCCCCTGATGAGTCGGACGCGACGAAGCGACGCAGGACCAGTGTTTCCACTTGCCTTAATCAATTTTCCCCTCACCTTTAACCAGATTTCCCCTTTTTCCCCTAACAATTTTTTATATCCCTCCCCCCCTTGTCTTTAAAATGTTTTTATACCACTTTACCAGAAGCTTTTTTACAAATTGCAAGCATTGTTTGATAGAGAACATTATGTAAGCAATATTAGTCTATAATAATAATACACATTAGTATTATCTTTATAAAGTACAACAGAGAAGGTGATGCCCAAAGGCTATAATTTTATTAGTACTAGAAAGGGCAGATGATTTAGAGGACACCAATAATTTATTTATATATTTAACTAATTTTACATTTAACAAATATTTAAAATATACAGGGTGATGGTCCTATATGTGAAATCTACCATTTTTATACTTTTGCCCCCATATAGGGAGCAAAATATTTGAGTTATAAAACATTTTTTTAGTAAAATAATATTATTTTTTGCCATAGTTTAAAATCTTTTATCAAACCACCCTGTATAAGAAAAATAATGTAATCATAATAATCAGACATCAGAGTAAATAACAACCAGATAACAAAAACAAAAAAAAAATCAGTTTATTTGAATTCTAATCTCGGTCTGGGTCTGTGTACAAATTCCCAGGTTAATTCACTTACCCTAAACCTAACAAGTAAATAACAGCGGGTCATGTGTAACTTTTTTATAACTATTACACATTATATGTCAAACTGATAAAATAAAATAAAAATTTTACAATTTTTATTTTGCTTCCGAGCTTACCGAAGGTAACGGAAGCTATGTGATCGTTCTGAAGAACGAAAATATTTTATATCTCCGATTTCAAAAATTCCAAGACAGAAATCCGTTTCAGACATCAGGGAACATTTTTGGTCCCGTGTCTGTCTGTCGGTCTGTCTGTCGGTCTGTCGTTCAATTTTTGCGAACCACCATATCTTAAAAACTACACGTCCAATTTCAATGAAATTTGGGTGGTAGATTAGCCCATTGTTGGTCCCATATAAGTTTCAACCTTCTACTCTTATTTGTTTGTCATCCACATGCTCACAAACATACATTTATTTACTGCCATATCTTTAAAGGTAACCATCTGATTTGTATAAAATTTTTATGGTTTGTCGAAAGTAGCCTGCAGATAACACCTGCCTAATTTCAACTTTCTGCGCGATTTAAATCGTGCTAAATTGATATGTCTTATACTATAAAGCCGCCTGGCTAACTGACTCACTGACTGACATTAATGTTTACCCACTTCCAGAAGAGCTAGAGACTTGCGGTTTGCGCCATTCGACGCGCAACGTCCATGTTGTGAACAAAAATAACTATACAAAGTTCACTTTTCACCCTTCTTCCCCCCTTAAAAAAATAATAATGGGCGACTTGATTTTTAAGCTGGTTTGGGTGCTTATTGCGGCTAAACGGTAAGTCGTATTAGAAAATGGATAGCAGAAGTGGTGACTGATTTTAAAAGATCTAAAACTTTAGTCCTATGAGTTTTTGTCGTATCATCATCGGTTGTACCTTAGATTGTGATAATTTTGTAATTTTTTTGTTTTATTTTTTTCCATATTTGTCTTTAAATGGCCATAGTTTCTATAATAGTCGGCCGATTTTATTTCTGATTGCGGCGATTGAATCTCACACTAATGCTCTTTAAATTGAGTATATTTTATTTCATTAGTTCATCCTACTTGGTGAGAACATGAGAGTAAACTTTTCCCCGTGTGCCGTGTCACGTGGCCACTTTTTTTGGTTTTTAATACTGTGTCGTATATCATTTTAAAGGCCTTGATATGTACATTAAAGCTATTTTATTTGTTAATTTTTTAAAAATTTTGTACATGTACTTTAGTACCGATTTATAATTTTGTTGTAGGTTAAAGGGTTTAAATACTTTTTTGATAATAGGTTTTTTATTTATATGTATTTATTAGTTAAATGAATGCCCTTTTGTATTGTTTGTTTTTTAAAAATATAATTTTGGTACCTCAGAGTACAGGGGTACAAATGTTAAAGTTAATCTTTTATAATATGATGTATATCGTTGAAAAGCTCTTGCATAGTAGATTAATTTTTTTTATATTCTATTTTGTGTTAATTTTAGTTTTGACGCGGGTAAAACAAAAAAAACTGTTTATACAGCGGTTTCTACGATTTGGTTGCAGTTTTATAGGTGTTTATTAAATTAATTATATGTGCGCTAACTTTTGGTGCTTGTTGGAGGCTTTGTTTCTGCAACAAATGTTTAAACTTCTTCAACTTTATTAAATATTTACTGGAGCAGTGCAGCGCCGTTCCAACTTTTTGATTATTTTTATCGAGGTATTTTTCTTAATTCGGTCTTTCCTTTGCGAGGAAGCTATGTGCCACATTAATTGGCAGAGTATTTTTATTTATGAAATAAATAAAAGGTTGTTTCCAATAGATGTCTATTTTCCCCTCAAAAGGGGAATTTCCCCTCAATGTGGAAACACTGTGCAGGACATGGCGTAATGCCGAGCCAAAATCTTGATGACGTAACTCTGATGTTGGAACAGTTCCTATGTTCCATTTTTTGGGTGGCACAACCCTTGATGTCTCTCACTCACACTCATTACAAATTGTGTAGCTAATTGTAGTGTGCAAACACAGTGTTTTTATTGCGGTACTCTTATAGAAAAGGGACCCCATTTTGTTTTTTATACAGAAGAGTTTATATCCCTAAGTCTAACTACCTATTAAGACAAAGGGATAATCAGACCAATATGCATTGGGACAAAGGAATATCACACTATTATTATATAAAAGAAAGTGTGTATTCGGTAGTCCCCCCCCCCCTTCTTCAATAATTTTTTTTATGATCGATTCTTACGATTGATACGAAATATAAACATTACATCTCTGTTTAGATGCGTAAAAAGTGATTCTTTTCGTATTTGTATTCATTGCGCATGCTCGTTCATATTTCTTCTTTTTTTCCGCACTAGTGCGGAAAAAAGAGGAATTCTTCACCTTAACGCACGGTTAGCGAGTTTTTTTTCCATTTAACAAAACTAATTTTCTGTTTGTTCAATTAAATTAACTGCTTATATCGAGTTTTTAGTAAAAAAAACAATGAGTGATTTAAGTGATTATGACGAAAATTAGGAGAATAATACGCCTCCCGAAATAATTAATTCGGCACAAAATACAACAAATAAATTAATGTCATCCTTATCAAAAGAGAAATGCGTACTTACATACAGGAAGTTTATTATTTTTATTTTTTTCTGTATTTATTATTAAAATCCACAGTCGTAGATAAAGTTCGGTATGCAACTCGTGCGAAAACTAACATTTTGCTTTGCTCGTGTGGTTTTACTACCCTCACTGTCGCTCGGGTGCAAACTCCACACTCGCATGCAAGCTACTTTCCGCACTAGAAGCGTAATGTACTATTTTTAGGTAGTGGCAGGGTAAGGTAAAAATTTAAACATCAAAATTAAACATCAAAATATTGACATAAAATATTTTTATTAAGAGGCTCATAAAAAATTGACACTGGTCATGATTTTTTTTCATACATTTCTATAATATATAATATACATATATATCATTTTTTATTTTTTTTAAAAATTGTGCCCTAAATTTTTGGAAAATACAAATAAAATAAATTAACTAGTAATAGATTTATATGTTTTAAATTAATGCGTTTTATTCTTTAAAAAAAAAAAATATCAATTTAGAATAAATTGAATCAGTTAGTTCAATATAAATTAAATCAATTTTATTTAAATTAAATAAATTTGTTTTAATTAAATTAAATTTTAAAAATGTAGATAAATAATAAAAAAAAAATACCCAAATTAAATATTTATATTTAATTTAAATTTAATGTAAATTAAATCAATATTTTTATATAATTTAAATCAATAAATGATATGTCAATTAAAACAATACATTTAATTTAAATTGTATAAATTTAAATCTATAAACAAATAAATGTTAAATAAATTAAATAAATAAGATCTATACATCAATTTGTATATTAAATTGAACCAATAAATTTTACATATGACCCTAGATAGATTATTGTATATCTATATAATATGTTTTAATTAATCATATTTTTATCTTCTTCTAAATTCAATATATTAAAATCGTATAATGTAATCTATATAATTATTATAATATTTATTATGTATTTTATTTTTTATATTCTAATAATACTTAACACTCAATACATTGTACACATTGCTTAAAATTTAGAGTAAAATATTACATTTTTTTTCTTATTTTTACCTTTAGGATTGTTTAAATTTTTTATACAAAGGAAATAAATCCATACTATATTTAATATTTATATATATATATATATATATATATATATATATATATATATATATATATATATATATATATATATATTTTAATGTAGGATTGTTTAACTTATTTTTTTTATACAAAGGAAATAAATCCATAATTCAGGGTGTTTGGAAAAAAACTCTTTAGTTTTATTAAATAATAGAATCTGCAATAAGTTACACAAAATCTGTAATAAGTGACTCTAGAATCTGTAATAAGTGACACTAGAATCTGTAATAAGTGACTTACTACAATCTGTAATAAGTGACACTAAAATCTGTAATAAGTGACACTAGAATCTGTAATAAGTGACTCACTACAATCTGTAATAAGTGACTTACTACAATCTGTAATAAGTGACTTACTGCAGTGTGTAATAAGTGACACTAGAATCTGTAATAATGACATTATTACAAATTATATTATTTTATAAGACTAGTGGATCTTTTTCAATAACCCTATTTATAAATACATGGTGTTCTATAACTTATTCGCTATAGAGCAACTGGTGATACAAGAGATCAAAATAAAACGACGAAGTCAGTATATGTATTGGAAAATATTAGTTATTAAAAAGATACAGGTTTAGAAAGTGAAATTTAATTTTTACAATAATATTAATACACTTGAAGATATCAAATTCTAAATTGAAGTAGATAGATGACTTTCAAAGGTGAGAAATCTGAATTCGATACTAGCTTAAATCCTAGTATCTAGAGGGCGCTTGCTGAGTATTCCGCGGTGAATAAAATTCAAGATATATTTTTTGTTACCCTGTAAAGTTGGAAATGTTAGAGGGGTTTGAATTCAAACTAAGTGAAGTCATTATTTCCACAAAAAAGACTTGGTCAATATCGATATCTTTAGACGTTTTCAAGAATTTGTCTTTGAAATTAAATCAAAAAATGTTTTTTAAAATAAATCAACTGCCAGCTAAGCCGGGAGTGAATCCGAAAAAAACGACCAAAATCACCGTCACAAAATCACCGTCACGCTAAAAGCGTCACGAAATCTACGGATGACGATAACTCGTGTAAAGGTTCACCGACTTAGTTGAGATTTGGTACACATGTTCATTTTACCAATACCCAGGACAGGTTCGTTGGACAACGTTATCCGCCCAAGCGTTCACGCACAACGCTCGCGTAAACGTAAGCTTCAAATTTAAAATTGGAATTTTAGGACGGGAAAAAATTTTAACTTTATCTATTTAATGAGGCAAACAACCTTTTTAAATAATTTTTTTTAGTAAAACAAACACAGACACTGCTATGAAGAGATAAGGATAGCTAAATTTATTAAAGCGGACCTAAACGTTTAAAATAAGGTAAACAACGTTTTTACCCGATATCTTACGTTCTAACGTAACTATTTTAATAAAACTTCATACCCATCGTCTAAAGTACAATTGAAACAGGCATGCAAAATTTCCACCTTGATACAAGCAAAAGTTTTTTAGTGTTGGAGATTGATATTTTATATTAAAATATTTTAATTGGAGTAATTCGCCGACGGAGTCTGATGGGACAGTTCTTTTCTTCTCTACAACCATCTGCTTTAACTATAAACTAATCAAAATTAACTTTCTCCTCAATTTACAATACATAATTTATTGTAAGACGCTCTTTTCAATGATAATAAAAAGTGTTTCTTTTAATTTTGCCTTAACTCCGCTAGTACAAATAATTACTTTTAATTTTATCTCTTATTCTAACTCCGCCATATATAAGTAGTTAGCAGTATCATATACTTAGCACTGTAATTATATAATTTATATTTAATATAAAGCGTAAGGAACTTCGTTCCTACCGGGTGTCCCACGACGCCACACGTATTTTTTTTTTTTTTTTTTTTTTTTTTGAACGGTGGACACTTTCAACACCTGTTAAAGTAAATTTTTCAAACATTTCGGTACACTTCCAACACCCTGTATCTTTGTAATAACTAACATTTACCAACATAATAATATATTGAATTAATCTTTTAATATTGATCTATATAAGTTGAAAGTTATAAGACACCCTGTATATGTATATTATATTTTTTAAATTTTATTGAATACACGCAATATTACTAAGATTAAAAGATTTATAATAATATATTTTTTTGAAATTAGCTTTTTTTATATAAGAAATATTTTTTTTTTTTAAACTATACAGTGGTCAGTTAAATGGGAGTGTTAGTTATTTTTATTTATTTATTTTTTTTATATTAAATCCGATAATACATTTAAATACAATATTATTTTATTTTTATTTATTTATTTAAATTTGTACACAAAAATATTTTTAGTGACGTATTTTATTTTTCATTTTTTTTTTAAAAATAGTTTAGTTAAGGAATGTAAAATAATAATTATTCGGCTTATATGTTTTTCATTTATTTTTTTATTCTTTACAGATTTTATTTGTCAGTTTTAGCACAAAGAAATATCAATATTATATGTTGAAGGTTCTATTAATCAACAATTAATTATATTAATTAATAACAATTAACAAGATCATAGATACAAATTAATATTCTCTTGCTTGTAGCTAAATTGCTTTTTTGCGTGTTTGTAATTTCCATTGTTTATAATAATTACCATTTAATTAATTATAAACAAGTAAACAAAATCAATTGATTTTAAAATAACACATTCTTTCAACTGAACTTTCATTAACATTTTTAATTTCAGTCTTAAAATGACTTGTGCGCATGCGTGGATTTTGAGTGTGATTAAAATAAGGGAGATAACTGTCTTACATAATACCAAATTTCAGTTACTTTCTTATGAACAAAATATTTATAATTAAAAAATAATATTAGTATAAAATGTATATATTATTATAAACTTGCAATGTGTTGAATATGTATATACATATATATATATATATATTTTGTTTTACACAATTAATGTTAAAATAATATTTTTCATAATTTACTGTGATTAGTTTAACTTTGTTGTACAGAATTTTAATTTTTTTTTTTTTTATTACATATAAAGCCGAATTTATTTGTTAAAAGTGGGGTTTTGTTTGGTACAGGTTTTTACAATAATGTCTATATATACTACCAGGTATATAAAATAAACTCAGTCAAAGAGCTACGCCCATAATTTTTTTTTTTTTTTTTTTTTTTTTTTTTTTTACAGAGATCGTTTATTTTATTATTTTAAGTTTTATTTATTTTTAATTTTTTTTTTATTGATTTGTTATTAATATAATTACATAAAAGCATGCAAAAAGTACAAAAAAGTTTCTTTTTTGAAATTACTAAACATGTTTAGCTAAATATGGAGCTGAATTTATGAGATTAACATTTATATAAAATTATTTCTAAAAAAAAATAACCTCGCTTAATTTAAAAATACTTAAAATTTAATTTTTTGCCATTTTCAAATTCTAAATTGAAGCTAATTTTGAGAATTCATTAATTCCTTTTTCTATAACTACAAAATAGATCACGCAGCTCCATTTTGTGGTTTATTAAATTTAAAAATTTTTTTTTTAAGTCTAATTTTTAAAACAATCCACATTTTAAAAAAAGAATAGTAAGGTACGTTTTATAATTACTAAAAATTCGAATTTTCTTTACATTTATTTTCACTTAAAGATTTTTTTTTTAATTAGTATATGATTAGTTTTCTTTCTTTCAAAATTCTTTTTTTTTTTACTTAATATGAGTTTTTTAGAAAGGAAGAATGTGGAAATTTAAAAATGGAAATGAAAGAGGGGAAAGATAAGAGATTAGAATCATTAAGATTAAAGGATGTTATACTATTGAAAAAGTTGAGATTAAATTTTATATAAACTTATAAATTGAGAAAAATCATTCTCCTTACGTGAAATTTATATCTTAATTTGTAGATACCTATCTCAGTAGAAGACAGAAATATCGTGTATATATATACACAATTTGTGTGAGTGAGAGACACCAAGGGATGTGCCACGCAAAAAAATGGCACATAGGAACTGTTCCAACATTAGACTTACGTCATCAAGATGTTGGCTCGGCATTACGCTATGTTCTGTATTGTTTCGTCGCGTCCGACTCATCAGGGGCCCGACGATGCCCACCCAACTATGGACCTATACCAGACCAAGAAGATCAGATATAGGACTTATCAGAGACGAGCGTGCTCTCACACCACCATATTTGCTTGGCTGGCAAAACACATTGCGTGGCACATCCCTTGGTGTCCTCTCACTCACACAAATTGTGTAGCTAACTGCAGTGTGCAAACAGTATTTTGATTGCTAATGTGTTTTCCCAGCCAGGCAAATATGGCGGTGTGAGAGCACGCTCGTCTCTGATCTTAAGTCCTATATCTGATCTTCTTGGTCTGGTATAGGTGCAGAGTTGGGTGGGCATCGTCGGGCCCCTGATGAGTAAGACGCGACGAAACGATGCAGGACATAGCGTAATGCCGAGCCAACATCTTGATGACGTAAGTCTAATGTTGGAACAGTTCCTATGTACCATTTTTTTGCTTGGCACATCCCTTGGTGTCTTTCACACACACAAATTGCGTAGCTAATTGCAGTGTGCAAACACAGTATTTTTGTCAGTATATATAGGTATATATTGCTAATATTATATATATATATTTTTCAAAAACAGTTTTAACGGTTATCGCGCCGATATTTTACCCTTGTTAGCATTATGATGATTTCTATATTACTAGTTTAAACTTTCCATGCAATTAAGAATTCTCAAAAACATTTTAAACATGTATGTTATCAATTAGGTGACAATTTGAGACTTTAATAATAAAGGAAACTTTAAATGTCTGTTCAAAAGTCATGTAGAAATCCAAAGAGATAATGATAAAAGCTTCTCTTATGAGCTAGAACTGATGAGACTTTTTTTAAAATATACAAATTGGACTGTTTAAATCTTGGAGCACTGCTCAAGGTTATTTTAAGAGTCCTTGCTTTTAATTTCAAATGAATCTGGGTGAAAGAAGATAGACATTTTTACTTCTTTGAGAATCTTTTATCAAAAGACTTTGTTTTAGTTGTACTTGAAACACATGTAACGCAAACCCTTTACAGCTTCTCTCATTAGCATCTCGTGAAAAGCTTTGTGAAATTGGAACAACATTTTATACTTTACGTTACGAATCATATCCAATTAGATTCAGGCTTATGGATTGTTAGATTGTTATTTTCAATATAACTCTCCTTAAGTATAGTCCTCACGTAGCATTTGGACTAAACAAGACACAGGATCTACTACTTTACAACACAATCCATGGGGTGGAAGCCTATTGTTTGTGTTACAAGGAGAAACTATGTTTTATATTTTTATCTACGATTGATACGAAATATAAACATTATATCTTTGTTTAGATGCGTAGAAAGTGATTATTTACGTACTTGTATTCATTGCGCATGCGCGTCTCATAGTTCTGAAGAATTCCTTTTCTTTACCACGCTAGCGCGGTAAAGAAGAGGAATTCATCTGCTTTATGCACGATTAGCGGGTTTGTTTACATTTAACAAAACTAATTTGCTGTTCTTTTATTAAAGTAACTGTTTATATCGAGTTTTTAGTGAAAAACAATGAATCAATCAAGTGGCATTGACGAACATGTAGAGAATAATACTCCTCCAGAAATAATCAATTCGGCAAAAAATACAATTCAAGAATTAATGCCATCTTTATCAAGAGAAGAGATACGAACTTACATTCAGCAAGTTTATTTTTTTCTGTATTGCTTCCGAGCTTACCGAAGGTAACGGAAGCATTGTGTTCACTTTCGAGAACAAAAAAGTTTTATGCCTCCGATTTTAAAAATTCCAAGACAGAAATCCGTTTCAGACATCAGGGAACATTTTTGGTTCCGTGTCTGTCTGTCTGTCTGTCTGTCTGTCTGTCTGTCTGTCTGTCTGTCTGTCTGTGTGTCCGCGAATCGTGAAACGTGCGACGATAACTTGAGTAAATGTTGCCCGATTTTGATGAAATTTGGTAGACATGTTTATTTTACCAATGCTCAGGTCGAGTTCGTTGGACAACGTTATCCGTTCAAGCGTTCACGCGCAGCGCTCGCGTAAACGTGAACTTCAAATTTAAAATTGGGAATTTTCGGTCGGGAAAAAAATCAAACCTTATCTATTCAATGAGACGAACATTTTTTTCAAATACAATTTTTTAGTGAAACCTACAGCGACACCCCTATAAAGTGTTAAAGATCGCTAAAAAATGTTAATTGTTCTTACACAATAAACAATATAACAATAAAGTACATGATAGAATGCGAGGAAGCTATGTGCCACACTAATTGGCAGTGTTTTTTTTCTGTATTTATTATTTAAATCTAACAAACGTAGATAAATTACGGTCCGCAACTCGAGCGAAAACGGAATTTTGCATTGCTCGTATGGTTTTACTACCCTCGCTATCGCTCGGGTGCAAACTCCACACTCGCATGCAAAATGCTACTTTCCGCACTCTACGCGTAATGTACTATTAAACTATTGTTTTTTAAATATTCATTATTGGTTTTTTTCTCAGTTAAAACGTTTGTGGAGGGTGTAGGAGTTCATGTTTAATATAGATTTTGGGTACTCCTTTCGGTACTAAAGACGTCAATAAACGCGAAAATATTGTGCTTATACTAGCCTGTAGATGTCTAAAGACTCAAAATAAAACTACCCTGTCAAGTCTACTGTCGTCTAAAGACGCGTGGGATTATCTTTATGTACTCATATAAATGCACCACTGATCGCTGGTAATGAAGCGTAGTGCTATTTAGCGAAGCTATAGGCATGTAATAGTACATTACGCGTCGAGTGCGGAAAGTAGCATTTTGCATGCGAGTGTGGAGTTTGCACCCGAGCGATAGCGAGGGTGGTAAAACCACACGAGCAATGCAAAATGCCGTTTTCGCACGAGTTGCGTACCGTACTTTATCTACGATTGTTAGATTTAAATAATAAATACAGAAACAAATAAACTTGCTGTATGTAAGTTCGTATCTCTCTCTTGATAAAGATGGCATTATTTCATTAGTTGTATTTTTTGCCGAATTAATTATTTCTGGAGGATTATTATTCTCCACATTTTCGTCAAAGTCACTTGATTCACTCATTGTTTTTCACTAAAAACTCGATATAAACAGTTACTTTAATAAAAGAACACCAAATTAGTTTTGTTAAATGCAAACAAACTCACTAATCGTGCGTAAAGCTGACGAATTCCTCTTCTTTACCGCACTAGTGCGGTAAAGAAGAGGAATTATTCAGAACTATGAGACGCGCATGCGCAATGAATACAAGTACGTAAATAATCACTTTCTACGCATCTAAACAAAGATATAATGTTTATATTTCGTATCAATCGTAGATAAAATAATAATTATTATGCTAAATATATTATGTCTTGAGAGCCTTTATTACTTAGCTGGGACATAATTAATCAAATTCCGGTATACGACCTAGTCTGGTAGACTCATTAAAATCTCGCATTTTTATACAACCTCCACTAAATGCATGAAATAGTTATCCCTTGAAGGTTTTGTTCTATGATGTATTTAACTAAGTACATTTAAACATCGGGTTTTAAGCGCTATTCTCTCTTATTTATTTCTGTGAGCGAATGGTTTTTACAAACCCTTTATCTGTTTCTACCCCATTTTTGATATTAGGGAGAAATTTAGAATATTTTAAAAAACTACTGAGATTGATGTATAGATTTGAAAGAAGCTAGTAAAAGACAGGCTACAGAGTACAAAATTTGAGTGAACTAACTGCTCAAATCCTAACCTGATCATTTGATCTTTTAAATACTAACAGGATCAGACTTTTCTTAGAAAAGGTGCATAGTTTAGTCAATAAAATAATGAATTTTCAAATTGTTTAAAGAAATAATTGTTTGAATCTTAATTATTCTAATCTCTAGTAGAGGAAAAAAGGATATTAATAGATTCAAGATTTGAGGATGAAAATTTTGAAAAGTTGGTCTTATGTGCTTCTACAGGACGTAACTCAAGTCAGATCCTTTATAAACAGGCATTGGATCTAACTGTGCAGTCTAACAGTATTATAATAGGCCGTTAAGCCACCCAGACACAGTCTAAATATATATTTACATTAAATTGGAGAACTAATTTTGAAAAAACAATTCAAATTTAAAAATAATTAATTTCAAACGTTAATTACTCTAGAGTTAAAAAAAATGTACATAACTATTCATTAATACAATAATTGTTTTACAAAATTAACAATTTTAATACCATTAAAGAATTTACATTTTTTTTTCGTGTTTAGGACAGTAATTATAGAATTAACTGCGGTTTCTTAAAGAGTTATTATCGTAATTACATTAGGATTACATTATCATAATTTTGAGTTAAAACTGTTTCAATGAGCTATTACAGCTTATAACTTTTTATTATTAGTGATTTTAACTCATAACTTGTTTAACTCTTTCTCATATGTGGAAAACATAACTGATTTCATTATTAATGCATTTATTACGATTGATTATAACTGTTTTTATGATTTAAGAACAGTCATAATTAAATTTTATTATGAGTTATTACAGTATTAAAGAGTATATTGAATAGAAATAACAATTATTATAAATTACCATTTATAGTTATACATCAATCTGTTTTTATAATTCATAACCGTATAAATTGAGTTATTGAACTTTGTAATTTGTTCAGATGTAATAGGTTTTCAGTTTTGGAATTTGGGAAATTTAATTGCTTACCAAAAATGATGGAACATTTTTTAAAAAGAGGCGTTTGCCACCATTCTTATTAAAACAAAAATTTAAATGGACCCCATTATATTATTATCATCAAAAGCCATATAAGTTGCTTTCGTGAATAAAATCTAGTATCCCAAAGTAGTAGAATGGAGTGATTTGTAATGAATGCGTGTTTTGGAAAGAAAGCTGAATAGGTTACTACCACATTGAATTTGTACATGAATATGTTTTAACATGACTTTTACAGTAAGAGATTATAAAGTGTTTAGATACTAGAGTATCACGTAAACAAGAGTACGAACTATGTAAGATACTTTCTTGATTGTGATTTTGTGAAATAGCATTCTAAGATAAACGGGGACCACCACAGTGGAAAGGTGTATTTTTTTTTGTAATTTTATTTCCGAGTTTACAAACCTATAATAATATAAATTAAATTTAGTGGTTACACCATGTTTCCTGATGACACATATATATTCTAATTTTAAGGCAGTCAGCAAACAAGTGCTAAAAACTAAAGTAATAATTCTTCAACTTTTTTATAAAACAAAGTTAAGTACTTATCTTGGAAATGGACACATCTCTCCTTGATGTGGTTATAAAGTTAAAGAATTATGATGTCAACAAGTCATAAAGTTTAAAGAAAGATTAGCTGCAATTATATCTTACTACAGATGTATAACTCACTAAGATATATCTGTGAAAACCCCTTATTAATTAATTAAGTTAAGAAAAGACAAATTGTGGTTAAATGTTTTTAATTACTTTTGCTTAACTGTGAACTTAACAGTACTTAGCAATTAATTTCTAAGCTCACACTTAACAAGTTTTAACTGTAAAATTACAAAAAAGGAGAATGACAAAAATGTAAGATTACGAGTATATGTCACTTAAGAAATGATAAATATCAAGTTTACTTTATTTATTTTTAATTGTCAACTTTGAAATATCGAAGGAAGGCTGTAAAATCTTTTAAATTTTGGTAAAAACTGTAGAATACAGTAACCAAACCCAAAATTTATTATTAGGCTTAAGGATATTATTATTAATTCTATTCAATTTCTTTTAGACTAAGGGACTAATTATCACTCCTATACACTGGAGAGACAATATTACTTTTAGAGTAAGGGATATTATCACTGCTATACACTGAGAGATATTATTTTTTTGAACAAAGAAACTTCATTTGAGGTGACGCGTTATCAGAAGGGGTGCCGTATTCTATAATCAGCCCAGATTTTTCTACATTATTTGAATTAAACGAATTTATTTGTCTTTTCTATACGAGTTATCTACAGAGTATATTTAACTCATAAAGGCGTAAACACAGAGCGCATTTGAAGATGAATTATATGTAAGAGGTAACAAGTTAAAGAGGATGATAAAATGACATCAGTTCTTATTCGTGTAGAGAACGGTAAAGTACAAGCAAGATCTAACGTTACACGTACAAAGGGAAAGAATCTTTTCATGGGTCTCGTTTCTTAATTTTAACTTTATAAGGGGTCAAATGCTGAATAAATATATTCTGATTGTGAATAATGTAATACAATATTATAACAGGAGAATACTTTTGTCGTTCTTTATAATTATAACGTAACTTTAGATGTTTTACATATTTATAACTTATAATATTATTTATTGTAACTACAGAACGTTGTAACTTTATGATCAGCAGTGTAAAACACCTGTTACCTATCTGTTACTCAAACCATCGCCAGATATGTCGAAGTTTTAGACTTTGGTTTAAGATGAATAGTGAATATGCTACATACAACAACAGTAATAATAATTTTTATTAATAGCAAATACTAATACTAATAATAATAATTTATACAAATAAAAAAAGAAGTACGCATTTATTAATGGTTTTGTAATAACAGATTATAAGCAAATTTCATAATATCATGTATCTTTAGTTGATCAAGGTAATATTTTATTAAGGATACTTAAAAATACTTAAGTATTAAACTTAAGAGTTTACATAAAGTTCAAGAATTGAAAGTTTTAATTAAAACTTGAGAAAGTACTTTAAGCTCACTTAAAATAACAAAATTGATTAGTAAAAGCTTAAGATGAATTAAAGCAGAAATTGTAGCTTCATGTAGCATTTTCCTGTTCTGCCAACAATAACATAGATTAAGATATCGATGGTACAACGTATTACCATAACATAGATACTTCGTTATTCATAATATAGATACTTCTTATCTAAATAAAGAGCTTGGTTTTCAGGTGAAATCCACGTCACGAAGGGGTTAAAGTGCAAAGTTTTACTTCCAATACTGGAAGCATCTTCAGGGGTGTGGAGCATCGTGATGTTTACTCGAAGCAAACACAGGATATACTCCGTTTGCTTCGAGTCAACATCACGATGCACCACATCCCTGAAGATGCTTCCAGTAGTGGAAGCGAAACGTCGTACTTCAACCCCTTCGTGACGCGGATTTCACCTGAAAACTTAGTTATTGATTAAGATTCAACCCGTGAAAGGCTACGCACTAACTTCTTACCTTCATAACATAGACACACTGTGATTCACTGAACCATTATTCTTTTTCTAACTATCGTAATTTTCTTTCTTGAAACTACTTTTAATTAATTTTTTTAAATTAAATTAAATTCAATTTATTTCCACATTGTACGTAGACAATAAAAAAAAATATATACAATGGTTACTCATAATGTGTGGACCCTTGGCAGTAGTTAGCCACTAGAGTGAGGGCCCAGCCTTTGGCAATTACTGTAATATTCTTTCGTTTTTCAATTTCCGTTTAATATATTTAGTTTTCTTTTGTATTTCCTTTCTTTTACCGTTATTATCATACGTTATTTATGTTTTGTTTTGATAAAAGTATCTAATTTACCTTTAGCCCTCCTTCAAATAAAACCCTGTAATTTACCTTTAATAATGTTTGTTATATTAGTGTAGCCACAATGATATTTGTGATGATAAATGATATTTATCACTCTGGTATGGGCCAAGTTACGTTTCCAATTTTTTTAAAACCATGTATTTCATGCCTCATATTTATATTTCAATTAAAAAAATTCTTACTGTAACAATTTTTTAAGCATCTGTTTTAAATACATGATTTGGTCTCAATCTATCTTAAGTATGTACTAATCTTAAACATCATAAACGGATCGAGATAGGTTATCAATTATCTTATGATAATTAGTTATTTCTACTCCAACTGAACTATAATTATCGTTAAGTGTTAAATGTATCATCTTCCAGCGTTTGTGTAAAACACATCAATCGTGACTTAGAAACAAATGCATAATAGACTGTTGAAAACTTGATCTACATGTCAGAAATTAAAATAACATGGATCAGTCTCGAAGAAGGCCATGAACTCATTCGAGAAGCTTGCTTCGTTGGAATGATTGAGAAAGTTAACTTAGAATAAGATGATAGATTTTGTCTTTATTCGACAAGGCAAAATAACTCAAATAGATTTGAAGAGATTTGTGCAAATGATGAAAGTCCTCTGACATTGGGAAGCCATGGCAAAAATTAAGCCTTTAGCCAAGAATCGTGTTAGATTAGAATCTCTGGTTGAAGTCTTATGTCCCATCTTGAGGCGGATAGTACCTCAATGTCTGACTCATTGATTGTGATTTGAAACAGCCAATGATTAAGTTAAATACAAGTGGCTTGAAAGTTAGGTGAGTGAAATGATAGATAGGACAGGTTGGGCGAGGGTTCTGAAGACTTAGGACTCTGTCAGACGATGCTCCCTGGGTGGCACGATCTATGAAACTCGACCCAATGCTCAATATTGGTAGTATAAATTATATGTTCACATGGGATGGTGCCGCCTAACAGGTGGCGTGGCCTGGTCGACTATCGGCGACTTAACCTTAGTGGTCCTAGGTCCTGGAACGTGCCACCCAGGACCTCGTCTGACAGAGGCCTTGGGTAAGCAGGCTGTGGATGTTGTCAGGCAACGGGCTTGACAAATTTCTGCCGACCATTGAGTCAATAAAGTTCTCAACGTGGTTCTTAGATGTTCGAGATAAATTGACGGTGGGCATTATCTACTCCTAAGACAGTTTAGGAGTCGGCCTACGTAGACAAGCGTCGGGGGTCAGACTAGAAGTGGTCTAAAAGTAAAACGAGGCGACCTAGAAGATAGAGGAAGCGAGGCGCGAAATGCTCGGTACTAGAACGCCAGGGTGTCAGGACAGGACGGGGTACTGGATGGAGACGGGCTTGGGGTAGGGGTAGTATTGGGATGGAAGACGACCGGGCTATGCGAGGACCACGAGGTCGGGAGGTTTGCCGGGGGCGGGAAGCGCCGAGCAGATGCGCGAAGCGAGCGTCGCCAAGCGGCGGGGCTAGGCTAGCGGCGGCCCTAGGTCTGGCTCGGGGCTCCAGCAGTTGTCGGACAGCCAACAACCCACGACAACGGTTACCAGTCCTATCAGAAGTGCCAGAACGATGTACAACTCAGCGTTACCTGCAACAAATGTACAATTCCCACGTTAGTTAAATAACAAATATATAAGTCCTTTATTTTATAAATACCAAATATAGAATTCCTGCTTTAAATAAAGTTCAAATATACAGAATATATCTGTATATAATGAAAAAATTATTAACATCTAACCACCTCAAACCACCTCTAACCACTTCTAACCCTCTCTAACCACCTCAAACAACCACTTCTAACCCTCTCTAACCAGCGTAATAATCTCAGCCGTTTCAAGTTAGTGATCATTTAGAAGTTGTTTAGCTTGAACTATTGAACTATTAATTTTAATGCCGTGAAACAAACGCCTTTAGATACATTTGTCTCTTTCAACCGCAATGAAACTACTCTGGAGTCTCCAGCTCAAACCACTACCAACATAATTAATTTGTCTGATTTTTGGAGAAAGGGAAAGAAATTACTCGCAAAACATGTGACATATGAAATCACTGCACCAAGCAATTATATAAGTCTTATATGATGTGAGTTGCATCGTACCGATTTTTTTTTTTACCGCTAGGCAACTCATTTAACCATTATTTTTACCCAAAATTTGACATATTTATTTATTTATTTTTATATTACATACATTTTTCTTATAGAGTTATAAATATATTTAAGGTATCTGTGAAATGAGAATGTATTCTGGTCTAACTTGTTATTCGTGGTTTTATACCGTCTAACATTTCAAATATATCGTGTCATATTTGGCTCTCGTAGTACTTTATCGCTTTGTTGATTTCTCCATCCAAGTGATATATGAACTGTACAAAATAATCATATATATATATATATATATATATATATATATATATATATATATATATATATATAAACAACAAATCTTAATCTTTTCTTTTAAATTTATATTTTTATCTGCATTTTTCTTCTCTTCTATAAGAATTTTCTTTCATTTTCCCAAATGATTGATGATCTTTGGAGAATAGAAAAATATATTATCGTGGGTTTGTTTGGAATAATCCTAACCTCGGATTTACACACCATAGAATAAATTGAAAAAAAAAAAACACGTTACAACTTCTTAGAAAAATACTTTCTTTTAGGTTATGACAACTTTGACTTTGTGCTTATTCTTATTTTTTTATTTCTTAGATACATTTGTCTTATCTCGCATTATCAATTGGCAAATAACAAAAACATTTTGAAGACAAGTTGACGTATTACTTTTGATAATATATTGTAGAGCTTTTGAAATTAATTTTTAAGATATCATCTGATATATTTTTTTATTTATGATGTAACTAGATTCATTTATAAATGACCACTATTGTTGTTTTCGTTATACCTTATCATATTCGTAATATATATAGGGTAATCCAAAAGTTTGGAAACGGCTTAATATTTCCGGTTATAATTGAGATATTAAGTTCCCGTTTGCGGGTATCTTAATTATTTGTAAAGAACTACTTTTTTGGTGGGTAATAATTTTTTCCGCCATATTGGATTTAACTTTGACATTTTAAATTTGAACACCCATAAAGTGATACATTTTTGGAAAGCCTTTAAAAAAATAAAACATTTGCTACAAACCCGAGCTTTCTATCTACTCCCGTTCAAAAATGGCGGACACTCAAAGTGTAAAAAAATACTCATTTTTTGTTATTTTAAATAGTTTAGTTAGATATAAATAATGGGTCCAAGACAACTCAGACTAACATTCTCATACAATCTCGGTCCCAGATCCCATAAAATATGAATATAAAATTAAATATTTATTGCATTAAGCTCGCTTCGATGATAAACCTACGTGATGCTTAGGTAATTTGTATTATTTAAAATGTGTACAACAGGTGGTTGTTTACTTTTTGTTTTTGATTTTCAACGAAATGAGATTCATTTTCATCAATATCTCGGAAACTATGACTTGATAACGAACTAGGTTTTCTGGGATCTGGGACCGAGATTGAATGAGAATGTTAGTCTAAGTTGTCTTGGACCGATTTTTTTATATCTTACTAAACTATTGAAAATAACAAAGAAAGAGTAATTCTTTACACTTTGCGTGTCCGCCATTTTGGAACGGGAGTAGATAGAAAGCTCGGGTTTGTGTAGGTGGAGCATTGTACTTTAGACGATGTGTATGAAGTTTTATTAAAATCGTGACGTTAAAACGTAAGGTATCGGTATAAATTTTGTTTTCTCTACTAAAAAAGAAATATATATATATATATATATATATATATATATATATATATATATATATATATATATATATATATATATATATATATATATATATATATATATATATATATATATATATATATATATATAATATATTTAAAAAAGTTGTTTGCCTCATTGAATAGATGAAGTTAGAATTTTTCCTCCTTCCGAAAATTCCAATTTTACATTTGAAGTTTACGTTTACGCGAGCGTTGCGCTCGAACGCTTGGGCGGATAACGTTGTCCAAAGATCTCGTCCTGGGAATTGCTAAAATGAACATGTTTACCAAATTTCAACTAAATCGGTCGTATTTTACAGAAGTTATCGTCATCGGTCGACGACCGTCACGTTTTTATTCTGATTTACTCCCTGGCTCCAGACGGTGCCATAAGGAACTTCATTCCAAAAAGATTTGTACTTCTTATACATTGTATTAATCTTTTTAACAACAAGGTTCTGGTTTATGCTGAATAATAAAATAGAATTGTTTCAAGTAAGAAATAAAAATCGTCTCAATTTCCACTTTTCTATTTATAATGGAAATCATTTAGGAAAAATCACGAATGGAAGTTTGAATTTGATCTTTTACCATTCTGCTAAGAAATTTCCTTGTTGTTCTTTTAAATCGGATAGGAACTAAATAATAGCGACCGGTTGGGGTTTTTCTCAAGATTTCCCTGAGGAAAACAACAACTGTAACGTATTGGATAGGAAAACAGAACGGATTCTCGTATTTCTTTATTTCTCTGCTTCGATATAATCTGGGAAACCTCAGAATTAACTCTTCTTCATTGATAGACTTGAACGTTCCTCGTACACGTCTAGACTCTAGAGCTTCACTTCCTTCCTTCTTGTTCCTAGTTTGAGATTATACATTTATTTTCTAAAGGCAATTTAAATAACAACAACAAAACATAAATCAAGTCGAATCTAATTTTTAACAGACAAATAAATAATATAGATGAACATTCAGAAACTTTTTAGGAAGCAATCAATTTTTTACTACGTTTTTATTAGCTTGCTTTCTTGTTTGTTTGTTTATTTGTCCAGTACAAATATTGCAAACGATTTTTAAATAACTTCCCGAGTAGACATTTGAAAACTTTTAGAATAGCTCAGAACACGATGACAATGCAATATTTTAATACTTTTAGCCATCTATCAGCAGAATTTAATTCGTTTTCACCAAATTTTGCTTATGGAAAGTTAGTTCCCATATTTACAATCTTCATGTTGACGGGTTTCAAATTTGTGATTTTTAGGGTTTCGTTGGTAAATCCAAAAAAAAGAAACCCTTATAGTTTCGTTCCTGTGTCCGTCTGTCACTCTGTACGGTTCCAATAACTTTTGAACCAAAAGAGATAAAAACGTGAAACTTTCCAATATAAAAGATCGTTTTGACGCGCACACAGGAAAAATATAGCGAACTCAATATTTAATAAGTGATTAACATTAAATGACAGCGAAAAAGGAAAAGTAAACAAAGAAATAAATTATTTGACGTGTGACAACCAGGTTGTTTACACTTGTGTCCTAGGTATCGGTTTATTTTTTCTGCATCTGTACTTCTTTACTTGTACACATTTTTCTTTTTCTTCTCTTACTGTCTCTACACGGGGGCATATCAATGGCACGGTTTAGATTCGGTGTTGGCGAGATCCGTTGTACAAAGATTTGTCTTTTTATAGGTTTAAGATCAGCTCTCTAGATCGTTGTCATTTATGTAAAGTAAATAAATTCGGAACTTTTTTTTTCACTAACATTATATATTATATAACAATAACAATTATATTATCAACATTACATACGATTCAACAGAAAATTTAAAAACGTAATATATAAAAGTTCTTTTTATCTTGTAATTATTTCCCCCCCCCCCCCTTTTTTTTACAAACTTTTATTTAACTTGCAATGTTTGTATGTTCGGGTGAAATCTTGCAACTGAATTTTAAAGCAGTTACCCTCATCCGATAGAATTAAAATTTTGCATACATGTTAAGTTTGGAGGACAATGCGATCAGCTAAGTGATATCATTCTAAGTAAAATATAATATAATATAATAACTCTTTTTGGCACTTCTTTAGATTGTTACTCCCCTCATAAATAAACAGAGGGGAGTAACAATCTAAAGAAGGTGTACGGAATGTTCTTCTTTAGACTGTTACTCCCCTTATAAAAACAGAAGTGGGATATTCCTTTGTCCCAAAGTACATTAGACTAAACATCCTTTTGACTTAAGAGTTATTTTTTAGTCAGTCATTTATATTCTAAAAATACACAGGGGAGTGACAATTTAAAGAAGTACCCTATTTTTTACAATTAATTTATTTATTTTCCTTCCATTTAAAATTTTAAGCAGAATGTTCTATACTATTAGTGTTTTCTTTCTTCTGTTGTAGAACGTTTCCCCTTAAAACGATCTTGATCTAGATTTGAACGATCTCCCGAAAATTGGTGTAGGGGAGAGGGGGATAATCCTGCAATGGAGAATTTAATATAGAATTTAAAATTTGGGATACATGAAGTACCGTAAAATCTCGCGTAATAAACGCACAATTTTTACCTTTTTTTACTTTCTCATATAAAAGAAAGTATTGTGATGGCACGAAAATTTGATTTAGAGATTTTTATGGAAAAATCGCTAACTTGAAATGTCGGTCGTCTTTGGAAACGCCTAGAGCCTAAACTACTGGGCTGATTTTGACGAAATTCGGCATACGCATGTTCAGAAAAATCAAACCCCGAGGCAAGATCGAGAAGTGAATTTTAGCTCCAAATTTGGAGGCTCTACCACCAAAAAACTAAAAAAAACGTGAAAAAAATGATTTCTCGAAAACAGTTACTACGATTTTTATTTTAAAAAAATTCTAAAATGTAGTCCGTTTGAATACAACTCCAACGATTATAAGCCGTTTTCCCGGAAAAAATCTAGTTCCTGAGAAAAAAGCTTTAAACGTGGACGGAGAGAAGCCGGGATCCATTCTCCAACGCTGAGAAGTTTTTTTTTTTATGATAAATTTTGATAATATGTTGAATAATGAATAATAATTTAATGTAGATACGAAAACACGAAAACTAATTAACGGAAAACACTGGCATAAGTAATTATGAACTCGTGTATGAGACATTTTATAATTTCTTACTTTTTTCCTTCTTTTGATATTTGTCCTAATAATAAATAAATAAAATAACTAGTGGTTTACGACACTCGCTAACTTGAAATAAAATCTCCAATACTTTTTCAATTTTAATAAATTTCCAAAGAATATAATTTGGAAATGGGTCTTTGAACTCTTGAATTGCCCTTTCTCACTACGACCGATCTTATTTTCTGATCGCCACTGATGTTCACTTCTTCCACTCTTCCAATCTTCCAATCTTCTATTTACATCTTGGTAAATTGTCTTCAATTAACACAATATGTCGTAAATTGCGAGTTATTTTATTTATTTGTTTTAAAGATAAATATCAAAAATAAGAAAAAATTATAAAATAAAATATGAAGTGTAAAAAATAGACTAAATCAAACATCAAATAGTTTCTTAAAGAGGTACACAAATAAATCGGTATTTATTTCTTCCATAGAAACTTGATTACAATTTTTTGATAAGAGAAGTTTAGAAATCAATAGTAACTAGCTAGTCCCTCGGGCGCTTTGAAGGTTTATTAGGTTCTGATATTACCCAGGCGCTTATCTAAAGTACACACTCGTCTACAAACTGTGCTCTTATGTTACTCTCTTACCCATGTTTCATATATCCATTCCCAACAACTAGTATGTTACAGAAACTTTATATGGATATGTGCCAAGGAGTCTTGGGTAGCTCATTGCTACCGTCTGCACTTCACAAGCAAGAGCTTCGACTTCAATTCCAGACTCCGGCTCTAGTTATGTGGCGGGAAAGACATGAAAAAGAAGTAGTCCTGAGACTACACTTCCTAAGCAGTAAATATAATTAATAATTATAATACAAGTAACTAATAATGATAAAGTGGATTAATATTACTTATGATAAAAGTTTAGAAATAGATAATAATTTATTTATTTATTTTTTTATTTTTATTTTTAAATAAGTATAATATTAAAGGGAAAAGGATATTTTAAGATAAGAGATCTCTAGGCCACCTCCTCTTCAAACGTCTTAGTGGGTTGCTTGGGATGAACTGAGAGGACAGGAGTTGTACAAGAGGATTTGGATGGTGGGATATGGATTCATGGAATTTTCTACATCGGGATACGGTTAGATCTCGGACAAAGACAAAGGGCACATTAAAATCTTCATGGAGAGTTAGGTTAGAAACATGCAAAGGAGCATTGGTTATTTTTCAAAGGATTTGGAGATGACCGGAATTGGAAGGTTTGCTGCTGCCCACACTTCAATACCGTAGGTTCAAGCTGGTTTTAGAACTACATTATAAATACGAAGCTTGTAGTTAAGAAATTTTAAACCTACGATGTCAGTTGGTTTTGTTTTTGAGTGAAGTG
Organism: Gerris lacustris; assembly: GCA_951217055.1. Taxonomy (NCBI): domain Eukaryota; kingdom Metazoa; phylum Arthropoda; class Insecta; order Hemiptera; family Gerridae; genus Gerris; species Gerris lacustris. Next base: position 69,923,784 of record OX578280.1, on the reverse strand, counting down.
GCCACGCTAATCGTCGATCAAGGAAAAAGCCAAGGTATGGGACGGAGTCGAGCAGCGGAATGGGAACTTGATTAAGGGTGACTGAGGGACAGGAGTAATGGCGAAGAGCAAAAGTGACGTGCACACTTTTCTGTTACGTTTATCTTTATCCTCCATTTCCTTAACCAAGGTTCGAGAAGTAACAAATGACTTTGGGTATTATCAGATGCAAGGAGGTGGTTCTCTTGGACAGAAAGGATTGCCTTATCATCTGCAAAGGTGGCAAGGAATGTTGAAACCCATCATCGCATTGATAAAACTCAGTATGGTGATACAATTGAGAAAATTCTTACGGAAAGTGGCGTCTATCACGTGACGAATGCCTATTCACCGGTTTATATATCTTATAAAGCGATAAACTAACCCTGTCATCTGTTAAAAATGTTTTGTGTATATCCTTTGGCTGCTGCACCTTGGATAATATCTGTATAAAAAATAAATATTTGTCCTTACATCTGTTCCAAGCCATCCGCGATAAAATATTTAGATAATTTATTAGGGATTCTGCAACATAAAATAAAATCTGCAAATTAGTGTGGCACATAGCTTCTTCGCATCTTATTATTAGCCTAATGATGATATCAGTATAAAATTAAGTATAATCAGATTCATTTCAAAATATAAATGTTACTAATAAACCTAGGATGTAAATATTAAAAAAAATCGAGTACGGGGTACCTCGGAACTTTTCCTCACTTCAGAGGCCACTGAAGTGAGCCCTCTCCTGCTGCTTGGCAGCAGGAGGAAGCAGCATTGGACGTGGTCAGTACTTTGATGGGTGACCTTTCTGAACTAACTGATTTATTATCTGATTTATATATTTTAAGATTTAATTATTAGCTTACCTTCAATAAACTCGGAAGCAATATTGTTGTCGATAGGAAAGCATTTTATTAGAAAGATATATGCGAGATGAGAGGCTATGTGCGAAGTTTTAAATGAATACTTTCTGTAGCCTAATTTTCACATTTCAACCAAATTTCAATATCATCGTAGCAGTAGTTTTTAAGATATGGGCTCGCAAAAATTGTTGACCGATATACAAACTTGACCAAAAATGTTCTCTGATATTCTCAATAATTTTTTTTATAGCAAATTTAAATAATGTCAACTCTAGAACGATTTAGATGCTTTCGTTAACCTACGGTAAGCTACTTTAAAAAAAAAAACTTTTCTAACTTTCCTAAAAGTCATATTATTTTAAAAAATAATAAATATTTGAAACTTTCTTCTTTCAATGACTTAATTAACAATGAAGAAGTAAAAGATTTTATTATCATTGAGCTCACTAAGCAAGAATAATTAAACCAAAAAGTTTTATTTAACATTTTTCTTTTTTTTTGGTTACGAATTGTGGGTTGAAATGTGGTTTCCTGGGAGAAAGTTAATGTTTTCCAGCTGGGAACCCAGGTGGTTTCAACCTCAGTAAGGTTTGTAATGAAAAGATAACATCAGTGTTTTAAAACTGCAAGGAAAATTAAAAAAATCCCGTTTTACACGTTTTCCAGATAAAAACAAAACTGATAAAAACAAACTTACAATTTGGAACATTTCAAAAAGTATTTTCAACTCTAAAATTAATTCTTATTATGTTAAATTATTTTTAATAACAGTATTATTTTATTTGATATTATATAATATTTACAACATGCTTCGTTTATTGATTTTGAGGTACTTAATCATAAAATAGTGGTTCATTTTTTTGTTTTTCTTACCGATATTTTTTTTGATTACTCTATCAAACAGAGAACCGAGTCACCAATCATTTAGCTGAAATAATATTTATTTTATTTTTGATCCGTTCATGAAAGAACGAACAATCTCTAAATACAAATAAAAAGTATCTAAACAAAACTGTAAGGGTGTAATCAAAGCTAAAAGAAGTACAACAAAGCTAAAGGAATCTAAACAGGCCTAACAGTACAACAAAACTGAACAAAAATCTAAAAGAAAAACAATAAAACTAAAAGAATCTTAACAAGAACTGTATAGAAAGATATAAACAAAAATTAGAAAAACCTAAAAAAAAAGCTAAGAGATGAAGAACACACTAGAAGAATTTAAACAAAACTAAAAGAAGCACTATAAATAATCTGGAATAATCTGTACAAAGCAAAAACTAGAAGGATCTAATCAAAGCTAAAAGAAGAACAACAAAACTAGAAGAATCTAAACAAAGCAAATAAAAGAACAATAAAACTAGAATAATCTAAACAAAGCTAAAAGAAGAACAACAAAACTAGAAGAATCTAAACAAAGCTAAAATATGAACAACAAAACTAGAAGAATCTAAACAAAGCTAAAAGTACAAGATCAAAACTATAAGAATCTAAACAAAGCTGAAAGAAGAACAATAAAACTAGAAGAATCTAAACAAAGCTGAATGAACAACAACAAAACTAGAAGAATCTAAACAAAGCTAAAAGTACAAGATCAAAACTATAAGAATCTAAACAAAGCTGAAAGAAGAACAACAAAACTAGAAGAATCTAAACAAAGCTGAAAGAAGAACAACAAAACTAGAAGAATCTAAACAAAGCTGAATGAAGAACAACAAAACTAGAAGAATCTAAACAAAGCTAAAAGTACAAGATCAAAACTATAAGAATCTAAACAAAGCTGAAAGAAGAACAATAAAACTAGAAGAATCTAAACAAAGCTGAATGAAGAACAACAAAACTAGAAGAATCTAAACAAAGCTAAAAGTACAAGATCAAAACTATAAGAATCTAAACAAAGTTGAAAGAAGAACAATAAAACTAGAAGAATCTAAACAAAGCTGAATGAAGAACAACAAAACTAGAAGAATCTAAACAAAGCTGAAAGAAGAACAACAAAACTAGAAGAATCTAAACAAAGCTGAATGAAGAACAACAAAACTAGAAGAATCTAAACAAAGCTAAAAGTACAAGATCAAAACTATAAGAATCTAAACAAAGCTGAAAGAAGAACAATAAAACTAGAAGAATCTAAACAAAGCTGAATGATGAACAACAAAACTAGAAGAATCTAAACAAAGCTAAAAGTACAAGATCAAAACTATAAGAATCTAAACAAAGCTGAAAGAAGAACAACAAAACTAGAAGAATCTAAACAAAGCTGAAAGAAGAACAACAAAACTATAAGAATCTAAACAAAGCTGAAAGAAGAACAACAAAACTAGAAGAATCTAAACAAAGCTGAATGAAGAACAACAAAACTAGAAGAATCTAAACAAAGCTGAATGAAGAACAACAAAACTAGAAGAATCTAAACAAAGCTAAAAGTACAAGATCAAAACTATAAGAATCTAAACAAAGCTGAAAGAAGAACAATAAAACTAGAAGAATCTAAACAAAGCTGAAAGAAGAACAACAAAACTAGAAGAATCTAAACAAAGCTGAAAGAAGAACAACAAAACTATAAGAATCTAAACAAAGCTGAAAGAAGAACAATAAAACTAGAAGAATCTAAACAAAGCTGAAAGAAGAACAACAAAACTAGAAGAATCTAAACAAAGCCGAAAGAAGAAAAACAAAACTAGAAGAATCTAAACAAAGCTGAATGAAGAACAACAAAACTAGAAGAATCTAAACAAAGCTGAAAGAAGAACAACAAAACTAGAAGAATCTAAACAAAGCTGAAAGAAGAACAATAAAACTAGAAGAATCTAAACAAAGCTGAAAGAAGAACAACAAAACTAGAAGAATCTAAACAAAGCTGAAAGAAGAACAATAGAACTAGAAGAATCTAAACAAAGCTGAAAGAAGAACAACAAAACTAGAAGAATCTAAACAAAGCCGAAAGAAGAACAACAAAACTAGAAGAATCTAAACAAAGCTGAATGAAGAACAACAAAACTAGAAGAATCTAAACAAAGCTGAAAGAAGAACAACAAAACTAGAAGAATCTAAACAAAGCTGTATGAAGAACAACAAAACTAGAAGAACCTAAACAAAGCTAATAGAAGAACAACAAAACTAGAAAAACCTAAACAAAGCTAATTTAAGAACAACAAAACTAGATGAATCTAAACAATATTTTTCCTTCCTATTATTTTAAATTTGTAAAAATTGTTTTGATTTTTCACATGAATAAATGTGTCAATTTAGAAAAAATTATAAAGCACAGGTGGTTAACTTTAACCACCTAGGCTACTGTCGACATATCATCCAAATTTCTTAAAAATGTGAAGAGTTACTTTTAAAAATATAGGTGTAAATAAATGTATTTTTGAGCGCTTGTGAAAGAAATTATAGAGGTGCAGAATATTAAAACCTTTATGGGACCAACAATGTGCTAATTATGACCTACCATCAATATTTCATTAAAATCGGTCGAGTAGTTTTTAAGATATGTTGGTTCGATAGACTGGCCAGGCCCACAGACAGACACGCAACCAAAAATTTTTCTCTGATGTCTGAAACGGATTTCTGTTTTAGAATTTTGGAATTCGGAGATTTAAAAGAGATGGTTCTTCAGAACGATCACGTAGCTCCGTTACTTTCGGTAAGTTTGGAAGCACTAAGTTTATACAAAGAAATAATACTAGTGATGAGCTGCATAAAGAACTCTCGTAGAATTGTGTTCTTACATCAGCCATACTATGTACTCAATATAACTACCAGGATAAAATTTCGGTTAAAACATTAAATATTCTTAATCAACCTGAAAAGAGCTTTAAAATTATTTTTATGTAATATGCCATATAAGTATGAACTTACCTTAACACTCTTATTTTGGCCATATTTGTTGCAAAACTTTTGTAATCATAGGTAATATTAATTTCCTACTCTTCAAGACCTTTAAAACGATGTATGACAATGTCGCGTCGTGCAGACTAAAATATTATTATTTAGTCGTCTGCAATGTTGACCGCAATCTTAAATTCAAAGTGTCAAACATACTCAGATGTGAAACGAATTTCGTACTAACCCGCTAGTTCTAGAAAGAAAAAACAATTTTCCTTGAATTTGTAGATAATCACTATTTATTAAAGTTATTAAAGGCTCGCTACACTCGCATGTTTACAGCATTTGTAATATTTATTAAAGAAAAAAATTGCAGATATTCTTTTCTTTGAGTTTTCAGGGATGAAAAAGGTTGAAAAATAAAAATAAAAATATTTTCATTTACACAAACTTGGCTATATTTCGCCCATACCTGGGCATCTTCAGGCCTTGATTACGATTAAAAAATTTTACATTTTTTGTTTTTTTGTTTGGAGAAAGAACGATCTACTATTTGAGTAACCTTTCACAATAGTAGTTAAAGAATAACTCTTATTGTGAAAGGTTACTCAAATAGCAGATTCTTCTTTCTCCAAACAAAAAAACCAAAAATGTAAAATTTTTTAATCATATTCAAGGCCTGAAGATGCCCAGGTATGGGCGAAATATAGCCAAGTTTGTGTAAATTAAAATATTTTTATTTTTATTTTTCATCCCTGAAGACTCAAAGAAAAGAATATCAAATACAATAATAAGGGATCAACCAAAGAAAATTGACAATTATTTAATAAGATTATTAAAGGCTCGCTACGCTCGCCTGTTTGTACTGCATTATTAGTTAATTTCTTATAAAACGTCTAGCAGGCGAGCGCAGATTGCCTTCTAGCTTATTTACGCTTTTCCAACTTCTAAAGACCTTTAAAACGATGTATAACATGTCATGCTGATTAAAATATTTTTTTAGTTGTCTACCATATTGGCTGCCATCTTGAAAATGTTAAGTGTGAAATTTTAATAGTTACATAGTCCTCTTCTACACTTCAAGACCTTTAAATTGATATATAACATGTTATACTGACTAAAATTGTTTGTTTCGTCGTCCAAACATATTGGCCGCCATCTTGGAAATATTAAGTGTGAAATTTTAATAGTTACATAGTCCTCTTCTACACTTCAAGACCTTTAAATTGATATATAACATGTTATACTGACTAAAATTGTTTGTTTCGTCGTCCAAACATATTGGCTGCCATCTTGAAAATGTTAAGTGTGAAATTTAATAGTTACATAGTCCTCTTCTACACTTCAAGACCTTTAAATTGATATATAACATGTTATACTGACTAAAATTGTTTGTTTCGTCGTCCAAACATATTGGCCGCCATCTTGGAAATATTAAGTGTGACATTTTAATAGTTCTACATTTTTTTCCTCCTTTTAAAGACCTTTAAAACGACGGATAACATGACATGCTGACTATAACGGTTTTTTAGGTCCGCCATATTGGCCGTCATCTTGAAAATTTTAGGTATAATATTTTAATATTTAGTTACATATTCCAATTGTACACTACAATAAGACCTTTAACTTGATATATATAACATGTCATACTGTCTAGACACTTTTTGTTTTATTTTCTACCATATTGGCCGCCATCTTGAAAAAATTTAGTGTGAAGTTGTAATAATTGCATATTCTTTATCTACACTTCAAGACCTTTAAATTGATATACATCATGCCATGCTTGCTAAAACCTTTTTCTTTAGTCGTCCACCTTATTGGGCGCCATCTTAAAAATATTTAGTGTGGAATCAAAAACTATACAGTTATTACAAATTGTTAGATGCACCTACACCTAGATGTGCCGAATTTCGTTTAAATCGATCAATTTTTACGCCAGTTATCGTTGGACAAACAAACAAACACACAAACTTTTCAAAGCTCAAGTCTCTGAAATGAAGAACTCACTGCGCTCGTTCAATTAATTGCATTTCTCTTCATTCTATCAATTAAAAATGAAATATACATTTCTTTCAGTCAATTATTTTAATTTACATTTTCCTCTTTTACCTCTATTGCTTCCGAGCTTACCGAAGGTAACGGAAGCATTGTATTCACTTTTGAAAACAAAAAGGTTTTATGCCTCCGATTTTAAAAATTCCAAGACAGAAATCCGTTTCAGATATCAGGGAACATGTTTGGTTCCGTGTCTGTCTGTCTGTGTGTCCGCGAATCGTGAAACGTGCGACGATAACTTAAGAAAATATTTCCCGATTTTGATGAAATTTGGTAGACATGTTTATTTTACCAATGCTCAGGTCGAGTTCGTTGGACAACGTTATCCGTTCAAGCGTTCACGCGCAACGCTCGCGTAAACGTGAACTTCAAATTTAAAATTGGAATTTTCGGTCGGGAAAAAATCAAATCTTATCTATTCAATGAGACAAACATTTTTTACAAATACAATTTTTTAGTAATACCTAAAGCGACACCCCTATAAAGTGTTCAAGATCGCTAAAAAATGTTATTTGTTCTTACACAATAAACAATATAACAATAAAGTAATAAAACTTTAATGTTAATATAACAATAAAGAACATGATAGGATGCGAGGAAGCTATGTGCCACACTAATTGGCAGTGTATTTTTACATTTGATTTACTTTTTATATATATATCTATATATAGATTACCGTAGTGGAAGTAACCGTTCTGCATTATGTTTTGCAAATTTAATGGAGAGAAACATCCTGGAGAAAAAAAAAAAATGAAATATATGGTTTCCATTTCTGAACGAATAATTTAATTGCCGGGAAAAAGTCAATTGGAATTATTACCAGGAGGAAATATCTGCCCCCTGTTTTATTCTCTAGATCAATTAAACTAAAAGAAATTAAATTAACATATAATATATCATACCATATTTTTTTTTTTTTTTTTTTTTAATTTCTACAACAATCATTAATGCATAGTAAACTAAGTCACTTCTTTTTAAGAAATATAATTATTAAGGTATACATTTTGAAACACGTTTTTTACTTTTCCTCAACTATGGTAGGAAAAGTATTATTTTCATCCATTTTTTTTACTACGTTTTTATTAGCTTGCTTTCTTGTTTGTTTGTTTGTTTGTTTGTCCAGTCCAAATCTTGCAATTGATTTTTAACTAACTTCCCGAGTAGCTAAACATTATAAACTTTTAGAATTGCTCAGAACACGATGACAATGCATTATTTTAATACTTTTAGCCATGTTTCAGCAGAATTTAATTAGTTTTCAGCAAATTTTGCTGTATGGAAAGTTAGTTCGGAAAAAATTTGCAAATTATTTTATTTGTTTTGACATATCCCATAGTATTTACAATCTTCATTTTGACGGGTTTCAAATTTGTGATTTTTTATTAAGAGGTAAACATTGAATGACAGCGAAAAGTAAACAAATAAATAAATTAATTGACGTGTGACACCCAGGTTTGTTTACACTTGTGTCCTAGGTATAAGTGTAATTTTTCTGCATCTGTACTTCTTTACTTGTACACACTTTTCTTCTCTACTGTCCCTACACAGGGGTACTACATTTAAAAACGTAGTATATAAAAAGTTCTTTTTATCTTGTAATTTTTATCGATAATATTGGCTACCATTTTGAAGTTCGATTTTTTAATTTTGAAAACTTTGACAGTTAATAACACCGAAAGTATAAATACGTTTTTGACGTATAGAATATTGTTAGAATCGGTAAAAAACCAGGATCAAATATAAAAAAAAAATCCGATGAAATTCCATTAATTAGTTTAAAATTTATAAGCGAACTTGCTAATTAATTAGTGCGATCCTTTAGTTAAATGTCAAAGTTTGCTTACATCTGTGAAAATACCGCCAAAATTCTAATAATTAAATTTAAAAAAATAAAAATAATGTTTAAACATTTTTTTGAAAAATTGTTAATAAAGAAATCAGTTAGTTCAAAACGGTCACCCATCCAAGTACTGACCCAGTCCAATGCTGAGAGATCACTTTAGTGTCCTCCAAAGTAAGGAGTAGTTACGGTGTACTCCGTACCCGATTTTTTTTATTTCTAAAAATAAAACAATCAGAATGCTTATCTATCCCTAGAATGCTTATCTACGTCATTTTGACGTGTATGTTTTTGAAAAAAGGTGGTATTGACTCCACCACTAGTTTTTTCCTGCCCATATTCAAGGTAATCTTTCCTCAGTTTGTCTGCTTCAAGTATTCGGATTGGCTCAATTCAATAGTTGGATTAAAGCCAGGTATTAGGATTGGCTCAATTCAATAGTTGGATTAAAGCCAGGTATTAGGATTGGCTCAATTCAATAGTTGGATTAAAGCCAGGTTTTAGGATTGGCTCAATTCAATAGTTGAATTAAAGCCAGGTATTAAGATTGGCTCAATTCAATAGTTGGATTAAAGCCAGGTATTAGGATTGGCTCAATTCAATAGTTGAATTAAAGCCAGGTATTGAGATTGGCTCAATTCAATAGTTAAATTAAAGCCAGGTATTAGGATTGGTTTAATTCAATAGTTGAATTAAAGCCAGGTATTGAGATTGGCTCAATTCAATAGTTAGATTAAAGCCAGGTAATAGGATTGGCTCAATTCAATAGTTGGATTAAAGCCAGGTTTTAGGATTGGCTCAATTCAATAGTTGGATTAAAGCCAGATATTAGGATTGGCTCAATTCAATAGTTGGATTAAAGCCAGGAATTAGGATTGGCTCAATTCAATAGTTGGATTAAAGCCGGGTATTAGGATTGGCTCAATTCAATAGTTGGATTAAAGCCAGGTATTAGGATTGGCTCAATTCAATAGTTGAATTAAAGCCAGGTATTGAGATTGGCTCAATTCAATAGTTGAATTAAAGCCAGGTATTTAGATTGGCCCAATTCAATAGTTGGATTAAAGCCAGGTATTAGGATTGGCTCAATTCAATAGTTAAATTAAAGCCAGGTATTAGGATTGGCTCAATTCAATAGTTGGATTAAAGTCAGGTAATAGGATTGGCTCAATTCAATAGTTGGATTAAAGCCAGGTTTTAGGATTGGCTCAATTCAATAGTTGGATTAAAGCGAGGTTTTAGGATTGGCTCAATTCAATAGTTGGATTAAAGCCAGGTAATAGGATTGGCTCAATTCAATAGTTGGATTAAAGCCAGGTTTGAGGATTGGCTTAATTCAATAGTTGGATTAAAGCCAGATATTAGGATTGGCTCAATTCAATAGTTGGATTAAAGCCAGGTATTAGGATTGGCTCCATTCAATAGTTGGATTAAAGCCAGGTATTAGGATTGGCTCAATTCAATAGTTGAATTAAAGCCAGGTATTTAGATTGGCCCAATTCAATAGTTGGATTAAAGCCAGATATTAGGATTGGCTCAATTCAATAGTTGGATTAAAGCCAGGTATTAGGATTGGCTCAATTCAATAGTTGAATTAATGCCAGGTATTTAGATTGGCCCAATTCAATAGTTGGATTAAAGCCAGATATTAGGATTGGCTCAAATCAATAGTTGAATTAAAGCCAGGTATTAGGATTGGCTCAATTCAATAGTTGAATTAAAGCTAGGTATTTAGATTGGCTCAATTCAATAGTTGGATTAAAGCCAGGTATTAGGATTGGCTCAATTCAATAGTTGGATTAAAGCCAGGTATTAGGATTGGCTCAATTCAATAGTTGAATTAAAGCCAGGTATTTATATTGGCCCAATTCAATAGTTGGATTAAAGCCAGGTATTAGGATTGGCTCAATTCAATAGTTGAATTAAAGCCAGGTATTTAGATTGGCTCAATTCAATAGTTGGATTAAAGCCAGGTATTAGGATTGGCTCAATTCAATAGTTGAATTAAAGCTAGGTATTTAGATTGGCTCAATTCAATAGTTGGATTAAAGCCAGGTATTAGGATTGGCTCAATTCAATAGTTGAATTAAAGCCAGGTATTTAGATTGGCTCAATTCAATAGTTAGATTAAAGCCAGGTATTAGGATTGGATTTTTTTTTTTTTTTTTTTTTTTTTTTTTTTTTTTTTTTTTTTTTTTTTTTTTTTTTTTTTTTTTTTCGAATAAACTATATTTTACTAAATAAAAGCGTGTATCTATCACAAGAGCCTACCGGTCTATAGTGTGGTACGGATATTTGCAGGAGAGAGAAAGTATTTGAAAAGCTGATTATTATCGAAGACAGTAAGAAAGCTGTGAGTAAAAAATTAAAAATTTAATTAATTAAAATTAACTCACCAGTAAAGCAGCAAATTTACAATAAGTATCCCGCTGATCAAATCACCGGATACAACGTTTGTATCGTCTGAGGTGGGAGCCTGGGCACAGTCACTATAGCCGAGGGGATAAAGCGAGCTGCATCTGGGGACTAAGGATCTATAGTTCGCAAGTTCGAGTATAGTTCTGGACGGAATTGTTTTTATGTTACATGCTATACAGTTTAAATACATAGTTGAGATATATTAATTTCAAAACAAAAAGGAATAAGACTTACTAGTAGAAATAAACAAGATTGATAACCTAATCTACAAGAAATACCCTACTGTTAAGAAAAACAATAATAATAATAATGGATGAAAATAAACTCGTAATGCTTCTAACAAGTTTCAAAGATGAACTAAAAAATGAAATTAAAGTTGCTAAGGAAGAAATAAAAAATGAAATGAGTGGTAAAATAACAGCTTTAGAGGAGCAGCTAAATAATTTCAAAACAATAAATGAGCAGCAAGGCAACCGGATTTCATATTTAGAAAAAGAAATCCGTAGAAATAATGTTATTATACATGGATTAGAAGAAAAGAAACCGGAGGAATTAGAAAAATTAATAATTCAAATTTTTAATGAAAAACTTAAAATTAACGTTGCGGAACCGGAGATTGATTATGTTAGAAGGATAGGGAATCCTAAAAATGACAACAGACCCATACAAGTTCGATTGGTACGTTACGAAAAGAAGATAGAGATTTTGAGAAAGAAGAAAATGTTAATTAACAGTAACATATATATTTCTGAAGACTACCCTCAAAATGTCCGAGAAGTACGTAAACAGTTAGCGAACGAATTAGAAACTGCACGGAAGAACGGCAAATACGCGGTTATTAAGTATGACAAGCTTATTGTGAAGGAGCAGTATATTCCGCGAGCTAAAGGTAGTAAAAGGTTTCTTGAGAATTCCCCTAACAGTGGCTTTAAGGAAGATAAAGGAAAAGAGCAGGCAATAAAACGGAAGAATGTAGGTAGCACACAAAAACAAATAACATCATTCTTAGGAACCCATGAGAGGGAAAGTAAAGAAATAAACCAATATCCAGAAAGGAAAGGGGAATCAAGTCAGTCCTCAGAATAGCAATTAGTTGAGGAAAAGTGGACAAACACCCAGTGCATAACAGTTATCACCTACAACTGCCAAACTTTGAGGGAGGACTTCAAATTGTACGAATTGCTACATGCGTTATCTAGAATCGAATGGGATATCATCGGATTGTGCGAAGTAAGAAGAAAAGGAGAACATCTAATGTTATTAGAAGGTGATATAGAATTCTACTGGAACGGAATAGGATCGCAAGGCGGTACTGGTTTTTTAGTGAACGAAAGAAGCAGGAAAGATATTTGTTGCTACAAAGCATATTCGGATAGAATCTCAAAAATTATTTGGAGATTAGATAAAAAACACGGAGGAGGAAGGGCCCAGATAATTCAAGTATACGCTCCAACATCGACAGCTGAAGACAGTGAGATTGATCAATTCTACGATATGCTAAAGCTTGCACTGGAGGATGATATCTGTAGGGTTACATTGATGATTGGGGACATGAATGCAAAAGTAGGTAAAGATCACGGATATGAGTCAGTCGGTAAATTTGGGTACGGTAATAGAAATGAACGGGGAGAAATGCTTCTAGAGTTCTTAGAAAATAATAATTTATATGTCATGAACACCTTCTTCCAAAAGACAGAAGATAAAAAATGGACGTGGGCTAGTCCCGACGGTACAACAAGAAACGAAATAGACTTTATTATCTGTAACAAAAAGGATATAATAAATGATGTAGAAGTCGATGAAAACCTGGATATTGGGAGTGACCACAGAGCTCTAAAAGCAACATTAAAGATAAAGAAAAAGAAAAAATACAGAGCAAAACATAAAGATAACATAATACATCTTGAGGAGAAGGCAGGCAGCGAATATGAGGTGTTAATTAAGAAAGAAATTAATGAAAACATATGTAGTGAAAATATGGATATAGACCAATATGAATTAGAAATTAGAAAAGCAATAAAATCAAGTACTAACAAAATAAATAGTGAACAAACTATAAAGAAGGGTAAGTATAAACTACCGAAAGAAGTTCGGAGAATGATGGAGAAAAGAAGAAAATTAAAGCGAAAAGGAAACGATGATGCAAAAAGAACTGAATTATCAAAACTAATAAGAGAGAAAATAAAAAATTGGAGTGCAGAAAAGAAAATTACAGAATTAAATAACATTATTGAAATAGGAGGAAGCTTAAAGAAATACTGGAGAACACAAGCCACCGGACGAAGTAAAATACCAGCGATGAGGAATACAGAAGGATCGGTAATAAATGACAGGAAGGGAATACTAGATATTATAGATGATTTTTACACGGAACTGTATAAGAAAGAAAATGGGGTACAAACAAAGGTGGAACAAACTATTAATGGAGCTATTAGTGAAGAGGAATCTGAAGTACTATTAGGAATAACGAACGAAGAAGTCGACTGGGCAGTCGGTAAAATGAAGAAAGGGAAAACAGCTGGAAAAGACGGAATAACATGTGAAGAAATAAAGGCAGGAGGGGAAACTTTAAGAAATGCTCTAAGACAGCTGTTTAATTTATGTTTACACTATAAGGAGATCCCTCAGATTTGGCATGAGGCTCAGCTAGTTCTCTTATTTAAAAAAGGAGATAGATTAAGTATAGAGAACTATCGCCCGATAAGCTTGCTATCAGCATTATATAAAATATTCATAAATATAATAGGTAGAAGGATTGAAAGTGAAATAAATAGAGATTTAGGTGAGACACAGGCAGGATTCAGAAAGAACATGTCAACCTTAGACCACATTTTTGTAGCCAAGCAACTGATAAGAAGAGCCCACGACTACAATTTTCCACTAGTCTTAATATTTGTAGATTTTAAGAAAGCCTTTGATTCCGTCCACTGCCAAAATGTTATCCAAGTTTTAGAAGCATGCAATATACATGACACTTATTTGAATATATTCAAATCAATTTATGAAAATGCTACCTTAGAGATTAAATTGGATCAAGTTACAAGAAACATCGAAGTTAAACGAGGTATTAGACAGGGAGATGTTCTATCAGGGAAGCTTTTCATTAAAGTACTTGAGGCAGCATGTACGAAACTTCATTGGGGAAACAAAGGTATTAATATAAACGGAAAATATCTAAATATTCTTAAATTCGCTGACGATATTCTGATCGCTTCACATAGCGTAAAAGAAGCTGGAGAAATGTTAGAAGATATCATCAGAGAAACAAAAAAGATAGGACTTCAAATAAACTCTGCAAAAACCAAGTATATGACAGTAAATAAAGCTGAGATGGGATCTACTATAAGAGCAGATGACGGTGTCATCGAAGAAGTGGATGAATATATATACTTGGGGTGCTTAATAAATAAGAATGAGAAAGAAAGCGAGAAAGAAATAGGGCGAAGAATCTCACTGGGTTGGAGATGCTTTAACAAATACAGACATCTTTTTAGAGCAAATATAAATATGGATGCCAAGAAAAACCTTTGGATCAAGTGTGTTCTGCCTGTTATGCTGTACGGAGTAGAGACCTGGGCTATGTCTGAAAAAATAGTTAAGAAGATGAGAGTAGCTCAGAGAATGATGCAAAGAAGTATGCTGAAAATCACAAGGAAGGACAGAAAGTCAAACACCTGGGTAAAAAATATGACTAAGCTGGAGGATATCGGCGTAACTATGACAGAGAGGAAGTGGAACTGGGCAGGACACATTTCGAGAACCAAGGACGGTAGGGTGACGAAGGAGATGATATCCTGGTATCCTAGAGAATTTAGAAGAGCAAAAGGGAGACCTAGTGTTAGATGGGACGAAGAAATGCGTAAGTGTTGCGGAGGAGTTACGTGGCAGCGAGTGGCAAATGAAAGACGCGAATGGAACCGGATGAAGAATGTATACTGCCAAGAATGGTTGAACAAGAATTAAATTCCACAAACAATAATAATAATAGCAGAAGATATTTAGTTTAATTTTATTATAAAAAGTTTTATAATACAATGATTTTTTTTTTAGATATATATATATAAACGTATATACAGTTATATTTGATTTAATAAATGTTAAATTATATTTAAAAAAAAAAAAAAAAAAAAAAAAAAAAAAAAAAAACCTCAAACCCGTAACCGGGTACCACGGCTGTTGCCGATTTGGAACATAAAAATCAAGAAAAAAAAATGTACTAATTTTATGTGTATAACTTTCCAATAAATGGTTATTTATTTATTATTAGGATTGGCTCAATTCAATAGTTGAATTAAAGCTAGGTATTTAGATTGGCTCAATTCAATAGTTGGATTAAAGCCAGGTATTAGGATTGGCTCAATTCAATATTGCCCAAATACCACGAAATCTTAAAAAAAACAACCTTATTTTATAGGTAAATTAAAAACAAAATCCGTGTGGTGTTCCCGTCTTGTTGAATCTTAAGTTTACGCGAGCGTTGCGCGTGAACGCTTGGGCGGATAACGTTGCCAAACGAGCTTAGCCTGGGCATTGGTAAAATGAACATGTGTACCGAATTTCGGATTCACTCCCGGGCTCCAGAACGTGCCATAAGGAACTTCGTTCCTAAAAACTTTGTAAAACCACTAATTTCTGTAGTAAATGCCACAGAAACCATATATTGTGAAAATAATTATCGGTGAAGACAAATTATTTCATAAAAGTTAATACCACAAAACTCCCTCTAGAACATACTAAACCCTGTGGTTTTTGGTTTATGCACATAATTCAATATTGACTAGAGATAAGTAAGACACCACTGAAAATAGAATTAAGTCCATCTCATGTGACCATGCCTCCAATAATACGAACATAATGTACCATACAAAAAGACAGCTATTTTTTAATACTTAATTTGAATTTTTAAATATTTTATTTTGAAGCTATATGTTGATTTCAATATATTATATATTTTTAACAGTGTCAGTTTTACTTAATAATAAATGGAAACAAGTAAGGTGCGCTTCACGTAAGTACATGAGGTGCGATAATCGCCAGTTTGTACGATAAGTTAAAATTATTAAGTATAAAAGTTTAATACTTGCATATTCTTTTTCTACACTTCAAGACCTTTAAATTAATGTGCAACATGTCATAGTGAATAAAAACTTTTTTTAGTCACCCGCCATTTTGAAAATATTAAGAGTGACATTTTAATGGATGTATATTCTTTTTCTACACTTCAAGACCTTAAAATTGATGTGTAATATGGTAATATGTCATGATGACTAAAAACCTTTTTTTAGTCTCCCACCACATTGGCCGCCATCTTGAAAATATTAAGTGTAAAAACTCCAAAAAGTGTAGAGTTGTCACAAATGCCGAGATGCAACTGTGTGCCGAATTGCATGTGTCTAGCTAAAGTAGTTTATGAATTAAAACAAGCCAACGGACAGACAAAGCCGTTATATTATAAGGTTTCTTTTCGTACTTCGTACAGAAACCTAAAACGAAGAAAAATTAAAAAGCCCACCAAAAGAGGAAAATCTAATAAAGATAAAGTTCTATAAAAGGCTTAGAAAAACTTTGAGGAAAAATGAAAAAAAAAAAAAAAAAAAAAAAAAAAAAAAAAAAAAAAGGAAAAACAAATTCACTTATATTCGTTTTCATAAGCCCAAAATGAAACAACAAACAAGGATGGCAATAAAAAAAAGAAGAGAATTAATTCAGTAAAAAGGAAAAAAAACGGAGTGGGGGTAAAACTGCGTGTGGACTTTTTTCCCCTTTGTTTTTCGCCTCCTATTTTTCAATTAAGGTCAAAAGTCTGTGAGGAAAAGTTAGCTTTGCCTCATTTCGTGTAAAAGCAACTGTGTGTTGGGAGGGTGAGGCAAGAAAATTGGGGATTCTGTTGCAACACACCCTAGCGTATATAAAACTTCTAAAAAAAAAAAAAAAAAAAAATCATCTGAAATATACTTTCCAAAAAAGAAATCTCATTTAAAAGTTCTTTTTAAAGGGTTTGATTTCTTTTCTAATCTGGTGTAAATATATATATGACAACCATGAGGACAATTACATATAAAGGAAACAACCGGAAACAAAAACAGCCATACAATCATTATAAAATTTAATTTGAAAAAAAAATTTCATTTCAATTATGTTATATTAAATTTAGCTGTTTAAGTGAAACATATTTTTTCGTTTAGAAGAATATCTGACAAAGTAAGTTTTAACGACTATAAAAAAAACATTTATCGTATTTTCTTTTATTACAATTTTCTTTTTATTATCTTGTAAAAACTTCATTTAATTTATTTTTTCAAAAGATAAAAACCACATTAAATGGAATTCATTTTAATACACCCCCCCCCCCCCCCCATTGTATTTTTTTTTACTTTCACATTACTGTTATCATTATTATTATTTTATTCTACTTATTACATTATAATATCTTTATTTATAACAAAATGACAGAAAGGAGAAAACATTACTTTTCTGTTCGTAAATAATTAAATTTTAAAAACTTCAATATTAATTTTCTCTATAATATTTAAATCCTATCTCATTTAATTACTTTATTTAAAAAAAAAAAAATAATAAAAAGTCCCGTCAAGTACTTGCCAGCAATTTACTAAAAGGGTTTCTTCGGTCATATCCAGGGTGTCCCACATAAGGTGTAACACAGAAAAACCTGATGTTCTACATCAAATTTCTGACAAAAAATGTTATATAACATAATGGTTGATCGACCTTCGTTTTCGAGATATATCGATTTTTCAATTATCACATTTTCTGGTTACTTTTTCCCATTAAAAACGTTATAGCGTAAAATCTAAAAACGATAAAAAGACGGGGTTTTCACCATTCAAAAGGTGAGGAAATTTGCTTTAAAAGTGTCATGCTGCTTACCCATAATACCCTTATTAAAATAATTTTATATACTTCTAAATACAATGTTTTGGTTAATATGAAATTTGTGGTCAACATTCTTGGTAGCATAACTTTTTAATTTGTATGGTAAATGAATAAATTTGACCTCACGTAAAACTGGCCCGTTTAATAAGCTTTAAATTGATATAACTTGTTAATAAGTTTGCTTCAAGTTTTCAAACTTATTTGGATGAAAATGAGGTAATAAATGACAAGTTTATCAGTTTCCATGACTTTAAATGACCCTAAGACTTGCTGAAAGAATAGAAAGGATAACAAAAAATAAAAAAAATATCACTCCTTGTATTAACAAAATGAAAAATTAAATAGTATAGTATAGAAAAGTGTACATAATTGATTACAAAATCTTTAATTAGCCCCCCCCCCCTCCCCCCGTTGCTGTTAATGGAATCTTCTGCAGCGGCGAAGTACACTACCAGTTGCCCGTCTCACTCCTTCAGGTTTCAATTTGATAGCATCAAACGCTAAATTTGTTCGCTAAACAAGGTCCTCTCTTGTATTCACCAAGTAGTCTAATGGAGTTAGATCGGGTGAACGAGGTGACAAATTCACAACCCCGCCCCGACCGATCTACCGTCTTGAATAATTGTTGTCATTCCATAGTTCGCCGCTGCAGAAGATCCATTAACAGCAACGGGGGGAGGGGGGGGGGGGGGCTAATTTAAGTTTTTGTAATCAATTATGTACACTTTTCTATACTATATTATTCAATTTTTCATTTTGTTAATAAAAGGAGTAATATATTTTTATTTTTTGTTACCCTTTCTATTCTTTCAGCAAGTCTTAGGGTCATTTAAAGTCATGGAAACTGATAAACTTGTCATTTATTACCTCATTTTCATCCAAATAAGTTTGAAAACTTGAAGCAAACTTATTAACAAGTTATATCAATTTAAAGCTTATTAAACGGGCCAGTTTTACATGAGGTCAAATTTATTCATTTACCATACAAATTAAAAAGTTATGCTACCAAGAATGTTGACCACAAATTTCATATTAACCAAAACATTGTATTTAGAAGTATATAAAATTATTTTAATAAGGGTATTATGGGTAAGCAGCATGACACTTTTAAAGCAAATTTCCTCACCTTTTGAATGGTGAAAACCCCGTCTTTTTATCGTTTTTAGATTTTACGCTATAACGTTTTTAATGGGAAAAAGTAACCAGAAAATGTGATAATTGAAACATCGATATATCTCGAAAACGAAGATCGATCAACCATTATGTTATATAATATTTTTTGTCAGAAATGTTATGTAGAACATCAGGTTTTTCTGTGTTACACCTTATGTGGGACACCCTGTATATTCATGAATAGAACATTCTTTTTTTTTTAAACTAAAATATGTATAAAAAGTTCCAATTATGAGAAGCAATGTGTGCAAATAATATTATTCTTTAGTATCTTAGGTATGCACTCATTTGGTCCTTTTATGGGTAAAATGGCCGCCATTTTGCAAACGCTATATATATTTATAAACCAAATTCCAATACTTAAAATGATACAAATACAATATACAAATAAAATATACAACATCAAATCTTTGAAAAATAAAAATTTCAGGTCTCCATAATTACGGCGACTAAATATTTCTAAAATTTGACTTGTTTATATCAACTCTCGGAAATATCATTGGACCCCAGAGATGTATATTGTTGTATTTTTGCCTTATTTTTAGGACCTGTCCTAATGGGGTAGTTAGGATATATATTTTTTTTTTTTTTTTTTTTTACGTTTTGTTTTAATTTTTTGGAAGGTAAAATGGCCGCCATTTTGGAAACGCAGTATATATTTATGTAATTTAAATTTTAATACCTTTAAAATTATACCCAACTTAAAAATATAAAATATTGCGATCAATTCGTAAATTTTATATCGCGCATTGAGTGTCAAAGTTCGCAATAGTTTTACTGTTTTTGGGCAAAAAAGTAATTGCTATTTGCTATGGTTTTTTCAGTCTTACTCACTGTGATATAGTTAATTTTTAATTGTTTAGTTATAATTATTGTTGTTTTCTGTTATTGTGCGAGTTTGTTATATTAACCATTCAATCTTATGATGTGGTAAACTTTACAGTAAACTTTACAGTATTCTTTTTATTTTTGAGCGTTTTACCTCCCTTAAGGGATTATATCAGTTGTATGATAAACCTGTTTCAAGTAAGCTTACATGTTAACAAATATTATGTTAATGGTTTTAGGAAATTGACGTTGGTGAACTACCAGTTCCCTTATGTGATTAAAATACCTACTTTGTATAACGCTTTAGCTTGCATTCAAAATTAGATGACATAGGTAATTTTATACACTCTCATGGCTTATACTATGTTGAAATTTGCTGTAACTTAAACAATTGTCATGCTCTTACATTAAATTATTATTATTTGTAGGCTGACAAAGCAGAAACGTAGCCACTGTAAAACACGAACTAGTGTTTTATTTTCTTCTTACTTCATACCCTTAGAAGGATCCACCTTCTATACATAACAATTATATCAGGGTACACCCAGCATCACATCTAATTAGATACTTCGTTATTAGTCTAAGTCACAAGTATTTTTAACACTTTACCGCATACATAATATTTAAGTAGTATCTAATATTTAGTAGAAGTACCTAATATTTAAATAGTGTTTTTATTTATCTAAGTAAATATGTGTAACTATCTCAAAATCCCAGTCGAAACTACGAATTTCGTTAAAAATAGTCGCCAATAGGTGCCAATTCGTTACCAATTAGTCGCCAATAGTGGCCAATAGTTGCCAATTAGTTGCCAATTATTTGCCAATTAGTTGCCACTAGTTGCCATTTGTTGCCAATTGTTGCCAATTAGTTGCCAATAGATGCCAATTAGTTGCCAATAGTTGCCAATTCGTTGCCAATAGTTGCCAAATAGTTACCAATTAGCTGCAAGTGCCAAAATAGCTTCCTGGTGTCACATATTTCAATGATATTTTGCTTTTAGAAACCCATTATTGTATAATTCTATAAAACGTATCCAAAAAGTTTTTTGTGACAAGGGTTGACAATATTAACTTTTAAAAAGGGTGACAGGTAACAAGGTGACAGGTTACAAGATGACAGGTTAACAAGGCATTATGAAGAATAAAATCTCATATACAACTAAAACTGAATTAAAATACAATAATATCTTATTAACTGAGAAAGTTGGTGACAGTTCAAGTTTAATGAGAGGGTGTGTTAGCGAGATGCTGTCAAATAAATCACACTGAGGAAGTTTATTCTAACCTTTCTCTAAATTTATTTATTTATTCCTAAATTCTAAAAATTTCAAATGTCTAGCAAGTCGGGAAGTTAGTTAAAAATAGACTGTAAGATTTGTTCTGGACACACAAACAAACAAACAAACAAACATGAAAGCAAACTAATAAAAACGTAGTAAAAAATACCAAAAATCTCGTCAAGTACTTGATAGCAAGCTACTAAAATGGTTTCTTCGGTCATAAAAATTCATATATACCTACATTATTTTTATTTACTTACATTTTTACTAAAATATGTATAATAATTTCAAGATAAAAAGAACTTTTTATATACAACGTTTTTAAATTTTCTGTTGAATCGTGTGTAATGTTGATAATATAATTGTTATTGTTATGTAATATATAATGTTAGTGAAAAACAAATAGTTCCGAATTTATTTACTTCAAATAAATGACAACCATCTAGAGTCTAGAGAGCTGATCATAAAAGGATAAATCTTTGTACAACGGATCTCCCCAACACCAAATCTAAAGCATGCCATCGATATATTTGAAATAATATAATCGATATTTCCTGTTTTGCTGTCATTCAATGTTTATCTATCACAAATTTGAGACCCGTCAAAATGAAGATTGCGTAAATATTGGATATGGCAAAACAAATAAAATAATATGCGGATTTTTTCCGAACTAACTTTCCGCACAGCAAAATTTGCTGAAAACTAATTAAATTCTGCTGAAAGATGGCTGAAAGTATTAAAATAATGCATTGTCATCGTGTTCTGAGCTATGCTAAAAGTTTCAAATGTCTAGCTATTCGGGAAGTTAGTTAGAAATCGATTGCCAGATTTGTACCGGACAAACGAACAAACAAACAAGAATGCAAGCTAATAAAAACGTAGTAAAAAGTTGCACGTTTGAGGAGCAAGGTTTTCAAATTTTTTTTTAGCAACTTAGGTATGCACTTATTTGGTTCTGTAAGGGATAAAATTACCGCAATATTGGGATATATATATTTGTGATCTACATTTCAATACCTTTGAAATTTCCCCGCTCAAAAATTACAAAAAAATAAACAAATGTGATTAAGAAATTTCGCTCAGAATGCTCTCTGATCGAAGAAATTTCGAGTGTTTAGGTTCACAATATTTTTCCTGCTTTTGGGCAAAAAAAGTTTAACTTGTATTCCAAACTGCAAATCTCTGTTTTTAGGGTTTCGAGGTACTCCTAGAAACCCTTATGCTTTTGGTAGTTCGTCCGTCCGTCGCATCTTGGAGTATATCTCCCGACCAATAGTAGATACCGATATGAAATTTTGTATAAAAGCAAAAATTGAACATTTTTGCCCTATAGCAGGATGGATTTTGCGATCTTCGAAATTCGTAATTTCTTCGATCAGCGAATAATTGTGAATTGATCGCTACATTTTCTATTTTTTGTAATTATTTAAATGGGGTATCATTTTAAAGGTATATTGATATGTAGATCACAAATATATATCGCGTTTAAAAAATGGTACAATATATATATGTGCTTAAATTCCAAATTGGTGGCCATTTTTAACCCCCGGAAGTACCAAAACAAAACACAAAAAAGTCCCCCCCCCCAACTACCCAATAAGGACAGGTCCTAAAAATGAGGAAGAAGTATGTAAGTATCGAAATTTTAGGTGGCCGTAACTACGGTGCCCCAACATTTTTATTTTTGATTGGTACATTATTTAAAAGGTATTGAAATGCACATCACAAATATACATCGCGTTTCAAAAATGGCGGCAATTTTACCCCCAAAAGATTCAAATTAGTGCACACCTAAGATACTGAAGGATAATATGCACACATTGTTTCTCCTATTTTCAAATTTGAATTTCTATTTTAGTAAAAGAATAAAATGTAGTTAATATACATTTTTATCACCAAAGAAAGCCTTTTAGTAGCCTGCTGGCAAGTACTTGACAGAATTTTTTTTATTTATTTTTTTTTTTATTTTTATTATTTTTTTTTTATAAAATTGTTAACAACTTTGGCTCTACTTAATATTTTTCTATGCAACCAAGCCTACAACATGCGCAACATGTTTGCGCTCACCTCTGAAAAAAAAAAAATAATAATAGATTTCGTTTAGCCAGTTTTGCGCCTATAAAGTCGGACTGGTGGTGACAGACACACATACATGCATACACGACTAAAGTTAAGGCCGGATTCGGTTTTCGGAACGTATGAAATGAAAAAGTATCAAAAAAATTAGCAACCCTGACTAATGTACGGACAAAACTTATTTATTTAGATTTCAGTTAAGTGCGTATTATAATAATTGCAATTACATCTGTCTCATACACAGCGTAGGTTAATAATTAATTAGGATTAATGAATGCCAAATTAATCTCAACTAATTACAGTATTACCGGAATAATTAATTATAATAACTCAAGGGTATTGATATCATATTAAGTTTATTAAGCTGTCAAAATGAGGTCATCACTTTCAATTTTTCGTGATAAAATATCAGTGGGATATTATAATGTCTCACTTGAATTATAACACGAAGTTGTTTTGTAAGTAAATTTTAATGTTATTTATTATTATCTAATTTCACTGCCTAAAATAATTAGTAATGTTACATCAATATTCATTAACATACTTTTATTGCTTATAACATGTACTCATGTAGTTGCTTGAAATAAATAAATAAACAAATTTACAAATGAATAAATAAATATACAAATGAATAAATAAATTTACAAATGAATAAGTAAATTTACAAACGAATAAGTAAATTTACAAATGAATAAGTAAATTTACAAATGAATAAATAAATTTACAAATGAATAAGTAAATTTACAAATGAATAAATAAATTTACAAATGAATAAATAAATTTACAAATGAATAAATAAAATTTCATATTCAAAGCAACACTGAATTTAAGTCCTGTACTATCAAAAAATGATAGTAAAGTGGTCTGTTAAATGATTTATTATTAAACATATTTTAAAAGGCAATTAAGATTTAATTATTCAAATTTCGTTTTCGTATTGAAATGAGAAAAAAAAAAAATCCAATTTATTTTCATTAATATCTCAGTAAGTTAAATAGTTAGATTCACATTTAAATGGACTATAATTATTTTATTAAAATATTAAAACATTTTTGAGTCATAAATGTGTCTACAATAATTTTTTTTGGAGATTTGGTGGTTAGCACTCCCAAATCTCCACTTGTCTGCTCAGATTACAGACGACAAAACTACTACAGACAGACATTGTTAAAATGCAATATGTGGGGTGTCGCGGGACACTGTTAGGAACGAAGTTCTTTACGCTTTTCATTAAATATAAATGATAAAATCACACTGCTAAGTATACGATGCTAACTACTTATAATAGATGGTGGAGTTAGAAAAGAGACGAAATTAAAAGTAACTAAATATTTGTACTTAGCAAAATTAAAAGAAAAACATTTTTATTATCATTAAAGCAAGCGTCTTACAATAAATATGTATTGAATATTGAGAAAAAAGTTAATCATGATGAGTTTATAGTTAAAGAGTATGTTTGCTGTTGGAAGAAAATAGGACTGTTTTCTACCTACCTGGCCTAATAATTTAAAATATAATAAAATATGTATATGCGTTCCTTACTCTAAAACGTCTGCTTGTATCAGGTTGAAATTTTACAGGCCTGTTTCAATTGTACTTTAGACGTTGTGTAAGAAGTTTTATTAAAATCATTATGTTAGAACGGAAGATATCGGTGTTCGTATTACTAAAATAAAATTATTTAAAAAAGGTGTTTGTCTCATTAAATAGATGAAGTTAGAATTTTTCCCATCCTAAAATTGCAATTTTACATTTGAAGTTTACGTTTACGCGATTGCTTGGTCGGATAACTCTGTCCAACGAACTTTTTCTGGGCAATGGTAAAATGTACATGTGTACAAAATTTCAACTAAATCGGTCATCTTTTACTCAAGTTATCGTCATCGGTAGATTTTGTGACGGTCGGTTGTGACTGTCGGTTTTAAGGTGCTATATTTTTAAAATGTGATCTATACACATATATGCCAAATTTCAAAGTGATTGGACGTAAGGTGTCACCGTGAGAGCAGGCGGCAGACGGACGGACGGAAAGACAGACACTCGCAGGAAAATATAAGGGTTCTTGGTTTTGACTACAGACCCTAAAAAGGTTCACATAAGATCGTTTAATCGATCAAAAAAACATTTTTTTTTTTTTTTTTTTTGTGAGGCACTAAATATAAGGATCAATTCAAATTTTTAATTAATTAATTTTTGTCTATAATCCAAAATCGGGAAATTGGTTTTATTGAAAGGAAATGCGGCTGCATCATACTTACTATTTTCTCTAATGGAAAACTATGAAAGTTTAATTAAATCCCAAAATTAAATTTTATCTTTCAATTTTCTAGATTAAATTTTTTCTTTTTTTTTATAATTTAGTCCAAACCAAATTTATTCTATTTTAAGTAGGTAATTGATGAAACAAATATATGTTCGAGCTAATTTTCAGTACCGCTTATGCTTGCTTTCTTAGTTTACAAATCAGAGGGGAAAATATTTAAAATTATTGTTCCACATGTTAAGTGTCTGTTGACGGTGAATGCTCTTCTCCATACGGAATTATCAGAAAAAGAAACAAAGTGTGTATACAAATGCTGTACAAAAAAAAATGAAGTTGATAAAAGGAAGGTAAGAGATAATATAAGAATAAAACAAAACGACTTTAAATTAACTCGGCTATAACTTAACACGGCTTTTTAATTAACTTGGCTTTAACTTGGCTTGGCTTTAACTTAACACGGCTTTAAATTAACTCGGCTATAACTTAACACGGCTTTTTAATTAACTTGGCTTTAACTTGGCTTGGCTTGAACTTAACACGGCTTTAAATTAACTCGGCTATAACTTAACATGGCTTTAAATTAACTTGGCTTTAACTTAACTTGGCTTTAACTTAACGCGGCTTTAAATTAACACGGCTTTAAATTAACGTGGCTTTAAGATAACAAGGCTTTAATTTAACGTGGCTTTAAAATAACACGGTTTTAACTTAACGTGGCTTTAAAATAACACGGCTATAAATTAACTCGGCTATAACTTAACACAGCTTTAAATTAACACGGCTTTAACTTAACACGGCTTTAAATTAACTTGGCTTTAACGAGCTTTAACTTTGAAGCGAGCGTATAGTAATAAATATGTATTGAAAAAATAGATAATCATAAATAATGATGACTTGATAGATAATGGGTATAGTAGTAGTACAACGGCTAGTAGTAAGGGAACCACCCCGCATTCATACTATTCCTCTAACCACACCATCTCCTTTTTAATTATTATAAAATGTGTCTGTTTGCTACAAAAAAAACTACTGCATGTATCAAATTGAAATTTTGCATGCCTGTTTCAATTGTGCATTAGATGGTGTCTATGAAGTTTTATTAAAATCGAACGTTAGAACGTAAGATAAAAAGGTTGTAAAAAATCATCGGATCGGTAAAAAGGTTGTTTTCTCTATTATAAACGTTTAGGTCCGCTTTAATAGTTTTAGCGATCTTTATTAATTCATAGCGGTGTCGCTGTTGGTTTTACTAAAAAATGTTATTTGTAAAAAATGTTCGTCTCATCGAATAGACGATGATAGAATCTTTTCCCGTCCTGAAATTCCAATTTAATTTTTGAACCTATTGTTTACGCGAGCGTTGCGAGCGAACTCTTGGTTAGATCACGCTGTCCAACGAACTTAGCCTGAGTATTAGTAAGAGGAACATATAAACCAAATTTCAACTAAATCGGTCAACTGTTACTTAAGTTATCATCGTACACGTAAACGTTGAATGTAAGGAGCTTGCTTACGCTCGCTTCAATTAGAGATGCAAATAATTGTAATAAAATAAAAAAAGGTTATAGTAAAATATTAATACAACATTTTTTTATTTTATAAAACTTCATCCATTTGGCCTAAATCGTTAATAATATTTTGAATTTTATCCCTTTACTCTGCTCACTGATACAGAAGCAGCGGCTGATGGAACATCTATTTCACAGTGTAAAGACGCTTCATACATTTTGGCTTCTTGACTCATCTATCGTGGGATCGAACCCACGACCTCGAGTCACCTCGACTTATTGTTAGCTGGTCGAGCGCCTAGAGCTCCACGGCCACGCTGGCTCCCTATAATGATACTAAAAATTTAAGAAATTTATTAAGTAAGACACAATTATAACTTTTTCTTTTATATAATAAGCTTGGTGGAGGGGAAATTTCTTTCTTTATAAAAAAATGTAAATATCCCTTCATCTTTACTGATGTATTTATTCTTGTTCTATATAAAGAATAGTTATTTATGCAACTGTGGAATAATGTAAGATATTATTTCCCGCAAAGACGAATTTAAATTAGAAGAAAAAAAAAATACAAAAAGAAATATCGAAAAAGCAGTCCCTGATTTTATGAAAGAAGAAATTACATCAGTATTTCAAAATATCAAGAGAGGGATCAGTGGAGAAGAGATAAAAGCAGGCGGAATAATTGTAGCCACGGCCTTACAGTATACGAGTATATTCAACCTTTGTATAATGCAAAAACAAGTCCCAAATTCATGGTTAGTAGCCCATCTTGTGCTGATATTAAAAAAAGGGGATATATATAATATTGAGAACTATAGACCAATCAGTCTTCTTTCAGTTGTGTACAAGATACTGATGAGTGTTGTATCAAGAAGAATGGATCAAAAATTGGAAATGGAGATATCGCAACAGGTTTCGCAAACTGGCTTCAGACAAAACTTTTCCACCCTAAATAACATACTTGTGGTAAAATAATTGATCAGAAATGCTCAAGAATATAATTTCCCACTAGTTCTAATTTTTATAGACTTTGCAAAGGCATTTGACTCGGTATATAAATGAAGCATAAACCAAATGTTTAGAGATATAAATGTATAAAATAAATATAGAGAAATTAGTGACTTTTTTTGTGGAAATGCATTGTTAGAAATCAGTGTGGAAGATGAATCAAGTAAAATTAGAGTTAACAGGGGCATCAGGCAAGGAGATGTACTATCTGGAAAAGTTTTCATCAATGTGTTGGAGACAGCCTGCAATCAACTCGAGTGGGACGGAAATGGTGGATGGGAGGTGCCTGAATCTGCTCAAGTTGGCGGACAACTTAGTTGTTACAGTTAAAAAAAAAACGAAGCAAGGGTAATGTTGAAAGAGCTACAAAAAAAATACGTGTGGTGTCGCAGGACATCCGGTAGGAACGAAGTTCCTTACGCTTTTCATTAAATATAAATTATAAAATCACACTGCTAAGTTTTACGATACTAACTTCTAATACACGGTGGAGTTAGAAAAGAGACAAAATTAAAAGTAACTAACTATTTTTACTTAGCAGAGTTAAGGCAAAATAAAAAGAAAACCATTTATGTATTTAACTAAATTGAGAAAAAAAATAATCATGATGAGTTTATAGTTAGAGCAGATGCTTGTAGTGACGGAACACGACTGTTCCCTCAGACTCCGTCGGCATATTTATTACTCCATATAAAATATATCACTTTATTACACAAAAACTTCTGCTTGTATCAGGTTGAAATTTTACATAATATATGCCAAATTTCAAAGTGATCTGACGAAAGGTGTAGCCGTGAGAACAGGCGACAGATGGACGGACGGACAGACACACACACAAAATATAAGGATCCTTGGTTTTGCCTACGGACCCTAAAAAAAGAAGAAGTATGTAAATTGTATTCAGGTTATAATTATTATTATTATTATTTCCCGCTTGACTGAGTTGATTCCTGAGGCAAAGCCGAAGACTTCGCAATTTGATGACAGTAAATGACCAATTAAAAACATCAAAAGTTAAATGTAGGTCAATTTTAATTGAAAAACTCTCTATTAAATTTTATTATTCATTTATATTTTATGAATATTATAATTATTTCTCGATAAAATAACCTTTATTCCCACCATCTGAATCAATTAAATATCTCATTAAATTTTTAAAATTTCTTCGAAAATACATTTTTAATAGCTTTTCAATATTATTTACGGGAAAAACTTCGATTTATAATTTTCATTTCTCAATAAAATGTTTACTTATCTCAATTTATGTAATCATAAAATAAATTTTAACATTTTAATGATCCAATTAAAATTGTTAATATCGCAATTAAAATTTTAATTAATGAATGTGAAGTATTGGAAAAATAATTTAAACATGTCAAATATTTTCATATTGAATATTGGTTTCCATTTGGAAATTCTTGCTGTGTTTAATTGTTTTCTGTAGGGTCAGTTTCTCCTGAACAATTTAAATGGCCGTTTCGTTTTAACATCGATTAGACTATTTTCATTTTCCCCTTCGGTTTTAATATTTTCCGGGTAAAACATTATTTGTTCCCCCCCCCCCCCCCCCTTTTGAAAAATCAATCGGCCGTTTTATATTTACGGTCTCTTTCATGTAATTGTTCCCCCGGTAATTAAGGGTGGTTAATAACAATTTAAAATTGGAAACACTTTGAAGCGAGACTATTTCCCTTGAGGGCAGAATTGTTAAACACGATAATCGTTAATTGGATGTTTGAAACGATTTTAAGTGGTTAAATTGGATGTAATGGAATAACACGAAAACGTTTCCGAGAAATATAATTTTCATGGCTCGATGATTATGTTTTTATTTATTTATTTTTTCAAATGATTCTCTCTTTACCCCTCGTACATCCAATTTTGTTAAAATTTATCGATTCCGATGAATAAATACTTTATAATTAATAGATTAGTGTCCCCACGGTGACGACTCACCTCGAAATGATTTTTAATTTTGATGAGCCTTAGATTTTTGCTAAACTAAGGCAACCACATTTATTCCAATAAAAATAAATGTTTTGATTTGTTGATCTTTAAATAGATATAATAACTTATCTAAATTAAATTACTTAATTTTACTTAATTTTTTCTAAATATAAAATTAAGCCCATTGCCACTGCCTTAACTGCTCGTACTTTATAATTTAAGATAGCTAAAAAAATATAATGAAATATAATTTTAAATAACTAAAAATATAATGAATTCCGATCAGTAGCAATTAATAAATAAATTAAAAAAAAATGGTGAGTAGTTTCTTTGCACTACCATTGTATTATTTTATTTATTTATTTTTAGTAAAAACGTCTTTCGTTTGTCACAATGCATAATTTTTCGGAGGGGGGGGGGGGGGGATGGCATTGGTAGAATTAAGATACTACCCATTCCAATTTTTAGTGTTTTTCCAATTTTCACCCTGCAAAATTTTTCATTTTACTACTTTAAAATGTTTTGGCTTAGCTAAGTTTATTAGGGTCCGTAGGCAATACCAAGGACCCTTATATTTTCCTGCGTGAGTCTGTCTGTCCGTCCGTCTGTCGCCTGCTCTCACGGCTACACTTTTCGTCCAATCACATTGCAATTTTGTATACACGAGCATAGTACCTACCCACACATTTTAAAAATATACCGACTTAAAAAAAAAAAATTCAAAACAATTTTTTGGTTATAACTTTGATAGGGCGAGTTTGAAGTTAGTGTCTCGCTTATGTAAAGTGCAAAAATTCTTCGACCAATAGTAAAGATACCACTTTTTGGAAATTTCGAGAAAAAAAATTGTTTTTATTTACAAAATAGGTTTTTTTATATTTTTAAAATTATGCACTTTTGGATGTATTTATAATATGTTTATAGTCCGATTCACTGGCAAAAAATACTTAATCAGAAGTGTTGCCTGCGGACCCTCTCGCTGGGTGATGACTAGCACTCACTTGACCTGTTTATAATTTACTTCAAGATCTATACGCTAATGACTAATTTATCTGTCACGCTTAGTGAATTGTGAGACGCCTTCACCGACCCCCCCCCCCCTCGCTTAATGCAAAAGCGTAAAAATATGCAACTTGTAGTCTATTTTCAGACTATATTCGCTTTTTGGCGCCATCCAATCTATGGATCACAAGATATAATGAAATATTTGTGGACAACAAGAGCGTTTTCACCGCTAACTCTAGTGGGGCTTTAGTATGAGTCTTTTTAAAAATGTTTTCACCACAATGCCAGTAGTGCTTCTTATTATTAACAACGTTTTCACCACAAAATCATAGATAAGCCTAAAATAATTTCAAATATGCCACTTATTAATAAAATCGTTTTGACCACAATGTCATGGATATTCCAACAACAATTCAAATGATGCCTCTTATTACTATACTTTGTTTTATTTATTTATTTATTTTTTATATTAAATAAAATTATAATTATTATTAACTACGGGAAACAGACAGAGAAAAATACACTCCAGCGCCGGGATTTGAACCACGGGCCTCTATATTTACAGTATCTCTACCAATCTAATCTTTCCGTAATATGAATACTACCAAAATCGTAAAAAAATAAAATAAAAAAATATGAATTTCTACTTTGTTTTAGTCAGATGTCTTGACAGAAATCCTACACTTTGATTTTAGATTACTCTTAGATAAATATAGATTCAGTTAATAGTATTGATTTGAGGTTAAAAAATAAACTCTTATACTTGTTCAAATAAATAATCAGTATATATAAAAATCAGTATGTATAAATGATCAGTACACTGAAGATGACTGTGTTGTCGAAACCGATCTGTATTTGATATCTATTTTTTTATGGTTTGACAATGTAATGATTATTTGAACTTACAACACTGTCTAACCTTTACATTTTTACTACTATTTTTTCTTTTATTTCTCTTATAAATATAGAAAACACATAAGATAAATATATTAATACCACATTAGAATAGTTAAAAGTCAGTTTAGTGGCTTAATAATCATAATTATTATAATAATTTAATTATTATTTACTACCAGCTTCAGCTAAAGTTTGCATTTGGTTTTATAACAGTTGAAAAGTTATGGGAGCATTTTTTAAACCAAAACTCATCATATTATGTTATAATAATCCAAGAGGTGCAATTATAGCGGTTTTATGAAAGGACCGATTAGACCTGACCTAGTTTGCCAAGTCGGGGCCACGTCGCGTGTCCTCTCAGCCAGAAAACCTGGTTGTGTAAACCGTGTGCCTGGTTGTTTATTTTTATATATTTATTTAGAGGTGGTACTTATTTATTTTATTTTTTTTTGGGAGGGGGGGACAGATAGTGCAGTCGGTAGAGAATCCAATCCGATTGGGTTGAAAGGTGCGGACACGCCAGGCCCCAACCACTTCACCCTGCGAGCCGACAGTGTAATTCTCTTCGTTGTTAAGTAATTTCCAAGTCTCCGACAAGGAAAAGCCAAGCTGGATGGAACTGGGCCGGGCCGTTTAAATGCATCGCCCTGTCGAATGAGGGTGACTAAAGCAATGGATGGTGGGAGATTTTAGCAAGTACGAGACCAGGACCCGGTGGGGGGAATGGGTCGTGTAATAACCCCTTTAATCAGATTCAATATTGTTAATTAACTAAGAGAGGTATTAGAAGAGTTAGGCTAAAGTAATTGTGAGAGATGACCAACTATTGTAGCTATTTAATAACTTCTGTGCATAACTTCTAATCTATGTCTATAAATTTAATTAATTTAATTTATTCAAATGGTAGATACCCTAAGTACGTGTTAATTTTACTAAAAAGGGTAACTCCACCACTGACTAAACAATACAATCAACTTTAAGGTACTAAAAAATCAATACAGTTATTTACTACAGTTAGTTATTGACTTGAAATTTTCAAGTTCACGCACTTTGGTTTGGGGCTAGAGGCACAATACCAATGAAAACCAAACTATTTTTTGACAAAATCGGCACCGATCGAAATTTCTTAAGACTCCTAGCTGAAAATATAATTTTAGATTCTCTAGGTACATATTATAAATAACCATATTTATTAATTAACTATAAATTTTATTTGTATTGTTTATAATTTGTGTTATCTAGTTTTTAAAGTACTGTTATACTTCAACTAACTGTACAAATGTATTTTATTCTATTTTATGTATTTATTTAACAATTATTGTCTTTTGATTGATTAGTATGCTGTGTTTATAGCAATCCTTTAATGAAGGACAGCTCCACTTCGCACTTTTTGTCAATAAAGTGTGTCTCTCTGACGATTTTATAAGAAAAAAAAAATGAATGATGAAAAAACTGACAGTAAAAATGATAACCATAATAAAGAAGTAAGATAAAAGTGAGCAAACTTATGTAATTGGCAGCAAGATAATAGTTTAGTAAAATTTTACGCTCCTGCTATCAACAAAGTTTAGTAGCATCACCTGCTGCCTAAAAAGTTTGAATGCATCACCTGCTGTCTATAAAATTTAGAAACATCACCTGGAGTCTAAAAGGTTAGGAAGAATCACCTGCTGTTTAAAAAGTGTGGAAGCATCACCTGCTGTCCATAAAATTTGGAAACATCACCTGCAGTCTACAAAGTTTGGAAGAATCACCCGCTGTCTACTAAGTTTGAGCAAACATTTTTAAATTAAGGTTTTGCACTTGGTTAAACATTGATTAATAAATTTGTAAAACAGATAAATTAAATAATAAGAAACACACTTACCCAGAGGGGTCTTGCTTTTCCACAGAGTTCTGTGTATAGTAGGATCTGTGCGTCTGAGATCTCTCCAAGAGATAATACTGCGTCTTATTCCACCCAGCGCTGGACTCGGCGTGCCAGGGGCACCAGCTGCCGGCTGCCCTCCACCACTCTGGGCAACACCTTCGCAAACACCTATAATCATAAAACAACAACAGTCATTGGAAATATACAGCAATTTATTTTATTAATAGGCGTAACAAAGAAGTTTTATCACGACCAGAGGACACACTTAAAGGTTTGAGATCTACTTCGTTCATACTTTGTTCATGGGAATATAAGTGTAACACGTCTCGCCACTGGGGGATTCCAACTAGAGAACCGATTCAGTAACTCCTTATGACATACCAGTTGAAGTAGCTGGTGTTGCCCTAAGGATGGGGTGACTTCTTTTGGGAGAGGTGAGATCGGTGTATAACAAAAACCCACAAGATACACTCATCTCTATGGTAGTAGGTCTATCGAAGGTAAAATAGCTTTACTTTGGTCAATTTGATGATAAATCTTCATCTTTGGTTTATATTAATATCTTTTTTTTAATAAAACAAAAGTCATGCAGTGTCGTATAAAACTTTGTATCCTCGTGCGGCGTAATTGCCAAGTCAGAAAATGTTTTTAAATTTAAACGTCTCAAGTGAATGGGAAAGAAAAGTTTTGATTTTATGAGGGACAAAGAATAAAGAAGTGTCAGAAAAACAACATCATTTACTTATAATGGATAAATTAGACCGAGAAGAACTTATTTGGACCTGGGGAAACTTAGCAAAACCTATGATCTCATAACTTTTTACGCAAGACTTGGCTTCTTTCTTAACATAAGTGTTATGGTTAGGGGTACATATTTACCTATACGAAATTTACAATACAGAAATGACTACAATAGTTCTGAAGAATGCATTAAAAGTAATTAAGAAAGTACTAAAACGAAAATGAAAACAAATTTGACCAACACGACCAACACCATCTTGGTCTTGCATTGTATCAAGGCCAAAATATCAACTGTTTGTTGGTCGACAACTACTAAAGTTTCAGATTCACATTGACAGCTGCACAGTGCATATTTATAACAACATAAGTATAATCACTTGATATGGAAGGTTTTAAAATACAGAATTGGCGTTTAGGTATGTCTTTGTTTCGACAATGGATCTAGGTGAATGCAAGTGAGTTATCACTCTGTTATCATTAAGGCTATCAAAATTGTGTTACTGTCGAGGCTTTGAATAAAATTGTTTAACTACATAATATTTCTATTACTATCAGGCAGAATTCGGACCGTTCTCGCAGTCACTGTCAGGTGATTGAGTCAGATTTACCAATCACGGCCTCAAATGCTAAATTTATGTTTTCTTTTTAATTTTCATGGTCAATATAAACAGTACCCGAATAGTTTTTTCTGGAGAAACGCTAGGGTTTAAACAGAATACTCACTGCTTGATTTAAAGATATGATTTAGCTTCCGAGCTTACCGAAGGTAACGGAAGCTACGTGATCGTTCTGAAGAAAGAAAAAATTTTAGGTCTCTGATTTCAAAAATTCCAAGACAATCTGTTTCAGACATCAGGGAACATTTTGGGTTCCGTGTCTGTCTGTCGGTCTGTTGGTCTGTCGGTCGGTCTGTCGATGTGTCGTTCAATTTTTGCGAACCAACATATCTTAAAAACTACACGTCCAACTTTAATGAAATTTAGGTGGTAGGACATAATTAGCCCATTGTTGGTCCCATCTAAGTTTCAACCTTCTGCGCATATTTGTTTCTCTTCCACATGCGCTCAAACATACATTCATTTTCACCTATAGCTTCAAAAGTGCTTATCTGATTTGAATAAAACTTTTATAGTGTGTCGAAAGTAACCCGCAGATAGCCCCAGATTAATTTGAACCATCTGCGCTCTTTAACTTTTGCTAAATTGATACTTTAATTCGTGAATAAAATGAAAACAATTTGGACAGATTAAAAAAAAACGGGAGAAACAATTAGACAATAATGGCTTGTAAAAGCATAAAATCAATAAGGTATGTGGATAGTCTATTTTTTTAAACGTTAATTTTATCACAACTCGAAATATTTTGCTTCCGCTCTTACCGAAGGTAACGGAAGCTATATGGTCGTTCTGAAGAAGGTAAAAATTCCAACACAGAAATCCTTTTTAGACATCAGGGAACATTTTTGGTTCCATGTCTGTCTGTCGATCTGTCTACTGGCCTGTCTGTCTGTCTCTCAATTTTTGGGAACTGCCATATCTTAAAAACTACTACGGTAAGTCATAATTAGCCCAATATTGGTCCCATATAAGTTTCAACCTTCTGGGCCCATTTATTTCTTTAAATTTAATCTTTCCGTAGTATGAATACTACCAAAATCGTAAAATATGCATTTGTTTCTTTTCAACATGCGCACAAACATAAATTTATTTTCACCTATATCTTCAAAAGTACTCATTTGGTTTTAATGAAATTTATATGGCTTGTAAGACGTAGCCCGTTTAATTTACTTACTTACTCCTCGGCGCTACAGCCCATGTAGGGCTTGGGCCTGACCAATAACACGCCTCCAATCTCCTCTATCAAGGGCTACTGTCCGCCAGCGCCTCACTCCCATCCTTCTCAAATCTGCCTCCCATCTCAACCTGGGTCGTCCTCTATGCCTCCTTCCACCTGGTTTTCCTCTCCACACCTTCTTGACTGCTCCGTCATCTTCTAGTCTTTCAAGATGCCCTGCCCATCTCAGTCTGGCTCTTTTGGCTTCGATTACCAGATCTGGCTCACCATAAAGGTCTGCTAACTCTCCGTTAGTTCTTATACGCCATTCACCATTGTCACAAACAGCACCGAAGATTCTTCTTAATACTTTCCGTTCCCATCTTCGTAATAACTCCTCGTCTCTACGTGTCATGGTCCAGGTCTCTGCTCCATACAGTACCACCGGTCTAACTACAGTTCTGTTGACGATCAATTTAGAGTTTCGGCTCACTGCCTTGCTTTTAAACATTTTTTGGAGGGCAAAATAGCTCCCATTTCCGGCAGCAATCCTTGCTTTAATTTCTACCTCCATTGAGTTTAATTTAGCCACAGATTAATTTCAACCGTCTGTGCTCTTTAAATTTTGCTAAATTGATACATAAATTCAGGTAAAAAATCAAAACAATTTTAACAGATTTACAAAACGGAAGAAAATAAAGTAAATTTGACAGTAACAGGTTGTAACAGCATAAAAACGATATGCATAAAAGAAAGAGAGAAAGCTGTAATATGTTCCACACAAATTGCTATTCTTTAAGTGCCCCAGTTTAACCATTGTAAATTTGAGGTTGATGTCGCCCAGGTTCTAACAGTTTCAAATTAATACTTGGACAAATTTGAGATTAGATAATGTCAAATAAAAAATATAAAACTCTAGGTCTAGTTTAACTCCTTCACCAAATTTGTAAACGTTTTATTTTTCTAAATTATAACGTTGATTCTGTAAACAAATTATCAAGGTACAGAAGTAAAGCCGTTTGTTTTAGATAGACTAGGCTGTTAAATAAACGAGTAAGTTGCTAATGACGTCATTAGCAACTCCCTTGAGACTGATCCCTGCATTGAGTTCCAATTGCTTCGACTGATTACCTCCATCATTATCACAAATCTTTTTTGTTTTATGAGTTCAGTACGATAAAAACGTTCTTCAATCGAAAAATAGGGAGGTCACAGGAGGAAAAATTTTAAGAACCTGGAAAGCTAGCATTTAAAAAAATTATTTTTTAGTAGTCTGAATATATTGCTAATTAGAGATTTTAGCAAATTATATTTGATCCAAGAGGAATGGGGTAAGGGGGGTATACAAAAATAAAGAGGGTAAATTGAAATCTATG
This sequence comes from Gerris lacustris, assembly GCA_951217055.1. Taxonomy (NCBI): domain Eukaryota; kingdom Metazoa; phylum Arthropoda; class Insecta; order Hemiptera; family Gerridae; genus Gerris; species Gerris lacustris. Next base: position 69,886,121 of record OX578280.1, on the reverse strand, counting down.
GCATCTAGATATTCTCGCAAAAGTTATTTACATCTCTGCTTCTGTTATCAAATGCCGATCGTTCGATCGGCATTTCGCCTGTCTGCCAATTTTTTTTTTTTTTTTTTTTTTTTTTTTTTTTTTTTTACGCAATCTCGACCGAACATGTTGATCGATTTTATTGAAATTTGGCATCGATGTGCCTTGAAGTCATTAATTCAATGTATATGATTGTTTAATTGTAATGAAGTTCCTTGTAACGAAGTTCTGGAGCCCGGAGCCCGGGAGTATATCCGGAAAAAACAATCGTCACAGAATCACCGTCACGAAATCACCTTCACAAAATCTCCGTTACGAAATCACCGTCACAAAATCACCGTCACAAAATCACCGTCACAAAATCACCGTCACAAAATCACCGTCACGAAATTACCATCACAAAATCTACCGATGACGATAACTTGAGTAAAAGATGACCGAGTTAGTTAGTAGTTAAAATTGTAATTTTAGGACGCGAAAAAATACTAACTTCATCTATTTATTAAGACAAACAACTTTTATAAATTTTATTTTTTAGTAAAACCAACACCAAAACCGCTATGAAGTGTTAAAGATCGCTGATAAAAAAAAATTGCTTTTCTTTTAATTTTGCCTTAACTCAGCTTAGTACAAACAGTTAGTTACTTTTAATTTTGTCTCTTTTCTAACTCCACCATGTATAAGTAGTTAGCATCGAATACTTAGCAGTGTGATTTTATAATTTATATTTAATAAAAAGCGTAAGGAACTTCGTTCTTAACGGGTGTCCCGCGACACCGCACGTACTTTATTTCCTCTATATATTATCAAATATTCTCTGTTGGAATAATTATTTTGTTTTATTTTTTTGAAGGTAGTTTGTAAACTTATTAAATTAATAAATATATAGTCCACAGGCCACCATAAGAAGTGAGTCGCTGATTGATAAAGTTTTCTTACCTTATGGAATCGCTTATTTATGCCGTGTCCACCGATGAATTGGGTATATGTCAACTGGGCACTGGGCCATTTCTTCTTTTTTTTGACATGCCAAACATGCCCTTCTGCGGGAACATTGAAAAGAGATAGATAAAGTTTTGATTTTCACAGGATCGTTTAATTAAATTATTTAAAAAACAGTGGTACACGTGGCCACCGATAAGAGTGGGCCGTTTGGGGTGGCCACCGCCCCAAACATATAGCTCTGCGGGGTCGTTGAAAAGAAAACGGCCCACTCGTATCGGTGGCCACGTGTACCACTGTTTTAGAAATTATTTAATTAAACGATCCTGTAAAAATAAAAATTTTATCTATCTCTTTTCAATGTTCCCGCAGAAGGGCAAGTTTGGCATGTCAACAAAAATAAATGGCCCAGCGCCCAGTTGCCATATACCCAATTCATCGGTGGACACGGCATAAATAAGCGATTCCATAAGGTAAGAAAACTTTATCAATCAGCGACTCACTTCTTATGGTGGCCTGGGGACTAATACTTTAATATACATTTTAAAATAATAAAATCAAATAAAACACTTCTTATCGAAAATACAAGATACAGGTTGTTTTGAGTATGATATTTGTTCAGATCAACGATAATGATGATGTTCCCTGATGAAGATTATTAATAACTCTTTATCACTAAAACTCGAAATTCCATCCAGATAGAGAAGGTGCGTTTTCTGTGTAAACACTGAAAAATGTATGTCAGAGATATATATTTCTACTTATCAGATATATGTGTTGACACATCTATACAAACAGATGTAAACACTGATTATTTGTAAATTCAAATTCCTCTGAGAGATATCGTGAAAGTTGACTGCCCGTCTTCTTTTTTCATTGCGCGACAAGTGTCGAGTAAATATGATTGATAAAAAAGAATGGTTGAAACTTGTTGAAGAATTATTTAATATGTACTACAGTAAACCTGAACTATGGGACGTTACATGTAATATTTATAAAGACAAAGTAAAAAAAGAATCCTTAATAGAAATGGCAATAAGATTTAGTATGGCAGTAGAAGAGATTCAGAGAAAAAAATAATAACTTAAGAAATCAATTTAACAGTGTATTTAAAAAAAAAAACAAGATCGAATTAATCAGGCCAGAGCACTGGCGAATTTTATGCATCAAAATGGCCGTACTATACTTTTCTTTATGGGACCCTCTGTCACAAATGTGGCAGAGAGAATGAAACTCCAGCACATTTTCTTGGAAAATGCTCACATAACATGCTTCTTGTGACTAGGCGCCACCATAACGTTAAGTGCAAGATCTCGGATGTCCTCAAGGAGAAAAAGTATATTTTTGTTATGACGAGGTTTATGCTATCGACTCGGAAGGTTCTTCTAGATTTTCCGACATTATAGCATTCCACCCGGACAACAAGACTGCCCATATTATTGACCCCACCGTCAGATATGAAACTAATGACATAGACCAAGCCATCAAAGTACACGAGGAGAAGAAGATCATCTATGAGAAATGCATCGAGTATTATAAAGATAGGTTTCGAGCTTCTCATGGTGATAGAGATGATAAAGTGTATGGATTGTGATTTGGAACAAGAGGGACTATACCAGCTAGCACTAAATACTTCTTTGACGAGATTGGTACGGACCACTAGACTACTGTCGGGAAATATAATTTTGGACTCATTAGGTATCCTTAACCACCATATTTATTCCTAATTGTTATGTTTATATTACTTAGTTTTTAATATTATGAGTTGATGAATTACTTGATAGTTCGTTATAATATCCTTGACAAACTTATATCATTTTTATAGTGCTACTGTGCATGCATTAGTGTATTACCTTATAGTTTAAACTTTATGATTTATAATTTAGCTATTATTAATTTAAAATGTTGTCATTAGATTGATAAGTACGCTGTGTGTGAAAGCAAACCTTAATATAAGGCCAGCCTCACTTGTTTAAATTTTGTAAATAAGTGTTTATATTAGGTTTGTTCCAACCTCGCTATTTGTACCGTCCTTTGTATCGTCCCGCGGATCGTTCGAGAATCGTTTAGGACAGGTTTTATACGCATGCGCTAACATTGTACTGTAATAAAATCATGTCAGGTTGGAACGAGTTTAGGACTATTATTCGCACTGTATTAAAAACATTAAGGAAACCTAACAGTTAGGAAACCTTCCTGTTGATATTTGTAATTATTGACATAACTGCGCATGTCATACAAACCAGTACATGGTATTGTCAGAGGATCGTTGGGACCGTACAGTGAACGGTTCGCAAACGATCCCTGCCAGGGTTGGAACAGTTTCGTGTACGGTACGAAACACTGTCCCAAGTCAGCTTGGAACGGCTTTTATCTACTGCGCATGCCGGTGACGATCCCGCGGACGGTACAATGCACGGTTGGAACAAACCTATTATGTTCTACTATAGGAGGCTTAGCGTGCAAACCAGAACGTTTTTTCTTCTTTTTTGAAATCATGGCAACCTAAAATGAACGGTGTGTGTGTGTAGAATGGAAGATTTGTACGACAGAGAACACATTTGTATGCATGTAAACACATGCACATACATTAAACACATACATTATACTGCAAATTTAAGCATTACGAGAAGTATCGTACATATTTCCACGACATAAATCTCTAGCTATATTAAATTTCTATCAGTATGTAAACACAAAGCTATTTTCCGTCTGACACTTGACATATTTTTCCGGAGAGAAGTGTCAGATGTAAACGCACCAACCTGCAGAATGTTACGTGTTACACTTTACAGCTTGCAGTACAATAATACGACGGAGGCTCTGAAGGTGAAACAGTTTTATTTATATGGGAGAAGATAGTATCCAAGCCTGGACCTAATCAATACAGGAGAAGTTCACACCGATACTAAACCTGCACTAACTATCTGCTCCTTTAGAGATGCGTCAACCTGGGTATTCTGTAGGAAACTCACAAATATTTCTCTCTTCTCCCAGAGAACTCAACTCATTAGAATCTTTTCATAGTCAAAGTAGATTTTAGAGCAAGCAACTCTCCTCATATTTTAAACAAAAGTTTGAGTTCAGAGAAATTTATCTCTGTCTTGGAATTAAGGTTGAAAAAGGTGCTAAATTCTTTAGTTTGTTCTACAAGTTTTCTGGATAGAAAGAGCCGATTATTCTCCTTAGCTTTTTACTCACAGATTTTTCTTTTCAAACAAAATATAATTTTTGTCGATGATTGAGCTCAATAAAGATATTGCTTAACGCTCTATTGTTCAGAGATAATTCGACTGGATTGTTTATATTGCTGACACAATTCGTTCAAAGAACTTAAACGAAAACCACATTTTTCTAAAACCTTTTCTACTACTATTCTGGGATACCGATGAGTAGGAAGGTCTAAAGCAGCGTTTCCCAACCCTATGGCCGTGACCTAAAATAGGGCCAAGACAACATATTTTTAATTATCTTACATAATTACTTGAAATATTATAACTAGGCATCGCGTGGCTCTATCATTGAAGAGAGCTTAATGGAATAAATATTTGTTAATCATGATGAGTTGATATTTAAAGAATATGCTTGTAATAAAGAGCCGTATAGTGGGGGAAAAGTGTTATTCTACTATTCCTTAACTCTTTTACACGTCTCGGCCATTCCACTTCAATTATTATAAATGTTTCACTTCACTACGCAAAAACTTCTGCTTGTATCAAGTTGAAATTTTACATGCCTGTTTCATACACAATGTTATTTAAAAAAAAAGGTTTGTCTCATCGAATAGATAAAGTTGGACTGCGGCTTTCGCCTAAGGATAGTGACACACTTCGCCACCCGGGTAGCGCCACCTGGGTGGCACCCACCTGGTTGATGCCACTTGCTCCCGCCACCTGACTTGCGCCACCCACTTATATGAGGGATGAAGTCAGCCCCTTATTTGATTTCCCCTATATTTGATTGAAGGAGTGGGGGCTGAGTGGCAGGGACTTGGGTGGCACCGTGTGACAGGCTCAATTTAAAACAATGGGTTGACCGGGTGGCGCTACCTGTGGGTGGCGGCTAGACCGTCGGACGGTCGACCGTGTAGTGCCACCCGGCAGGTGGCGCCACCTAGATGTGACAGGTTCCACATATTCTCATTGACGACCGGGTAGCGCCACCCAGAAGGCGCTACCCGGGTGGCGAAGTGTGTCACCCCCCTAAGGAATCATGAATTTTAAGTCTCGAGCGTAAATGTTGGTTCCCGAGGCGTAGCCGAGGTAACTTGAATTTAATTCCCGAGGTGAAGCCGAGGGAATTAAGTATTGCTCTGGGAATTATGCCTTTTTGCTCTCGTTGTACGTACAAGATTTTACCTTTCAGAAGGGAGAAAAAAATTCAAATTTATAACACAAGATATTCCTTGTTTATCTATTTTACATAACTTTATATTTAAATAAAAATGAGCAAATTTAAAAAAGAACTAATAAATTTAACTAAAAACAACTCAATTAATGGAACATTTACTCAAAACACGGGACGTTTTAAAACAAAACAAAGAAATATGTATTTAAAAGCAGCTGATTGCGAGTCATGTTTGTAATAAACAGTTTTGCCAACTTAAATCTTCGTAAAATCCGTTTAAACGCAGTTCTTTTACTAGAATTAAGTTGGCTGCACTGAATTTACAGGGAGTTATGCCATAACTCCCTGCTATAACTCCCTGTGGCTCGACCAGGCAGTTAAATTTACTTCTTCTTCCACCTGGAGGTAAAATAATAAAATTGCATGGATAAATTCATGAGAAAAATGAATAATTGAAAGGTCGACAAAAATAAAGCGACAAAAGAATTGCAAGGAGGAAAAATAGAACTTCCTGGAAGCTTTAATCTCTTTTCTTTGATGTATACAGGGCTTATTGTTACCTCACATCTAGGTAGGTAAAAACAAAATTTATTAAATACTTGAAAACTTTATTTATGACATAAACTTCCTCATATTAGACAGGACAGTGGACTAATGCTGAATTAGATCAATTGTAAATAAAGTCAAAAATTGAAGCTTTGTATTAGTATAAATACATTTTTAGTTTGTATTTAAAAGATGGTTGTATATTCGATTGAGAAATATTATGTTTAACTAAATTTTGTAGTTTTCACCAGAACTAATGGTTGTCATAATCAGAAATGCCGAATTTAAACTTTGAATATTGTAGTAAATGTTTAGATAATTGAGTTTCTAGATATCGAGAGGGAAGATAAAGTTAAAAGGTCAGAAGGGTAAATAACGCCCACGGGAATCCGGTGTAGAGATATCTTGCTTTGGCCCAACCTCAGGTGAATTTATCGCCCCGGGTTGTTTGAAGCTTTAAAAACGCGGATTAGATTCACATATTTCCACCCACATCGCACGAATAAATTTTCCCTTTAACAATCTCTACACAATATTAGAAAACGTCTTCCTTTTCACTTTTCATTTATGCAAATGGCATGTAATTTAAATTTCCCAATATAAATTATTATATTCTAAATGTTCAGATATAATAATATTAAAATGCAATGCGGTTAATATGGAAATTAAGCGCAGAATTATCAAATCATAAGACCAAAATTTATATTTCACTAAGTTCCATGCAATTTTCATTTATATTTCACTAAGTTCGAAGCATGGTTTGTGGTAATTTCAATGGGACCGACTCAATTGAATGGAAGATCTTGAATTAGTGATTGTGTGTCACCGTCACCTCTCTGATACTCGAGGTGAGTGGTGACAGGGGTGAGAAGTTTAGGGTACGTTAATAACTAATGAACTCAAACAAGACAGTTATTCCTATTCCAAAAAATGGCAGAAAATTAAGCACTTTAATTAAATCATTGAGGTCAATCATCTATAGCGGAAGCCGGTGATTGGTTGATTGATCACTTAAGTTTGAAGTAAAATAGTTTTAAGGCATGTTTAGTCATTGCAGTTTTTTGATTCTGACTATAAAAAGGTTACTTCTTATAGCTTGACTTGTAAGCAAATTACTCTCATCATGAGCAGGTACTTAAGAATGGTCTCTGTAATGGATTTGAAACCAAGGAAAATCTCTGACTCTGGTCTTCTTCATTATAAGCTCTAGCTGCAAACCCCATAATATAGAAATGACTGAACCACCTCTAACCACCAATAACCACCAATAACCACCGCTTACCACCATTAACAACCCGTAACAAAATTCAATCACCCTTAACTACCTTTAACCACCTCTAACCACTACTAATCACCTCTTACTACCTTACACCACCTCTAACCACCTGTTACTAACTTTAACCACCTCTAACAACCTTCAATCACCCCAAACAACCTTTATCCACAACTAATCACCTCTAACCACCTGTTACTAACTTTGACCACCTCTAACAACCTTCAATCACCCCAAACAACCTTTATCCAAAACTAATCACCTCTAACCACCTGTTACTAACTTTAACCACCTCTAACAACCTTCAATCACCCCAAACAACCTTTATCCACAACTAATCACCTCTAACCACCTGTTACTAACTTTGACCACCTCTAACAACCTTCAATCACCCCAAACAACCTTTATCCACCTTTAATTACAACTAATCACCTCTACCCAACTCTTACTAACTTTAACCACCTCTAACAACCTCCAAACACCCCTAACGACCTTAACCCTGAGAGTAACACGTTGGGTCTCCGGAGCCCGTGAGCTGCTTTAATCCCCTCCGATTCGTCAATTTTAATTTTTCAAGGTCAATAACTCTGGTATTCCTCAAAAATTTTGTCGTGAAAACAATGTTACTTAATTCGGATCTACACGCCTTTTGCTACGTCAGTATTTTACAAAAAACTAAAAAAAAAAAACAGGCTTAAATGTAAGGTGCTGTAGGCACCTCGAGCCGAATGTTACCGGTAAAATTTCTGTATGTATATTATTAAACATTTTAAATTATTTCTGTAAAATATATTTTTTTATTTAATTAATATGTTTATTATTCTCTAACATTGTATTTTTGCATTGAATACTTGTATATTAAGCGAAGTAACCTATCCCCTGCCTCATCTATGTTATAGGTCTTGGAAGCCTAGGGTGTTTAAAAGGCGCTAAAAAACAACGTGTTACTGTTAGGGTTAAACCACCTTTTACTACCTTTAGCCTGTAGGGTAGAGCGGTTCGTATCAAATTACTCAAGTTAAGCAGTATCGGACGTGGTCAGTAGTTGGATGGGTTTCCACCTGACAATACAGCTCTGGGTTCAATGCCCGGACCAAGCCCCCAGCTCAATGTTTACCCAGAATTGTTTAAACAAATAGGTAGCTGCTTGAAAATGTTGCACCTCCAGGTTTCGGTCTGGAAACCATAATCACCGCTCTTAGTTGATATATAATATCGTGATGTGAGACTTGGTTGACGACCAAAGACTTCGCAAAAATGTGAAGATTTTGGTTTCTAACCTAGGATTGTTCAATGGACCCATCTAAGTGGAGTAGTGGTCTGCGGCTTAGGGTATATAAGCCTTCGAAAAAAAAAAAATAAATAAAAAAAATACGTGTGGTGTCGCGGGACACCCGGTAGGAACAAAGTTCCTTACATTTTTCATTAAATATAAATTATAAAATCACACTGCTAAGTACGTATACATTGCTAACTACTTATATACATGGCGGAGTTAGAAAAGAGTCAAAATTAAAAGTAACGAACTGTTTGTACCTGGCAGAGTTAAGGCAAAATTAAAAGAAAATCATTATTTGTATAATTAAAGCAATCGTCTTACTATAAATATATATTGAATTTAAGAAAAAAGTTGATCATGATAAGTTTATAGTGAAAGAGTATGTTTGTTAAAGGAGTTTGGATTGAAATAGGACTGTTTTCTACCTACCCGGCCAATTAATTTAAAATATTATAAAATATATATCTTCCCTACTCTACAGCTTCTGCATGTATCAGGGTGAAATTTTACATGATTATATTTTATTTATTTACAAAACAAAGTGACATTTTTGACATATATAACAAAAATAATCAAAACAAGTCAAGTATCAGGCTTCCTTAATAACACTTTTTCCCGTCTTTTAAAGCTTACGTTTACGTTAGCGTTGCGTGTGAACGCTTGGGCGGATAACGTTTTCCGACGAACTCAGCCTGGGCATTGGTAAAATGAACATGTGTACCAAATTTCATCTAACTCGGTGATCTTTTACTCAAGTTATCGTCATCTGTAGATTTCGTGACGGATTTTGCGTGACGGATTTTGCGTGACGGTGATTTTGTGACGGTGATTTTGGTCGTTTTTTTCGGATTCACTCCTGGGCTCCAGAACGTGCCATAAGGAACTTCGTTCCAAAACACTTCTAACCACCTTTAATCACCTCCAACTCTAAAAAGGGATGATACTATAGTCATTTTACCCATGTAAATTTCTACAGTTGTGCATTTGAGAAATATACCCCAGAGTTGAAAAATACACTTTATATAACTTTTCATATACACTCTTAGTTTTTTTTGGTTTAGTTTAGAATTTTACGAGTTAAGTTCGGTCGTAGAGTAAGTTTTGGATTTTTACCTTCTCACTTTCTCTTATACATTCCCATGAAGTCCATCTACTTTAAAAGGCCTGCTCAGCTCCCAAGCTCTCAGAGTAAACGAGATGGCACTAAAAAGAAAAAAAGAAAAAACCTCCCAAGAGATCTACAAGCCCCAAACCAAAAGAGATATACAACCTAAGACCATATCATAAATACTCATCTGCTACTAAGGATTCTCACGACCATAAAAATATCACGTTATTCCCCTCCTCCCTTCCGTCCGTACTACTTCAAAATCTAACAAAAAATAAAACACTTTTGGTTCCACCAAACCCAACAAAATTGTTATTACGTACCAAAAAAAAAACGAATATAAAAACTTATATCACAGACGTCTAAACAGAAAATGATATTAAATTAATTTGAAAACATAACTTATTTATAATTAATGAAGCGAGTTTCTTAAATTCAACAAAATATGCATCTTGTCTGTGTGAGTTCTTAGAGCACCTCTAAGAATGAGTAAATCGACAAGGCGTCATTTATCGGACATTATCTTCCACTCATAAAAATTTGACCTATGTCCAGTAAACTTCCATAATGGGGGCCTGGGTGGCTCAGAGGCTAGAGCGCTTGCCATGCGATAACGCAAGTTAATCAGCCTCGAGCAGGGTCAGTAGATGGATGGGTGACCACTTCTGACCACAGCTCTGGGTTCGATTTCCGGACCGGGCCCCCCACTCAATGTCCACCCAGCACTGTTTAAACAAATGGGAAGCTCCTCGAAAGAGTGGCGCCACCAGGTTTTGGCCTGGAAACCATGATGATGACACTCCTGGTTGTATTACAACCAGGAGGGGAGTCATGGTTGACGACCGCATCTTCATCAGCGTGTGAAGATTTCGGTCCCTAACCCATGTTTGCTCAATGGGCCCACCTAAGTGACCTGCGTCTTCGGGTGTAATAGCACCCCGGAAAAAAAAAGAAAAAAAAGTGTGGTGTTGCGGGACACCCGGTAGGAACGAAGTTCCTTACATTTTTCATTAAATATAAATTTTAAAATCACACTGTTAAGTACGTATACATTGCTAACTACTTATACATGGTGGAGTTAAAAATTAAAAGTAACGAACTGTTTGTACCTGGCAGAGTTAAGGCAAAATTAAAATAAAATCATTAGCGTCTTACTACAAATATATGTATATTAAATTTAAGAAAAAAGTTGATCATGATGAGTTTATAGTGAAAGAGTATTTATGTTAAAGGAGTTTAGATTGAAATAGGACTGTTTTATACCTACCCGGCCAATTAATTTAAAATATTATAAAATATATCTTTTCTCTACTCTACAGCTTCTGCTTGTGAAAATTGAAATCATGAAATTTTACATGATTATATTTTATTTACTTACAAAACAAAGTGACATTTTTGACATATTATATATATATATATATATATATATATATATATATATATATATATATATATATATATAATATATATATAACAAAAATAATCAAAACAAGTCAAGTAACATGCTTCCTTAATAACACTTTTTCCGGTCTTTTGAAGCTTAAGTTTACGCGAGGGTTGCGCGTTGAACACTTGGGCGGATAACGTTTTCTGACGAACTCAGCCTGGGCATTGGTAAAATGAACATGTGTACCAAATTTCATCTAACTCGGTGATCTTTTACTCAAGTTATCGTCATCTGTAGATTTCGTGACGGATATTGCGTGACGGTGATTTTGTGACGGTGATTTTGTGTCGGTTATTTTGTGACGGTGATTTTGGTCGTTTTTTTCGGATTCACTCCCGGGCTCTAGAACGTGCCATAAGGAACTTCGTTCCAAAAAACTTCCACATTTTTGCTTGAAAATTTGCTTTATATCAATCTCCTACCTCTAGTATCCTACCTAAGCACACGATGATCATTTAAAATGTGGTCATCCGTGCATAAAATATATAATAGTTGAAAAGGAGATGTGTGGTTAGTGGGATAGTAAGAATAGGTTCGGGGTTCCTCACTACTAGACTTTATTCTACAATCATACTCTTTATTTATCAACTCATTATGATTGTCTATTTTCTCAATATTCAAATCATATTTATTACTTTGAGCTCGCTTCAATGATAGAGCCACGCGATGCCTTGTTTATCATCAATGAAGCGAGCTTCTTACATTCAACAAAATATTATGCATCTTAAGATTGGATGCAAAGATTGATTTGCAAAGATGTTTTTGATAGTGTAGCCTGTTCTGTTATCACGAGCACTTTTTTACGTGAAGACCAATCCAAATAAAAAGTATCCTATCTTGTAAAGGACACTTTAGAGATGGTACCCTACTGTGAACTTTATTAGATTTGAACCCCTGCGAGTGGAGTTATATACCTCCAAAATTGAGTGATGGCCAATTATTTTACATTCTCATATAAAAATAAAGTATGGCAATGGCGCGAAAATTCGATTTTGATATCAGTTTACAGTTTCTAGAGGTCCTCTGAGACCAAAAAAGTGGTTTTTAAAAAATGACTGTCTGAGCCTAAACTACTGGGCCGATTTAGACGAAATAAAAATAACTTCTCGGCAGGGAATCGATCCCGGCCTCTCTACGTCCGTGTTTAAAGCTATTTTCTCAGAAACTAGATTTTTCCCGGGAAAACGGCTTGTATCATTAGATTTGTATTTTTTATATGGACTGGCTATTATATTTTTTAATCAAAATCGTCGAAACCGATTTCGAGAAATACAAAATCTCAAAATCAAATTTTCACGTCATCTCTATATGAGAAGGAAATTAAAAAAACAGTCCAATAAATTCTAGTATGCGAATGGGTTGGACGACCTACTTGGTCGAACTTAGCAAGACTAAGACTATTTATTTGGGCCCAGTTTAGTATCCCCGTATTGGATTTAGCCACTTTAAATAATAGTGAACCGTGTAAATCAAACTGCCTTGAAGCAGAATCGAACTCGTGACATTGATTCATAGAGTCCCTAGCTGAAGTGACCCCATGCTTTTAACAACCACTTTACTCTGAACCCGAGTCGTAAAGTAGTATTAGATGCTTCATTTATCACTCTCCTCAGTACTTGAAGGGCTTATATCAAGTCAACCCTCCATTTTTAATAAAGACCGAAATATCTGTGTAAACAGAAATGATAAATGTATACTCTGTCTCAATGATATATCACTGGAGGAAATTTAGCCGGACAAAATTAAACAAAATCTTTCTCTTGTATGTATGAGAAAGTTGTTATATGTACATGTGACGTGACTTAACTTTCAAGTCGTACTGTCTGTAAATTAATTATATATATATATATATATATATATATATATTAGTAATAACAATACTGTGTTTGTACACTGCAATTAGCTACACAATTTGTGTGAGTGAGAGACACCAAGGGATATGCCACGCAAAGAATGGCACATAGGTGATGAGTCGGACGCGACGAAACGATGCAGGACATAGCGTAATGCCGAGCCAACATCTTAATGACGTAAGTCTGATGTTGGAACAGTTCCTATGTGCCATTCTTTGCGTGGCATATCCCTTGGTGTCTCTCACTCACACAAATTGTATATATATATATATATATATATATATATATATATATATATATATATATATATATATATATATATATATATATATATATATATATATATTATTTACGTAAGCGCAGTGCGTTATCGTTTGGACGGAGAACTTTGTCCAACGGACTTTGTCTAAACAGTACGAAACATTTTATACGTAAAATTAACCATAATTAATTAAGCGTAATTTCAACTAAATCGGTCAATTTTTACTCAAGTTGTTCGGACACTTAAACGTTACTGACAGAGAGTGTGGTATCGCGGGACAAGAATTTTTATTGGACATCACTACTACAAATTTAAATTGCAATAAGTGATAATGATAATACATAGGTTATGTGGCGGGAAAGGCATTAAGATGAAGTAGTCCAGTGACTACACTTACTTAACAGTAAATATTGTAAAATAATTATAATACATGATAACCAGTAATGATAAAGTGGATTATTATTTCTTATTATAAAATTTTAACATTATCTAAGGGAAAACGATATTTTAAGATAAGAGATCTCTAGGTCATCTCCTCTTCAAATGTCTTGGTGGGTTCTTGGGGGTAAACTGAGACATAAACAAGAGGTTCAACTTTAAAATTGGAATTTTTGGACGGGAAAAGGATCTACTTTCATTTGTTGGATAATAAAACAGTTATTTGCGCACACGAGAGTTAAGTAAGTGATTGTACCCTGAGCGATGAAGTTGGTTCCTGAGATGAAGCCCAGACAATTATAATGTTAGTAGCTAGACATTTGAAACTTTTAGAATAGCTCAGAACACGATGACAATGTATTATTTTAATACTTTTAGCCATCTTTCAGCAGAATTTAATTAGTTTTCAGCAAATTTTTCTATCAAATTAATTAATCAAATAATAAGTTTAAATTAATATTTAGTTTTAATTAATTGATAAATTTAATATTATATATATATATTATTTTTTCAAAATACCTTTATATAAAATTTAATTAATTATTTAATAAAATTATTTATTAATTAATAAATTTATTAATTAACAAATTAATTTTCCGATGACTCTGTGCGCATCTACCATTGGGATCACAAGCCCATTGAAGTGGATGCACCCCACTTGGCAGACGCAAACCCAGGTGCTGGGAAAATAAATTAAATAAGAATAAAAGAACAAAATAATCTATGATTTCTAATATTTTAATGAACATAAAATTATAAACTTGCAGCAATAGTTATAAGTTAAAAGATAAATGATTAATAATTAATGTGTAATGTATAATCTTGAATTTACGATTAAACATAAATTATAATACTAGTTTATAATTAATTAAGTTATAAATATAGAAAAGAATGAAATCATTAAAAGACGAGCTAGTTATGGTGAGTAAAATATGTAAGATATTGAAATTAAATATTGAATCTAGGTAATTATTAATAGTTGGACTCAGCTGGGATGTAGGATAAAGATGTTGTATTCACGAGTTGAAAGATGAGGTGAGATCCAAGCAAGAATGATCAGCAAATGTTGACAGTAGTGTCTTCTTAGAAGTCTGCAATGGACATCTAAGTCAATATAGTATTCGACAAGATGGCTACGCTATGCCGTAGACGTCTGCAGTGGACATCTTAAGCGGCCGCTCGCCGTGAGTCGTGAGTGAAGGGTTAGACGTTGAGAAGTCGAACTGTACTGCGTGGGAGCGCAACCCTTACTGACGGACCTTCTGATAGGAAGTAGGTTCGATTGTAAGGAACACCTGACTGTCCCAATAGGTCACTAGACTATACGTCCTCGAGTCGCGGGGGAGGTTTTTTCTATTAGAGAATTAGCTCGTCATTCTAACTACTACAGCTATTTGCAAATAAAATAAACATACTTTCTTAAAGAATAAATTAAAGACTTAAGAACTAAACAAAACCGCCCACCAAAATTTGTGGAAAATTTTTTTTTTTAAATTAAACTAAATCTGGAAGGAAATACTAAAACTAGCACCTGTCATTAGATTCTGCTGGAAGAAGAGGAGATATCTGAGTAATAGGACGGGTGTACTCTCCTTTACTGGTTTTGACCCTAACCACTCTGACAATCTCATCTTTACCAGGAAAAGTTTCGAGAACTCGTCCAATAGGCCAATGTTGAGGAGGGGAATTGGGATATCGTAGGATCACCAAATCATTAACTTTAACATTGTTGTATTTCTGATTCCACTTGAGTCTTTGTTGGAGTCCGTTTAGATACTCTAAGTTCCATCGTCTCCATATGGCTTGAACACATTTGATGAGCCATTCGTATCGTGAAAGTCTGTTAGAAGGAACATCTATGATATCGTGTTCTGGTAGAGACACCAATGGTCCACCTGTGAGAAAGTGACCCGGTGTGAGGACATCAAACTCATTGGGAGAGGCTGGATTGGGACAAAGAGGCCTGGAATTAAGTATAGCTTCTATCCTAACCAGTACAGTATAAAGTTCTTCAAAGGTCAGACTTTGATCTCCAACAGTTCGAAGAAGGTGGCCTTTGACACTTTTGACTCCAGCTTCATATAGCCCTCCAAAGTGGGGAGCCGCAGGAGGAGTAAAGGTCCAGATAATGCCTTGAGTTTGAACAGATGTGATGATATTTTCTTGGTTTGTTTTATCTCGAAGCCATCGATAAAGTTCTTGTAAATGACGATTAGCTCCGACAAAATTGGTGCCATTATCGGAAAACACTTTTGAAGGTAGACCACGTCGTCCCACAAAACGATGAAAAGACGCAAGGAACGCTTCGGTAGAAAGGCTTGACACTAATTCTAAGTGTATAGCCTTTGTAGCCATGCATATGTATAAAGCTAGATAACTTTTCTCTTGAGTCGCTTTACGGCGATTGGAAGTTTTGACGAAGAATGGTCCTGCATAGTCTACACCCACATTTATGAATGCCCTGCCTTGTTCAAATCTTGAAGGAGGTAGGTCGGCCATGAAAGCTGAAGATAATTTTGGTCGCATTCTGCGACAGACAATGCATTGGTGTAAACGAAATCGAATAATATTTCTGGCGTTTACTATCCAAAATTGACGCATGATAAGTGAATGAAGGAGTTGAGGACCAGCATGTAGATATTTCACGTGGAAATGATCAATTACTAAGTTAGTAAAATGTGATTTTGACGGCAACAGCAGAGGATGACGGACTTCGTATGACAAAGCACTATTCCTCAAACGACCGCCCACCCTGAGTAAACCGGAGTACAAGAAAGGAGACAATGTCCGAAGACTATCCACTTGTTTATTATCAGTTAGTAATTTAATTTCTTCCTTGAAGTAGTAACCTTGAAGTAGTTTCACACATGTAAACAATGCTTGCTGCAGTTCTGTAAGGGAGAGAAAATTGTATATTCTTTTATCTTTAGATTTAAGTTTTAAGTTGTTAATGAATCGGAGAACGTAAGCCATGGTTCTTTGTAACTTGGTAAGTGAAGAAAAACCTTCAAACCAAATCAAAAATTCTGAAGGAGGTATTTTGCTTGATATTAGAACAGTCTCAGCTTTAATTTCTGGTAAATTATTGATATTGAATTCCTTAGATATTGGCCAAGAAGATATAGAAGTATACATCCACGAAGGACCTTTCCACCATGAATTTAGTGAAAGAATTTCTGAAGGATAAATACCGCGGGATGCCACATCTGCGGCATTGCCTTCTGAAGGTATGTGAAACCACTGGTCGTTAGAAGTGTGACGTAAGATCTCTGTCGTTCGATTTCCAACATACACTTTCAACATGTGTGGGGGTGTACGAAGCCATCCCAGCACTACCGATGAATCAGTTAAGAAATACGTTGAAGTGATGTCAAGATCCGCTAGAAAAGGCTGAATTGAGATATAAGTTCGAATTAGCAGTAGAGCGGCATTTAACTCTAACTTAGGGATGGTTAGAGTTTTCAAAGGCGCCAACTTTGTTTTTGAAATTATCAAATGCGAATGAACTGATTCGTCTAGACCTGTTATTCTTAAGTAGATAACCGCAGCATATCCAAGTTGAGATGCGTCTGCGAATCCAATTAGTTTAATATTCTTTATTTCTAAAGGGAGAATGCATCGTGGAATCCGAATTTCGCGTAAACATGAAATTTGTTTAATGAACCTTTCCCAACTAGAAAGTAAATTGTGAGGTAATTCATCGTCCCAATCAAGGTTTTTAGACCAGCATTGCTGCATAATGGACTTTGCTTTGAAGACCACTGGTGCAAGATAGCCTACCGGATCGTAAATTCTGGCCGTTGTTGAAAGAATAGACCTTTTTGTGATTTTGCTTGGGTTGGGAGGTTGTATGACATATGAGAGACAATCATTTGAAGGGTCCCATTGTAACCCTAACACCTTGATGGAGTTATCTTCTGCCTCACTAAATGAGATAGGCACTACGTGGCTATCCTTAGGGATATGTTCTAGTACTTCTTTTGAACTGCTAGACCATTTTTTGAGTTCGAATCCACCTTTTTGTAAAAGCTGAACCATGTCCTTTTGAAGTTCGATAGCTTCTTTAATATTTTTTGCGCCTGTAAGAATATCGTCGATATAAGTGTTAGTTTTAAGAACTTCAGAAGCTAAGGGATGGTTATGACCTTCATCTTCAATAAGTTGATGTAAAGATCGTAGGGCAAGATAAGGTGAACAACTCATTCCAAAGATTACTGTATTAAGCTCATACTCTTGAATGGCATCCGTAGAATTGAACCGAAAAAGTACATGTTGGTACTGACGATCTTTAGGATGCATTAAGACTTGAGGGAACATATGTTTAATATCAGCAGTAATAGCAACTTGAAAGGTTCGAAAGTGTAGAATAACAAGAACTGTAGAACGTTGGAGCTTAGGACCAACTAGTAGTTTGTCGTTTAGAGATCCTTTGTCAGTTTGAGCTGAAGCGTCGAAAACAATTCTCAGTCGTGTTGATACACTATCTCGAATAACACAATGATGAGGGAGAAAATATTTACCTCTAATGGTGGCTGGCGACATGTATCCTAAGTCTAAGTATTCTTGGAAAGCTTCGCAGTAAGCTTTCTTCAACGATGGATCTTTATTTAACTTGCATTCCAGTCGTTGAAACCTAGTTACTGCAGTACGGTAAGAATCACCCAAATCGACTGAGTCTGGAATTCTAAATGGTAACCTTACAATATATCTGCCTGAATCATCTCGTTTTTGAGTTTTCTTAAAGTATTCTTCACATTGTACATCCTCGGGATTAGTGATAGGAGTTGCAGGGACTTCTTCGACTTCCCAAAATGAGTGTACCAATTCCTCTAATTGCGTACGAGATGTGACAGTAAGAAGAGACAAGCTTGGCGTTTGTTGGTGCTCAGATCGAACGGGACCTGAAATAATCCATCCGAATATAGAGTTCCAAGCATGTGGACTTCCGTCATTAGTAGAAAATTTGCCATCAAGTAAAATATTGCCAAATAAATCGGCTCCAAGTAATAGATCCACTTGACCCGGTTCGTCGAATGATGGATCAGCTAATTTTAAATGAGAAAATTGTGCTTTAATGCTTCTTTGAACACGTGTCGTTGGCATAAATGAAGTTATTTGAGGCACAATTACAGCACGAGTTTCAAGTTTTGGAGTATTAAATGATTCTGGAACTATGGTACAGTTTGTCTGATATTTACCGCCACTAATGAATGCATTTCCAAAACCACAGAGGGGTTGATAATTTCTATTTTGACGAAGACCCAACTTTCTGGCTGTAGAAGATGTCATAAATGATCGTTGAGATCCACTGTCAATAACGAGTCGGATTAACTGATATTGTCCTTTAATATCTCGAACACGCGCTATAGCCGTCCCAAGTAAAACTGACACTTCACCTTGACTTGAACTTGACAAGAATGAATTAGCCGATTCGGCTTTGTCTGAAGTTTCTTGATTCGGTTTATGGTTATCTCTTGGTTTGGCGGACTTCACATTATTGCTCCGTGAAGCCGTATAAACATTTTTTCTTTCATTTTGTGATGGAGTAGGTTTATTTGTTAATGAATGAATATGTAATAAGGAATTATGCGGTTTTCCACATTCAAAACACCGGAAATGAGAGAGACAGTTGTTTTGAAGATGGGATTTAGATAGGCAATTAGTACATAGTTTCCAATTTTTAACCTTTTTATAGCGTTGTTGAGGTTCTAATAATTTGAATTTAGGACATTTAAAAAGTTTATGGTTTTGTTTACACTCCGGGCAATCATTAAAGTTGTCTTTATTAATTGCCGAAGAATTATGTTCGGTTGATAACAAGTGGCGTGTTTTTGAAAAAGCGTCTTGGCTGCTTGAAGGCTGAGTTTTGCTCGAAGAAGTAAGAGCTTCACTCTGTAAGAGGGTAGATTGTTGATATATAAAATCAACTAAATCTACGAACTGCGGGATTTCTGTCCCTTTATAATTATTCTCGAATTTTTCTCTAGTTTTCGCATCGAGTAAACGAAGTACTAATGATAAAAGGATAAAACTGGATTCGTTTTCTATTTTTAAATTTTGAAAGGCGATAGCACTTTCTATAGCACACGTACACAACGCTTCTAAAGAAGACAAATCTCTTTTTTTTATAGGAGTAAAATTTAAAATTTTTGTTAAGTAATTTGTCGCTTGCAAACGTTTATTATCATATTTCTTGAGAAGAGTCTCCCAAGCTTGAGCATAATCCTCAGCTGTAAGTGGGATATTTGCTATAGCTTGTTGAGCAACTCCTTTTAACGAACTTTTTAAGTAGTGAAATTTTTGAATATCACTTAAATCTGGGTTATCTCTAATTAACGCAGAATATGTGTCTTTAAAAGACGCCCACTGAGTTATGTCACCTTTAAATTCCGGAAGATGGACTGGTGGCAATCTTAGAATATTGTTGTGCATGCGTGACGAGTTAAATTCTGTGAATCCTAAATTAGCTTGTTGAGTCGTTTCTTTAGTCTCAACTTTTAAGTCAATGTCGAATGATAGCGCTGAATAATAAGTTTCTTTGACAGAAGACATTTTTTTTGTTAAATAATCTAATTCTGATTTATCGTTTAACATTTTACAAATACGTTTGGCTTCACTAATTTTTGTTGTAAATTTATCCATAAGCATATCTATCTTCGATAATCTAGCTTTAAACAACTTTAAGTTTCCTTCATCTTTTCCACCGTCAAGTCCAAGACGATAAGCAGAATGAATATCATTTCCCAATTCCCTGATATCATCCTTCAATTCGTCTAAATTTACACGGAACTTGCGTTCCTCTTCTTCAGGCAATTTAACTTCCATAATTTACTATTAAATACTATACTAGGAATATATTGATAAATTAAATAAAAAAGTATAAAAGTATAACTTATAGAATAACCAGTAAAGAAGAGTAAACCTAAAGACCTGATATTGAAAAAACATTAAATCATAAAATATAATAATAATAGTTTCTCCCAGATATCGTTTGTACATAAAATTTATTACTTTCTAGTTATTTAACATAAGAAAGGTTAAAAATCATAGATTAGTATTGCCGGAAATCTATCAAACAACTTTAAAAAATTTAGATTTAGAATAGATATACCGGCCCAAAGGACCATTAAATTGTGCGCATCTACCATTGGGATCACAAGCCCATTGAAGTGGATGCACCCCACTTGGCAGACGCAAACCCAGGTGCTGGGAAAATAAATTAAATAAGAATAAAAGAACAAAATAATCTATGATTTCTAATATTTTAATGAACATAAAATTATAAACTTGCAGCAATAGTTATAAGTTAAAAGATAAATGATTAATAATTAATGTGTAATGTATAATCTTGAATTTACGATTAAACATAAATTATAATACTAGTTTATAATTAATTAAGTTATAAATATAGAAAAGAATGAAATCATTAAAAGACGAGCTAGTTATGGTGAGTAAAATATGTAAGATATTGAAATTAAATATTGAATCTAGGTAATTATTAATAGTTGGACTCAGCTGGGATGTAGGATAAAGATGTTGTATTCACGAGTTGAAAGATGAGGTGAGATCCAAGCAAGAATGATCAGCAAATGTTGACAGTAGTGTCTTCTTAGAAGTCTGCAATGGACATCTAAGTCAATATAGTATTCGACAAGATGGCTACGCTATGCCGTAGACGTCTGCAGTGGACATCTTAAGCGGCCGCTCGCCGTGAGTCGTGAGTGAAGGGTTAGACGTTGAGAAGTCGAACTGTACTGCGTGGGAGCGCAACCCTTACTGACGGACCTTCTGATAGGAAGTAGGTTCGATTGTAAGGAACACCTGACTGTCCCAATAGGTCACTAGACTATACGTCCTCGAGTCGCGGGGGAGGTTTTTTCTATTAGAGAATTAGCTCGTCATTCTAACTACTACAGCTATTTGCAAATAAAATAAACATACTTTCTTAAAGAATAAATTAAAGACTTAAGAACTAAACAGACTCACACAACCAAAATGCATGAATGTAACGGATTTTTAATAAAAAAAGCTTTTATGGGCATCTATTATTTAGTTTTTAGAACAGGGCGTCCAAAGAAGGTACATACAAAATCGATTACTACTGAAATATAACTCACTCACTTTTTTTAAAAATGCTCACTACGAATTGAATACAATATAGAATTAGTATAAGCTAGCAGTGCTATATCTGTCCCAGCTAACACACGTTTCTTAAAAACAAATATCGAGAATAGAACGAGGTGTCATTGTTGGCAGAATGGTGAATATTGAAACACATTCAGATTAGAGTTGGGTGAGAAGGATGAAGGCAAGCTCAATTTCAATCCACCAATGTTTCAATCTAACTCCAACAGTTGCAATTGATTTTTTTTGTTTTGATGCTTTTTTTTGTTGGAGTTCCGATGCTAAAACATTTATTCATTGATTGAACTCTGAAAGGGGTTTCGTTTATTTGCTGTTTTTTTTTTTCAAAATGAAATATTGATATATTTTGACTAATGAATTTATAATCAATTGAAAAAGGGTTTTATGCTAAATTGATTTATTTAACTTCGGACATTTTATCGCTTTTAAATTTTATTTTAACTTCTAAGCTTACCCGAGGTAGCATTGTGATCGTTTTATCAGTACAAAATATTTGAATACACAAATCCGTATCAGACATGAGCGAACATTTGTGGTCTAAAGTCGGCAGGCTATCAATATGTTTTGCAAACCAACATATCTTAAAGATTACTTTTCCTATTTTAACGAAATTTTTATGGTAGGTTATAATAAAGCCATTATTAGTCTTATATTAATTTGAACAGTCTACGACCATCGCTGTCCATGCTGTGCCACAGTAATTGACAGATTATTTTGAAATGCTAAAAAATCATTGTATTCGGCATGATAATTTATATAATTATATTCATGTATTCCAGAAAAAGGTTCCTCTAAAATTCAATCCTTAATAGGGGAAAATAGGGGCAATTTATGAAATGTGGAATAGAGCCCAGAACGATCTTTTTGCAGGTAGGAAATTAACACTTAGGAACTAGCCTTTCTCGTTAGGAGGCAAAATGTAAGCCGCCTTTTAATAAAAGATTATCTAATTTCAACCCGGGGATGCGAAAAGACACCGGGGAAGGGAGGGGGTGAGGAGTAATTACAGGGCGACGAAACATCCGCTTTTCCTGGGACGTTAACATTTGAAATTGTTTCTACAGTAATTTCTGTCTGTAGGTATAGGAACAAAGTTCCTTATGACACGTTCTAGAGCCCGGGAGTGAATCCGAAAAAAACGGCTGTCACAAAATCACCGTCACAAAACCAGGCGTCACGAAATCTACCGATGACGATAACTTGAATAAAAGATGACCGAGTGAGTTAAAATTTGGTACACATGTTCATTTTACCAATGCCCTGGCTGAGTTTTTTGGGCAACGTTATACGCCCAACGGTTCAAGCGCAACGCTTGCGTAAACGTAAGCTTTAAATTTAAAATTAGAATTTTAGGACGGGAAAATTTTTTTAACTTCGTCTATTTAATGAGGCAAACAACTTTATTAATTTTTTTTTTTAGTGAAACGAACACCGACACTGCTATGAAGTGATTAAGATCGCTAAATTGATTAAAGCGGACCTAAACGTTTAAAATAAAGAAAACAACGTTTTTACCGATATCTTGCATTCCTCTAACGTAACTATTTTAATAAAACTTCTTACACATTGTTTTAAGTACAATTGAAATAGGCATGTAAAATTTCAACCTGATCCAAGCAGACGTTTTTGAGTGGGGAAGAGATATATTTTATAATATTTTATATTGGTAGGTGGAAAACAGTCCCATTTCCTACCAACAACAAAAATACTGTTTAACTATAAACTCATCATGATTAACTTATTTCTCAATATTCAATACATAATTATTGTAATTCGCTTGCTTTTATGATACAAATAATGTTTTTCTTTTAATTTTGCCTTAACTCCGCTAGGTACAAACAGTTAGTTACTTTTAATTTTGTCTCTTATCTAACTCCACCATTTTTAAGTTGTTAGAAGCTTATACGTACTTAGCAGTGTGATTTTATAATTTATATTTAATTAAAAATGTAAGGGACTTCGTTCCTACCGGGTGTCCCGCGACACCACACGTATTTTTTTAAATATGTCTGTCACCACAGGTCTAACTTCATAGGCACAAAAGTGGGTGATAAAATCCATTAATTTTTTTGCAGAGGTGTGCGCTAACATGTGATGCATGTTTTAGACTTGGTTTCATCGAAAAATGTTGGGTAGAGCCAAATATAAAATACTCTGCCAATTAGTGTGGCACAAAACCTCGCGTATTATTATTTTTTTTTTTATACAATATAGTAATACAATAGGAAGAACTTCTAAATTATTCAATTGCGGACGCCATAATAGCTCCAAGTCAATTCATCAAAATTTAGCTCTATTTTGAGGTAGAACCGATGAAGGTACGACAAAATGTCACAGGACCAAAGTTCTAGATCTTTTCAAATCAGTTATCATTGGCTCAATCTGCTTGTCGATACGACTTACCGATTAGCCGCACAATAAGCCAAAAAATATTTTTTAAAGTGCGTCCGCCATCTTTAATTTTTTAAGGGGGGTAAACATATATTTTTTTAACTTATCGGATTTTTCCAGTCAGATTGGGCTAATTTCCGACCAATCGAAAATAGACTGCCAATTAGTGTGGCACATAGCTTCCTCGCATCCTATCATGTACTTTATTGTTATATAAACATTAAAATTATTGTTATATTATTTTATTGTTATATTGTTTATTTTGTAAAAACTATTAATAGTTTTAGCGGTCTTTATCACTTCATAGCGGTGTCGCTGTTGGTTTTACTAAAAAATTGTATTTGAAAAAAATGTTTGACTCATTGAATAGATAAAGTTAGATTTTTTTCCTAACCTAAAATTTCAATTTTAAATTTGAAGTTCACGTTTACGCGAGCGTTGCTCGTGAACGCTTGGACGGATAACGTTGTCCAACGAACTCGTCCTGAGCATTGGTAAAACGTGTCTACCAAATTTCATGAAAATCGGTCGACATTTACTCAAGTTATCTTCACACGTTTCATAATTCGCGGACACACAGACCGACGGACAGACAGACAGACAGACAGAAAGACCGACAGACACGAGACCAAAAATGTTCCCTGATGTCTGAAACGGATTTCTGTCTTGGAATTTTTAAAATCGGAGACATAAAAGTTTTTCGTTCACAAAAGTGAACACAATGCTTCCGTTACCTTCGGTAAGCTCGGAAGCAAAACCGCGAGTCTCTAGGTGGTCTAGAAGTACCCAAACATTTTTATTTGCGAGTCTGTGGGGTTAGGTTACGGTGGGTCAACCTAATTTTTTTAGGGTATGATTTTTATACATATTTTTTTTATAAAATTGTTAATAACTTCGGTTCTACTTAATATATTTAGATGAAACCAAGCCTAGAAATTGTGCAACATGTTTGCGCTCACCTCTGAAAAAAATTAATCGACTTAATTTAGCCAGTTTTGCGCCTATAAAGTCGGACTGGGGTGACAGACACACATACACGAAAAAAGTTAAGGCCGGATTCGGTTTTTGAAATGTATATATATATATATATATATATATATATATATATATATATATATATATATATATATATATATATATATATATATATATATATATATATATATATATATATATATATATATATATATATATATATATATATATATATATATATATATATATATATATATATATATATATATATATATATATATATATATATATATATATATATATATATATATATATATATATATATATATATATATATATATATATATATATTATTAAACATTCCTTACTTAAAAGTGGTAAAGGTTGTAAAATAAAACTATTTCAATTCAAAGAAGCAAATAATAAAAAAGACTCTGACAAACTGCTTGAAACATAAGAAGTCTGATATTGCTATAGTATAAAACTTCTTTACGAGCTGAGAAACAAATATTCCGAGGTAAAATAATGACAAAACTAAAAGCTTTTAACATCGGATTCAAGTTCAATAAAGCTCCGACAGAGAGATCTTACACCGTGTAAACAGAACAAAGTAAATAAAATCTGAGGTTTTACAACTTTACCTCTCATATAAAAGCCAAACTAAGTTCATCGTACAGACAGACAGCACTATATTCATCAGCAATCAATTAAACATGGTCTCCTCATATACAAAACAAAAACCATGTCTTTACACAAGTCAGGTATGGTAAAAATGTCTTATTTAAGGGTTAGATTTGAAACTTATTTAGAGGTTAATTGTTAGGTAGCCTCTCTTTTTAACCTTCGGGCGGGCGCGTAGTATTGGTTAGCAACTGCGGGCGCGCGGCGGCATTTACACCGCTTTTGTTTCCTTCCATATTTGATGCTTGTAGGTCCTTGTTTTTGTGGAAATTAGTTTTGTCAATAGGTAGTAATAATAAAACATTAATTTTGAATTAAAATAAGTTTTATTGAACACATTTTTTATAAAAACAAATTACACTTATACACATAACTAAATATTTTTTCAGAATTGTCGTAAAAAGATAAAAACGCAGCCTCAACACTTCTCTGCTATACTGGTATTGTATTAAATATGTATATGTAATTAGAAAACTTAACTCTTATAAATGATCAAATTCTTTTGCATAAGAATGAAGTAAACAAAAAAAAATATCTCTAATATTTACTCCGTACTGACGTTTGTAGTAGAGCTTGTCGATGTTCAAACTAAAGTGAGGGCGACCCGCTCACGTTCTGGGTATATCGATGGTTTTATTAAACCTAGGAAATAGTAATTGGAGAATACCTAAAAGAGCTGATAAGCTGGAACACTGTAAAATCACAGGGGGTGTGCTTTTCCGAAATGGCGGTGTAAATGCCGCCCGCGCGCCCGCCCGAAGGTTAAGGTGAACAATGCAATATTAAATCGGTCATTTATATTTCTTATGCAAATGCTAATTGTAATTAAATAATGTTTATCTACGATTGATACGAAATATAAACATCGTATCTCTGTTTAAATGCATAGAAAGTGATTCGTTTCGTAGATGAATTCATTGCGCATGCGCGTTCATAATTGGGTAAAGATTTTTTTTTCCAACCTAGGGCGGAAAAAAAGAGGAATTCTTCACCTTAACGCACGATTAGCGAGTTTGTTTACATTCTAATTTGCTGTTTGTTTAATTAAAGTAACTGTTTATATCGAGTTTTTAGAGAAACAATTAATGATTTAAGTGATTATGACGAAAATGAGGAGAAAAATAAGCCTCCCGAAATTATTAATTCTGCACAAAATACAACTAATGAATTAATGTCATCTTAATCAAAAGAGAAATACGAACTTACATACTGGAAGTTTATTAAATTTTTTTTTTTGTATTTATTATTAAAATTTAACAATCGTAGATAAAGTACGGTACGCAACTCGTGCCAAAACGGCATTTTGCTTTGCTCGTGTGGCTTTACTACCCTCGCTGTTGCTCGGGTGCAAACTCCACACTCGCATGCAAAATGCTAATTTCTGCACTAGATGCATAATGTGCTATGAATGATTAACCCAGTGTTTTCCGTTTATTAGTTTTCTTAGGTTCATTTAATTATTATTGAAAATTATATCAAAATGTATCATGTTTCCTCTAGAACTAGATTTTCCCCGGAAAACGGTTTAAAATATTGTTACATTCGTATTTAAATGGACTACATTTTAGAATTTTTTAATCAAAATCCGTTTCAAGAAAAAAAAATTTCAGAGATTTTGGGGGGTAGCGCCCCCCAAATTTGGGGCTAAAATTCATTTTTCGAATTCTCCTCGTTGTATATTTTTTCTGAACATGTATGCCAAATTTCGTCAAAATCGGCCCCAGTAGTTTAGGCTCCAGGCGTCTGCACAGACCGAATACTTACATTTTTTTTTTACTCAGGGGACCTCAAAACGTGTAAATCCATCAAAATTGAATTTTGGTGCCATCACAATACTTTCTTCTTATATGAGTAAGTAAAAAGTAATGTATTTCATTCAAATAGGAACCCGTATTTTAAGTTTTCCTGGGAGAAACCTAGCTTTCAAGATATTAATGAATAAATTTGTCACCGTAGTAAGATAAAACCCAAATGTAAATAACCATCTGTTGGACAATTTATCAATGAGTTTACCAATAAATAAATTAAAATCGTTACATACTGTAGAATTTAAATTTTATTTCAGAATGCAATTGAGAAAGTTTTGAGTAATATGTACCCAAGAAGTACAATTTTCTAAAATCATACAAGAGGAGACCGGACTAAATTTCAACTATTCAAGAAATAAGTATTTAATGTCATTTCTTTTTGATTCTATTCCAAATTTATTTTTCGCATAAAACTGTCGAACATCGAATTTTAATTCAATTCAGATTCTAATAAATGATAGATCGATTTAATGGCCTAATTGAGTGAATTAAAAGGTGTAGTATTGCTTTTTTCGATATATATATATATATATATATATATATATATATATATATATATATATATATATATATATATATATAAAAAATGAATGAAATAGAACATTAAGCGCCGAGTGCGGAAAGTAGCATTTTGCATACGAGTGTGGAGTTTGCACCCGAGCGACAGCGAGGGTAGTATAACCACACGAGCAATGCAAAATGCCGTTTTCGCACGAGTTGAGTACCGTACTTTATCTACGATTGTTAGATTTAAATAATCAATACAGAAAAAATAAACTAAAAAAAAAAAAAACTAAAAAATTGCTGTATGTAAGTTCGTATCTCTCTCTAGATAAAGATGGCATTAATTCTTGAGTTGTATTTTTTGCCGAATTAATTATTTCTGGAGGAGTATTATTTCCACATTTTCGTCAGAGTCACTTGATTCATTCATTGTTTTTCACTAAAAACTCAATATAAACAGTTACTTTAATAAAAGAACAGACAATTAGTTTTGTTCAATGTAAAATAACTCGCTAATCGTGCGTAAAGCTGAAGAATTCCTCTTCTTTACCACCCTAGGGCAGGGTGGTAAAGAAGAGGAATTCTTCAGAACTATGAGACGCGCATGCGCAGTGAATACAAGTAAGTAAAGTATCACTTTCTACGCATCTAAACAGACATACAATGTTTATATTTCGTATTAATCGTAGATAAACATTTATAAGGGAAGAAAGAAAAATAATTTTAAAACATAATAATTTTTTTTTTTGGAATGAAGTTCCTTATGGCACGCAACAGTGTCTGGAGTCCGGGAGCGAATTCGAATCAAACAACCGCCACAAAATCGACCGATGACGATAACTTGAGTAAATTATAACTAATTTAGTTTAAAGTTGGTTCACATAATCATTTTACCAATGCCCAGGACGGGTTCGTTGGACAACGTTATTCGGAGTAAACTTAGAAGTTAATTAACGATAAAAGTAGTAGTTTTTGTGTAGTAAAGTGATATATTTTATAATATTTTTAATAGAGTCTAGCCGGCGGAGTCCGAGGTAACATTCCTGTTCCCTCACTACAACCATCTGCTTTAACTATAATCTTTGGATGAACTCTAACCACCTCTAAGTATTTTCTCAATATACATATTTATTGCAAGATGCTCGTTTCAATGATAAAAAAAAGTCTTTCTTTTAATTTTGCCTAACTCCGCTTAGGACAAACAGTTATGTACTTTTAATTTTGTCTTTTTTCTAACTACGCCATGTATAAGTAGTTATTGTATGCTTAGCAGTGTGATTTAATAATTTATATTTAATGAAAAGCGTAAGGAACTTATTCGTTCCTACAGGGTGTCCCGCGACACCACAAGTATTTTTTTTCCTTCGTTGTTCACGTGTCTATCAATGTCAAGAGAAAATACGGTAAGTAAAAAACTTGTTAAGTGAAACTGATGCTTCATTTAAATTTAATTGTTAAAGTAAATTTTCTTTTTTAAAAAAAGAAGAGTGTCAGTATACTTTGTAAATCTCACTTTTAAGAAGGGGGGGGGGGGGGGGGAATTAACTTTCTAATTTACCTCAAGTTTAATTTCCCTTTTTATTTTCCTTAATTTTAAATTTTAAATCAAAGTTAAACGCTGTCATTTTACCCGTTTTAAGTCCTTTTCTAGTAGGGACTTGAAAAGTTTTAAGAGTTAAGTTTTTTAAAAAAGGAGAAAACCCTCTGCAACCAAGCTAAATTAACTTCGTCTCGGGTTAAATAAAAAAAAAAAAAAAAAAAAAAAACTTTAAAATTAGATTGTAAAAGTCCGAATCAAGTTAAAGTAGAGGTTTTCGGGTGCAAGTTTGGGGAATGAAGTTGGTGAAACAATCCAACTCCGCCAACCTAATGTACGAGCTAACAACCTATGGTTTGAGATCCCCGCACCATCTTATAAAACCTTCACTAAATTTTAACCAAACCTACTCACACCACCCCCACCCCCCAAACCTCAAAAAAGGAAGAATTTTCCTCATTTTAAACCTATTTAACTTCTGGCTTCTATCAATTAAATACCTTAATTTGCTTTAAACTCTTTAAAGAAAGAAAAGTTGAAGTGCTTTTACTGTTTAAATCCATTTTATAAATGTATAACCTCATTTATAAAAAGGTAAATTATAAGGAAAATATGTGTGTATATATAAATATATATATATATATATATATATATATATATATATATATATATATATATATATATATATATATATATATTTTTACTTTCTCATATAAACGGAACGTATTGTGATGGCTCGATTTTGTGTATTGGATTCGATTTTGTGATTTTGATTGATTTACACGTTTTGAGGTCCCCTGATTCCAAAAAAGTGGATTTAAAAAATGTCTGTCGTCTGTCATTTGTGCAGACGCGTGGAGCCTAAACTACTGGGCCGATTTTGACGAATTTTGGCATACATGTTTAGAAAAATCATAACCCGAGGCGAAATGTGTATCCGTGCTCTCATGGATACACCTTTCATCCGATTACTTTGAAATTTGGCATGTATGTGTCTTGTACCTACCCACATATTTTAAAAATATAGCGACTTATAAAAAAAATATTTTTCAAAAAAATTAGGGTAAAAAAACTTAAGGTTAAATTTTTTTATTTTTTTTCGATACCGTGAGGGGTATCATATATAAGGGTACGTCGAGCTGATTACAAAAATATATAATTCTTTGGATATAACTTTGATAGGGCGAGCGTAGGCAAGTTTGAAGTGGGTGTGATACGTGTCCCCCCCCCCCTCTATCTCACTTATGTGAAGTGCAAAAAATCTGAAAAAATTCCTGAATATTCTTCGACCAAAAGTAAAGATACCACTTTTTGGAAATTTCGAAAAAAATATTATTTTATTTTTTATTGACAAAATACGTATTTTTATAATTATGGTATTTTCGATGTATTTATATGGTTGTAGTCCGGTTCAGTGGCAAAAAAAAAACTTTATCAGAGTGTGTTTTGAGAATATCAGACCCTTAGAATGGTTCAAAGTAAGCTTTTTAGCATTTTAAAAAACCACTGTTTATACACTTTACAGTTAAACAGTATATAGTGTGGCCTATGGACCCTCGCTGTGTGCTGCCTAGCACACACTTGACCTGTTTATTTCTCTTTTATAGTTTGTTATGAGTGTCTCACAATTTTTGCACTCCCTATTATTTTAACGTTCCAGTTATTATTTTTTGTTTTAAATCATTATTGTTAATTTTATACTCGTGTGACCATTTGTCCAGTGATAGGAAGCTATGTGGCACACTAATCAACGGATTTTTAAAAATAATAAGTATGAAGAAAGGTGCAATTAATAACATAATAATACAAATAAAAATGAATTATTGTTGAATTTATAACGTTCTATAAATTTATGTAGATTCTACCTTAAAAAAATAAGTTTTGGTTTTTAATTTCTACCTGAATTTATCTTCTGCATATTTAGTACATTGTTCATTAAATACTACGCATCAAACTTTTTCTCATTTAAAAAGTCATTTTTAAAATGTTTAACAAAAGACGGAAGGTAAATTAGCAAACAAATTTTACATTTTGAAGTTTTCACGAAAGTCTGTTTTCCATTTTTGGAATGAAAACTTTTGTTAAGTAAAATAAACTTTTATTAAAGAAAAATATAACTGGAAAATACTAACTTAAAAGTAACGAAAATCGCTTCTTACATCACTACGAAAAAAAATGGAGGAAATAATTTAAAATAGTTCCCTGTAGTCCTATTTCATATTCTTTAATGATTTTCTGCTTATAAAATCTATTATTGTCAAATTTCTTTAATTTCCCCCTGTTTTTTAAATCCGTCAAAATTAATTTGATTTTGCTTCCGAGCTTACCGAAGGTAACGGAAGCTATGTGATCGTTCTGAAGAACGAAAATATTTTTATCTACGATTGATACGAAATATAAACATTGTATCTCTGTTTAGATGCGTAGAAAGTGATTCTTTACGTACTTGTATTCATTACGCATGCGCGTCTAATAGTTCTGAAGAATTCCTCTTCTTTACCACCCTAGGGCGGTAAAGAAGAGGAATTCTTCAGCTTTACGCACGATTAGCGAGTTTGTTTACATTTAACAAATCTAATTTGCTGTTCTTTTATAGTAACTGTTT
Source organism: Gerris lacustris (assembly GCA_951217055.1). Lineage (NCBI taxonomy): Eukaryota > Metazoa > Arthropoda > Insecta > Hemiptera > Gerridae > Gerris > Gerris lacustris. The sequence continues at coordinate 69,853,962 of OX578280.1, read as the reverse complement.
ATATCGAGTTTTTAGTGAAAAACAATGAGTGAATCAAGTGACTTTGACGAAAATGTGGAGACTAATACTCCCAGAAATGATTAATTCGGCAAAAAATACAACTCAAGAATTAATGCCATCTTTATCAAGAGAGAGATACGAACTTACATACAGCAAGTTTATTTTTTTCTGTATTTATTATTTAAATCTAACAATCGTAGATAAAGTACCGTACGCAACTCGTGCGAAAACGGTATTTTGCATTGCTCGTGTGGTTTTACTAACCTCGCTATCGCTCGGGTGCAAACTCCACACTCGCATGCAGAATGCTACTTTCCGCACTCGACGCGTAATGTACTATTTTGTCTCTGATTTCAAATATTCCAAGACAGATATCCGTTTCAGACATCAGGGAACATTTTTGGTTCCATGTCTTTCTGTCGGTATTTCGGTCTGCCTGTCGTTTAATTTTGCGAACCAACATATCTTAAAAACTGCACGTTCAATTTTAATGAAATTTAGATGGTAGGTCATAATTTGCCCATTTTTGGTCCCATATAAGTTTCATCCTTCTGCACCCTTATGTTTACTCTTCCGCATGCGCACAAAAATACATTTATTTACACCGATAGCTTCAAAATTACTTATCTGATTTGAATGAAACTTTTATAGTGTGTCGTAAGTAACCGGCAGATAGCCCCAGATTAATTTGAACCATCTGCGCTCTTTAGCATTTGCTAAATTGATACTTTTCAGCTAAATTCATGTAAAATACTCTGCTAATTTGAGTGGCACACAGCTTCTTCACGTCCTATTTCGTAAAATTTAATTATTTGATGCTTTTATAACCAATTATTGTCAAATTTATTTTATTTTTCCTCTGGTTTTTAAATCTGTCAAAATTGTTTTGATTTTTTTTTCGTGAATTAAAGCATCAAATAGCAAAAATTAAGGAGCGTATACGGTTGAAATTAATCTGGGGCTATCTTTGGGCAACTTAAAATTAAATATTAAAATTTCGTAAAAATCAGATGAGTACATTTGAATATAAAGGTGTAAATTGTAAATAAATGTATGTTTGTGCTCATGTGGAAGAGAAACAAATGGGCGCATAAGGTTGAAAGTTATGTGGGTACAACAATGAGCTAATTATGAACAAATGTTAATAAAATCGGAAAAGTAGTATTTAAGATGTTGATATGCAAAAATTGAGCGACAGACCGACAGACAGACACGGAACCATAAATGCTCACTGATGTCTGAGTGGATTTCTGTCTTGGAACTTTTGAAATCGGAGACCTAAAAATTATTCCTTCTTTATAAGGATCGCATAGCTTTCATTATCTTTGTTAAGCTCGGAAGCCAATAAATCAAAACTATATTGACAGATTAAAAAAACGGGGAAAACAATTAAATAAATTAGATAATAATAAACAGCTTGGGTTTCCGGTGAAATTTGAGATCAAACTTCCGGTTTGCCCGATGTAGTTCTTGCCGCAACTGCATGGGATCTGGTATACACAGCAAGTCTTAAGATGAAGATGGTCTTTTGGTGACTTTAGGAGGCTTCTAGTGGTCATGTTTGCGTTGAAGGTGGTCCCGATGCCATGTTTTCGTAGAATCCGGCTTATCTAATCTGTTGTACCTTGGATGTATGGGAGATAAGCCTTCCACTGGTCTTCCGTCCTTTCTGCTGGGGTACGTTCCTCGGTGCTCTCTTCGCGGCGGATGGTTCGCAGTATGGAAGACATACTCAAGATCATTCATCTCAAGACTTGCGGTGTATACCAGATCCCATGCAGTTGCGGCAAGAACTACATCGGGCAAACCGGAAGTTTGATCTCAACCCGCCTTCAAGAACACGTAAGAGCAGTGACATACCATCTTTATTAATAAACATAGTTAATAACTATGTTATATTAATAAGATAACAATATTATGTAATATGTTAATAATGTTCATAAAGAAATCAAATAAGAAGCTTGGGAATATTAACAATGAGTCAATAGCAAACTGAATCTATAACAACAAAATACAAAAGACAAGTTTATAACACACAACACTTCTGAATGAATAATGCACGCAATATACAATATTTATTTATATTTTTACTAACAAATTACTAAAAATATTAAAGATATCTTCTATTGCTTAGAAGAAAAGAAGTAACTAGGATAAATCAAGAAAAGTAGCTAGTCTCATCTAGAATGACTTCAATAATAATAATAATATGGATGTTGGTTGTTTACATGAAGCTGCGCAGTGTACCCAGTGACTCCGCTATTTGTCGTTGTTTTTCACTGCTCTTACGTGTACTTGAAGGCGGGTTGAGGTCAATCTTCCGGTTTGCCCGGTGTAGTTTTACCGCAACTGCATGGGATCTGGTATACACCGCAAGTCTTAAGATGAAGATGATCTTTAGGTCCCGAAGAGACCTAAAGGCGGCGAAGAGAGCACCGAGGAACGTACCCCGGCAGAACGGACTGAAGACCAGAGGAAGGCTTATCTCCCATACATCCAAGGTAACACAGATAAGATAAGCCGGATTCTCCGAAAACATGGCATCGGGACCACCTTCAACGCAAACATGACCACCAGAAGCCTCCTAAAGTCACCAAAAGACCATCTTCATCTTAAGACTTGCGGTGTATACCAGATCCCATGCAGTTGCGGCAAGAACTACATCGGGCAAACCTGAAGATTGATCTCAACCCACCTTCAAGAACACGTAAGAGCAGTGAAAAACAACGACCACAGATCAGCGATAGCTTAACATTCTGGAGAAACCGGCCATCTCATAAAGTTTGAGGACATACGAGTACTCGCTTCAGACAACAGATATCACAACAGGGTGGTAAGGGAGGCTATTGAGATCGAGAAACAACCGGAGAACTTCAACAGAGAGGACGGATTCACCCTCTACTGGACCTGGAAACCTCTAGTTAGCACCTGTGCCAAGCAAAAAGCAAGAAGCGGCGCTGCGGTCACTGCCCGACATATTACATCAGCCACCCGACAAGGAAACACCGACGAAGCTAGCACCTGCCTGATTGCATCATCTCCACAAAGAAACACCGACAAAGGCAGCACCTGCGTGATTGCATCATCCCGACAAAGGATCAGCCCGAGTACTGGGACACCCAGGTACAATCTACGGTCTAGGAAACCAGTATAAATTCGCCGTTCTTCTCTCCAGTCGTCAGTAGGTATATCCTGTGTTTGCTTCGAGTCAACACCACGATGCTGCACCTGAAGATGGTTCCAGTAGTGGAAGCGAAACGTCGGATTTCAACCCCTTCGTGGCGCGGATTTCACCGGAAACCCAAGCTGTTTAAGACGAATCTACCCGCGGAAGCCTATGGACCAAGTTAGATAATAATTAGCTTGTGAAAGCATAAAATCATTGAGTACGTGATAGGATGCTAGGAAGCTATGTGCCACACCAATAGACAATATATTTAACATGAATGCATCTATATCAATAGTATAATTTAAAGAGCGCAGACAATTGAAATCAACCTGAGGCTATCTGCGGGCTACTTTAGACTAATCATCCAAATGTTATAAAAAAAAAAACAGTTAAGTACTTTTGAAGATATAGGTGTAAATAAATGTCTGTTTTTAATAAATGCATATGGGACCAATAATGGGCTAATTATGACCTACAATCCAAATTTTTTTTTAAATCGGACAGGTAATTTTTAAGATATGTTGGTTCGGAAAAATTGAGCAACACAGACACGAAACCAAATATGTTCCTTTAAGCGTGAAAAAAAGTTTTTTCTGATTTGGAATTTTTGAAATCAAAGACAAAAAAATTTCCGCTCTTCAGAACGAACACATTGCTTCCATTTGTGATATTTAAAAGTTTAACAAAATAATTATTTTGTAATTAAAATCTGAAAAATTATTTAAAGGTAAATGGAAATCAGTTTTCATTCAAATTTATATTTTATTTAGATGTAAGAGCATCTAAGGAGTATGTCATAAAGAATTAGCAGAAATGGCCTCGCAATTTCCACGCAATTTCATTTTTCTTCTTTTTCCAGATAACAGCACTTTCCTGACAGCATATATATATATATATCCATTATTCTTTGCTGCCAGCCTTGTTTATCCAATTTATTACTCAAGAAGTTTTCGTTCAAATGCTGGAGCCATTTTCTGAGTTTTCCTCATCTTGGCAGTGTTTAATTTTCCCCTGGTCTTTCCTTTCAACGTGACTTGGCTTATTTTATCTTTTCTACTCCTCTTAAATTAATTAAGATATATAAATTTCAGTTGGCTGTTCAAATAACAAGAAAAATGTGCCTCGTGCCACCTTCTTTACTTTACTGACTCCAAATTATATAACGTGGCCATTTTTATTGTTAAAATTGGTGCAATAGTCTGTTAATTAGTGTGGCACATAGCTTCCTCGCGTACTATCACTTACTTTAATGATGGTATGCTTATAAAAATCTTTTTAATTTATTGCGTTTTCTCTTCTTTTTTCAAATATGTCAAACTTGTATTGTTTTATTTATTTATTTATTATTAATTTTTGGGTGTTAAAAAACTGAGGTTAATTACACCCATACAATATTTAAAGTACATAACAATTATTACATAATAAAACATTATTATAAACATTCAAAATACTGAGTAATTCAGATGTCTTTGTAAAGGCGTCTTGTAAGTAGGTAAAGTATCAGTTTAGTTATTGTGGTCTGGTTGTCAGATAAAATTTCAGCTAGATTGTCGGGTAAGTCAAGTATGCTTCTCAGTTGCTCTAGTTATTGGCAGTCAGTCAGAAGATGTGCTACAATAAATGTATCGTCACATAGTCTACATCTTGGTCAATCCCTATCTCTAGTAAACAAGTAGTTGTGAGTTAGTCTAGTATGTCCTATATTCTCAGTCTACAGAGTACCGTCTCTTCCTGTCTGTTTTTCCTGTATGAAGAATCCAGTTTACAATTAGAGGTTTTAAACGTCTTAATTTGTTGTTAGTCGTGTGAGTCCAAATTTGTTGCCATTCCTCCTTCATTTTTGACTTAACGTAGTTATCGACGTCATTAGGTGTAATTTCCGTGTCTGTGAGTTGTCCTTCAGTTATTGCTTATTTTGACAGTATGTCTTTTTTATAGTAATATTACTTATGTTTTAATTTTTTCTTCCCCGTTGTCGTTCCTTTTTTATTTTTTTTAAAGTTTTTAACGGGTTCCTGTTTCGGGGTTGTTTCCTTGCTGCTAATTGAATCATTGCTTGAGTCCCAGTCATTCACCCACATCATGTCGTGTTCAGTTTGTGTATTAATAGTGATGGGCATTTCCTTGCGTTGTACGATCTTACCGACGATGTCGCAGGGGGGTATTTTTGAGATCAAATTTTCATTTACAGTTGCTGGGCTTGCATTCATTTTATTGGGAGTAAATTTTGTGGGACTTTCTAATATTTGTACCGGTTTAGGTTCTGATTTTTCAAAATTGCACTGAGTGCCTACATCCTGCGTTTTGAGCTCTTTGATGAGGCAAGTTTTACAAGATTGGTGACTAGTAGATAGAACTGATGAAAATGATTTGGGAAGGTTAAACTGGTAGGTGCTTTCGACCTTTTTCCTTGCTTCGAGGTAAGACAATTTTTCTAAAACCTTGATCTCGGTGATTTTTTTCTCAAGGATCCACTTAGGACAGTTTCTATCTAATGCCGAATGAGGACCGTTACAGTTAATACAATGTTTTGGTTTTACACAGGATGTGTTATCGTGTGCGGGATCACAGCACTCTGAACACATCGCACCGGATTTACAAGCGAGTTGAACGTGGGAAAATCGATGGCACTGAAAACAACGTCGGGGTAGTGGAATATAAGGCCGGACAGGAACGGATAAATAACCGACTTTTAATTTAAGGGGGAGAGACGTCAAAGTGAAGGTGATTATGTAGCTATTCGTAGGTACGAGCATATTGTTATATTTTTTATTCAATCGTCGGATTTCAGTAACTCCTTGGCTTTTTAGATGTTCTGTAATCTCCTCAACTGGAATGTCTGCTATGTCTTGGCAAGTAACTACTCCTTTGACTTGGTTAAGGGTCTTATGAGGTTCGACAGACAATTTATACGTTTGATTCTTGGGGAGATTAGACAGTAACTTTACGGATTGGTCATGAGTGTAGGTCTCAATCAGCATAGAGCCGTCCCGCAGCTTTTTCGCGTTTTTAACTCCACCACAAGCTTGAGAGAGCAAGCGTTCGATGATGAACGGGGAAATCTTTGCCATGGAACCGTCTCCATCAAGCTTTTTGACAACAAGGAAGTTAACGATTTCAGTGGGAGGTGATAATTGCAATGTCTCAGGTGTATTTGGTCTCTGGCGTTTACTTTTAGGCATGTTTTTAACATTTTCAGCTTTTATTTGTTTTTCAGATTTATTGACATTTTGACTTTTGACAGTTTCCGTTTCATGGTCTACTTGTAGTTGAGAATCCGGTCCAATTCCACTCCTGGGGTGCCCTCCAGGGTCAGGGGGTCTCATGGTGGACTTTTATCACAATATTTAGCAGTATTAGTTTAGGTTTTAAGTTAAAATAAGAGAGTTAATTTACTTACGTGGTATTTGACGTGACAGCCTCAAGAAACTTCCTGTATTGTTTTATCTATCTATATTTATTAAAAAAGTTGTTGTAAACAATCAAATGTGTCAAATTGTAAAATTGTGCGAAGGTTCAAGGCAGCGGCCGCTTTTCGATGAGCGAAGCGAGTAGGGGACAGAGCCCCCTAGTTTACATTAATAAAAGTTTAATTTCAGCAAAATATAAAGAGCGCAAATGGTTAAAATAATATGGGACCTTTTATAGGCTATATTAGATATGATTACTTAAAACTCAGATGTGCACATTGTAAGGTATTATTGATAGAGAAAATGTTAGTAGAAAACATTTATGAGCAAGTGGAAATGAAATTAATGGAAGTCTATTATTAGAAGGAACTGATAATAGACTAATTTAACCTATCATCCAAATTCATTAAAATCAGAGGAGTCGTTTTTAAGATATGATGGTCCACATAAGTGCTGAGCAGACACAAGAATGACAGACCGACAGACAGACACAAGAATGACAGACCGACAGACAGACACAAGAATGACAGACCGACAGACAGACACAAGAATGACAGACCGACAGACAGACACAAGACGAAAACATGTTCCCTGATGTCAAAAACGTATTTCTGTATTTTTATTTTTATAATCAGTCATAAAAAAAAGTCGGGGTACATTGGAACTTTTCCTCACTTCAGAGGCCACTAAAGTGGCCTCTCCCGCTCATTATCATTTTTCAAAAAGAATTAAACATTATATTTATTTATTTTATTTAATTATTTGAATTTTGGCGGTAATTTGACAGATGTAAACAATCTTAAGTATCGCACTACAAAATAGAAGATTAGAGTTGGCACAATCGAAGGCGGGAAACAACTAACGAGGAGGTAGTTTTGGGGTTATAAAAAGGGAAAATCAGTGTTGCCATGTTATATTTTTTGTGGAATAGGGGTAGAGTAGGGCATTTTTTTCTAAAGTTGCATTCAAGATGGCGGACCAATAGAATCGTTTCCCTCTCAAAATTTTCCCGCCTTCGATTGTGCCAACTCTAATCTTATAGACTGTAATTAATAATTATGTTCGCTTAAAACTTTTAAACTAATTAATGGAAGTTCATCGGGTTTATTTATATGTATTCCTTATTTTTTTTAGCGGTTCCAACGTTATGTCAAATCGTATATGTCGAATCGTATATGTCAAAAACGTATTTATACTTTTGGCATTATTAACCGTCAAAGTTTTAAAATTCAAAAATCGATAAATTAGAAATGGCGGCCAATATCAGAATGATTTTTTCATTGAGAGAGATACATCCGTGCCAAATTTCAACTTGATTGGACCAGTTTTCGATTTTTTCAAGTTTTTGATGACCCAAAAAACTGGGTTCAAGATGACGGAAAATGTTAATGTTTTGGGCAGCACAACTACGAGTAAGGACTGATTTTTATACCAAGTTTCAACTCTATAGCTTAATAACTGTGAGAGTTATGCGTGACACAGACAGACTGACATCCAGCTAAAAACCACTCAAATCGTCTTTAAAACACCCAAAACGGATAATTCCGTTGAAATCTCGGTTTCGGATTTATTGGGCGAAAACAATACTTTTTCATCCAGAAGGGAGAAAACATTAACTTTCCACCCTAGTTTATAGGGAGGAAAGCATCCCATTACAGCCTTGTTGTGAAAATCGTGGCGGAAAGTAGAAATCGTGGTGGAAAGTAACAGTAGAGCCAACTTATTATTCTTTAAAAATCAGTGTTGCCTGTTTTGTAACTAGTAGCAGTTTCTTTTAAATTGAATGACTCGACTGCTTAACAGTTTTTTTTTTTTTAAATATTAGAGAGTTTAAATAACACGTACTTTTGATTGCCGTGATGTTTTAATTTTTATCGTCATTTTAAAATGTCTTATGACTTCATAATTGAGATTAAACCAAGTTAAACAAGACTTATACAAAAGAGGTAGGTTACGTCTAATCAGGTTATATTTATATTTTTGTTTTCTCGTATTTTAGGGTTAAACACAAATAAATTAAATATTATTCAGTTAGTCATTTTGTAGTATTATTAAAACATTTAAATTATTATTAGAGTAACATAGTTATAGAAAGTCATTATAGAAATCAAATAAAACATAGTTGGAATTGATGAATTGCACATTTAATTCATATTATTTTTTTTTACTACAAGATGTTATAAAACTTTTTCTTTTGCTTTTAAAAGTCATTTTTAAAATTAATGGAACAAAAATTTGTAAATTTAGTTATTAATACCTAAATAAATAGATAAATCAAAATCATAGGTTTTATTTGTGTTGATTTTCTCCCTTCTAGAGGAAAAATCTTTTACGTACCGCGGGAGCAAAAATTCATAGTACCCTTGCTATAATTAACTCCCTCGGCTACGCCTCGGGATTAAACTTCATGGTTTCCTCGGCTGCGCCTCAGGAACCAACTAAATAACTCCCTCGGCTACGCCTCGGGATTTAGACAGTATGGTTCCCTCGGCTACGCCTCAGGAACCAACCAAATCGCTCAGGGTGTAATGACTTTGTTTCCTCCCTTGGTGCGTAAATAACTATTACCTATATACCTTCGGAGAAGGTGAGGAAAAGTAAAAAAATCGTTTTTCAGAAAGATCACATAGTTTCCTTTCGGTAAGCTCAGGGGCAAAAGTAGGCATAAATTAACATTGAATTTCATATTTGTTGAGTTGTTATAATTTCGATTACCTATTTATTTTCCCGTGCAGTAGAGATTAGGGTAGAATCCTCTGTGGTCCATCCGTTTATCACGTCCCAGCAAATTTAATCTTTTAAAGGAAAAACCTCAATATCCTTCTTCTTTCAAAACATCATTAATCTCACAGTCGCTTCTTATCTTCTACGTTTCACTAACGCAAGCCTCCGTATCATATTTTCCTAAAATAATTTTCTTATTGAAAATTCCGAGCACGTTTTGATCGGACATTAGTAAGGGTCGAGGTCTCACCTGTATTAAGCCCTGGTTAATTATTATTAGTCTGTTAAATGAACCTGACCTAATTAGGGGCTTAGGACTTTATTGATATTAAATTAGACCTTTTAAGTTTTAAGTTCGTATAATAAGAGTTCTTTTACTTGTTTCTTTTCTAAGCAAAATTCTAAATTGCTCTAGTTTGTAACAAAGACAAACTTCTTGACTAATTCAAAATTAAAATCTACCATTTCTATGTCTTCATTGTAAATTTTACTTTCAAGTTTAGCTATTTACAAGAAGTAAGCAAATGAAGGTAACGGAAGTATTGAAACTGTTCTGAAGAATGACATTTTTTACTTTTCCTCACCTATGGTAGAAAAAGTATTGTTTTCACCCCCTTTTTTTTTTTTTTTTTTTTTTTTTTTTTTTTTTTAGATTTCAACTAAATTATCCATTTTGGGTGTTTTTAAGACCTCTTGAGTGGTTTTCAGCATGGCTTCTGTATGTGTATCATCGTAGTGATAACACATGACTTCATTGACACGAATGAGTCTCTCGGTATGGCAAACAAATCTACGAAATTTAATGTTGATATTGGCCGCCATTTTTTGAAGTTATCGATTGTTGAATTTTGAAACTTCGACGGTTAATAATACCGAAAGTATAAATTCGTTTCTGACATAATACGAGTATAGTATATCGTTGGAACCGGTAAATAAAATAAGGAACAAATATTAAAAAAATCATTAAATTCCATTAATTCATTTAAAAGTTATAAGCGAACATAATTATTAATTAGTGAAATACTTTTCTTAAACTTCAAAGTTTGTAGTGGCCAATGGCCACTTTAATGGCCGATTATAATGAAATTTAAGTGGTAGGTCATAATTAATCCATTGTTGGTCACGTATAAGTTTCAACCTTCTAAGGTCATGGGTTTTTCTTCCACTTGCGTACAAAGTATATTTTAATGAACACTTATATCTTTAAAATTAACCAGCTGATTTTCAAGATATTTGGGTTGTTTGTCGAAAGTACCCCACAGATGGTTTCTTAATAGTATGAATTTTCAATTAATAGTATTGTGTTCTGTGCTCACTAAATTTTTCTTAGTTCATACTATTATACATTGAAGAAATTAAATAAACAGGTGAAATGTGTGCTAGTCAGCACACATCGAGGGTCCGTAGGCAACACTGTATTGTTTAAGTCAGGGGTGCCCAACCTACGGCCCGCGGGCCGATTTTATGTAGCCCGCCGTGTTGCCATAATAACGAAGAATTTACAAGCATTCAGAGAATCTAAAAATATATTAATTTCCTAATGCCTAACAGCCCAGCTGATTTTGCCCAGCAACATTGGAGAATGGGGAAACGGAGATCTGTTTGCCATTCTACAGCGCCTTGCCCAATGATTTCAAATACTTAAAAATGTTTGCTCATACCATATTCTCAGTGTTTGGCTCGACCTATATTTGCGAACAAACATTTTCAAAAAGAATTACATGAAATCAAAATTCCGGTCTTCCCTCACAGATGAACACTTAAAATCGTTATTAATGATTGGTACAACCATGTTTGAGCCTAAGTGGAAAGATTTTTTAAACCCCCCCCCCCCTCCCCCCGGTGCACCATCGGCCCCCGGCCCGCCTTCCCTTTGAATGTTGACAATGTGGCCCTTGATTAAAAAAGGTTGGGCACCCCTGGTTTAAGTAGTACCTACTGATGGTGCTTTTAAAATGGTAAAAAGCCTACTTTAAACTATCCTATAAGACTGATTCTCAAAACAACAACCCTTAAGTTTTTTACTCTAATTGTTGTGATATTTTTTAAATTGTGTGGGTAGGGGGCCTGGGTGGCTCGAAGGCTAGAGCGCTTGCCGTGCGATAACGCAAGTTGAGCAGCCTCGAGCATGGACAGTAGATGGATGGGTGACCGCTTCTGACCACAGCTCTGGGTTCGATTCCCGGACCGGGCTCCCCACTCTATATCCACCCAACATTGTTTAAACAAATGGGAAGCTCCTCGAAAGAGTGGCGCCACCAGGTTTCGGTCTGGAAACCATGATGATGACACTCCTGGTTGTATTACAACCAGAAGCGGAGTCATGGTTAACGACCACATCTTCATCAGAGTGTGAAGATTTCGGTCCCTAACCCGGGTTTGTTCAATAGGCCCACCTAAGTGGCCTACGTCTTAGGGTGTAAAAGCCCCCCGAAAAAAAAGAAAATTGTGTGTATAGGGACTATACACATATTATGCCAAATTTCAAAGTGATCGGACACAAGGTGTAGCCGTGAGAGCAGGCGACAGACGGACGGACAGACAGACACACGCAGGAAAATATAAGGGTCCTTGGTTTTGCTACGGACCCTATAATTAAAAATTAAATAAAGGGGATTATTTAAATTAGGCAATAATAAATTATATTAGGATATCATTATTTAAGTATAAACGATATGATGCGGGGAAGCTAAGAGCCTTACTTATTGGCAGATTATTTTCAAGAGTAATCGTCCTAATGTTAAGAATTTTGGATTGTTTGTCTTAAGTAGAAGTATCCAATAGGTAATGTCCTATTATTCATTTTAATTGGTCATCATACATTCAATATTGAATAAAAAAAAAAAAATGGGAAATATAGGTGTGACCTCACTGAGAATCGAATTAGGTCCAAACAATTACATTTTCAAGTCCTATGTGACCTATCGTTTAATAGTAGGACTTTTAGGTACTTTTCTTCTTCTCCAGTTTATTCAGTCTGTCTGTCCGTTGCTTGTATCAATTCATAAACTACTATAGCTAGGGACATGAAATTCGGCATTCGGCACACATGTGCATCTCGGCATTTGTAACAACTGTACACTTTTTGGAGTTTTCACACTTAATATTTCCAAGATGGCGGCCAATATGGCGGGTGACTAAAAGAATTCTTAGTAACTATCGACCTGTTCATACGAGCGTTTTGAATTTCGATCCCCCGTTCCGATGACGTATTTTTGGTCGAGCGGATTTAACCTGATACGATTCGTCGATCTTCGTTCATACAGCGTTTTGAACTAGCGGATCGTTTTCAATACGATGTGTGATGTGGGAACGTAGTATATGACATGTTACGCATCAATTTAAAGGTCTTTAAGTGTAGAAAAAGAATATGCAATTATTAAAATTTTACACTTAAAAGTTTCAAGATGGCGGCCAATATAGCGGGTGAATAAAAACAAGTTTTTAGTCACCATGACATGCTATATATATCAATTTAAAGGTCTTTAAGTGTAGAAAAAGAATATGCAATTATTAAAATTTTACACTTAAAAGTTTCAAGATGGTGGCCAATATAGCGGGTGAATAAAAACAAGTTTTTAGTCACCATGACATGCTATATATCAATTTAAAGGTCTTGAAGTGTAGGAAAAGAATATGCAATTATTAAAAGTTTCAAGATGGCGGCCAATATGGCGGGTGAATAAAAACAAGTTTTTAGTCACCATGACATGCTATATATATCAATTTAAAGGTCTTGAAGTGTAGGAAAAGAATATGCAATTATTAAAAGTTTCAAGATGGCGGCCAATATGGCGGGTGAATAAAAACAAGTTTTTAGTCACCATGACATGCTATATATATATCAATTTAAAGGGCTTGAAGAGTAGAAAAAGAATATTACTATTAAAATTAGTGTAATTATATTACACTTAATAATTATAACTTTCATGCACAGAAACCGGCGATTATCGCCCCACGTTTACGTGAAGCGTGCCTTACTTGTTTGAGTTATGTAGCACAGCCAAGACATGAAAATGTCAAAAAGTAAAAAAGTACAGTCAGAGGAGAAAGCAATGCGTGCAGAAGGACTAATTAAGGCCTACCATCTAAATTTAATCAAAATCGGATGAGAGGTTTTTGAGATATCGCGGTTAGCAAAAATGTTAAGTGAGTTACTGACAGACACGAGACTAAAAATATTCTTGGATCTGGAACAAATTTTTTTCACTGAATCATTAAATTTGGAGACAAAAATAAATTATTCTTTAGAACTAACACAATTCTTCTGTCACCAAAATCCTATAAAATATATATTCCTCAACATATGTATGCAAATTATCATTTACATACATAATGTAATTAAGACAAATTTATCAATTTAGTTAAAAGATCATTAAATCATTCTTAACTAAATTTAATATTGTTTTCATCATGATTATAAGTATTATCTAATTTTTCCAAACGATTACATAATTTTCCGAATGGAGAAAACTAAAGAAATTATCAAAAAAGTTTCAAAATTTCTATTTTTTTTTAAACAAATAACTTATTAAAAAGTAAAATCAGAATAATATTATTTTTTCGAGGGTATAAACTAGTAAAAATTTTCATTAAACTTTAATTAAAGGTAAAATTAATGAACTTGCTTAATTATACATTTTATTTTTAATTAGAAAAAAAAAAAAAAAAATACTATTTATATAAATTAGTGATATAAAAACATTTCTCTTCTATTTTCTTTATTTTTTATTTTTTTTATAATTTTTCCAGACTCAAGATTAAAAATAAACAATGGAAGTAACCAAAAAAAGTATTGAAAAGCCCGAGGCAATTAAGATTGAAAAATGTAAATAATTTTTTTTATAAATTTATAAAAGAAAAAAGAAGTCATTTTAATATTATTACAACATTGTTAAAATAAATAATGATTAATTATTATAATTATTTAAAATACTAGTTGTTAATTAATGTTTTTTTATTCCAAGCGTACCAAAGGTAACGGAAGCACTGGGATTACTCGAGGAACAACTTCTTTTTTACTCTGAATATTTAATTGAGCTGAGCGAAGCGAAGCTCTTATACTACACTTTGCATTTTTTCTGACGCATACTCCTCCTGAACGGCTGAACCAATCTGCAAAAAATTTGGCACGGTCATAGTGTCTAACTACAGGAAGGTATAAATCTGAAATGGTCCAAATTGGTACACAGGGGTACGGAGTACGGGGTACAATAGTTTCCTCCTGAACGGCTGAACCGATTCGCACGAAATTCGGCACGGTCATAGTGACCAATCACAGGAAGGTATAAATCTGAAATGGTACAAATTCGTACACAGGGGTACAGGGTACGAGGTACAAAAGTGAAAATAGTATATGCCTTTGACGAAGCTTAAAGAAGTTAAACAGTTTAGTGTTATTTAATTTAGTGTTTTTAGTTTAGCGTGTTTATTTTTTTCCAACGGTTTATATAAGGATCCTTTTTAAATAAAATGTTATGCAGTGTCATATTACACAACTTTGTATCCTCCTTAAATTTATCATACAAGAAATCAAATAATAAATTTTATACTTTGATTTGGGTGTGGCAGTTCGAGAATACAAAGTTGTATACGATTCTGCATCTTATTTTATCATATATTTCTGCTACCTATTATTTTTTTTATTTTGGTAAGTTAACTCTACCTAAATATGTAATATTTCAAGTTTCTAGGATTGCTAGTAGTGGTTTAGAAGTTTGATGAGTCAGTTTATGAGCGTCCAAATTACAAAACTTTAAATTATATATCTAATGAACTGATTTATGGGTAGATATGTGTCATGTTTAGTTTGAAATTAACTCTAATTTAAAATTAATTCTATATATCTAACTATCTACTAAATTGAAGATCAAATGCCAAATTACACGTTTATGCAAAATGGTTCCCCGCCCCCGTCCCATCGCTCCTTGCAAACAATTCAATACTTGATCAGTGGCCGCCCAACAGTCCTTACCTAAATCTAATTGATATCTCTGTCTGGGGTTGGTAAAACAAAGAGTTTACGAGGGAGGCAGAATAAAGGACTTGATGAACTTCGTAGGAGGATTCTTCGTGCCTGGGATGATGTGCGTCAATCAACTGTTGCTGGGGCCATATCCCACTGGAGAAGGAGAGTGCAGGCTGTCGTAAATGAACTAGGAGGCCATATTGAACTATACAACAAGTAAATCTGTAAAATATGCATTATATTAAAAATTTTGTTCCATTCATTTTGTTTTTCATGAAAACTACCCGGACGACTTTTTTTTAAGTCCCTATTTCAAACCGTCATTGCATGGCTTTTTCCCTCTAGATTTTTAAGTTACAGATATGAAATTTAAAGTAGAAAATGTAGTTTTTAGACCCCGAAAACCCCATATCTCTATCTATTACAGAAGCTGAGCTATAAGTGTTAAAAAAAGTGCGGTTTTCTTTTGCCCAACCTGAATATATATATATATATATATATATATATATATATATATATATATATATATATATATATATATATATATATATATATATACATATATATATACATATATATAACATATATATATGAGTGAATGTGTGTATATATGTATACATACATATTTACAAGCAGTACAATATGAATAAACCAAGAAGGAAAGGAATAGAAAACGGAAAGAAAACAGCAACACTATAAATAGAATTGTTTTCACGATTCACTGAAAATTTATAATGCTTTCACTTGAAACTTAGAGGAAAGGAAATATAAATTTTCTATCTTCCCCCACTCCTTGTTCAGCTAACTTACAACTATTATTATGGTTTTCAGCATTACAACCCATAACAAATTTTCATATACACTGTAACCTTTATATATATTTTATGTTTATATATATATAGACACGTTATGTAAATGTGTAACATGTATGAAATGGAAAAAAGTATATATATATATATATATATATATATATATATATATATATATATATATATATATATGTTGCGATGCGAGTGACAGAACCTGGATTTATTAGTTTTGATGTTTATGTTTACGTTGTCAAGTCAAAAAGAGTTGAGTTGATTATAATAATTCGAGTGTATAATAAATATATAGTTTTTCAAGATATGTTCTCTAAAGTGTTTGAGTTTTAGTATTGAGTTTTTTAGCCTTCTAGGGAACATATTTAGTGGCGACCGTGACAATAAAATCAGAATTATTTTTTGGCAACCTTGGAAAAATTTTGACAGAAAAAAATCGGGAGAAATTTGTAAGTGTTTCGAAATATTTTTTTAAAATTATTATTGGTTTCTTTATTATTTGATAATGGAAAATATAAAGAAGCAAAGAGCAGGGGTTAGAGCCACTTTTACCAAAGCGGCTACTCGGCTTAAGGCTGAGTTGGTAAAGCCAGAAGTAGAGATTACGGTCATAAGTGGTTACATGGCAACTCTGTCAAAATATCGCAATCAACTTGATAAGATGGATTTGGAGACGCAGGCTCTATTAGTTGAAGCAGAAGATGGTAAGTTAGAGGAGGATATGGAGTCAGCGATGTCGTACACCATCCAGTTTGAGTGTTTAAAAAGTCAAGTTACGGCCTTAGAAAATGATTTAAAAAGTGTTAACAGCAGCCAAGGTGAGCAATCATTTAAGCCACAGCATGTGTACCGTAAAAGATTGCCAAAGATAGAACTTAGAAAAATCGCAAATGACCCAATTGAGTGGCTGGATTTTTGGAGCTTGTTTCAAAAAATACATTTAGATGCGGAAATTCCTGAGGAAGACAAATTTCAATACCTTATTCAGTCGACAGTGGAAGGGTCAAGAGCGCGGGAGATAGTTTGTAGTTATCCGCCTACTGCTAATAACTACCAAAAAGCTATAGATAGTCTTCAAAGAAGGTTAGGTAGAGAAGAGATATTGGTGGAAGTATACGTACGGGAGCTTTTAAAGCTGGTTGTGGCATGTACTCAACAACAAGGTAAGCATTATCCTCTCTCTAGGCTATATGATAAAATAGAGACACAGTTGCGGGCTCTAGAATCGCTTGGAGTAACTAGTGATAAGTATGCGGCTATGTTACTACCACTCGTTGAGTCGAGCTTACCCGAAGAAACATTAAGAGCGTGGCAACGAGCGTCGTCTCAGTTTCAGCTGACATCAGAGGTCAATAAAGAACAATACCAATCACCTACTTTGCTTAGTCAGTTGATGAAGTTCTTGAGAGCAGAAGTCGAAGCAGAAGAAAGAATTAGGATGGCTATGAAGGGTTTTGGACAATCTTCTTCTACTTCAGACTCCGAGAAAGGACTCAAGGTATTGACTGCAAAGAAGACGGCGGAGACGCAAGTGATGTCAAATATACCAACGGCGGCAAGTCTTCATACAACATCATCTTCAGTGCCGGGGAAGAAGCAAAAAGGACAGGAGTCACCGGAAAAAACTTGTATTTTTTGTGACCAGCTGCATGAAAGCAGAGATTGTTTAAAGGCCCAGCAGATGTCAGTAGCACAACGTAAAGCCATGGTAATGAAAAGTAGAGTTTGCTTTGTATGTTTAAGGGGTAGGCACACAGCGAGATTTTGCAGAGCAGCAGTTAAATGTGTAGTTTGTGGGAGGCGACATTATCCTTTGTTATGCGAGGCTCTAGTTTCTAGTGGAGCAAAGAACGAAAAAGTTGGAAAAGACATCTCTTTACTCAGTTTGCGTAATAGAACGACTGTTGTCCTACAAACCCTTATGATTAAGCTGATCAATGATGATAAAGAGGTAAGGGCTCGGGCACTAATTGACACAGGCTCTAGCAGATCGTACATATTAAAAAGTTCAGCGGAAAGGTTAGGGTTGTCATCTATCGGAAGAAATAATTTAATTCACAGTGTTTTTGGTGGTTCTGAAAAGATGGAAGAACACAATATATACAGACTTCATACCGCGAGTTTAGATGGAAAATATAGGTGCAATTTTGAGGTATTTGATGAAAATGTTATCTGTAGTGAAGTACCTTCTATTCCAGCTGGACCATGGATTGACGAATTAGCTAATAAAGGTGTGCTGATAACAGATTGCCAGAAAGGAATCAGGCCAATTGAAGTGCTAATTGGAGCAGATATCGCAGGTAAACTTCTTACTGGAGAAAAACATGAGCTGGATGGAGGTTTGGTTGCAGTAGAAACAAGATTGGGTTGGACAATGTTGGGTAAGGTGCCAAATAAAGGAAGGGGCGAGAACGCTATAGTGGCAGCATTGTTTTCTCAGACTGTATCAGATGCTGATATATCAACATTGTGGCGATTAGATGTTTTGGGTATAGAAGACCCGGTCGGAAGAAACTTAAAAGATGAACACGACCGAGCTACGATGAAGCATTTCGAGGACACTGTAACGTTTACTGAGGAAAAAAGATATGAGATCCACTTACCTTGGAAAGAGGATCATCCACCACTTGGGAGTCAGCGAGAGGGTGCTTTTAGGAGACTTCATATAGTAACTAAGAAGCTTAAGGAGGAAGGACTATTTGATTGTTATGATAAGGTTTTCAAAGAGTGGTTAGAGGAAGATATTATTGAGAAGGTACCAGAGGAAGACTTGAAGAATTTCGGGCACTACTTAGGACATAGGCATGTAGTAAAGGAAAGTAGTCTGACGACCAAGATAAGGCCAGTTTTCAATGCAAGCGCAAGAGCAGGTAAGAGCCCATCATTAAATGATTGTTTGGAAAGAGGACCCAACTTATTGTTAGATATATTCGGTATTCTTGTTAAATTCAGAGCTGGGAAGATCGGAGTCATTTCAGACATTAGGAAAGCTTTTCTACAAATAAGTATTAGACGCAGTGACAGAGACTTTCTAAGATTTTTTTGGTACGACAGCGATGGCAAGATAGTAGAATTTCGACATGCAAGAGTCGTGTTTGGAGTTATCTGTTCACCTTTTCTTCTAGCTGCGACTATTAAACACCATTTACAGAAGATCAGTGAAGCGGTACAAAGGGGTGCTTTACATAGTTCATTGAAAGTATTGGAGATGTTAGGTAACGGGTTTTATGTGGACAATGCAGTGGTCAGTGTTGCTACAGAACAGGAGTTAGACGATTATCGGAAAGAAGCATGTGAAATTATGAAGAATGGAGGTTTTGACTTGCGAAGTTGGGAGTACAATAATGATAATTCATGTCTAACAGGGGATCCAGTCACAAGTGTGCTAGGGCTAATATGGAATAAAAAAGAGGATTGGATAAGTTTAAGAATGGACTGGGTAGAAAAATTTGACACGAGTAAAATAACTAAACGGGTAATTTTATCAGCAGTCCATCATATATTTGACCCTATAGGACTGACAGCACCGGTTACTATTGGACCGAAGTTATGGCTGCAAGAGTTATGTAAAGGCAAAACGGATTGGGATGCACCCGTACAGAAAGAAGAAGAGACAAAATTTAAGAACTGGTTTGGAGAATTGCATAGATTGAAAGAAATAAGAATCCCAAGGTGGTTTGGAGGTTCCTTACTGAAGGGAGCAACATTACATGTTTTCTGTGATGCTAGTCAGACGGCATATGCTTGTGCAATTTTTATGAGAATTGAAGGTGTGAATAAGAGAGCCATTACGACGTTCGTAGTTGCGAAATCTAGAATATGCCCTAAGAAAAACATCACCATACCAAGGCTAGAACTATTAGGTGCAGTAATCGGGGCTAGATTGGCGGTGACTGTGAACAAGAATTTAGGATTGGATGTTATATTTTGGAGTGATTCAACTACGGTGTTAGCCTGGATAAACAGGGAAGATTCGTTATGGACAACTTTCGTAAGAAATCGCGTTAAAGAAATAAGAGAGCTGACATTACCGAATGCATGGAGATTCGTACCAGGCGAGAAAAACATCGCAGACCTACCATCGCGAGGCTGTTCTCCTGGACAGTTGATAAAGTCAAAGTGGTGGGAAGGACCAGGTTGGCTAAAGTTACCTCCACAGGAATGGCCACATGCTAATTACACTGTGGTGGAAGAAGAAGTATCGGCGGAAAAGAAGAAAATCGTTGTATCGGCTGCCAACAAAGAGGGAGATTTGTGGTATGAGAAATACTTATCAAATTTTGGTAAATTAGTTAGAGTTACAGCGTGGATGCAGAGATTCATCGGACGGTGTCAGAAAAGTAATGTTAATGTAGGAGCAATGACAGTGGATGAATTATTTGAAGCAGAGAAAATTTTATTTAAATCGGTGCAAAAAAGTTTTTGTGTAAACGATGAGAGGTTAAAGTCTCTGACAGTATTTGAGGACGACACAGGGTTGCTTCGTTTGAAAAGCCAGGTTTCAAACCGAGAGGACACACTGGGGTTTAGAATGCCTATTATACTAGCAGCGTGCCCACTCGTTTCATCCCTTATCATGTACAAACATAAGAAAAATCTTCACGTAGGAGTCCAAGGATTGTTATGTATACTTCGAGAAGATTTTTGGATTATTCGAGGAAGAAAAACTGTCAGAGGGGTTCTAGCGAAGTGTAATATTTGTCGAAGACATAGTGAGAAAGGGCCACAACCACCTTCTCCCCCACTCCCTCTAGATCGGGTCAGAGAGGCTGCAGTGTTTGAAATAGTTGGCGTAGACTACGCTGGGCCATTTTATCTAAGGGGAGAGCAAAAAGCGTGGATGGTACTGTTCACTTGCGCAGTTTTTAGAGCGATTCATCTAGAGGTTGTTTCAACGCTTGCTACAGAAGGGTTAATTCAAGCAGTAAGAAGGTTTATAGCACGTAGGGGACGTCCTAATATCATCTATAGTGACAATGTAAACAATATAGTGTTATAATATTAATATTATAATTAATATTATAAATATAAATAATTATTATTATTATATAAATTATTATTAATTTATAATAATTATATAAATAATTATATAAATAATTATATAATAATTATATTATAATAATTAATAATATTATATTATTAATTATATTATATTAATTATATATATATTATTATATAATATTATATAATATTATATAATATTATATTATTATATAATATATTATTATATTATATTATTATATTAATTATATTATATTAATTATATTATTAATTATATTATATAATAATTATATAAATAATTATATAAATTATTATTATATAAATTATTATTATATAAATAAATATTATATTATAAATATTATTGTTTCAACGCTTGCTACAGAAGGGTTAATTCAAGCAGTAAGAAGGTTTATAGCACGTAGGGGACGTCCTAATATCATCTATAGTGACAATGGAACAAATTTTGTAGGCCTGAGAAATGCGTTGTCGAGAATCAAGTGGGAGCAGATTGATGGATTCTGCACAAGTGAACGAATTAAATGGAAATTTAGTCCTCCTAGCGGAGCTTGGTGGGGAGGATGGTGGGAGCGGCTAATCGGGCTAGTAAAAAATCTGCTGCGGAGAGTGCTGGGGCGGGCAGTGCTTGATTACGAAGAACTACTCACCCTGTTATGTGATGTCGAGTCAGTTATTAATAAACGTCCCTTAACATATCTATCCGAAAAGGTGGAAGACTTAGCACCTTTAACCCCTTCTAGTTTTTTGCTAGAAATCCGGGAAAGTGGTGTGCCTGATCTAGACCACATTGAACGGGTGGATCTAGGACGACGATTCAAGTATAGAGTCCGGCTAGTGAAAGATTTGAGGAAACGGTTCAGGACTGAGTATTTGGGACAGCTCAGAGAGCGAAAAGCTAGACCGGATACTTCCCCCATCCAAGTTGGGGACATGGTCCTGGTAGGGGATGACAACGTTAAGAGGAGCAGCTGGCCTTTAGCAAGAGTTACAGAGACGTTGCCAGGGCGTGATGGCCGAGTACGAGTTGTTAAATTGAAAATGGCAACTGGGGAGCTTATACGACCAGTAAGGAGGCTTGTGAAGCTTGAGGTCGACGGAGAGGAGCAAGAAATCCTTAGAGAGAAGTCAGGTATTGTCATATTATCATAGTCTCCACCGGAGACCAGATTTCGCCTGGTGGAGGATGTTGCGATGCTGGATTTATTAGTTTTGATGTTTATGTTTACGTTGTCAAGTCAAAAAGAGTTGAGTTGATTATAATAATTCGAGTGTATAATAAATATATAGTTTTTCAAGATATGTTCTCTAAAGTGTTTGAGTTTTAGTATTGAGTTTTTTAGCCTTCTAGGGAACAATATATATATATATATATATATATATATATATATATATATATATATATATATATATATATATATATATATATATATATATATATATATATATATATATATATATATATATATACAGAAAACAAACAAAACTCAGGTTTCGGTCACAAAGACCGTCGTCCGACGACAGTCGTTGTTTAGATGTTTTACGGCCCCTGAAGAAGGTTTTAAGTAAAAACCGAAACGTCGGGATTGTAACATAAAGACGATTTTTGTGACCGAAACCTGAGTTTTGTTTGTTTTCTGTTTATATTTACGGTCGAGAATTTATTCATATATATATATATATATATATATATATATATATATATATATATATATATATATATATATTTAAGAAGAGTTGTGAGAGGAAAATAAAAAAAGCGAATGTTGGTTTGTATTTTTGGTGATATTTTTTATTATACTATTTAAATGGAATCACTTTTAGTTTCTTTTTATATATTTATGAATTTTCTTCGATTACAAAACAGAGGATGTAATAATAAAAAAAATAAACATAAAGTTAGGTAGATGTTTACCTTTTACTAGTTGTGAAATCAGATATATTGTATAATCTATTTGGCACTTTTTTACATTAGCACCATTACACTGATGATGACTGAATAAGTCGAAACCGGTATGTAAGTCAAAATATATTTATGGTTTGACAATAAAATTATTGAACAAGTAAAAGTGTTTTCTTTTCTTATCAACCTTCACTATGAGTAAATACCATAAAATCTCAATCAATACTACTAACTTCATATCATGTGTAAGACTAAATCTTAAGCAGAAAACTGATGGACAATGAGTTCTACAGTGACATTCCTTTGTCCCAAGGTACATTGGACTAAACATCCCTTTGTCTTAATAGTAATTTAGACTAAGGAATATATACTACTCTGTTAATGTTCCTTTGTCTAAATAACTACTAAGACCAAGGGATATAGGGGGGTGCTAATGTAAAAATGTACCATGTAGGCATTTTCAATTTTCTAATAATTGTATCTATTTATTTTCCATTTACGCTAATTACATGCACTTAAAATGGTACATACATTTTACATTCAATGCACTTAAAATGGTGAATTTCCAATTAGTAAATTATATCGATAGATAGGCTTATTATACAAATAGACTGCCAATTGGTGTGGCACATAGCTTCCTCGCATCCTATCACGTACTTTTTGGTTTTATGCTTTTATAAGCTATAAGCTAGCATTCTTAACATTATATTATAACAAGCACGACTATGTTTTTCTAGTACGAGTATATTTAGAGCTGAAAGCTAGTGTCGTTAACATCATATTAAAACTAGCACGATTATTCGTTTATTTAGTATAGCTAGTGGTTAAGCTAGTGACGTTGACTTCATATAATGACAAGCACGATTATTAGTTTATGTTCTAAAACTAGTGTTATAGATAGTATCACAACTAAACTAGATTTTTGTACTCTGTCAATTTCATTTAAGTGAAAAATGAATTTTCCAAGTTTCGGTGCACAATGAAAATTTTCTAAAACAAAAATGCTTTAAATAAATAAGTTATGAGCAATTTTTTTTCAGCGGTGCTTTTAAGATAGAAGAGATGGTTGTAGATAAGCACAAGTAGTCTCTTATTTAAAAGATTACACTAGGATTACAAACAATAATCCTTTAGTTGAAACATTATCCTGACTTATGTAGACTATCCTGTCACGTGGAGGATGGAGTGGGATTATACGCTACTTTGAGAAACCCTGAGTTCAAATACCGGAGGAAGTAAAGGATAAGCAGATGGGCGTACAGAGCTACTTAATAAGGCAACTTTACTGTTTTATTCATTAGACAAAACCAAGACAAGCTGCAACATTAATAAAGGTAACATACCAAGCAAAAGTTATTTAAATAGACATTGTGTCGTATGAACTTAGTTATACATTCAAGTCACCTTCACATTAATTAAGTTAAACTACACATGAAGTACTAAGCACTAAATACTTTCAAAAAACTTTAAGGTCTCTACACTCATAAATGAATTTGATCATATCCATGGAACATTTATCCATTGTTAATCTTACTTAAATAATTTAATTCACTACTTAATTTATTACTTTAATAAAGATGAAACTAATTCAGCTGGCTATTCACAAAAAACATGTCTCATACACCGTCTTTCATTTATTAACTACATATATTGTTATTAAGTATAAGTCTCCCAGTAGTCTGTTATTTGGGAAGACAACAAACTACAGGGCTTAATTTGATAAAATTTGGCATACATGATAGAAAATATTATACCCCCACGAAATTAATTTAGCTCTTAATTTTCAATTAGAAGTGGGGGAAAGCGTTACTTATCGTCCAAAAAACATTGTACAGCAATATCACTTTTAACATTAACAATTTATGTAGTTGTGAATATTCAATAAAAAGAAAAATGCTCTAAATTTGGGTGAGCTTTCCCCCACTACCAAAAAAACCCCTGAGAATACTTAAAAACAAAATAAGCTGTTTTCTCAAAAACAATCTTTAGTCAAGGAGACAATATGCATAAAAGTGACTGCATCAAGCTAGAATTTTGTATTTGAGTGCAACTTTTTAGTGTCCTTTAAGAGTATATGACACTGCTATGAAGTGATAAAGATCGCTAAATCTATTAAAGCGGACCTAAACGGTTTAAATAAAGAAAACAACGTTTTTACTGATATCTTACGTTCTAACGTAACGATTTCAATAAAACTTCATACACATCGTCTAAAGTACAATTGAAACAGGCATGTAAAATTTCAACCTGATACAAGTGGAATGTGTTTAGTGTTGGTGATTTATATTTTATATTATAATATTTTAATTGGAGATTCGCCGACGGAGGTCTGATTGGACAGTTCTTTTCTTCTTTTACCACCATCTGCTTTAACTATAAACTAATCATAATTAACTTTTATCTCAATTTACAATACATCATTTATTGTAAGACGCTCATTTTAAAGATTATAAAAAGTTTTTCTTTTAATTATGCCTTAACTCCGCTACTACAAATAATTACTTCTAATTTTGTCTCTTCTTCTAACTCCACCATGTATAAGTAGTTAGTATCATATACTTATCACTGTAATTAAAGAATTTATATTTATATATAGCGTAAGGAACATCGTTCCTACCGGGTGTCCCATGACACCACATTTTAAGTTTTTTTTCGGATTCACTCCCGGGCTCCAGAACGTGCCATAAGGAACTTCGTTCCAAAAACCTCAATAATATTATTTCTCAAAAACGGTTCCGACGATCGATATTGATTAAAAAATTGTAATGCAGTCCATTTAAATACGAATCTAACATATAAGCCATTTCCCCAGGGAAAATCTAGTTCCTGAGAAAATAGCTTTTGGAGAGAGACCAGGTTCAATTCCCCACCGAGGAGAAGTTATTTTTATGATAAATTTTGATGAAATTTTCAATAATAATTAAATGAACCTTTGAAAACACGAAAACTAATAAACAGAAAACACTGGGCTAAGTAAATATGAACTCGTATATGAGAAAGTTTGTCTGAGTTGTCTCGGACCGATTATTTATCTTAATATTTGGGGAAAAAAAGGTTTAAAATAATTTAATAATCTTTGCTTTAAATTCAAGTTAATATTTTATATTAAATTAATTAACACGCACTGAAAAAATGCCGAAAGTACAAACAGAAACCCTTTTTACATTCTTTGTAAGCCTATCGTAATGTTTAATTATTTCGTGTTAGGTTTTTGGTTTTTTCTCTGTATTTTTTTTAAAAAAAATAAAATACTATTTTTTCGTCTTGGCTTTTTCCTTCTTTTAGGCTCGTTACATACATGAAAAAGAATGTTATATACAAGGTGTAGCTACGAGAAAATACAACATCTACAGAGGGCAAGAGGTCAATTAAATAAGTAAGTAAGGGGGGTGAGTAGAGGGGGAAGCTAAGCCAACCCCATGAGAACCTCCCTTCTTCCTCCTACCTCCTGGTCTTATAACCTTCTCTGTAATTTACCATCTTATAAAAAATGCAACTATACTGAGCCTGCGCACCAAACCAAACAACTTTGCTAAACAATTCCTTCATCTAGACACAACCCAATGTTGTCTTTTATTTCTTAACTCGATACAACATTTATCTTTTATATGTAAATAAAAAAGATGATCACAACATTAAAATGATAAAAGAGAAAAGTTGTTCACTTTCTATTATCCTATC
Organism: Gerris lacustris; assembly: GCA_951217055.1. Classification (NCBI taxonomy): domain Eukaryota; kingdom Metazoa; phylum Arthropoda; class Insecta; order Hemiptera; family Gerridae; genus Gerris; species Gerris lacustris. Next base: position 69,827,270 of record OX578280.1, on the reverse strand, counting down.
ACTTACATTAGATTTTCTTTTTTTGTCTAAATTATTAATCGTGTTCATACTGTAAAAATGTATTTGATTTATTATTATTTATTTATTTAGTTTTGTTATTTTTTTTTCACAATAAAAACTACATCTTAGTAAATTATTTCTCAAGAGACAAAAAAAATAAAAAAAAATACAATTTTTCCCACGTTTACACGAGAAAAATAAAAAAACGTATTTGTCGTGTATTACCTTCCACACATCTACTTTGTTAGAAATGAGAAAAAAAGAAAAAACTAAAATTCAACACAAAAAATATACAAAGAACAAGAAACAGAAAGGAAAAAACATCATTATTTATTACTATCTATCTCCCATGAGATTTTAGCCCCCCCTTCCCCAAAAAATGTATATACATATTTACACTCACACACACACACACACATATATATATATATAAATATATATATATATATATATATATATATAAATATATATATAATATATATATATATATATATATATATATATATATATATATATATATATATATATATATATATATATATATATATATATATATATATATATATATATATATATATAACCCATCCTCCTCTATATGACGTTTTTCCATAATTGAAAACAGGAGAAAAAAAAGAAGAGGTCGACATTTGTTTGTTTTCCTTCCTCCCCCATTTTAAAATTATTTCGTATTTTATTTATACGCCCCCCCCCCCTCTTCCTGAACAAGATGTAAAAGGGAGAGACCATTTAGTCAGAGTAGAATCATAAATATAAAATGTAGTATGTGGTCTAGAGACACATTTTCCAGTTTCTAGGTAGAGAAAAAACCATTTTCACATCGAGTATTTATGTTGGTGAATTTATTTTCACTTTAGTAGTTTATATTTTAAATTGCTTTATAGTTTACATTTTTACTTTTTCTTTTGTACGTGTTCTTTTTTTTATTTTTTTTAGTGTCCTAAAGTCATAAATGATTTACAGGAAGGATAATTTGAAGACAAACAAAGTGAGTACCAGTTATTAACAAATATGAAATACTGTTAGACTAGAGAACATTAAGTACTAGTTTTTGAAATGCAGAAGGTTAGAATTCTAAAGGGCTAAGAATGGGCTAATTATGACCTACCCATATTGTAATAAATCTGGGCAAGCAGTTCTTAAGATTTGTCGAATCAAAAAATTTGATTGACACGGAGACCGACAGACAATCATTATATCCTTTTACAATTTATTATTGTCAAATTTATTTAATTTCCCCCCGTTTTTTAAATCTGTCAAACTTATTTTGATTTTTCACAGGAATTTAAGTAACAATTTAGCAAGATTTAAACAGCGCAGACGGTTGAAATTAATTTGGAGCTATCTGCGAGCTACTGTCGACAAACCATTCAAATTTCATAAAAATCAGATGAGAACTTTGGAAGATATAGGATTAAATAAATTAATGTTTGTACGCATGTGGAAAAGAAACAAACAAGCGCAAAATGTTGAAACTTTTATGGGACCAACAATGGGCTAATTATGACCTACCACCTAAATTTCAATAAATTCGGGAAAGTTGTTTATAAGATATGTTGATTCACAGGGAGACCGTCAGACGAACATGGGATCAAAAATGTTCCCTGATGACCCCCCCCCCCCCCCTGATGTCTGAGACCGATTTCGTTATGGGAATTTTTGAATCGGATACACACAAAAAAAAATCAGAACGTTCACAAAGCTTCCGTTCCGCTTGTTAAGATCGGAGGGAATAGATAACAATCCTCAAGAATTGGTTACAGTAATTTTTATCCATAAAAGTGTTTCGAATATATTGTGAGATACATTTTTTGGTTTTAAGTATTGCAAGGGCCAACGTTTGAGTTTTAGATCTTGTCCGTGGCTTGAGATAATACCTTGAGATAAGTTATTTTCATAAAATATTCAATCATTCTAGGGTACAAGGGAGTCACGAGCAACGCTCGGAGGGATGCTTTAATATCTGCCGGCGTAAAAAGACGATATTTAGATTTTCGTGAGACGAATTTCTATGCTCTAAAAGTAATACTCAAGCAGAACTCATAGGTTAGAGAACCACGAATTTAGGAACGCAGCCAAAAAGTCAAAACTTCACAAAAGCTGCCAGTGTATATATACTATATACTGTAGGTGACAAACTAGGGTTTTTGAGGGTCATATACGTACAAGCTACCTAAATAATTGTTTAATATCTTTGAAGGCCGTGTTCTGTAGATCAAAATAAAAAAAAAGGTCGAAATCGGTCAAGTAGAAGTAGAGAAAAATAGGTTTGAAAATGGTAGTTTTGATACTTCTTCTTGTTATTCCTATTCTTCCTTCATTTTACGTTGACGCACCCTCAGCCAAATAAGCAAATAAAATTGAAATAAGTAATATGCAACTACTACTTTCTTTGCAGAGGATGCGTGGAATACAACCAGTTAACTTTGGGTAGTACTGCAGGCACACCGCTAAGGGGAAGAAGCTGATAAGTATCTAAGTTGACAGTGTTGGGTCAGGAAAAAGTGCCGTCATCATTTGGCGGGACAGAAAGTTGATTTCACAACTTTTTTGGACCACAGACTTGGCGGGGTGTTTCTTTTACCACACATGTGGTTTTTGGTTAGATTACAAATTATTTTGAAACAGCAAAAACCTATTAGCTAATCCCTGCCGAGTATATTATGTTATACAGAACAGGTAAATGAGAAAGCCGCAGCTAGGCTTCATTGCTTCATAGAAGAGGTTTTTACTTACCTATTTTCTGTATTAAGAATTACCCTTACATTTTCCTTTCCTTTCATGTTTTCTCCATTTTTCTTACTTGGGCTATTGCGAGAACAACTATTATAAATTAGCAATGGTGCAAAACTTCTTGAAAACAACATGAAATTAAATTTTAAGAGATATTAAATTAGTAGCTTTCACTAACAAGAACCAAAGTAGAATAGTAACAGAACATAGACACAGAACATAGAAACAGAACTTAGAAACAGAGGAAATACACTTTACCCTTTCAAGAAGAGATAACCTAGATAAGTTTCTTAGTTAAGATCAAAGGTAAAGGAAACTGTCCGGACCTTGCGGACAAAGGAAAATCTTTATGGGGGCTACACTTGAAGTTTTTCCAACCATTCATTGACCCTTGACCCAGATTAGCAATACAATCTCACACCTTACCTCCCCAAATACCGCATCAGTTTGTTATTCCCTCCAATAACGCGTGGATTTACCTAATAAAAGTAAAAGTGACCGAGAAATAATTGACAGACTTCAATGCAATTGGTTTATTACATTCATATCCCAAAAACGAAATAAAAAATACTTGTGGTGTCGCAGTACACCGCATTAGGAACGAAGTCCCTCACGCTTTTCATTAAATATAAATTATAAAATCACACTGCTAAGTATACGATGCTAACTACTTACACATGGTAGAGTTAGAAAATAGACAAAATTAAAAGTAACTAACTATCTCTACTTAGTGAAATTAAAGCAAAATTAAAAGAAAATCATTATATTTATCATTGAAGCGAGCGTCTTGCAGTAAATATGTATTGAATATTGAGAAAATAGTTAATCATGATGAGTTGATAGTGAAAGAGCATGCAGAGCAGAGGTAACAGGACTTTCCCTAAGCTGTAAGCCGTACGCCTACTCCATTTAAAATATTATAAAATATACTTCACTACACAAAAACTCCAGCTTGTATCAGGTTGAAATCATACATGCCTGTTTCAATTGAACTTTAGACGATGTGTATGAAGTTTTATTAAAATCTTTACTTTAGAACGTAAGATATCGGTAAGAAGGTTGTTATCTCTATTTTAAAAGTGTAGGTCCGCTTTAATGTTTTTAGTGTTCTTTAACATTTAATAGGTGTCGATGTTGGTTTTAATAAAAACAAACATGTATTTATAAAAGTTGTTTGTCTCATTGAATAGATAAAGTTAGAATTTCCCGTCCAATAATTCCAATAAGATTTGAAGCTTTCGTTTACGCGAGCCTAGTGCTCCAACGCTTAGGCGGATAACGTTGTCCAACAACCCTGTCTTGGGCATTGGTAAAATGAACATGTGTACCAAATTTCAACTAACTCGGCCATCTTTTACTCAAGTTATCGTCATCGGTAGATTTTGTGACGCTTGGTTTTGTGACGGTGATTTTGTTATTATTTTAATTGTGTCTAGAGGGCCAATGTGCAGAGCAGCACTCCAATTAGCAGCAAGTTGTTTTTGCAAAAAATATCAGACAGAACGTGCAGTTAAATTTCATCACAGAATTCAGCGTCTTTTTGAATAGAATTTTAATTACAGAATGGAGAAAAAAACTTATATATATATCATATTTACTAAATATTGAAGCATATAATAAAATACCGACACAAGTTTTGTATTAGTTTTTAATTCATATATAATAAAATAAATACAACTACGAGATGAACTTGTGTATTAAAAATGAAATTATGTATTTTCATATTTTATATCTGTATTTTTATTTGCAAATAATAACAACTTTCCAAGCTAGTTTTAAATATGTATGAGGTCAAATCAAGGATTTTCCCTACGCTATTTTTAGTAGTACTAAATGAAAATATAAAAATTGTTCTTTGTTTCTTTGTAGTAGGTAATTTTATATATTTAAAAATTAATGTTGTGCTTACGTATTAAAAAGTGAAGAGTTTTACAAAAACACGGCTTTATAAATTTAAATATAAAACTCTCTTATGTTGAAATTAAAAAGAAATATTCATCAGGATTAAATTTCAATGGCCGTTGAAAATTTATAAATATAATTTTAAAAAGATGAAAAATATTTTCCATGATTGAAAGTTATAAAGTAGTAAATTAGTCGTATTCAAGTGATTATAAATTTAAGTAGTTAAGTATCATTTACCTAATAAAAGTAAAAGTGACTTTAGCAAAAAATCAACTAGGCTACTTATTTGGGTCTTGATTATGGGAGCCAGCGTGAAATAGTTGAGGCCGGATTCAGTTTTCGGAATGTATGAAATGAAAAAGTATCAAAACATTTTTCAATTCGGGCCAAGGTACAGACAGAATTTAAATTTTAAAACCAAGTAAATTAAGTTCCAAGGCGCAGGATCGAACTCCTCACCTCAACTTTCATTCATAAATAGCTGAGCAAATCGTACCTATGCCTCAAACCTTAATGGTTAAGGCAACTCAGAACTCTTATTGTAGAAATCTGTTGATTTTTTATTGCCTTATCCCCCTTTATATTTCTAATAATTTGATAATGATGATAATGATGACGACACGGGTATCCTAGATGATGAGGAATCTGATTCTGGTGAGAGTGACCGTATAGAAGAGAGTGATCACAACACAGAGACTGAGCAGTCTTCAGACGACGATGATAATGATGACGACACGGGTATCCTTGATGATGAGGAATCTGATTCTGGTGAGAGTGACCGTATAGAAGAGAGTGATCACAACACAGAGACTGAGCAGTCTTCAGACGACGATGATAATGATGACGACACGGGTATCCTTGATGATGAGGAATCTGATTCTGGTGAGAGTGACCGTATAGAAGAGAGTGATCACAACACAGAGACTGAGCAGTCTTCAGATGACGATGATAATGATGATAATGATGACGACACGGGTATCCTAGATGATGAGGAATCTGATTCTGGTGAGAGTGACCGTATAGAAGAGAGTGATCACAACACAGAGACTGAGCAGTCTTCAGATGACGATGATAATGATGACGACACGGGTATCCTAGATGATGAGGAATCTGATTCTGGTGAGAGTGACCGTATAGAAGAGAGTGATCACAACACAGAGACTGAGCAGTCTTCAGATGACGATGATAATGATGACGACACGGGTATCCTAGATGATGAGGAATCTGATTCTGGTGAGAGTGACCGTATAGAAGAGAGTGATCACAACACAGAGACTGAGCAGTCTTCAGATGACGATGATAATGATGACGACACGGGTATCCTAGATGATGAGGAATCTGATTCTGGTGAGAGTGACCGTATAGAAGAGAGTGATCACAACACAGAGACTGAGCAGTCTTCAGATGACGATGATAATGATGACGACACGGGTATCCTAGATGATGAGGAATCTGATTCTGGTGAGAGTGACCGTATAGAAGAGAGTGATCACAACACAGAGACTGAGCAGTCTTCAGATGACGATGATAATGATGACGACACGGGTATCCTAGATGATGAGGAATCTGATTCTGGTGAGAGTGACCGTATAGAAGAGAGTGATCACAACACAGAGACTGAGCAGTCTTCAGATGACGATGATAATGATGACGACACGGGTATCCTAGATGATGAGGAATCTGATTCTGGTGAGAGTGACCGTATAGAAGAGAGTGATCACAACACAGAGACTGAGCAGTCTTCAGACGACGATGATAATGATGATGAAGGGAATAATTGTTTTTTCTTAGGAAGAGATGGAAGGACAAAGTGGTTTAAGAGTTTACCTAAGAAAAATGTCCGAACCCGAAAATAAAATATCATTATACATCTTCCAGGGCCTAAAAAGGAAGTTTCAAAAATTACTTCTCAAATAGAATTACTAGACCTGTTTATCAATAAGAACGAGTATGGAATTATTGTTCCTTCTACTAATATTTATATTGACAAAATAAAAGATAAGTACCAACGAGACAGAGATGTCAGGCACACTAACGAGACGGAAATTTTGACAAAGGCTAATAGAAAAACTGCCTATTCAAAATATTGTAAACAATTTAATATTTGTAAACAGCGCCACTGGAACTACCTAGTGGAGAACTTTAAAACTAAAAAGTGATGTTGAGAACGTTCATTAAGGTTAATTTGACAGTATTGATTGACAGTTATCTTAACCCTGAAATGCTAATGGTAGTCGAATCGACGAGCACAGTTTGAACCTTAACCTTTTACGCTAGTATGCGATTGTGATGGGTACCCCATCCTTCTGCAGTGCTTGCACTGGTTAATAACACACCTGTTAGTGTAACGGTAGTAGTCCTTTTGAGCATACACTGGGGCCTGGAGCACGTAGCGAAGGGCCTAGGGCATGGGGCCTGGTTATTTGTCATCAAATGTTTGTATATCTCACTAAAAGATTTAATAATGAGTTCTTAATAGTTTTCTCTTTATAAAAGTGTAGTGTCAAACGTAAAAATGTATTTTCTGCTTATGTTAGTCGAATCAACGAAGGTTTAGTAATACCATCCATCCAATTACCATTAGCATTTAAGGGTTAAAGAGCAAATATATTTACTCCAGATAATATTATTTAGTTCAATTTGAACACCCGCCAACGAAGAAGTTACACGAAAGATCAACAAGAACAAAGAAAGAAAAAAGACCCAAGACCAAAGAATGAAAAAAGAAAAATTGTTTTGGTAATGAAAAATTACTTTCAAAAAGAAGTGAAATCCCAACAAAAACATTAGTGTAAAAAAATAAGCCAAGTCCTGCGTAAGAACTTGTGAGATCATAGGTTTAGCTAAGTCTCCCACTGTCCGAGTAAGTTTTACTACAAAGAGGAAAATGTTTTTTAAATTTAAACGTGTAGAGTGATTTGGGAAAGAGAATAGAGAGAGGGACAGACAAACATAATGTACTTGCACTGGATAAATTAGACCTAGTAGAACATACTCTGACAGTGGGAGACTTGGCTAAACCTATGATCTCACAACTTTTTACGCGAGACTTGGCGTCTTTTTTTACACTAGTGTTTTTGTTGGGATAATTTTTAAAGGTAATATAATATTATTCCACGTTTGGAACATTCTCGAACCTTATTGAAGGGTCATTGTTTTTCCGAGCTTACCGAAGGTAACGGAAGCTATGTGATTATTTCAAAGTCGATTAAAGTTAATCGTTAAATTTCGAATTTTTTAGGTGTTCTTTATTTAATAGAATCTAATTTAACTGATAATAAGAATTAGTAAAAGTTTAAAGTGATTACCAGAGGCACCTAGTGTTAATAACAATAACAATAACAATTAGTTTTAATTACAATTTTTATTTTTATTTTTCTCAGTTCTCAATTACACTATCACAGAGCTGATATTAGATATAGTTAACACTAGATATAGTTAACACCAGATATAGATAACACTAGATATAGATAGTGTTGAAACTAGATGTAGTTAATACTAGATAGAATTAACACTAGATACAGTTAATTAGTTAGTATCTTGTGAAATGCATTTACTTCTTAAGTAAAGTGTTTTTTAATTACTCGTTTTGTTTAATCGTAAGTAAAATTATTACCAAGATAATGAGTGGGAAATTAGTGTTAACTACCCCCAAGAGAAAGCATTTCAGGAAATTTCTACTGGAAAATTTTAAGTTTTTCTTTCCAACATTCTCCAAAACTAGATGTGAATAGAACTTTTTTTTTCAAAGAAAATATTGTATAATATGCAATAATTACAAGATTAAATAAAAGAAAAAATATAAACAAATGTTTGATAAAGAATAGAAATAGTCCAGGAGATAAGGTGCAAAAAAGTGTCTGACTAACATCAAGCTAGAATTTTGTGTATAAGTAAATGTTTTGGTGCCTTTTAAGAATATATGGTTGGCTAAATTAATCTGCGGGACATAGCTTGGCATTAGGCATTTGAAAAAAACAAACCGGTGGAGAGCGGCCATGTCCCGCCCCTTTTGGTTGAGAATGTGATTTTCATGATCCTGAGTACTAAATTAGTTAGTAGACGAAAAATCAAGTTGATGGCAGTTTGTCCCTTGATAGGAGAACACTTTGATTTGGAGTAATATTTGACTAACTAACCTATTAAGTGACAAACTACCATACAACTTGATTATTGGTCTACTAACTAAGTTTGTACTCAGGATCATGAAAATTACATTGTCCACCAAAATGGGCGGGACATGGCCGCTCTCCACCGGTTTTTTTTTTTTCAACTGTCTATTGCCAAGCTATGTCCCGCAGACGAACTTTGCCCACCACATTATAGTCCACAGGCCACCATAAGAAGTGAGTCGCTGATTGATAGAGTTTTCTTACCTTATGGAATCGCTTATTTATGCCTTGTCCACCGATGAATTGGGTATATGGCAACTGGGCGCTGGGCCATTTCTTTTTTGTTGACATGCCAAACTTGCCCTTCTGCGGGAACATTGAAAAGAGATAGATAAAGTTTTGATTTTCACAGGATCATTTAATTAAATTATTTAAAAAACAGTGGCACACGTGGCCACCGATACGAGTGGGCCGTTTTCTTTTCAACGTCCCCGTAGAGCGATATGTTTGAGGCGGTGGCCACCCCAAACGGCCCACTCTTATCGGTGGCCACCTTTACGACTGTTTTTGAAATAATTTAATTAAATGATCCTGTGAAAATCAAAACTTTATCTATCTCTTTTCAATGTTCCCGCAGAAGGGCAAGTTTGGCATGTCAACAAAAAAGAAATGGCCCAGCGCCCAGTTGCCATATACCCAATTCATCGGTGGACACGGCATACATAAGCAATTCCATAAGGTAAGAAAACTTTATCAATCAGCGACTTACTTCTTATGGTGGCCTGGGGACTATTATTCTTAAAAGGCTCCTAAACATTTCCTTATACACAAAATTCTAGCTTGATGTTAGTCAGCCACTTTTTTGCACGCTATCTCCTGGGCTAAAATATCTATTTATATTTGTTCATGTCTAATTTGTTAACAATCGAAGCATTTTTGTATTTTACATTTCAATGTTTGGTTCCAAGCTAACAGAAGGTATACGTAAATTGTTTGGTCTCCGATTTTAAAAATTCTTAATTAGAATTCCTTTTTTAAGGGATTTATTGGTAAAACCAAAAAAAACCTTATAGTTTCGTTCCTGTGTCTGTCTGTCTGTCTGTCTGTCACTCTGTACTGTTCCAATAACTTTTGAATCAAAAGAGATAAAGACATGAACCTTCTCAGTATTACAGATTGTTTTGACGCGCACAAAGGAAATATATAGCGAACTAAAAATTATCATTTGTTCAAATCCAAACTGCGGATAATTGATGTCACGTGATTATTTAAAAAAAAATTATGATAAGGGTATCAAATGTAGGTAGATTACAAAAATATATAACACTAGTGGAAAGAGGTTAATTTATTAAGCCATTTTGTCCAAAAAACATCAAAATTTTGCATGCCAACTACACATCCGTGATCAATTTTGGTGAACCAACTATTCGTCCGATATTATTGAAATTTGTATGGTAGGTCATAATTAGCTCATTGTTGGTGCCATATAAGTTTCAACCTTCTGTGCTCATTTGTTTCTCTTCCACATGCGCACAAACATACATTTATTTACACCTACATCTTCAAAAGTACTCATCTGATTTTTATGATATTTGTATGGTTTGTCGAAAGTAGACCGCAGATAGCAGCAGCTTCATTTCAATCGTATGCACTCTTTAACTTTTGCTTTATTGATATTTTAATTGATCAAATAATTGATACTTTAATTGATACTTGTAAAAGATCAATACAATTTTATCATTAAAAATACGTGGAATACAATTATATAAATTAGGCAATAATGGCATGTAAAATCATAAAATCAATATAGTACGTGATAAGATGCGAGGAAGCTATGTGCCAAACTATATGTCAGTCTATTTTAAGGGTTTTGTAGATTATTCTCAAAACCCTTATGCCGAGGGTGATGTGTCCGTCTGTCCGTCGCTCTTTAGTTCATAGGGCCCGAACCGTTTAAGCTAAAGAGCTGAAATTTGAAATACTGGTGTAACTTTTTGACCCAACCACAGGAAAAATATACAAAAGTTCAAAATTAAATATGCGCATGCGCAATTCGCAAAAATGTTGTAAACTCAAAAATGTATATTTTTTTAAATTTTCGAGTGGGGTATCAAATGAAAGCTGCTGAAGAGTAGAACGCAAATATATATAAACTTTTGTAAATTTTGCATTCCTTATTGGGTAACAAATCAAAATATACCCAAAACAATCCCCCCCCCCCCAACCACTATACTACGGCTGGTCCTAAAATTTCGAAATAATTCATGCTAATGCCTTATTGTGAGGCGATGAAAATTCCGGGAGTTCATCCCAAATTTTAAAAAATTGCCAATTTTGGGCGCAAAAATTTTATTTTTTTAAAATTTTGAGTTGGGTATCATATGAAAGCTGGTGAAGAGTAGGATTCAAATATATATTTGCTTTTTTAAATTTTTCATTCTTTATTAATTTAATAAGTCAAAATATACCCACAAAACTTTCCCCCCTCCCCAACCACTATATAACGGGTGGTCCTAAAATTTCGAAATAATTCATGGTTATACCTTATGGTGAAGCGATGGAAATGGTCTGAAAAAATGAATTTTTCTAGTCGTTATTACCGATGAAAAACATTGTGACCCCCGGGGGATCGAACCCGGACCCTTGAGATTGAAGAATAAAATCATAATTACATAACGGGCATGCTTAATCTTCTACAAAACTCTAAAAAGTACTTGGACGCAAGTACTTCCCTGTGATTTTTATTGGTGTTAATTGCAGTCGTAATTAAAAAAATAAACCGCAGAAAGCAGTGACTAATAACTTACCCAGTGACAAAATCAATATCTTAAATTATGAAGTCTTTTTTAATGTAATTTTTTTATCACAAAAGAAACGATAATATGATAGAAAAAGTTTTTTTATAACCTCTCTTTTAGGTTATCTAAAATAGAAAAAATAATGAAAATTAATTAGTTCATAATGTTAAATTTATTTTACTCGAGAGAGAAAACAAGTTAAAACATACTCGAGTGATAAAAACTTTTTTTTTTAATCACACTCATTCAGAAAAACAGACATTTAGTTTCATCATGATGCAAGATAAGATAGAACATGGTTTAGTTTGAATACAGGTCGCTAGATGGAGTGACGATGAGGTGTCGCGGCTTTGTTAACAGTTTGATTCATACTTGGTAGAGGAAGGGGGGGGGGGGGAGTTATCAAGTCGTTTTGGGTTTCTGCCCCTCAAGATGGAATATTCGTTTAATTTATTCTCTGTTTTGTAGAAGTGGAAAAGCGAGTTTTCAACCAGTTTTCCAAGGAGACTAAATACCTGATACAGCAATTATACCTTTCCCAAAACTAACTCATAGCATTTCTCATGCTCTTTACTAACTATTAACTAACAATTATACAACCATTAAAACTTTCAATTCAATTTAATTTAAATTCCATATTTTGCACGGAAACGAGACAATATTTCAAACTAATACCTGAAATTTCAGCCTTTTGGTTTTCCTTCTCGAATTGGAGCGCGGTTCCCCTACAAGCTCTGAAGCAGTAACATCATCAATCAACTAACTAAGTCCATATGAAAAATACCAGTGAAGGGCTTATAGTACAGTCAGGGCTTATAGTACAGTCAGTGCTTATAGTACAGTCAGGGCTTATAGTACAGTCAGGGCTTATAGTACAGTCAGGGCTTATAGTACAGTCAGGGCTTATAGTACAGTCAGGGCTTATAGTACAGTCAGGGCTTATAGTACAGTCAGGGCTTATAGTACAGTCCGGGCTTATAGTACAGTCAGGGCTTATAGTACAGTCCGGGCTTATAGTACAGTCCGGGCTTATAGTCTCTCGTGATGAAAGGTTGTCTGCGACAAATATTCGAGACTACTTTCATTTCATTGATCGCTTGGGCTACACGATAAAACTTAACTCCTTGACTCCAGCTTAACTTTGCGGGCCCATCCGGAAAGCGGAAGTACGGGCTACGAGGTACAAAAGTCAAAATAGTAAATACCCTTCATGATACACGTCCTTAGAAAGCTCTTTAAAAGTGCAGTAAATGTTGTTATATACACTTTTGTCATATTTTCATTTATGAGGGGGATAAAATGTAAAACCAGGAAAAAAAGACTTCCAAATGAAGTGGCACATAGCTTCTTCGCATCCTATCCACGCACTTTATTGATTTTATGCTTTTACAAGCCATTATTGTCTAATTGCTTCCCCCGTTTTTTGTAATCTGACAAAATTGTTTTAATTTTTTACACGAATTAAAGTATCAATTAAGGAAAAGTTAAAGAGCGCAGATGGTTCAAATTAATCTGGGGCTATCTGCGGGTTACTTTCGACACACTATAAAAGTTTCATTCAAATCAGATAAGTACTTTTGAAGCTATAGGTGTAAATAAATGTATGTTTGTGCGCATGTGGAAGAGAAAAAAAAATGCGCAGAAGGTTGAAACTTATATGGGACCAACAATAGCCTAATTATGGCTTACCACCCAAGTTTCATTAAAATTGAACGTGTAGCTTTTAAGATATGTTCAAAAATTGAACGACAGACCGATAGACCGACAGATCGACAGACAGACACGGAACCAAAAATGTTCCCTGATGTCTGCAACGGATTTCTGTCTTGGAATTTTTGAAATTGGAGACCTAAAGTTGTTTCGTTCTTCAAAACGATCACATAGCTTCCGTTACCTACGGTAAGCTCGGAAGCATTACTTTTAGTTAAAAATATTACTAGTTTTGATCCTATATGAATGAAAATTGGTATACGTGCTTAATTTGATGTCAGAATCAGGAATATGAAATCATTTAGTACATTGGGTACATTAAGTACCCAATGTACTAACAGACATTGAGTACATTTAGTGCTTTGGGTACAAATAATTACGGTGCAGCTTGCGGGTGCAATAAAGCTCAGTTGCTTGTAATCACTGCGGTGGAGAAAATTACAGCAACGTAGCACTCGCAGACGCTGAAGATGTTTTCCTTGAGGATCTTGACTGAATTTCCTCCAAAGTCGTACTTTTGCCTTCAACTCCAACCAGTAAAAATTACAAAAGTACTATAGTGAATGAAGTAGAATCAGCAGGAAATTCATCAGCGGACGATCAACTGGCAAAAAAGAGGAAGCGGAGTCAGAAAATTAAACTTGATATAAACAAAAAAAAGAGAAAAGTTTCCCCCTTCACTTTCCGGACGGTCCCGCAAAGTTGAAATTAACCATGTGCCCCAAGCGATTCAAACAGAAAAAAAAGTTTAGAATTTTTGTGGCACAAATTTACAGATTTACTGTACTATTATACAAATATGTATGTAATGCCCCGTATCATCCATTAGTGCGTCTTTACTTTAGCTGTAAAAACTAGCAAAATGGTATAATAAAGTGTTGTATTAAAAGAGAAATGATAACATATTCTTTGGAAAAGAACTTGAAATGATATATAATATGATATTCAGACCTTTACAAATATTATGGATAGAATACTTGTGAATACATGAATGTAAATATAAATGTTGTGTATGAAATGCATACAACATTGATACATGAATTTATTGTATTCTTATTTTTACTTTTTCATACATCTCAATAATTTATTCTTTTACAACCAATTTTGGTCAAAATTATTTAATCCCCCCCCCCCACAATTTATACATTTAAAGGGTGTGGACGGTTGAAATTAATCTGGAGCTATCTGCAGGCTACTTTTAACAAACCATCCAAATTTCATTACAATCAGATGAGTACTTTTGAAGATATAGGTGTAAATAAATGTACGTTTGTGCGCATGTGCAAGCGAAACGAAAAGGCTCAGAAAGTTGAAACTTATATGACACCAACAATGGGCCAATTATGACCCCCATTATGACACACATTATTTAGTCTCTACCCTATATTTAGCAAACGGTCACAACTAAACCAAAACAATAAATTAATAATCTACAAACAATTAATAAGACCCGCCCTTACGTACGCCTGTCCATGTCCAGTCTGGAGCTCCGTGTCTAAATCAAACAATAGGTCCCTACAAGTACTACAAAATAAATGCTGTCGAATAATTGGTAATTTCCCAATATTCACAAGAATCAAAGAAATGCACGCCAAGCTAAATCTTCCTGACATTCAACAATTTATTTTTCAGCTAACCCAACAATTTTTGAGGCAGTGTCAAGACAACCAGGCTAACCAACTAATCAAAAATATAGGCAACTACAATATCAGTGATCTAAGAAATAGGTACAAAAAATACAAACATAAAAGAATCAAACATATACTTCTAGATAGCATATAATATGTGTTAATTACAATATTATTTATTTTTAATCTCAGATATATCTAATCATTGTTATCAAACCATTTGTTATTGTTATACTTCAGTTTATTTATATGTTCTATTAACCTTCACCATAGTTACCATTAAGTTAGAGGGTTTTTGTTAATTTTTTTCCCCCTTTTTGTTACTGTTGTTATTGTTATCTAAAGTATTATTGTATCTTCTATTTAAATCTTGCAGGCCGAGGAAAAAACAAACTATGTTTGATGCTGGCTCTGATAAAATCAAAACGAAAAATTTTCATTGTAAATATGTCTTAATAAAATTATTTATTTATTTTATTTATTTATGACCCCCTATCCAAATTTCATTATTATCGGACGACATGTTTTGAAAAATAGAGCGACAGATAGACACGGAACCAAAAATGTTCCCTAATGTCTGAAACGGTATTTTGTCATGGAATTTTTTAAATCGGTGACATGAAATATTTTCGTTCTTTAGAACGATCACATAGCTTCCGTTACCTTCGATAAGCTCGGAAGCAATATCTTATCTGCCATCGGCGGCTACTTCTTTTAATCGTTAGTTTAATCATGACAAAGTTTATCAAGTACATCTACACCACCTTTTGTTAAATTATAAAACTCTATGACTTCTGGTTTTTGAGTTTTGTCGTCTTTCTCTCCAGTAGAATGCATAGAGGAAATAAAAACTACTTTTTAATTATTTTTTTATTATTTTTTTTTTTTAGGCGCGTGAGACACCATCATTTTATTGTCTTGGTTTCGGAAAACATTCTGTACTGAGGTTTTTTCTAGCACAATCGGAGGTATCTGTGACTTATTGTTTCTCTGTGCCCACGTTTATTTGCTTCTAGCAATTCTACAATTTGGTAAGAAGAAAACCAGTTATCTGCGGTTATGTTTCGATTCGTTCCAAAACATTGTTTTGGTAATGATAAATGAAGAACAATGTTTTTGGAAGAGGTTCTTGACAATTTAGATGTAACAGGTACATTTGACCAAATGGTTTCATTGTCTTTCCCTAGATAAAAATTTAGAATGTCATTTTCCTCATCATCCCTAGCATCAGTTGTCTCCTCAGCATGAATATTGTCATCATTTTCTAAAATGTAGTCTTCATCATCTGAAGAAGTATCATGCTTTACATACAACGGTGAATCATAAGGCAAAGATACATTGTCAGATTCCTCATACTGGCGTCTAAATTCATTTAATATTCATTCAAATGTAGAAAAAAAAATGTTCATCGCTCATTTTAAAACAACATTTTAACAAAGTTAATTTGAATAATTACAAGATAAAAAGAACTTTTTATATACTACGTTATTCAATTTTCTGTTGAATCATATGTAATGTTGATAATATAATTGTCATTGTTATATATAATGTTAGTGAAAAAAAAAATGCATAGTTCCGAATTTATTTACTTCACATAATAATGACAACCATGTAGTGAGCTGATGTTAAACCTATAAAAGAACAAATCTTTGTACAACGGATCTCACCAACACCGAATCCATAAACCGTGCCATTGATATGCCCCCGTGTAGGGGACGGTAAGAGAAGAAAAATGTGTACTAGTAAAGAAGTACAGGTGCAGAATAATTAAACCTATACCTAGGATACAAGTGTAAACTTACCTGGGTGTCACACGTCAATTAATTTATTTCCTTGTTTACTTTTCGCCATTCGATGTTTACCTCTTATTAAAAAATCACAAATTTGAAACCCTTCAAAATGAAGATTGTAAATACTATGGGATATGTCTAAACAAATACAATAACTTGCGGATTTTATACGAACTAACTTTCCATACAGCAAAATTTGCTGAAAACTAATTACATTTTGCTGAAAGATGGCAAAAGTTTAGCTACTCGGGAAGTTAGTTAAAAATCGATTGCAAGATTTGTACTGGACAAACAAACAAACAAACAAGAAAGCAAGCTAATAAAAACGTAGTAATAAAATACATAACATTTTACATAACCAGTAATAAATTTTCAAAGCTCACAGAGTAACGTGGGGTCTTATCCGACCCCAAATTAGAGGAGGTATGATTAATATATATGTAACTAGTAAATGATCTAATAACACTGGAACAAAGAAACACTAGAATTGTCAAGAGGAGGGTTGACATACAGGGTATCTAAAGTATTGTGACCTTGGAAGCAGAGGCTTATCAGTAATTAATAGATTTGTAGCATTGGGGTTGCTTACGACCCCAACCTTACCCGGGGAGGGCTAAGAGATTGACTTATTAAGATCATGCAGTCTAGACTGAGGAAGTACGAACGATCATTTGCTTATACACCGTATTTGGTTACCAGATCATTTAACTGACTCTATCATTGAAGTTCGATCATATTTTTGCGTGTTATTGGAACGAAGTTTCTTATGGCACGTTCTGGAGCGAGCCCGGGAGTGAATCCAAACAAAAAACTACCAAAATCACCGTCACAAAATAACTGTCACAAAATCACCGTCACGCAAAAACCGTCACGAAATCTACCGGTGACGATAACTTGAGTAAAAGATCACCGAGTTAGTTTAAATTTGGTACACATGTTAATTTTACCAATGCCCAGGCTGAGTTCGTTGGAAAACGTTATCCGTCCAAGCGTTCACGCGCAAAGCTCGCGTAAACGTAAGCTTCAAAAAGACGGGAAAAAATGTTATTATGGAAGCCTATTACTTGACTTGTTAATTTTTGTTATATGTCAAAATGTCACTTGGTTTTTTAAATATCGAAAATATAATCACGGTCTTGTTAAGAGTAAAATTGATCTGTACTGACGCTTATTTCAATATATTAGGTATATTATTATAATACTGCGTATTTAATCCAAGAAAAAATTCTAACTTCATCTATTTAGTGAGACAATCAACTTTTTAAAATATTTTTTTTTTTTAGTAAAACGAACACCGACACTGCTATGAAGTGATAAATATCGCTAAATTTATTAAAGCGGACCTAAACGTTTAAAATAAAGAAATCAACGTTTTTACCGCTATCTTCCGTTCTAATGTATAACGATTTTAATAAAACTTCTTACACATTGTCTAAAGTACAATTGAAACAGGCATGTAAAATTTCAACCGGATTCAAGCAGAGGCTTTAGAGTAGGGAAGAGATATATTTTATAATATTTTAAATTAATAGGCCGGGTAGGTAGAAAACAGTCGCCATGTATAAGTAGTTAGCAGTGTGATTTTATAATTTATATTTAATGAAAAATGTAAGGAACTTCGTTCCTACGTGTCCCGCGACACCACACGTATTTTTTTTATCATATTCACACTCCGATATTTATGATATTCAAACGTTAAAACTCTTCGTGAAAGGAAATAGAAGAAAAAAAATCTACCATATTGATAAGGGAATAAATCTAGTGAAAAATAAATGTTTTTCAAGTCGAAATGTTTTAGTATGTCCATGACAGTACTGTAACAGTTCATATCCAATAGGATACTGTAAAGCTGTCAGTTAAAAGTACATTTTTGATTTACATTGATAGACTATTGAAACCAGTAGAAGCTTGCATCTCTTGACTTTTATATCAAAGCAAACTCAAAAAAAAAAAACAAGAAAAAAAAAAACCAGTGTCCACGATATGTTGGATATGGACAAGCTTACGATACATTGACAAGTTTTCCCAGTAGGAAAATATACAGCTTTGAGTCGTACTGAAACGTGGAACTTTTCCAACAGAAAATTCTTTATTTATTTTCAACCACTCTGTCATTCATTTCACTTAAAAAAAAAACCAATCGTGTTGATTGATAGAAAACACTTGGAAAAGCCATTTCCTTTTTTTACTTTCAAAACAACAGTTATGTTTTTTTGATATATCTATAAAATTGCTTTTTCATTTTTTAAAAAAGAAAAAAAGGTTGTAAAACTTCTTTACATTTTTATATACTAACAAAAACTATTGCGATTTTTTTATTTTTATTTTTTATTATTCATAGTTAGGTGAATTCTCAACACTGATTTTGACCTATGTCTACAATATTATAATATTGGGGGTGGGGGGGAGTTGAAAAGAACAGACTTCAACTCCTCTTACTTGCCGATAGTAGCGGTTACAACCCCCCCCCCCCCCCCCCCAAGAAAAAAAATTAAAATTAAAACTAAGTTAAAATTAAAATAAAAAAAATCCGAACGCTAAATTAACTTCAATGAACAATAAATGTACTTTACAATATGTTTGGCAATAGAAATATACACTAAAATGTTACACCAAATGATGTAAGAGAGCATAAATTGCCTTCTGACCGAAAACTCCTGCACGCGACGACTATTATGGTAAACGATAAGCAAAAAGGAAAAAGATAAATATAGGTAACAAAGATAAAGGTTTTAATAGAACATAAATAAGAAAAGGAAGCTAAAATAATAAGAATAATCTGTGAGCATGAAATGTGGGTCAGTTTAATAATATATCAATTAATAAATAATATTAAATTATATAATTACAGAAGTTTAAGTGAGTTATTAATCGATAATTACATATAGTTTCTTAACGCTTAACTGGCCGATTATTCATTAGCCCAACATCATAAACAAGTCTGCAAAAAAAAACAGAACTACCGGATTTGACGGATACTGTGATGTATAAAGTTGCTGGACTATATTATAAAGAAAACAATTTTTAATAGTCAGATGTGATGTAATTGTAGATAAAAGCACAGGTGGATTGCCTGGAGATGATGAAGAAAAATAAAATAACGTTATGTTAAGAGGAATTGTTAAAGGTCAGTGTATTTATTTTTTATTTTTGGATCTTTATGGCACGTTCTGGAGCACGGGAGTAAATCCGAAAAAAAAACGACCAAAATCCCCGTCACAAAATAACCGTCACAAAATCACCGTCACAAAATCTCTGTTACGAAATCTACCGATGACAATAACTTGAGTAAAAGATCACCGAGTTATTTGAAATTTGGTGCACATGTTCATTTTACCAATGCCCAGGCTAAGTTCGTTGGACAACGTTATCCACCCAAGCGCTCACGCGCAACGCTCGCGTAAACGTAAGCTTCAAATTTAAAATTCGGATTTTTTGGACGGGAAAAAATTCTAACATCATCTATTTAATGAGACAATCAACTTTTATAAATATTTGTTTTTAGTAAAACGAACACCGACACTGCTATGAAGTGATAAAGATTGCTAAATTAATTAAAGTGGATCTAAACGTTTTAAATCAAGAAAACAACGTTTTTACCGATATCTTACGTTCTAACGTAACGATTTCAATAAAACATTATACACATCGTCTAAAGTACAATTGAAACAGGCATGTAAAATTTCAACCTGATACAAGCAGAATGTGTTTAGTGTTGGTGATTTATATTTTATATTATAATATTTTAATTGGAGATTTGCCGACGGAGGTCTGATAAGACAGTTCTTTTCTTCTCTACAACCATCTGCTTTAACTATAAACTAATCAAAATTAACTTTTTTCACAATTTACAATACATCATTTATTGTAAGACGCTCTTTTAAAAGATAATAAAAAGTTTTTCTTTTAATTTTGCCTTAACTCCGCTAGTACAAATAGTTACTTTTAATTTTGTCTCTTATTCTAACTCCGCTATGTATAAGTAGTTAGCAGTATCATATACTTAGCACTGTAATTATATAATTTATATTTAATATAAAGCGTATAAGGAACTTCGTTCCTACCGGGTGTCCCACGACACCACACGTAATTTTTTTTTATATATTTATTATTGAATGTTCATTTGTTAGAAATTATTTTATCATGTTATATAAGATGTAAGTGTGTAGAAATAAATATTAAATCTTAAAAATCTTCTTTTAGATCTGAAGATGCCTCAAAGGAGGCGAAATATTGCCGATATGAAATAATTTGACCTAAATAGAAAAGGCGATTTTGAGGTTTTCATTATATTGGCCTTGGGAGGCTTGTCTGCAGTGATAAATAAATTCCTTCACATAGAAAATGGGCAGAAGTGACATCTCATATCAGATTCGCAAACTATTTGTTATGAGATAGCTTGTAACTACACCTCGTATGTGTTTCTGGTGTATGTGTTTTGGTGAAGGTTAGTTGTGACACCTCATAACTGAGCTGCTAATTCGTAAGTGAGACCTCGTATGTGTTCACTTTATTAAAGAAGTGACATAGTGAGAACTCGTAACTACATTATTTTATGAACTGTTATAATTTGACAGTTACTAATGTTTCAGAAGAGTTACATGTTATACAAATTTATAAAACACGTAAAAAACTTAGTCAGTTAAAGTAAATTTATTTTTAAAATTAGATTTTTGTTGTTCGTGTAAACCTGACATTTTGAAGATACGAGGTGGTTAGAGGTGGTTAGAGGTGGTTAGTGGTGGTTAAAGATCGTTAGGGATTAAGATTTTGAAGACACGAGGTTTCACTTCTTAGCCATCAATATTACATATATATAACTGTGTGTATACTTTGGTTAATATGTGTGTGAACAAAATATTTAAGAGAAGAGATTTTGGAATGGCAGGCATTTTAATGTCTTTTAAAATAAAAATGACGTGCGTGTAAGAAGATATCTTCATAATTTAAAAAAAAAAAAAACTGCTATGAAGAATATTGCATTATGTTATTTTTTAAAAAAAGAGTTTAATTTTGATAAAATGTGATTTTTTTTACTCTCCCCCTCCCTTCTGTTTAGACAAAGTCAAAGTAGACGAAGATGGCGGTTTTAATATTAATATATAAAGTAAATTTTGGCCATCTCTTACCACCACCTACCCTGCCCCCCCCCCCCCCCCCCCCCCCCCCCGAGACGGTTTATATACAGGAAATCCCCGAGGCGGTTTATTCCAAGTTTTAATGAAGGAAAACCTAAAACCTGGGGAGAGGGAGTCAAGAATTGAATATACGACAAACAAACAAGAATCTTCTAGATTCTAGAAGAAGGGAAAATTATCTCTTGAGATATTAAATGCAGATAACTTATTAATGAAAATTTTCAGTAAAATCACACATAAGAAACTTATTATAAAGTTTTCCAAAAACATTCAAACAATTTTGAATCCACAAAATTTTCAAAATCTTTTGTTAAAGAAAACGCTTTAAAACTAAGGAGTAGATGACAAGTATTATACTTTCTGGTCATAATTTATAACCAAAGTAATTAATTATGAACTAATTAAAAAAAACTTTAATTCGAATTTTCCTTTCCAATGGTTGAATTTTGAAAGTTTTTAACGAAAATAGTTTAAATTATTATCAAACAAATTTCACCTTATATTATGAATTTTCCAAAATTCATTAAATTTAGGAAAAAAGTAGGTGAAACTCGATGCTAAATTTTGTAATTTGATTTATGATAAATTGAAAATAATGCAATAAAACAATATTTATGAGAATATTGTGAAATATCGCAAAAATATTGTAATGTTTCTATTTTACAATAAAACACTTGTTGATAATAGTACATTACGCGTCGAGTGCGGAAAGTAGCATTTTGCATGCGAGTGTGGAGTTTGCACCCGAGCGATAGCGAGGGTGGTAAAACCACACGAGCAATGCAAAATGCCGTTTTCGCACGAGTTGCGTACCGTACTTTATCTACGATTGTTAGATTTAAATAATAAGTACAGAAAAAAATAAACTTGCTGTATATAAGTTCGTATCTCTCTCTTGATAAAGATGGCATTAATTCATTAGTTGTATTTTTTGCCGAATTAATTATTTCTGGAAGAGTATTATTCTCCACATTTTCGTCAAAGTCACTCGATTGACTCATTGTTTTTCACTAAAAACTCGATATAAACAGTTACTTTAATAAAAGAACAGCAAATTAGTTTTGTTAAATGTAGACAAACTTGCTAATCGTGCGTAAAGCTGAAGAATTCCTCTTCTTTACCGCACTAGTGTGGTAAAGAAGAGGAATTATTCAGAACTATGAGACGCGCATGCGCAATGAATACAAGTACGTAAAGAATCACTTTCTACGCATCTAAACAAAGATATAATGTTTATATTTCGTATCAATCGTAGATAAAAAATATTATTTATCAGCAGCAAAATGAGGCATTATTGAACTGATTTTGGGGAGAGAAATGTGATTTTACTGCCTAGGCGGTAAAATGAGGAAAAATGTTGCTGCCTAGGCAGCAAAATTATGACAGTTTATACTATTATTTCTATCTTATAACATCATATATATTATTATTTATTTTTTATTTTTTTAACAATTTCTTTATTGGCATAAGTAACAAAAAAGATATTTGTGTTTACCGGAGCCATAATGTTATTTTGAGAGGGGTTATTTTGTGCCTTTTTATAATTTTGATATTTTGTAAGGGATTGGAGCTTTTTAATCAAATTTGGGGAAGGGTATAATGGACAATTTTGGAATATATATTTATATTTTTTTATTTTTCTAAACGGAAGTTAACATCATATATTATAGTTTAATAGGTATTATTTAATAAATAAACGTTTTAATAATAAAATAATTTGTTTATATTTGTTCTGTTAAATAAATTCAAAGATTAGTAGATCTTTACTTAAAAAAAACAGCTGTGTCACTGGCTACTATGAAAACACCCAACATCCATATTATTATTATTATTATTAAAGTCATTCTACATAAGACTAGCTACTTTTCTTGATTTATCCTAGTTACTTTTTTTCTTCTAAGCAATAGAAGATATCTTTAATACTTTTAGTAATTTGTTAGTAAAAATATAAATAAATATTTTATATTGCGTGCATTATTCATTCAGAAGTTTTGTGTGTTATAAACTTGTGTTTTGTATTTTATTTTTATAGATTCAGTTTATTATTCACTTATTGTTATTATTCCCAAGTTTCTTATTAGATCTCTTTATGAACATTAATTTTAGTTAATACCTATGTTATTATCTTATTAATATAACATAGTTATTAACTATGTTATATTAATAAAGATGGTATTTTAGCAGTTTAATTTTTCTGCCACATGTAGATAAAATATTGTATACAACAAGGCAGCAAAGGAAACATTTCTGCCTCGATTATTCATTGCCAAATAAGTAAATTACCTGCCGAGGTGAAGCCGAGGCAGTTAATTGTCATAGCCTGTCCTCTACTTCGACTCGGAGGCTAATCTAATCACTCGTCAGTAAAATTTCATTTTGCTGCCTATTTACATAAATAACTATTAAATTAATTTAAACTTTTACCATTTTAATAATGGACCTCATTAAAATGTTTAATAATTAAACAATAAATGTTAATTATTCTGATTGACAAAACTAAGTTAGTCAATCTGTTGTTAAACTACTTAAAACTAACATTTGTAATAATGATGACAAAGTTTATTTGCTAACGAGAACCAGGTATATAGGGAAAATCAACAACACTCTGCACACTTTGAATTAAACAAGAAAAAACCTGATTTCCACGGAGGGGAGGGGGAAACGTAGTTACAAACAAATTTAATTATAATTCAACATGGTTTTTCCCTCGCTCTGATTTTTTTTGGCGGGTAAATTGAAAAAGTTCATGTTTCCAGTTGAAGTCCCGGGTTTTTCTAATTTCCAAAATAAAAAAGTTATTTGATAAAACAGTAGCCCTTTAGGTTTGGTGAAATAAAGTTGATATTTTTCCCTGTTGAGCTGGGAACTAACTATAAAGTAAACTTGATTATTTTCTTGTTAGGCTAAATGTATTTTCCCTCTTAGCTTTATTTCATAATTTTCCTTTCTGAAATAATATTTTTATAACTGGTCACTTTTCCTTTACAACTGGTTTAAGCCTAGTCCACACCAGTAGACACGTTGCGAGACATTTCTATAGACGGTCTCATAGACCGTCTATAGAAATGTCTCGCAACGTGTCTATAGACATCTGCTGAGACCGTCTATGGTCAAGGTCTAGCGTCCACACTTGTAGACACGTTCCGCAACATGCCTAACGTTGCACCATGTCTACCATTTAGAATGGAAAACCATAGACATGCGGTTTTTGGTCTAGCAACGAGACCGTAGACGCCGTTTGTCTAGCCGATGTCTATAAACAAATCGCTAGACATGCCTCTGAGACCAAAATCTCGCAACATGTCTACTAGTGTGGCCAAGGCTTTAGAGAACGTGTATGTTCTGAGTCCAGAGAGTAAACAAAGATTGTCTGCCAATTTGTGTGGAACAAAAATTCTTTACTTCCTATTTCAGATACTTTAATGATTTTTGCTTTTATAGTCTATTTTTGCCTAATTTAATTAATACCCCTACTTTTTTACAAGCTTTTATTTAACTTGAAATGTTTGTATGTATGTATATATGTATGTATGTATGTATCTATGTATGTATGTATGTATGTATGTATGTATGTATGTATGAATGTATGTATGTTCGGGTCAAATCTTTTAGGACCTAGACTCTAT
The DNA here is from genome assembly GCA_951217055.1 of Gerris lacustris. Taxonomy (NCBI): domain Eukaryota; kingdom Metazoa; phylum Arthropoda; class Insecta; order Hemiptera; family Gerridae; genus Gerris; species Gerris lacustris. The sequence goes on along the minus strand of OX578280.1, from coordinate 69,801,812 downwards.
AACTCTCTACCTCAACACATTAGACAACTACATAATTACAACACATTTAAAACCCAGCTCAAATATTACTACAATAAAAAAAAAAATATAATATTAGTAAAATAAACTGAAAAATAAAACAAAAAAAAAAACACTTTATTAAATAATTAATTCAAATTTATTAACATTTTATTTTTTAAATTAATATTTTAAAAATAGATAAATTTTAAATTTATTAGGACTCTTTTATCTAATACAATCTTCATTAAATATAATGACTCATTTTCATTATTGTATAATATTTTGTATTAATGGCAAACATTTGTATGACTCCTCCTCTACGCTCGGGAAACCCTGTAGAGGAGAATAGCAGCAAACTTATTTCATATAAAATTATGTACTTATATTTATGTATAATATTGTAAATAATTATTAAATAATAAAGAATGTTGTTTAAAAAAAAAAAAAAAAAAAAAAAAAAAAATCTTGCAACTGAATTTTAAAGCAGTTATCCTCAACCGATTGAATAGAAATCTTGCATACACGTTTAGTTTGGATGACAATGCATGGTTAGCTAAGTGCCGTCATTCCAAATCCAATATGGCAGGCAGCCTAAGATGGCGGACTAGTTTTTTTTTTTTTTTGCACGCCCATGATATGGGTATCAAATGAATGGCTTTGAAAGAAGAATACGAATAAAAGCTTGTTTTTAAAAATATTTGTTTTTATAATCAACTTATAAAACGGTCTAAATACGGTATCTTTCCATAAAATCGTTTTAGCGAATTTTCAAAGAAAATTGCGCTATTGCAATGGCTTCAAAATTTTTGTAATGCGAATTTTTGAAAAAAATTTCCATGGAAATCCGTTTTAGACCACTCTAAATCGATTCCTAAAATATAACACTTTCTTTTATGTATGTATGTATATATGTATGTATATATGTATGTATATATGTATGTATATATGTATGTATATATGTGTCACTCCAGACGATATCTCCCCTTAGGATGCACATAAAAATTTCAATCAAATTTTAAAATGTCAATAATATCAAAAGAAAGGATGAGTTCGTTGGCCAGAATTTTTGGAGTTCATTTAGGGGTCAAATGTTTACAATTTAGGGACAAAAATAGCATAAAAACGTGTTTTTTCCATTTTACCCCACTCTTATATGAAAATATGACAAAAGTGTACATAGCAACAATTACTGTACTCTTAAAGAGCTTTCCAACGACATCCATCTTGAAGGGTATATACGATTTTGACTTTTGTTCCTCGTACCCCTGATACCAAATTTTTTTTTTCTCCCATGCAAATTCTAAACCAAAATTTTCCTATATTATCATAAGCCAATAATACGCAGATTTCTTTGAAAATTCGCTCATTAAGTCATGGTGCATGACTGGACTTTTTTTAGGGTTTCGTTGGTAAAACCAAAAAAAGAAACCCTTATAGTTTCGTTCATGTGTTTGTCTGTCTGTCTGTCTGTCACTCTGTACGGTTCCAATAACTTTTGAATAAAAAGAGATAGAAACGTGAAACTTTCCAATATTAAAGACCGTTTTGACGCGCACACAGGAAAAATATAGCGAACTCAAAATTATCAGCTGTTCAAATCCAAAATGGCGGATAACTGACGTCCTGCGAAATTTTTTTTTTTTTAAATTTCAAGTGGGGTATCAAATGAAAGGTATTAAAGAGTAGATTACAAATATATATATCACTTAGGGAAAGTGTTCAATTTTCGGCGCCATTTTGTCAAAAAACATCGAAATTTTGCGTGTCCCCCCCCCCCCTAAAATCATATTTCCGCTCATACTAAAAATATAGAAAAATATGCAAAATGTGTGGTCTGGTGGGCCATAGAAAAAATAAGATTAGCAATTTGATCTGATTTACTGGGAATCCAAGATGGCGGATAATTCATTTCACACGAAAATAAATATTTTTTTTTAAATTTTGGGTGGGGTATCAAATGAAAGGTATTGAAGAGTAGATTACAAATATATATATCACTTAGGGAAAGTGTTCAATTTTCGGCGCCATTTTGTCAAAAAACATCGAAATTTTGCGTGTCCCCCCCCCCCCTAAAATCGTATTTCCGCACTTACTAAAAATATAGAAAAATATGCAAAATGTGCGGTCTGATGGGCCAAAGAAAAAATAAGAATCGCAACTTGGTCGGGTTAACTGGGAATCCACGATGGCGGCTAATTTCTGTCACGGGGAAAAAAATATTTTTTCAAAATTTTGAGTGGGGTATCAAGTGAAAGGTATTGAAGAGTAGATTACAAAAATATATAACACTTGTGGAAAGCGTTTAATTTGCTACGCCATTTTGCCAAAAACATCCAAATCCCCCCCCCCCCCAACTACTAATTTAATGTTTACAACACCAACGAAACCCTTTTTACGTGAGACTTCACGCACTACCAATTTTTTTCCTTTTGTTGACAGGTTTTGGACAAGATGATTTGTGTGGAGGGAGACTGAGTGGTGGAAGGATCTATAGCGGGAAATAGCTAGGTCTCGGACTAATGGGATATTCAGGTCAGTCGGTATATTTTTGTTGGATACGTAGTAGAGTGCATTTTCATAGTTCTGAGGATTTCTGTCTCGGAATTTTTAAAAGAGACCTAAAAAATGTCGTACTTTAAACCGATCTCATAGCTTCCGTTACCTACGGTAAGCTTGGAAGCAATAAAATTAGGCAACTAGGAAGAAGGAGGATAAGCACGAGGAGGATGACATTTTGTTCGGTTTTCATTGACACCACAAAATAGAAGAATACCCTAATTACAAAAAGTAACAAACAATATTAAGCTTACCCTAAAAGACCTTAGATATTTATTATTATACTATGGACATAATGATTCTACCTACCACAGTAAAATATAATAATCCTTTATTGCTTGAAAATATATAAATAACAATGAATAGAGCAAACTTAGATCACTTTTCCAGTCGAACAGATCTGGGTCAAACCAACAAGGTATATATATATATATATATATATATATATATATATATATATATATATATATATATATATATATATATATATATACACACATACATGTGAGTGTGGGTGTGTGTGTAAAATAACCTAAAAAATAAATAGAAGACACTTCCTACTATCTGGGGAAAAAACTGAAACTAGCACCATAGTGCAGGATGGTAATATATATATATATATATATATATATATATATATATATATATATATATATATATATATATATATATATATATATATATATATATTTATATATTATAAAGTTTATCTCTATTTTATACGCTTTTTCTCCTTTAAAGTAGAAACTTTCTTTCCAATTTATGATATTAACAGGCAATAAATAATATTTTAGAGTAGGGAGAAGAAAAACTTGTTCGTTTTTAAACAACAAGGTTTAAGAGGGGGGGGGGGGGGGAGGGATTTCTTTTCGGGGAAAAATACATTGGAGCTAAACAGTTTGGAAGAACAGTCGTAAAGCAGTATTAGATGCTTCATTTTTCTCTCCAGTCAGTACTTGAAGGGCTTATATCAAGTCAACCCTCCACTTTCAATAAAGACCTAAATATCTGTATAAACAGAAATGATAAATGTATACTCTGTCTCAATGATTTATAACTTGGGGAAATTTAGTCCGACAAAACTCTTTTAACAATTTCATACACTGAGTACATAGTGATACTGAATTTTAATCTTATCAAGATGTCCTATTTTTTTTATTTTCCACTAACAATGTCGATATGATCGAAGACGATAATTTTAAATTGGCCAAATCCACTTATTTTTTACAAAATCTACATACAAATTTAGTGATAGTCTTTTAATAATAACTAGTAGTAGTAGTAGTCTAGTACTTCCTACTAGAACGGGTAGGACGAACCACTTGTTCGAACCTTGCAATTAGGCCATCACTTAGGCCCTTTTTACGCCCCGCAGTAGAGAGTTCCAGCGACTTCACACATCATACATATATGTACATTTGTACCGCCGAAGCGAGTATGATGTGATCAATAGTGAGCCATATAAATCAGAGTGTCACGGCGAGGAATCGAACCCCGTCTCGTTCCATTCAAGATTCAGTGATGGCCGAGCAGACGTGGTTTAACCCGCACGGCTACGCTGGCTCTCTCTTAATAATAACTAAGTATTTACATTTAATTCATAATTTTAATTTTGTTAGTTATAAATTTTTAGTTCGCAGGGTAGCATGAACAAATAAGAAGATCTTGGAATCAGAACTACAGAAAGGGTAAAATGCTAAATGCACAGAAAAAAACTGAGCGTTGAGGATCCAGTTCCTGGCCTCGTGCTGGTTAAAAATTATCATTTAGTCCTGTTAAACTAACTGAATGTCGTTCTATTCAACCTGACCTAGTTTCGACTGGAAACTAGACCTACAGTACTCAGTTATTTTGTGGTTTTAGTATTATATATTTGTTATAGTGGTGGCCCCAAGATCTATACATTGACCATAGATATTATTTTCCTGCGTAGTTGTAAAGCTCAGAGCAAGAAAGGGGTAGAGGGAACAATGCTATAGAAACCGGGTCCCAAAAAGTGGTTCATTATGCGACACCCATATGTTAGCGCTCCAAGCGAGCTCAATCCGAACTAAAAAGAGCACGTGGTCACTGGTCCTTTTCCTATTGGTCTACTGCTTGTCGTTGGCATTCCGTGCCCACAGACGCTTGTCAACAAACCTTTAACGTTAAACCCCATCTTGTGCTTTGTTTGTTTGTTTAATTATCGTTCTTTGTTGTTAGTGTTTGTTTTTAATTTATAAACTTATTATTACTTATTATTTCCAATTCCATGTTTAACTAATTTCCACGACTTAACTAATGAAGGTTTAACTATGAGTGCACTGTTTCATAAAATCCTTCACATTAATATAATTTACTTATATTCTTTACTCATCTGCCAATATTTTCAATTAAAAGTAAAGACAAATTATTCAAATATGTAAAAAGACAAATCTGATGAGATATGATTGCTTTAGAAGACAATTTTGATTTATCTTATATGATTATATAAGATTGCATAAGGTTATCAAGGAACTGTTACATGTTATTAACAACTTAATTGCCTTTAGATTATTAAGGTCAACAACAAACATTAAAGTACTTTTGTATTTATAAAGAAAACTGTATTTAAAATGAAAATATCACTGATGTCACTTATATTCTTATCCTAATCAGCTGATATCAATATCAGATAAATTTCGAGTTTTTATCGAGATATCGATACTGTTTCACCAAACTGCCGCTTGGAGCGCTAATATATGGGTGTCGCATAATGAACCACTTTTGAAATCGCATTGCTCCCTCTACCCTTTCCTTCCTCTGAGTTGTAAAGCTGGTTAAATTTAATCATTAGGTTCTATCTTTAAAGTAACTTCGTCTTCTTTCGTCGGCACTTCAGACTCGTCCGGTCCCTGACCCAACCAACTCGCTGGCTCCAGATCATCTCATTCTCTTTCCATGGGACCCCTGCTGTCATCCTGTCCCCTTTAACCGCTTTCCTCCATCATATGTCGAAGGTCCTCCTTGACATTCTGGTCCAATCCATCCTTCTCACGAGCCACCCGATCCATAGGTTTGATGTACGTTGAGAGTAAAAGGCTCCTCAAAAATCTCCCTCAGCTCTTGTGTTGTTTCATGGTACACTCTTCACGATGTCTTACCGGACTAGGCCCCTATTTGAGGTGTCTTGCACCCTGGTTAAAGATCTTATATGAGCCCCAAATTTTTGGGCTAACCGGAGGGAGAGTCGATCAGTAAAAAGAAATGGTCAACTACTTTCATTTTCACTTCCTTTTCAAAATTTTGACACCCCTCTAAAACCGGCGACCAAGACAAATGCGCAGGCTGCTATTGGTAAATATGGGTTTCGACTTACTTATTTATTCCAGTCCTCTTCTACGATTGGGTGAAGAGAATGTGCAAAGATGTCGTCAGTTCTACCATGTCCGATTTCGTCCTTCCAACAATGTCAAGGTCATCCACAAAACCTAAAGCAAGCCTTACTTTGCTAAACACCGTGTCCGTCTAGCAGTCTAGCTTCTGGTCCTGCATCACTCCCTACCTAACTTAGTATGTAATAGCTTTATAAATAAGTAGCTTTCACCCCGCACTCCGCGTGGGGCTCATGCTAGGTATTAGTGGCTATGTTTCCTATAATAATGTAGGCCTAGCAATTAAATTAACTTCCTAAATAGTTTTGCTTCCAAAGCGTTCTAGGAATAAAATCAGGACTATTATATTACAAATCATTAATTCCATTACTAAGAATATAATACTCTCCAAATCGTAGTTTGGAGTTTATCTATATATTTAAAAAATAGCCAATAGAAACTAAGTAATATAGTAATAACTATCAATGCTAAATAAAGGTATAATAAATAAGAAAATAAACGTAGACAAACCAATTAGTCTGGGAAGTCATTGAACAATTATCAACCATAATGGTGCATTAATTTAATTACCAGCCTCTTCTCTCAATACGGCAGTTGCACCAGTAAATATTTAATAACTCTAGTTCTAGGAAAAATTAATAAAATAATAAATACTCGATTTAAAGTCAGTTACCGCTGGCGCAATCAGCTTGTCGGTACAACTTACCGTTTGGCCACAATAAACCTCCAAAAATCTTTAAAGTGCGTCAACCAACTTTAATTTTTTAAGGGGGTATATATATATATATATATTTTTAAACTTTTCGGATTTTTCCAGTCTTTTGGACCAGTTTCCGACAAAACGCAAGAATCCGCGAGTCTCTAGGTGGTCTAGAAGTACCCAAACATTTGAAATAGCGAGTTATATTTTAATAAAGTGCTGGCAATACTTAGAAACACTGACAAACACATATACTCACAACTTAATCTTGACGTCAGAGCTGCTATGTCTATATAAGCTGACCACACCCAAGGCTCAGTGCATTTTTATCATTTCAATTCTTGCCGTTGTATCTTGTGTACTCCTAGGTCAGCTGTTGTTGTTTCCAGCGTTGACCCCCCAAATATTAGAGGCAGTTTTTGTGGTTGTAATTAATTTTGTATTGTTTATTAAAAGTAAACTCTCTTTAAATATATACTTCAGTGAGTGGTTCACATTATTAGCGAGTCTATGGGGTTTGGCTACGGTTGGTCAACCAAGTTTTTATGTTTTCTATACCTTTTTTATATATATATATATATATAAAATTGTTAATAACTTTGGTTCTACTCAATATTTTTAAATGAAACCAAGCCTACAAATTGCGCAACATGTTTGAGCTCACCTCTGAAAAAAAATCGATTTCATTTAGCAAGTTTTGCGCCTATAAAGTCGGACTGGGGCGACAGACACACTTACCCACATACATACACGAAAAAAGTTAAGGCCGGATTCGGTTTTTGGAATGTATTAAATAACAAATTCTCAATTCTGACCAATGTACAGACAAAACTTTAATTTTATATATTTAGATGTCGATTGTTATTTGTAGGATTATTATTTAAATTTTCTATCTATACTTGTTGATTTAAAAAAAAGAGTTATCGGTTTTGACAAAGGTTTCATTATATGATGAATATTTTACTTTATAACTAGGATAAAGAAAGGATGAGAAAACAAAGGTAGACATGACGTACAATAGAAAACAAGGCTACCAAAACTCATTACAAATTACCTCAAATACGAAATCCGGTTCAGAAATTTCGCGGAAAATTCTTATTAACATCTACTTTGAATTTTCCTTTTTTTATATGAAAAGGTAGTTAAAATTGAAAATATATACCCCTAAATATGTATATTTATAAAAAGATGAGTGTAATATTAAACAATATTATCATTAATATTATTCCATAATAATTATAATATAATTTCATTGTCTTTTGAACTCTCTTGTTAAAAATAATTATTATATCGATTTAAATAATACATTTATATATGATATTATACATAATTTTTGTTATATTTATATAGATAGTATATATATATATATATATATATATATATATATATATATATATATATATATATATATATATATATATATATATATATATATATTTATATATTTATTTAAAACACGTTTCAACTAACATTTATAATGAACGAAGTCTAAATAACATTTTTGTTTTTAATAATATGTAGAAGTATACTAAGAAAAATATTTTACATTCATTATAAAATGAAAAATTCAAGATTAAAGTAACAATTCTAATTAGTAACTTTGGTTTTATCACTCATACTGTTGTAAATAATAAATTTATTATAATTTATATAAATAATAACTTCGAATAATAACAGAGAGAAAATATCCAATTATATTTTACAAATTAGAAATGTTATATTTCTTACTTCCGTATTAATATATTTATTATACTATAAATGAATAAAAAAACGACATATTTTTCAAGTTCAAAATTCTTTACTGCATAATATGCTTTTGTATTTAATTAAATGATTAATTATTAATTAGATACAAATTAGGCATATTTTAATTAATAATACACAGAGCCTAATTGAATTATCTACTCTATAAAATTAAAATCCTACTATTAGACTTTAGTATCATTAAAGTACGCGATAGGAAGCGAGGAAGCTTAGTTGGCAAGAGCACTATACTGGAAATATAGAGGCCCGTGGTTCGAGTCCCGGCACTGGAGTCTATTTTTCTCTGTCTATCTCCCGTTGTTAATCATTATAATTTGATTTAAATTAAAAAAACAATACAATTGATTATGAACCGAAGTAAGACATAAAATCAAACATATGATTAGTTTGAATATTCATCTTATAATTGAATTGTGTTGTGAAAGATCTATACCAAATGCATTGTTTGATCATCTGGGATGTAATAAACTGTATCAGATGGATATTCCTGTAAGGAAATAGATAAAGAAACAAGTAAAAAGGGGGAAAAAGGAAGGGCAGTTCAACAAGCCAAATGGCATTCACTGTTAACTAAAGGAGTTCTATATGCAGTCACTTCCGAATCAAGGGACTCCTCCAATACATAGCTGGTTAAGGCAGAGGGGGCCGGAGATCAAGCTCCCTTCAAGGGGGGGGGGCAGGCATAGAGGTTTCTTGCCCTATATCCTTAGAGCGATCCGTATTAATGCTCTTTATCCATAGATCGATCCATATTATTGCCCTTTAGCCATATATCGATCCATAGTATCGCCCTTTGTCCATAGAGCGATTTATATTATATCCCCTTTATTCATAGAACGATCCATATTATTGCCCTTTATTCATAGAGCTCGCCTATATTACCAAATACGAATGGGAATGGTTTCAGCAGGGAGTCGGGGATCGTAAAGAGTTAAATTGTGGGTTGAAGGAATACAATAGCAGAAACTTTATTTTGAAGAAATGAACGAAACCCAAAAACTGTCTAACATGTCAGACTTAGAAACTAAGGGAAGAAAATTTAGATGGAGACGATCCTGGAGAAGCGGAAGGAACATTGACAACAGTATTAAATTTATACCAAGGATAAGTTTCACTTCAACCACTATGTGTGTAGAAAGTAATAAATACGATAAAAACTTATAGATAAGATAGAAAATTATTGATAAAGTAATGCTCTACAGGTTTAGACAGACTTAATTTAGAGGCCTTACGTCCCGTTTTGAACAGGACAGCCCTGTTATTTTAAGGTAATGAAGGTGTCCCGTTTGTTTTTGAAAATGTCCCGTTTTTGGAAAACGTGACATTTTCCAGAAGGTTATAGGAAAATGAAAATCCTGTCCTCTACGTAATAAGTTGGTAAGGTTTACAATCTTAGTAAATATTAATTATTGTGAGGTATTAATATATTGAACTAAATATCGGCACAGATAAATTAAATTACATTTTTAATAAAATTAATTTATTATTTTTAATGCCTAATTTCTTATCCGAATTTTATTTCAAAAGACTAAATGTTATCTGTGAAATTCATATTTTATTTTATAAATGTCTTAGGAGAGGCCCCAGATCCCCCTTTACACTGTTGACTAAAATCCACCCCCCCCCCCCTCGTTTGTATGTCCAATTTGGACTAAATTATATATGGGCACCCTAACTAAATTTTAATATCTGCTAAATTCTAATTTTAAAACGGAGTATTATCAGATAACCATCAAACGACCGTTTCAGTATTTCGTAAAGACCGGTTTTGGTTATCGATATGTATGAAATAAAAAAAAAAATAAATAGGTCAAGTGTGTGCTAGTCAGCACACAGCGAGGGTCCGTCGGTCACACTGTAGAGTTTAAGTATTTCCCTATTGATGGTGTTTTCTAAATTGCTAAAAAGCTTCTTTGAACTTTCCTATGGGTCTGATATTCTCAAAACACATAAGAAAACTTCCGATAAAGTATTTGTTTGCCACTGAACCGGACTACAACCATTATAAATACATAGTAAAGACCATAATTATATAAAAAAAAAACGTATTTTGTCAATGAAAAATAAAATAATATTTTTTTAGAAATTTCCAAAAAGTGATATCTTCACTTTTGGTCGAAGAATGTACAGGCATTTTTTTTCAGATTTTTTGCATTTCACATAAGCGAGATAAGGGGGGGGGGGCACGTTTCACAGCCGCTTCGAACTCACCCTATCAAAATTATAACCAAAGAATTATATATCTTTGTAATCAGCTCGACGTACCCTTTCATATGATACTCCTCACGGTGTCGAAAAAAAAAAAAATTTTACCTAATCTTTAAGTTAATTTACCCTCATATTTTTTTTAAGTCGCTATATTTTTAAAATATGTGGGCAGGTACAAGACACATACATGCCAAATTTCAAAGTGATCGGACGAAAGGTGTAGCCGTGAGAGCAGGCGACAGGACGGACGGACAGACACACGCAGGAAAATATAAGACTCCTTGGTTTTGCATACGGAACCTAAAAAACAATAATTTTGCAATTCTGATCAATATACAGGAAAATTTATAATAATCCGATTGTTTTTCTATTAGTGGACTCCAAACAACAAGTCATTATTACTTGTTATCGACTTATAACTTAAAAATTGGCTTCAAAATCGAGAAAAATAAAAACTTTTTCTGACTCATCTCAGTTTCATTTAAGTTTTCGATAAATCTTTTTCTGCTATGAAATTTGTTTTCTCTTCGTTTTCAAAAAAGGTCGTAATAAGTTTTATTTTTTCATAGCTTGATGATAGTTTAAGCTTTGACCCTTCTCAAAAGTCCGGTCAAACTCTAACTTTGTTCAAATATCGTGATTTTTTCCCCGAGCTTTTTTTCGATCAATTTTATATTTTGAGGAGAAGAATAAACAAACAAAGTTGAGATAAAGATTGGATAAGTTTTAAGTTTTGGGTTCAAGAGATTTGGATCTTATGATGGGAGGCCACTTCTCTAGTTTTCATAACCCCTCACCTTTTATTTTATTTATTTACCGTTTTTTAACATCATTAAAACATAGCGGTATCCAATATATATATATATATATATATATATATATATATATATATATATATATATATATATATATATATATATATATATATATTATATTATATTATCTAAAACTATATTTGGGATATAAAGTTAACAAGTGGAAAAATAAATTGGTACTTTTTTTTACAAATACTTTATTTATAGGAATAAAATCACTGAATAAAACATTTCTGCCAATTAAGCATAGCGCATAGCTTCCCCGCGCGTCTTAATAAATAGCTGAAGATTCTAAGAAGTAAAATATATAGAAGGGGATGGTGGTAGGTAAAGTAGTTGTTAAGTGATAAACTTCAGTCAGTGCTATGCGCAGTGCTTATACTAGAAATCAGTGGCCATGTTATATTATTAAGTTGGCCAAGCGACTAATTGTAAATGCCAAAATAGTTTCTTTTCCAAAACCTTCATTGAAAAGATTTCATTAATAACACAATAATTATAAGAATAACCCATGAAGAAGTAAACCGTATATGTATGAAGATATCAGAAGTACAAAACTAAACAAAACCAGTGATAGAAAATAGTAATTTTAATAAATATATTTGTTTTGATGAAAACAAAATCAATAAACGGGATTGTTATGAAAATATTTAAAGCGTGCTTTTAAAAAAATAAAAACAGGTGCTAATCAGCATTTGCTGCTAATCAGCGATGAAACCAAGCCTCAAACAAGCACCACATTATATAAAAATACATTTATTTCGATTTTTGATTTTTGGTCTATTGTCTAATTTTGTACTCTGGATCATGAAAATCACATTGTATACCCATCACATGGCCACTCTCCGCCAGTCTGTTTCTTTAACAGCCCATTAGCCAAGCTATGCCCCGCAGACAAACTTAGCCGACCACATATTATTAAAAGGCCCAAAATATTAAGTAACACAAAGATTCTATAGCTTAATGTCAGTCAGACCGTTTTTTGTGTGGGAAAAATGCTCTTAGTTTTTCCGAAGTTATCAACATTTCAAGGAATTTGGATTCCGCATTTTCACTTCCGGTTGATAGATACCAGCTCAGATTTACTAATGGTCTGACTGGGCAAAAGAGCAGGGGCTCCGGGGGGGGGGGGGGGGGGGGGGCTCCGGTTGCAATGGGGCTCCAAAATCTTGTTATGGGAAGAAACATTCTAACCGGTTGTAAAAATTAAAATTATTAACCCCTCTTTTTGTTCGGCAACTATCTGGAATCAAAAACGTCAAATAATAGAGGTGCCAATTTCAATCTTTCAATCTTTGCCTAGGTGCACACTAACTAAAATTAGGGTCTTGATACGAGAATGACTGTCTTCATAATCTGATGAAGATGGTCATCTTGATGAGAATGTCGGTTTCCTCGAATATTGAGCTATCGCTGATCTATTACTGCTGTTGTTTACTGCTCCTATGTTCCTGCAGGTAGCTTGTCAGTCTTCCAGCTTATCCGATTTAGTTTTTGCTATTGATTTTTGGGTGTCTTTAGGAGCAGTTGACCTTTGGATTCTCCAGAAGAAGTCGATCTTTGGGTGTTTTTAGGAGCAGTTGATCTTTGGGTTCTTTAGAAGTGGTTGATCTTTGGGTGATTTTAGGAGCAGTTGATCTTTGGGTTCTTTAGAAGTGGTTGATCTTTGGGTGTCTATAGAGGAAGTTGATCGATGGGTTCTTTAGAAGAAGTTAATCTTTGGGTGTCTTTAGGAGCAGTTGATCTTTGAGTTCTTCAGAAGTTTATCTTTGGGTGTCTTCAGAAGCAGTTGATCTTTGGGTTCTTCAGAAGAAGTTGATCTTTGGGTTCTTCAAAAGAGGTTGATCTTTGGGTTCTTTAGAAGAACTTTGACTTTTATAAGGATTTGACTTTTTATAGCTTGTAGATCTAGAGAACCGTGGTCCAAGTTTTTGTGGCAGGTCCTATATCCTTATATCCTTTATCCTTATTTATTTTATTTTATCATCCTTATTATTTACTTTATTTATCTTATTCTTCTTCTCTCTTTTAAAATTCATCTAACATATCCATGCTTTAGTAAGTATACTTAACGTAGTATGTAAGTGTAAAAATAAAAAAAAGGAGTTAGGATGGTAAAATAAATAGGCCGAAATAATAGGCTCTAACCACGTTATTTACTCTTAAGCTGGTAAAGAAAAATATTTGGAATAAGAGTTAGCCTATAAAACGGACATAAAACTGTATTGGGAGCGGCCAGCAGAATCCTCCCTTCCTATAAACGTGTCATTAAATGTTTTACTATGTCGTTTAGATTTCTATAAGGAAAAATATTTTCCTATTTTCCTTTTTTTTTATAAACTTTTCTCTCTGTATTGAATTCACCCTTTTCTTTTATGTAGCTAACTAAAATAAGAAAATAAACATTTTCATGTGTTTTTTGGTTTGGTTTTTATGGGTGTTTTTTTAACAATTTCAACTTACTATAAAAAGGGGAAGAGAATAAAACGAGTATTTTCATAATAGAATGAAAAACTCTGATGCTTGTCTCAATACTTCATATTTATATGCTACTCGATTTCATATTTATTTATATAAATATAAGTATTCATACATTTCATAAATAATAATGTATTTTAATACCATACAATCCTTTTTTTATAGAGTTTTTGTTGTGATAAAAATTAAAATAGCCTGTAAATTAGTGTGGCACATAGCTTCCTCACATCCTATCACTTAATCAATCGATTTTATGCTTTTATAAACCATTATTGACTAATTTATTTATTACTACGTTTTTGTCAGCTTGCTTTCTTGTTTGTTTGTTTGTTTGTCCATTACAAATTTTGCAATCGACTTTTAACTAACATTACAAGTAGCTAGACATTTGAAACTTTTAGAATATGTCAGAACACGATGACAATGCATTATTTTAATACTTTTAGTCATCTTTCAGCAGAATTCAATTCGTTTTCAGAAAATTTTGCGGTATGTAAAGTTAGTTCGGAAAAATCAGCAAGTTATTTTATTTGTTTTGACATGACCCATATTTACGATCTTCATTTTGAAGGGTTTCAAATTTATGACTGAAAATTTAAAAATGTAGTATATAAAAAGTTCTTGTTATATTGTAATTATTTAGTCTAATTTCCCCCGTCCTTTTAATGTGCCAAAACTGTTTTGATTTGTTGCTTCCTAGCGTATCGAAGGAAAATTTGTATGTTTTTTGACAAAATGGCTCGGAAAATAAAATATTACCTACAAGTGTTATATATATTTGTAATCTACTCTTCAATACCTTTCATTTGATACCCCACTCAAAACTAAAAAAAAAAAAAAATTTCCCAGTGACAGGAATTTGACGCCATTTTTTATTCCCAATTAATCGGATCAAATTGCTAATCCTATGTTTTCCTTGGCCTATCAGACCGCACATGTTGCATATTTTTCTATATTTTTAGTAAGAGCAGAAATATAGTTTTGGGGGGAAATACGCAAAATTTTGACAAAATGGTGCAGAAAATTGAATACTATCCACAAGTGTTATATATTTTTGTAATCTACTCTTCTTTCATTTGATACCCCACACAAAATTTTAAAAAAATATTTTTTTCCCTGTGACTAGAAGTAGCCGCCATCTTGGATTCCCAGTTAATCGGATCAAATTGCTATTCTTATTTTTTCATTTGCCCATCAGACCGCACATTTTACATATTTTTCTATATTTTTAGAATTAGGGGAAATACGATTTTAGGGGGGGGGGGGACACGAAGAATTTTGATGTTTTTTAACAAAATGGCGCCGAAAATTAAACACTTTCCCTAAGTGATATATATATGTGTAATCTACTCTTCAATACCTTTCATTTGATACCCCACTCAAAATTTTAAAAAATATTTTTTTCGCGTGACGAGAATTATCCGCCATTTTGAATTTGAACAGCTGATAATTTTGAGTTCTCTATATTTTTCCTGTGTGCGCGTCAAAACGATCTTTAATACTGGAAAGTTTCATGTTTTTATCTCTTTTGATTCAAAAGTTATTGGAACCGTACAGAGTGACAGACAGACAGACACAGGAACGAAACTATAAGGGTTTCTTTTTTTGGTTTTACCAACGAAACCCTAAAAAGGGAGGAAACAATTAAATAATGTGAGATAATAATGTGTTGTAAAAGCATAACATGTATGCGAGGAAGCTATGTGCCACACTAATTGACAGAATATTTTTTTTTCTCTATTGGTGCAACATTTTCAAATAAAATTCTAAAACTTAAAACCAGTCACCCACTTGAACAAATCCTCGAGAGTTTAGTCTTTTCCGCATTTTTTTTCTATAGTTTAAACATTCCTAGGTTTTCATAATTAAAACTGCGTTTTTGTTTTAATTGCAAGGTTAAGCTGATTAAATGTTGTTTTTGCTATTCTAAAAGCCCCATATCATGATTAAGCTAATTAAATTTGTAAAAGGTGGAGCGAGCTGGTTCTCTACGCTAAACCGATTAGAAGTGTAAACTTGGCCTTTTCCTTTAAGCAGATTACAACATGAGTATAACTTTAAAATTTATCACATTTTACAAAATCCTTGCTTTTTAGAACAAGAAATATTTTAAGAAACATGGTATAAATATTTTCTACATCCCCCCCCCCCCCCCTCTTCTCTCACCTATGGTAGTAAAAGTATTGTTTTCACACAAAAACTTTTTTTTCGAGATTTCAACTGAATTATCTATTTTGGGTGTTTTTATGACCTCCTGAGTGGTTTTTAGCATGACGTCTGTATGTATGTATCTATGTGTGTTATAATATAATCGTAGCGGCCAGGGTATTTAACCTAAAGAGTTGAAACTTGGCAGAAAAATCTGTCCTTACTTCTAATTGTGCCGCCTGGAAAATCATAATTTCATCAAATTATAAAAAATAATGTTTAGTCTCATAATTTGCAAGTAAAAAATTGGGCAGTCTCAATTATAATTTTCATATTATTATTTTTTTATGCATATTTATATTATATTATTTTTTTAATACTGGTACTATATTCATTTATTTTGATTTATATGTATACATTTCACTAAAATTAGCGAAGTAATTAAATTGAATTGAAAGTGGTGAGGGTCCCCTGACATAACAATAAGGGGGGGGGGATAAAATAGAAAAACAGGAAAAAATACTTTTTAATTAAAAATTAGTTGTTTTTTTATCCGATTTCAGCTGTTTATAAATAAATATGTCTAATGTTTTTGTTTGGAGATTAATAAACTAGTGTGCAATGCAGTTGTCTGCTTGCAATATTGAGCTGAGCGTGCATTTTAATCTTAAATTTTATTCATGCCTAAAAATTCATATTATATTAATTTTGATCAAATTAATATAAATATGACAAAAGTGAACATATCAAAAATAACTGTACTCTTAAAGAGCTTTCCAACGACATAGATCATGAAGGGCTTCTACTATTTGGACCACTTCAGATTTATATCTTCCTGTGGTTGGTCACATTGACCGTGCCAAATTTTGTGCGGATCGGTTCAGCCGTTCAGAAGGAAACTTTTGTACCCCGTACCCCGTACCGATATGTACCAATTTGGACCATTTATGATTTATACCTTCCTGTGGTTGGTCACATTGACCGTGCCGAATTTTGTGTGGATCAGTTCAGCCGCTCAGGAGGAGTATGCGTCCAAACTAATGCAAAGTGTAGTATAAGTGCTTCGCTACACTCAGCTCAATTATTAAGATTCTATATTCTATAAAAAGAAATAGATCGATAGATTCTTATAAAAAAATCCGTGTGGTGTCGCGGGACACCCGGTAGGTACGAAGTTGCTTACATTTTTCATTAAATATAAATTTTAAAATCACACTGCTAAGTACGTATACATTGCTAACTACTTATACATGGCGGAGTTAGAAAAGAGACAAAATTAAAAGTAACGAACTGTTAGTACCTGGCAGAGTTAAGGCAAAATTAAAAGAAAATCATTATTTGTAATAATTAAAGCAAGCGTATTACTATAAATATATATTAATTTAAATCAAATTATAATTATTATTAACTACGGGAAACAGACAGAGAAAAATAGACTCCAGCGCGGGGATTTGAACCACCGGCCTCTATAGTTGGTTAGAGCGCTGTACTGGAAATATAGACGCGTTGGTTCAAATCCCCGCGCTGGAGTCTATTTTTCTCTGTCTGTTTCCCGTAGTTAATAATAATTATAATTTGATTTAAATTAAAATTTAATCGTTCCGTAGTATGAATACTACCAAAATCGTAAAATATAAATATATATTAAATATAAGAAAAAAGTTGATCATGATGAGTTTATAGTGAAAGAGTATGTTCGTTAACGGAGTTTGGATTGAAATAGGACTGTTTTCTACCCACCAAGCCAATTAATTTAAAATATTATAAAATATATCTCTTCCCTACTCTACAGCTTCTGCTTGTATCAGGGTGAAATTTTACATGATTATATTTCATTTATTTACAAAACAAAGTGACATTTTAGACATATATAACAAAAATAATAAATAATCAAAACAAGTCAAGTAACAGGCTTCCTTAATAACACTTTTTCCCGTATTTTAAAGTGTACGTTTACGCGAGCGTTGCGTGTGAACGCTTGGGCGGATAACGTTTTCCGACGAACTCAGCCTGGGCATTGGTAAAATGAACATGTGTACCAAATTTCATCTAACTCGGTGAGCTTTTACTCAAGTTATCGACATCGGTAGATTTCGTGACTGATTTTGCGTGACGGTGATTTTGTGACGGTGATTTTGGTAGTTTTTTCGGATTCACTCCCGGGCTCCAGAACGTGCCATAAGAAACTTCGTTCCAAAATATGAATTTTCGTACTCAAAAATAATATTACTTGCAATATGTTAAATTCATTAGCCATATTCTGGGAATTTAATATTGGAATCGATCATAATTATAACATTTTTCAGACTATTTGCCAAATATAAATTAAACCTAAACTCGTAGCCCAAGAATGTTAACATATAATTGATGAATGTTATTACGGGGATCATACCTGGAGGTGATACTACGTGACAAATCAGTACAGAGCCATTGTCTACTAATTCCTCGGCAACCTGGAACGAGGCGGAGGAGATTCCGAGAATAATAAATCACGGGAGGATTTGAGGTGAAGGTATTCCAACTTGATTTACTCCCCGACACGTAGATAATTTCAACAGAGGTATCGCTAACAACGTAGATTGTCGAGATGGATATTAATTCCCGGCTTGATTCACTTTAAACATTGGATTATTGCTAAATAATACCTGTTATTTGTCAGAGTATAGCTGAATAACAATCCAGTTTGATATTTGTTATTTCTATCTTCT
This sequence comes from Gerris lacustris, assembly GCA_951217055.1. Lineage (NCBI taxonomy): Eukaryota > Metazoa > Arthropoda > Insecta > Hemiptera > Gerridae > Gerris > Gerris lacustris. The sequence goes on along the minus strand of OX578280.1, from coordinate 69,783,082 downwards.
ATATCGAATTATACTCGAGCAAACAAATAATTATTTTACTGTTATAATGGGTTTCTACTCATTAATACAATAATTATTATAATTATACTCTAAAATTGCGTAAAATGTAAGCACCACAATTATATAAATTTAAAGCAGATCTGAGGTCAAGTAAATTCCGATTTATACCAGTAAAATCAATAATATTAAATATATTTGAAATAGATTATAACAAACCACCTCTTATACGATGGAAATATTATACCTCTTGATTCACGGTCCAATGGAAATTATTTATAATGACATCGGTTTTTAACAATGATCTGATATACCTTCGTAATTGACGTCCTGTACAAAATTCCCTTGAAGGACTATCTAGGGCAACCATGTGTGTTATATCTATGGTTTACTTGGATTAATTTCATCACTATAATCTAACAATATCTGAAATGACAAGAAACCCAAAAATTTAAGAATTACTATATAAAAATAACTTTTTATACACTACGTTATTAAATTTTCTTCGGATTTTTTCCGAACTTACTTTCCATACAGCAAAATTTGCTGAAAACTAATTAAATTCTTCTGTAATATGGCTAAAAGTATTAAAATATTACATTTTTTAGGACTAGCCGTCAAGGAGGAGGGGGGGGGGGGGGGTGAAATTTTGGCGGTAGAAAGCACAATACTCATAAAATGTTATATAATATGTTCTCATCCGTAGCTTTTGATTTGATAAGCCTCATTAAATTTAAAAAACAAATTAAATGTTTAACTTCTCTTTATTTTTCTTATGTGTAGGTCAAAAAGTTACGAATATATTTAAAATGCAAACTTTCTAGTGTGAACGGTTTGGGATATGAACCAAAGTACGACGGACAGACAGAAATATCACCCTCGGGGGGTTTCGAGGATGAACTATGAAACCAAAAAAGTGTTTCTTCTTTATAAATAATTAAATTGTTAATTTGAGTGACCTGTGTGAAGTACAAACCATATCAATCTAAAATTCTTAGAAACTGTTTCAACTCCATTTATTTATATAATTCCACTTATTCAAAAATGGGTTTTCCCTGGAAAAAACTAGGTTCAAAGATATTAAATTTAGACCTTATACTGTAAATACTGACGTAAGGATACTGTACAGTTGAAGAGTAAAATTTAAATTCTGCATAAAAACACGTTATACCTGAGTTATCTCAAACTGCCCGATTTATTAATATAGTTATTTCCTGTTTACAACGAATTTCATATGGTAGCCTCTATCTAATTGATACTTTTTACTCGTAAACATGTATTTAATTACTACTCATTAAAAAAAGAAACAAGTAATGCGCGCTTCACTTAAGTACGTGGGGGCGACAATCGCCGGTTTCAGTACATTAAAGTTAAAATTATTAAGTGTAATATAATTACACTAATTTTAATGGTAATATTCTATTTCTACTCTTCAAGACCTTTGAATAGATGTATAACATGTTATGGTAACTAAAACAATGTTTTTTCACCTGTCATATTGGTCGCCATGTTGAAAATTTTAATAATTGCATATTCTTTTTCTACACTTCAAGGCCTTTAAATTGATGTATAACATGTCATGGTGACTAAAAACTTTTTTATAGTCGCCCGCCATATTGGCCGCCATCTTGAAAATATTAAGTGTGAAAAATCCAAAATGTGCCCAGTTGTCTCAAATGTCTCGAGATGCACCTGTGTGCCGAATTTCATGTTACTAGCTATAGTAGTTTATGAATTGAAACAAGCAACGGACAGACAGACAGAGCCGTTATATGGTTTCTTTTTGTACTATGTGCAGAAACCTAAAACCAGTCAGGCACCATGACTTAATGAGCGAGTTTTCAAAGAAATCTGCGTATTATTGGCTTATGATAATATAGGAAGAATTTGGATGGGTGAAAAAAAAAATTTGGTACAAAAGTCAAAATAGTATATACCCTTTAGGATGCATATTGTTGGAAAGCTCTTTAAGAGTACAGTAATTTTTGTTATGTACACTTTTGTCATATTTTCATATAAGAGTGGGGTAAAATGGAAAAAACACATTTTTATGCTATTTTTTACCCTAAATTGTCAACATTTGTCCCCTAAATGGACTCCAAAAATTCTGGCCAACGAACTCATCCTTTCTTTTGATATCACATTGATATTTTAAAATTTGGATTTTTAAGTGCATCCTAGCGTGAGATATCGTCTGGAGTGACTCATACATAATATATACATACATTAAACAAGTGTTAAAATTCAGGAATCTATTATGAATGGTCTAAAACGGATTTCTATGGAAACATATTTTAAAAATTTTGAAGCCATTGCAATAGCTTAATTTTCTTCGAAAATTCGCTACAAAACGTAAAAATATTAAAAAGAAGAAAAATATAGAACATTTTCTACATTTTATTTCCAAGTAAAATATAGAAATATATATAGACAAACTTTTATAATAAAGAACCTTTTATAGTTCGGAAACTGTCAATATTGGTTGATAGTTTTTGAGATTTGAAACTATGATGCCTTTAGCTGGTATTGTAGAAGTAATAATGCCAAAGTTGGCTTGAAGATTTGGCAGCGTCCCTAGCACACACTAGAGTAAACGAGAGAAGTTTGACATTCGAGTCATAGTTCTCTGGCACTTGAGTCCTGACCTCCATCTTGATCTTGGTTTCTAAATTGTTCAAGTTTTTAGTGGAAATTCAAGAGGGGTTTCCTCTTCATATTGAACAGTTTCAATTTGTGAGGAAAGCTTTGTTTGCCGGCTCGTTTTTCATTACTTGCCTACTTTAGGACTTAAAGGTAAAGAACTCAGGGAAAGTTCTGCAAGTAATTTGTACTTTAATTACTTTTTTTTTACAAAATTGTTCTATTTTTATAAGCTTTTATCGACGATTGATACGAAATATAAACATTATATCTTTGTTTAGATGCGTAGAAAGTGATTATTTACGTACTTGTATTCATTGCGCATGCGTGTCTCATAGTTCTAAATAATTCCTCTTCTTTACCACGCTAGCGCAGTAAAGAAGAGAAATTCTTCGGCTTTACGCAGGATTAGCGAGTTTGTTTACATTTAACAAAACTAATTTGCTGTTCTTTTATTAAAGTAACCGTTTATATCGAGTTTTTAGTGAAAAACAATGAGTGAATCAAGTGACATTGACGAAAATGTGGAGAACAATACTCCTCCAGAAATAATTAATTCGGCAAAAAATACAACTAATGAATTAATGCCGTCTTTATCAAGACAGAGATACGAACTTACATACAGCAAGTTTATTTTTTCTGTATTTATTATTTAAATCTTACAATCGTAGATAAAGTACGGTACGCAACTCGCGCGAAAACGGCATTTTGCATTGCTCGTGTGGTTTTACTACCCTCGCTATCGCTGCAAACTCCACACTCGCATGCAAAATGCTACTTTCAGCACTCGGCGCGTAATGTACTATTATTTAACTTGCAACGTATGTTCGAGTCAAATCTTGCAACTGAATTTTAAAGCAGTTATCCTCAATCAATTGAATTGAAATTTTGCATACATGTTTCGTTTGGGTGACAATGCATGGTTAGCTAAGTGACATCATACTAAATCCAATATGGCGGCAGCACAAGATGGCGTACTAGTTATTTTTAAGCACGCCCATTATATGGGTATCAACTGAAAGGGTTTGCTGAGAAGGATACGAATAAAAGCTTGTTTTTATTAATGTGTTTTAAATAAAATTATTTAATTTAAAGAAATTTAATTGAATTTAACTTAATTAAAAATATTAATCTATATTTTTTTTAATAAAAAACGCTGCTATTCATCTATAGTTATGCTAAGGGTACTCTATAGTAAAATTATCTAATGTATCGAGTGGATCCTTATTGGTGAAGAGCAAAATGAATAACACAACATCATTTTGCTACGTTTTTATTAGCTTGCTTTCTTGCTTGTTTGTTTGTTTGTCCATTAACTTTTAACTAACATTCGGAGTAGCTAGACATTTGAAACTTTTAGAATACCTCAGAACACGATGACAATGCATTATTTTAATACTTTTAGCCATTTTTACAGCAGAATTTAATTCGTTTTCAGAAAATTTTGCTGTATGGAAAGTTAATTCGGAAAAAATCCGCAAGTTATTTTTATTTGTTTTGACATGAACCATATTTACGATATTCATTTTGACGGGTTTATTTTTATGATTTTTTATCTAGTGAACAGAAAATTTAAAAACGTAGTATATAAAAAGTTCTTTTTATCTTGTAATTATTTAATTTAAAGAAATTTATTAATCTATATTGATTTTTTTAAATACAAAACACTGCAATTCATCTGTGTAGTTATGCTAAGGGTACTCAATAGTAACTTTATCTAATGTATCTAGTGGATCCTTATTGGTGAAGAGCAAAATGAATAACACAACATCATTTTACCACGTTTTTATTTGCTTGCTTTCTTGCTTGTTTGTTTTTTTGTCCAGTACAAATCTTGCAATCGACTTTTAACTAACATTCCGAGTAGCTAGACATTTGAAACTTTTAGAATAGCTCAGAGCACGATGGAAATGCACTATTTTAATACTTTTAGCCATTTTTCAGTAGAATTTAATTCGTTTTCAGTAAATTTTGCTGTATGGAATGTTAGTTCGGAAAAAATTCACAAGTTCATTTTCTTTGTTTTGACATGACCCATATTTACGATCTTCATTTTGATGAGTTTCAAATTCATGATTTTTTTTATTTAGTCAACAGAAAATTTAAAAACGTAGTATATAAAAAGTTCATTCAACATACATTTATTTACAACTATATCTTCAACAGTTATCATCTGATTTTTATGAAATTTGGATGCTTTGTCACAAGTAGTAGCCCGTAGATAGCTACAAAGTAATATCAACCGTCTACGCTCTTTCACTTTTGCTTAATTTGATACTTTAATTCATGTAGAAATAGAAATTATTGTATAAATAGAATACGAATAGAAGCTATGTGCCACACTAATTGGCAGACTATTTTCAGTTCCTAAACTATTCGAGATGAGAAATAAAGAAATTAAACTTTAATAATTAATAGAGTTTCCTAGTGATATGCTAAAAGGGTAGTTTCAAGTGTTATTTATAATTCATTTTACTTCTCAAGTAAATGCAACTAGCGACAAGTTTTTGTGTTTTAAAACATTTATATTTTATTTCTGACTCATGTTAGCGAGGAAGTAATATAACCAGCCTGAAGAACACACAGCTCTTTGAAAAAATACAAGGTGCTGGGTAAAATATAGTTCCAAAAAATAACAGATATTAAAGAATAAAATATTAAACTACGAATTATTTATAAACAATAAATAAATAAACATGAAAATACCCAATTGACATAAGTATTGTAGGGTAGACACGTATGTAATATTCCTCAGAGTTGGGTAAGGTATAGAATGAGATCTTTCAGTTTTACTAAAATAAAAAAAAGTAGCGAAAGAAGTATTGAGGTACAATGAAGAAAATAATAAATATTGTTCAGAGAAAAGAAGGAAATAAAAAGAGTTTAAAAAAAAAGATAAAAAGTTTACTTGTTTCAGAATCCCCATGTTATATCTACTGTCAGTTGATATGAGCTTTTTTCCATAACTAAAGTCTAGCAACAAATCATTACAGATACCTTGAGAGTTTTTTTTTTTAATAAAAAAAAAGTTAACATCAGTTACACGGTTAAAAAAAATCGAAGAAAATGTATGAGAAATTGCCATTTTTTTTTTCTTTTAGGTAATATAATGTAAGGGGCTTGAATCTACATGTAACTTATCGCCTTACATTATATATTCAAGTGGTCCTCCTTCACATGTATTCTGACTCCGGTCATATTTTATTAAAAAACAAACAATGTTTTCTGTTATTATGAAAAACTAAAATCTAAATTTTATTGTACAAAATAATCAGAACGATATATACATATATATATACATACATATATTCATATATATATATATATATATATATATATATATATATATATATATATATATATATATATATATATATATATATATATATATATATATATATATATATATATATATATATATATATATATATATATCATAAATGTTTAAATGGGATAGAGGTAATACTCATAATATGTAACATGACTTAAAGTTACTTTTATTAATTTAGTGTCACGCTTACAATAAATAATTAATTTTAGGCTTTAAAATGGCTGATAAAGCCGAAACGTTTCCACAAGTGAATAATTAAAAGATAAAAACCATACATTTAATTAGTTATATTTAATGTATTAGTTGTATTGCTACTTCCAGAATACTAGACCTGCAACGCATCGGATCCTGAAACCCAGCTTCATTCTTCCACAATAAAAGCAAAGTGATTGGAAAAAGTTGAATTTCAGTTTTATACTTACTTGGCCATCCCATCTATGTTAAACTAGCCTATTATGTAAGTTATTTTCGCCTTTTATTTGTGGCATTCAGCTAGCTTATTTGTCGTGCATCGAGACAAATGTTTGCTATATTTATAACCCAGCTTGGCATTCAGTGAAATTATACTCAAGCTTTGTAATCTTCCCATCTTCTCCAATTACAATAGCACAGCTCAACCCTAATCAACGCTAAGCTAATTATCATTATTTAAATTAAAATTTTTCATAATTTCCTATTTAGACATTTGTTATAGTATATTAAGCTTTTATTATTGGAACGAAGTTCCTAATGACACGTTCTGGAGCCCGAGAGTGAATCCAAAAAAACGACCAAAATCACCGTCACGAAATCTACCGATGAAGATAACTTGAGTAAAAGATCACCGAGTTAGTTGAAATTTGGTACACATGTTTATTTTACCAATGCCCAGGCTGAGTTCATTGGAAAACGTTATACGCCCAAGCGTTCACACGCATTGCTCGCGTAAACGTAAGCTTCAAAAAGACGGGGAAAAAATGTTATTATGGAAGCCTGTTACTTGACTTGTTTTTTTTTTGTTATAATGTCAAAATGTCACTTGGTTTTGTAAACATTGAAAATATAATCACGGTCTTGTTAAAAGTAAAATTGATCTGTGCTGACGCTTATTTCAATATATTAGGTATATTGTTATAATACTGCGTATTTAACCCAAGAAAAAAATCTAACTTCATCTATTTAATGAGACAAACAACTATTTTAAATATATATATATTTTTTTTAGTAAAACGAACACCGACATCATGATCATCTTTTTTCTTATATTCAATATATATTTATAGTAAGACGCATGATAAAAATAATTATTTTCTTTTAATTCTTCCTTAACTCTTGCTAGGTACAAACAGTTCGTTTGTATTTTGTACTCTTTTCTAACTCAGTAGTATTTAGCAACGTATACGTCCTTAGCGGTGTGATTTTATAATTTATATTTAATGTAAAATGTAAGGAACTTCGTTCCTACCGGGTGTCCCGCGACACCACACGTATTTTTATTTAAATATAAATACAGTTAATTAGCTCATTTTTTTTTTGCATTTATTAGTTTAATTCTTTATTAGGAATCGGGCCCTAATATTTAAAGCCATTCCTTATGAACACCGTGGCTTCAAAGTTTCTTTGGGTAGTTTCAAAAATGCAGATGCAGATGCATTAACTGCAGACAGACAGACAAAAACCGGAAATTATAAGGGTCTACGGTTTTGTCAACGGGCTCTAAAAAAGGTTGCAGAATAGCCCCTCTTATGTAATAAATAAAGTTGTTTTTGTTTAGCTTTTATTCTAGTTACGCTTTACCGGAATTCGAACAGAAGTCGGGTGTAATGGAATGGTAAACGGTTGATTGGACAGTTGGGTAACCAATAGCGTTAGTACATGCCTCACGGGATAGTGCGAGGGCTATTTGTATCGTGAACCAAACCACAATCTAAAAGATACGATTCAACCAGGGGAAACACGTTTTGCTGACCGCACAACCCAGGTCGTGTCAAGGGCTCGCATCCTCCCTGTAATCATTTTCTATCAATCAGGCTATAAAGTCATAAATTAATCTGTTTTCTAAAAACTGTCGTGTGAATTCCTTTTTGCATCAATTACATATATTTATAGGATATTTTGCTTCCGAGCTTACCGAAGGTAACGGAAGCTATGTGATCGTTCTGAAGAACGAAAATATTTTAGGTCTCCAATTTCAAAAATTCCAAGACAGAAATTCAGACATCAGGGAACATTTTTGGTTCCGTGTCTGTCTTTCGGTCTGTCGTTCAATTTTTGCGAACAAACATATCTTAAAAACTATACGTCTGATTTTAATGCAATTTGGATGATAGGTCATAATTAGACCATTGTTGGTCCCATATAAGTTTCAACCTTCTGCGTTTATTTGTCTCTTTTTGACATGCGCACAAACTTACATCTATTTACACCTATAGATTCAAAAGGACTTATCTGATTTTTATGAAACTTTTACAGTTTATCGAAGGTAACCCGCTGATATTCCAAGAGTAATTTGAACCGTCTGCGCTCTTTAACTTTTGCTAAATTGATAGTTAAATTCATGTAAAAAATTAAAACAATTTTGACAGATTAAACAACGGGAAAACAATTAAACGAATTAGACCAATACAGTACGTGGATAGGATGCGAAGAAGCTATGTGCCACATCAATTGGCAGTCTATTTTAATATACTATTTTAGAGTTACACAGTGGTTGAAAGATGCCCATCCTTGTATCCTTATTTCCTTCCCGAAGCTATGTGTAACGAAGCTATGTGTAACGGAAGCTATGTGATCGTTTTGAAGAACCAATAGATTTATGTCTCCAAATTTCAAAAATTCGAAGACATAAATCCGGTTCAGAAGTCAGGAAACATTTTTGGATCCGTGTCTGTCTTCTTATTTTTTATTTAAAATTTTCTTAATTCTATTTTAAACTAAAGAGTAACTAATTTTTCATTGGTTTCTTTTTCAATGGAAACTACGTGATCGTGTTTTTTGTTCTGAAGAACAAACATTTCTAGGTCTTCGATTTCAAAAATTCTCAGACAAAAATCCGTTCCAAACATCAAAGAACGTCTTTGCTTCCCTGTCTATCTGTCGGTCGGTCACTCAATTTGTACGAACCAACATATCTTAAAAACTACTCGTCCGATTGTATTGAAATTTGTATGGTGGGTCCTAATTAGCTTATAATTGGTCCCATATAAGTTTCAACCTTTTCCGCCAATCTGTTTCTCACCCACATGCACACAAACATACATTTATTTACACCTATATCTTCAAAAGTACTTATCTGATTTTTATGAAATTTAGATGGTTTGTCGCAAGTAGCCTGTAGATGGCCCAAGATAAATTTCAACCGTCTGCGCTTCTTAAATATTTCTAAATTGATACTTCATTAAATGTAAAAAAAAAAAATATTGAAGTTTTTAATAACGGGGAAAAATAAGTAAATTTGAAAATAATTGGTTTAAATAGTATACAATCAATAAAGTACGTGATAGGATAAGAGGAAGCTATGTGCCACACCAATTGGCAGACAATTTTAACAGAAGTGTTCCAATTGATTGACCACCACTCTCTAGGTGTGCTTTATAGATCGATCGAAACTTGACAGTGGTACTTTGTATTGTCTTTTTGTAAGCTCTAACCACTTCTAACCATCTCTAACCACCTCTAACCATCTCTAATCACTTCTAACCACCTCTAACCACCTCTTACCATCTCTAACCACCTCTAACCATCTCTAACCACCTCTTACCACCTCTAACCACCTCAAACCACCTCTAACCACCTCTTAGTATTGTATACAATGTCCGGTCATTAAAACTATTTTTATCTACGATTGATACGAAATATAAACATTTTATCTCATTTTAGATGCACAGAAAGTGATTTATTTCCGCACTCGTGTGAAAATAAAGAAGAATGTTATAGCTTGTTGATTAGCGTGTTTGTTTACATTTAAAAAAACTAATTTGTTGTTTGTTTAATTAAAGTAACTATTTTTTTCTGTATTTATCATTAAAATCCAACAATCGTAGATAAAGTACGGTACGCAACTCGTGCGAAAACTTCATTTTGCTTTGGTCGTGTGGTTTTACAACCATCACTGTCGCTCGGGTGCAAACTCCACTCTCGCATGCAAAATGCTACTTTCCGCACTCGACGCGTAATGTACTATTATCTACTCACGTCACGGTAGCAAAATTAGGCATTGTTGTACTGTTTACTGTTTTCAATCTGCAAAATGTCATTATTTTTAAAAAATCGCTAAAAATTGAGATATAAAACAGCTGTTAATAAAAATAGTGGCAACACTGATTGTTTTGTTTTAAGTTTCGAGTCATTACACTTACTCAAACTTTCGAGCGTAATGTACTATTTTAGACTCAGCGGAATTTAAACCACATAAATCAACAAATAAACATTGGATACATAATTAATGTGGCACGATAGAAGTAAATTTTGCCTAGAACAATTTAAAATTTATATTAAGGTAATTTAGTTAAATTTGTTTTCCTAGGCAAGAAAGCTTTACCACTACATAACTAATATAACTTCACATTAAACTCATTATCTTCAAATTAAGTACTACTTAAGTCCAATTAAAAACCGCCCTAACAATTTGTTACTTTAAATTTCCAACCGTTGGAATAAAAAGTTAAATTAGGAAGGAAGCTTTATTGTCTTTAAGCCTCGTAAACTTCTCTCCAGACAAAATCCGGGTAAAAGATCTGACAAAAAGAAAAAGAAGTTGGCGAGGTTTTAACTTTTAAATACAATTTAGTTACTTGTTACACCTTGACTCACTATAGCAGGTAATTTTACTAGAGAAAATTCTCTTGGGCTTTACATTTTTTTTTCTATTCTTTTCTTTTCCAAAAAAAGTTTTTCCTTTACTAAAGCTGTTGATATATTGTTTCCTTTATTTTATGGGTTGGAGATGAAAAGTGGAGGTGGGGGTATCCTTGACGATTTTCTTTGTTTAAAAAAGTTAGTTTTATTTGGGAATCGAACCATAGATTAATGATTTTAGGGGTGGGGAAAAGTGGAAAAGCAAATGGAAAGTGAGTCAGGATGGGAAGGAGTTTCGCTCTGATAAATGGTTTCCAGATGTTTAAATTGAACCCGCATAGCTTCTCTACTCATTATGTGGGTCCGATTCTAATCAGAGATTTCAACTTCGCTTACCAAACTCTCATATCTTTATCACAAATGTTCTGTTACTAATGATAAGAGCAAAATTAATTTAACTTAAAATATTTAGAAACTTGATGATGCTTTTTAATTTCAATGAATGTTTCGCTATTTTTTAGTCACTTTTAACATATTTGGAGTATAATATTTCCTCTCAAATATAAATACGTTTTTAGTATAAATTTTCGTTACTTTAAACTAAGAAAGTTGTCTGATTTCGAAGGAATTTAGGTGGCATCCAAATTTATATTCGGGTTGATACCTAATTTTAATAAGTTTTCATTTACATTCTATTTTAAATTTTGAAACTTTAAAATAGTTCCATTCTTAAAAGGTTAACAATTTTTTGATGATTACTTCAATTAATTCTAACTGATAATGCGATAAGAAATTTACTTATTTTGTTTTATTCTAATTTGATTATTATCCAAGTTACCGAAAACAATAAATCATAACTACCGAAAACAATAAATCCTAACTACTGAAAACAATCAATTATAACTACCGAAAACAACCAATCATAACTACCAAAAACAATAAATCATAACTACCGAAAACAACCAATCATAACTACCAAAAACAATAAATCATAACTACCGAAAACAATCAATTATAACTACCGAAAACAATAAATCATAACTAGTGAAAGCAATAAATCATAACTACCGAAATTAATAAATCATAACTTCCGAAAACAATCAATTATACCTACAGAAAACAATAAATCATGACTACCGAAAACAATAAAGCATAACTACCGAACACAACTAATCATACCTACCGAAAACAATAAATCATAACTAGTGAAAACATTAAATCATAACTAGCGAAAACCATAAATCATAACTACCGAAAACAATAAATCATAACTAGCGAAAACCATAAATCATAACTACCGAAAACAATAAATCATGACTACCAAAACCAATATATCATAACTACCGAAAACAATAAATCATAACTACCGAAAACAATAAGTCATATCTACCGAAAACAACCAATCAACCAGTCATTTATCTAATACATTGATAGTAATTGTGATGATTGGTAATAAGAACAATCAGGCTAGGTATTAATCAAGTAGGAATAACAACTTAGAACCAGCTAAAATAATAAATATGTAAGTGTGTGAGTTTACCATATGAGTGAAAAGACAAGTAACTAGGGTAGAATTGGTAACCATTAAATTCACTAACAAGACTAACACAGATTAAAATTAACATTCAGAATAACAATCTAAAACTAAACTATAAACTACATCACAATAGGTAACAGTAGACTAGTAACAGTAACGGTGTCATTAAATAAAATAAATTGAAATACAATAAAGTACGTCCTGTTATCATTATTAAATGATAAGGCTTTGACTACTGATATCTGTTATCTAAAACTTGTCAACAATGATTAAAATTTAAAATATAAGGGTAACTATGTTTCACAAAATAAAAGATCAATTTAATTGAGTTCTACAATTCAAATTACATTAATTTGTTAATAACGAGTGTGGTGTAGATTATGTATTCTGAAGTGTATTGCGTGGCGGGAGTTTAGAATTCAAATGATAGACTCCGCTGTAATATTTATTTAAGGATCTAGAATCCGTTTTGAGGTTCACAGTTGTCTCAGAATTGATCGCGATATTGAGTGCCTCAAGCATTTTCCTCCTATTGGTTCTATTTTCTCTACCTATTATTTTAGTGTCTTCAAATTTGAAGGTATGATGTGTGGCAAGGGTGTGGCTGGAGAGGGCTGTGTTGGCATTGCCCTTTTGTTGGTCATAATCTACACCACACTCGTTATTAACAAATTAATGTAATTTGAATTGTAGAACTCAATTAAATTGATCTTTTATTTTGTGAAACATAGTTACCCTTATATTTTAAATTTTAATCATTGTTGACAAGTTTTAGATAACAGATATCAGTAGTCAAAGCCTTATCATTTAATAATGATAACAGGACGTACTTTATTGTATTTCAATTTATTTTATTTAATGACACCGTTACTGTTACTAGTCTACTGTTACCTATTGTGATGTAGTTTATAGTTTAGTTTTAGATTGTTATTCTGAATGTTAGTTTTAATCTGTGTTAGTGTTGTTAGTGAATTTAATGGTTACCAATTCTACCCTAGTTACTTGTCTTTTCACTCATATGGTAAACTCACACACTTACATATTTATTATTTTAGCTGGTTCTAAGTTGTTATTCCTACTTGATTAATACCTAGCCTGATTGTTCTTATTACCAATCATCACAATTACTATCAATGTATTATTGATTATAGGATATTGACGTGGTGAACTACCAGTTCCCCGAATGAGACCCAGTAGTTTGGATACTACTGTAATTATCACTAATGTAAATTTTAACCTAGAAATTTAAAGTATAGGATAGAGGTAATTATTGTTTTTTCCGTAATGATATCAATTAATGAATTATTCGTATGTATGTCATGTTTTTCAAATAAATGAATATAATTTTTAGGCTCGAAAATGGCCAGATTAGCCGAAACGTTGCCATCTAACATGAAACAACACTAGTTTTCTTCTTCTTCCTACCCTTCAAGGATCCAAACTTATGATAATAATTAAGATTAAATTATTTCAGAACAAAAGGATTGGCAAAAGTGCACATCTATTCCATGTGATCATCAGTCCGAAACATATTATGTCACCTATCTGAGATTCGAACCAGGTTAGATCGGTTTTTGAAAACATGGTTTCAACTTAAAAAAATCATGAATCCCCGTTATTTGTTAATGTTGTTATATTGTAATATGAAAACCCTTATGTATTTCAAATGAAAATATTTTGAATTGACTGAGACACTGTGATTACATTACCTTACAAGCCTTTCCAACCAGGCGAATCCCAACTGAATTAATAACATCTATTACTGAAGCGATACAATTGCATTAGATTTCGAATCGCATTATTTGAATAATTAGTCTGGCAATATGATTAGACTCAAAGCCTAATTATGTAAATTATAATCAGATTAAAAAATTTGTCCGATACCAACTCGTACAAAACTTTAACATTCGTTTTCCATTTGCTTTTTCCGTGTTTTAACGATTACGTTTACTCAACATTTTTTACAAAAAAATTATATTTAAAATAATTCCTTCCTGGCGAAGAATCGAACCCGACCTCTCACCACTGCAATTACTATTTTATTATTATTCATTTTTTTATAATTATATTGATAAATCGATTTTTTTGGACAAACAATGTATACGGTTAGATTAAAAATTAAATGAACCACTCTTTAAGGAATTTTTTAATCACAATCTTAGTAACCGTTTTCAAGAATTAGTTTTTCACCTTGTTTAAAATTTTCTAACATTTGAAACTAATATGGCCCAAATGAGGGTGTCAAAAAAAAAACATATTACGGCTAATATGACTTCTTACTCATCAATTTACTGCTTTTTTCAGGCAAATTAAAAATATGTAAGGTATTCCCCGAAAAATGTTTCCTGGTAGTCATATTGAAAAAATTGGCCCAGAAATAACTCAAACTTCCTCGTATACAAATTTATAATTACTTAGCCCAGTGTTATCCTTTTATAAATATTTGAGTTTTCGTAGGAAAATTTAATTTTATTGAACATTTTAATTTTGATACAATTATTATCAAAATTTATCATCATCATCGTAATCGAACCCGGCCTCTCTCCGATCACGTTTAAAGCTATTTATCCCAGAAAAAGGGCTTATATCGTTAGATTTGTATTTTAATGGATTACATTTTGGAATTTTTAATCAAAATCGTCAGAACCGTTTTCTAGAAATAATTATTTTCATGTTTTTTTTCAGAGTTTTTGGAGGGTTGCGCAGCCAAATTTGGAGTTTTAATTCATTTCACCTAGGGGTAAGATTTTTTCGAACATGTATGTCAAATTTTTTCAAAATTGGCCCAGTCGTTTAGCCTCCACGCATCTGTACATACGACAGACAGACATTTTTTAAAAACTACTTTTTTGGACTTAAAGGACCTCAAAACGTGTAAATCTATCAAAATTTCAAATTCGAATTTTCGCGCCATATTAATACATTCTCTTTTTATGAGAAAGTAAAAAAAATTATATATAAAATAAGAGCTAAAATCAATTTTCTTTTACCTGAGTTCCTTATACGCCAGATCTCAAATATAATTAGTGAAAAGAGATGATCGATAGTTTTAAAAGCCCAGGTTTGAAATTTGTTTAATCATTTTAGTTAAGATTACTTTTTAGTTTATATAAAAGATAAGATAGTATTTAGTTAAGGCGTTGAATTAGTTTTCAAATTTGTTTAAATTCTGTTTATGTTGGTTAAACTGACGATTTGAATCTTTAATGTTTTAATCAATTCGCGCCTTAAAACCCTTCTCAGTGTAATCTTATCTTGGCTGTACTTTGATAATTTAGACTATAAATATAAAATTGTTATCAATTTGAACTTATTCACGTTAATATAAGAAACAATAGTTATTTATGCACCTAGGGAGTAAAGTAAGCCATTATTCCCTAAGCGAAGAAGTTGGTACTTGAGGCGAAGCCGAAGGAACCATGGTCCCTAATTCCCGAGGCGCAGCCGAGGGAGATAATTATCGCGAGGGGAATAATGGCACTTTACTCATGAGGTACATAAAATATTTTATCTCCAGTAGGAAGAAAATACACATTTTCGTCCATTGCACAGTTTTTATTTATCATTTTAATAAATAACAATAATTATTAGCACTTTTAATAGCAGATATAAGAGATTCAAAATTAAAAACAAATAAGAATAATTGGAATTAAACTCATATAGAAGGTTATTTAGATGCAGGTTATAAACAATGAATTAATGATAAACATGGTCAAAAAAAGCGCAGTGCTGCCAACCTGATTTCAACAACTTCATTACATTTGCCATTCATTTTCTACTATTTATAAAATAATTAAGTTGCAATCTTTACTTTTTTGCCCTACTTTACTTTTTCGCCCTACTTTTACTTTTTCTCCCTACTTTTTAAATTCAGGGATGAAAAGACCTGTTTTAGTCCCTCTAAACTATTTCAAAATCATAACTTTTTAAAAAACTTTTTAAATCACCAGTTGACTGGCGGTTGAAAAGGAGTGTAGAGTTAAAGAGTCACCCGAACCCCTGCACACGAGTCAACTCGTCACCCCAGGCGACTAGGAGGCCAGGCTCACGTACTCATCCCCACTAGTTGATACAACTAAAATAGCCTCATGTGAAACGGGCCATAGTTTTACAATATAAAATAATACAATACGTCAAAAGTATGTAGACTAGTATTTTTAAGGCAATTATCAATAGTTCACACAAGGCTAATTAATTTTGTTGAATGTGTTGGGTGAGTGAGGAGAGAAATAAATGTGTAGAACTACTTCATAAATTAGCTATATTTCGTTCCATACGGAACATCTTCAGGCCTGTAAACAAAGGTACTTTCTGTTATATATATAAATTTAGAAATTGTCGGTTAGAGTAGTAGTAGTATATAAATTTAGAAATTGTCGGTTAGAGTAGTAGTAGTATATAAATTTAGAAATTGTCGGTTAGAGTAGTAGTAGTATATCAATTTAGAAATTGTCGGTTAGAGTAGTAGCTTAATGTTTTAATAATTTTTATCTACGATTGATACAAAATATAAACATTGTGTCTCTGTTTAGATGCGTAGAAAGTGATTATTTACGTACTTGTATTCATTTCGTATGCGCGTCTCATAGTTCTGAAGGATTCTTCAGCTTTACGCACGATTAGCGAGTTTGTTTACATTTAACAAAACTAATTTGCTGTTCTTTTATTAAAGTAACTGTTTATATCGAGTTTTTAGTGAAAGATGATGAGTGAATCAAGTGACTTTGACGAAAATGTAGAGAATAATACTCCTCCAGAAATAATTAATTCGGCAAACAATACAACTCAAGAATAAATGCCATCTTTATCAAGAGAGAGATACGAACTTACATACAGCAAGTTAATTTTTTTCGGTATTTATTATTTAAATCTAACAACCGAAAATAAAGTACGGTACGCAACTCGTGGGAAAACGGCATTTTGCATTGCTCGTGTGGTTTTACTACCCTCGCTATCGCTCAGGTGCAAACTCCACACTCGCATGCAAAATGCTACTTTCCGCACTCGACGCCTAATGTACTATTAACCGACAACTTTCGTAGCTTAACGTTTTTGGGAGGTAGTGACCCCAAATTTGGCGCTAAAATTCATTTCTCAATTTCACCTCGGGGTATGATTTTTTTTCATATATGCCAAAGTTCGTCAAAATCAGCCCAGTAGTTTAGGCTCCAAGCTTCTGCACAGACGACAGACAGACGATTTTTAAAAAGCACCTTTTTAGGGTTTCGTTGGTAAAACCAAAAAAAAGAAACCCTTATAGTTTCGTTCCTGTGTCTGTCTGTCACTCTGTACGGTTCCAATAACTTTTGAACCAAAAGAGATAAAAACGTGAAACTTTCCAGTATAAAAGAACGTTTTGACGCGCACACAGGAAAAATATAGCGAACTCAATATTATCAGCTGTTCAAATTCAAAATGGTGGATATTTCACGTCGCGAAAAAAAATATTTTTTTTTAAATTTTGAGTGGGGTATCAAATGAAAGGTATTGAAGAGTAGAATAGAAATATATATACCACTAAGGATAGTGCTTAATTTTCAGCGCCATTTTGTCAAAAAACATCGAAATTTTGCGTGTCCCCCCCCTAAAATCGTATTTCCGCTATTACTAAAAATATAGAAAAATATGCAAAATGTGTGGTCTGCTGGGCCATAGAAAAAATAAGATTAGCAATATGATCTGATTTACTGGAAACCCAAGATGGCGGATAATTCATGCCACTCGAAAAAAAAATATTTTTTTTAAATTTTGAGTGAGGTATCAGATGAAAGGTATTGAAGAGTAGAATAGAATTATAAATACCACTTAGGGATAGTGTTCAATTTTCAGCGCCGTTTTGTCAAAAAACATCGAATTTTTCCGTGTCCCCCCCCCCCCTAAAATCGTATTTCCGCTATTACTAAAAATATAGAAAAATATGCAATATGTGTGGTCTGCTGGGCCATAGAAAAAATAAGATTAGCAATTTGATCTGATTTACTGGAAATCCAAGATGGTGGATAATTCATGCCACTCGAAAAAAAATATTTTTTTAAAATTTTGAGTGGGGTATCAAATGAAAGGTATAAGAGTAGAACAGAAATATATATACTACTTAGGGATAGTGTTTAATTTTCGGCGCCATTGTGTCAAAAAAACTTTTCTCCCCCTCCCCCCCCCTCCCCCCCCCCCCCTCTCGTCTAATTTTGTGTTCACAATACCAACGAAACCCTTTTTACGTGATACTTCACGCCTTACCAATTTATTTTTACTCAGGGGACCTAAAAACGTGTAAATCCCTCAAAATCGAATTTTCGCGCTATCACAATGCTTTCTCTTTATACGAGAAAGTAAAAACAATTTATAATATTTTATTAAATTTCTCTACTTTTTGTTTTATAAAGTAAATCGATTTGGTAAGTGAAGGAGTTTAGTTATTTCTCTACAATAGACAATATAATTATATCTCTACAATGTATATAATACAATTATTCTGTAATCTCCTGATATAATTATTCCTATCTTTGTTTAGCTTTGTTCAAATCCTAAATGGGAGAGATGTTTTCACACTTCTTATCTCATCGAATATTTATAAAAGTTGTTATGACATTAATTCACTAAATGTCAAGTGAATTTATTAACAGGGGGAATAAAAAATGAGCAGAAAATATTATTTTTGAAAAACAGTGAGATTTATTTGTAGAGCGTTAATGTAAAAACTAAACTTTTAAATGTTTTAGTAAATGATGTCTACATAAGGTCTAAACAGTATGTAAAACACTCAAGTAGAGTCCTTTACTACTACAGTGATAGTTTTTAATGAAGCTTTTCCTGTAAGTTTTCGCTAGTATGCGTGGATTTTCCACGAGTCGAACAAACTTTTCACATACCCTATTTAAAACCCTCCAACTGTTCCTTCGAGTTTTTCCTCGACTAACTCTAAATTTACAGAGGAAAAATAAGGAAAGCCGGAGTTTACCATATAAAGGAAATTTAATGGGTTTTCACCTCGTCTCTCATCTCTATACCTAATATTATAAGGGCTTTCCCTTCTAAGCGTTGATAGCCTTCACCAAGGATAAATAATTTAGTGATACCTCCGGCACTCCCCTCCTACTACTTTACAATGACTGAAGAGGTTTTTTCACTTCTCGCGAGTTTCAGATTCAACGGAAAACTACGAACGTGAAATAAAGTGATAAACTTAACCCTACGAGAGGGGCAACAGAGGAAAATTTTATAAATATATATATATATATATATATATATATATATATATATATATATATATATATATATATATATATAAATACCTATATTTAAAAAAGAAAATTATCACCAACAAAAAAGTAATCGTTGAAAAGTTATTGTTAATATTTTAAAAATAAAAGTTTATTCAACTTTCATTACTATTTTTTAACTTTTTATATTTTT
Organism: Gerris lacustris; assembly: GCA_951217055.1. Taxonomy (NCBI): domain Eukaryota; kingdom Metazoa; phylum Arthropoda; class Insecta; order Hemiptera; family Gerridae; genus Gerris; species Gerris lacustris. The sequence goes on along the minus strand of OX578280.1, from coordinate 69,763,388 downwards.
AAATAAAAGAAATAATTTATACTAATTTTTCTGTGTTCTAATGAAGTTAGACAGTTTCATAAAGAATCGATTTAAATAAATCGATATATAAAGCTTCAGGAAGGGAAACATAACAAAAAGAATAGACCTTGTAATAATTACAAGAGGTCTAATCAGAGGTAATTACATAGTACCATCTCTCAGAACCTCTATGGCCCAAAGACACTGGACTTATTGCAATAATAATATTCAATCGATTCCCTGATGAACTTATAAATATAAAATCTTTGGAACTATTTAAAACTAAAATTAGAAAATATATTGCTGACATACATTAAAATTATAAATATACTATAACTATTAAAAAAAAAGAAGTGTAAATTCTAAATGTATATTCATTATTATTAATATATATAAATTAATCAATAAAAACTAAAAAAATATAATTATAATAGAATAATTATTGTAAAATAGATATAAGTAAACTGTGTAAACTCTCTCTCCACAACTCAGGACTCCATGTTGAGAGTTGGACTTGCTATAGTTGATCCTAAGTTCAGGTTATTATACAAAACATAGCTAAAAAAGTTTGTGTCCAATATTTTCAGAAATAAAGGTGCGTTAACTACAAACAGATAGACAGACGCAAGGAATTATGAGGGTGCCTAAAAAAACAAACTAAAGAACATAACAAAGAGTAGAGTTGAAATTGCAAATGACACAATTATTTAGGGTGAGGAGTGTTTTGAACCGTGGCCTATCTCTTTAATTTCTCCCAAATAACAAGCAGTGTTAGTAAAACAAACCATGTAGTCTTCATGGTTTTCTGCTTTCGAGTTGCTTTTATTTTTATTGCTGATGATTCTAATATGGACCAAATGATAACAGCGGTAGTCTCTCTAATCACTTCTGTATACATCATTATAACAATGAGCTACCCGTATTGTAACACCATATTTATTTTTTTATTTTTGTTCCTTTCCTACTGTAATGTACAATTAATGAAAAAGGACTAGAATAATAAAACAAATTTGTAAAAATCTCAACATAACATGAAAATACTTTATTATCTATGTATATTATATTTGTACATTGAAAACTTCCTTTAACTCTATAGGATCAGGATCCCTTGTCAAATAAAAACTCGTTAGTTCTCTTAATGTAGAATGTAGAACAATCGAAGGGACAATACATTATATTTTCAAAATAAAAATTTAAAAAAAAATACTGTGAAAGACACCATATTCTACCTTTGAGTATCATTATTTCGAAAATTAGTTTTAAAATTATATTACAAAACTATGGGCGGAACGGAACGTAACTATCATATTAACAAGTTCCTGTGTTGAAACGGTTCCAATCGTTCCAAGATTTCGTAGAACTACGTTATTTTTGGGACAACTTTGGAAGTTTTTATGTTGTTTTATTTGACCGTATATTTTTATTTTTATAATAACTTATTACTTTCTCATATAAAGAGAATGTATTATGATGGCGTAAAAATTTGATTTTGAGATTTTTATGGATTTAAACGTTTTGAGGTCCCCTGAGTCCAAAAAAGTGGTTTTTAAAAAATGTTTGTCTGTCGTCTATCAGTGCAGACACCTGGAGCCTAAACTATTTTGACTAAACTATTTTGAGCCGATTTTGACTAAATTTGGCATACATGTTCAGAAAAATCAAACCTCGAGGTGAAATAGAGAAATTAATTTTAGCTCCAAATGTGGGGGCGCTACTCCCCAATAACTCCGAAAAAAAATTATTTCTTGAAAATGGTTCCGACGATTTTGATAAAATAAATTCTAAAATGTAGTCCATTTAAATATGAAATATGAAAAATCTAGTTCCCGAGAAAATAGCTTCAAACTTGGACAGAGAGAGCCTGGGATCAATTCCCCGCCCAGAAGAAGTTACTTTTATGATACATTTTAATGAAATATTCAATAATAATTAAAACTAAATACAAAAACCAATAAATGAAAATCACTGGGCTAAGTATTTATGAACTCGTATATGAGAAAGTTTGTCTGAGTTGTCTCGGACCAATTTCTTATTGTTTGACTTAGATACAAATTTGTTACACCATTTTTAAAAAAAGAAAATGTATTTTCTAAGTAAGGAATGCTAAGTATTCTAAGTAGGATTAAGGAGAAAAATAATACGTAACTGCAACTCATTAAAGAGGAAACGGGAACGAGAAAACGTCATCGAAACTTGAAGGGAACGTAGAAAACTCGTTTGTCTAGGAACGAAAACGATCGTTTTCGTTGTAAGTTCCATGCAAAACTAATTCCAGATCAAGACAAGCTGGAACGAATGTATTTTATTTCGTTATCTATCTGTAATTTTTTCTTGGTTGTAATTAAAATATCAACGCAATGAAAATAACAAAAATATGTTAATATTACAATAAATATTTGTACGTTTTATAGTTAGAAAAATAAAACTAGTTATTGATTGTGAACGAAACGTTGTAACTCGTTCCTTCAATAAAAGTATTGTAACTAGTGTCGGCTTTAGCCCTACCCACTATCAAAACCGATAAATTTCATTTTTCTGGTAGGATTCGTTAAGAGTATAAAATTATGAAAACTTTTACATCGTCTTACACGAACAATTCACCCGTATTTGACATCACTTCAAGGCATATACGCGCCTGAAACCCCATACACCATTTTACACTAAGTCATTTAGATTCAAAAATTTGCATCAGATAATAAAATAATTCACTGAACCATCCAAAAAAAACCCTCAACTAGAAGATAAAAAAAAGTCAGTCCAAGACAACCCAGATAAACTTTCTCATGTTCCTTTAACTGTATTTAAATTCCATAATATCTCATTAAATTATTATTATTATTTTTTATTTATTTATTTATTTATTTATTTTTTTTTTGGTTGTAGTTTTAGTCCCGTTCAACAGCTCATTAGGTCATTACAGGACGGGGTTATCCGGGCACTTTACTCATCTAATCGATGAGATCATCAGTGTGAAACATGTCTTACCCCGCTGGGATTCGAACTCACAGCTGGGGTTTAGACCTTGGTTTCAGAGTCGAGTGTGCTAACCCCTCGGCTACACCGGCCCCCAATGTAATCAAGGTGGTTGATTACATTTTTTTTCCATTTTTAACAAAATCAGATTTATTTTCATCAATATCTAGGAAATTAGATTTGTCACGGGAAAATGGCTTATATTGTTAGATTCGTATTTGACTACTTTTTAGAATTGTCTAATCAAAATCATTGGAAGCGTTTTCGAGAAATAATGTTTTAAAATATTATAATTATGTGAAATAATAATTCCCTAAATTAGGAATTTTCATTTCACCTTGAGGCACAATTTTTATTATTAAATGAATGTCAAATTTCGTTAAAATCAGCCCAGTAGTGCACAGACGACAAAAAAAAAATCGGCTCCACGTGACAGCACAGACGACAGATGACTTACAAACTTTTTTTTAAAAAGAAATAACACTTTTTTGTACTTAGGACCTCAAAACGTGTTAATCCATCAAACTCTCAAAATCGAATTTTCGCGCCATAACAGTTCTTTTTAAGGTCCGTAGGCAAAACCAAGGACTCTTATATTTTCCTGCGTGTGTCTGTCCGTCCGTCCGGTCACCTGCTCTCACGGCTACACCTTTCGTCCGATCACTTTGAAATTTGGCATGTATGTGTCTTCTACCTGCCCACATATTTTAAAAATATAGCGACTTAAAAAAAAAAAAAAAAAAAAAAATTAGGGTAAAAAAACTTAAGGGTTAAATTTTTTTATTTTCTTTTCGACACCGTGAGGGGTATCATATGAAAGGGTACGTCGAGCTGATTACAAAAATATATAATTCTTTGGTTATAACTTTGATAGGGCGGGCGTAGGCGAGTTTGAAGCGGGTTTGAAACGTGTCCCCCCCCCCCCCCCCCTCTATCTCGCTTATGTGAAGTGCAAAATTCCTGACATTCTTCGATCAAATGTAAAGATACCACTTTTTGGAAATTTCGAAAAAAATATTATTTTATTTTTTACTGACAAAATACGTTTTTTTTTATAATGATGGTCTTTTCGATGTATTTATATGGTTGTAGTCCGGTTTAGTGGCAAAAAAATACTTTATCAGAGTGTGTTTTGAGAATATCAGACCCTTAGAATGGTTCAAAGTAAGCTTTTTAGCATTTTAAAAAAATACTGTTTAAATACACTTTACAGTTAAACACCATATAGTGTGGCCTACGGACCCTCGCTGTGTGCTGACTAGCACACACTTGACCTGTTTATTTTTATATGAGAAAGTAAAATATAATAGACGATTAACAGTATCAAAATTTTAACGACCTTTGGATGATTCTGTGAAATTATTTTATTACCGTTTGACCATAAGACTCTGAGCCCCCTTACTGTAGCCTCTTCTGCCGCGGCTACAGTCGCATAAATTTACTTATAAGGAGATCTATTAATGAGCCGTGCTGGGGTCGTTACAGTCGTCGCATTGCCACTCCACCTTAAGAGTAGAATCCGCAGGGGATCAGTGGGCGTTTAACCAAGAGCTGGAGTGTAAGCAAGGGCCAGGCTAATGCAGGACCGTCCTGGAAGAAGGCCAAAGCTGTCGCCAAAAAACAGAGTTCAATGGCACTAATTTCTTGAGGTCCTGCGCTCTCAAAGGAGCGATAGGACAACATTATCGATTCAACAGAAATGTGGACCACTTGTTGTTATTTTTCTAACATTATGAGGTTTGTAAGTATTTGTAACACTTAAGTACTTACATTTGTGTATTACTAGTAAATGCCATGTTTTTAGTGAACGAGCTTAGTGAGTTCTTCATTTCAGAGACTTGGGATTTAAAAGTTGGTGTGTTTGTTTGTTTGTCTACCTCTAACCACCTCTAACCTCCTCTAACCACCTCTAACCACCTCTAACCACCTCTAACCTCCTCTAACCACCTCTAACCACCTCTAACCACCTCTAACCTCCTCTAACCACCTCTAACTACCTCTAACCACCTCTAACCACCTCTGACTACCTCTATACATCTCTAGCCACCTCTATACATCTCTAGCCACCTCTGACCACCTCTGACCACCTCTGACTACCTCTATACATCTCTAGCCACCTCTGACCACCTCTGACCACCTCTGACCACCTCTGACTACCTCTATACATCTCTAGCCACCTCTGACCACCTCTATACATCTCTAGCCACCTCTGACCACCTCTAACCACCTCTGACTACCTCTAGCCACCTCTAACCACCTCTAACCACCTCTGACTACCTCTATACATCTCTAGCAACCTCTGACCACCTCTATACATCTCTAGCCACCTCTGACCACCTCTGACCACCTCTGACCACCTCTAACTACCTCTATACATCTCTAGCCACCTCTGACCACCTCTATACATCTCTAGCCACCTCTGACCACCTCTAACCACCTCTAACCACCTCTAGCCACCTCTAACCACCTCTAACCACCTCTGACCACCTCTGACCACCTCAACCCACCTCTAACCACCACTAACCACCTCTAAACACTTTAAACCACCTTTAACCACATCTCACCCCAGTAGTTGTAGAAGGAGGAGTTGAAAGCTAGCAATTAGGCAACTTATTTGGGCCCTCTTTTCATTTTGGGGTAAGCCCCATAAGTATAGAGTTTCCACTTCACACACCAATGTACCACCGATCCGGGTACTGTGTGGTCAATAGTAAGCCCTGTAAACTAAAGTGCATCGACGCAGTATCGAACCCGTAACCTCGACATTGACTTGAAGATGTCCTTGCAAAAGGGACCAATGTTTTTAAGGACCACAGCTACTCTAATGAAGTGCGTAACTATAAGCTATGTTTTTACTAGGCTAAAACTAATTCTAAAGAAGTATAATTATGACATGACTTTAGTTACTTACCGAAGAAAAACATAGTTGCTATGGAAAGGCTTAGTAAACAAGCCAACATGCTACCTCCTCTCCACCAACATCACCCTCTGAAACATACCATCAACATTTTAATTAATTAATTAATTACAGCATAAAGCTGCTGTTGGTAAATTAATTACCAGAAATGGGATTAGTGGTTAGCGTACTCGTAATCTCTCGTCTGAAACAAGATGATTTACTCTCCATGGTCTAACTTACAGGGTACATATATATATTATAAATACAATAATAACGTTCTCATTCTGTTATTGCTTTATTTCAGTTTGATTCTTTATAAACTCCCATGTGGACGGATTTACTCTTTCAGAAAAGATATTGCTTCCAAGCTGACCGAAGGTAACGGAAGCTAAGTGAGTGTTCTAAAGAACGAAAATATTTAAGGTCTCCGATTTAAAAAAAAAAAATTCTAGACAGAAATTCGTTTTAGACTTAAGGGAACAAAGAGAACATTTTTGGTTCCGTGTCTGCCTGTCTGTCAGTCTGTCACTTAGTTTTTTCAAACCAACATATCATAAAAACTATTCATGTGATTTTATTTAAATTTGGATGGTAGGTCATAATTAGCCCATTGTTGGTCTTAAATCAGAGGACAAGAAAACGTCTTTCTTTCTTATCAAAATTACAAGAAAACGTCCTTCAGAAGCAAGTACTTAACTGGAATCTTCAGGGAATTTTAAATAAGAGTGAGATAATGAAGACTATAGAAAGTGAAGAACACCTGTTCTGAAATACCTAGGATGAGAGGGAGTTTCAAGCGGTTAGAGGAGATTAGAAGTGGTTAAAAGTGGATAAGGGTGATTAGAAGAGTCTAGAGGTGGTTAGAGGTGGTTAGAAGTGATTAAAAGTGGTTAAGGATGATTAGAAGAGTCTAGAGGTGGTTAGAAGTGATTAAAAGTGGTTAAGGATGATTAGAAGAGTCTAGAGGTGGTTAGAGGTGGTTAGAAGTGATTAAAAGTGGTTAAGGATGATTAGAAGAGTCTAGAGGTGGTTAGAGGTGGTTAGAAGTGATTAAAAGTGGTTAAAGGTGATTAGAAGAGTCTAGAGGTGATTAGAAGTTATTAGGGATGGCTAGAAATAGTAAATAGTGACGGTTATCTGCTGCGTATTTTTCCAAATGCATTTTATCATAAAATGTTATTTATTATTAGACATCGCGTGGCGCTTTCATTGAAGCAAGCGTAATACAATAAATATTGAATATTAAGATAATAGTTTATCATGATGAGTTGACAGTTAAAGAAGATGATTGTTGTAAAGAGCTGTGTAGTGAGGAAACAGGAATATTCCTTAACCGTCATGCCCCGTCCAACTCCATTTAAACTATTATAAAATGTTTAAGTTCACCAATGAGCTCATTATGTTCATAATAATTAAAATCGGACGAATGGTTCTTAAAGTCTCTTGGTTAAGAAAGACCGTAAGTCAGAAACGAGGTCAATAAATATTTCTGATGTCAAAAACGGATTTCCTTTCAGGGATTTTTGAAATCAGAGACAAAAAATTGTTTTTCAATATAACCACAATGATGCAGTGTTAAACCTTTGAAAAACTCGGTTGCAAAGGGTAAAACTTTTTTAATTCCAAATATATATTATTTCGTTAGATCTTTTAGTGTATTTTTGGTTTGTTTGTTTAGGTAGCTTGTTATAAAAAAAGGAGGTAAAAATGTTATTAATAAATATAAGTCAAACAAAAGAAAAAAAAACCAACAAAATTTAAAAAAAGTTACGTGGCTTATGTAAAATGTAATTTAAAATGAATAATTTCTAGGAAAAACAAAGAACATTAAACCAACTGTAAATAACAGTGAAGCGAAAACCTTTACTTAATCTTTGTTTTTGAATATTTCGAACTGAGTTCATGTCAGGAATATTTCGAACTGAGTTCATATCAGGAATACTTCGAACCAAGTTAACAAGGGTTCGGGTGGAGGATGTTCATTACAAATTTAAAACATTCCAGAACAGGTAACTCAAGTGACTCTACAAACAATCAAAGTTTTTTTACCAAGGAATAAAATTTAATTGGAAAATTTTCTAAAACGATTTAAATTAGAAAATAATATAGCTATGTTTTCATAGGAGTTTTAAAACGTATTGAAAACTCAATCCGAATTCTAAAGGGCTAATTCAGTTACTATATTAATATCATAACTTGACGTATATCGATCTGTTAATATCGAGTTGTTGATGTATATAATAGTGAATCGATAAACTGATGTCAGAGTTGTTTGTTAAGTTCGCGCTGTTCTCAAGCAGAAATATGTACCATCAGCTCGCACAAAGCTTCAGTTGTTGATTTAACAAATAGCACAAGTTCAACCGGGCCAACCGTGTACGTATTTTATAGAATATAACACACATCTCCTTTTTCGAACTAAAAATCTGAAAAGAATGAATGCATTCACTATATTATGACGCATCTCGATTTTCGAACCAAAAATTTGGAAAAAAACATTAATGCATCGAATATAAGACACACCCTGTTTCAAAGGGAAAAATCTTCCGTTCTCTTCTTTACCAGATATCATGTTAGTTCTAGCACTGTGGTGACGTTTAGCAAACCAGCCCTGCAAATGTGAAGTAAAATATAATGTAAGTAAATAAATTTAATCAAATGATATAATTGAGAGGACAAAGATATATTTAAAAGGAAAGCATTTGCTGCAGTATTTAGTCATCATCATGTCAGGAATGTAGGTCAGGGATGAAAAATCGGATTCTCTGACGAGATGTTAGAGAATATGATGCGCAACTTCGCCGAGTTCCTCTAAGAATGCGTAAATCAACAAGGCGTCATTTATCGGATATTATCTTCCACACTTGAAAATTTGACTTTTGTCCAGTAAACATCCACATTTTTGCTTAATAATTTGCTTTATATCAATCTCTTATCTCTAGTATTAAGCACACGGTGACCATTTAAAATGTGGTGATCCACGCTGCGCCACCCTGTATAACATTTTACGAGTATTGTGCTTTACTGCCAATGTTTCGTTTTTAGCACCAAAATATTACAAAAAATATTGTGTTCCCAAACAACCTTTAACGGCAGTTTATACGTCAAATGTAGGCAGTCTACCATAGAAATTGTTGGAATATTGAATCTTTATTTAGATAGGAGGCTGCTTTGAGTCCCGGGCATACAGGGATTCCTGGAAATAGAAGGTAGGTGAAATATCGAAGATAGGAGCTTTCATGTCATTCTGTGGACCGGAACCCGCCATCGATTGGTCTAGAGCAGTGGCTCCCAACCCGTTGAAGACTGCGGAACACTCAGCCTGAAATTGTATCATGTACGGATGTAATCAATTGAGTTCCAATAATATAACCTTTTGTTATCAATAAACCGACTTGATAGAGCCCTGTGCCTTCTGGTTGTTCAATGTTTGTAACTTTTTACAAGTGCTACCGGACCCTTTCGCGGATCACTCCCGAGGCTCTCACGGACCACCGCACCGGTTAGGAACCACTGGTCTAGAGGACAGGCGAGGTCAGCCATCAAGGCGTGAATCTAAGAAGATGCCAGGAGATCATGGATAAGAACGGACTGCTGCCGGACCTAGACAATATGAAAACCAGATTTCTGGGGCTGAGTAGATCCAACCTCAGAATTATGTTGAGTCCTAATTTGACACTGTCAACTAGGACGACATCTGGTAATAAAAAAAATTGAGGACGACGACCTGTCCAATGTGGGGGCTTGAAGAGGAGATGGCCCGAGGATGTGATAAGACACCGGGGGGGGGGGGGGGGGGGGATTTTTTCCCCCACAAGGTTATTTATTACAAATAAGGGATTTTTTCAAATTATATAATTATCAAAACAAGGGATAGGGCTGCAGAAAACTGGAGCATCTAGATATTCTCGCTTATTAAAACTAGGTGTGCAATGCAGTTGTCTGCTTGCAATATTGAGCTGCGCATGCATTTTAATCTTAAACAATAAACATTATTATTTATAATCAGCTGAAATCGGATCAAAATAGTAATGTATCTCATTTTTAATCAAACAGTTTTTTCCTGTTTTTCTATTTTACCCCCTCTTAAAGAAAAAATATGACAAAAGTGAGCATAACTCAATAACTGTACCCCTAAAGAGATTTCCAACGACATGCATCATGAAGGCCATATACTATTTTAACTTTTGTACCCCGTACCCCTGAGTACCAGAGTAGGAATTAGGGCCATTTCAAATTTATACCTTCCTGTGGTTGGTCACAATGATCGTGCCGAATTTTGTGTGGATTGGTTCAGCCATTCAGGAGAAAACTTTTATACCCCGTACCCCGTACCCCTGTGTACCAATTTGGACCATTTCAGATTTATACCTTCGTGTGGTTGGTCACAATGACCATGCCGAATTTTGTGCGGATCAGTTCAACCGTTCAGGAGGTGTATGGGTCCAAACAAATGCAAAGTGGAGCATAAGAGCTTCGCTTTGCTCAGCTCAATAATTTCAATGTTCTTTTTACAGTAGTTAATAAACTATTAAATTTCAAAAAATACATTACACAAAGAGCACGGGCATACAGCTAGTTAGTTTATAATAATATATTCATACATTTTTTTTTCAAACCAGGAATAATTTTTTCGGTCTGATAAATTTGAATAAAGAGATAAAAGATAGATAAACAAAAGATGCCACCCTTTCCTTTAAAAAATTAATGTGGTTGCAACATGTAATATAAGACTGGTTATTTGATTAGCTTTTTAGTTGAAATATAATTTTCAACATGAATAAATAAAAGTAACACCCTAAATAAAAAAGTATTTCATACAATGTAATATTATGCAAAATATTAATACAAACATACAACTACTATATAATAAGCTCAAAACTATTCCTGTGTAAATTTGATATTTATTATGATTTTTATTTATTTATTTTTTTTTTATTTATGCAAAAGGAAAATCAATTGAATTAGTTTTTCATGTGTTTGAAATTGTATGCAACTTATATTTATTAGTTAGGTTTTATTCTCAACATTTTTCAAATCACGGGTTTTATAATTTAATTTCTACTCCGTCAAGCATTAAAATGTGGACTTGCGGATAATAATAATATAATAATAATAATACCATTTATTTAGTGAATACGGACGGAGCCTGACTCTCTGTCCATCCTTAATTTATATTAAATACCCTTGTTAACAAACTTATATATATATTTGCTATAAATTATTTTATTTTTATTTTTAGGGTTTCGTAGGTCATCCTAGAAACCCTTTAGCCTAGGTTGATGTTTCTGTCTCTCCATCACACATTGGTTCATATCTCCCGAACCGTTGAAGAGAGAGAGTTAAAATGTCAAACACTGACCCAAATTTTTGACTTATACATAGAAAAAAATAGAGCTAATTGGTGTAATAAATTTCAATGAATGAATGAACCATTTAATAATCTTCAATATGTTTTAAAATAGACTGCCAATTAGTGTGGCACATAGCTTCCTTGCATCCTATTCACGTACTTTATTGATTTTATGCTTTTACACGCCATTATTGTCTAATTGGTTTAATTGTTTCCCCCGTTTTTTTTAATCTGTCAAAATTGGTTTTGATTTTTTACACGAATTTAAGTATTAATTTAGAAAAAGTTAAAGAGCGCAGCGGGTTCAAATTAATCTGGGATATCTGCGGGTTACATTTGATAAACTGTAAAAGTTTCATTCAAATCAGATAAGTACTTTTGAATTAAAGGTTTCCACAAGGTTGGCTCAATACGAAATGATTTCAAATTTGTACAAACAAGTCTAGTAAATAATTGCAATTTTACAATATCACAATGGTATATTGTTTCAATGTTGTATTAAATATACAAGCGTGGAAAAAAGTAAATTTAAAACGAAATAGAGGAAAGAATACTAACAAATGTTTTAAGAAAATAAGATTAATTGTACTCAATGTGTTCCAAGTCAAGTCGAATTACAAATAAAACCTAATTAAATGTAAAAAAAGGAGAGGTAATTAAATTATTGAAGATAATGGAGACTGAAATTTAACCTCGGGGCCTAATTTAAATCGACAAATACTGCAAAGCTCGAGGACCAACTCTGAAAAAACATTTCACTATCAGTACGCAACAAGTAATTATTTTTAACTTTAAGCTCAAATACAATTTAAATATTAAATTACTAAAGGAAAATGAACACTTTTTAGGGTTTCGTTGGTAAAACCAAAAAAAGAAACCCTTATAGTTCCTGTGTCTGTCTGTCACTCTGTATGGTTCCAATAACTTTTGAATCAAAAGAGATAAACACATGAAACTTTCCAGTATTAAAGAACGTTTTGACGAGCACACAGGAAAAATATAGCGATCTACCTGTTCAAATTCAAAATGGCGGATAATTCACGTCACGCGAAAAAAATATTTTTTAAAAATTTTGAGAGGGGTATCAAATAAAGGTATTGAGTAGATTTCAAAAATATATAACACTTGTGGATAGTGTTTAATTTTCCACGCCATTTTGTCATAAAACATCAACATTTTGCCTCCCCCCCCCCCCCTAAAACTATATTTGCGCTGTTACAAAAAATATAAAAAAATATGAAATATGTGCGGTCTGGTGGGCCAATGAAAAAATTAGAATAGCAATTTGATCCGATTAACTAGAAATCCAAGATGGCGGCTAATTGCTGTCACGGGGAAAAAATATTTTTTTTAAATTTTGAGTGAGGTATCAAATGAAAGGTATTGAAGAGTAGATTACAAAAATATATAAGAATTGTGTAAAGCGTTTAATTTTCTACGCCATTTTGTCAAAAAACATAAAAATCTTGCCCCCCCCCCCCCTTACTAATTTCATGTTTCAACACTAACGAAACCCTTTTTAAGTGGGACTTCACGCACTACAAATTTATTTATAACAAATAATCGAAATAATCAGTAATTGAATGTGAAAAACACTTTATAAAAATACTCGGCCAGTTAGTGTAGGACATAGCTTCCTCGCGTTCAAATTTCTATACTTTAATGTTTTATAAATAATATAAAGGTTTCCCCCGTTTATAAAAACTGTCAAAAGTTTATTGATTTTTTGCATTAATTAAAGTATCAATTTAGCAAAATTTAAGGATTGAAGACTGTTGAAATTTATCTGGGCTATCTGAAAAATAAAATTTAGATTTCATAGATTTAAAACAAATTTCATAAAATTTTGATAAGTGCTTTTGATGATGTAGGTATAAATAAATGTATGTGTGTTCGCATATGGAAGAGAAACAAATAGGCGAGGAAGGTTGAAACTTATATAGGACCAAAAATGGGCTAATTACGAAATTTCATTAAAATGGACAAGTAGTTTTTAAGATATGTTGGTTCGCAAAAATTGAGCGACAGACAGACACGGATCCAAAAATGTTCCCTTTTGTCTAAAACGGATTTCTGTCTAGGAATGTTTGAAATCGGAGTCCTAAAAAAATGTTCGTTCTTCGGAACTATTACATAGCTTCCGTTACCTCCGGTAAAGGACAAAATAATTAAGCTTTCATAAATTCCAAGACAGAAATTCTTTTCAGACAACAGGGAACATTTTTGGTTCCGTGTCTGTCTGTCAGCCTGCCTGTCGGTATGTTTGTTGGTCTGTAGCTCAATTTTTGCGAACCAACATATTTAAAATCTACAAGTCAGATTTTGATTCATATTTTGAGTAAGCCTCAGCAGCCTTTCTTGATGAAAGTCAGGCTTTCGATCGAGTTTGGCACCAGGGACTTCTGTGGATACTCAAGGAAATCCTACCCCCAACCTTAACTCATCCTTCACTCCTATCTTAATGACAGGAATTTTGTAGTTCGGCAAGGTTCCTGTAACTCCGATCCTTTTACTATTCTAGCAGTGGTACCTCAAGGTAGCATTTCGGGTCCCTTCTTATACTCTATTTATACAGCTGGCATTTATGAACATCCTTCCACATCCATTTCCTCTTTTGCCGATGGCAAAGCAGTCCTTTCTGTAACTCCAGATCACATCCATGAATCCGATATGCTTTAAGAACATCGTCAATCTATTGAGTGGTTTGCCTGGAAAACCACCCTCAATTGCTCCGAATGGCGCACTACTGTTTTATTCTAATTTCTAAAATTAGAGTTGCAAATCTCATCTGTGGGATCAAGAATAGCCCCAGAAAATTATTTTTGAAAAAAATTCTAGCCCCCCTCCCATAAAAAAATCAATGTTTTTAGGTGGTTTCTAGGAGATGCCTCCAATCAATTTGAGATTTGTACTTCTGATGACCTTGACAAAAATTATATTGCCTGTAAGGTTTGGTGGTTTACATCCTTAACCACCAAGTAGGTGGTTAAGGATGTAAACCACCAAACCTCTAATACAACGTAATTTATTAAATTTTCACAACTCAAGCTAAAAATCTGCAAATAACTCGAGAGCGCTAATTATTTCTTATAAAAACTCAATATTAAATCAAAACTGGCAATATAATAAGTATTTTGACAAAAATTCGCTCTAAGAAATTGCTTCTATGAGCCACAATAAAATAAAAACTGGAGACATGTCATCCAAAACACACGTATAGAGATGGTCAGCCGGTAAACCGCGGAAACCTCAAATCTTTAAAGGGTTAAAGAAAAAAGTGTGCACGTTACGTGCACTCTGCGAAGAGCTACTTGTCCACCAGTCAATATGTATCAATGCTAACTTCCAATTTCGAATCATGTGCGGTTCTTAGGACTTCATTTAAACCAAAGACTCACCTGGAACTTACATACGAGACTAAATCGAACAGACATAAAGCGACGATAAAAGACTTCACTCAGACGTTTGGACAACAGATATAATTTGTTACTTACAAACAAACTAACTGTGTATAATCTACTTACAAAACCTATTTGGAACTACGGGCTTGAATAGTGGGGATCGACCAAACCATAGAATCTTACAAGATCCAATCCATGCATACCCATAATTCTACGAAAAATATGTAATGCTCCCTCCTACGTGGCCAACCGTATAATATATAACGACCTAAATGTTCCCTATGTCCATATCCTAGCATCCTCTCGTTACAAGTCCTTCCACGCCAAGCTCCACCATCCTAATCCTCTCGTTCAGAACTCATCCTCTCCTCATATTCCTGGTAATCCGAGGCGACGCCTAAAGAGAAAATGGCCCCGTGACCATCTTAGAGACTAATGATTTTGTAATCAAAATTATTGGAGTACCACCACTTGGTGGGGCCTCCGAATCTGAGTTTTAAATATGCTTTAATTACCTTAAGTGAGATAAGCTGCATGATATAATTAAATTTTATAGTTGTGGCTAAATTATAAACGAAATAAAAAGATTTTTATGAAATTTGGATGGTTGGTCACAATTAGTCCATTGTTGACCCATATAAGTTTCAATTCCGAGAATTCAGGAAATGCAATAGACTGTGTAATCTATAAAATCACTAAATTTGGAATTACCTTTAAATTTGAATATCTTTGGTATTAAAATGAACTTATCCTACCGGAATATCTCAAACATCTTATGCGAGAGCTTTATATAATCCCTCAGCAATTCTTGAGATTTATTCAAGCAAATATAATTCACTAGACTAAAGCTAACAAATAATAATAACTAAAGCTTTAAGCGTAATGAGAATATCATCGGAGAGTTAAAATCGAATTGTTAATCACGTTAATAATTTAATTTATCTTTTAGTAAATTGGGAGAGTTAATATATATATATATATATATATGTGTGTGTGTGTGTGTGTGTGGCCTGTTGCAGTGTGCAAAAACACGGTATTACTCTGCTGATATATATATATATATATATATATATATATATATATATATATATATATATATATATATGTATGTATATATATTTCTGATTATTTTGTACAATAAAATTTAGATTTTAGTTTTTCATAATAATATAGAAAACATTGTTTGTTTTTTTAATAAAATATGACCGGAGTCAGAATACATGTGAAGGAGGACCACTTGAATATATAATGTAAGGCGATAAGTTACATGTAGATTCAAGCCCCTTACATTATATTACCTAAAAAAAAAAAAAAAAAATGGCAATTTCTCATACATTTTCTTCGATTTTTTTTTACCGTGTAACTGATGTTAACTTTTTTTTATTAAAAAAAAAACTCTCATGGTATCTGTAATGATTTGTTGCTAGACTTTAGTTATGGAAAAAAGCTCATATCAACTGACAGTAGATATAACATGGGGATTCTGAAACAAGTAAACTTTTTATCTTTTTTTTAAACTCTTTCTTATTTTCTTCTTTTCTCTGAACAATATTTATTATTTTCTTCATTGTACCTCAATCCTTCCTTCGCTACTTTTTTTTATTTTAGTAAAACTGAAAGATCTCATTCTATACCTTACCCAACTCGGAGGAATATTACATACGTGTCTAGCCGACAATACTTAATATATTATATATAGTAATTTATTCCGTGTCGACATTTATATTTATTTGTATGAACAGCATTGATGCTATTTCTGAGATATAGATTCAACAATATGTGAATGTATTTTATCATATATGTACTATATAGATGGATAGATAATTTTTATTACTCATAAAATAAAATTTTGAAATTGGACAAGTAATATTTATAGGTACAGTATGTAAATGTATTACACGTATAATCTGTTATGAAAGAGGTTATTTTAATTTTAAATTTATTGTTTTGTGTTTTGGTGATACATTGTTAGATTTAATCAACTTATTTATTAGAAATAAATATTGTTACCTACAATTATTGTTACCTTTCTAATTAGAAAAAAATACGTGTGGAGTCGCGGGACACCCAGTAGGAAAGAAGTTCCTTAATATTTTTATTAAATATAAATTATAAAATCACACTATAAGTTTTACTATACTAACTACTTATACATGGTGGAGTTAGAAAAGAGACATCATTAAGAGTAACTAACTATTTGTACATAGCAAAGTTAAGGCAAAATTAGAAGAAAAGCGTTTATTTAACATTGTGGCGAGCGTCTTGCAATAAATAAAGTAATGTATATTGAGAAAAAAGTTAATCATGATGGGTTAATTTTTAGAGCAGATGCTTGTAGTGACGGAAAACGACTGTTCCCTCAGACACCGCCGGCATATTTATTATTCCATTTACAACATTATAAAATATATCACGTTAATAATCAAAAACATCTGCTTGTATCAGATTAAAATTTTAATGCTTGTATCAATTGTACTTTAGAGGATGTGTATGAATTTTTATTAAAATCGTTCCGTTAGAACGTAAGGTATCGGTCAACTTTTTTCTTTATATTAAACGTTTAGGTCCACTTAAATAAATTTAACGATCTTTATCACTTTAAAGCAGTGTCTGTGTTCGTTTTACTAAAAAATATTATTTATAAAAGTTGTTTGTCTCATTAAATAGATGGTGTTCGAATTTTTTCACGTCCTAAAATTCCGATTTTAAATTTGAAGCTTACGTTTACGCGAGCGTTAAAATGAACATGTGTACTAAATTTCAACTAACTCGGTCATCTTTTACGCAAGTTATCGTCATCGGTAGATTTCGTGACGCTTGGTTTTGTGACGGTGATTTTGTGACGGTCGTGTTTTTCCGGATTCACTCCCGAGCTCCAGCACGTCCCATAAGGAACTTCGTTCCAGTAATGACCGTTCTTCAGATTGTATGTAAAAAAATGTCCTCCTTAGCGTAAGTAATATAATATGTCCTTTTTGGAAGATGTAATCAAAGTTTTCAAAGTTTGCGCCTCTTGGGTTTCTGTGCGTTATGGGCTACTGGAATGTAACTAAGCAGTTTAGGTAGAATATTTCATGAATTCTATGAGACGTTGACGCATATTACGTGTAATTAATGATAAAATAAAGTACTCAGTATATACGTAAAATTTCATTATGGTAATTCTCTCAAATACTTTTTAAAAGCAAGTAATGCGTAAGGTCCCTTACGCTTATTTGAATAAGATATAGTAAGTTCAATGCTTAAGAAAAAATAAGTATAAGCCTATTTTTGGTCCTTCCAAAACCAAATTTATTTTTATTCCACGTTTTATGTACATATTTTAATATTATGGTAAATAATGTCTGAGTTCAGTGTAGATCCTTTTTGGGTAATAATAATAACGTCATTTAGCTATTCAAAGTTTCATCATTAACCTGCCATTCTCAAGCCTGAAAAAAACGAGTGCTAACTTTGTCCAAGTATCATTATAAAAATTACACATGAATCAAATTTTCAAAAAATATATTCCAAAAAAAAAAACACTTAAGTAAAAAAAATAAGCCAAGTCTCGCGTAATAAGTTGTGAGATCATAGGTGTAGGCAAGTTTGCTTCGACCAAGTAAGTTCTACTAGGTCTGATATATCCAGTACAGGTAAATGACGTTTTTCCGTGGTAGGCTGTGAAATAGTAACTTTAGAGCCTAAAAAACATAGCTAAAATCCATTTTTTCATTACGTGGACTTAAAAAATCTTTTCATTACTCCCAGCTGTAAAGAAAAAATCTTTTACGTCCTAGGCACTAAAAGATTTTTTCTTTACGGCGGGTAGTTGTCAAAACTTCCGTTAGTAGTGCTGCAGTCTTTGTAGAAATGCTTCTAGTACGATAAAAATCCGCTAGATGTCAATGCGTTTTATTTATCTTTTCTTATAGTGTAACCTCATTTTAAGGTTTCTTTTTTTAAGTCTTAAGTATGTACTAATATTTGTTATTATTATATATTAATTAGTGATTAATATTTAATGTTTTTTCATTGTCTGCTACCTCGGAAAAAATAGCATATGCTACGCGACTTTGAAGTGTTTTTTCTTTACCTTGGCAATATTTACTGTCGAGCGAAGCGAGACAGTAAATGTAATTGCCGCGGTAAAGAAAAAACTCACTTCACAGCCTTGTAACATAATATACTATTGTCTGTCCCTCTCTCTATTCTTTGTCCCTCACAAACACAATCATTTCCTTCCTAAATTGCTCTACACGTTTAAATTTAAAAACATTTTCTGACTTTGCAAATTCGCAGCACAATGTTATTAAACTACAACAAATCAAATAATAAATTTTAACTTTTAATTTGAGTGTGACAGCACGAGGATACAAAATTGTATGAGACACTGCGTCTAATTTTAGCTTCTTCGTGCTGGGTACAAATCTAAATCTCATTGATAGACATAAAACGAAGCTAAAGTCATGACGTAGTCCTCGCTCTAGCTAATTATGCAGGGCCATGTTATTGAGGGCTCTCACAGAGTTGTATTTGTTTATTTGATATTAAGGTTGTAGTGTTTTATTATGATTCAAAGTAACTAAGTAATTTGTTACAATTACTTCGAGGAATTAATTAATTTAATCAAATTAATCATTATTATATTATTTTGGATATAAATGTTATATTACAATGAATTAATACTATTTAGGGATCATGAGAAGGTAATAGAATATAATCTAGCTTCTATTATTACGTTCTCATATATAAAGAGAAAGAATTGTGATAAAATACTAAAATTCTATTTTGAGATTTTGGTGGATTTTATTGAATGTGCAGACGCGTGGAGCCTAAACAACTGGGCCGATTATGACAAAATTTGGCATATATGTTCAGAAAAATCATAACTCGGGGCGAAATCGAGAATGAATTTTAGCCCCAAATTTTGGGTGCTACCCCCAACAACTAAAGAAACGAAAAAATAAGTATTTCTTAAAAACGGTTTCTTTCTTCTAAAATGTAGTTTATTTCAAAACAAATCTAACGATATAAGCCGTCTTTCCGGGAAAAATATAGTTTCTGAGATATTGATGACAATAAATCTAGTTTTGTTGAAAATCGAAAACAAAATGCTTCTGGGATCTGGGACCTAGATTTCATTGAGAAGGTCAGTCTGAGTTGTCTCAGACCAATTTCTAATAATAATATTGTACATTGTGCAAATTAAAATTGTTGGTAAAAATGGCACAAGTTCGTAAGTAGCTTTAGCTTGGAAAACTAAATAGGAACATGAGGTAGATTAACTAAGTTATTAATTATTTGTAACTCATGCAAGGAGAAAAATTGTTATTATTTCCTTATCACTAAAAAAATTATATTAATGTTGTAGGTTGAGATGAAATAAGCCGATTCCTTCATTCTGAGGTTCGAAGGTACAAAACTTAAGCTGAGATATTAAATTATTAATTACGTAGGTAATAATTAATTTTTTAATGACAATAAATGAGTTTTATTTCTCTAATTATGTATTCTTTAATTATCTTTAAAACCCTGTTCTAATTTATCCATTCTTCAGTTTTTTAATTATATATATATATATATATCAGCAATGTAATACCGTGTTTTGCACACTGCAATAAGGTACACAATTTGTGTAGTGAGAGACACCAAGGGATGTGCCACGCAAGCGTGACACATAGGAGCTGTTCCAACACTAGACAATACGTCACAAAGATATTGGCTCGGCATTACGCCATGTCCTGCATCGTTTCGTCGCGTCCGACTCATCAGGGGCCCGACGATGCCCACCCATCCTATGTGTCACGCTTGCGTGGCACATCCCTTGGTGTCTCTCACTACACAAATTGTGTATATATATATATATATATATATATATATATATATATATATATATATATATATATATATATGTGTGTGTGTGTGTGTGTGTGTGTGTGTGTGTGTGTGTTCTTTTAAGTAATGACGAAAAAGAATTGGAGGTTACTGTCAAATTTGTTTTGTAAAAAAGTAATACAAGGAGCTTTCGGAAATAAATAAAAAAAAGAGCCTTAAAAAAAACAGTACATCCATTAAAATGGAGATTGGACAAAACACGTGACTAGACTAGGTAATAATCGAATGGACTAAACTTGTCAGACCAAAGAAAGAAAAATACAAAAAGGGAAATTTTATTCTATCATTTGACAGAGCGATGAACTTGTAGAGAAAATTGGAAACAGTTAGGCTCAAAAAATAAGAAAAACAAATAAATACTAAAATAAAAAAGTAATTGCATAGGTTGTATATTGTTCTATCTATTTTGGTACGTGAAGGTTTACCTCGTTACCATATAGAATACACAAGATCTAGCAAACAACTACAAAACAATTCAACAAAATGTCTTATACTATAAGATATCTATGTATATATATATATATATATATATATATATATATATATATATATATATATATATATATATATATATATATATATATATATATATATATATATATATATATATATATATATATATATATATATATATATATATATATATATATATATATATATATATATATATATATATATATATATATATATATATATATATATAGATAGATAGAAATTTTAAAAACCAATTTTCCTAAAGAAGAGTATCAAGGAGAGGAATTCTTACGTTTAGGTTTATGAAAAAATTTAATATTTCACAACAACTCCAGTCTGTTCTTAAACCTCTAGCGCTAATCAATTTTCTTAATTTTGTGTACCGGATGTTAAGTTTATTAAAAACTTTAAAATTACCTAGAGTAAACTAATTTTTGACGGAATCAAAAAATATTAATTTATAAAAGTGGTTCAAAATTTGAAGAAACAGGTAAATATTAAATTTTTACCTTCGGGCGGGCGCGTGATATTGGTTAACAGCAGAGGGCGCGCGGCGGCATTTACACCGCTTTTGTTTCCTTCCATATTTAATGCTTGTAGGTCCTTGTTTTTTTTGGAAATTAGTTTCCTCAATAGGTAATTATAATAAATTCATTTCGAATTAATAAAAAATTATTGAACACTTCTTTTTAAAAAACAAATTACACTTACGCATGTAGGTAACATTTTTTCAGGATTGTCATAAAAAAAATACAAACGCAACTTCTAACACTTTCTCTCCTATCCTGGTATTGTAATAAATATGCATATGTAATTAGAAAATGTAACTCTTTTAAAATGATCAAATTCTTTTGCATAAGAATGCAGTAAACAACAAAAATATCTCTAATATTTCCACAGTACTAACGTGTGTACTATAGAGCTTGTCGATGTTCAAACTAAAGTGAGGGCGACCCGATCATGTTAAGGGTATACCGATGGCTTTATTAAACCTAGGAAATAGTTATTGGAGAATACCTAGAAGAGCTGATAAGCTGGAATACTGTAAAATCAAAGGAGGCGTGTTTTTTCGAAAAGGCGGTGTAAATGCCGCACGCGCGCCCGCCCGAAGGTTAATAAAATTCTGAAATATTAAATTTTATTTGTCTATTTTCGTCAGTTTATCTCTTATGTTTTTATTAGATTTTCTTTCCTTTAGATCATTAGGAATGAAAAATGTGTAAAAAAAACTAATGTTTTCATTTAATTTATAATTCGACTATAATTCGCCCATACCTGGGTATTTGCTGGCATTTGTCTAGGAATATGTGAAATCAGAGACAAAATTTTCGTTCTTTAAAACGATCACATCGCTTCCGTTATCTTCGGTAACCCCGAAAAACAAAAAACTCGAAAAAGATTAATAAAATATTGCATATTTAGCTTAGATACATAATCTATGGAAATTTCAGGTTCCTAAGGAGTTGGTCAGTGGGTTAAACCTCGTGTAAAAAAGTAAAAATGAGTTAGTAAATTAAAAAGTTTCTTCTGCTACAATAGAAATTAAAAAAACAAATAAACAATACCATTCACTAGCCAATAATTATATCATACTTTAAAAAAAAAAGTTTAATGTAATTTAAAAGTTTTTTTAAATGTGTAATTAAAAAGTGTTTTCAAAGTTTAAGGTGTTCTTTAGAAAAAGTTTGACTTAAATTTGGCCATTATTTCATTTAAAATTTATTCTTGTTTTAAAATGCAATTAACTTTAATTGGTTGAATGTTTTCTGGAAAAAGACTTCTTTTAATGTCTTTACTTAATTAAATCAGTAAAACTGTATAGTCCAGGAGATAGCGCCTGACTAACATCAAGCTAGAATTTTGTGTATAAGTACATCTTTTGGCGCCTTTTAAGAAAAGGCTAAGTTCGTCTGCGGGACATAGCTTGGCAATAGGCATTTCAAAAAAACAAACCAGTGGAGAGCGGCCATGCCCCGTCCTTTCATAATCCTGAGTCCGAAATTAGTTAGTAAACCAAAAATCAAGTTGATGGTAGTTTGTTACTTAATAGGTGACCTCTTTGATTTGGAGTAATATTTGACTAACTAACATGTTAAGTGTCAAACTACTCAACTCAGCGCCGGTGCTACACTTTTGGCCGCCACAGGCAAGACGGTTTTTGGCCGCCCCATTGAAATAGGCTTTCTTTAACCAGAGGGGGGGGGGGGAGAAGGGTTATTTTGGGGGGCTTTCCTACATTTATGTGTTTGGGTTATTACACAAAAAATAACTGGCAAGTCTTTGTGTTGCGTTCTTTCGGGAATAAAGAACCTGTATCGACCTCCAGGCAAAGTCAGACAAACGAAAGAAATTATAATTGTCCTCAGTTTGGTTTCGCATACGGACCCTAAAAATGGATATACCTAGATATTATGCAAATTCAATAAAAGTTGGCCTATAAGTTGTTAAGTTTAATATTTTACTATTTAATCTAAAATATTCCTATTTTAAGTTGGTAATAAAAGTATTGATATAATAAAAAATAGGCCTAAACTGTCACTGGGACATGACTATATAACTAAATTTTTGGATGTCAAAAATTGTATAATATTAATATCATCTGAGGAAAAAATGGCCTGAAATTTTCTATGGCCATATTTTTAATATTATTCTTAGTGGACATTATATTATTGTGAATTGTAATTAAACACGCCTCCTCTGATACTTTAATTTAGATTAGATTAAAAAGTAAATTTTTACTAATAAGCCAACTTTTGTTAACTTCGGACAGTCTCGTCTTTTTTTGTTCTTGGGGTATAACAACTTAAATTATTTTTAACTATTTAAAATCAAATAATTTTTCCACTATCAATCGCCCTTACAGAGACAGAGGGCTGAACAAAGTTTATTTAATATAACCTGACTGCTTTTTAAATAGTGCATGTCACTATTATTTAGCTATGATAGTTTTTGAGTAATAAAGTAAAGTAGGCTATTATTAAAATCTCAATATTAGAGGAAGGGTACTTCTTTAGATAGTTACTCCCCTATGTTGCATTAGAAAAAAATGACTTTGACTAAATAACTATTAAGAAAAAGAGATGTTTAGTCCAATGATGTTTGGGACCAAGGAATATCCCATTTCTGTTTTTATAAGGGGAGTACCGGTCTACAGAAGGACATTCCGTACACCTTTAGATTGTTACTCCCCTCTGCTTTTTTTTATAAGAGGAGTAACAATCTAAAGAAGTGCCAGAGGAAGAAACCTATAACAGTAAAATATTTAACAAGTAAAAATATTTGTGATGAGAAGCAAAAATTCGATCTTGATATTTTGACGAATTTACACGTTTTGAGGTCCCCTGAGTCCAAAAAAGCGGGTTTTAAGAAATGTCTGTCTGTCGTCTGTGGATACGCCTGGAGCCTAAACTACTGGGCCAATTTTCATAAAATTTGGCATATACATGTTCAGAAAAATCATACCCCGAAATGATTTTTCCCCCAAACACTCTGAAAAAACATGAAACAAATTATTTCCCGAAAACGGTTCCCACGATTTTGATTAAAAAATTCTAAAATGTAGCCCATTTAAATACGAATCTAACGATATAAGCCGTTTTCCCTGGGAAAATCTAGTTCCTGGGAAAATAGCTTTGACCGTGGACGGAGAGAGGCCAGGATCGATTCCCCGCCGAGAAGTTATTTTTAAATTTTGATGAAAATATTTAATAATAATTAAATGTACCTACTATTTATTTTATTTTTTTTCTTTATTTGGCATTGGCTTTACACCATACAACCATAATTGTAAATGTACCTACTAAAACTAATAAATTGAAAACACTGGGCTAAGTAATTATGAACTCGTATATCAAAAACTTTGTCTGATTTGTCTCGGACCGATTTTTATTTTATTAGGACTAGGAGAGATATAACAATTATTAAAAAATTAAGGGAAGAAAATATAACAGTTATAAAGGGGTAAGAAAAGAGTTAAGTGAATAAATAAAAAAATGATATGAGGTATAATAAAAAAGATTTAAGGAGGGTCACGAGAGAAAGAAAAATACATACATAACAAAGACAGCCGATAGTTTTTTTTAGGAAAAAAAAAGAAATAACACCGGTGTTACCAAGAAAACCCGAAATGCGATTAGCTCGGCTAGATAACTAAAACAGCACCTGATAAGGTAGGTATTGTCGAGTGGTGTTATTACTAGTACAAGGGTTCCATCTCTAACTTGCCTACTCAGACTCAGTACGGGGGTTACGCACATTATTATCGTTTTGCTACTACAGATTTTGTTTTTCAATTTATAAAATAAAACAAACTGAGGGCGTCATCGGCCGCCCCCTGAGTTTGGCCGCCACAGGCGGCCGCCTGCCCCGCCTGTGCGTAGCGCCGGCGCTGACTCAACTTGATTCTACTTGATTTTGGGTCTACTAACTAATTTTGTAATCAGGATAATAAAAATCACATTGTCCACCAAAATGTACGGGACATGGCCGCTCTCCATCGGTTTGTTTTTTGTATAAAATGCCTATTGCCAAGCTATGTCCTGCAGACGAACTTAGCCGACCACATATTCTTAAACTGCACCATGACATTTACTTATACACAAAATTTTAGCTTGATGTTTGTCAGACACATTTTTGGTCGCTTCCTCCTGGACCAGTACAATTCCCATCAAAACTATGGATTCATAAATATTTTAGGCTAGATTCATAAGTCTTTTAAGTTGGGTTCGTAAGTCTTTTCAAACTGGTCGTAAGTTATCTTTAAAAACTACCAAGAGTTCGATTTCCATTAAATTTAGCATAAATGTAAATAAATATCATTACTCGGTGCGAAATAGAGTAATAAATGTGTTTTTTAAATTTGGGAGTGCTAACCCCAAGAATAGTTTAAAACTAGTCTGTCAATTACTGGAACACATAGAAACCTCTTATCATATCACGTATTTTATTGATGTTATAGTTTAATGACCCAATATTGACTAGTTTATATAATTGTTCCCCATTTATAAAAATGTTTTGTCAAAATTGTTTTGTATTATAACACGAATAAATGTATCAATTTAGCTATATTTTAATGTGCGAAGTTGGTTGTAATTTATCTAGGGCAATCAGTGGGCTACTTTTAATAAACTAGCCAAATTTAATAACAAATCAGATAAGTTCTTTTGAAGACATAGTTGTAAATATATACATGGGCTAAGTATGAACTACCATCTAAAATTCATTAAAATCGGACGAATAGGTTTTATGATAATATGCTGAAAAAATAGACTGCCAATTGATATGGAACATAGCTTCCTCGCATCCTATCACAAACTTTATTGATTTTATACTTTTACAAGCCATTATTGCCTAATTTTTTTAAATGACTGTTTCCCCCGCTTTTTATCTGTTAAAATTGTTTTGATTTATTGTATGAAATAAAGTATGAATTTAGCAAAAGTTAAAGATCGCACAAGGATATAATTAATCTGGGACTCTCTGCGGGTTACTATCTATAAACTGTAAAAGTTCCATACAGTTTAGATAAGTACTTTTAAAGCTATAGGTGTAAACAAATGTATGTTTGTGCGCATGTGGAAGAGAAATAAATGAGCGCAGATGGTTGAAACTTATATGGGACCAACAATGAGCTAATTATGATCTACCATACAAATTTCATGAAAATCAGTCGTGTAGTTTTTAAGAAAAGTTGGTTGGAGCGACATACCGACAAACAGACAGAAAGGCCGAAAAACGGTCACGGAACCAAAAATGTTCCCTTATATCCCTAAACGGATTTCTGTCTTGGAATTTTTGAAATTGGAGGCATAAAATATTTTCGATCTTCTGAAAGATTTACATAGCTTCTGTTACCTTCGGTAAGCTCGGAAGCAAAATTTGAACGGCAGGCAGACACGGGACCAAAAATGTTCCCTAATACCTGAAAAGGAATGTTGCCTAAGAAATTTTGAATCAGAGGCCTATAAAACTGTTGAATCTTTTTATATATCACATAACTTCCGTTATCTTCGGTAAGCTCGATTGCAAAACATGAAGAAACATATTTCTTGAAACGGTTCTGACCTATTTAATAATTCTAAAATGTAGGTGATTAAAATTTGATTATGTAAGTTTTGCTGGGAAAAAAAAGTTTCTGGAATATTGATTAAAAAAATAAAAAAAAAATAAAAAAAAAAAAAAAATAATAATCACAAGAGACGAGAGAGTGTTTTCGATTCTCTTCCAGGGTGGAATTATTTATAATGTTGATTTAATATTGGTAATAAATGTTACCGTGGAAAGCTGAAACAACTAACAAATGGAATATAATGGATGTAGAAATTACGGATAAAGTTTAAAAGAAAGATAAGTATGATTTTATTGTTAAGAATTTTTTTTTTTTTTTTTTTTTTTTTTTTGTTTTTTTTTTTTTTTTTTGTTACAGTAATAATTATATTATATAATTTTTTCTTGTCCATCTGACAAAAGAAGCTTGTTCTAGAATGTTTTAATCTTCAAATAAATCTTACTGTTTTTATTAATATTTTTCTTTTGATAAATCGTTGAGTTAAAAGTAAGACTAATTATGCTCGTTTTACGGAATAAGGGAGGAAAAGGGCTTAAAGACCTTTTTTTTATTATAAATTATAGAAGAAGGTAGAGTTGGGGTTTTAAACACGAGATCGTAATGGATACATACATCTAAGGTACATGAAGCCTAAGATGTAAATATATATGTTTCACTAACAAGAGCGTGGTGATAGGTCTGGAAGGTGGTCTAATGGTTCTGTAGAGAGCCGGATGCTATGAGGTCAAAGGTCTAATGGGTTCATCCATTATACATACTTACTCAGTGGACCGGGGATTAGACCATCTCTAGTATGGCAAGAGTAACCCCATACTTGTACTTCGACTAAACTTCAGATCCCTGCTTGTGATGACAGGTATCCTACCATAACATTATGACAACCACTGAATTTTACAACCCCCAAAACTTGATCTACTATGTTTTTAGCCACAATATCTCTCACCAGACGGAGTACTCAACACAGGTAATAATTAAATCATAACATTTAGAGTAACAGAACTCTCTCTCTCCCTCTCTCTCTCTCTCTCTCTCCCTCTCTCACTCTCTCTCTCTCTCACTCTCTCTCTCTCTCTCCCTCTCTCTCTCCCTCTCTCTCTCTCTCTCCCTCTCTCTCTCTTTCTACCTCCTACTCTCTTTTTCAACTCTGACATTTAAAATTCGAAACGGCCTCGACGACCCACTCAATCCATATTTTCAACAAAAAAAACAAGACTTGTAAGGAATCAAATTACCACACTCTGACAAATTATCACACACTGGTATCGCTTAGTTATTCACAAAAACATAAAAGAGGGAAAATTCGTATTTCACATCTGACGCAAAATGTAAATTGTTAAAGAGAATTCATAAAAACCTTCACCATATGAAGGAACAGATTTTAAAAGTAAATATTGCACAAGTCTGAATAAAAAGAAATGGTCTTAGTTGGGCATAAAGAGGTAAGAAATAGTATTTTTTTAATTGGCGAAATTTCGTCTCTTGAGGGACATTATCAGGCCTGTAATATGCGTAGACTGTTGTTGTATTAGTCAAACCTTAAGAGTATCAATACCAAAAAGGGGAGGACAGCCTTATAAGAATCAAACAAATCATATGGGTTTATTGTAGCTGTTGCGGGAAAGATTTACGCGTCTTACACGTCTGATAGCTGAAATTTTTTAACCGAAATGTAAACAACCACCTGTTGAACACGTTATACAAATATATATATTTCTATTATTTAAACATATTTGTAAACAAACCAATCCTGTGAGAAAGATACAGACTATAATACTATACTGAGGATATTATTCGCTAAACAAGATTGAGATAACCAAGGACCCATATATTTTTCTGTGTGTGTCTGTCTGTCCGTCCGACCGTCTGTCGCCTGCTCTCACGGCTATACCTTTTGTCCGATCACTTTGAAATTTGGAATATATGTGTATAGTACCTACCCACACATTTTAAAAATGTCGTGACTTAAAATGATTTCATAAAAAAAAAATAAGATTAAAGAAATTGGCCCCTCTCCCCCCCCCCCCCCCCCCCCCCCTCTATCTCGCTTATGTAAAAGTCAATAAATCTGAAAAAAAAAATCCTGAATATCTTTGACTAAAAAGTAAAGATACCACTCTTTGGAAATTTCGGATTTTTTTTTACTGGTCTTATATTACTTTGCTTTGTTAGTTTCATCGCACATTTCCGTTTCCCCAATTTTGAACCACTTCCAGTGATTCAATCTTCCCCAAATTTTGCACATAGATACAACTAAGGTGAAGAATACGGAAAACAAAAAAAAAAAAAAAAAAACAAATTTGAAAATAAGACCAGTTTTGAAAAATGGCATTTTTATATTAATTAATCATATCATATCATATTTTTTATTTATTTAATACAAATTACAAAAGATATCCATACATAAAAATAAATGTTAATATAATTTACAATTTCCATGGCAGAATATATATTTAATTTGTTTAGCTGGCCGCAAAAGCAGTAGCTTGAGCGCGACTCAGCTAAACAGAAAAAAAGAAACAGAGCTAAAGAATTATTTTCTTTATTAACAAAATACTTTCTTTTTTTATAATTATGCTCTTTCCGATGTATTTATATGTTTAAATACATGTTTCACTGGCATAGGATAGTTCAAAGTTGGCTTTTAGCATTTTATAAAGCACCATCAATAGGTACTACATAAACAATACTGTGTAGCCTACGGACCCCCGCTGTGGGCTAACTAGCACCTGTGATTTTACTAATATTATATAAACACTGTATTTTTCAACAAAAAAACAACAAAAAAGTTAGGAATTTTATTTTCTTTAATTATCGAAGTTGCCAATTATTGGTATTTGACTTTAATTATTTAATAGGGAGAAATTGAGAGTGGTCATGTAGAAATACCGAATTGTTTTCGAAAGTTTGTATAGGGTTTTTGTACTTTATTACGTATCAATATAAATGGTAATGTATCCATTCCACAATAAATTATAATTGTATTTGAATCGTAAGCTCAATGGAGTGCCCCCCCCCCCCCCATGCCTTGACCTCCACATAGAGCTGCCCTGTGGCACAAATAGAGGGGGGAGGGGGCGTAAAGCCCCCCACCAACTGGCGCTACTTGCTTCGCTGACAAGCGAAGCAAGTAGGAGTTAAAAGAACAAGTCAGTGCATACTTGCTTCTCTGACGAGCGAAGCAAGTAATAGTTAAAAGAACAAGTCAGTGCATACTTGCTTCTCTGACGAGTGAAGCAAGTAAGAGTTAAAAGAACAAGTCAGTGCATACTTGCTTCTCTGACGAGCGAAGCAAGTAAGAGTTAAAAGAACAAGTCAGTGCATGCGTTTGTGCAGAAGTTTAAATTTTACTAAATCAATTGGAAGTAATAAGACAGTATGCATGATGATACTCACATCCCCGCCCATGAGTTTTCTTTTAGGTCACAACTCTTCTTCTTCTAAAGTGACTTAAGTATTCCCAAGTTCTCTAATATTATACTTCACGATCACCTGCATATTCTTCATGGTAAAGATGTATCTAAAACGTAATTTCATAATAAATAGTAATTTGTCACAAACGTTCGTACGCCACCGTTCGAAATAACCGGATTAATTTTATTTATCTACATACTGCAAAATGACAATGTTTCCTTCTTAATATAACTCCCCTCTTGATTTGTATACAAGTCTGTGTAAATTAAATGGTACTTCTCTAGTACAATTTTTAATGAGCTCCAGCACTTTTGTATATGCTGTTTCAATGGACTCTAAACGACTCCTTTTTATGAAGATTTGACCTCTTGAAAAATAAATAAGTCACAAGAAGGTAAGGAAGATGTTTTAATTCTAAACCGTGGTTCTTAAGAAACTATTTGACAAATGACGCAAGCGTCATTAAAAAGCCATATTTTTCAATTCAACCAACCTCTTTTCATAGCCTACAAATTTTAAAGAAATGTGAAAGGAAGATACATTTTTTTTTTATTAGATGAATCTAATTTAAAAACATTACATGAATATTACGTAATGTGATGCAATAGCTAAGAATAAGAGTGGTTTAATCAAGAAGATTAAACCATATGTAAATTTACTTATATGTTGTTGCCTGTAAATGTATGCTTATAGGATTACTTAGCGTGTAAGTATGTTAAGAATTACGAGATTACATTAAGTAGTGAATATTGTAAATAAAGTAGAGTCTAGAGTGCTACCCTGAGGCACACCTTAGTCTTCCTTACTTCCTCTCAACCTCGTATTTATTCGAGGGGGAAAAAAAACTTACATTCGGCCGGTACTTGAACCCCCAACCTAATATTTTATTCATTTTGATTGATCTAAAACTCACGTACGTTCTACTCCCAATATTTTCTTCCTTTCGCACTTACTTGCTTGACTTCGCACGTTTAAGTTTTACTTAAAACCATAAACAAAATTAAGGTAAAAGAAAAAAAAAGCAACCCTTAAAAACAAATGATTATAACGTGAACAAGGTAAAGGAATTATTATCAGTCAAATGAGACCTTTATTGATCGTTAGTGTTCCTCCCCATGTTCGTACATCCATGATAAATAAACAACACGTGTAATGGCGTTTTATCGTACAACCAAGATCTCATTTATATTTCAAAGCGTAATGAACATTGAACAAAAAACCATTTTGCACTTTCTCTTGACGTACTTTTACGATTCACCAAAATGAACCCATTAGCACGGCCCAAAGAGGTAAACATGGTTTTAAAATGCTCAACGCGAAAATGCAAGAGAATTTTTAATGTTATTTAGTACTCTGAATTTTTCAATATTCTATCCCAAACGTTTTTCGTAATTAAAAGATATTGTTGAATTATTAATAAAGTTTCCATAATGTATTTCTTACAATCTAATTTTCATTAGTTAGGTTTTTGTTACGCGCAGGCGCAGGGAAAGTTCAACATCTCTCTTAAGATATATCTTTCTTATTTCCTCATAAAAGGAAATTATCATTATTTCTTCGAAGAAAACTAATTTTAAATTTTTATATAACTATTACTTTTTATTACTTAATACATATACTTATTTTTCTATTTATATTTTGCGTTCGAGCTTAGTGAAGATAACGGCAGCAATATGATCCTATATTAATTTCTACCGCCGGGAAAAATTTAATATAGAATAAAAATAAATGTAAACCCACAGGAAATTGAAACAGATTCAAACAATTACACTTTCAATTCCCAGTGGGATTACATTATTTTATACTTATGTGAACCTTCGTCCAATTATAGGATGAAAGGAAGCTATGCTTCACTCTAATTGGCAGACTTTTTTAAACATTGCTAACTTGCTATTTCAATTATTATTGTTTTATATAATTATTTGTAATTATATAACATTATTTCAATCATGATTTCATTACATTGCTTTAATTAATTTTGCTGAGGGACGATTCAATATTTTTTTTTTTTATTCTAAGCCCATAGCATTGCGCAAAGCCCAAGTTCCACAAAGCATGCAGTGCACTTTTAGTTGGTCAAATTAACTCCATTTTTCACACCCTGATATCTCTGCTTCCTCTTAAGATAGGCTTTTTAAATTTTAAATATAAATTGAAATTAAGTAGTTTAGGTGAAATTAAAAAAATGAGTCCTTAATGTTAAGCCTTTTCAATAGAAGAGAGTTTTTAAAGTTCGCATTTTTGTAACTGTTCGTTGGATTTTAATTTTTTACACCTATCTAAAATATGTCCTTTTTTTATATACAGGGTGGTCCAAAACTCTCCCCCCCCCCCCCCCCCCTCTTAACTTTTGAATGGTTTGAGATAAATTAATGAAACTTGGGGAATCTCTACTAAATAAGTAATAGATAAAAGTAAATAGCTTACTAGCTATTTACGTACCTAAAGCAGTAAGGGCGTTATTACAGGCCGAGGGCGAAGTTTGAAAGCACGAGTGCGTTTAACGCCCGAGGCCTGTCATGTCGCTTACTGCTCGTGGTGCGTACACTATTTTATCGCCAACCGCATGTAAACTAATTACATTTGACGAAATAACATAATAACATTTGACGAAATAAATATATATATCACTCGAAGGACTTTCATTCCAAATAAACCTTCCAGCCTACATTAATGACGACACTCTGTTTGAATTACGACTTTAATGTTTTTATACAACAACATATCCTAACAGATACTACTAACATCAATTTTAAAGTTGTAGTATATCATAAACATTATATAAACTCTTTGTATTATAAGAACAACTTAAATTACATCACTCAATTTGACAAGCTGCGCCGGCATCTTCATTAAGAGCTTTTGTTCTGTAAACACGTAGTCTGAGAGGTTTCAAAGTTACAGAATTGGTTTTTAAAACGATACATGTTCACACAATAAAATATACAGGTTTCGATATCTCATAACGGTGACGTCACGAGTAAAACCTTCTTTCTTGTTACCTAATATGTCTGCGAATTTTTAAATTTTATTTTCAAGGTATTAAATGTTTTTACAGGTCCAAAAGTTTATAGTATTAACTTTTGTTTAAAAACGTTTTTGCAGTTTAAAAAAAAGAAACGGAAGCTCACGAAAACAAACAACAAAAAAGAGAAAAAGTGTAAAATAACCTGATATCTCGTTCCCCTCCACGAACTGTTCATACGAGCGTTTTGAATTCGTGCCCCCGTTCCGATAACGTATTTTTTGGGGAGCGAATTTAAACCGATACGATCCGTCGTTCTCCGTCCGCATAGCGTTTTGAACTAGCGGATCGTTTTCAATACGATGTGTGAACGAAGTAAATGATATTTCTAATGCAAATATTGTTCCAGATAATTTACGTGTATTTTGATGTAGTGTGAACTAAAGGTTAATATGGGAAGAGAAAGCGTTTAAGCTATGGAGTGGAAATTACACATATTTAATACGCTATAATTATCTATTACG
The DNA here is from genome assembly GCA_951217055.1 of Gerris lacustris. NCBI lineage: Eukaryota > Metazoa > Arthropoda > Insecta > Hemiptera > Gerridae > Gerris > Gerris lacustris. Next base: position 69,729,444 of record OX578280.1, on the reverse strand, counting down.
CTTGAAAAAGCAGAAATGGTAAATGTAGGGTATAGATTATTTGGCACATTTTTGTTAATTATTTTTTAGTTAAGTTGCTTTCTGATAAGGTTAACACGTATTGTGGCATATCAATTGGATCTTGATTCAAAATGGCAGATTGAAAGAATATTTATTAACAAACACCTAGAATCGACTGGTTCTGGAAATATCGATCTGACGAATTTTGCATATTAATCGCTGCCATCTTGAATAAAAAATGTGAATTGTAAACCATTTTCAAAAGTGGGGACCTCAAAATAGAATTTTCCCTCAGTCACAATTATGACCCTTTATATTATAAACCACGTATGTGAGAAAATAGAAAAGGATATGATTTCTTTCTGTATTTCTAATCAAGAATATTAATTGTCTGAATTCAACGAAATGCCTTTCGACAGCGCCTGCCGAGTCTTTCTATGAAATTCGATAAATTGCCACCAACACAAGACGCTACATTCGGTTGTTTTGATCAATATTCGTCAAATATAGTGTCACGTTTTTAGGTGTTAAGATTATCTTCGAGGAGATAGCGTGCAAAAAGTGTCTGATTGACATCAAGCTAGTAATATGTGCACTGTTAAGAATATGTGGTCTGCCGAATTCGTCTGTGGGACATAGCTTGGCAATAGGGCATTTGAAAAAAACAAACCGGTGGAGAGTGGTCATGCACCGCCAATCATAATCATGGTGGAAAATGTGATTTTCATGATCCTGAATACAAAATTAGTTAGTAGACCGAAAATCAAAATGATGTTATCCTGTCACTTGAGAGGACACCACTTTGATTTGGAGTAAAAAGGCGGAAATACACATGCTAGTAAAAAAGTATGCCAGTGGCGAGTTACTAGCACGTCAGTAGCTGGCATGCTGCAGACGCTGTGTACATTTGCCAGTGAAACAGCATGCTAGTATCATCCGGATGATCGGTCTTGTGCCAGCTACTAGCACATGACAATACACATTCCAGTCACAGTTCTAGTTTTTAAACAGGCAATCGTTTCTTGCCTTCTTTTAGCCGGAATAAATGATTAAATAATTGTATTTGATTCAATTAATTTTGATAGTTTTATTAATTGTTTCAATGTACCTTATGAATGTATCGGTGTGGAATGAAATTAACCAGATTGTTTTGTTACTAGCAAAAACTGTGTTTTAAAACATTTGAAAAATAATAAAATGCCACGAAGAGTGTGGGTAAGATTGGATAGCTAGAAGGGAATTAGGTACATGGAGCGAGTCAGTGGCTACTAAATGAAATGCGGTTCGGGGACGTCAATGGTTTTAGGAATCAATTGCGAATGCTTCCGGAGAAAGTGATGAGTTGTAGTCAGATACCCGCGAAAGGAAGGAACGCAACTGAAGACTGAAGGGCTGAGGGAGACTCGTGCTAGCTACTAGCAAACTTGCGCTGGCAGGCCTGTTTACACGTGCCTTATCAGTTCCCCCTCCCCTCGACTTGTGCCACTGGCAAGACAAAAATCAAACCTCGTGCGATTTACTCGCATGCATTTTACTCGCATGCTATTTGATGTATACACATGCCAGTAGCTCTCCTCTGCGAGCTACTCGTATGTTTTTTGTGCGAGTAACTAGCATGTGTATTTCCGCCTTAATAATTGAATAACTAATAACTAACCTATCAAGTTACAAACTAACTTCAACTTGATTTTCGGTCTACTAACTAATATTGCACTCAGAATCACGAAAATCACATTGTCCACCATAATTGGCGTCCACCATAATTTTTTTTTTTTTAAATGCCTATTATTGCCAAGCTATGTTTCACAGACGAACTTAGCTTACCACATATTCTTAAAAAGCATTAAACAATTAACTTATATACAAATTTCTAGCTTGATGTAAGTCAAACACTTTTTTGCACGCTACCTCCAGAACTATTATATTGTAGGTATTGTTTGTTTTGAATTTGTTATCACCATGAAGAATACATTTTGATATTGTTTAACACATTGAGTTGTTTGAAAAAATTGAATAAAGAAGAGAAGTTTTTGGTCAGTGTTAACATTGTGATGAAATTTATTTATACAAGATAGTTGTATAAAACGCAACGTATCGTTTATTGAAGGTAATGTTATAGGTTGAATTACCTGGAGACCATCTTTCATTTGATGTATAATAAACAGTTTTCACAGTGGTTCTGAGCTGTGGGTCTTAAGGGATGAAAAGAAAAATCTCTATCTCATGTTGTTAAAAAGTTTTTGCTATATTTCGACAATAACAACCAATAACAAACCTACAACAAATAACAAACCAATCAAACACCTAGCTTCCTTTGTCACTTTAACTACATTGTGATTAAAACAACAAATACTAATTGAAAACCTTCTTACCTATAAATAGATCTTAGTTCGTGGTTGTAACCAGAACAGTCATAAGTTCTTTCATTTTCCAAAAGGTTTTCTCTTTAGTTCTGTGTTGACACATAAGGTGTTTGATGTCATCATCGAAACTTTGTATAAGTTCTTTTTCTTCTTTGTGGAAGTTCCTCGGCATTTTCGACCTGCCAATAATCTAAATTGTTAATGAGGGTGATCCCTATAAATTCTGTGGTTCTATTTATGGGTAAGAAGGTTTTCAATTAGTATTTGTTGTTTTAATCACAATGTAGTTAAAGTGAGGAAGGAAGCTAGGTGTTTGATTGGTTTGTTATTTGTTGTAGATGCTTGAGAATGACTCAAATAGGGAGTCGAAATATAGCAAAAACTTTTTAACAACATGAGATAGAGATTTTTCTTTTCATCCCTTAAGACCCACAGCTCAGAACCACAGAATTTATAGGGATCACCCTCATTAACAGTTTTCACAGTAGTTAGCTATAACTACTGTACTTTAAGTATGCACACCCTTTTGCATTATTATTTCAAATAATTATTGGGACGTAAAAGAAAGTTATCTGTTGTGTACCGGGATATTCATTATAACGGACTCACCGCCCTTATCACTCCGTTATAATGAGATTCTACTGTAATGTAAGTTATAGAAGACTGAAGTCTACAATCCTCTTTATAGATAGTGGTCATTAACCATCAAAGCCTTCTATAATATCAAGTACTCAGAAAGTACTAAGTAATCACATCAAAGTACTTTCAACTCAAAATCAGAAATATCATATCCTGGTCCATTATGTTTGTTCTCTAGACCAGAGTGTAAGTTGGCTTTATGCTCACTTCCTTTGAGTGCACCCTAGTGGGTGATTCCACTCAGAGTGCCCAACCTGGAGGGGGTAGGGGGGGGGGTGCACTCATGTAGTTGAAGGGTTTGACTGTAGAATTCATAATGCACACGTGGAAGTTAATACACCCCTCAACCTTTCATTATGAGCAAATATCACCCTGTTTAATATTGTCAAATGAGCTCAACCTATTTTAAGTATTCATGTCTACGATGTTTATGTATTTTAGAGTTTATATATTTTAATTAAATATTTAGAGGAGTTACATTTGAGAAAATAATCAATTTTATATTACTATTCGCTGGATTCACGCTGTTATTATACGCTCCTCTCTACTTCTAGGTGACTCGTCACACAATATTTGCAGAAGGACAAAGGTTACTGTTTACCAGACTTTGATTAGACCAACGGTAACCTATAGGTCCCAAAACGTGGACACTGCTGTCGGCCACTCATAAGAACCAATCAGAAAATACGGAATTTATAAGGGCATCCTGATATAGTAAAGGAACTAAAAAGTAGCAGGGTACGATGTTTAGACCACGTACAGAGTACAGAGGATCGGCTCAAGGAGAAGCCCCAAGAAAATACATACTTTATAAGATATGTCGGGCTATAGAAGAATACTGGGAAAACCTGGGAAGGGATGGTTTGAGGGTGTGGAAGAGGATTTGTGGAGTATAAAGGGGTCCGGAGACGTAAAGCCTTGCATCATAAAGATGGGAGAGGTCTTGTGAAGCAGGCAAGGGCCCTCCATGGGCTGTAGCGTCATCGAGTAAGTTAGTAAGTAAGCTGTTGCACATAAAATCCTAATACTGTATGACGGACATTGTTGAATTAGTATATAAAGGAGATTTATTATCTTAATTTCGACAGTTAAATAGTTAAGGAGATAGGTACAGTTTGGAAGCCAGCGTGGCCGAGGTGCTCTAGGTGCCCACCCAGCTATCAATGAGTCGATGTGACTCGAGGTCGTGGGAGCAAGGTGAGGGACACCTCCTTAGGGGTTCTCTTTCCCCATGCTTTCACGCACGCTTATATAGCTCACTAATGACCACACTATACCCGCTTCGGCGGTACAATGTACAGGTATGATGTGGAAAGTGACTGGAACTCTCCACCACGGGGTTAGTAAAATGGGCCCAATGTGGCCTGATTGCGAGGTTCGAACCAGTGGTTCGTTCTTCCCGTCTAACCACTACTACTACTACTACTACTAGGTACAGTTTTAACATTTTCTACTTATCTTCTTCTTCAGATGGCTTGACGAAAAAAAAAATGGTCGCTGGCCAGAACAACTTGGCCCCTCCAGATATCTCTCCCAAAATTAAACCCAAGTCCCGCCTACCGGATATCCTCTTCCATTCTATCCGACCACCAAACTTTTGGTCTCCCTCTCAGCCGAACGCCCCATAACGTGAAAGACTAGCTGGACAAGGCGGTCTTCTCCCATCCTGTTTACGTGGTTATAATGCTGCAGCAGCCGTATCTTTATAAAGCTTGAAGTTAACATTGGAAGCTATATATATTCCGGGAGAGTGATGTATGTAAGATCAGGTTTGTTTGGGTTCTGTTACCATATGCGAGGGTTTTATCGGAGCAGTGAAGGTCTAGCTTGGTCGTAAGACGGATCAAGTCAACGTCGTGCTAATAGTGGATTAACTACGTTCCTTTCGCCACCGGAGCCTTGAGGACTAGGGACACTTATTCCGCTGAACACTCTCCACGCTGGGAGATGCGTTAAGCTTGTAGTGGAAACCAAGTGAATAAACCAGTCAAATTTTAACGAAAATTTATATATATTTACAATAAGCAACATCTCCGATTAATTAACGACAAACAATATCTGGGATATGACCACCTCCCTTGAGTCGGAATGCATCAACGGAACGCGCTCAACAAAATTTCCAATCGTTCACATACATCTGGATCGATGTCAGCGATTTCTCTCTTCAGTTTGCTGGGTTACATTTTCAACTTAACTTATTCCCACGGACAATTAAACAAACTGAAGTGAGACATAATTTGCATCATCGCCGACATCGATCGAGATATCCATGAGCAGGTAATTGGAAATATTATTGAGCGCTTTCTTGGGTGCTGACTTAATGGAGGTGATTATATTTTTATTAATAAATTGGAGACGTAGCTTATTGTGAATATAAAATATATACATTTTCATTAAAATTTGACTGATTTATTCACTTTTTAAACGTTGCTTTCTTTGCGGACACCCTATAGGATTTAAGATTTATTAAGTTTATTTAGTATTAATATGTACACTTAGATTTTCTTAACTTATTATCGTATTGAGAGATCGATGTGAATAAATATTTAGAGCTTAAATTTAATACAGTTCAATTATTGTTTGCAAAGCAAGAAAATCTTTTTTCCGACTCTTTTCCTTTATATTATCTCATAACTCCTTGTTTAAAAATCTTATTAAAATTCTATTTCCTTAATAACAGAATTTTTAAGATTTTCTATTTTACATTTATTTTTCAATTTCAACATTAAAGAAAATGTTTGTTTTATTAAGAACAAACATTAAGAAAAAGTTTGTATTTGCTAAGTCAGAAAATGTTTTTAAATTTAAACATGTAGAGTGATTTGGGAAAGATAATAGAGAGGGGGACAGACAAACATTATATACTTGCCCTGGATAAATTAGACCTTGTAGAACTTACTAGGACAGCGGGAGACTTGGATAAACCTATGATCTCACAACTTTTTTTTGGCTTATTTTTTTACACTAGTGTTTCTGTTGGTTTAAGTTAGTGACATGTTGGTTGCAGCGAAGGTGGCTGTCAATAATAAGCCCGAGATATTTAGTACTGGGCCACACTGGGAGGGCAGGACAGGCAGAGCCCCCGTCCCCCTCCCCAGAACAGCATGTTCCGTGTAACAACATCTTTAATAACTCATCCTTAGGTAATCTGACTCAAGTTAATGAAAAAGGAAATGCTGCAGTTTTATATACATTTAAACTGACCAAATTGTTTTATATCCAGTGTTATATTTTTACTTTCTCATATAAAGAGAAAGTATTGTGATGGCGCGAAAATTCGATTTTAAGATTTTGATGGATTTGCAAGTCTTAAGGTCCCCTGAGTCCAAAAAAAGGAATTTTTAAAAATGTCTGTCTGTGCAGACGCCTGAAGGCTATACTACTGGGCCGATTTTGACGAAATTTGGTATACACGTTCAGAAAAATCATACGCCGAGGCGAGAAAAAATCGAGAAATGAATTTTAGCCCCAAATTTGGGGGCGATGACCCCCGAAAATTCTGAAAAAACATGAAAAAAAAAATATTTTTCGAAAACGGTTCAGACGATTTTGATTAAAAAATTCTAAAATGTAGTCCATTTAAATACGAATCGAACGATATAAGCCGTTTTACCGGGAAAAATCTATTTCAGGAGAAAATAGCTTAAAACACGGACGAAGAACGGTTCAATTCCCCGCCCTGGAGAAGTTATTATTATGGTAAATTTTGATATAGTTTTCAATAATATATATATATATATATATATATATATATATATATATATATATATATATAGACATAATCACCTCTCTTGCGAACACACCTCCCTTGCGGACTGTTCGCTAGAGAGGTGATTATGTCTACTACTCGAAATCTGTAACTTTTTATTTCTTTGTCCTCTAGGGAGGTATTTTTGACTTTTTAAACAACAAATATACCTCCGTAGCGAACAAAAATATACAGACCTCTCCAGCGATCAATTTCATTCAAAAACACCTCTTTAGAGACCATACCTCTTTTAAGGCCAAAATTATGTAAAAATAGCTCCGTGGCGACCATACCTCCGTTAAAGCCAAAATAATATAAAAATACCTCCTAAAAGGCCATTCTTATTTGGAGCCAATTACTTCTTTCTTGATTGCTTCTTATTTAATTATTGTAAAAGTTATTTTATTCTGAGCTTATGTATGGACAAAAGTATACATTATAGTTGTATACATAGCACAGTAATGTATTGCTTTTCCTTTTACATTGGTATTACATCTATATCTCTCTATGAACTACTGCAGCCATTAGTTTTTATATTTATGATACTACTAAAAAAACTATTTAATACCTACTATAGCTTTGATCCTAGGTTATTATTTAAAAAAATATATTCTATAGTGTTAAAGCATTCGAGTTTAAGGAAATTTTTGTAACATCCAATTCATTGAATTTTTAAAATTCGAAATTAGTTAATAAATAGTTTTGATAATAAAATTGTTTTTGAGTTAATATAACCGATTACTTTTTAAAACGATTAAAGATTTATGGTTTAGCTGAAGCAAGGAAAAATAGCTAACTGATTTTTTTCTGCTCCTCAAATCTAATGATTCATTTTTTGTTATACATATTAAAAAATCAATTTTCCTTATTTAAGTTTTTGGTAGTTGGTAGTATTCATACTACGGAAAGTATAAATTTTAATTTAAATCAAATTATAATTATTATTAACAACGGGAGATAGACAGAGAAAAATAGCGGACGGGTTCGATTCCCCGCCGAGAAGAAGTTATTTTTATGATACATTTTGTTAAAAGTTTGAATAATAATTAAATTTACTGACGAAAACTAATAAATAGAAAACACTGGGCTAAGTAATTATGAACTCTTATAATATGAGAAAGTTGTCTGAGTTGTCTCAGACCGATTCCTATATTTTTGATATGCTTAAAAACCATTATTTACTCTTCATATAGAAAAAACTATAGAGGGCACCTCTTCTGCTGGTTTACATATAATATGTCACCAAATTTGAAGCTATTCATAATAAAATTGTAGGCCCTATTAAGGTTAAGGTTTTTAAGATTATTTATTTGTTGAATAAAGGGGAGAGGTTTTGTCGTCGCATACTAGTACTAGGAAAGGAAGCACACACACGCTGACATGGAAGGAGAGAGGTAGAAAAGACTAACACCGAATAGACCTCGAGTTCAGAGTTCAGACTGACTGGCAGCTTATTCATTCATTTTTTTAATAGATATGATAAACTCCTATTTGTATTTTACACTAGCCTTGACCCCGCGCTCCGCGCGGGGCTCATGCTAGGTATTAGTGGCTAAGTTTCCTATTGTCATGTAGGCCTAGCAATTAAATGAAATGGCTAAATGATGTTGTTTCCAAGCCTTCTAGGAATAAAATCAGGACTATATTGTACATCATTACTAAGAATATAATTTTCTCCAAATCGTAGTTTGGAGTCTATCTATATATTTACAAAATAGCCAATAGAAACTAATTAATATGTATAACAATTAACAAAATAATAAAAAAGGTAAAAAAGGTTGGCACGGGGCCGGATAGCATGGCACGCCGAAAATCAAACTCGTCTTGATTGTCATCGCGCCACGCATTTCAGGTCGTGCTATGCACGGAGACCTCCACACACTGGCATGTTTCGTCCGTTTTGTGGACGGCGTGCTTGCACGCTATGCAATGCACGCGTAGTGTAAAGCGGCTCATACACTACACGTGCATTGCATGGCGTGCAATCACGCCTTGCCAAAATCGGACGAAACGTGCCAGTGTGTGGAAGTCTCCGTGCTAAGCACGGCCTGCAATGCTTGGCACGATGAGAAAATCAATACGAGTTTGATTTTCGGCGCGCCATGCCATCCGGCCCCGTGCCACGTGCTAGTGTGTAGGCCTTTTTCGCGCCACGTGCTAAGAGTGCAACATCTTTTGAGGCTATATTTCGTTCGCTAGCATCAAGAGATTCTTGCTTGTATTTCTTTAAAATGAGTGATACATCCGTTTTTCTGTCACCCAATTTCTTGCCGTTGTTTATTGACGCTTATAGAAATCACCCCATTGTTTGTGGCGAGTTAAGTGCAAAGTTATCTTTCTTCTTCAACCAATTTCTAGTCCATATTTGCCTCTTCTTCCGTTTCTCCTTCTTATCTATCTTCATGTATCACGCCAATCTGCTAAAGCTTTATGTTTCGTTACTACAGGCATAACTGGTCGTGTACACTAAAAAATCACAGTATGAACTCCGACTTCTAGCACGTCACAGAGCGAACTGCATTTTACAGTGTGTGGCGCACGGCGTGCCAAAATATAAAAATGGCACGGCGTGCAATGCATGTGTAGTGTATGGACCGCTTAAGAGCCGCTTAATAATCAGTTTCGAAATTTATGATCGGTTGATTCATTTATCGAAATGAATGAATCTGACATTTTCTAATAAAATAAACAATATAAAAATAATAGACAGCCAATTAGTATAGCACATAGTTTCCTCGCATCCTATCATGTACTTTATTCTTATATTAACATTAACATTATTGTTATATTAGATTATTGTTATATTTTTTATTGTGTAAAAACTATTAATAGTTTTAGCGATCTTTAACACTTCATAGCGGTTCACTGTTGGTTTTACTAAAACATTGTATTTGAAAAAATGTCTCACTGAATAGATGAAAAAATGTCTCATTGAATGAAATTTGGCATACTTATTCTTAAAATTCATAAGAAAACCCAAAAATAATTATTTATTTTGCTCTAAATTTGGTGTGTCTTCCGTTTTTTTACACGGAAAAAATCTAGTTTATGAGATATTGATGAAAATAGGAAACCTATTTTAAATTAAATGTAATGGCAACATTTTGTAAAATAATTGTCGAAAAATAAAGTTAAGTTTACATTTTTGTAGCGACACGGTAAGCGATGTTTTTTTACAATATGAAATACCAAGACTAAACAATATTACATTTAATACATTTTTTTTGTACGAAACAAGAAAATTTTTTTAACAATATAAATATAAATCCTAAGACCTAAAAAAATATAAATAAAATTTAAACACTTATTGGACAGTTCAAATGAAGTGGGTGATGTAATATTTTTTTATTTAAATAATAAATAATGGTAATCGTTACAGAATTGTAAGTTATCTTTATGATTATGTGTCTATTGGACAGTTCAAATGAAGTGGGTGATGTAATATTTTTTTATTTAAATAATAAATAATGGTAATCGTTACAGAATTGTAAGTTATCTTTATGATTATGTGTCTCTTACTCTATGAGTAAGACGCTGACACGTTGACTCGCTACAAAATATCTCAAAACATAAGAATTATTGTAAATACTTTACTACAGATTATACAGATAGACGCTTGGCCGCTTGGCAGACACTAAAAAAAGGGGTATAATGAGATGTTTAGATTAATTATTTAGACTTCCAACTATTTAGATTAGTTATGATTAACTATTTGGACTATATTATCTGACTTACAACTTTTAAAAATTATTTTGGCTATCAGGGACAAAGATGAGTTATTCTGTTCCAAATGACTAAAAATGTATCAAGATAAACAAATATAAATTTTAATATTTCTTATATAGAGGTTTTACCATATAGTGATGTCATTTAGATTACCGAATTTTTAGATTATTTAGCTACAAGTGTATGCTATTTAGTAGGGTAATCAATATTGTTTAACAAGGTGTGTACAACAAAAATTGTTATTCCCACAATTTTTCGTGTATACACATTATAATGTGTAATGAATAACATAATTTGTATTTATACTGTTGAAAACAAAAAGTTCTTAGAATGAGGGTGTTAAAAACAGTAAAAGACTCAGTTTCATGTTGTTGTTAAATGAAACAAAGAGAGAGTACCCGATCTTATTATAGTTTCCCTGAATGGTTTTGCTAGGACTAACGATGAGATAGAATTGTTTCAAGGAATCTTTTGGACGAACGAAATATGTGTATACATTTTTAACACACTCACAATTTAAAGATTTACTTTATTTATGAATATACTTGTGACATCTGGTAGAAACTTCTTACCGGGTGTCTCGTGACTGTCGTGACACGACATGTATTTTTTATTTTTAAATTTGAGCGTAAACTTAGTTGATAATATACGAATACGTTTATTTTTGCTAGGCGTAAAAGGCTTGTAAAGCAAAAAAAGCAATAGCTAGGGATATTAGAAAGTATGGCATTTACAGGTCGGTATTAATGGCATGGTTTTAATTCATATTGAAGCATTGCCTCCTCTTTTTCTTTTTTACTGGTGGCATCAGTGGCGTATCCAGGGGGGGGAGGCACAGGAGGCACGTCCCCCTCCCCCAGACCCAATAGAGTAAAACAAAACAAAATACCGCCGTATTTTTGTTTTTAATACACATTTTTTACATTCACCATAGTTCATAGTTTTGAGAGGTCATATTTTCAAAATTTTCCGGGGGCCGGTGCCCCCATCATAAATCCCCCCCCCCCAATAATTAACTGCAGACGACGCCCATGACTTACAGTAAGAAATTGCACTGCAGTAAGCATCAGCATAACATTTTCTAACGAATACGTTCTAAAACAGTTGTTTTGTTTGTTTATTAGTTGTACTTTTTTTGGGGGGGGGGAGCAGCTGCTTTTTGAATAAGTAGTTCCCTTGTCTTGTTACCACTCAAATACCCCCCCCCCCCCAATCTAAATTGACTCAGAATGTGCCCCCCAGACCTAGCCGCTGGATACGCCACTGGGTGGCATATTGTTTTTCTTCCAGGTCCAGGTTCCTCGTTTTGTTTCTGTGTATTACACCTCCTACTCATTTCTTTATTGAATTTCTGTCTTTATATTTATTTTAGATATTGCTCAGAAAATCGTCAATAGATGGTGAAGTTTTTATTAACTGGTTAAATAGAATTAATAAAACTATAAACTATAAAGGCAGCTCAAAACTCTCGAAGAAACGTTTTGCCGTTATTCTTGGCCAATATGCACGAGAACGAGAGGTTCTTTGGGTCATTTTAAAAAAAAATGTGACACTTTGACAATTCTGAGCAAACCTTTATGCCCAAAATTTATTTTTCAGATTTTGATTCAGCTAGTGCTTTATTTTGATGCTGAACATCTATACATAAGAATATGTATGTGGGTCGCGGGATTTTTAAGTTTTAAATTTTTTATCAATTTTTAAATAAAAAAAGGCAAGTTTCTTTAGTCACATTAGTTACCGGAATTTTCTTCTACTTACCGATTTGCAAAATGATATTTACCACCAAACGACTAAACGACAATTGGAAATCGTCACACAGACTCAAACCAATATTATTGTCTACTCAGGACATTTCTTACATTGGTTTTAATTAGTGAAAAAATTAATTAATTATAATTTTGTCACGATAGTTACTGTTCAAGTTCCTTTAATTAAAGTTCCTGGTCATAGCAATTTTTGTAAGCTAATTAGATTTAATTTCCTAAATAAGTCATTGTACACTCAACTCTATGATGGGGACGAAGTTTTTTTATTTTAAAAAATAACCTATTTAAATTCAATATTTTAGTAACTATCGTGACATGTAGTACGCTGGGTAACTAATGTGACATCTATCTTGTTCCTGGGTAACTATCGTGACAAGTGTCGTGCTCCTCTAAAGTTAGGAATGATAAAATAGTTAAAGCGAAATTTTCAAAAAAAGTGACACTGAACAACTTTGAGCCAACTAGTGCTTTATTTTGACGCTGAACATCTATACAACAAGAATATGTATGTGAAAAGTAACTATCGGGACAAGTAACTATCGTGGCTTATAAACTAAAACATGGAGGCCAGGCCACACTAATGTATTAATGCTTTCAAAGGAAAGCATAAGTATTCTGTATATTACTGGGGTATACTCAAAAAAAAATAAAAACCTTTAAATGCACTTTTAAATACTAAAATTTATGGTAACTATTGTCACTTTGAATAAACATACGCCCCCATGATTTTTGAAGAGAATTGTTGTGTGACCGAGGTTTACTTCATAAGACGCGGAGACGAACTTTAGATTATAAAGGAATGATTCTTTTATCTGTAAACACTGAAATCCCGCCCTCAGTCAAACAGTACAGCCAATTTTTTGGTAACTATTGTGATGTAACTATCGTGACCGATTGCTGGGACAAGCCTTTTTATTAAATTCCCGACAAGTTACACCGAAATAAGAAAGAAATTATATTTAGTATCACAAAGTACATTATATTTCCTATCTAGGATTATAGTTAGAAAGTCAAAGAAAATTATTTTTTGAACATTTTTGAGCATGGTAACTTAGGTTAAAAGGGGCTGGGACATAACTATCGTAACCTTTTTGTATATATAAATTTAAATTTCTCCTCCCTAAAAAGGATATTCAAGAATCTGACTACACCAAAATGACGAATTTAATCTATAGAAAAATGTTTGTGGGGTTGTAGATTTCTTTAATTATATGCGGAGTGCAAGTAATTTTTTTTTTAACTCGCGGACAGTGAAAGTGTCACTTTTTTTGAAAATGACCCCTTTACACTTTCTTGCCATTTCGCGTTTTCAATCATTTTTAAAATAATTATGAGTATTTTATTCACCTCTAATCACCTATATATAGTCCTATTTCCTATTTAATTATTTCTTTCCTTCTTTTACGATTTTTAATTTTTCGAAGCCAAAGAAATTGATATGACAAAAGAGATTTAATCAACTTATTAAATAATAATAATAATAAATAATTGAAAAATGATAAGATGTGACTAGTGAAAGATATTGCTTTAATATTATTGTACGAGTACAATACAGACATATATCTTATCATGTACTTGTACTTTAACATACTAATGTATACATTTTTATAGGATTTATTGAGTAGCAAATTTATACTAGTAGTCAATGGATGACAAACAATTAGGTACCTATTTTGTTATCAGCTGTTTTTGGATAGTAACAGTTTCGTTTTCGTATAATGGGAAAGACTATAAAAGAAGTAGGGAGATAAATAAACTCAATAGAACGTGGTGGCGGTGTCATGAAAGATTACGAGTTAAAAGGGTATCAAACTTTCTTAGAACACAGCAACACAGGAATAGAATTTAAGAATCAGAGTTTTGCGATTCGTTATTATCAATCTTAAATTGAATTTTTTATATAATAAGAATTGTTTTTAACAAAAATAATATATAATAATATGGGTGATGGGTAATTAAGACCTACTATCGAAATTCCATTAAAGTCAGACAAGTAGTTTTTAAGGTAAAATGTTGCCACCCAACGTTCACAAAAAGTTTAGATGGATCAACAGTGCTGATATTTCTGATTTTTAAGGCATCAATTTTTCGGTCTTCGGCACGATCACAATGCTTTCGATACCTTTCAACTCGTGTTGTTTTATGCTTTATTATAAAAAATTTAATGTTTTATTTATAAAATTTATATCAGCATATCAGCTGTGAATTGAGTTTATTTATTTGTTTTTACTCTCATATAAAGAGAAAGTATTGTGAAGCGCGAAAAATCGATTTTGAGATTTTTATGGATACATGTTAAGAGGTCTCCTAATTCCAAAAAAGTGTTTTTTAAAAAATGTCTGTCGTCTGCACAAACACCTGGAACCTAAACCACTGGGTCGATTTTGACGAAATTTGGCATACATGTTCAGAAAAACATACCCCAAGGCGAAATCGAGAAATAAATTTTAGCTCTAAATTTAGGGGCGCTATCCCCCAAAAACTCGGAGAAAACATGAAAAAAAATTATTTCTTGAAAACGGTTCCAACAATTTTGATTAAAAAAAGTCTAAAATGTAGTCCATTTTAATACGAATCTAACGATATAAGCCGTGTTCCCGGGAAAAATCTAGTCCCTGAGAAAATAGCTTAAAACGCGGACGGAGCGAGCCCGGGTTCGATTCCCCGCCCCGGAGAAGTTATTTTAAATGTGGTTTTTTTTATATATTTTTAATGAAAAGATCAATAATAAATTAATTTATAAACGAAAACTAGTAAATGGATAAAACTACAATTACTACTTTGTAATTAGTAACCACAGTTCTGAAAGCAATAATCAAAATAATATTAAAAAGGCATGTCGTCACCCTTTTGAAATGTGTCCTAGAGATATTACTGTGCTACCGATAAATCTTTTATGTAAGAAAGCAGTTTTATTGCAATTTAAAAAAAAAAGGTAAAACACAATTAACCATAATTATTTACTGCGTTTAAAATGATTAAATACAGTTATGAATAAGTTCCATGTTGCAATACAAAAAAACAAAACAACAAAGACTCGCTATACGTACCAAGTATCAAAACATTACTACCAACTTCCGCACTGTCTTAAAAATATCATATCATTTTACACATTGAATCGCAAACTAAATAGACTGCCAATTAGTGTGGCACATAGTTTCCTCGCATCCTTTCATGTACTTTATTCTTATATTAACATTAACATTATTGTTATAAATATTGGACTATTGCTATATTGTTTATTCTGTAAAAACTATTAATAGTGTTTAGCGATCTTTAACACTTCAAAGCGGTTCACTGTTGGTTTTACTAAAAAAAATGTATTTGAAAAAAATGTGTGTCTCATTAAATAGATGAAGTTTGATTTTTTCCCTACCTAAAATTCTAATTTTAAATTTGAAGTTCACGTTTACGCAAGCGTTGCGCGTGAACGCTTGACCGGATAACGTTGTCCAACGAACTCGTCCTGGGTATTGGTAAAATGAACATGTCTACCAAATTTCATCAAAATTGGTCGACATTTACTCAAGTTATCGTCGCACGTTTCAGGATTTGCGGACACACAGACCGACAGACAGACAGAAACAAGACCAAAAATGTTCCCTGATGTCTGAAACGGATTTCTGTCTTGGAATTTTTAAAATCGGAGACATAAAACTTTTTCGTTCTCAATAGTGAACACAATGCTTCCGTTACCTTCGGTAAGCTCGGAAGCAAAAATATCCACTTTGATTTAATAATAATAATAATAATAAAACAAAAAAACAAGAAAACAAGTATTTATTTATATATAATTATAAAAACGCTTTAACTATATCAATACTATAACTGACTCCCTACTCCTACACTGATATGCATCTTCCTACATATTTATTAAAAACATTAGCGCTTTAGAGTTTTATTTTCTCTACTGAGGGTCCTCACCATTCTTTATCTCATTATTATATTTTATTTTTTATCTTCATATAATATTTCTATGTATGCAACACAAACACAGAATATATTTATGTGTGTGTGTAAATAATGTAATATGTAATTAAAAATATAATGTAATGTATTTACTATGGTGAAATAAAAACAATTCATTCCTTCATTTGACCCCTGGTTTTTCTCATATTTTCGAATATCTGAAGAACAATTTTAGAAGTTACATACTCTCCTACAACCTTAAATATCGAAACAGAGAAGACAAGAAGAAGAAAGAAAGAAAGAAAGAAAAAATAGTATGGGGGACGCATATCACACAGAAAAACGCACTCCAGAGAAATCCATGTTGCTTCTAGTCCGCCGCGAACTCAGTGAAAAATTACAACTTCAAATCTGTCAGCCGCGGACAGTCGCCTTATGTTTGACCAGTTTAATGCAATATTATAGACTATAGACCACAGGGTCCGCCGTGGACAGATTCCTTCTGTTCGACAAGGATAATGCAAAATAACAGCACACAGAGTCCGCCGCAGACCAAATACTTGTCCGCCGCAGACAGTCCGCTTCCTGTGTGACCGGGCCTTTAAGCTCGAAAAGAATAAAAAAAGAAAAAATATAGGTACACTAATATATATGATCGCTTAGGAGGTGTTTCTATAGTATATTGGCTGCGCTAAGCAGGCACGAAAAAAAAAAAAAAACCAAAGAATGTTTTTTTATTATTAAATGATGTAATTTTATGTTTTCAATTTACTGAAACTCTCAAAGGAAAGAATTTATGTTTTTAGGATTTGCACATATAGATCCAAATGGTGTTGTATGTAAAATGTTTGCATAGGAGGTGTTTTTAGATTATATTGGCTGCTAGGGAGGTACGACAGAATAAAAATCTTTATTTTTTTTTTTTTTTTTTTTTTTTTTTTTTATTAAACGATATAATTTTATGTTTTCAATTTACTTAAACTCTCAAAGGAAAGAATTTATGTTTTTAGGATATGCACATATAGATCCAAATGGTGTTGTATGTAAAATGTTCGCATAGGATGTGTTTTTAGATTATATTGGCTGCTAGGGAGGTACGACAGAAAAATCTATTTTTTTTTAAAAAATTATTTTTTATTAAATGATATAATTTTTAGTTTTCAATTTACTTAAACTCTCACAAAAAGAAGTTTTGTATTTAGTGTATGCACATATAGATCCAAATGGTGTTTTGTGTGATATGATCGCATAGGAGGTGTTTCTATATTATATTGGCTGCTAAGGAAGTACGACGGAAAAATTTATTTTTTTAAAAAACTTTTTTTTTTATTAAATTGTATCATTTTTAGTTTTCAATTTACTTAAACTCTAAAAGGAAAGAATTTATGTTTTTAGGATTTGCACATATAGATTCAAATGGTGTTGTATGAGAAATGTTCGCATAGGAGGTGTTTTTAGATTATATTGGCTGCTAGGGATTTACGACAGAATAAAAATCTTTATTTTTATTTTTTTTTTTATTAAACGATATAATTTTATGTTTTCAATTTACTTAAACTCTAAAAGGAAAGAATTTGTGTTTTTAGGATTTGCACATATAGATTCAAATGGTGTTGTATGAGAAATGTTCGCATAGGAGGTGTTTTTAGATTATATTGGCTGCTAGGGAGGTACGACAGAATAAAAATCTTTATTTTTATTTATTTTTATTTTTTTTTATTTAACGATATAATTTTATGTTTTCAATTTACTTAAACTCTCAAAGGAAAGAATTTATGTTTTTCGGATTTGCACATATAGATTCAAATGGTGTTGTATGAGAAATGTTCGCATAGGAGGTGTTTTTAGATTATATTGGCTGCTAGGGAGGTACGACAGAATAAAAATCTTTATTTTTATTTATTTTTATTTTTTTTTATTAAACGATATAATTTTATGTTTTCAATTTACTTAAACTCTCAAAGGAAAGAATTTATGTTTTTAGGATATGCACATATAGATCCAAATGGTGTTGTATGTAAAATGTTCGCATAGGAGGTGTTTTTAGATTATATTGGCTGCTAGGGAGGTACGACAGAATAAAAATCTTTATTTTTATTTATTTTTATTTTTTTTTATTAAACGATATAATTTTATGTTTTCAATTTACTTAAACTCTCAAAAGAAAGAATTTATGTTTTTCGGATTTGCACATATAGATCCATATTATGGTGTTTTATGTAAAATGTTCGCATAGGAGGTGTTTTTAGATTATATTGGCTGCTAGGGAGGTACGACAAAAATCTTTATTTTTATTTTTTATTTTTTTATTAAATGATGTAATTTTATGTTTTCAATTTACTTAAACTCTCTCAAGGAAATTTTTTTTTGTATTTCAGGGGTATTCACATATAGATCCAAATGTTGTATGTGATATGTTCGCATAGGAGGTGTTTTTAGATTATATTGGCAGCTAGGGAGGTATTCAATTATCTTAATTTTTCAAAAAAATTCTGTTTAATAAAAATAAGTAATTAATAGTTTTTTTACTTAATTAAAACTACACGAATAAATAATTTAGTAATGAGGTTATGAACTTATGGATCATATTGGTCTTGTATGCACTATGTTCGCTGAGGATGTGTTTTTATATTAT
Source organism: Gerris lacustris (assembly GCA_951217055.1). NCBI lineage: Eukaryota > Metazoa > Arthropoda > Insecta > Hemiptera > Gerridae > Gerris > Gerris lacustris. The sequence continues at coordinate 69,710,655 of OX578280.1, read as the reverse complement.
AATGGCTGCTAGGGAGGAACGGATAATCTTTATTTATTTTTTTTAAAAAGAACAAATATTTTCTGTTCCTCCCTAACCTCTAACGTACCTCCGTACCTCCCTAAACTTAAAATGTCACAAGACAGTAGTTATGTATTTAGGGTATGCTAAATGCACATATAAATCCATATGGTGTTGTATGTGATAAGTTCGCTTGGGAGTTGTTATTATACTTTATTGGTTGCGCTATGGAGGTATGAATATAAATTGATTTCTTTCATAAAAAGTAATGAGGAATTTAATTGTTGTTAAAAATGCTATTGTATGTGATATGAAGACTCGGATGTTCGCTAGGGAGGCATTAATGTCTAGAATGGCACCTCCGAGTCTCCCTTGCGAACAGTCCGCAAGGGAGACTCGGATGTTCGCTAGGGAGGCATTAATGTCTGGAATGGCACCTCTGGCCGCGAGGGAGACATGGCCGCCAGGGAAGCGTTTTTGGCTGAAAATGTTCGCGAGGGAAGCAAGTTTATCCTTATATATATATATATATATATATATATATTTATTTATTTTATTTTATTTATTTTACCAATTCACATAAAATAATTATAAATTACACTTGCTTACATAAATAATTAGAATATAACAAATTAATATAAAGATCCAAAAGCCTCCAAGAAGGAAAACCTTGAAACAGGAGGCCCGAGTTCACATAAACGAGCCCGAGTTTATTAAATGTACTTACGTAAAACTAATAAATGGAAAACATTGGCTAAGTAATTATGAACTCATATATGAGAAAGTTTGTCTGAGTTGTCTCCGACCGATTTTTTTAAATTGAATATTGAATTTTTGTCTAAAAACATTGTGGGCCCACACATCGACTCGGGCCCACATGGCCAGGCCAATGTTTGATCAAATATTAGCGTTTTTCTCGTCCTCATTTCAATTTGGTTTAAGCCAACGTCAAAATTTCTCTACCATAGACAATCTGTGAGCTCGAGTACTGAGGATTTCAAAGTAAAAATAATTAAATTTTAAACATTAAGTTTGTGAAAACCGTCTTATATTAAATGATGATTACCGTGATGATGAATTTTGTAGGTGTAAGAAAACAACGATTTACAACATGTTGCTATGGTGATACGTTTTGACACGGACTAAGGTTATCTTCTCTCTTTGTCGCCTAGGGTAAGGTTTAATGTTTGTCATGGCTTATCCTTATCACTATAGTTATTTCGACCGTACTTCTCGAATATGATATCCCAGTGTGGAATAACCTTTTTCAAGTTCGCTCTGATCAGATCTAAATAATTTAGCGTTTATTTGTCAGGCTTTGCTATCTTGGGTTCTTCTAAAGGCCCCCATACCAGGTCAAACTTACTTGACAAACCAAATTTTTGATCAAAAGTTTGTGGCTCTGCGAGCCCCACACACTATACAAGCAAGTTTGTCAAACTTAAAAGTGTCGGCAAGTTTCAGTAGTGTTTATAGACGATGATCATGGATTTTGAAGAGTTCGTATTTGGCTTACAAGAAACGAACCTTTATTAGAAAAAAAGGAATCGATCAAAGTGGTGCAAACAATGGTTATTGAAAAGAGTACCGTATTCACACGCAAATCTTTTATAGGAAATAAGGTGTGAGCCTCAATACTAATACTGCGACATACTTTTATGAGGATGGATGATGGGTGTTAAAAAATGATAAGTAGTATCAGTGGTTATCTGTTATCATTGACTAAACTGCTCTGACGGATGGAAAATGACCTTAATGTTTGTCAGTTTGGCTTGATAGAACCACACACTGTCAAACTTGCTTGACAAGCCTTCAGTCATCAAACTACTTTTCTGACAAAGTCAGAAAAGTGTCAAACTCTCCATCAAGCCATCAAACTCTCAAACTTCACCCACACACGGTAAAACTTACTTGTCAACCTGGCTTGACAAGCAAAGTTTGTCATGTAAGTTTGATCGTGTATGGTGGCCTTAAAATAGGATTTACTATTCCAACGAATCCCTCTCTACTGTCCAGGGTCTCTACATGTTATACGATAGAAGAAAGGCTTTTGAAATTCTGTATCTATTCAAGGTTCTAATAGGTGACTGCTGCTGTAATGAGCATGAGGTTAAGACTCAGGTTATTGTCCTTCCTTTAGGTAAACTTGCTTGCAGATTTGCTTTCATAAAGGAGTTATCAAATATCAGCCCTCCTGTCCACTCTGTCGCTAAAATTAATAATTCATTCACTGAAATAACACAATTTCCATTTCCAATCTGTCTAACCTTAAATCAATCCTAATTCTCATGAGTTCCTTTAATTGTCAGTCATCATATTTTCAACAGATTTTCTTACTATACTTTATCTTTAATTTTTGTACTTTAATCTTCGAACAACTTCTCTATTGTGCTTAACTTGTTCCTTCTTCAAGCTATTTGAGGCTATTAACCCTTAAATGCAAATGTTTGTCGAATGCCTGGGGCATGGAACCTGGTGCATTAATGTTAACTCAATTTCAAATTCTTCTGATTAGTCCAGGAGCCAGGTAGATTTACCTGGAAAGTATTTTGAACTTAATGGAATTTTTACAGGTAACTCAGAGGTCCTCTGGGATGCCAATGCTGAGTTTTCGACCTCGTGGCCCTTGTGCTAACTTGGGGAGGGGGGAAAAACCCCAATATTTTCTCCAATTTTTCGGTTTTTCGCCTCTAGCTGGAAAACTACGCGTCAAACAATAAAACTTTACCAGTACAAAGTTAAAGAGCATCAAATTTCCTATAAAAATCACTGGTCATACGACTGTTTTCACCCATTAGGTACTGTGATACAGCATTGTGAAAAAATGCCAAGTTTTTAAAAATGTGGATTTTAGCGAAAAAAGCGTGTTTTTGGGCTTATAAAATAGATTTATCATCATAAATTGAGTATTCAACATTTCTATGTATACCATAATAATATGTAACCCCCTCCTCCCCTCACTGCCCTCTCCCCCCCCCCTCCCCCCAGAAACAAATTTGATGACGAATAATGTGCGTGACTTATTGATTACGTAGGTAAAGATGTTCTATCCTTCCCTTAATTTTTGACTTTTTATCTTTTAATAAAAAAAAAAAATATCAATAGTCCAGGAAATTAAGCGCTTTGGCCCGCAATTCTTTCGTCATGCATGGATTTACTTGAAAATTTGACAGTAGGTAGAGAATAGTCCAACCATTAAAATTTATATCATCTATATCATCATTGCTATTACCCTGGGGGTGGTTGCTACCCCATCTCGGGGGTTGAAATTGTTTATTTTATTTTTACCACAGGAATCGATGGAAAAGCTAATTCTAAGTCAAAAATGATCTATCCATTTATTTTTTTAAATTAATATTTTTCGAGTTATTCGCGATTGAAAGTAAAAGTTGTTCGACCTTTTTGATCGGTTTTTCGCGAATAACTCGAAAAATATGCATTTTATCAAACAAACAGTAAAAACAAAATTATAGCCTATAAAAAAAGAAAGAAAATCCTTATTTTATAAATCATGTACGACCAATACGGACCGACCTACGGCTTGTTAATTGTTTGCTTTTGTTCGTCAAATGCTAAATTTGAGAGATTCAGAGTCAAATTGCGATAAAACTGTGCATTTTACGAGGAAAACGTATAGAAGTTTTTTTAAAGTAGACAAAAAGGGCTTTCATTTTTTAAAAATTAGAAGTCGATAGCATCAAAATTAAGCGAGTTACGATGAAAATAAAGTTAGTCCCTACATTTTTCTACGAAAAAATCACTGAAAACAAGCCCCTAATTACCACCCTAATTCAAATTGATCGTCGCACTTCTACGGTTTTGCGTGGATCACATGGGACACATGAGAACAGCTTAACTCTAACTTTTCGGGAATATCCAGACGGCGGAAGTATGGGGTACGGGTTACAAAAGTCAAAATAGTATAAATCCTTTATGATGAATGTCGTTAGATAGCTCTTTAAGAGAGCAGTAATTGTTGTTATAATCACTTGGTCATATTTTCATTTAAGAGGGGGATAAAATGGAAAAACAGGAATAAATGGTTTTAGCTAAAAATTAGAAATATTATAATTTTTGATCCGATATGAATGAAAATTGGTATCCGTGCTTTATTTGATGTCAGAAAAAAGAATATGAAATAATTTGTGTGTATTTAGTACTTTGGGTTCAAATCGTTGTAAGGGGTTTAAGGGTTGAAAAATTGTAAAATAATGAAATTGGTAATATTTTAGGCAACAACATTCTTACATTAAGTCGATATGATAAATTAATCATTTATTTAAGGATAAATATTTTTTTGTACATTAAGGTCTAACAAGGGTTGATTTTTAAGGGTAGAAATTTTTTTAAATTGTGTTCGAAAGTATAAAACAATCATTATTCAACTAATCCAAACGAAATTTCACCCACCTTAAGCTTTAAAATGTTACTTTATAAGTTTTGATAATTGAGGGTAGTTTTCACCCCTAAAAAATAAACAGCGCCCATCGGCATAATATAGATTTTGAAGTACTGTGTGGGCACCGGGTGCGAAAATTCCGCCGAGCACAACGTCAACGAGGATGATACTGATGATGACGGTACCGACGACCTGCTCGACAACCTATGCCAGGAAGGCATGGATGAGGAAGGGGCTGACGAGTCGCTTATCGAAGAGAGTCTCACGAAGATTTAATTTAATGTTCATTTTTTGTTTATTATTTTCATATTATTTTTATCATTTTGTTTATTATTATAAATGCATAATTATAGATAACTTGTTTACCTACGTAATCAATAAGTTACGCACATTATTATCGCTTCTTAACATTGCTTTGGTTTTTCAATTTAAAAATAAAATTAAGTCCTCCGTTTGAACGGGGCCTGAGGTGGACCGCCCTGAGCCCCCTTGCCTTCGGTACGCTACTGATCAGAGGACCCTTTCCCCCCTTCCCTCCACCCTGAAGTAAGATTGATGATAACACCATGTTAAATGTTTCAGGGAAGAAGAGGTTTTATTTAACTTATTTTTCAAATTTGGTTCTGGGGGGGAGAGGGCAGTGAGGGGGGAGGGGGTTACATATTATTATGGTATACATAGAAATGTTGAATACTCAATTTATGATGATAAATCTATTTTATAAGCCCAAAAACACGCTTTGTTCACTAAAATCCACATTATTTAAAAATTTGGCATTTTTTCACAATGCTGTATCACAGTACCTAATGGGTGAAAATAGTCGTACGACCAGTGATTTTTATAGGAAATTTGATGCTCTTTAACTTTGTACTGGTAAAGTTTTTTTGATTGACGCGTAGTTTTCGAGCTAGAGGCGAAAAACCAAAAAATTGGCGGAAAAATTGGGGTTTTTCACCCCTCCCTAAGTTAGCACAAGGACCACGAGGTCGAAAACTCAGCATTTGCATCCCAGAGGACCTCTGAGTTACCTGTAAAAATTCCATTAAGTTCAAAATACTTTCCAGCTTGACCTGGTTTTTTCGACCTGGCTCCTGGACTAGATGTTCCTACTAAGTTATTTGTCATCAAAAGTTTGTATATCTCACTAGAAGATTTATTAATGAGTTCTTAATAGTTTTCTCTTTATAAAAGTGTAGTTTCAACCCAAATAATGTATTTTCTGCATATTATTATGTTAGTCGAATTGATGAAGGTTTAGTAATACCAGCCATCCAATTATCATTAGCATTTAAGGATTAAATTTTTATTCCACCCCTGACTTTAGCTTCCACTTTTTTTTTTAAATACCTGTATTGAATAAACATAATAATACATAAATAATATTTATCTCCAGTAGGGGAGGAAAGTTATGATATTAAATTAGTTTAGAGGGACTAAAGTAAGTCTTTTCATCCCTGAACTCAAAAAGTAGGGAGAAAAAGTAAAGTAGGGCAAAAAAGTAAAGATTCCAACATAATTATTTTATAAATACTAGAAAATGAATGGCTAATGTAATGAAGTTGTTGAAATCATGATGGTGGCACTGCTTTTTCAACCATGATTATCTTTGTTTATAACCTGCATCTAAATAACCTTCTATTTGAATTTGATTCCAATTATTATATGTTTTTAATATTGAATCTCTTATATTTGCTATTAAAAGTGCTAATAATTATTGTTATTTATTGAAATAATAAAAATAAAAACTGTGCAATGGACGAAAATGTGTATTTTCTTCCTACTGGAAATAAAATATTGTATGTACCTCGCGAGTAAAGTGCCATTATTCCCCTCGCGATAATTTTCTCCCTCGAGGATTCTTTTCTTCCCTCGGCTTCGCCTCGGGATTTAGGGGCCATGGTTCCTTCAGCTTTGGCTCAAGAACCAACTTTTTCGCTCAGGGAATAATGGTTTACTTTACTGACTGTCACTAGGTGCATAAATAACTATTATTACATAATTTGTCTAATTCTATGAGTAGATTTTTTCGAATTTTAAATTTTAGTACTACAGAAGGTTATCTCGCCACTAGAGAACACGGAGTCCTGAGTTGTGGAGAGAGCAACAAAGGTTCACATCTTAACTTCAAAATAAAATTTATCAGTCTCACTATTGCAAATGTGACTCACACCTTTTGCAATGACTGAGAAGACGAAAAAAATGTTTTAACTAAACCTGGAACATGGAGATGCTTGGTGGACGTAATCCAAAGCTGAAGGCAAACAGATTTAAGGTATCGTCCCCACTAAATGTTTCATAAGTTTTGAAAAATTCGTTGGGTAAAGTCGTAATGAAATCGGTTGGCACCATCATCCTTAAGGTACTTTTTTACTTAAGCACCCCCCTATATCCCTTTGTCTTAATAGTTATTTAGACAAAGGAACATGTACAGAATATATTCCTTAGTCTAAATTACTATTAAGACAAAGGGATATTTAGTCCAATGTACCTCGGGACAAAGGAATATCACACTTGTGTATAATATTGTAATATCCCTTAGTCTAACTATCTATTAATGCAAAGAAATATTAAATATACGCCAAGAAAACTATAGAATTCATTGTCCTACAAATGATGTATAAGATAAATTCTTACATGTCACAAGATTCTATTTTAAAATTGAGTAATAAAACTGACCAAAGGAGTCTCAATATCTTGGGGAGACAAACATAAAAACTTTTAACCCTGCAGTGCACGGGTCGGGTCTGTGAGACCCAGGGTGTCACACTCAATAGCAAAACACTGATAAGGGAGGTTCGTATAACACCATCCCCTCCTATACCTTCAAGTCAAACCTTCCTCAGTTCAGTACCACATTTTAAACAATTCACATAATTTCTTTCTGTCTATTTTTTTTACCTCAAAATTGCCCCTGGGTCTGTGAGACCCAACCCGTGTACTCATGTAAGTATTTTTTTTATAACTTGTAACAACATTTGATTATATATATTCGTTAATAACTCTCTAGGTTTTAATTTTATTTACTTATACTTTATTTAATATTAATTTCAGGTATTATTGCACAAAGTATTTATAATGACTGATTATTTTCAATCGTTAATTCAGTATTTAACTTTTTGTAAAGGGAGAAAAAATATTACAATTACTCTCCTGGCAGGAATGTTATAGAAAATCGGGAATTTTTTTAGAATTACCGAGGAAGAAATTCTTGGGATTAAAGCTGTGCCTTCCAAACCTCAAGAGCCTAATAAAGGGGGGGGGATGTTCAATTTGCACTGACCACAAACGCAAATTGCACTGACCGAGAAATTTCGTTATTCTTGCAAAAAGTGCCATGTATATATGTGCTTAGAGCATTTGCAATTTATATGCCAAGACTGTGGAATTGAATTTTTTTGGTCGTATTAAGTTCCTATATTGATAAATGACACTTATTTTTTCAAAATTCTTTTATTTTTTTTTCTTGTTGGACAGTAAAAATTTAAAAAAATTAGTAGTCATAAAAATATTTTTTATCTACTCACGGCAGCAAAATTAAGCATTGTTGTACTGTTTTCAGTCAGCAAAATGTCAATTTTCTTGATTCTTTTGAATAAAGTGTCAGCAAAATATCAAAGTGTCAGCAAAAGTTCAAAGTGTCAGCAAAATAACAAACAGGCTGTCACATTGTAAGAAAATTTTACTGAAAAAAGGTTACTTCATCGCAGGTTATAAACACTACCACATTGTTTATTTTTATATATTTAAGCGTAATATTTTGCTAAATAGTTATATCTTTTTTGAAAATAACTTAAATAATTATAGTGACAAACAAATTTTACAATGATTATTTTTAAAAAATCACTAAAAATTGAGATAAAAAACAGATGTTAGTAAAAAAAGTGGCAACCCTGAATTGTTTTGCCTTTGTTTTGATTTCTTGCTGACTCAAACTTTCGTTTTTTTACAAATTTAATTTCTTTAAATCTTTTATATATTAAAAAGGGAATATAATAATTAGTGTAATTTTTCTGCCGTTAATAGATAAAATATTGTATGTAACTATGCAACAAAGGAAACATTCCTGACTCGTTTAAAGATTACCTGCTTCGGTTCTAATGTAATTTTATTGATATATTGCATTCTATATTTTTTTTACTAATAAATAAAGATTATTTCTATACTAAAAAAAATAAAATTAAAAATATTTAAATAATAAACTATCTTAATTTTGTTTTAAATATTGGGTCTGACAGACCCAACCCGTGCACTGGTGTGATTTTTTTTTCACCCGTGCGCTGCAGGGTTAACTTATCAAATTAGTGACAGCATAGTGATTTTCATGTTTATTATTATTATTGAAATTAAGCCTTTGTACAGGATGTCAGGATGAAAAAGTTCCACAGTTTATAGAATTTTAAACATATAATAATTATTCTTGAGGCTTCATTAAGCCTATAGAATAATTTAATAGCCTCTAGAAACCAGATTGGCTTGTATAAACCGAGAAAGGAGCAAAGCATTGGTCTCTTGCGCATGCCCGATCTAAGGTGCGCCTGCGCATCTCATTATTCGCTGCTTAGTTCGTCTTCACTGATCCGAAGGAGGTTTAAATTATATATTGTAATAACTTTATAAATAAGTAAAGTATATTTAAGAAGGAAAAGGTTTTGTTCATCTTAACATTGTTGAGATTAATATTTATGTTTTCCAAATAAGTTTAAAATAAAGTTGGTGAATGATATTTCAGTATCTCAGGTGACAGGCTGTAAGTTAATCTGAATTTACTGTCTGGTTCGTAACTCCTACATTCCCTCTCCCCCTCCCTCCGTCTCCTCTCCCCCCCCCTTCCTGCCTTGCTTTATCTCTCTTGCCTCTGTCGATTATCAAACTGACAAACTATCTCCTTCTGTATGAACTTGAGCTCGTTTATCAATAGCAAACTACATCCACCGCATCAATATTTTCAACTTCATTTTAGATAACACATAGATATATTTCTTTTATCATCCTCTCTTATAAAATACAAGGAGAAAAAATCCACTTCGAAAAATTGAATCTTATTGATACATTTTTACCTTACTAAACCCTCTCCTATATACATAACTTGTAGTTATATTATGATTATTATAGATATATTAGGATAACGTACAAAATAAACTATGTTATAATTATAATACTATAACTAACTATGTTATAATTATAATACTATGTTATAATTATAACTTTAAAATAATCATATATGAAGACAAGGAAAAGAAGAGGACCAAGAATAGAACCCTTATGTTCTGAATAGGGTATGAGGATGAAGAGGGTAGTGTGAGGTAGAGTGGGGGTACTCGGTACAAAGCTTTACTTCATAACAAACCTACACACAACACGACTATAAGAATCATAACCACCCGTAATAGCTTAAACTAATATCATAAATGAATCACTTCATTACTCAAATACTACTGCTTGTATCAAGTTGAAATTTTACATACTTGTTTCAATTGTACTTTAGACGATGTACATGAAGTTTTATTAAAATCGTTACTAAAAAGGTTGTTTTCTCTATTTTAAACGTTTAGGTCCGCTTTAATAGTTTTAGCGATCCTTATTAATTCACAGCAGTGTCGTTGTTGGTTTTACTAAAAAAATTTATTTGAAAAAAATGTTCGTCTCATCGAATAGGTGATGATAAAATTTTTTCCCGTCCAGAAATTCCAATTTTAAAATTTGAAGCTCACGTTTACGCGAGCATTGCGCGCGAACTCTTGGACGGATCACGCTGTCCAACGAACATAGCCTGAGTATTTGTAAAAGGAACATGTATACCAAATTTAAACTAAATTGGTCAACTTTTACTCAAGTTATCGTCGGACACGTAAACGTTACACAAAGACAGACAGACAGACAGACAAGATGCATATTTCGTTGAATGTAAGAAGCTCGCTTACGCTAGCTTCAATTAACTTAGGTATTTGAGGTTTAGGACAATTTTTAAATAGAAATGACATTATGTGGCAAACCTGTATCCCTTTTTCAGTAACTCTAAATTCAAATATAAAAAAGCTCTTCCTATTTACAATAAAACCTCTGTCAAGTATCCTAAATGAAAAATCAAATATTACTTGAAGCTGATATATATTTCCTTGTCAAGAGAGGTAAATGGTGTTTACATTTCAGCTCCATGAAAATAAAAGAGGGTTTACTATGTTTACATGAAACCTACGTTTAAATTTTATATGATATCTCTGTTGAAGTAGATCCAGATGTCTGTTTGTTACGCAAAAACTGTTCTGTCAAATCAAATTTACGTCAAATTTGAGTTGGTCTGATAACAAAGTTTAAACCCAGACAACATTTTTTCTAGGTAACATCTTTTGTACGAACATCTCAAAATATATTCATTTTATTTCTTTGAGGTACAAAAAACTAAATGTGTTCCTTTTTTCTTCCTTACAAAGAAATGCTATATCATTTTTTTTCCTCGAAGAATTGTGATATATTCCAAGAAATTTTATTTTGTTCTATAGCAATTTTTTTTTTCTTTACCCTTGAGGCTTTTAGAAAGCTGTCATTTCTTTTAGAATCTGTATAAGCAGTTATTTTTTGAAAAGACATTTTATTTTTGGAAAATATAATATTTACTCTATCTTGTTTTCCAAGAAAATTCACCATTATTTCGTTTACTTACATGACGTAGTCTTTCTTTTAAAGATATTATTTACTATTGATAAATATATTCAAAACAAATATAAATATTTCTTTCTAAATCGGGAATTTATTAGTTTATTCATTAAAAATGAACACAATCCTGGTTATTTGTCAAAGGATAAGTAAAATGTAATAAAAAGGAAAAGAAGTTTTAGGTTTTTGTTTCATATACATAATATATAAAGTGAATAAGAAAAAAACACACATAATATTTTTACATTAAAAAATAAATTAGAGGAGGGATAAGGAGAAATACATGCGAGCTACTGATAGATACTATAATAATATATAATACTTATTATATATTATTTTTGAAAAGACATTTTTTTTTTTTTTTTTTTGGAAAAAATAATATTTACTCTTTCTTGTTTTCCAAGAAAATTCACGATTATTTCGTTTACTTACATGACGTAGTCTGTAAATAAAAAAATAAATAAATAATAAATAAATAAATAATAAATAAATATATTTTGAAATATTATAAGGGGGCCGGTGTATCCGAGGGGTTAGCACACTCGACTCTGAAACCAAGGTCTAAACCCCGGCTGTGAGTTCGAATCCCAGCGGGGTGAGACATGTTTCACACTGATGATCTCATCGATTAGATGAGTAGAGTGGCCGGATAACCCCCGTCCTGTAATGACCTAATAAGCTGTTGAACGGGACTAAAACTACAACCAAAAAAAAAAAAAAATAGACTGCCAATTAGTGTGGCACATAGCTTCCTCGCATCCTATCATGTACTATAACAATTATTGTTATATCACTTTATTTTAATATTGTTTATTTTATAAAAACTATTAATAGTTTTTGCGATCTTAACCACTTCATAGCGGTGTCGCTGTTGGTTTTACTAAAAAATTGTATTTGAAAAAAAATGTTTGTCTCATTGAATAGATGAAGTTAGATTTTTTCCCCGACCTAAAATTCCAATTTTAAATTTAAAGTTCACGTTTACGCGAGCGTTGCTCGTGAACGCTTGGACGGATAACGTTGTCCAACGAACTCGACCTGGGTGAACATGAACATGTCTACCAAATTTAATCAAAATCGGTCGAAATTTACTCAAGTTATCGTCGCACGTTTCATAATTCGCGGACACACAGACCGACAGACAGGCAGACATACAGACAGACAGACACGAGACCAAAAATGTTCCCTGATGTCTGAAACGGATTTCTGTCTTGGAATTTTTGAAATCGGAGGCATAAAAGTTTTTCGTTGTCAAAAGTGAACACAATACTTCCGTTACCTTCGGTAAGCTCGGAAGCAAAATATAATATATATAATACTAAACTACTATATATAATTAAATAAAATATAATTAATAAAAAGTGCAGTCTATACACAGACATTTGATTGGACATCATATAGGTATAGCGCTTTTAACCTGATTCATTCATTTGACCATCAGAGTCAGTCGCTCCAATAAATGGTAGACCTTTTACTTATAAGTAATAAATAGTTTAAACTTTATAACAAAAAAAATAGATTTTCCAGAGTTTTTGGGAGGAATGCGCCCCCAAATTCGGAGCTAAAATTCATTTCTCGATTTCACCTTAGGGTATGATTTTTCTGAACATGTATGCCAAAATCTGCCCAGTAGTTTATGCTCCATATGTATGCACAGATGACAGACATTTTTAAAAATAACTTTTTTTCACTCAGGGAACCTCAAAGCGTGTAAATCCATCAAAATCGAAATTTTGCGCTATCACAATACTTTCTCTTTATATGAGAAAGTAAAAACTTGTTATAACTACACGGTGACATGTAACCTAAGATTTTTTCACCAAAAAGTCAATATGGTCTCTTATGTAGTAGGTCACTATAGTCACTAAAATTATAATAATTTACGGCAGTATCTAAGCTTATAGTAGTTAATCTTATAATATAGGTCACTATTGTCTATGAAATTATAGTGGGTCACTATAATCTCCTACATTAAAATAGGTCACTATAGTCTCTTGTTTGTTAATTTAATTATTTATCAATGTTTGCCCCCTTTTTGGAATAGCGACAATTCCGTGCTGAGTGGAGAGTTTATCCATTCAAAAATTCATACATTACAGTCTGTCACTGTAGTCTCATATATTACAGAAGGTAACCCTAGTCTCTTAGGTTACAGTAGGTTATCCTATGTTATATTTGACCGTAGTATCTCACATTATAGTAGGCCACTATAATCTTTTACATTATAGTAGGTCACTGTAGTCTCTTATATTATAGTCTGTCACTATAGTCTCAAATATTACAGTAGATTACCCTAGTCACTTAGGTTATAGTAAGTTATCCTATTTTATATATTACTGTAGTATCTCACATTATGGTAGGTCACAGTTATCTCTCACATTATAGTAGATCACTGTAGTCACTTAAGGCGGGGATACACTTGAGCATTCGCCCCGAATGAGCATGCTTTTTCGTTCGGCTCGGTCTGTCCATATCTAAGCAAAACGGGGCGAACGCACGCTCATTTGGGGTGAATGCTCTAGTGTATCCCCGCCTTTACATTACAATAGGTCACTATACTCTCTTATTAAATTATTGTTTTATGTAACAAATTACTTGAAAAATAGACGACCAAATTTATTATTAAATCAAAATCAACAAATAAAAATCTAAATTGTGTGTTGAATTTTAAAACACATTTATAAATAATTAGGGAAGAATAATTGAGTGTTGGTGTTTTCCTCCCACATTCCAGATTACAAGGAAAAATGGAAGAAAAATGATTTTCTTATTTTCTCTGCCTCATGTTTTAATAATGAGATTTAAATCCCCGGGGATTTTGCTTTAACCAAAATTTTAAGATAGTCAGTTTGGGGATTACGTTTTGGGATTATTAGACTATAAAAGCATCCTTCGTCTTATCAAAAATTAAAAAAACAAAAACATAATTGACTAGTTAATTACATTTCTTAATCTAACTCTAGACCAAAAAATAATTATCAAATATACAAATTGAATTTGATATAATAAGATTACTAGAATTTTAAGTGATTATCTGATTTTGAATTGTGAAAAATAAGAAAAATATTTCATTAGCTATATTTCATATTTCATTAGCTTCTTGGAAAACTGTTCATCAAATATTCATACAGTTTCTTTTTTATTTTCCAAACAAATCTTGCTTCAACTCTAATTTTCTCTGTTCCTAGTGAGATACAAATTTAACTCAATTTTCTTATTAACAATAAAAAAACCATTATTGGAAATTTGGTAGAAAGAAAAGCTGATTTAAAATAATTTTGCTAAATATGAACTTTATGTACACACAAAGGACCATTTGGTAATTTAACAAATTAGACGGGTTCGTTAACCAGTGTATTTGGCCCGTTTAAAAGATGGCGGTCATTTAAAAGCTTGTTTTAGCATATTAACTTTTGAACCGTTAATTGTAACGACTTGATATTTGTATCACTCAAATACAACTATCAACCAATCAAAGGTAATGTTAACTACTCCGAAGTATCTAACTTAAACAGTTCCTAAGATCACACAATTTGTGAGAGATACCAAGGGATGTGCCACGCAAGCGTGACACACAGGAACTGTTGCAACATTAGACATTACGTCATTAAGATGTTGGCTCGGCATTACGCCATGCCCTGCATCGTTTCGTCGCGTCCAACTCATCAGGGGCCTCACCCAAATATCTGGACCTATACCATATCAAGAAGATCAGATATAGGGCTTATCAGAAACGAGCGTGCTCTCATACCGCCATACTTGCTTGGCTGGCAAAACAGAACAGCAATATCAAACCGTGTTTGGACACTGCAATTGGCTACACAATTTGAGAGAGACACCAAGGCATGTGCCACGCAAGCTTCCTATGTGTCACCATTGGAACGTGGTACGTCGGGCCCCTGATGAGTCGGACGCGACGAAACGATGCAGGACATAGCGTAATGCCGAGGCAACATCTTAATGACGATATATCTGATGTTGAAACACTTCCTATGTGTCACGCTTGCGTGGCACATGCCATGGTGTCTCTCACTAATTGTGTAGCCAATTGCAGTGTGCAAACACGGTATGACATTGCTCTTTAGTTCCTAAGATATTAAATTTTCAAGAATTGGGGAGGGGGAGGGTAGTAATTTTTCCTCTTACAAAATACAGGGTGTCACAAAAAAGCTTAACGTGCTGTTCAGAACAGGGTTTAACATGTGAAAATAAGTCGAAAATGTTCAGTAACTTTTTTCGACTTCGCCTTAGTTTTGCCTTAATCCACCATTTTGTTTTTCTTAGGAAAAAAATTACACTTCAAAAACTCTTCAAGATATTTTTATGATACTTGACAGATGTCTTACTAACTCCAATATCAAAAATTTTCAAAAATATCAGTTTTCATATTTACCAAATTTAAAGAATATTAGTTTTCAAATTTATTCATAGTGGCGGCCATTTTAAAAGTCAAATTCTATGAAAACCAGTAGGTAAGAATAAAATTAGCATAAGAAAAAAAGTTGTAGAACTTAATAAAAATCTAACGATGGCTTATTTATTGAATTCGAGGTTCATAAATAAAGAAGTGACGATTATTTTAATGTTATCAATGTAACAACATGAGTTAAATGTACAACATGTAACTTAGCTTTCATTACGTTTAAATGTGCTAATAATGAAAACCTCCCACAAACAAAACACAAAAACAAACTCAACAAATATTAATGTCCTCCTTTGACCTCTGTCAATCATCTCTAACCTCCTCTGACCACTGTCAATCATCTCTAACCTCCTCTGACCACTGTCAATCATTTCTAACCTCCTCTGACCACTGTCAATCATCTCTAACCTCCTCTGACCACTGCCAATCATCTCTAACCTTCTCTGACCTCTGTCAATCATCTCTAACATCCTCTGACAACTGTCAATTATCTCTAACATACTCTGACCACTGCCAATTATCTCTAATATTCTCTGACAACTGTCAATTATCTCTAACATACTCTGACCACTGTAAATCATCTCTAACCTCCCCTGAGTACTGTCAATTATCATTAACATCCTTTGACCACTGTCAATCATCTCTAACATACTCTGACCACTGTAAATCATCTCTAACCTCCCCTGACCACTGTCAATTATCATTAACATCCTTTGACCACTGTCAATCATCTCTAACATACTCTGACCACTGCCAATCATCTCTAACATCCTCTGACAACTGTCAATCATCTCTAACATACTCAGATCACTGTAAATCATCTCTAACCTCCCCTGACCACTGTCAATTATCATTAACATCCTTTGACCACTGTCAATCATCTCTAACATACTCTGACCACTGCCAATCATCTCTAACATCCTCTGACAACTGTCAATCATCTCTAACATACTCTGATCACTGTCAATCATCTCTAACCTCCTCTGACCTCTGTTGATCATCACTAACCTTCTCTGTCCACCATCGACCATCTCTATTTATCTCTAACCATCATCAAAAATCTCTCTGGACCTCCTTTGACTAGCATCAACTAACCCCGGCTTTAGATGCACCAAAGTTAGTTCTGATAGAAGTGGATATATATCTTGTTTAGACCTCTATTCCCGTAGAGAATTAATTACCGTTAAATCATCTGTTTTAGGAACAGCTTATTAAGAAGAATAAATAAGAATTTTACCTAAAATGTAGAAGTAGAAGAATATTTTAAAAAAATTATAAGAATATAAAGAAAAAAGTTTTTTTGTTAGCTGATAATACTTCGAGATAGCAAAAGACAGGAGCGAAAAATGTCGACGGTCAGCTAAAGCTTATCCATTACCACCAAGCAAGCAAATATATATTTTCCGGCTCACCCTGTTTACGTTTCCAAAGGATTTTTGTTGTTGCAGACTTGCTGATAGCGTTGGAATGCTTTACAGCTCGCCTTCTTTATTTTATTACTATTTGTTTAACGTGGTTCACTGTGATTCGCTTAGAGTCAACGTTAAACGACTCGACTTAAATGATAAACTCCGTCAAACATTGTACACATAAGGTTCACGTGGGGGGGGGGGGGGATGTAATGAAAAACATAAGAGAAATATGGTAAAAACAACAATATTTATTTATTGTATCCTGTCGGAATGATTTACTAACTAACTTAATTTCCAAAAAAAAAAAAACCCTTTCGCTTTATTTTTAACCGGTTTTATCAGCAGACAAAGATTTTTAGGGACAAATATTAAACTATGATTATCGTGATGATTGATTTTATAGGTGTAAGAAAAAACGATGATTTAAAACATGTTGTTTAGATGAAACGTTTCGACTCTGACTAAGGTCAACTTCAGTCATTATTAACTAAAACAACGAAACAATTATGTCAATTTCACATATCCACTAGAACATAATTACATATTGTTTATATCCCTTAATTACATTAATCTAAACACACTATATCTCCAGTAGGGACGAAATGTAACTTTTCAGGGCTAGTTTATAGGTAATAATGTTGGTCTTTTCATCCCCGTTCTTAAAAACGGGGAAATAATGTAAAAACGGGATTATAATCCACGTTCACCAACCTAATTATTTTTTAAATAGTAGAGAATGAATGGCAAATATAGTGAATTGATTGAAATCAGGTTGGTAACACTGCTTTAAAACTCCCAGCTGATTGCGAGTCATTCTACGATGCTTTGTTTACTTTTGTTTAGCTTTTGTTGAACTTTTCTTTTTTTTATTACTTTAAGTGATATTAATTGATTTAAATAATTTATATTGTTTTATTTTTGTATTTAATTCGTTTAATAAAGAAATACAAATGTTTTCTTTATAGATTAAATCTTATACAGCGCTTTTTCTGGAGATAAAATTTTGTATGTACCTCGAGAATAATGCATTATTATTCCCTTGTTATAATTATCTCCCTCGGCTACGCTTCGGGAGCTAATTAACATTAATCCCTCGGCTTCGCCTCGGGAATCAGGTCCCTAATACCCTCGGCTTCGCCTCGGGATTTAGTTGCCTTGATTCCTTCGGCTTTGCCTCAGGAATCAACTCAGTCACGCGGGAAATAATATCTTACATTATTCCCTAGGTGCATAAATAACTATTAAAGTAATTAGTTTAACTCGCTTAGCGTTATATATTGGTCGTTGCTTAAAATTCAATTTTTTTAAAAAAAAAAGTTTAAAAAACAGACATGGTTAACTAACCCACTACAAAATACTGTATACAGATTATTGAAAATATAACAAATAAACACAACAAACGAATTAGCAACAATTTTAATATCTAATGGTAACAAATCTAAAATCAATACCTTAACAATTATCAACAATCAACAATGAAAATTCAAGAATTAAATTAAAAGACTAATTATCAATTTTTGAGTATATCTATGAAACATGTAACAATTTAGTGAGAACATTCATCTCATAAATTGAGTCATTTTAGCAAATAAATTCATATTTTATTATATAATAGTCAAGTGATTATTATTCTAATCAAGTATATATTTGGGTTAACCAATGAATTTAATTTAATGACATAATATAATTGATAATGTACAAGAGGTGAATTGAATTATTGTAATGTTCACCAGTGCTACCTGGGAGTGGTTTCCTTAACTAACTTTCATTGACCTTTCATTTAATTATAAATACACATGGTACTCTGAATTTATTTAGTTATTTGTTATTGCTTCATTCTAATAATTATTAGTGTAAATTACCTATTTGATTGAGTTATATAGTTTGAAATTAATTTCTTGGTTTTGGGAATTTTGATGTGGATTATTATGATATGAGATTTTTTTATTTTGTGCTATTATTATAATATTTATTTGATTAATCTTTGAATCTTTTGAATATTAATATACATTTAAAAGGGACAAATATTGTATTCTGTGTTTAACCCATTTCCTGACTATCTAAAAAGTTGGAACTTGCACATATTATTTATTTATGATCTTACAAAATCGATTGAATTAATTGATAAATATTATTATTATTTGCGGTGGTCACTAAAAAATTAAGACGTGGGGTGCTATAGTATAATTTTTGTCATTTATTGATATAGTGTCCTCCACAATGATCCATAGTTAGATACGTAATACTGTGATCATTCCCCAATAATCCATAGTTAGATACGTAATACTGTGATCATTCCACAATGATCCATAGTTAGATACGTAATACTGTGATCATTCCACAATGATCCATAGTTAGATACGTAATACTGTGATCATTCCACAATGATCCATAGTTAGATACGTAATACTGTGATCATTCCACAATGATCCATAGTTAGATACGTAAAACTGTGATCATTCCACAATGATCCATAGTTAGATACGTAATACTGTGATCATTCCAATATGATCCATAGTTAGATACGTAATACTGTGATCATTCCACAATGATCCATAGTTAGATACGTAATACTGTGATCATTCCACAATGATCCATAGTTAGATACGTAATATTGTGATCATTCCACAATGATCAATTGTTAGATACGTAATACTGTGATCATTCCACAATGATCCATAGTTAGATACGTAATACTGTGATCATTCCACAATGATCAATTGTTAGATACGTAATACAGTGATCATTCCACAATGATCCATAGTTAGATACGTAATACTGTGATCATTCCACAATGATCCATAGTTAGATACGTAATACTGTGATCATTCCACAATGATCAATTGTTAGATACGTAATACTGTGATCATTCCACAATGATCAATTGTTAGATACGTAATACTGTGATCATTCCACAATGATCCATAGTTAGATACGTAATACTGTGATCATTCCACAATGATCCATAGTTAGATACGTAATACTGTGATCATTCCACAATGATCAATTGTTAGATACGTAATACTGTGATCATTCCACAATGATCAATTGTTAGATACGTAATACTGTGATCATTCCACAATGATCCATAGTTAGATACGTAATACTGTGATCATTCCACAATGATCAATTGTTAGATACGTAATACAGTGATCATTCGACAATGATCCATAGTTAGATACGTAATACTGTGATCATTCCACAATGATCAATTGTTAGATACGTAATACTGTGATCATTCCACAATGATCAATTGTTAGATACGTAATACTGTGATCATTCCACAATGATCAATTGTTAGATACGTAATACTGTGATCATTCCACAATGATCAATAGTTAGATAGGTAATACTGTGATCATTCTTAGAACTGTGCCCAATTTTTTAGTGCATGTTTCATACAAGCGTGAATTTATTAATTTTTTCTTAAATTATTTTTTTCAATATAATATTGCTACCGAGCTTACCGAAGTTATGTGATCGTTCTGAAGAAAGAAATTATTTTATGTCTCCCATTTAAAAATCCCAAGGCCAAAATCCGTTTCAGACATCAGGGAACATTTTTGGTTCCGTGTCTGTCTGTCGGTTATTCAATTTTTTACGAACCAACATATCTAAAAAACTACTCGTTCGATATTAATGAAATTTGGATGGTAGGTCGCAATTAGCCCATTTTTTGGTCCCATATAAGTTTCAACTTTATGCGCCCATTTGTTTCTCTTCGACATGAGCACAAACATACATTTATTTACACCTATAGTATAATTCAAAAGTTGTCATCAGATTTTTATGAAATTTAGATGGTTTGTCAAAAGTAGCCTGCAGATAGCAAATTAATTTCAATCGTCTGCGCCCATAAAATATTGCTAAATTGATACATTTATTCATGTAAAAAAAATTAAAACAATATTAAAAACTTCGGAGGGGAAAATTAAATAAATTTGACAAAAGCATAAAATGGAAGCTATGTGCCACACTAATTGGCTGACTATTTTATTTTATTTCTTATTCTATATATTATTTTCTCGTTTTTTGTCTTTTGTCTTCTCTTTAAAATTTTCTTTCAAATTAGGACTGTGACGAAGGGCAATGTAATATTATGTTTTGATACTTATATATAATGTCCAAAAAAGACGGTGCTGACACTTACGGATTTAGAGTTTTTGGGGGTTGCGCCCCCAAATTTATAGCTAAAATGTATTTCTCGATTTTACCTTGAGGAATGAGTTTTCATGTATGCAAAACCTTTCTACACAGAAATCAAGGAAAACAATTATTTCTAAATAAACGGTTCGAATATTATTATTAAACAATTCTATTTTGAATAGAATTATTTCCATGACCATTGTCATGCATATTACTTAAATATGCTTTACATAACCCTCGTGATAATTTAATTTAATATTATAAATTAATTAATTTACAAGAAACTTAATAATTAAATATGATTTATATTGTAAAGCGATCGTAGTAAAATTATATATTATGATGCCAAATAATAAATAATATAGGTATTGTGCGTAAAGTCGTAATATTTCCTAATCTCAAATAAGCTGAATAATAGCTAATTTGATATAAATTGATTAACATGGTTTCGTTACCTAATTCAGTTAATTACAATCATAAAAACTTCTATCTAGTAATAAATAATTAACAACAGTAATTACACTGTGTCGTAACGTCGGATTTATCAATTAATCAACTACACGTAGTTATTACCCTTGGTGATATTTCGTAACAAGATGAATGAATATCAGTTGACTATCAGTCATCGAGGTATTGTAACCAAATATGGATTTTCAAATTACACTTTGAAACTGTTCATAAACTAAACAGATGAGGCCATAATAACAACCATCTCACTATTTATCACAGCTGATAACACATTATTTTACCTCGAGGTAATGATAAGCAATTCCAAATGATATTCCTCTTGTATGTATAGCTATCCTATGGCATTAATAGTCAGCTGATATTGTAAAGGATATTGATAACATATGATAGAAGCATTGATAACATTATATATCAATTTCTGTATTATTAACATATGTTAAATTATGATTTAAACATTATCATCCAAGTGATAATGATTTGTTTCCTCATTGAATTTTAAATTATAAAATAAAAATGACCAAAATTACGCAATCAAGCAAGACACACATATTATTGCTTCGGAACGATACCAAGTGCTAGTTTTTATGACATGCGCAGTTATGTCAATGGTCACGCATGTTGGTTTCCTTGGATGTTTTTAATACGGTGCGAATTATAGTTCTAAACCCGTTCCAACCTGACATGATGTTATTACAGTAAAATGTTACCGTAAAAACGTAAAAAACCTGACCTAAACGACTTATTAAAAAAATAACGGTCCGAGGAGACAACTCGGACAAACTTTCTCATAATAATATACTAGTTCATAATTAGGTAGCATAGTGTTGTCCATTTATTAGTTTTCGAATGGACATTTAATTATTATTGAAAATTTCATCAAAATGTATCATAAAAATAACTTCTCCTGCAGGGAATCGAACCCGGATTCTCTCCGTCCACGTTTTAAGCTATTTTCTCAGGAACCAGATTATTCCCGGGATTTAAGCTTATATCGATAGATTTTTAATTAAATTGAATATATTTTAGAATTTTTTAATCAAAATTGTCGGAACCGTTTTCGAGAAATAATTTGTTTTTTCAGAGTTTTTGAAGGGTAGAGCCGCCTAAATTTGGAGCTAAAATTCGTTTCTTGATTTCGCCGCAGGATATGATTTTTCTGAACATGAATGCCAAATTTCGTCAAAATCGGCCCAGTAGTTTATGCTCCAGGCGTCTGCACAGACGACAGACAGATATTTTTTAAAAACCACTCTTTTGGACTCAGGGGACCTCAAAACGTGTAACTCCATCAAAATCTCAAAATACCGCCATCAATATACTTTCTCCTTATAATGAGAAAGTAAAAATATATTTAATTGCAAAAGCTAAAGGTTGGATACGATTCCTCCCCAGGTTGGAATTAATTAAATTAATTAAATTAACTGGTGAATAATAAATAAAACACTGGGCGAAGTAATTATTATGCTTATTACAGACTTGTATCGGACAAATTTTTAATCACCTTTTTCTTTTTCTTTGCTTACAAAATTATCCCCCCCCCCTCCTTTTATAAAAGTATATCTTATGAATATTCTAGATATAAAATAAGAAATCATTTTTATTTAAAAAAGAAAACCAAGAAAATAAGAAAAAAAAAACTGAATTATTTATAATTACAACAATACAATTCAATGAATTGTATTGTATTGTTTCAATTGAATTCATGTTATTCTCTGTTTGTTATTTTTATGTTTATTCATATTTCATGTCATTTCCTTTTTAATTTAAAGCTTAAAAAAATAACATTTTGAAATCAAGTTTAGCTGATGTTTCCTGAAAAACTTTTAGTTGGAAAACATGTATTCATTATAAATCGTAAAAGTAACTTTTCATTTTTATAAATATTGCGTCTCATTAATTGTAGAAATCTTCTTGATGTCTATATGAGATATATATATATATATATATATATATATATATATATATATATATATATATATATATATATATATACATAATTAAAATAAATTACAATTTTAATTTCCGTTCAATTATTTTATTTTTTGAAAAAAATATAATAAATAAATAAAAAAAAAGTTATTAAACATTTTTGAAGTATAATACAAAAAGCAATCTAGAGAATTGTCAAATAGGCAATGAATATTTAATACCAATTCCAGAAGGGGGGGGGGGGGGGGGGGAGGTAGGAGGACAGCGTGAAGTGGGGGAGGAGACCAACGGATTGTCAGTATTTGAATTTTGATACCATAAAGTCCTATGAAATTTTCAAGCAATAAGACTCAGTCGATACCTTTAAGGGGATTTCAAGCAGTTTTCATTTTTAAGCTTCTCAAGCATTCCCTTGCCCCCCTCTTCTTTAAAAGTCCATCTTATGAATATTCTGGTTATAAAATAAAAACTAATATTTATTTAAGAAAAAGAAAAACCAAGAAAAGAAGAAGAAAAATAAATTGAATTCCAATTTACTAATTCTTAGGCTAAGAATTGGTATTTTAATTACGGCCTAACTTGAACAAGTTACTCAACCCCAATTAGTCTTTAGAGGAATCTCTTTTCCACTCTGCCCAATACAAAAGGAAATTTAAAAGTTTTATTTCACAAGCTCAATTATTGATAAAGATACAATGAACCAAATTGAACCTAACAGTTCAAAATTATCACGTTGTGGATATTTATATCTAATTTAAAACAATAAAATAAATATTATTTAACAATATTTCTTTCTTATATAAGTAGTATAAGTATCGAGATGGCTCGAAAATTCGGTTTGGGATTTTGAAGAATTTACACGTTTTGAGGTCCCCAGACAAAAAGTGGGTTTAAAATTTTGTCCGTTGTCAGTCTTTGCAGATGTGTAGAGCCTAAACTACTCTCCGCCAACTTTAATGAACTTTGGCGTACAAGTTAAAAAAATCGGTCCGAGACAACTCAGACAGACTTTCTCATATACGAGTTCATAATTATTTAGCCCAGTGTTTTCCATTTATTAGATTTTGTATGTAAATTTAATTATTATTGAGCATTTCATTAAAATTTATCATAAAAATAACTTCTCCCGGGCGGGGAATCGAACCCGGGCTCTCTCGGTCCGCGTTTTAAGCTGTTTTCCCAGGAACTAGATTTTTCCCGGGAAAACAACTTATATCGTTGGATTCGTATTTAAATGGACTATATTTTAGAATTTTTTATTCAAAATCGTCGGAACCGTTTTCGAGAAATAATTTTTTTTCACGTTTTTTTCAGAGTTTTTGGGGGGTAGCGCCCCTAAATTTGGAGCTAAAATTCATTTCTCGATTTCGCCTCAGGGTATGATTTTATTGAACATGTATGCTAAATTTCTTCAAAATCGGCCCAGTAGTTTAGGCTCCAGGCGTCTGCACAGACGACAGACGACAGACAGACAGACATTTTTTAAAAACCACTTTTTTGGACTCAAGGGACCTCAAAACGTGTAAATCCATCAAAATCTCAAAATCAAATTTTCGCTCCAGCACAATACTTTCTCTTTATACGAGAAAGTAAAAAATTATACCCCGAGACGAAAAAGAAAAAATCGGTCCGAGACAACTCAGACAAACTTTCTCATATATGAGTTCATAATTACTTAGCCCAGTGTTTCCACTTATTGGTTTTCAAATGTACATTTAAATATTATTGAAAATTTCATCAAAATTTATCATAAAAATAACTTCTCCTTGGCGGGGAATCGAACCCGGACTCTCTCCATCCGCGTTTTAAGCTAATTTCTCAGGAACTAGATTTTTCCCGGGAAAACGGCTTATATCGTTGGATTCGTATTCAACTGGACTACATTTTAGAATTTTTTAATCAAAATTGTCGGAACCGTTTTCGAGAAATAATTTTTTTTCAGGTTTTTTCAGAGTTTTTGGGGGGTAGCGCCCCCAAAATTAGAGCTAAAATTCATTTCTCGATTTCGCCTCGGGGTATGATTTTTCTGAACATTTATGCCAAATTTCGTCAAAATCGGCCCAGTAGTTTAGGCTCCAGGCGTCTGCACAGACGACAGACGACAGACGACAGACGACAGACAGACAGACATGTTTTAAAAACCACTTTTTTGGACTCAGGGGACCTCAAAACGTGTAAATCCATCAAAATCTCAAAATCAAATTTTCGCTCCAGCACAATACTTTCTCTTTATATGAGAAAGTAATATATGAGAAAGTAAAAATGTTGCTCTAAATTTGGGGGCAGAGCCCGTCAAAAACTTTTAAAAATGGTTAAAAAAAATCTCAAAACCGTTTCAACAAAATTGACTAAACCATTCTAAAATGTTGTCTATTTAAATGTGAATCTATCCACACAAGTCGTTGTACCCGGGAAAATTCGTATTTATGAGAAAATTTGCTCTAAACGTGAATGGTGAGAGGCTGGGTTCGATTCCCCGCCGGGCAGGAGTTATTTAAATGGTAAATTTGTATATAATGTTAAAAATAATTAAAGGTAAGCTAAAAAAATGTAAGACACAAATAAATGTAAATAACTGGAGTAAGCAATTATGTACTCTTATATGAGAAAGTTTAGTAGTTTAGTTACGTTTAGTAGAAGTTTAGTTCGAATTTACAACTCGCACTGCACAGAATGTTTACATTATTCTTAGTCTGAGTGTTTGGTTAGAAATAAAATTATCAATTTTTCCAATAATTTTACTGGTTCAATATCGTTTGTAAATTATTGTTCTCTTGTCAATTTTGATAGGTGCATATAATTATTTTTATATTCTGGAGAGTTTATATTATTTGTATTTCTTGTTACTTTACATTCTGTGTTATTTAATTGTGTCTCATTTACTTTGTTAGTGCATCTTTCACATTAAAAAAAATAAAATAAAAAAAAGTATGTACTATGCTTGTGTTCTATATTTATATTTTTGTCCTTGTAAAATCTTTTGCCATCTTAAATTCTTTTTAAATTTTTAAATTGTTTACCTACATGTTTTTTTATGTTTGTTATTTGTTAATTGTTTTCTAAGTTTGTGCCTAGCTGGATATTTCTTGTTTGTTCTTAGGCACTGATGATGGCCTTTTGAAGGCTAAAAACTGCTTTGGCAATACAGTTTTAATACAATTTTGTTTGTTTTAATTTTCTTGGAGAGACAGTTTGTGTTATTTCTTTAAGATGATCTCCGTGAATGCTTCCATATCTAACTTAGTCTTAATAACTATTAAGACAGTAGGATATTATCTCTTTTATCTACACTAGTGTGATGTTTCTTTGTTCCAAAGTACTTCAAATTAAATATCCCAATGTTTAATAGATAGTTAGACTAAAGCCTGGTTTACATTGGGGTGGTCGAGTAGCACTCTACCCCAAGCTACTAGCCTAAACCTGTAAACGATACGGCTAGTAAACGGTCGAGGATAGTGGATAAAAGTTAGTCGAGTAAATAAGTGTGGTGGTAGAGTAGCTCGACCACGGACGGGCTAGTAGACCCCCACCCCACGTCCGCGTCCCCTCCTCTCTGTAAATCATACATTTTGTGATGAAATTGTGATAGAAATGTGTGATGAATAGAATTGAAGTTAATTTTTTTTTTTTTTAAAAAACAGTAATTATTATCAACCCCCGCCATCAAAACTAAAGTGTTAAAGCCCTTGTAGTTGAAATATTCACTACCACACTTATGAGGGGCATTTATCAAAATATATGTTTTCCATCGCTAGCACCCCAACATAGCGGAAAATTCCATAATTCTTGAAAACATGTAGTGATGCTCTTCCAGTGCACAGGTGTACTGGGGACGTGGGGTGGTTTTATATGTATATATATATATATATATATATATATATATATATATATATATATATATATATATATATATATATATATATATATATATATATATATATATATAGAGAGAGAGAGAGAGAGAGAGAGAGAGAGAGAGAGGGAGAGAATTTGGTTTTCGTTAGATTGGGTTAATATTTTTTTCATATATTGTAAGAGTTGTTTTACAGAAATTAGAAACAAAAATAACAAATTCTAGCTTTTCTTTCATATTCTGTCAAAGTTAAGCATTTTTTGCCTTAAATCTTTACTCAGATCCACTAAATCTTTAACATGACAGATGTTATATTTATCTACAAATAGTAATCCAAGATAAAAAGTTTTTTCTTGGAACTTTTGACAGTCTTAAACATTTTAGCAGCAAAAAAAAAATATTTAAAATAGTTTTTTTAATAATCAGTGGTATATGAAACAATTACGTAAATGGAACACAGGGGTCTGTGGGACCCCAACTCTAATTCTAATAAATACTGAAAACCCACCATACTAATAACGTAGGTATTGTTATCAGTATATTATACGCAATAAGGTTCAAAGATAAATTAGAAGGGAGTCTAGCTTTAAAGAAACACAAATAAAAAAAAACTCAATTAGGGTTTGCATGGGGTCTGTGGGACCCCAGTGTGTCTTTCCAGAGTTAAATGTATTTTTATTTTTCATTTTATTTACTTTTAATAAAGACTCTAAGTGGGAGAAAACACACTAAAATTAATTTTAGACTAAAATTACGGGCAACCTTTTAGTTTGAAAACTTCAATTCACTATTTCAAAAGGTATAATGGTTTGAGTAACATTTCTATAAATAATTTTGTTTAATTGCATATACGTATATTAATCCATGTCAATTCACATAATAACATGGTTTTGATGTAGATATGTTATAATTTAAAATTAGTTTATTCGTATAAAGTTTAATTAAAATGCAACTAGTAGAGTTGATTCGAGAGTTAAAACAAACTTCAGTTATATTAAACTTGAAGAGCAACATTTAATATAAATTGGCTTTAAAACTTTAAATCAAGTCCAGGTATAATTATAATTTGTTTTAATTATTGTTTGATACTCTGTTATATTAATTTAGTGTTACTGCTGAGAAGTAATATTACTAGCCCATAAAATCAAATTATTAATTATCTCCTTTATACAGATGTATTTTGGTAGTGTGAGTTTCCAACATGTTGTTTGTTTATTAAAACGCATTGAAAATGTTTATAACAATCACCTTTATTGAGTCGTTACAAGCAACGTCGTTAGTCAGTCTGTGTTTGAGTGGGTGACCCTTAAATTTAATAGAATGAATTTGTATTGGTAACGAGACAATGTGGAAAGTTCCAGCTCTATTGGATCGCTTCAAGAGGATTAATTAGTTCTCCGGAGATTTTGAGGGCAGCCAGACACAAAATCGAAACTAATTTACAAAGCATTACCAAATAATTTTGAGTTCGCTATATTTTTCCTGTGTGCGCGTCAAAACGATCTTTTATACTGGAAAGTTTCACGTTTTTATCTCTTTTGGTTCAAAAGTTATTGGAAACGTACAGAGTGACAGACAGACACAGGAACGAAACTATAAGGGTTTCTTTTTTTTGGTTTTACCAAAGAAACCCTAAAAAATATGTAATAAATATTTTAAAAATCGTTCCGAAACAACTCAGACAAACTTCCCCATATACGAGTTCATAATTACATAGCATAGTGTTTTACATTTATTAGTCTTCGTGTTTTCATAAGTACATTTAATTATTATTGGACATTATATCAAAATTTATCATAAAATGAACTTCTCCTCGGAGGGGAATCGAACCCGGCCTCTCTCTGTCCACGTTTAAAGCTATTTTCTCACTAGATTTTTTTTGTTTAGAACTAGATTTGTCTCGGGGAAACGGCTTATATCGTTAGATTCGTATTTAAATGGACTAAATTTTAGAATTTTTTAAAAGAAATCGTCAGAACCTTTTTCGATCGATAATTTTTTTTTACACGTTTTTTCAGTTTTTTCTGGGGAGGAGAACGCCCCTAAATTTGGAGCTGAATTCGATTTTGCCTCGGGGTATGATTTTTCTGAACATGTATGCCAAAGTTCGTCAATATTGGCCTAGTAGTTTAAGCTCCATGCATCTGCACAGACAGAAGAGAGGCGACAGACACACATTTAAAAAAAAAAAAATAATAATAATACTTTTTTGGACTCAAGAGACCTTAAAACGTGGAAATCCATCAAAAACTTTTTTTTTTTCGCCATCAAAATACTTTATGTTATATTAGAAAGTAAAACAAGTACTTCACTATGATAAGTATAGAGGTTTTTGTCAAGAAATATAGTAATTATATGACAATAAATAATTAGCATACAATTATGCTTACGTAATAGTGCATTACGCGTCGAGTGCGGAAAGTAGCATTTTGCATGCGAGTGTGGAGTTTGCACCCGAGTGA
The DNA here is from genome assembly GCA_951217055.1 of Gerris lacustris. NCBI lineage: Eukaryota > Metazoa > Arthropoda > Insecta > Hemiptera > Gerridae > Gerris > Gerris lacustris. Next base: position 69,680,909 of record OX578280.1, on the reverse strand, counting down.
CAGCGAGGGTAGTAAAACCACGTATTAAGTAAACCACTACGATTGTTATATATTAATCTTGAGTTGTATTTTTTGCCAAATTAATTATTTCTGGAGGAGTATTATTCTCTACATTTTCGTCAAAGCCACTTAATTCATTCATTTTTTTCACTTAAAACTCGATATAAACAGTTACTTTAATGAAAGAACAGCAAATTAGTTTTGTTAAGTGTAAACAAACTCGCTAATCGTGCGTAAAGCTGAAGAATTCCTCTTCTTTACCGCGCTAGCGTGGTAAACAAGAGGAATTATTCAGAACTATGAGACGCGCATGCTCAATGAATACAAGTACGTAAATAATCACTTTCTACGCATCTAAACAAAGATATAATGTTTATATTTCGTATCAATCGTAGATAATTTTTTTTTTTTTAATAATGGAAACAATTTTTTTGGGGTTCGTTTGGCTTGAAACTTGTAAGGTCAGTTCGGGCGTCAATTAATCTTGTTGCTTTTCATGGTGTATTATCCATTGCGATGAAATTTTAATTGCATCGGTATAATATAATTTTGATTCAACTTTTCATCCCCCCCCCTAAACTGTTCCTGCTTCATGAGTTAAGCCCAACACCTTCTGATCTATTGAAGGTTGCTTTAATCACTTGACTGTGGCATGTCCCCTTTGTAGAGTAATTATCGTAGATCAAAAGGAGCCGAGTTCGATCCCAGACTAATAGATAATAATTTAATTTCAGGCACGCGGAGTTACAACCACAGAGAGTCTTGGAGCAGCCAACCAAAACCTCAGGAACAACCACAGTAAGGAATGTCACAGTAGATAATAAATTTGATAAAGGGAAAAGTATCTCTACCTAAAACACCTTTAGGTAATAACAGTTAAAATCTAAAATATGTCCAAGTATAAATATTTTATTTGTAGATAGATTTGTTAGAATTTTAAGAGACAATTCCAAAATTGAGTGACAGACAGACGTCACATAGCCAAGACATATAGGTCACATAGCCAAGACATATAGGTCACATAGCCAAGACATATAGGTCATATTGCCAAGACATATAGGTCACATAGCCAAGACATATAGGTCACATAGCCAAGACATATAGGTCACATAGCCAAGACATATAGGTCACATAGCTTCCGATATAGTCCAGGAGATAGCGTGCAAAAAAGTGTCTGACCAACATCAAGCAAAATTTTGTTTATTTGTTTTAGTGCCTTTTAAGAATATGTGGTCGGCTAAGTTTGTCTGCGGGACATAGCTTGGCAATTGAAAGAATCAAACCAGTAGAGAGTAGCCATGTCCCGCCCATTATGATGGACAATGTGATTTTCACGATCCTGAATACAAAAATAGTTAGTAGACCGAAATCAAAATGATGTTATCCTGTGACTTGATAGGACACCACTTTGATTTGGAGTAATATTTCAATAACTAAACTATCAAGGGGCAAACTAACGTAATTTTGATTTTCCGTCTACTAAGTTAGAAGGGAGACCGGGGACGGTTGAAACAACCCAATTAATGGGTGGAAAAATAGGCGATATTTGGGAACAACCATTGGTGTCATTTCGAGTTTATCATAAGTTTCTGAAAGAGGGTATTGTGTTTTCACGTCCAAAAGTAAGTATTTTTTTGTTGCTACTCTTTTGCTTTTTTATCCAAAACTAAAATAGTTGTGGTAATGATAGTTTTTAACGTAATAACTTTAATTATGGAAGTTCAACAGGTGTAATTCTTTTTTATCTAAATTGTTTATTTCGAAGGTTATGACGACAACTTTTTTAAAATATCTGGGTACGGTTGTAACAATGTTTACAATTAAGTTACCAGCTGGCTATAAATTATGAAATTTTCAAATACACTTTAAGCTTTATTTAAATAATTTAAATTAATTTTTTTTTTTTACTTTCGTCAAATTTTATTAGTTTTAATGTAAATTAACCTTGAACTACAAAATATATTATACAAATTACATTTAGAATATTTATTATTGTTTAATTTATCAAACACCTATTATTCTGCGTATGACCTATTATTCAATTATTTTGCTTCGCATGTTCTGTGATTTTGACTTGATAACTATGTATTTCTAACATAACTCTCTTTATTCTGTTAGTGTTAAAACTAACCCCAATCACTATTACAACCGCCCCTGGTATGGGGTCGGTTGAAACATTTTTCCTGAATTTTTAAAATGCCTATAAATATTTTTGTAATGCTGATAATCTTACTATAACCTAATCCATTTCTAGTCTGATAACTAAATTTCAATTAAGGCCCACTGTCAAATACATTGAGGATAAAATGTTTTTGCAGGAAGCAATTTTGTAAAAAATGTTTCAACCGTCCCAGGTCTCCCCCTTAGGATCATGAAAATCACATTGTCCACCATAATTGACGGGGTCATGGCCGCTATCCACCGCTTTGTTTTTCTTTCAAATGTCTATTGCCAAACTATGTCCCACAGACGAACTTAGCCGACCTCATATTCCTAAAAGGCACTAAAAGATTAACCTGTACACAAAATTTTAGCTTAATGTTAGTCAGACGCTATCTCCTGGACCTTTGGTATCTCCTACCTTGCTATCTCCTACCTCTGGACCTTTGCTATCTCCTACCTTTGGTAAGCTAGGAAGCAGATGTAAGGTGGACAAATTAAATTGGTCGTATAAGCGAAACATTTATTAAAGAAGACATGATAGTACACGAGGAAGCTATGTGCCACATTAATTGGCAGACTATTTCCCTATTAAAACTGTTCTTCCACAACAAATATTACTCCTTTAATCCCTATATAATCGTAGGAATGTGATAAAGCGAAAATAATAATAGAAAACTGTTGTCAACAAAGATTATTAGACTTGATGACGTTGTCAGAGCTATATTCTTCCTCGAAATACTTCATCTAAATATGAAATGTAATGTCTTTTAGGAGTAATGGTGAGTAAGTACCTGCTTCCTATTCTAGAAAATAAGGTTTAGGAGTTATAGTTCTAGATGCAGGGTTGCCAAGATAACGTTATGTAACTCTCAACTTGTTCAATTTGAAACATTTAAACCTTATCTAAGTTTCTGCTTAAGTGCAGCTAAGTATGTAGAAACTAAGTATGTCTTATACGAGACATGAAGCATTAGTTTACCTTCTTACTTACACGTATTGTATAACAACAATATGACAAGAGAAAATCTACTAATGCTTTTTACCAAAAGCAATTTAACTACAGGAAGAAAATTTAAAACTATCTGGCATTATTTCCTGTAACACAGTAGAAGCATTAAAATGAAGATAGATTAACTCTTTATATAGTAAATCACACTATTCACATCATTTCTCCTCTTTATAATTCACAAAATGTTACATCCTCCTATCACAAGATAATCTTACGTCTAAAAAAGAAAAAAAAAAATAATAATGGCAGTCTATTTTACATTAGCTCCCCCTTGGTTCTAGACTATAGTCTGCCGACTAAAGTCTCAAATCTTTGTATGTCTGTCTCCCCAAGACATTGAAGATCGTGCGGCAGTTTTATTACACTATTTTAAGATTGAGTCTTATCACGAGTAAGGCTAAATCTTATACAGGAAACTGAAGTACAATGAGTTCTTCAGTTTCCTTAAAGTATATTTAATATCCCTTTGTCTTTATAATTAATTAGACTAAGGGATATTATCACATTTATACAGGGTGACTGGCGATATATGTGAAACAATGTAGTAGGTTGTTCTACGCCTCAAGAGCTACAAAAAACACTATATAAGCCATGGGTCAAATCTTAACCGTTCTCCCACAAAATCAAATTTCATAATTTTTTTAACATTACATACCTTTGCTAATAAAAATGCTTATTGCACCAAAAGTATAAAAGCTAGAATAAAATGTTTGGCACCGTTGTAAAGCTGACAAAATTTCCTATAAGAGAAATGTAATTTTCATGCCTTCAAATTATTTGACAAATATTTTATACCAATATTATTTTTAAGAAAAAAATTAAAAAATTTTTTTTTTTTGTGGTCCCATATTTTGGTAAAGAACCGAGTTCAAACTTTTCGGACTTCAGGAAAAACTTTCTTATTCACTAAAGTTTTCATCAATATTAATATTATTACCCATTCATAAGGCGGAATTTTTAATATACTTCGTTGAAAGTGAAAAAGAAACATGTTTATTGTTGCTATTGTTGACACAAAGATGAGTATACTAAACCAACCTTGCTTGTTTTTAATTATTTACTCACCTGTAAGTCAATAATTGCAACAATAAACACGTTTATTTTTTACTTTTAGCGAAGTTTAAAAAAAATTCCGCCCAATGAATGGGTAATAATATTAATATCGATCGAAACATTAGTAAATAAGGAAGTTTTTTCTGAAGTCCGAAAAGTTTAAGCTCTGTTATTTACCAAGTTATTGAACCTCAAAGCAATTGGTTTTTTAATTTTTTTCGTAAATATAAAATTTGTATACATTGTTTTTCATGTAATTTGAGGGCAAGGAATTAACATATTCCTTATTGGAAAATTCGTCAGCTTAACACCGATACCAAACATTTAGTACTAGCTTTTATACTTTTGGAGCAATAAGTATTTTTATAAGAAAAGGTATGCGATCTTAAAAAAATCATAAAATTTGACCTTGCGGGAAAACGGTTATGATTTGATCCATAGTTAATATAGCGTTTTTTGTGGCCCATAAGATGTAGAACAACCTACTTTATTTTTTCACATATAACGCCAGGCACCCTGTACCCTGTATACACTAGTGTGATATTCCTTTGTCCCAATGTATACATTGGACTAAATATCCCCTTCTCTTAATAGTAATTTACACTAAAGAATATGTACTACTCTGTAGATATTCCTTTGTCTAAATAACAATTTAGGCAAAGGGATATAGAGGGGTGCTTAGAAAAATCAGATGCTGGGCGTCTTGGAACATTTCTTCTCCAAACATGAACATATAAATGAAAATCAACTAGGCAGCTGATAAAACAAAATAATATTAAATGTTTCGAAATTTAAACTATCTCTTCCCAGCTCACAACTATACGTTCTAAAGTGGAAATAACCTTTGATAAGCTATTAAGTTAACTTGACAAGTATAACTTGTAGAATGATATAATGTATTATATGTAATTAATTATAAGTAATTACTATTTTAAGAAATAATAAAAATAATAATAATAATAATGAGGTAAAATTACTCTCTTTCCTTTATCAAATCGAAAGTCAGAGGAAATATATGTCTTATAAAGTGGAGTCTAAGTTCACTGGATAAGATAATAGTATCTGATTAAATCCAAGATGGCGGCCATATGTTGAAGGGATAGTACCTTAAATTTTCTTCTTTAGCTACCATTAGTCTATGAACCAAATATCAGATCTGTATGTGCACTGGAGGCTAAGATAAATGTCTGTGATTAAATCCAAGATGACGGTTATAATTCAATATGGCGGCCATTTTTTGGAGTGAAACAACCTTTAATTTTCTTTTTTAGCTACCACAAGTCTATGTACAAAATTTCAGATCTCTAGGTCCACTAAAAGCTGAGATAATTGTGTATGATTAAATCCAAGATGGTGGCAATAACTTAATATGGTGGCCATATATTGAAGAGAAAATACCTTTAATTTTCTTCTTTAACTACTAGGTATAAGTCTATGTACCAAATTTCAGATCTCTAGGTCTACTGGAAGCTGAGATAATATCGGTTATTAAATCCAAAATGGTGGCTATAATTCAATATGGCTGGCATTTGTTTAAGTGAAAGTACCTTTAATTTTCTTCTTTAGTTACTATAAGTCTATGTACCAAATTTCAAATCTCTATGTCAATGGGAAGTAGGAGAATTAATTAGTGCGATGAATAAATCCAAGATGACGGCTATAATTCAATATGGTGGCCATATATCGAAATAAAAATGGCCGCACTTTTCTATTTATGATACACTCTATCTACGTACCAAATTTCAAATCTCTATGTCAATGGGAAGTAGGAGAATTAGTGATCAGTCAGTCAGTCTGTCAATCACTGTCACTCTTGGTTTTATATATATACATAATATATAGATTAAGTATATTGGTATATACCATAATTGCTTCCGAGCTTACCGAAGGTAACGGAAGCCATGCAATCATTTTGAAGAACGAAAATGTTTAGGTCTCCGATTTCAATAATTCCAAGACAGAAATCCGTTTCAGACAACAGAGAAAGTTTTTGGTTTCGAGTCTGTCTGTCGGTCTGTTGCTCAATTTTTTCAAGTTAACATATCATAAAAACTACTCGTCCGAATTTAATTAAATTTCTATGGTAAGTAATAATTAACCTAATACTGGTCTCATATTTCATCCTTCTTCGCCTATTTGTTTCTCATCCACAAGTGCACAAAAATACATTTATTCACGCCTAATAAATACCTTCAAAACTACTTATCTGCTTTTTATGAAATTTAGATTGTTTTTTTCAAATGTAGCCTGCAGCTAGCTCCAGATAGATTTCAACTGTATGAATGTGCTCTTTAAATTTTGCTAAACTGATATATTAAGGAAATAATTTTGACAGATTTAAAAAACGGGGAAACAAATTTGACAATAATTGGTTGTAAGAGCATAATAGCTATTTACGTACCTAGAGCAGTAAGGGCGTTATTACAGGCCGAGGGTGAAGTTTGAAAGCACGAGTGCGTTTAACGCCCGAGGCCTGTCATGTCGCTTACTGCTCGTGGTGCGTACACTATTTTATCGCCCACCACATGTAAACTAATTATTAAACATGCAAACTATATTGCCGTATTAAGGTTACATCAGTGCCAAAACAAACCGCAGTTATAAAAATATTGATTGTCACTAATTGAACAGCTGACGCTGAGAACTACTAGCGCTTCCTGCATGCCACTGCCCGGCCAGGAAGCGGCCGCTTCTCGAACTACTAGCGGCCCTGTAAAGATAAAGCATGCATTTTTACAGGCCCCAGGGCTGTAAAATGGAACTTTACCGGCCGCTCAGTATAGGAATGTTTACTAGTGAAAGGCGATAATAGTACATTACGCGTCGAGTGCGGAAAGAAGCATTTTGCATGTGAGTGTGGAGTTTGCACCCGAGCGACAGCGAGGGTAGTAAAACCACACGAGCAATGCAAAATGCCGTTTTCGCACGAGTTGCGTACCGTACTTTATCTACGATTGTTAGATTTAAATAATAAATACAGAAACAAATAAACTTGCTGTATGTAAGTTCGTATCTCTCTCTTGATAAAGATGGCATTAATTCTTGAGTTGTATTTTTTGCCAAATTAATTATTTCTGGAGGAGTATTATTCTCCACATTTTCGTCAAAGTCACTAGATTCACTCATTGTTCTTCACTAAAAACTTGATATAAACAGTTACTAGAACAGCAAATTAGTTTTGTTAAATGTAAACAAACTTGCTAATCGTGCGTTAAACTGAAGAATTCCTCTTCTTTACCGCCCTAGGATGGTAAAGAAGAGGAATTCTTCAGAACTATGAGACGCACATTCGCAATGAATACAAGTACGTAAAGAATCACTTTCTACGCATCTAAACAGAGATACAATGTTTATATTTCGTATCAATGGTAGATAAAATCATTTAAGTATACGACATAGGACGTGAGAAAACTATGTGGCATACATAATTGAGAGACTATTTTAGAAAATTTATTTAACTAAGATAAAAAAAATACGGAACTCTCAAGTTAATTATACTTTTATCATGGAAGGATATATATTTATTATATACTCGTAGATTACTAGTAATCTCTGAGGATACTAACTGTATATGCATATTAAGTACAGAGGAAGTCAGATAGCTGGGAGAGGATTCTAATCACGCTCTAAGAGAGGAAATCCTGGCTCACCTAGTTTATCTTTGGTTCTGTTCGAAACTAGGGTATCACTGAGTCTAATAGGCTCAAGGCAATCCAGTCTCCGAATATAAACTACTCTGCTTCCTTGCCTACAACACAAAAGTTTCAAATAATTTTAAAACTTCTTAACAATCCTGAATAATTTTATCATAGACTAGCTGGAGCTCGTTGTTCGCTCGCGAGTTTGTTATTAATAATGTATTTTTTTTTCTTTAATTTTATGGGTTTATAAACTACCGTCGATAAGCATTCAAATAATTTTACTAAGGAAGTATTATCTTGATGGCACAGAATTCTCTCCGCTCCATATATCTATACTCCCCCCCCCCTCACATAAATGAATTATAATCTGCTAAAATTCCTAATTGCTATTCGGTTTCCACTACTGGAGGAGCATTATTAAATGTTAACTTTCAGGGAGCAGCAAAGTTTTTGGTATCTGGAGCATAGGAGTAAATACGAAAAAACCAACCGTCATAAAAACAACCGTCACAAAACCAACCGTCACAAAAACAACCGCCACAAAAACGACCGTCACAAAACCAACCGTCACAAAAACGACCGTCACAAAAACGACCGTCACAAAACCAACCGTCACAAAAACGAGCGTCACAAAAACGACCGTCACAAAAACGACCGTCACAAAACCAACCGTCACAAAACCAACCGTCACAAAATCCACCGATGGCGATAACTTGAGTAATAGTTGTCTGATTTAGTTGAAATTTGATACACATGTTCATTTCACCATCATCAATCCCCAGGACGAGTTCGTTGGACGGCGCTATCCGCCCAAGCGTTCGCGTAAACGTAAGCTTCAAATATAAAATTGAAATTATAGGACGAAAAAATATTATAATTTCTTCTATTCAATGAGACAAACAACTTTTAAAATTAAGTTAGCAACCGTTAAAAAGAGGTAAATAAGTTTTTTCTTCAGACCGTACCTCACTAACTCTCTCATATCAAAACAACTTTTATATCATATCAAAAATCGGTCCGAGACAACTCAGACAAACTTTCTCATATATGAGTTTATAATTACTTAGCCCAGTGTTTCCATTTATTAGTTTTCAAATGTACATTTAAATATTATTGAACATTTCATCAAAATTTATCATAAAAATAACTTCTCCTGGTCGGGGAATCGAACCCGGGCTCTCTCCGTCCGCGTCTTAAGCTAATATCTCAGGAACTAGATTTTTCCCGGGAAAACGGCTTATATCGTTGGATTCGTATTCAAATGGACTACATTTTAGAATTTTTTAATCAAAATCGTCGGAACCGTTTTCGAGAAATAATTTTTTTTCATGTTTTTTCAGAGTTTTTGGGGGGTAGCGCCCCCAAATTTAGAGCTAAAATTCATTTCTCGATTTCGCCTCGGGGTATGATTTTTCTGAACATGTATGCCAAATTTCGTCAAAATCGGCCCAGTAGTTTGGGCTCCAGGCGTCTGCACAGACGACAGACAGACGACAGACGACAGACGACAGACAGACATTTTTTAAAAACCACTTTTTTGGACTCAGGGGACCTCAAAACGTGTAAATCCATCAAAATCTCAAAATCGAATTTTCGCGCCATCACAATACTTTCTCTTTATATGAGAAAGTAAAAATATATATATATATTTTAGTAAAACCAACACCGACATCGCTATGAAGTGTTAAAGATCAATAAAATTATTGAAGCGAACCTAAACGTTTTAAGTAGAGAAAACAACATGTTTACCGATATTTTACATTTTAACGTAACGATTTTAATAAAACTTCATACAGATTGTCTAAAGTACAATTGAAACTAGCATGTAAAATTTCTTTCTACCTGATACAAGCAGAAGCTTTTGAGAAGAGAAGTGATATATTTTTTATAATATTTTAAATTGAGTGCCGGGTAGGTAGGGAATAGGACGTACTACAACCATACTCTTTAACTATAAACTCATCATGATTAACTCTTTTCTTAATATTCAATACATATTTAAGATGCTAGCTTCAATGATGAACAAAATGGTTTTCTTTTAATGTTGCTTTAACCTTTTGCCTTGGTATTATCTTGAATATATATGTGCTTAAATTTTAAAGAGAAGCCTAATCCGAAGAATTAAGTTTCTAACTTCAGAATGTTTGTCTGGGTTAATGCCTTTTATTATGATTACAGAGGTTAATAAAAAGTAACAACACAGTTTTATATTGATAAACCCGTGTTTTTTTTTCATTTATATCATCTTCAGTGTAGGTGATAGCATAGTGTGAGTGAAAGATTATTACTGTGTAGTCTTTCACTCACTATGCTAACACTAACACTAAAGATGATATATAAACATTTATATCATCTTCAGCGTAAGTGATAGCATAATGTGAGTGAAAGATTATTACTGTGTAGTCTTTCACTCACTATGCTAACACTAACACTAAAGATCATATATAAACATTTATATCATCTTCAGTGTAAGTGATAGCATAGTGTGAGTGAGATTATTACTGTGTAGTCTTTCACTCACTATGCTAACACTAACACTAAAGATGATATATAAACATTTATATAATCTTCAGTGTAAGTGATAGCATAGTGTGAGTGAAAGATTATTACTGTGTAGTCTTTCACTCACTATGCTAACACTAACACTAAAGATGATATATAAACATTTATATCATCTTCAGCGTAAGTGATAGCATAATGTGAGTGAAAGATTATTACTGTGTAGTCTTTCACTCACTATGCTAACACTAACACTAAAGATCATATATAAACATTTATATAATCTTCAGTGTAAGTGATAGCATAGTGTGAGTGAAAGATTATTACTGTGTAGTCTTTCACTCACTATGCTAACACTAACACTAAAGATGATATATAAACATTTATATAATCTTCAGTGTAAGTGATAGCATAGTGTGAGTGAAAGCTTATTACTGTGCAGTCTTTCACTCACTATGCTAACACTAACACTAAAGATGATATATAAACATTTATATCATCTTCAGTGTAAGTGATAGCATAGTGTGAGTGAGATTATTACTGTGTAGTCTTTCACTCACTATGCTAACACTAACACTAAAGATGATATATAAACATTTATATAATCTTCAGTGTAAGTGATAGCATAGTGTGAGTGAAAGATTATTACTGTGTAGTCTTTCACTCACTATGCTAACACTAACACTAAAGATGATATATAAACATTTATATCATCTTCAGTGTTAGTGATAGCATAGTGTGAGTGAAAGATTATTACTGTGTAGTCTTTCACTCACTATGCTAACACTAACACTAAAGATGATATATAAACATTTATATAATCTTTAGTGTAAGTGATAGCATAGTGTGAGTGAGATTATTACTGTGTATTCTTTTACTCACTATGCTAACACTAACACTAAAGATGATATATAAACATTTATATAATCTTCAGTGTAAGTGATAGCATAGTGTGAGTGAGATTATTACTGTGTAGTCTTGTACTCACTATGCTAACACTAACACTAAAGATGATATATAAACATTTATATAATCTTCAGTGTTAGTGATAGCATAGTGTGAGTGAGATTATTACTGTGTAGTCTTTTACTCACTATGCTAACACTAACACTAAAGATGATATATAAACATTTATATAATCTTCAGTGTAAGTGATAGCATAGTGTGAGTGAGATTATTACTGTGCAGTCTTTTACTCACTATGCTAACACTAACACTAAAGATGATATATAAACATTTATATCATCTTTAGTGTAAGGGATAGCATAGTGTGAGTGAGATTATTACTGTGTAGTCTTTCACTCACTATGCTAACACTTACGCTGGTGATGATATAAATGTAAAAAAACACACGTGTTTATTAATATAAAATTGTGAGATAAATATTAATAATAATAATAATAATAATATTTATTTCCACCAAAAAGACAGAACAAATATAAAAAATAAATAAATAAATTACATGGTGAGGGTCCTCAGTAGGTGTAGTTTTTACCTTGAGAGAGGACCCTGAAATTGCTTTGTTACTTTTTATATTAATCTCTTAAGTCAAAACAATCAATTATTTTCCTTATCTATTTTTATTTTCCCCCGTATTTCCCTCTTAGGGATGAATATTTAGCAACTCTCTATAGCCAAACATAATTATTTCATAAATTATCATACTATAATCGATTTTATTTTAGTATTTCATGGCAGTAGAGATAATTATGTTAGCGAGGGGGACGTGGTTTAAATAAATATACGACCGCCATCTTAAAACAAAATGGACATCTGGAAAACTTATTAACTTAAGTTGATTTGCCATAAACGGAAGCTGAATTCTAAAATTTAAGATTCTAGTGTTTTTGGTAGGCTGTAATAGGCAAACCCTATAAATGAAAGCTAACTTCACAATGACATCGCTCTAGTGCAATTGGTTCTGAATATATTGTGATTTTACATATAAATGGCCACCATCTTGAATTATGTTATTTTTAACATATTTTAAAAAAAATAAGTTATTTCAAACATATAGAAAAGTTGAAGCAAAATAGAAACAACTAATTTTTAGAACTATCACAGTCACCAATGAAATGAGCCGGCAGATTCTTTAGGCCTCGTTTACACGAGTGGTTTATCCGAATGCTTGGCCTTTGGCTGGAAAACAACCTCTTTCGCAGGGCCGGATATAGCTACCGCCAGCCCCCGCGGTGCGGGGGGGCCCACGGTCCTGGGGGGCCCAGTCAGAGATGTGAAAAAAAATTTTTTACAACAAAAAAGGCAAGAAGGATATTGTGATCAGTAGCGTAGCTATGGGCCCGAATTGCGGGAAACTACTATCTTTGTACCGCAATGTCGATGGGGTCCCTTTAGAGTATAATTAAATCAAAACTGGAATTATACTCATATACCTTTGTCCTTTGTCAGAGGACCCCATTCAGTGCTGAACGCAAATGTTTCAATTATCATTTTTTTGGCGAGGGGCCCACTGCCCTAATTACGCCACTGATTGTGATAAACTTTTTTGATGTTTTCACCTTATTCAATAAGGTCAAAGCTAATTTAAAGGAGAGAAACTGACTGACAAATCATATTAACTGATATTAATACATTTTACATTTTCTACTTGAAATGCAATTTTTAAGCTTGCCAGCTACAAAACAACTTAATTATTTCTGTTTTTTTAGCCCACCTTAGTTAAACTTCAAAATTCGTCCCCGCGGCAAACCTCTTTTCCTGTAATTTTGATGGATGTCTGTAAGGACAAACTTGCCCTCAAAAATCCTTAAAACTCATCTTTTTGCACTTAAATTTTAAAAAAATTTCCGGGGGAGGACCCCCGGCCGTTGTCTGTTCAAAGGGGTCCAGATGCTAACTTGCCATTGGGCCCGGAAATCCTCTCAGCGGCCCTGATATATAATACATATATCTGGTCATTATACATAATAACTAAATCAGCTCAGTTTTTATTTTACCTAAACGATGAAATAGTATCTTCGAAAAGGACTAACGAAAAAAATTTAAGACCCCATTGTCGGATAAGCTTGAAAAATTTTTTATTTGAAATATTACAAAAGTTAATATGGAAGGGGAGTAGTTATAGGACCCCCGGTATAATATTGTTGTTGTGAGGAGGTAAATTGCATTTTTATTTATTTGAGAGATATTCGCAGTATATTACCCTTCATTTCCATACTATGCTTATTATTCTTATTTAGGTCTTTAGGGCATTAATCATTTTAAAGTCAATCCGTTTTTGGCTATATTTCACCTCCTTTGAGGCATCTTCAGGCCTAAAAGATTTTTAAAATTTTATTTTTTATATCTACATTAACTTTTAACTTACATCTTTATATAACATGTTGACACAACTTTTAAACAAAACGTAACACTTTTTTTAAAAAAAAAATACGTGTGGCGTCGCAGGACACCGTTAGGAACGAAGTTCCTTACACTTTTCATTAAATATACAAATTATAAATTCACACTACTAAGTATACGATGATTACGATGCTAACTACTTATGCATGGCGGTGTTACAAAAGAGACAAAATTAAAAGTAATTAACTGTTTGTACCTAGCGGAGTTAAGACAAAATTAAGAGAAAAACATTGTTTATATCATTGAAACGAGTGTCTTGAGATAAATACTTATGAATTGAATATTGAGAAAAAAATTAATCATGATGAGTTAATATAGTTAAAAAGGAAGTGGTAGTAGGTGGGAAACAGGACTGTTTTCCCCTTACCCGGCCTACCAATTTAAAATATTATAAAATATATCTCTTCCCTACTCAAAAAAGTCTGCTTGTATCAGGTTGAAATTTTACATGCCTGTTTTGTTTCAATTTTACTTTACTTTACTTTGTGTATGACGTTTTATAAAAATCGTTACGTTAGAACGTAAGATATCGGTTAGATGTAGTTTTCTCTATTTTAAACGTTTAGGTCCGCTTTAATAAATTTAGCGATCATTAACACTTCATAGCAGTATCGGTGTTGAGTTAACTAAAAAAAAAAAAAATTAAAAAGTTGAAGTTAAATGTCTCATTGAATAGAATAAGTTAGAATTTTTCCGGTCCATAAAGTTCAATTTTACTTATGAATGTTTACGCGAGCGTTGCTAAAATAAACACATCTTCTAAATCGGTCAACTTTGAGTCAAGTTATCGTCATGGGTCGATTTCAGTTTTGTGACGGTGTTTTCTTCGGATTCACTCCCGGGCTCCAGGCGCTGTAACGTGCCATAAGGAACTTAGTTCCAATAAATATGAAAAATTAACATATAACAGTCGACTAACCTTTACCAAAATCTCCTAACACGTTATTTAATTTATTTTCTTTCCTTGCAAGAGAATTATCATGAAAGAAAATAACTAAGAAAATATATCAAATAATGTTTTAGGGGAAGTTGTTAAAAGTTATGTCAACATGTAATATAAAGATAATGTAAGCTAATCTAGATATAAAAAATAAAAATTTAAAAATCTTCTTTTAGGCCTGAAGATGCCTCAAAGGACGTGAAATATAGCCAAAAATAGGTTGACTTTGGAATTATTGATACCCTGAAGACCTAATTAGGAATAAGCATTTTTTTTTAGGCAATTACCTCTTTCTTATTTCGGCGAGGTAGTTCAAAAGCGAATTTGAGATGAAGAATGAATGCGGTTGGTGTAATTTGGTTTTAGTGTGTAGTTTTCTTACTTTCTTGGGCCATCATGAGGCTCACCGATAGTGTAGGACTCCCATTCTACGGTGCACTAACCAGTAAACACCCTCCCCTCTCCCGTTCCGAATAGGACCTGGCTTGGGTAGGTTGGGGGCCCATTGGAGTTTTTCGCGGGGGGGCCCGAAAATTGAAAATCCGGCCCTGCTCTTTCGTGTAACACATTGATTTTAATGGAAGCTTACTCACGACCGGAAGAATATATGAGACGGTTTTAAAACTGTGACAGGTTTTCATGGCGGAATGCGTTGAATTGAACCACAAATATAGCAGCGTTTGCTGCTATAGAGCGGTTTATCAGGTACCTCCGTTCTTACATTCATTAAAAGAAGCAGTTTCTCTTTTTCTTATTCCCTTGAAGTTGGTTTTAAACTTTTTGTATTTTTATCAGAATTAATGAAAATGAACAACTCATCAAAGGAATTCTCGAACAATCAAAATAATCAAAGAATTTCTTAGGATATTTACTTAAATCGTTAAATAATTTGTAGAATTGTCCTTTCAACAATTCTTTACCACTACTCTAGCGCTCCGCTTTTAACAGTCTACCACCACCAGGCAGCGCTATCCTCGTTATTTCCTTATATTTTAGACCTCTTGCTTCCACAGATACCCACAACCAACTACAGTCAACTTAAAATATTTTATATTCTTCACCACCCACTTATTAATGGTTGGTTACCATTCTCACATTATTTGATCATTTTCCAACAAGTACAGAAAGCAACTTTTCCTATGAAATCCATTTTTATCTATAGACAAGTCAGTATTGACTCACCGACTGAGCAGTGTAAGGTGGCTTAAGAAGTTGTTTAGCCACTTATGTACACACTCGACATTTTAAGTAGCTGACATTTCAGCTGTCAGTGGCTAAACGGCAACGATCGATAAACCTCCCGTGTGAACGAGACCATTTGACCTCTTTTATATTAATTCTTCAAATGGCTATGTTCACACTGAGCGGCAACATGCCGCGTCGATGAACTTCCAAGATCTAGTTTAAAAACGAGTCTAGTTTACACGAATAAATTTAGAAATATTTAATGTGCGCAAGTGGTTGAAATTAATCTGGGCCTATCTGCAAGCTACTTTCGACACACTATCCAATTTTCATAAAAATCAGATAAGTAGTTTTAAAGATAACTAATCTTTTTTTTTGGGGGGGGGGGGGCTAAGATTACACCTTAAATAGAAATAAAATTGAATGTTTATAAATCGTAATAAAAGTGAAGATAAACAGAAGGAGTTAATAAGGAAAAATAATGAATATCTAAAGCTGGAGATGTCGAAGTAATTGTTTTTCGTTAAGACGATAAAATTTTTATCGTCGTAATTTTTTGTTAAGACGATTTCGAGTAAATTATAATAAATGGTTCAAAAGTGATAGCTGAAACAAACTTTTAAATGGGCGCCATATTGGAATTTTTATTGGGCTGGATCGATTAAGCTGGTTAACGACGCCCGTCTAATTTGTTAAATTGCCAAAAGAACCTTTGTGAGTGTTTAAATGGCATTTTATTAACTCCTTTATTTTTTGGGTCTAGAATAAATTCACTACTCAATATAGTCCAGGAAAATAAGGAATAATAGGGGAAATAATTTATAAAGTTTTGAAACTTTGTGAAAACACTTTTAAGAGGTGTAGTAGTAAGTAACAGTAAAGTTCCCCCCTCTTGAGGGGCGCGTCCCCCCCCCCCCCCTCCCCCCTCCTTAAAGTCCAAAATTTAATTATTTTTTACTTTTTACGGAAAACGGTTTATTTTTTGAACAGAAGTGTTATTACCAAAATTATTTCTCACATAATTCTGCACAAAAAAGGTCCTATGCATGGGACATTCCGTTTTCGAGATATTGTTGTTGGAGAGAGATAAAACGTATTTTTGCGAACCAAGATATCTAAAAAGTAACACTTCCAATTTTAATGAAATTGGGATGGTGAATTATACTTAGCTTATTGTTGATCCCATATAAGTTTCAACCTTCTGCGTCCATTATTTTATCCTCCACATACATTTATATCTTCAAAAGTACTCAACTGATTATTATGAAATTTGGATGGTTTGACGAAAGTAGTCCCCAGATATCCCCAAATTAATTTCAACCGTCTGCGCTCTTTACATTTTAATAAAATGATACTTTAATTCATAACAGACAGACAAAAATTGATCAACAGACAGACAGAAAGGGAACCTATTTAGAAAATGTAAAGAGCGCAGACGGTTGAAACTTATATGGGACCAACAATGAGCTAATTATGACCTACCATGTAAATTTCATTAAAATCGGACGTTTAGTTTTTAAGATATGTTGGTTCGCAAAAATTGAACGACAGACCGACATACAGACTCGGAAGCAAAATTTCTAAAACGTAAAAATAATTCATATTCAAATGTTGCTTACTCTGAAATTCTTTTTAAAAAGTGGACAAAAGTTTGATAACTATTATTCATCTTTAATGAAACAGGTCTGAAGGTTTTTGGAATAGTAATATGAAAGCTAAGAAAATTGCTTATGGAAACTCAACCAAGGGGTTATTTCCATTTAGAGTTTTCCATAAAGTTAAAATTAGTTTTAACCTTCTCTCAAGTCTTCCTCCTACAAGAGAAGCGAAGCAAGAAGAAACAATGCAAATATCAAACAATTTCAACTCCAACAAGAGAATCAACTCAAATAATAATGATAGTAATAGTAATAATAATAATAATAATTATAGATGACTTTAAATGAGTCTGAGACTGTATTCTGAGAATACGAACACAGTTGAATCAACTCAACCTGTGTAAACGCTTTTAATGGTTTCTTATTAACTCTTATGGTTTATTTATAAAAACAAGAAGTTCATTATCGAAAATTTACATCAAATTGACCGAGAAAATTAACTTAAAAATATAATTATGGGTAGAGAAAAATGTATACATAATTGAAGTAAAAATTTTATAGAGAAATTCATCAGATTTTTTAAATTAAAGAGATAATAAATAAACTGCCGACTGAATAAATTTAATATTCGATGGAGAGATAACATTTTAGAGTGATAAAATTTTAAATTTACTTAATGTTTGTATCAATATTATTATTTAATAAAGGTTTAGAAAAATAAATAAATAAATAAATAAAATAAATAAATAAATAAATAGATTATCCATGAATAAATGTCTGAGAAAAATGTCCATGAATGCTTCCGTTATTAATTATTTTATTTTAATCACTGTTTGAGATTTTTTTTTTTTTAAAGAAAATAAATAAACTGTACTTATATAAACTTTTTAATTATATATACTTATATTATATTAACTTATAAGCATAGAGAAATAACTTAATTTTTTATTCTCTATAGTCTAAATTTCTCTTCAATTTTCTTACTTAATAGCAAAATAAATATTAGGCAGACGCAAGATTTAAATTTGCCTCCATTTGTGCAGTAAATTGTTGGCAACCCTGAAAAAAAAAAAACAATTTGACAGCTGAGAGTTTAGTAAAAATGGAGCGTTCCACAATAATACGATCAATTTAATAAATTAAATTTAACTTATTTAATTTTTTAAGGTCCGAAGGCAAAACCAAGGACCCTTATATTTTCCTGCGTGTGTCTGTCCGTCCGTCCTGTCGCCTGCTCTCACGGCTACACCTTGAAATGTTAGTTACTCGGAAATTCTTTCGTCCGATCACTTTGAAATTTGGCATATATGTGTCTTGCACCTACCCACATATTTTAAAAATATAGCGAATTAAAAAAAATATTTTTCAAAAAAAATAGGGAAAAAAAACTTAAGGGTTAATTTTTTTTCGACACCGTGAGGGGTATCATATGAAAGGGTACGTCGAGCTGATTACAAAAATATATAATTCTTTGGTTATAACTTTGATAGGGCGAGCGTAGGCAAGTTTGAAGTGGATGTAAAACGTGTCCCCCCCCCCCTCTATCTCGCTTATGTGAAGTGCAACACTATATAGCGTGGCCTACAGGCCCTCGCTGTGTGCTGACTAGCACACACTTGACCTGTTTATTTATTTAATTTACCCCCTAGATCGTGTGATTTAAAACATTAGATTTCTTTTTATGGGGTTATTTGAAGTCAAATGTCTATTTCAACAAGCCCAAAACCGCGTGCATTACAGGAGGAAATTAAGGGCTACATCAACGAAATGCAGCCATATTTATGAAAATGGTCATGGAAAATTTCGATAAATGAGTGCGTATGTGCCAGCAAAGCCGTGAAGGCCATTTTCCCAATGTATTATTCCATAAATAACACTACATTAGGGTGGGCCGAAAAAAAAATTAATTTTGTATTTGAAAAAGTCCAACCTCGTAAAACTTGTGTATGCATTAGAAACTATCATACGTTAAATTTTGGCCCGATTGAATGACACTTAGGTGGTGCACTTTCGCTTCAAAGCTTTAAAAAACACTTTTTAAGAAATTTTTGATATTTTAATTTTTTAAAAATATTTTAGTTATTTTTATTCACTTATTAGCACCTATTTGCTCTTTGCTGGCATATTATTTGATTGCAGGAAGAAAAAAAAATTAAAACAAGTTAACTATAGATTGAGATAAGTCGGTACATACATAATACATATGAGTACCATTGAGTTATTCCAAGGTATTATTAGGACCTGCATAACACTAATTTCTCTATTATCTTTGGAATAACTCAATGGTACAGTACACATATGTATGTACCGACTTATCCCAAATTTTTTTTTTTCGGCCCACCCTACCACCCTATATCCTATGTACTTTATGATTCAATAAAATCTAAACAAAAAAAAATAACAATCTAAAGATTAAAAACTGATTCCTATTTAATTCAAATCTTCGTTAATTTTGGGACACCCTTTATATATAATTACTTTATTAATTATACGTTCCAAAGATAACTGACCAAATTTGATGTGATTAAATTACCGTTTCTCTTAAATTATCTTAAAATCATCATGACTTGATATTAAAGACTAGGTAATTATAATTGTAATCATGACTTGATATTTTCTTCAATGTTATTACTAGTAAAGTAACAGCTTGTTAATCAATACATTAATTAGTAAAAACATCCATCCAAGAAATTGTTTTTTAAAATTTAATTAAAAAACAATTACAAAAATTACGAAGGACTAACAGGCTTGCCACTAATTGTTCCGTTTAAATATTTCCTCTTTTATTTACTTCTTAATTACATTTTCCCCTCTTTTTATATAATAAAAGAAAAACTTCCCTAAAAGTCTTTTTCTTTTAATTTTTGAAGTAGTTATAGATGTGCTTTCAGACGCACACAAATGGAATATATATATATATATACCACAGCTTATTTATAACCAAATATTTTTAAATATTTTGTTTTTTTATTTCACAATTGTTTGTTTGACTAATTTGTATTGTACGTGCCCATCAAAATTCTAATCAAATTCTTCTACCTGGTTTTTATACAGGAGAGTTGTTCTTCTTCAGGAAATGAGTGGAGCACCGCGAAGCGGCTATTGAAAATTCAAGGGTACACAAAATTGAGGTTTTTAATTTAATAAGCGGGATTTTATCACCTAACCTCAAAGTGGTGGCACGTACAAGCTAGGTCCGCCCTTGGCAGACAATCGCAGGAAATCTTAATGGTACATCCGGAGATCCAGGGTATTAAGCACAAACAGACAAACAGGCAGACAATCGCAGGAAATCATAATGGTACTTTCGGAGATCCAGGGTATTAAGCACAGACAGACAATGGCAGGGAATCTTAATGGTACTTCTGGAGATCTAGGGTATTAAGCACAGACCACAAACAGGCAGACAATGGCAGGGAATCTTAATGGTACTTCCGGAGATCCAGAGTATTAAGCACAGACAGACAATGGCAAGGAATCTTAATGGTACTTCCGGAGATTCAGGGTATTAAGCACAGACAGACCATGGCAGGAAATCTTAATGGTACTTCCGGAGATCCAGGGTATTTATCACAGACAGAGAATGGCAGGGAATCTTAAGGGACTCTAAAGAACGAAACAGAATATTGTTCCCCACGAACAAGTGAAGTTAATTAAAAGCGACTAAAAACCGACTTTAATATGATTTTATTAATAGAATTATTAAATAAGTGAACTTTTATACGATGTAGAAGTAATTAAAATCAAGATTTCATGAAAATCTGTCACTATAACATTTCTCAAATATCTCACAATTATATTTCTCCAACATTTTTCCCGAAAATCTGTTACGAAAATCGACTGAGTGGGAGGTAATGCTCTCTTCTGTATTTTAAAAATTGCGTGGGATGGAATTGAATCACGAAACGAATTCCCCTAAAGCTTTTATGATTTTAACTTACACGTTAGAACAGTGAAAAGAGGATAAGTTGATACGCTTGTAATGTATTAAAGAAAGCAAAGAAACTTTCTGTACTAAATTATTGAATCACTAAAAAATTAAAATTGTTAGATAATTCAAGGGGCTCATTAGTAGGAGGGGGGCTTTAGCTTCTCCGTGGGTATACGACTGCTGCTATTTAATAAATATTGTTATAATTTTAATTACTTTTTGATTTTTTTCTCAGTTACAGAGTTTCAGTACTTTTCAATTCCTCTGCCTTTGGAGTGTTATTATCAATATCAAGTTATTCAATTGTGAAATCTGTATATTTGAGGTAAAACACACTCCTTAGCGAAGCACGGGTATCCAGCAAGTATTCAATAAAAAAAAGGAAACGATCATATCGGACCACTATTTCAACAGTTATCAGTTCTTAAAATAGAAGAATTCTTTGAACTGGCTTATAATATGACCAGACTTCAACACGGTCGACATGACTTACCCGAAATTACACACATAAATAACACCCAGCCACTCTATATGAGGAATTACACGGGTATTGAGGTAAGAGTATTTTCTATTTTTGATATTATTACTATGATAGAATTCGGTACAAAATTTCATGGACTATCTTTTACTACGATTTTATTAGCTTGCTTTCTTGTTTGTTTGTTTGTCCAGTACAAATCTGGCAATCGATTTCTAACTAACTTCCCGAATAGCTAGACATTTGAAACTTTCAGCATAGCTCAAAACACGATGACAATGCATTATTTTAATACTTTTAGCCATCTTTCAGCAGAATTTAATTCGTTTTCAGCAAATTTTCCTGTATAGAAAGTTAATTCTGAAAAAATCCACAAGATATTTTATTTGTTTTGACATATCCCATATTTACAATCTTCATTTTGACGAGTTTAAAATTTATGATTTATGACAGAAAATTTAAAAACGTAGTATATAAAAAGTCCTTTTTGTCTTGTAATTATTTAAAAATATTAAGTACAAATTGAGGCCTTTGAAATTATATATAACACAATAAGAAAGTTGAGAGTAACAACCCAATAACACCCGGGTGAATTGGTTCAAGTATAGATACATTGATTTGCGCTCCTTAATTATAAAAAATAAAAATAATTTTTATAAAAAAGGTATTGGAAGCATTGTAATCGTTCTGAAGAACGACATTCTTTATATGTCTTCGAATTCAATAATTCCAAGACAGAAATGTGGAATAGAAATTTAAGGGTGCTTAAGGACTACTTGTGATTACTGAGTTCTGGAAGCGTATACTTTGCTACTTGTCTATTTTGGTAGCACCAATTTAGCATTCCTGACTACCATCATTTTAAAAATTAGATTTTTGTTCTTGGAAACACCTTAGTACCTGGTTATGATAAAGTAGCGAGAATAGATGGGGAAAACAAACTCTTGTAGTAAAATAGAATAGTTACAAGATAAAAAGAACTTATTATAAACTAAGTTTTTAAATTTTCTGTTGAATCATATGTAATGTTGATAATATAATTGTGATTGTTATAATATAATGTTAGTGAAGAAAAATACATAGTTCCGAATTTATTTCCTTCACATAATAATGACAACCATCTAGAGATCTGATCTTAAACCTATAAAAGGACAAATCTTAGTACAACGGATCTCCCCAACACTAAATCTAAACCGTGCCATTGATATGTCCCCTTGTAGGGACAGTAAGAGAAGAAAAGTATGTACAAGTAAAGAAGTACGGATGCAGAAATATTAAACCTATACCTAGGACACAAGTGTAAACAAACCTGGGTGTCACACGTCAAATCATTTATTTCTTTGTTTGCTTCTCGCTGTCATTCAATGTTTACCTCTTAAGGTGCGTCTAAACGATCCAAGTTGACTTGGACCAAGTAACTTTGATCAAATCCACTTGGTCAAAGTAAAATTGAATTTTTGATGCAGTGTTTACACCATCCAAGTATTCTTGGTCCAAGTAGGGGAACTTGTCAAAAAAATCATTAAGAAGCAAAGGAATTAAAACAAAAATTGAAAGAAATAAAAGCTGTCAATAACCTTCTTATAAACAAATTCGTCACAACTTTTCACGTCTTATCTCATTTTTGACAGCTTTCTTGTCATAATCATATGGTTGACGCCATCCAAGTCTACTTAGATCAAATAACGTCCAACGATGTTCAAGTTGACTTTGATAACCTGTTTACACGATCCAAGTAGCGTCAAAATAGTGTCAAAACTGATTTGGTCCAAGTCAACTTGGATCGTGTAGACGCGGCGTTAATAAAAAATCACAAATTTGTAACCCGTCAAAATGAAGATTGTAAATACTATGGGGATATGTCAAAACAAATAAAATAAATTGCGGATTTTTTCTGAACTAACTTTCCATGCAGCAAAATTTGCTGATAACTAATTCAATTTTGCTGAAAGATGGCTAAAAGTATTAAAATAATGCATTGTCATCGTGTTCTGAGCTAACTGAGTATTTAACTACTCGGGAAGTTAGTTAAAAATCGAATGCAAGATTTGTACTGGACAAACAAACAAACAACCAAACCAAAAAAACTGAAAGCAAGCTAATTAAAACGTAGTAAAATGTAGAGTGGTCAAGTTGGGTGCTATGAGCAAGGTATATAATGAACGGTGGGGATTGAATTAACAAATAACGTTTCAAATACCAGTAACCAGCGGTCGGGCTCTTTCGGAACTGTTCGGCTTGAATATTCCAGAGTTCAGACTACAGACACACCATAATATGAGAACCCCCTCCCCCTTTTATATAAATCCGGTCTTTTATGAATTTTCAATGAATTATATGAAAACCCCCTCAAAAGATAATGCTAATTAACTGGGATTTCGATAAAAGGAAAATTAGTCTTTTGATCTTCATTAACTTGTTTGTACAAACTCAAGAATTAATTAGATAGTAAGTTTAATTAGCTGTTAAATATTATAGAAGTCAAACATGGTAAAATTCTGTCATTTTCCTATATGTCAGAGAAAAATGACAGAATCTTATCATATGATTTGTGCATATTCCCGTTAAATTTAAATTTATTTTGAGTATAAGAGACTAAATATTCACGTTTTAAGAGAATCTGATATGTATTAATTATTTATTCAACAACCATTCTCCTAACTAAGTCTTCCTACAAAGTGTCAGACTCGCGCGCCTGGCGCTTTAGCGGCCGTTCTTTTAATAATATATCTAAATTACAATTGAACAAAATAACAAGAGCGCTATACTGGAAATATAGAGGCCGGTGGTTCAAATCCCAGTCAAGTCTATTTTTAAGTTCAAAGTCTATTTTTCTCTGTCTGTTTCCCGTAGTTAATAATAATTATAATTTGATTTAAATTATAATTTAATCGTTCCGTAGTATGAATACTACCAAAATCGTAAAATATGAATTTCAAAATAACAATTACAATTGAATAAAATTGTAACAAATAATCTAGTGAGAAAATTAGATCCATTAAATGGATTATTATGATCATACTTTAACAATACATTATTTATTTTTACAATACACAAATAAAAACATAAACATACAACCATAAAGACCTGCAAACATACAGTAATATTACTAATGGTATTTATATGTCATAGTAATTTCATAATAACAAAAAATTAAATAAATAAATTATAACAAAATATATATTAATTTTTTAAAAGTGATAATTTATTAAAATTTACGGAGCGCAAACATGTGAAATTAATATGTTATTCATATTTTAACTAACCATCCAAATATCATAAAAATCAGATGAGTACAAATAAAAATATAGCTGTAAATATATGTTGGTTTGGGCGCAAATGTGCCCAGAAGATTAAAACTTATATAAAACCAACAATGGGCTAAGTATAACCTACCATCCAAATTTCATTAAAATTGTGAGAGTAGTTTTTATGATACGTTGGTTCGCAAAAATTTAGTGACTGACAGACCAGCAATCAGACACGGAACCAAAAATGGTCCCTTATGTCTAAAACTGATTTGTGTCTGGAAATTTTCGAAATAGGAGACCTAAAAAAATGTCGTTCTTTAGAACGATCACATAGCCTCCGTTACCTTCTGTAAGCTAGGAAGCAATAATTATAATAACTATTGTTCAGAGAAAAAAAGAAAATAATAGAAAAGTTTTAGAAAAAGAGTAAAAATATATTTGTTTCAGAATCCCCATGTTATATCTACTGTCAGTGTGATATTATGAGGTTTTCCCATAACTACATTGTACCAACATGTAATTGCAAATAACTAGAGGGTTTTTTTTTTTTGTAAAAATTAAGATCAGTCACACTAAAGGAAATTAAAGAAAAAATATAAGAGAAATCGCTATTTTGATATTTTCATGTCTTTACTTTGGCTTATATTCTTGAAAAGGTTACCAAAAAACGACACCAAAATGCGTTCACAAGCGTTACCAAAATACGCCACAAAAAAACGTTACTCAAGCGTTACCAAAAAGCGTTGCATGAAATGTCTCATTGTCTTGCAGACTCGTATGCAAGCATTATTTTTTTTGCACACCAACATATCTTAAAATCTGCACGTCTAATTTTTAATGCATTATAATGTAAGAAGCTTGTAAGTTGTAAGTACTTTTTGATGGACAGCACCCCCAAATTTAAAGCTTAAACACATATATAACTTGTTTTTCACCTTCGGGCTGTGATTCTTCCGAATATGAGTAAGTTTTATCTACATCGATCCAGTAGTTTTAGCCTTTCCACGTCTGCAAAACCTACAGATAGACTTAATTTTTAGGGTCCGTACGCAAAACCAAGGACCCTATATATTTTCCTGCGTGTGTCTGTCCGTCCGTCCTGTCACCTGCTCTCACGGCTACACCTTTCGTCCGATCACTTTGAAATTTAGCATGTATGTGTCTAGTACCTACTCACATATTTTAAAAATATAGCGAATTAAAAAAAAAATTTTTTTTCAAAAATATTAGGGTAAAAAAACTTAAGGGTTTTTTTTTTTTTTTTTTTTTTTTTTTTTTTTTTTTTTTTTTTTTTTTTTTCGACACAGTGAGGGGTATCATATGAAAGGGTACGTCGAGCTGATTACAAAAATATATAATTCTTTGGTTATAACTTTGATAGGGCGAGCGTAGGCAAGTTTGAAGTGGATGTAAAACGTGTCCCCCCCCCCCGCTTCTATCTCGCTTAAGTGAAGTGCAAAAAATCTGAAAAACTTCCTAAACATTCTTCGACCAAAAGTAAAGATACCACTTTTTGGAAATTTCGAAAAAAATATTATTTCATTTTTTATTGACAAAATACGTTCTTTTATAACTATGGTCTTAAAATCTTAGAAACTTTTTTTTCTTGCCATAAAAATACATTTCCTTTATAAATATATTATTCTTCATGTATTAAAATGTTTAAAAAATGTAGTTTCTTTTTAAATGCATATAAATACAAAATTATGAATTAATACTACTGAATGAACGAAAATTGCTTTATAAATTTTACACAGCTTTAAAGGATTTAAAAAAATAATGAACGCATTTGTTAAATGTCAGTATTCATACAATGTGTGTCAATATAAATGTTACTTGAATGATTAAAAATAACTCAAGTGAACTTTTTATATACCTCATATTTATTCCCTCAATTGTCTATTTCTGAATTTTACATTTTATCCCTCCATCTCACTTCAAAATTGCCCTTTATTGTATTATTAATTTCAAATTGGACTTTAATAAAAAAGGGGGGTTATTAAATACAATTCGAAGCGATAATTCCCCAGAGTAATTTCCACCTGATAAATTTCACTCACCGATGAATCCACTGTTACATTTCCGCTTCAAACGGCTTAATTTCTATCGGTGGAAATAATGCTTTTAGCTGTATGTAATTCGATTTAGTAACAACACTTGGTTGAGAGTATTTCGTGTCTTTATCCAGCTAAATGATGTATTTCATACATTTCCAATCAAATTTTATAAATAAAATGTACGAATGCTTCTCATAAAAATGGTTATTTTTTAAACATTTTGTTGAATAAAACGCCGTTTTTTTCTAACATTTGAAAGTTTTATTCGTTAATTAATACTTAAAACGGTTCGTGACAGTTGAAGTACAATGAGAGGATATATTAAAAGGATTCTGACAAAAAAATCACAGGGTCAAAGATTTTGCAGATGTTTCGCTAAATTTATACTCATTGGTAGAACATGATATAAAATATTAAGCTGGGTTCCACACCAATAAACATTTTGTTTGTGTTGAATTTTATGTGCGGCACATAAAATTTTACGACGCAAAATTACCACACACAGTCAATAAATATTTGTTTTGTGCGTGCTTTATACTCCTGAAGCTACACTCCAAACTATCTAGGACAACTTATTAGCTTCAAGGACGAGGATGAAGAACCCTAGCTAGGTTTTTTTGTATATTCCTCTTCAGAAAATATAATATATATTGTTATACAGGGTGGTCCAAAAGTCTCCCCCCCCCCCCCCCCCCTCTTAACTTTTGAACGGTTTGAGATAAAATAATGAAACTTGGGGGATCTCTACCATGCAAAGGGAAGTTTGTTTTCATGCAATCGTCCACTAGGGGCAACCACCCACTTTGCCCCCAGGCCACCCGACTTCAAAATTTCAAATTGGAGTGTATATTTTTTGATAGCATATTTGGATTCTACGTTGAAAAATAATAAACTTTTACTTGAAACTATTTTTTCAATGGGGGCAAAGATAGCAAAATATCCCTTCTGAAATAGTAAAAAATAACACTTAGATCGTTATAAAATCTCAACGGTTAGACATAAAGTAATGAAACTTGGATAATCTGTACCATGTAAAGGGAAGTGTGTATTCATCCACTCGCGTACTAGAGGCAACCACAATTTTGCCCCCAGGCACTGAAATCTACCGTTTTTGTACCTTTGCCCCCCGCTCCCCTATAGGGGGCAAAATATTGGAGATAGAAAAAAGTTTGAAGTAAAATATTTTTATTTTTTGCCGTAGAATCTAAATCTGCTGTTAAAAATATACACTCCAGGTTAAAATTGTATATACATTTTACTAACTAAATAAACATGTCTACCAAATTTCATCAAAATCGGGCAACATTTACTCAAGTTATCATCGCACGTTTCACGATTCGCGGACACACAGACCGACAGACAGACAGACAGACAGACAGACACGGAACCAAAAATGTTCCCTGATGTCTGAAACGGATTTCTGTCTTGGAATTTTTAAAATCGGAGGCATAAAACTTTTTTGTTCTCAAAAGTGAACACAATGCTTCCG
The DNA here is from genome assembly GCA_951217055.1 of Gerris lacustris. Taxonomy (NCBI): domain Eukaryota; kingdom Metazoa; phylum Arthropoda; class Insecta; order Hemiptera; family Gerridae; genus Gerris; species Gerris lacustris. The sequence continues at coordinate 69,652,252 of OX578280.1, read as the reverse complement.
TTACCTTCGGTAAACTCGGAAGCAAAATCCGTAACATAAATTATCCGACATTTTGAATATGAACAGCTGATAATTTTGTTTTCGTATATTTTTCCTGTGTGCACGTCATAACCATTTTTAATACTGCAAAGTTTTATGTTTTTATCCTATTATTAATTTATCAATTATTATTGATTCACCGCACAGAGTGACTTACCCACAGACAGACAGACACAGGAACAATTTATTAGGTTTTACAAACAAAACCCTAAAAATGACAATGAGAACTAATTAGTTGTTGTAGTTTAGTCATTTCATATTATAACCGAGTAAATTAATTTTCGATAAAAATGTTAAAAGCATATTTGTTTAAAACGAATTTAAATTACAAGTTTTGTCGTTGTTTAGGTCGATAATCCGTATTTGTTTCAGTAAAACACATCTGGTTGGATTCCTAAAAAGGATAAATGTTGTATTTATGTTTTGTGGTTGAATTTCGCATTGAAAATGTAGCGTATAGAAACCAAACTACAATAAACTCATTTTGCATTGTACAAACAGCTTTCACAATTCATCATCAAAGTATCTAAGAAGTATATTGTGTACTCGTTCATCTGCTAAACATTGAATACAGGAATTAATTGAATAAATTATAATATAGATTGTATTGAATATCATTCCTGCTACTTAATCAAATATTACAGACATTTGTTTCAGGGATATTATTATAAAATAAAACAATAAATCTTTAAGGATGAAATGAAAGGGGGGGGGGGGGTGTAAAGTAGATTATTTTTAAGTTTTCTAAAGCACTTTTTGAATTCTTTGTTTTCAAATCTAATTAAATAAAAACACCATTATTAATATTGCTTCCGAGCTTACCGAAGGTAACGGAAGCTATGTGATCGTTCCGAAGAACGTAAAAATTGTAGGTCTTCGATTTAAAAAATTCCAAGACGGAAATCCGTTTCAAACATTTGGGAACATTTTTGGTTCCGTATCTGTCTGTCGGTCTGTCGTTCGATTTTTTGTGAACCAACATATCTTAAAAACTGCACGTCCTATTTTGATGAAATTTGGATGGTAGGTCATAATTACCCCATTGTTGGACCCATATAAGTTCCAACTTTCTGCGCTTATTTGTTTCTCTTCCACATGCGCACAATCATACATTTATTTACTCCTAAAGCTTCAAAAGTATTTATCTATGTGTATGAAACTTTTACAGTTTATCGAAAGTAATCCACCGATAGTTCCAGATTAATTTGAACCGTCTGCGCTCTTTAACTTTTGCTAAATTGATGCTTTAATTCATGTAAATAATTAAAACAATTTTGACAGATTAAAAAACAGGGGAAAACACATTTGACAATAATGGCTTGCAACAGCATAAAACCAATAAAGTACGAGGATAGGATGCGAGGAAGCTATGTGCCTCACCTATTGGCAGTCTATCTTTTTTGGGTCTCTTCAGGGTTATATTTGTCTTGGTTGATAAATAATTTAAGACATTTCCATCTTCTTTTACTCCTAAATTAACAAAACATGTTTTCCAATTACTTAAACATATTTTAATAGAAAATTTAATATTATCTTATTAACATTGCATTTAAAATACAATAAAACATTAAATTTTATAAATGCCTGATTCGTACAGGCATTAAAGCACACACAGCACATTAAAAAAATAGGTATTTATTAATTAATTAATAGATATATAGATAATTTTTATCTAGTCATTAATTAATGAAAAGAAATAATAAATAATTAATCTAGCTATTAATTAATAAAAATATGTATATAATAGATAATTAATCTAGTTATTAATTAATAAATAGATAAAATAGATGAATTAATAAATAGTAAAAAGTTTACAGAATAGCGTAATCGAAACAGACAATTCTTTGCATAATTGTAGCTTAGAATAGTAAAATGCCAAATGCAAAAAGTTAATAAAATAGCGTAATCCTACTAGACAATTCTTAATATAATTGTAGCTTAGAATAGTAAAATGCCAAATGCAAAAAGTTAATAAAATAGCGTAATCCTACTAGACAATTCTTAGTATAATTGTAGCTTAGAATAGTAAAATGCCAAACGCAAAACGTTTACAGAACAGCGTAATCTGAATAGATAATTCTTAGGATAATTGTAGCGTAGAATAATGTAATGCCAAACGTAAAACTTTACCGATCAGCGTAATCCGAATAGACGATTCATCGTATAATTGTAGTGAAGAATAATGTAATGCCAAACGTAAAATTTTACCGATCAGCGTAATCCGAATAGACGATTCATCGTATAATTGTAGTGGAGAATAATGAAATGCCAAACGTAAATCGTTTACAGATCAGCGTAATCTGAATAGACGATTCATCGTATAATTGTAGTGGAGAATAATGAAATGCCAAACGTAAATCGTTTACAGATCAGCGTAATCTGAATAGACGATTCATCGTATAATTGTAGTGGAGAATAATGAAATGCCAAACGTAAATCGTTTACAGATCAGCGTAATCTGAATAGACGATTCATCGTATAATTTTAGTGTAGAATAATAAAATACCAAACGTAAAACGTTCACAGATCAGCGTAATCTGAATAGACGATTCATCGTATAATTGTAGTGGAGAATAATGAAAGCCAAACGTAAATCTTTTACAGAACAGCGTAATGTGAATAGACGATTCTTCGTATAATTGTAGCGTAGAATAGCGAAATGCCAAATGCAAAAAGGTAATAAAACAGCGCTATGTGAACAGCAGGATGCATGTATAATCTAAAAATAGCGATATCTACAATCGTGGATTAATGAATGATGTCTACAATCTTAGAATAGTGATGTCTAAAATCGTAGAATAGCAAAGTCTAAAAACAAAGAATATCTAAGTCAACAAGCATAGATTAGTGAAGTCAACAAACATAGATTAGTGAAGTCTACACACATAGATTAGTGAATTCAACTAACATAGATTAGTGAAGTCAACAAACATAGATTAGTGAAGTCTACACACATAGAGTAGCGAAGTCTACAAACATAGATTAGACAAGTTTACAAACATAGATTAGCGAAGTCTGCAAACATAGATTAGCAAAGTCTACAAACTTGTTTTTATTACCATCTATATGTTTAAAAGTAGTCATTGGATTTTGATGAAATTTGGATAATTAGTTGGAATTGGCTCACAGATAATCTCATATTAAATTCAACCGTGTGCGCATATTAAATATTGAATAAAAATATGTGTGACCTCACTGGGAATCGAAATAGAACAAGTTCAATATTATATACATGTAACTCCCGAAAAAAATAAACTTTCGAAATAAATGACGGACATGAGAAAAATAAAACGTGTTATATTTGGTTAGAAGCAGTTTTCCGAGAGAAATTGCCATTGTATTCACCTAGTTGGCTTTAATATAGTTTCCCTGATGCAACGTAGAAAAATCTTGCCTTGATAGCATTTCCTCTTTAGAGTCATGATCACAAACTTGGTTAGATTTCGGTCTTTTTTACTATAAATTCTATTTCCTGAGAGAATCGTCTGTAAGTAATATATATCCCTTATATATGCTGTGTGACTTCCAGGTGAAAAACATTCCCCCAATGGTGAGTAGGTAATGCTTTCCCGTCTAGATAGGGTAATATATCTTCATTATTACTGTTCCACGGTTATACAATATTACCTTTATATTATACCAGTAAAAGTGTTTGGTAACTGGTAACAGAAGCATCTTTGTAATACTTCCTTACTTGTCTCGAACACCTTCTAAGTTCTATTTTAAGAAATTGTTTTTAACTAAATATAAAAAGTGTACAGAAAGTTTCAGAGTGGTCAATTATCTCTATAGAATGAAGTTGCTCAAAAAGTAAAAATGTATGTAATAAAAATTAAGCTTTAAAAGTTTCGTAAGAGCCATTAAGTATTAAGTACTACTTATCCTTGGAATGCCCTGAAAAGCCCTGTGAAGGGCAACTTTATCATCTTAAATAGCTAAACTCTTTCATATATTTGTAGTACATAATATACAAGAAAGAAAGTATTGAGATTCAAAATTCTATTTTAAGAAGTTGATAAATTTACCAAAAAAATAGTTAGATTTAACCAGCATCTCATTGAACTTAATCACGTGCAAGCTCAGCGTCAAATCGGGTTCCTCCATTTTGCCAGGAAAGAACGCGGGCTCGGCTCACTGGAGAATTTAGAGATTATTAGAAGTCAATGAAGAGCGGGAGATACAAATCTTAATGAGCAGGGAGAAGCTTCCTCTGTGATAAAAACCTTAGCTGGAGCGTCTTCTAGTATCAGTCTTACGTTAGTCTCAGTCATAGTAGTAGTAGTAGTAGTCTAGTACTTCTTACTAGAACGGGCAGGACGAACCACTTGTTCGAACCTAGTAATAAGGCCCAGCAATTTTACTAGCCATGTGGTGGTGAGTTCCAGCCACTTCACACATCACACCTCTGTACATTGTATCGTCCGCGATTCATAGATGTTATTCAGAGTATTATGGCACAGGATCGAGCCCACGACCTCGAGTCACCTTGACTTATTGATAGCTGGGCGAGTGCATAGAGCCCCTCGGTCACGCTGGCTCCCTCTCAGTCATAGTAACTCTAGTTCTTCCAAAATCGGTAGGCTTTTTTTTTTAATTATTACTTCTTTGACTCTATCTTTAGCTTTCATTTTTAATATTTAATTATATCTTTATCGCTAGCATTTATCAATTATTTAGTTTTTTGTATTTTTTTTAACTGTTTCTTTCTTTTATTAATTGTTAATTGGTTTATTACTTTTAACGCTTCGTGTTTGTTTATAGGAGCTGAAGATGGCTTCATAAAAGCCGAAAGCTGATTTGATAAATAAGCAAGTATTATCTTCCGTATAGAGTCTGTTTCTTTGTATTTATATCTTTGGAAGTACTCATCCAATTTTTAAGAAATTTAAATTGAAAGGAGAAATGGTTTGTCCAAAATAGCTCAAAAATTGTGCAATAGTAATTTCAATCGCCTGCGTACGTAAATAATGTTTTTCCGTGGTAGGCTGTGAAATAGTAACTTTAGAGCCTAAAAGACATAGCTAAAATCCATTTCTTCATTACGTGGACTTAAAAAATCATTTCATTACTCCTAGCTGTAAAGAAAAAATCTTTTACGTCCTAGGAACTAAAAGATTTTTTATGTCCGGCGGGTAGTTGTCAAAACTTCCGTTAGTACCGCTGCAGTCTTTGTAGAAATGCTTCTAGTACGATTAAAATCATTTCTTATAGTGTAACCTCTTTTTAAGGTTTCTTTTTTTAAGTCTTAAGTATGTACTAATATTTGTTATTATTATATATTGATTAGTGATTAATATTTAATGTTTTTTCATTGTCTGCTACCTCGGAAATAATAGCATATGCTACGCGACTGTGAAGTGTTTTTTCTTTACCTTGGCAATATTTACTGTCTCGCTTCCCTCGACAGTAAATGTAATTGCCGCGGTAAAGAAAAAACTCACTTCACAGCCTAGTAACATAATATACTATTCTAAATTGGTATTTTTAAGAAGAGTAGAAGGTAAAACTAGAAGAGACCTTATAAGAAACCAAACTTTTAGAGACAAACTTCTAATCAACTTCATCAGAAACATGAAAACAATATAAAAACATATTTATGAAGAAAACTGAAATAAAAGTAAAAATATGAAATTTCGTAAGAAAATATCACTTATTCTTATCAGCTGATATCTGATAAATTTCGAGTTATTATATCGAAATATCGATGCTGTTGTACCAAACTGCCGCTTGGGAGTTTAGTATAGGGGTGAAGCATAATTAACCACATTTTGAGACCCAGATTCTATAGTATTGTTTCCTCTAACCCTTCCTTGCTTTAAGTTTTTACATTAATTGATTTTATACATCAATTTAGCAATAGTTAAAGACCACAGACATTTCAAATTAATCTGGGGCTATCTGCGGGTTTGTGAGTAATGTGCTACATTAACTAGTAGTCTATTTTTATATATGTTGTCAATTTTTAATAAGGTAAAAACATTTTTTTTTTTTTTAAATAATCATTTATTTGTGAATAATATTTATTGAATGACAGGAATGTAGTGAGTGACTGGGTAATATTTATTTAAATTTTTGAAGTCATTTTTATTATGTATATGGACAAAATATAGCCATTCAAATTTTTAAAGGTTAATTTGTTTTTGGAACATATGCCCTTAAACGATACTACCAAAAATTAAATTAATAAAATTAAAAAGAGAAAAAATAACGTATATAGAAAAGATTATACACATCTATGCTAATAACGATGATACATTGTAAATTAGCTTTCAAATTATCCTTGAGATTTAAAAGAATAAATAAAATTAATAAGTAATTAAAACAAGTTTTAATGCAAAGATTGTTAAAATTCGAGAACATCTAAAGTTTATAAATGGGTTTCTTATGTTTATTTAAACAAAGAAAATTAAAGAAAAGAAAATGATTTTCATAAAAATAGAAGAAAAGATTCGATAATCTGAGATGAAAAAAACAAGAAAATAGAGAGATGAGTCAAGTCTTGGTTAATTGGAAAGGAAACGAACGGGGAAAAAGAGGGAGGAAATGGAAAAAATTCTAATTCTGGGAAAAAACAGACCTTAACAAGAATTTCCACTGAGTTAATAATAACTTAGAGGACAATGCTCTTGAATAAATTCGTTACTGCTAAATGAACTCATCAGGGAAACTTTTAGTCTTTCAAATTTAGATATTAAATGATATAATTTCCTATATAATATACTTTCTCACACAATGATAATATAGTTTCTTAGTGAAGGATAATAATATGTTGGCTCAGACAAGGATAATTCTAATTCTTAGACAAGGATAATATAGTGTTTTAGGCAAGGATAAATATAGTTTCTTAGACAAGGATAATACTAATAATTCTTAGACAAGGATAATATAGAGTTTTAGGCAAGGATAAATATAGTTTCTTAGACAAGAATAATATAGAGTTTTAGGCAAGGATAAATATAGTTTCTTAGACAAGGATAATACTAATAATTCTTAGACAAGAATAATATAGAGTTTTAGGCAAGGATAAATATAGTTTCTTAGACAAGGATAATACTAATAATTCTTAGAAAAGAATAGTATGATCAGCTTGGTTTTACAGTGAAATCCGCGTCACGAAGGGATTGAAATCAAACGTGTCGCTTCCATTACTGGAAGCATCTTCAAGGATTTGGTGCATCGTGAGGTTGACTCGAAGCAAACACAAGATTAGCAGATGACTTGGAGAGAAGAACGAATAGATATAAGAATTTATACTGGTTTCCTAGACCATAGATTGTACCTGGTTTTCCCAGAAGTTCTTGTACTCGGGGTAACTTTGCTTGCTGCTTTCGTCGGTGTACCTTTGCCGGGCGGGTGATGTAATAAGTCGGGAAGTGACCCTTCTTGAAGTGACCCTTGCGACGTCTCTTGCTATTTGCTTGGCGCAGATGCTGACCAGAGGTTTCCAGGTTCGAGATAGGGTGAAACCATCCTCTCTGTTAACCCTGCAGTGCACGGGTGAAAAAAAATCACACCAGTGCACGGGTTGGGTCTGTCAGACCCAATATTTTAAAAAAAAATTAAAATGGTTTATTATTTAAATATTTTTATTTTTTATTTTTTATAGTATAGAAATAATCTTTATTTAATAGTAAAAAAATATAAAATGCAATATATCAATAAAATTACATTAGAAAAAAATATATATATTTTTTATGACAATTAATTTTTTAATTTTTACTGTCCAACATGAAAAAAAATATATTAAAAAAAATTAAAAGTTATTGTCATTTATTAATATAGGAACTTAATACGATAAAAAAATTTCAATTCCACAGTCCTGGCATATAAATTGCGAATGCTCTAAGCATATAATATATATATTGCACTTTTTGCAAGAATAACGAAATTTGCGGTCAGTGCAAATTGAACATCCCCCCCCCCCTTTATTAGGCTCTTGCGGTTTGGAAGGCACAGCTTTAATCCCAAGAATTGTTTTCCCGGTAATTCTAAAAAAAAATTCCCAACATTCTATAACATTCCTGCCAGGAGAGTAATCGAAATATTTTTTCTCCCTTTACAAAAAGTTAAATACTAAATTAACGATAGAAAATAATCAGTCATTATAAATACTTTGTACAATACCTGAAATTAATATTAAATAAAGTTAAAGTAAATAAAATTAAAATCTAGAGAGTTATCAACGAATATATATAATAAAATGTTGTTACGAGTTATAAAAAAATACTTACACGAGTGCACGGGTTGGGTCTCACAGACCCAGGGGTAATTTTGAGGTAAAAAAATAGACAGAAAGAAATTATGTGAATTGTTCAAAATGTGGTTCTGAACTGAGGAAGGGTTGACTTGAAGGTATAGGAAGGGATGGTGTTATACGAACCTCCCTTATCAGTGTTTTGCTAATGAGTGTGACACCCTGGGTCTCACAGACCCGACCCGTGCACTGCAGGGTTAAAGTTCTCCGGTTGATTTTCGATCTTAATAGCTTCCCTTACCACCCTACTGTGATACCTGTTGACAGATACCCGAATGTCCTCAAACTCGATGAGATGGCCGGATTCGTTAAAATGCTGAGCTATTGCTGATCTGTGGTGGTTGTTTCTCACTGCTCTTACGTAAACTTGAAGGTGGGTTGAATTCAATCCCCCGTATTGCTCGATGTAGTTTTTGCCATAGCTACAAGGGATTTGGTATACACTGCAAGTCTTGAGATGAAAGTGGTCTTTTGGCGATTTCAGGAGGCTTCTGGTAGTCATGTGAGTCTTGCAAGTGGCCCCGATGCCGTGTTTCGGAGAATCCTGCTTATCTTATCCGTCGTACCTTTGATGAATGGAAAATAAAAGGCCCTACACACGACCCGACACGACCACCCGACACGACCAAACTCCTCAACAATCCTTGTCGGGGCCGCCTCTACACACGACCCGACACGACCAAACTCCTCTCTTTATGGAGAGTTTGGTCGTGTCGGGTTGAGGAGTCGGCCGACAGCGCTCCACACTAACCGACCAGACAGGAATCGAGGGGAATTGAGGGTGGGGAGCTCCCGACGGTCGGGTGGTTGGCCGACCATCGGGTCCGGCAGTTTTAGTCCACCGACAAGCCTACACACGCTCCAACTGTCGGGGCCAACCCCGTTCGCTCTGACGGTCGGGTGGTCGTGTCGGGTCGTGTGTAGGGCCTTTAAGCCTTCCGCTGGTCTTCCGTCCTTTCTTCTCGGTGGTCTTTTCTCGACGGATGTTTCTCAGAATGTCTCCTGTCATGAAGCCATTATTTTTCAAGGCTGACTTAAGGTGCTGCTACTTTTCTTCCCTTGAGTTCCTGTTTCAAATCCTGAAACCCCTTGAGACTAAGTAACAGATGACAGCTTTCTTTTGAAATAATATTCTATAAGTTGAGGTTTGTCTTCACGAACCTTTCAATTTATAAGGGCGATGGTATAGCTGTTCGGTTTATAACCTTGTTGTTCCATGTGAGATACACACTTACTATAATGCCTTGGGGTGGAGTTCCCCTCTTCTTCTCTAGGTGTGAGTGCGTGGGAGTGGGGATGTCAACTTGGCAGTGTGTCTCTGTATGTGCAACTCTTTGTACATCTCTCACTCATAACCTCACATCTCAGTTTAAATTAATTACCATTAATTATTTTATTATTTAATCAAAAATATCAGTTACATTAAAACCTGTGCCAAAAAGAAGACTCGTCAACTTGGATGGCCCTCCAGCGTTCGTCCAAGGAGAAGAAAACGTCAAAACAGGTACCTCTTCAAAAATCTTCCTAACTTTACTCATTCTCTTTTCCTTTATTCATTATTCATGTTTTCTAAGCATACGCACTAAGTTAAGGATAATATAGTTTCTTAGAAAAGCATAATTCTCATTCGCAGACTAGATGAATGCAGTATCTTAGACAAAGATAGTAAAAGTTTATCTACTCACGGCAGCAAAATTAAGCATAACTTAACTGTTTTTAGGCTGGAAAGATCTATTTCGCTGATTTGTCAATATTAAAAAGTCCAGTCATGCACCATGACTTAATGAGCGAATTTTCAAAGAAATCTGCGTATTATTGGCTTATGATAATATAGGAAAATATTGGTTTAGAATTTGCATGGGTGAAAAAAAAATTGGTACACAGAGGTTCGGGGTACAAAAGTCAAAATAGTATTTACCCTTCAAGATGCATGTCGTTGGAAAGCTCTTTAAGAGTACAGTAATTGTTGTTATGTACACTTTTATCATAGTTTCATATTAAAGGGGGGTAAAATGGAAATAACCTGTTTTTATGCTATTTTTGACCTTAAATTGTAAATATTTGACCCCTAAATGAACTCCAAAAACTCTGGCCAACGAACTCATCCTTTCTTTTGATATTATTGACATTTTAAAATTTGTTTGAAATTTTTAAGTGCATCCTAAGGGGAGACATCGTCTGGAGTGGCACATATATACATACATAAAAAAAAAGTGTTTAATTTTAGGAATCGATTCAGAATGGTCTAAAACGGATTTCCATGGAAACAATTTTCAAAAATTCTCATTAAAAAAATTTTGAAGCCATTACAATAGCGTAATTTTCTTTGAAAATTCGCTAAAAAAAGAAGCAAGAAATTAGTTGAAACCGTCAGGAAAGTTAGATAAATAACTATATACTTCCGGCAGCAGAATAAGTCATTATTGAACTGATTCCGGGCAGAGAAATGTAATTTTAATGCCTAGGCAGTCAAATTAGGAAAACTTTTACTGTTATAATGTTGGCAATAACAGTTTATCTTTATTCTATACCAATGAGTTTTGTAAACTTTTATTACCCAATAATTCTGTTTCTCCCTTATAATATATTATAGTATTATGAGTACATTTTAAATTACAAACTTTTTATTTGTTAAATAATTTGTTTACATTTGTTAATCCTGTTTAATAAGCTCAAAGAATAGTAGGTCTTAAAATAAATAAATCAACGGAGAAACTGGCAACACTGCAGCTTTAAGTAAACATGCAAATTATTATTAATGCGTGTTTTATATTTTATTATAGATTCATTGTTGCTATGGACTCAATTTGTGTTGACTAAATTTATTTAAATTATTGTGTTGTTTTATTAGTATACATAGTAAAATAGACTGCCAATTAGTGTGGCAAATAGCTTCCTCGCTTCCTATTCACGTACTTTATTGATTTTATGCTTTTACAAACCATTATTGTCTAAAAAAAAAAAAAAAAAAAAAATGTAATTTATTTTAATATTACACCCTCATAACTAGAAATAACACAAAATAGAACGTAACAAACTTTAATGTACTATTCAAGACCTTGTTAACTATATACATCATATTATAAAAGATTAACTTTGACATTTGTACCCCTGTACTTTGAGGTACCAAAATTATATTTTTAAAAAACAATACAAAAGGGCATTAATTAAACTAATAAATAAATATGAATAAGAAACCTAATAAAAAAAAACAATATTTAAACCCTTTACCCTACAACAAAATTAAAAATCGGTACAAAAGTACGTGTACAAATTTTTTTTGAAAAATAAACCAATAAAATAGCTTTAATGTGCATATCAAGGACTTTCAAATGATATACGACACAATATTAAAAACCAAAAAAAGTGGTCACGTGACACGGCACACGGGAAAAAGTTTACTCTCATGTTCTCAGCAAATAGAATGACCTAATGAAATAAAATATAATTAATTTAAAGAGCATTAGTGTAAGATTCAAGCGCCTCAATCAGAAATAAACTCGGTCAACTATTATAGAAACTATGGCCATTCTAAGACAAAAAGAAAAAAAATAAAACCAAAATAATACCAAAATTATCACTATATAAGGTACAACTGATGATGTTACGACAAACAGTTGTAGGATCAAAGTTGTAGATCTTTGAAAATCAGTTACCGCTGGTGCTATCCGTTTTCCAATACGACTTACCGTTTAGCCGCAATAGGTCCTCAATACAGCTTAAAAATCAAGTCGGCCATTTTTATTTTTTTAAGGGAGGAAGGAGGGGAAAAATTAACTTTGTATAATTATTTTGGTTCACAATATGGACGTTGCGCGCCAAATGGCGCAAACCACAAGTCACTAGCTCTTCTGGAAGTGGGTAAACATTCATATCAGTCAGTGAGTCAGTTAGCCATGCGGCTTTATAGTACATAGACATATTAATTTAGCAAATTTTATGTGCGCAGACGGTTGAAATTAGGCAGCTGCTATCTGCAGGCTACTTTCGACCAACCATAAAAATTTCATAAAAATCAGATGATTACTTTTAAAGATATAGCTGTAAATAAATGTATATTTGTGAGCATGTGGAAGATAAACAAATAAGCGCAGAAGGTTGAAATGTATATGGGACCAACAATGGGCTAAGTTTTACCTACTACCTCAATTTTATTAAAATCGGACAAGTAGTTTTTAAGATATATTGGAAAATTGAGCGACAGACCGACAGACAGACACGGGACCAAAAATGTTCCCTGATGTCTGAAACAGACTTCTGTCTTGGAATTTTTGAAATCGGAGATATAAAATATTTTCGTTCTTCAGAACGATCACATAGCTTCCGTTACCTTCGGTAAGCTCGGAAGCAAAAATAGCGGATTAGTATATCTACATTTAGAAATTATGATTTCATAATATGTGGTAACTACTTGAGATAACCATGATGAAACCTTGAATTGAAAATTGTTTTTGATTTTGTTTTATGAGTTTTAGCCCAAATTTTAAATTTTCGCAAGCCAAAACACTTTCCTTTCATCCTGATAATTTAAATTTAAAAAGCATGTATTCAGCATAACTCAATAATCTTCCTGAGTATATTCACATGTAATATATCGTTCACAAGATGAAATTTTGTTTTGTAAACGTTTGAGATTCAGATTTCAATTTGAAATTTACACGATGTGAGGTTCATATATTTATACTGAACAGAAAAACATTTTAAATTCCAAAGAAAACTGATTTTCATTTACCTTTGAATATTCAAATGATTCCATGCTTACCTACGAATGATTTCTTTTGTTAAAGTTTTACATTTTATTTACATAATATATGTAACAATGTAAGTTTTTACAACGCTTTTGACTCTTATGTAACTAGGAGAAAGTGGCCAAATGCTGAAGAACAGAGTGGAACAGCATAAATATGATCAGAAAAAAGGGAATTCGATTACAGCTTTGAGTGGGCATACATCAGCTACTAAACATGAGTTCAATTTCGAGAACACCAAAATATTGGCAAGAGAAAGTAATACTAATAGAAGAAAAATGCTGGAAGCCCTGAATATTGCCATCAAATTGGAGAAAACTGTTAATATAAAAACGGACTCAAGGTCTCTGAACAAATTCTATAGTGGAATCTACTTATATAATTCAAATCAAATCTTCCCGCCGAAAATATAACGTCCAAAGACAAAATATTATAATAAAACAAAAAGGAAAATATGCCCCATAATATAAAATAATTGTAATGGCATAAACTGTAAATTAAAGGAACAATAATGATTAAAAACAATATAAAATAACATCGTTTTATAAATAGTGATAACATAGATAAGGCCAAATAGTTATCTAACTGGGAAGGTTACACTTGTAAATAATGTCTTTTTTAAAAACATCTAGTCTTTTATTTTAGAAAAACCTTATTATCTGTGATATTTATAGCTTGTTAAGAATTGTTAATCTGTGTTTTGTGTTTTTAATTGTTGATACGGTGTAGTCCACCGATTTATAAGTGTTTAACTGTTTTTTAAATGATCAAAATGATAACAAAATCATCAAGTACGATGGTAATTACAGCTGCAATATTTTTATTTTCACACTTACCATATTAACTATATTATAGAATACGGTTTTTTAAAAATTGAGATTGTTAATTAATGATGTCTTATTATAGATGGATATGACGACACAAAGAGGTTTTGTGAAACTAGTTTTTGACAATTTTGACTCTTAATAGGACATGTAACACATAACAAAAGATTTATCAACCAGGTATATTACAATATTAAATTAAGATAGAATAAATGTGATAACGTGATGTTTAAAATGAAATTATAGAGAAAGATTTATTATAGTGTATGTAACCTATATGTTTTTTATAAATTATTTTTTAAAAAAATAAATGTTGCTTTTAGGCTCGAGAATGACCGGTAAGGTCGAAACGTTGCCAACACCAAATCAAGTGTAAACGACTTATTATTTTACCCGAAAAAGGATCCACCTACAATATGTACATAGAAAAGGGTACACCTAGACAAATCATATAAAGAGAAATATTTTTGTTAATAACACTTCTCTTCAAAAAATAAACAGTTTTGCGTAAAAAGTGAAAAATAAGTAAATTTTGAACTTTAAGAGGGGGTAGGGGGGGAAGCACAAGGGGGAGAAGTGGGGACTTTTGAGAGAATGTACTTCTTATCATGGTCTATCATTAGGAAAAAAACCAGATTTCCCCTAATTAGTTGCGGGTACAGCCTGTTTTTGGCCTTTATTGACTGAGCTATAATGATAAAGATGACAATTTAAACAAGTTATTTGTCATCCTGACATCCTGTACAGAGGCTTCATTTCAATAATAATAAGTAAACTGGAAGTGGTTTAGCATTGTGGCAGTCTATTATGTACTGCTTTCTTCCACTTAATGACTATGTATGTAATTTCATAAAAAATACTAATATCACAATTTCAATTAGATTTTTAGATATTTCGATTACGAAATAAACTAAAAATGAAGAAAATATTAAGTTTCTTTTACCTAAACTTGGCATTTAGCTTCGGCGGAATTTATTTTTTGCTAATTTTTTCGATAAAATTGTAAATGTCGTCACTTACCGGCTAAACTAAACAACTTAATAATTTAAACTATGTAGTTTCCACAAGCACAAAATGTCTATAGTTTTACTGTTAAATATATTTTAGCCATTACATTTTCTAAAATTTATAAAATAATTAATATTCATAAGTAGTTTGTTATCCCTATTTCTTCAATACTTTTTTCTTCTCTTCGGTCAATTAGGGTGAAAAGATATAATTCAACACATTAGTGTGAGCACTGGCTATATTTCGCCCCCCTCCGGGGCATAATCATGCCTAAAAACATCATAAAGTATCTTTTTAACACTCCTTATACATATTGATTGACATTAAATATAATTAGTAGTAGTATAACTTCATTATAGACATCGACAACTAATAACAAATAAAATTAAAATTTACATCTTTCCTAATTTTGAGAAGATTGGAATACATTATTACTCAACTGAGTTGGTTTGTCATAATTCTTTTTTTATAGTGTATACCAATTTAAAATTTTTAAAATGAGTTTAAATGAATTGTTATCTTCATTCATCTAATTAAATTGAAACTTAAAACTAATACAAATAACAAACACAGTCAAAAAAACACGTTTTTATCTGGTAACTATAAACTTGAGGTAACCAAGTTGAAACCTTCGTCATGTAAATATGTATAAGGAGTATTAAAAAGATACTTTATGATGTTTTTAGGCATGATTATGCCCCGGAGGGGGGCGAAATATAGCCAGTGCTCACACTAATGTGTTAAATTATATCTTTTCACCCTAATTGACCCAATAGAAGAATAAAATAATTAAGTTGCAATCTTTACTTTTTTGCCCTACTTTACTATTTCACCCACCTTTTATTTTTTCTCCCAACATTTTGAGCTCAGGGATGAAAATACTTATTTTAGTCCCTCTAAATAATTAAAAATCATAACTTTTTCTCCCTACTGGAGATAAATATTATTTTCTAATTTTTATTCTTCATCAAATGAAATCTTGTAATCTAATCTCACCTGACATAGGTTTCGATGGTCATCGTTGTTTCCCTGCAATTAAATTTTAAATTAATTAATTAAATCTTTGCCGTTCAACATTATGTTACAAGCGGAAATAAACTCGCTTGCCTGGTTGTTGTTTACAACCCTTAATTATAAACATTTCCTCTAGTTTACCCCTTAATTTCATAAAACCTCTTTTTATGAGGCATAAATACCATTACATATATAATTATAATACCAAATACATTTTTTTTTTTTTTTTTTTTTTTTTTTTTTTTTTTTTTTTTTTTTTTTTTTATACAACGTTTTAAAGAAGTAGTGATAATTATTATGTTAGCAAGTAATTGCTAACATTAACATGCTAGTAAGTAATTATTTATGTTATTATGGTTTCAAATATATATACAGCCGCCATCTTAAATTAAAATGAATATTTGGTGAAATATTTTAATAACGTGGATTATACCATAAAGGGAAGCCAAATTTCAAGGTTCTAGAAAAAATTTCAATTAGTTTAGAAGATAGCGTCATGTCTAATTTTGTATATAAATTGGCGCCATCTTAATTTTAAGATGGCGGGTCTTATATATCTTTTATTATCGAGAGCCTCAGAGCTAAGAGGAACCTACCTACAAAATTCCACGGGCATAGATCCAATGTCAGTCAGTGCCTATGGGAGGTCGTCAGTTAGAGGCGTTTGTTATTATATATATATATATATATATATATATATATATATATATATATATATATATATATATATATATATATATATATATATGTATATATATATATTGGGTGAACTGCTATAATGTGTTATAAAGGAACTGGCGGATTCTAGTTTTTTTTTTGCTCTTTAAAATTGTTCCATTGCTTAATTTCTCTATCTAATTTAGTTTTTGAGATATTAAGCATTTTTTGAAAATTTTCATGAAACACTTTAAAAGAAGAAATAAATCAATATCTCGAGAACTATTGCGAAATGGGCATATGCTTACTTGATATTTTTTGTTGTATTTGACCCATAGAATCCGCCAGCTTCGTCATGACATTTTATCGCGGGGTCACCCTGTATAAATTAAGCCAAATAAAATGTTTGTATCCTCTTGTTTATTTTATTTTTTTAAAACAAATATTAATATTCAAACATTATATTATACAACAATATCTACAACAACAAAAAAAATAACGGATAACCCCCGTCCTGTAATAACCCTAGCAGTTGATCGGGACTAAAACCCAAAAGAAAAAAAATAAAAATAAAAAAAAATAAATAAATAAATAAGCTATTCGTCTTAGTGGTCCCAACCAACAAAAGAAACCTGTTTTTCTACCTTTTTCACTCGAGTAAGTGCGCCCATTAATAACCTGTAAAATATTCAAGGGTCCTGACCTACAATGAGGGGGGAAATCATCTCCGCTCATGCTTTAGGGGGCAAAGAAGGGGGCGGGGGAGAACGAGTATAAAAAACGAGAAAAACATTTTTTTCTTGTTCTCTTTAGAATACAAAATGAATCGGAAATACTCTTTTCTATTATTATTTTTATTTTTTTTTTTTTAAATAATTTTTCACCTTTTCACATCTTTCTTATTTTTAAAAGAAAAAAATAAATAAATAAATGAGCAATTTCTCGTTTACCAACATAATGTATATTTTACGTGTTCATTTTTCGTAAAGAGAATTTTCATTTTCATACTTTCATAGAAAATGGAGATGAGAACGGATGTTTGTTTTCTTCTTCGGGAAATTCCATAAGAAAAGATGACAAAAACAATCATTTTAAAAGGACAACATTTAATAACAATGGTATAAATAACAACCTATTTAATTTTTTGATTTTTTTTTTTTATATAAAAGAAGAAATTTACAGATTTTTCGTCACATTATTGGATGAATGATCAAATGAGTCAAACCTACTTTAAAGCAATAATACATTTTTGCAGACGGTTAAAAATAATATGAAGATATGTGGGATTAACTGTTAAAATTTCAATAAACAATCAGCAACAATCCAAATTGCTTTAAAGCAATCCAACAAACATGCCTGGAAACCAAGGGGGAACTATCTTTAATAAACTACGACCTAGCACACGCCGACGATGTTACTATGATCGCCCGTAATACACAAGCACTAGAGGAAGGCTATTCCTACTTGCAGCAAAAAGCAGCAGAGATGGGACTCAGGGTGAACATAGTCAAGTCCAAATATCTGCTGACAAGCAGACAGCGGAGAGCAGAACCAACTCTATACATTACTATCAATGGACAAAACTTCGAAAGGTGTCGAAGCTTTAAATATTTAAGAGCTCAGTGGAGGTAGAAGTAGAAGCAAGAATTGTTGCCGGAAATGGGAGCTACTTTGTCCTCCAAAAAATTTTTAAAAGCAAGGCAGGGAGCCGAAACTCCAAATTGATCGTATACAAAATTGTAGTTAGATCGGTGGTACTGTATGGCGAGGAGCAGAGACCTGGACCATGACACGTAGAGACGAGGAGTTATGACGAAGATGGGAACGGAAAGTATTAAGAAGAATCTTCGGTGCTGTTTGTGACAATGGTGAATGGAGTATACGAACTAACAGAGAGTTAGCAGACCTTTATGGAGAGGCAGATCTGATAATCGAAACCAAGAAAGCTAGACTGAGATGGGCAGGGCATCTTGAAAGGCTAGAAGATGACGGAGCAGTCAAGAAGGTGTGGAGAGAAAACCAGGTAGAAGTAGGCATAAGGACGACCCAGGTTGAGATGGGAGGACGAATTGGAGGCAGACTTGAGAAGTATGGGAGTGAGGCGCTGGCGGACAGTAGTCCTTAATAGAGGAGATTGAAGGCGTGCTATTGGTCAGGCCCAAGCCCTACATGGGCTGTAGCGCCGAGGAGTAAGTAAGTAATCCAACAAACAATTTAAATTTCTTTAAAGCAATCCAACAAACAATTCAAATTTCTTTAAAGCAATGCAACAAACAGTTGAAATTTCTTCAAAGCAATCCAACAAACAATTCAAATTTCTTTAAAGCAATCCAACAAACAATTCAAATTTCTTTAAAGCAATGCAACAAACAGTTGAAATTTCTTCAAAGCAATCCAACAAACAATTGAAATTTCTTTAAGGCAATCCAACAAACAATTCAAATTTCTTTAAAGCAATCCAAGAAACAATTCAAATTTCTTTAAAGCAATCCAACAAACAGTTGAAATTTCTTCAAAGCAATCCAACAAACAATTGAAATTTCTTTAAGGCAATCCAACAAACAATTCAAATTTCTTTAAAGCAATCCAACAAACAGTTGAAATTTCTTCAAAGCAATCCAACAAACAATTGAAATTTCTTTAAGGCAATCCAACAAACAATTCAAATTTCTTTAAAGCAATGCAACAAACAGTTGAAATTTCTTCAAAGCAATCCAACAAACAATTCAAATTTCTTCAAAGCAATCCAACAAACAATTCAAATTTCTTCAAAGTAATCCAACAAACAATTCAAATTTCTTCAAAGCAATCCAAGAAACAATTCAAATTTCTTTAAAGTAATCCAACAAACAGTTGAAATTTCTTCAAAGCAATCCAACAAACAATTGAAATTTCTTTAAGGCAATCCAACAAACAATTCAAATTTCTTTAAAGCAATGCAACAAACAGTTGAAATTTCTTCAAAGCAATCCAACAAACAATTCAAATTTCTTCAAAGCAATCCAACAAACAATTCAAATTTCTTCAAAGTAATCCAACAAACAATTCAAATTTCTTCAAAGCAATCCAACAAACAATTCAAAAATTTCTTCAAAGCAATCCAACAAACAATCCAAATTTCTTTAAAGCAATCCAACAAACAATTCAAATGTCTTCAAAATTGGATGAGTAGCGAGTGAGATTATTATTAGGTAAAGCTTGTTCTATGTTTAAAAGTAAAGGAAGTTGTTTGTAAATTATACTAAACAGATGGAGGGGGGAACATACAGGGGAAGGGAGGGATAAGGTTAGAACTTTTTATTTTTTATGTTTTTATCTCGTTACATATATTAAAGCACCAAGATTAGATTTAATTAAAATAATAATTCTGTTGTAATCACGCTTACTGGGATGAATAAAGCTTATGCAAGCAAGAACTGAGCTCGAAGAAAAGACAATTAGATGAGGCATAGGACAAAGTTCAATTAACTAGGCTCCTAGAATTGTGAGGCAAATTATCAAATGCCTCAGTAGTGAGGCAAGTAATCTGATGTCTTAGTAGTTTCTTGCTGACTCCATTTCTACCTCATTACGTCTCTTCAATAATCAGCCAATCTCTGCCACAATCTTCTTTAACTCTCAAGACATTTCGAGACAATGAACACTTAAATTGCCCCAGAGGCTGTCGTACATGAAAGTGGCTCATTAACATCAAGCTTGAATTTTGTCTACGTGTTAATTTTTTCCCTCCCCCAAGAATAAGTTAGTTTTTATTTATCATCTAAATTCAAAAGAGTCTAAAAAAGATAGCTACCGTTACCTTCGGTAAGCTTGGAAGCAAAATTTAATTATTTAGCTTAACGAAGGTAACGGAAGCTATGTGATCGTTCTGAAGAACAAAAATATTTTATCTCCAGTAGGGAGGAAAAGTTATGATTTTGAATTAGTTTAGATGGACTAAAGTAAGTTTTTTCATCCCTGGACTCAAAAAGTAGGGAGAAAAAGTAAAAGTAGGGCGAAAAAGTAAAGATTGCAACTCAATTATTTTATAAATAGTAGAAAATGAAGTTGTAGAAATCAGGTTGGCGACACTTGCTTTTTCGACAATGTTAATCTTTGTATATAACCTGCATCTAAATAACCTTCTATTTGAGTTTAATTCCAATTCATATTTGTTTTTAATATTGAATCTCTTATATATCTGCTATTAAAAGTGCTAATAATTATTGTAATTTATTAAAATAATAAATACAAACTGTGCAATGGACGAAAATGTGTATTTTCTTCCTACTGGAGATAATATATTGCATGAAACTCGTGAGTAAAGTGCCATTATTCCCCTCTCGATAAATTTAGGGACCATGGTTCCTTCGGCTTCGCCTCAAGAACCAACTTTTTCGCTCAGGGAATAATGGCTTACTTTACTCGCTAGGTGCATAAATAACTATTATGTATCAGATTTCAAAAATTCGCAGACAGAAATCCGTTTCAGACTTCAGAGAAACATTTTGGATCCATGTATGTCTGTAGGTCTGTCTATCTGTCGCTCAATTTTTGCAAATCAACATATCTTTAAAAATAAAGGTCTGAGTTTAATTAAATTTGTATGGTAGATCATAATTAGCCTATTGTTGTCCCCGTATAAGTTTCAACCTTCTGCGCTTATTTGTTTCTCTTCAACATGCGCACAAATCATACATTTTTTTACACCCCTATCATCAAAAATACTTATCTGATTTCCATGAAATTTGGATGGTTTGTCGAAAGTAGCCTGCAGATGGCCCCACATTAATTTCAACCGTCTACACTCCTTAAATATTGCTATATTAATACTTCAATTAATGTATAAAAATCAAAACAGTTTTGACATTTTTAAAAAAATACGGGGGAAAATTAAATAAATGTGACAATAATAGTTTTTAATAGTATAAAATCATTAAAGTATAAAAAAAGTGAGGAAGCTATGTGCCACACTAATTGGTTGTCTTTTTTTATCCGAGAAAAAAAGTTTTTCCATATGAAACGAAAGAATTATACACATAAGAAGTCAGTGAAAAAAAGTTAAATTTTTAATAAGGGCATAATGAGTTCTTCCTTCAAACCCTTATATTTTATATATTCGTATACATATATTTATTTTAAAGTGAGTTTGTAATATACGTTTTATCGATATTTAAAAAACTGGAGGATTATTACTAAAGAATAAAGAAAAAAGAACGAGACAAAGAAAGAACCAACTCAAGCAATATCTATAAAGAATAAAAATATATAAAAAAACTTTTTTTATTCTAAATTGAACTCGTTAGAAGGTGCTTGTACAACGAAAACAAAATAAATTGAAATGCAGAAAAAAAACGATTGAAAGGAAAAAATACAGTTAATTATATATATAAAAAAAAAAAATAATGATAAAAGACTCAGGAAAGAAAAGAACATCAGTAGAACGAATTTTCACCCGAGTGGAAATTTGTTTTGATGATAGAACAAAAAAAGAACTTAATCAGACCGAGGTCATGGATTTAGGGAGTGTATAAAGTTCTGGAGGTAAATTCTAGATTGAATTGGGGAAACTTCAACTGAAATATAGAGTCTATTAACACAGATAAAAGAACTCATATTGGTTTTCAGTTCACTCCCAATTCCAATAGAGTTTCTCTTATACCTGGTCATTGGTCAAGTGAACAGCCAATCAACACTCTGATAATGTTCACAGTTGATAACAAAACTACCAATGAAATGATTGTATCAACTGTGCAAATAATCAAACCAATATCAAGTCTAATTTAGTTGTATTGAAAGAAATAATAATAATTACAAGATAAAAATAACTTTTTATATACTACGTTTTTTAAATTTTCTGCTGAATCATATGTAATGTTGATAATATAATTGTCATTGTTATAATATAATGTTAGTGAAAAAAAAAATAGTTCCGAATTTATTTTCTTCACATAAACGATAATCATCTAGAGAGCTGATCTTAAGCCTATAGAAGGACAAATCTTTGTACAACGGATCTCGCTAACACCGAATCTAAACCGTGCCATTGATATGTCCCCGTGTAGGGACAGTAAGAGAAGAAAAAGAAAAATGTGTACAAGTAAAGGAGTACAGATGCATAAAAATTAAACCGATACCTAGGACACAAGTGTAAACAAACCTGGTTGTAACACGTCAATTAATTTATTTCTTTGTTTACTTTTCCTGTTTCGCTGTCATTTAATGCTTATCTCTATAATAAAAAATCACAAATTTGAAACCCGTCAAAATGAAGATTGTAAATATGGGACATATCAAAACAAATAAAATAACTTCCATTACTTTTTTGCAAAATTTGCTGAAAACTAATTAAATTCTGCTGAAATATGGCTAAAAGTATTAAAATATTGAATTGTCATCGTATTCTGAGCTATTCTAAAAGTTTCAAATGTCTAGCTCCTCGGGAAGTTAGTTAAAAATCGATTGCAAGATTTATACTGAACAAATAAACAAACAAGAAAGCAAGCTAATAAAAACGTAGTAAAAAATGGTACGACAATCTTGAAGAACAATTTCTCATCTACAGAGTAAGATTGTTTTCGTCCATTTTATATAGAGGTGTATCCTGTGCTTAAAGAGTTTAGGAGAAGTCACATGAGAAAGGATATCCTTTCCCAGGATCAGGATATGGAAATATTAATTTGAGGAAGGCTGTACAGGACCAAATTATGATAATATGCTTTATATATGATGCCAATATTGTTTTATATGATCATATTTAATTATGATTACATGTATATGACCATATACAGTTATACAGGGTGGGGGAAAAAACCGCACTTTTTTGAACACTTATAGCTCAGCTTCTGTAATAGATTCAGATTTGGGGTTTGCGGGGTCTGAAAACTACATTCTTCTACTTCATATTTCATATCTATAACTTAACAAACTATTGGGTAAAAGCCATGAAATGACGGTTTGAATTAGGGTCTTATAAAAAGATGTTGTCTGGGCAGTTTAAAAAACCCGATGAAATTTCATTAATTAGTTTAAAAGTTATAAACGAACATAATTATTAATTAGTGCGATACTTTTGTTAAACTTTTGCCAAAGGTTATTTACATCTGTCAAAATAGCACCAAATTTCAAATAATTAAATATATGAAATAAAATAAATAAAAATAATGTATTAACATATTGTTTTAAAAAAATGATAAGGCGGAGATACACATGCCGTCAAATTGGGAAAGTAGCTTGCATGCCAATAGAGGGTATTTGCCAGTAACTGGCATACTAAGGATTTTATTTATTGAGTAGCAAGTAAAGTTGCATGCAACCTGTATTGTGCAATGCCTAAATGGCAAACTCAAGATATATTTGTAAGTCAAAATTGCATGCAAGCTGATTCGTGGCATTATTTAAACACAAACTCAAAAGCTTTCTAAAGAAATTGTCATTAATTCTACTAACACACAATACAAAACAATAAATAAATAACGCAATGTTTACGTCCATAATCGGTGACAGCCAGCTTTACTGGAATGGCCGCACTTGTATAGCTGTCACTTGCGTTTACACATTCCTTTTGGCATGCGGTTTATAGCCCCCACCACCCCACTTGCTCATTGCATGCCAAAAAATCAAATCTCGTGCAATCTGCTTGCTTGCCAGCCACAGGCTTGACATTTAACAAATACTCGTGCAAGTAGCTTGTATGTTTTAGTGCAAGCAACAGGTATGTGTACCTTCGCCTATAATAAATAAATCAGTTCAAAACTGTCACACATCCAAGTACTGATCACGCCCAATGCTGATTCCTTAGAACCCACTTTAGTGGCCTCCGAAGTGAGGAGAAGTTCCAAGGTATCCCATACCCGATTTTTTTTTTTTTTTTAAATATAATTTGATTTCCATTATTTTGATATTATTGGATATCATCGACATGATAGTTCTCAGGTATTCTGAAATTCTTCATTCTTAATACATAGACATAGATTACTTTATCATTTTGAAGTTATAGATGCTACTTTCAAAATGTGATAGAGGGGAGGGAGATTAAAAATTAAATCGGAGAAAAACTAAAATTGTTACTGCTAAACAGACAAGTAGAATATAATTTTAACGATAGGAAATTCTCTCAACTTGTTGCAAAATTTAAATATTTTAAAATATTTCAAGTTAAATTACAAATAAATGCAAAAAGACAGGAAGGTGTTTCTTTGAATTACTTAATCTGTTTCCAACTCGCAAATGTTGCAAAAGAAAATGTGAAAATAATAAAAAAAAAATTTTTTTTGACGAATTTATAAAATTATTCTTTTGGAAAAATTTTAAGGATAAGAGAAGATAGGAAAAACCCATTTTGAATACTACTTTTGGTAGAATAATAAAATTAAAGAGGGAATAGATAATTTAAAATAAAAATAACTTTATTTTAAAAAGGGATTTGAAGAGAAGCTATTTTTCATTTTAGATTTAAAGCTGAATTCGGAAAGGTAAGAATATTTTATTGTAAATAAAATTCTAAAAGTTATAATAATTCATTTAGAGATATTATAAATACATAAACATTTTTTATAATGTTGATTGTAGTTGTATAATATTATAAAGACGTTAACTTTTTGTATAATAATGATTGTAGTTATATAATATAAGAAATATCACTGAAAATAAAATGTTTCGAACAGTAAGAATTCATTTTGAAGATTTAAAGAAAATGTGGCTTAGTGGCATCTTATTATTAAAATATTTTTTAAGAAATAAATAAAATATGAAATTTTAATGTATTTTAGAATTTTGCTAAAAGCTTTTATTTTTCTGTCGCTTTATTTTAAGAAAATCATAGTGCATATTTTAAATTTAATATCTGTGGAAAATCTGTAGAAAATGTCTTATTATTTAGTTTTTATTTTTAAATGTAAGATATATTAAATTTAAATGTAAGATATATTAAATTTAAATGTTGCAGATGTTTTCTTAAAAAGTAAAGCTATTTTTTATTTTATTTTGAGAGAAATATAGAGATGATTAGTAATGACGTCACAAGATGGCGTAAGCTTTCGATAATTTATTCGATTCGGTTTGTTATATTCCTTTTCCTTATCACCTGTTATCAATCCCATGTAAAATGAATGGGAGAATTTTCTCAACTTTTTAAATAATTAATTATTAAATTATTATTAATTTATAAGACTTTTCAACCTTTGAACGTTATTACACTAAGTCTATTTTAACAATGTAAGATAAGAAAACATTAAAAATTGCCGTTCTATTGGTTTAAAAA
The DNA here is from genome assembly GCA_951217055.1 of Gerris lacustris. Lineage (NCBI taxonomy): Eukaryota > Metazoa > Arthropoda > Insecta > Hemiptera > Gerridae > Gerris > Gerris lacustris. Next base: position 69,626,467 of record OX578280.1, on the reverse strand, counting down.
AGTATTATTGTGAGTGTGTTTTATTGTGGTGATACCGTCCGGGACCGTTCTTATTTGTTGTTTATTTTTTAAATCGTTTTTCTATTTTAGTTTGTATATTATGTCTTCCACCTTCTCGAGCGTTATGAAAATTTCATCTATACTTCATTTTTTTTCGGAGGACAAAGCTATTCTTCGTAAAACTATGTCAGAATACTTAAGTAATATTAAATTAATGTATTAAATTAGTTTTTTTAATCAAAATTTTAAACAAGTACACATGCGAGGCACTCATATCTTAAATTATTATACTCGTTAATATATATAACAAAAAATACACAAATAATAATAGTAATAACAGTCTGCTCTTTGTCTCGTCATCAACGTCTTTTTCCTAGGCTGATCAGTGATCTATTGTATAGTATATAATATGTTCTAACATCGGTTAAATATAATGCACATTGTAAGTAACCAGGAACAAAATATTATTAGCAAATAATATTTTATTACCTGGCAGGTTAAGTATCACTATCTTTCTACAAGTCCTGTACCCTGAGTATACTTCATTGAGTTTAAAACTTGAGGAAAATTTATTTTCGGACACACAATATGAACACGAACACACCCTGTGAATTTTTATGGCAACAGGAAATACAAAAAATCAAGTATAAAAATTAATAACTCAAATAGCTTTTTCGATGATATGACCCTTCACACAAATACTCATTTTGAATAACTGAAACGAAAGTTTTTAATGTTTTCTTTGTTACACTCGTTAAAAAAGACTTGGTACAACAATGTTCAAAGGGTGAAAACTCTTATAAATCAATAATAATTAATTATTTAAAAAGTTGAGAAAATTCACCCATTCATTTTACATGGGTTTGATAAGAGGTGATAAGAAAAAGGAACATAACAAACACTGAGTTAAATTTTCGAAAGCTTTTGTGACGTCACACTAATCATCTCTATAGAAGGTATTGAAGTCCGCTGATTTACCATTAACAGGGAAAGCTAGAGCTCCTATTGATAGTTACTATCATGACAGCAAGGACTACAGTAGTTAAAACGATGCTTCAATGCGTGTTGAATCTACATTTTTATGACGGGACAATTGAGGTGACTACCATAACAGTATTATAGAGGTGACTATCATACAGTACTCTCATGAAAGTACTACTATCACCTTGACAATGAGGCTTAATGTTTATAATCACTGATAGCTGGCAGCTATGAAGGGAAAGTTAAAGGGACTGTCATAATTATTATGGATATAATATATTTATATATAATATATTATATAATATGTGGATATAATATATAATATATTTAGCACCCCCCCTATATCCCTTCATCTTAATAGTTATTAATAACATTTCCCAAGATATATACATATCATTATTGGGGTTCAAAGAAAAGAAACTCGATGTAATGGAAAAACCCCTAAAGCTATAAAATATAAAATTATTACTATTTCAAATGTAACTTGTTATAAGTTTTTTTTTTTATGTCGACAAAAGAATGAATAGAACAAGAAATCAGAGAATTTATATTATATAAAACAATGCTTGAAATGAAAGAGAAAAATCACAACTTAATTTAAATTCCTGATAAAGAAAGTAAAAAAAAAATAAATAAATAAATAAAATTTGAGGAAAAATAAAGAAACACAGCTATAGATTAAATTTTAATAATTCAAATTCTCTAGATGGCAGAAAAAGAACTCGATTGAACCTGGTCAAATTGAATCAGGTAATTAAGATTATAAGAAAACAGAGACTCGTGTCACAATTTAGATCGGATTAGCAGCCCATACTGAAATATTCCAGCCCATTAATAGATATATAAATATAAAAACCCATACTGATTTTTAATATTTCTCGTTGAATAGAAAAGATTTTATAGAAATGTGTTAAGAATATATTGGGTCAAATACTAATAAAAATAAATCAAATAAAAAGAGATAGGAACAAAATAAAAAAAAATCGGTCCGAAACAACTCAGACTAACATTCTTTATATAACATCGGTCCTAGATCCCAGGCACTCAATGTTTTCGATTTTCATCAATACCTCCGGAAACTACAGTTTTCCCAGGAAAACGGCTTATATCGTTAGATTTTCATTAATGAGGACTACATTTTAGAATTTTTTAAATCAAGATCGTCGAAACCGTTTTTAAGAATTTCTTTCTTTTTTGAACGGTTAGAATTTGAACGGTGTTTTTGGGAAATAGTACCCCGATATTTGAAGCTAAAATTTATTTCTCAATTTCATCTCAAGGGTATGATTTTTTTGAACATATATGCCAAATTTCATCAAAATCGGTCCAGTAGTTTATGCTCCACGTGTCTGCACTGAGGCACAACAGACACGATATTGATTCAGGGGCCTCAAAATCTCAAAATTCTAATTTTCGCGCCCTCATAATACTTTCTTTTTGTATAACAAAGTAGGTAGAAGTAATTGCATCGTGATGTTTCTTTGAAGCAACAACTAGACACTCGACATAGAGTATGTTATGTTGTTGCTTCAAGTAAACATGATGCACCACACCCCTGAAGATGCTTTCAGTAGTGGAAGCGAAACTAAGGACTTCCCCTTCGTGACGCGGATTCACCGGAAAACCAAGCTGTTTATTATCATAGTTTAATACTAAAAGTACGTTTAGACGGATAAATTTCATTGCTCCAGATCAGGGAGTTACAAACTTTATTGGTGGAGTACCCCTTAATATGTCTTGACATTTTCATGTATAACATATGTTTATACAGGATCAACCGGGTGTTTTTAAAGAAGAAAGGGGGTCCGGGGGCCTTCTCCAGGAAGTTCTTGATTTTTAAAGGTTCAAAAACGTAGGGCTAGTCAAATACAAAAAGGGTAGGCGTATCACTTTTTTTTATTTTTTTTTTATTGCAATAACTTTTTTCAAATTTAAGTTGTACCAGACCAGAAGTACTGTATCTTTATTTTTTTCACCTTTAAGGTAAGTTTTCCAAGACGTGACACCAGCGTTAGACGCCGAGCGATAATCACTGAGCGGTAGTCGCTCGGCGATAGTCGCTAGCACAAAATTTTAATAGGTGTTTTCCTACATGCGTCTCCAGCGACTATTGCAACACTTATCAGTAGGTAACTGACTATCAGTAGATGCGAACTGCACGGTAGTTTTTATAATTCTGCTGGATTCATATCGAATTAAGGCAAGTGTAATATCTTTTTTAATGAAACAAGAAATGATCTGTTTGATCATTTCCTATTTGAGTAATTTAATAATTAATATATTTATATTATATTACATTATATTATATAAATTAAATTTAACTATATTTTATTACATAATATTATATTAATTAAATTTAATTATGTCATATTTCATTATATTATAGCTACAGTCGCTTGCCTAGGAAAATGGTAACATGCAAACTCAGAAGAGGAGTCCTCAGCGATAGTCGTTGAGCGTCTATCGCTGGAGTCGCGTCTTGGAAAACTTACCTTTAATCCCCTAAATAGAGAGTAGGTATTTGAGGATGATTGTTGAATTGAAAAGGATTAAATAAAAATTGTATTATTTTAAAATAATTTTATAAAAAAACATTTTTAGAAACAATCTTTTATTCGTATTCTTCACAGCAAACCCTTTCATTTGATACCCATATCATGGAAGTGCTTAAAAAATAACTAGTCAGCCATATTGGATTTAGAAAAACGTCATTTAGCTAACCATGCATTGTCATCTAAACTAAACGTGTATGCAAAATTTCAATTCAATCGGTTGAGGATAACTGCTTTAAAATTCAGTTACAAGATTTGAGCCGAACATACATACATACAAACATTGCAAGTAAAATAAATGCTTTTAAAAAAATCATTCATGAAAGAACATAAAATACAGTTAATAGAATATTACTAACCATTATAAAATAACCGAATAAACAATGTAGTTAGGCAGGTTAATGGGATGGATGTGCTTCAATAATTGGCTCAAACTAACAATGTCTGGCGTGATGGGGCTGAGTTATAAACTCAAATCATCCTCAACGCAGGACAGTCTGTTTCTATACTTGGTTTTGAGGGATATAAGGGATGAATACACTTCTAACAACTCCAAATATTTATGCGGCGCGTAAATCTGGACACGATCTCGCGTACTACTTGTGGTACCACAGTTTGGAAACCTTCCCTGCAGACGATTGAACGGCACACTTTCAATTTAATTGAACGCTTCTATACTGATTAGACAAAGAAATTAAATTGAATCGCCAGTGGGGGGGGGGGGGATAAAAACATAAAAATAACCTATGCAGCTAAAACCTTCCATTCCATCAAAATGAAGACGAGCTGTTTGCACGGTGCAATTTGATGTTTCTATAGAGCCATTGCACCAGATTTCCTACAAAGTTAAACTAGTTATTTTTCATCGGCAATGACAATAAGCAATTTCATTGAATTGGTGTTTACATGTTTCAATTTCATTCAATTGGTGTTTACATGTTTCAATTTCATTCAATTGGTGTTTACATGTTTCAATATCATTCAATTGGTGTTTACATGTTTCAATTTCATTCAATTGGTGTTTACATGTTTCAATATCATTCAATTGGTGTTTACATGTTTCAATTTCATTCAATTGGTGTTTACATGTTTCAATTTCATTCAATTGGTGTTTACATGTTTCAATTTCATTCAATTGGTGTTTACAAGTTTCAATTTCATTATCTTGGTGTTTACATATTTCAATTTCATTGACTTGGTGTTATATGTTTCAATTTCATTGATTCAGTCAAGCTTCAACCTCATAAAGCAATGAAATTAAACAGTCTAAACCCACCTTAAGGGGCATTATCACTTTAGTATACAGAAGTGTGATATTACTTTGTCCCAAAGTACTTTAGACTAAATACCTCTTTGTCTTAATAGTTATGGGGGGGGGGGTACTTAACTAAAGTTTTGCCTCGTGTCTCCAATTTCACTTCGGTACCTTCTTCTAAGGGATAAGTAAAACAAAATACTACTTTATTGTTATTATTTATTAATTAGTTAAATTATTTATAAAATGTGTCATACTAGAAGCGTAAATTCCAAACTTGAGTTTGCGTGGAATTCGTCATAAAAGAGACACGGATAAATGTGCATTATCCTATAACTATTTAAAACCTAGTTTTCCAATTGCCTTTAAAGTATTTTTATACATTCCTTTTTACATTTTAAGAACTTAATTATGACTTTCTTTCGATAAAATCAATAGTTTCAATGTTTTACATTTTAATAACTTTAAACCTGACATTTTTTTCGATACAGTCAACAGCTTTAGTTTTACATTTTTAATGAACATTCAACCTGAATTTTGTTTTCGATAAAGTCAATAGTTTACATAAAAATATGAATAAATGAAAAGTTCACTTACGCTCTTACGGGAAATAATGGTAAAGGGGAATGTACGGGTAGGAAATTCGCATAGGATAGCTGAAAACCTATGAAATGGTTTCTCAAACTATAAAAAATAACAATAACAGTACAAAATAATCACATTTTTATAAACTGTCACTACACTTCGTGATCACCGAGTAAATAGAAATGGTCTCCCCCTGGATTTTAAACAGGGAACATTCAAAAGAAATCGTTATGTTTAAAATATGTAAACGGAGATGCAGTGTGTTACATATAAATATATATATATATATATATATATATATATATATATATATATATATATATATATATATATGTATATAATAAATATATAGTATTGTTTTTCCCCCCAAATTTCATACGTAATAGCCACCTAGTGTATACAACTTATTACATTTTATAAAAAAAATATACATAACAATAATAATTGATGACTCATGGGATACGGATGATACAAGACTAAAGAAGCTGTGATGTATTCTATAACATTTAAAAAATATCGGTTCGAGACAACTCAGATAAACTTTCTGGTTTTCGAGTTCATAATTACTTAGCTCAGTATTTTCCATTTATTAGTTTTCGTAGCTACATTTAATTAATATTGAACATTTTATCAAAATGTATCATGAAATAACTTCCCGGGAATCGAACCCGGCCTTTCTCCGTCCAGGTTTAAAGCTATTTTCTCAGGAACTAGATTTTTCCATGGAAAACGGCTTATATCATTCGATATTTATTTAGATTCGTATATAAATGGACTAAATTTTAGAAATTTTTAATCAAAATCGTTGATACCGTTTTAGAGTTTTATAGAAATAATTTCTTCATGTTTGTTCAGGGTAGCACAGAATTTTTGGAGGGTAGCACCCCGAAATTTGGAGCTAAAATTAATTTTTCGATGTCTCCTCGGGGTATGACTTTTTCTGTCTGGTTAGTTAGTCAAATATTACCCAAAAATTAGAAAGGTCACCTATTAAGGGACAAAGTACCATCAACTTAATTTTTGGTCTACTAACTAAGTTAGTACTCAGGATCATGAAAATCATATTGCCCACCATAAAAGGCGGGACATGGCCGCTCTCAACCGGTTTTTATTTTTTTGTTAATGCGAATTAACAAGCTATGTCCCGCAGACGAACTTAGCCGACCACATATTCGTAAAAGACACCAAAAGATTTACTTATATACAAAATTCTAGCTTGATGTTAGTCAGGCATTGTTTTGCACGCTATCTCCTTGACTATTAGTTTTTATACTTGTTTTATTACAAAGCAACTTTATATTACTAATGTATTAATATGTTTTTCCGGGTCAGGCTGTGAAACGGTAACTTTAGAGCCTAAAAAACATAGCTAAAATCCATTTATTCATTACATGGACTTAAAAAATCTTTTCATTACTCCTAGCTGTAAAGAAAACATTTTTTACGTCCTAGGATGTAAACATTTTTTTCTTTCGTGCTGGTAGTTATCAAAACTTCCGTTTTAGCGCTGCAATCTTTGTAGAAATGCTTCTAGTACGATTAAAATTAGCTAGATGTCAATGCGTTTTATTTATCTTTTCTTATAGTGTAACCTCTTTTTAAGGTTTATTTTTTTTAAATCTTAAGTATGTACTTAATATTTGTTATTATTATATTGATTATTGATTAATAATTAATGTTTTTTCATTGTCTGCTACCACGGAAAAAATAGCATATGCTGCACGACTGTGAAGTGTTTTTTCTTTACCTTGGCAATATTTACTGTCTCGCTTCGCTCGACAGTAATTGTAATTGCCGCGGTAAAGAAAAAACTCACTTCACAGCCTAGTAACATAATATACTATTACTTAAGCTTCCATTTCTTTCTCTAAATAGTGTTTGTAAATCAAATATTGTATGCAACAAGGCAGCAAAGGAAACATTTCTGCCTCTGCAGTCAATTAGGTAAATTACCTGCCTCGGAAGTCAATTAGGTAAATTACTTGCCTCGGCAGTCAATTAGGTAAATTACCTTCCTTGGCAGTTAATTTGCATAGCCTGTCCTCACCTCCTAGGGTCAGAGCCTAACTTCATCACTCGTCAGTAAAATTCTATTTTGCTGTCTAGTTACATAAATAACCATTATAGTCCAAATTTCAACAAATTCAGTATACATGGTAAGAGGGGGAAAATATTTCAAGTTCTTATAAATTGAAAGTGAAATATATAAGTGGACCTATCTATATCTTTAAATTATAAAATATAAAAAAATGGTTTTATTTTTTTTTTATTTTATATATTTATGTTGATCACCAAACCTGTCCCATATATGAAAAGGGTAAAAAAAAAGGTCACATGAAAAGAGACAACCCACTTTAAATATGGGTTGATAAAAAAAAAAAAAAAAAAAATTGAGTATGAAATAGAGTAGAGAGGTTTTTTTTAGAGTAGAGTGAACTCAAGTATACTCAAATGTTAGTTGAACCTTGACTAACATGATTAAATACGCACTCTACTCACTGCTTTAAAATTTCCTTTTATCTCTACATCCATAACTGACGCCCAAAAACCCTTCTAGGGGTTTTTTCCATTTTTTTTTTCATTTCTCTTCCTCTCTTCATATTTCACTTTTGTGTCACAATTTGTTTTGTCTTTAATGTATTCTTTTCTCGTTTTTTTTTTTTTTTTAAGTTGAGGGATATCCTGTTAAAAAGATACAGAAATAACATTGCACGTGGATTGCTTTAGTTTTTTTAAGAATAACTTTTTTAATAACCTTTTTCTTAAATTTTTTTTGTTGTCCCCCCCCCCCCAAAAAAAAAAAAAATAGGGGAAAATGTAATTAAACCGGAAGAAATGTTGATTGAAGTGGATAAAACGTTGGTTTATTTGTCTGAGATATATATTTTTTTTAATTATTTATTTAGCAATATGCTTTTAAATTAAGAAAGATTTTTTAAAAATGTATAAAGATTTCTTAATGGAAAATTTAGAGTACTTCCTTGTTTTTTTCGCTACCACTAACCCAGTTGTTAAATAAAATACTTCTACTCCATTTTCGCTGATTAACAATTTTGTAAAATTAATCAGCTTAAAACGTTAATTTATTAAATTATATAAAATGAGCCCTTACGCCTGAGCCAACGGGCATAATTTTAAATTTAGAATAAAAAGTAAAAATAAGTAAATTAATTTAGATATTAAATTGTAAGTTGTTACCGCAAGTTCGTAAGTTATCAAATGAGGATATCCCTACCATCGATACTTGGTATTTTTCAAGCAAGTATCAAGGTAGGGATATCCTTATTTGATAATTTAGATATATTTTTTAGATAAGTTATTAAATATATTTAAAGACCTACAAATCAAAACAAACATTTATTTTTATTGGAATAAATGTGGTTGCCTTAGCTTAGCAATAACAAATCACTTCAAGGCGAAATCATTTTGAGGTGAGTCGTCGGGATACTACACGATTATATAAAGGATTAGATTATTACTCACGTAAATTTCAAATATAGAAGAGATACGCACCTGCAACAGAAATAAATAAAATTAATATTTTAATAATTCACACAAAGTCGTACTAAATTTTCATATAGGAATACATTTGCAATTTGAATATTGGAATATATAATTTCTTGGTCCAGTTTTTTCCATTTTTTACTACGTTTTTATTAGATTGCTTTCTTGTTTGTTTGTTTGTCCAGTACAAATCTAACAATCGATTTTTAACTAACTTCCCGAGTAGCTAGACATTTGAAACTTTTAGCATAGCTCAGAACACGATGACAATGCATTATTTTAATACTTTTAGCCATCTTTCAGCAGAATCTAATTCGTTTTCAGCAAATTTTGCTGTATGGAAAGTTAGTTCGGAAAAAATCCAAGTAATTTTATTTGTTTTGACATGTCCTATATTTACAATCTTCATTTTGACGGGTTTAAATTTGTCATTTTTTATTATAGAGATAACATTGAATGACAGCAAAACAGGAAATATATCGATTATATTATTTCAAATATATCGATGCCACGCTTTAGATTTGGTGTTGGGGAGATCCGTTGTACAAAGATTTGTCCTTTTATAGGTTTAAGATCAGCCCTCTAGATGGTTGTCATTTATGTGAAGTAAATAAATTTGGAACTATTTTTTGTTTTTCCCTAACATTATAATGTATTATATAACAATAACAATTATATTAAGAACATTACATACGATTCAACAGAAAATTTAAAAACGTATAATATAAAAAAGTTCTTTTTATCTTGAAATTATTTTATTTATTAAAGATACACTAAAAAGTATTGTACTGATGGCCAACAGAGTAGCTAACTAAACCCAAAGACGAAAATATATCCGGTAATCGGATTCACAAATACATCGAATATATTCCGGATCGGGTGTGGCAGAGGGGGAATTCATATCGAATCCGGAAATCCAAATCTTATTTATGGCTTCTTGACTTACCTTCATTTAAAATAAATATTGTAAAATTTAAAATTTAAATTCTACAATTCAAATATCAAGTAAGTTTAAACAAGAGGGAAGAAATTGAAAGAACAATTTTTGTCTCATTGAATGATAAAGTAGTATGAGTAACAACTAGTGAATAAAACGTAATAAAGCAAGCTAATAACAAGAAGAAAAAATGAGTAACAATAACAAAATAACAGGGTAACAATGAATAAAATAACAGAGTACAAAATAAAAAAATTCTATTATAAATATTACATATGATTCCACAGAAAAATTTTAAACGTAGTATACAAAAAGTTATTTTTATCTTGTAATTATTTAGTTGAAACAGCAAATTTCATGGTAACATTTAATTATTATTGAAAATTATAATAAAATGTAAAATGTATCATAAAAAAAACTCACTATACCTAAATTTAGCACCCCTAAATTTGGAACAGACGCTAATTTCACGATTTCGCCTCAGGGTATGATTATTCTGAACATTTATGACAAATTTCATCGAAATCGGCCCACTTTTTTAGGCGCTTCGCTTTCGTACAGACTACAGACGGCAGACTAACATTTATAAAAAAAAAAAAAAAAAAAAAAAAAAAAAAAAAAAAAAAAAAATGTCAAGTAGTTACCAGCAAGCTACTAGGGTACTAAAGGGGGGTTCATATATCCTACATTATATTTACTTTTTTTAACTAAAATATGTATAAAAAGCTGCACTATGAAGAAGCAAGGTGTGAATATATTAATCCTTTAGCATTTTAGGTATGTACTTATTTGGTTCTTTTAAGCCTAGTTTACACGAGGCCGATTGGCGAGACAACTGGCGGGGCCAATTGGCCTCACGGATTGGAGGACAATCGCTGGCCAGTCCAGTTGAAAAAAATACCGTTTACACGTGGTTTTGAATTGTCCCGGCAGTAGAGGTCGAGAAATGGACGAGTACGCATCTTCTACTATGTCCTATGAAGAGTTGTATTTAATTCGGAATGATCTTTGTCGGGGAATTCATTGTTGAGTCGTGTAAAGTTCTAATGGACGAGGCAGAAAAGAACCGGGAGTGGACTAAAAAATGGTTTTTAAAAAGAGATAGTCACGGTGCGTCATCTCAATTAATAAGAGAACTTCGAGTGGAGGATTAGAGTATAGAGACATTAGAGTATAGAGACATTAGAGTATAGCACGGGCGTCGTCGCCGGGGGGGACAGGGGGGACGCGTCCCTCCCAATGTTTGAGATGAAATAAAGAATTTAACCTAAAAAAAAGTTTAAAATATCTAACCCGTTTTTAAAAAAAATTAAAGAAGTATAAAATATCTAACCCGTTTTTTAAAAAGTTTAAAATATCTAACCCGTTTTTACTTTTCTACATATATTTTATCATTAATAATATATTATCCACTGTATGTCACTTCGATCCATGTTACTGTTAACAGTGAAAAACTAATATGGAATCTTCAGATTCAGTTAGAAACCTGTTATCAGTTATTAAAAATACTTTTTGTGAAGACCTAGTGTCCCCCACCCCCCCCCCCCCCCCTTTCAAAATTATGACGAACATGTTTTTTATTGTGTGCGGTAAATCTGCATAATACGCCCCACCTATTTCTAAACATCCGTTAAATTTGGCTTTTTCAAATTGTTCCTTTTTACAGTATACAAAACATCCCAACATGTACTTGCCAGCAAGCTACTAAAACGGTTTCATTGATCATAAAAATTAATATTTCCCTACATTTCTTCTAAAATATGTATATAAAGTTACACTTAAGAGGAACAAGGTCTGTATTGTATATTATCCTTTAGCATCTTAGGTATGCACTTATTTGGTAATTTCGTGGGTAAAATGGTCGCCACAAACGATATATATTTGATATTTGTAATCTACATGTCAATATCTTTAATATAATACCACACTCAAAAATTACAAAAAAATAAATATTTTTGGTCTCCACAGTTACGGCCGCCTAAAATTTCCAAAATTTGGCTTTTTTATATTAACTCCCGGAAATATCTTCGGCCCACAGAGAAGCATATTATGATGTATTTTTTCCTCACTTTTAAGGCCTTCTTATGGGGAATAGGCAGTGGCATAGCTAGACCATAGGGGACCCCCCCCCCCCCAAACTGTTTGGGGGCCCCTCGCCAAAGAAAATTGAAAAAAAAAAACCTCTTGCGTTCAGGATTGGTGGCCCCCCTCGACGTTGGTACAAGGATAGAATTTCCAGTTATTAGGGGCCCCCTGGCACTGGGGGCCCCCCGCGCGGGCCCATAGTTACGCCATTGGGAATAGGGGCTCTTTTATGGGGGATTTGGTTTGGTAATTTCGGGGGTAATATGGCCACCATTTTGGAAACGATATATATTTGTAATCTACATTTCAATACCTTTACAATGATACCCTTCTCAAAAATTACAAAAAATCGCAATTGCTCTCTGTTCGAAGAAATTGTGAGTTGTAAAGTTCACAACATTTTTCCTGTTTTTGGGCAAAAAGGTTAAACTTGTCTACCAAATTTCAAATCTCTAGCTACAATAGGTCGGAGGATTTGATCCAAGATGCGACGGATGATCTACCAAAAGCATAAGGGTTTCTAGGATGACCTCTAAACCCAAAAAATGATTTCGGTTGTAGCATCTCGATAAATTAAATCATATTGTTTAACTCTTCTTTTCTTTTCATTTTAGGGAAAATTATGCATAAGGTTATGGTTATAGTTTAGGTTAAGTTTATTACTTTTTGACCTGACCTAACATAACTCTAACCTTCCATCCTTACTATGTAAAACGTGACACTTAATGTATTTTTAATAAATATTTTTTACAGTGTCCTGAGATACTGTAAGAAAGACAAATCCTGTAACAAGGAACAGTTTAAAAAAAATAAACGAAGTAAATCAGACAGTACGAAATAGGCCAAATAGTGCAGATTGATGTCAAAAGAGAAAACTTTACTAATGAATGCATATGATCCTTAAAATTCACGAAATTTTTCTAGGGCCCCCAGACTCCCCCAACTTCGTCTGAGAGCTGCAATAGCTCGACCACCCCTCAAAATCCAATGTCCCGTTTTTGACTAAACTTTATATCATGGCCACCCTAAGAAAGATGTTTTTATTTTTTACTGGTCTTATATTACTTTGCTTTGTAAGTTTCATCGCACATTTCCGTTTCCATAATTTTGAACCACTTCCCGTGATTCAATCTTCCCCAAATTTTGCACATAGATACAACTAAGGTGAAGAATCCAGAAACCAAAAAAATAAAAAAAACAAACAAAATGGCGTAAAATTTATTTGCTTTTTAAGTTTTATTGCACACCTATTACCCCAATTTTGAACCACTTACCGTCATTCAATCTTCCCCAAATTTTGCACATAGATACAACCAAGGTGAAGAATACAGAAACCAAAAAAAAAAAAAAAAAAAAAAATGGCGTCAATTTAATTGCTTTTTAAGTTTCATCGCACACCTATTACCCCAATTTTGAACCATTTCCCGTCATTTAATCTTCCCCAAATTTTGCGCATAGATATAACTTAAACGAGAATACAGAAACCAAAAAAAAAAAAAAAAAAAAAAAAAAAGTTGAAAATAAGACCAGTTTTGAAAAATGGCATTTTTATATTAATTATTTCATAAACTATTGATTAAATGACATAGTTTATTATAGATTTTAAGTGATATTGCATAATTGCTATTTACTGATCTATTTAATCTACAATGATTAGGAGCACAACTTTTATTATATTACATTTAATACTGTTAAGTTACGATTTCAGTTTGCTATTTTTATTAAAATACTTGTGTTCATAGTTTGTCAACGAACTACACCGTAGGTTTATTTTATTTTATGACAAAGTTAAAATCAAACTTCACATTAGAGATGCATAAAAACGCTGTTTTGAGAGGTCATATTTTCAAAATTTTCCGGGGGAGGACCCCCGGACCCCCCTCCCAGAATGTGTCCCCCCCAATATCGGACTGCTGACGACGCCCATGGAGTATAGAGACATTAGAGTATAGAGACATTTGAGTATAGAGACATTAGAGTATAGAGACATTAGAGTATAGAGACAGTAGAGTATAGAGACATTAGAGTATAGAGACATTAGAGTATAGAGACATTAGAGTATAGAGACATTAGAGTATAGAGCGTGTTTAAGGATGATCCCGGAAAGATTTGATGAACTGTTACTAAATTCAAAACTGGTTTAAAGAAACATAACATATTTGAACAACGTAACAATTAACGACCCGCAACCAGATTGTGCACTTTTTTGTTGTTTTGAATGTTCAATATTAAAAGTGCCTCGAAAGGCCTTAATTTTAGCCTTTACCTCATCGACACTAAAACCTTCAATATTCATTTTATCGGCTATATCCAAGAGTGCCGTTTGGCGGGCGTTTTTATCTTTATATAGATCGTCGTGCATATCCCACAGACATCTATGTTCCACGTATAGTTCAACAAATTTTAAATTTGTTTCGTCGTTCCACTTTGGAGCCATTCTCACAGATTAAATTAAAATAGACTGCCAATTAGTGTGGCACATAGCTTCCTCGCATCCTATCATGTAATATAACAATTATTGTTATATTACTTTATTGTTATATTGTATATTTTGTAAAAACTATTAATAGTTTTAGCGATCTTTAACACTTCATAGCGGTGTCGCTGTTGGTTTTACTAAAAAATTGTATTTGAAAAAAATGTTTGTCTCATTGAATAAATGAAGTTAGATTTTTTCCCCGACCTAAAATTCCAATTTTAAATTTAAAGTTCACGTTTACGCGAGCGTTGCTCGTGAACGCTTGGACGGATAACGTTGTCCAACGAACTCGTCCTGGGTATTGGTAAAATGAACATGTCTACCAAATTTCATCAAAATCGGTCGACATTTACTCAAGTTATCGTCGCACGTTTCATAATTCGCGGACACACAGACCGACAGACAGACAGACAGACAGACAGACAGACAGACAGACAGACAGACAGACAGACAGACAGACACGAGACCAAAAATGTTCTCTGATGTCTGAAACGGATTTCTGTCTTGGAATTTTTAAAATCGGAGGCATAAAACTTTTTCGTTTTCAAAAGTGAACACAATGCTTCCGTTACCTTCGGTAAGCTCGGAAGCAAAAAGAGAGCTACGAAAAAACACAGATTTAATTTTAGAGAAAAATGATAATAATAAGGAAAGATAATCACAATGTAAGAAACTTTCTCTTAGATTGGCACGACGCAACTGTCCTATATCGTTCACACGGTGCCAATTGCCGTGGCAATACCGAGATCCGAGGGGGGGGGAGCATCCCCACCTCTCGGATCACGTAGCTAGGCCCAGTTGATTGTCCTCAACCTACTCCTGGAGACAATAGCTGGCCAGTCCGATTGACGGGACAATTGGCAAGCCAATTGGCCTAAAACGTTTACACGAAGCCAGTAATTTCATGCCAGTCAACTGGCTTCTTTCAATTGTCTTTCCAATTGGCATCGTGAAAACCAGGCTTGAGGGGTAATGGCCGCCATTTTAGAAACCCGATATATATTTGTAATCTACATTATTTCAATACCCCTTAAAATTATACTCCTCTTCAAAAAATTACAAAAAAAATAAATTTTTGGGTTACCATATTCACTGCACCCTAAGATTTCTAAAATTTGACTTTTTTATAATAACTCCCGGAAATATCATTGTCAAAATAGATGTATATATGAATGTATTTTTGCCTCATTTTTAGGACCTGTCCATATAAGGTAGCGGGGGGTACATTTTTTTTAATAAATGGCCACGCGATATATATTTGTGATCTACGTTTCAATACCTTTGAAATGATACCCCATTCAAAAAATGTACAAATATTGCGATCAGTTCTCAAATAGTAAGTATTTAAAATTTGATTTAAACTAAAGAGGTGAACAGTAAAATTTAATTATCCTGGAAGAAATATTGACCCAAGAAGGTGAAACTATTGTCTTTAAATGAAGGGTCCTGAATTATTTTAATTTTTTTTTTGGAAATGGAAGAGAAACTAATGGGCGTAGGTATTATAAACCAACAATAGAATATTTATGATCTATGTATCTCCTAAATGTCATGCAAATCTAATGAGTAGTTTAGAAGTGAAACTTGTTTAGGCGCGATAGAGTAAATTGGCTTGGATGAAACGAAATCGTGTACCCGTGTTTCGAGACTTGTCCAAGTAAATGCTTTTTATAGTGAAATTAACGAAATTGCATGTAACGAAGTTAGTGTTTCGAGACTCGTCTAGGTGATAGATTTTTTTACAAGTAAATAGATTTTTTTACAAGTAAATCAACTGCCGGCTTAAGTCACCAGCTGATTTACCTGTAGAAGTAAGTGGGCGGGAAGGCCAGGCCTAGCAAATAGACCGCATTCGGGTCCATTTTGCCAATTTCCTGAGCTCACAGAATTACCCTCGAATTTCCTGCGGTTTGGGTCACAAAGGAGAGGATGTCTTGCCACTTTAGTGTGACAAGCTCTTCTTCCTTGATTTCCCCTGCTCCTAATAAATGAAAACGCAGTCTACCATATCCTTCACACACTCCCACAAAGTGGTAGGCTGTCTCCTCTTTAAGCCCGCACAATGGACATGTGGGGTCGTCTTTAATCTTTAATAGTAGCAGATAATATATTCTGAGTTGGAAGAGCCCTGTTTAAACTCCTATCATATTTCTAAGGTTGGGTCTACTTACTCCCATGAGCCATATGATTTTTGGAACGAAGTTCCTCATGGCACGTTCTGGAGCCCGGGAGTGAATCTGACAAAAACGACCAAAATCACCGTCACGCAAAATCCGTCACAAAATCTACCGATGACGATAACTTGAGTAAAAGATCACCGAGTTAGATGAAATTTGGTACACATGTTCATTTTACCAATGTCCAGGCTGAGTTTGTTGGAAATCGTTATCCGCCCAAGCGTTCACGCGCAACGCTCGCGTAAACTTATCTTCAAGAAGACGGGGAAAAATGTTATTAAGGAAGCCTGTTACTTGACTTGTTTTGTTTATTTTTGTTATGTCAAAATGTCACTTGGTTTTGTAAATCTTGTCGACAATATTAAAATTAAAGAACACCTTTTTTCTTCATCACTGTCTTTGCGAGGGAGGCCGAAGGCCGACCGAGCTGTGGTGGGGGGCGGGCGTGCCGTTAAATTTTGCTTCAAATGGGGGAAAAGGGGTAAATTTATTTGCATTTCTTAAGGGTTCACGGGTTCCGTGAAAAAAGTATTGGTACATGTATACCAACTTTTGGTGGATTTTTTAATTTTTTCTTTTATTTTCGTTTAAATTACTAAAAATGAGCTTGACCAAACATCGGTAACGTGGTACTTTTGAGTACGCCTTGAGGGTGAAAAGGGGAAGCAAAGGGTAAAATAAGGGTGTTTTAGGATTTTTGTTTTAGGATGTGGATTAGACTTTTAATTTGGTTTTTTAGTGTAATGTACTTAGGGTATAGTGTATTTTCAAGGAAAAATTCTTTTGGTACGAAACTTGAATGGTCAAGTATCGAAAATAGAGTCCAAAGTGACCTACGGTCAAAAAGTGCGTTTTTTAAGTACTTTTTGTTAAGTAGTTTTTTAAAAAGGGTACTATGTTTGAAATTTCTTTGGCGGCTTTTTTTAAGCTCGCAAAGTTGTACCGAAAAGTATGCGTTCTTTTTTTCACCAACTTACCCCCTCGGGGGGGCATAATCAGGAAAAAAAAAATAGGCGATCAGAAAAAGTACAAATTGTACAAAAGTTATATACACGTCTTTTTAAAGCCCTTGGAAAGTTGACAAAAGTGGTAAAAAAAAGTTTTAAAAAAGTTCCCATTTCAGGTCTTTTTTGGGGAAAAAACACTTTTAACGGGTTATTTTTTTCCATTTGTTTTCATGGTTGGCGTATCTCCTCCTAGGGTTTTCAAGGTACCGAGTTGGCGATTACATTTCTAGATAGAGAAAATAACCGAGCTTGCCCCGTTTTACTTTTAAATTTCAATTTCCGTGTACTTTTCGAGTCATGGTACCTCAAAGTTCGGGGTAGACGAAGGGTACAAGGGTGGTTATTTAGGGGGAAAAAAAGTTGACTCTTGTAGTAATTTACACGGGCTAACTAAATCCGGTTTGAGGGGTAAGCGCAAACAAGTGCTTCGTGTACCTTTAGTGAAGCGAAGTTATACGGCACACTGGAAAATGTAGAATTTTCACGAAAAAATTCGATTTTTCGAAAATTTGAGTTTGGGCGCTCACAGTGTCCACATTTCTTGACCGATTTCAATTTTGATTGGGGCGCTCAAACCGTGCACTAATACCCTTTAGTTTAAGACCTTATTATTTTAAAAAATCGCACTATTTTCTGAGAAATTGAGAGTAAACTTTTTCCCGACTGCCGTGTCACGTGACCTCATTTTTTGGATTTTATTTCTTTGCCGCATATCATTTAAAAGGCCTTGAAATGTACTTTAATTTCATGTTGATTATTTATTTTTTTTAAAAATTGTACGGGTACTTTTGTACCGCTTTGTACTTTTGTTTCAGGTAAAAGGAGTGAAATAATTTTTTTATATATATTTTTTTTTTTTTTTTATTCATTAGCTTAAATAATGGGCTTTTACATTGTTTGTTTTTTAAAATATATTTTTGGTACCTATTGGTACAGGGGTACAAATGTGCTTATTATACAACACCTACTTATATGTATATCGTTGGAAAGCTCTTGATTAGACCTTTTAATGTAGTTATGTAGTATTTCGTATAATTTTCATTTTTAAAGGGGGGTAACATTAAAAAATGTCCTTATTTAGCTGCAAATACTTACAAAAAAAATGAAAATAATTAAATATATATAAATCAAATTACAAGTCCAACATAATACATTTGGCTGACCACTAGACGGACGCAGGCTGGCCGTAGGCCAGCCGAGCCCGGCTAGTTAGAAGTAAAATTGATCTGTGCTGACGCTTATTTCAATATATTAGGTATATTATTATAATACAAGAAGATATTATTCTTAATCCAAGAAGATATTCTAACTTCATCTATTTAATGAGACAAACAACTTTTTAATTTTTTTTTTTAGTAAAACGATCACTGACACTGTTATGAAGTGATAAAGATCGCTAAATTTATCAAAGTGGACACAAACGTTTAAAATAAAGAAAACAACTTTTTTTTACCGATATCTTCCGTTCTAACGTATAACGATTTTAATAAAACTTCTTACATATTGTCTAAAGTACAATTGAAACAGGTATGTAAATTTTTTTTTAAATAATGATTTTCTTTTAATTTTGCCTTAATTCTTGCTAGGTACAAACAGTTCGTTACTTTTAATTTTGTCTCTTTTCTAACTCCACCATGTATAAGTAGTTAGCAATGTATACGTACTTAGAAGTGTGATTTTATAATTTATATTTAATGAAAAATGTAAGGAACTTCGTTCCTACCGGGTGTCCCACGACACCACACGTATTTGTTTATTTAGACAACAGGAAATTTAAAAAACGTAGTATATAGAAAGTTCTTTTTATCTTGTAGGTCAAATTATTTTTCAATTAAATTCCACATAACCATTTATTAATCTTGAAATAATAAAATGGCAAGCAATTACAAAGAGTGTAATGCATAAAATCAACTGTGTCTAGAACTTAAATTTCACTTCTAATACCGTGAGATTCTCACACTTATTTTTTTAAGATATGTTGGTCGTTAGTTCACAAAAATGTTGAACGACAGACCGGCATACAGACACGGTGACCAAAAATTGTCCTCTGATGTCTAAAACATATTTTTCTCGGACTTTTTTCTTTCGGAGAACTAATAAAATTTCGTTCTTCAGAACAACCGCAAAGGTCTGTTTGCTTTGGTAAGCTCGGAAGCAATATCACTCAATTAGAACCCATTGGATATTAAGGTTAATTAGAGAGGAAAGTTGAAGAGTGGTTTTTGGTGAATTAAATACAAATAGATATTTGAAGAGAAACTCGAAACATTCTGTTATCTAGTCCAGAACCGAAGAGACCAAAGTACTGACATATCCATTACCATCATAAAGAGACATGTCAATAAACAGACATGTCCAGCGTTAGACAAACTACTCTTGATGCTCTTTTCAATACAAAACTTGTCAATGTTAAACCACGATAGAGAGAGACCAAACTCAGAAACTTCACAGCAAAACTACGAATCGACTAACTCAAAACTTTCCCTGTTAACTAGAGTACACCATCTCTTATAAAGGAAAACTTTCCTCCAAATTACTCTTTAGATGATTACTTGAGGAAATTACCTAAGTGATTGAGAATTCATTATAATAAAACAATGAAAGTATTATTTTGTGTTAATAGTAAAATAATTACAAGATAAAAAGAACTTTTTATATAATACGTTTTTAAATTTTCTGTTGAATCATATGTAATTTTGATAATATAATTGTCATTGTTATATATAATGTTAGTGAAAAAAAAAAAAAATAGTTCCGAATTTATTTACTTCACATAATAATGACAACCATCTATACAGCTGATCTAAAACCTATAAAAGGACAAATCTTTGTACAACGGATCTCACCAATACCGAATCTAAACCGTGCCATTGATAAGCCCCCGTGTAGGAACAGTAAGAGAAGAAAAATGTCTACAAGTAAAAAAGTACAGATGCAGACAAATTAAACCTATTCCTAGGACACAAGTGTAAACAAACCTGGGTGTCACACGTCAATTAATTTATTTCCTTATTTACTTTTCGCCATTCAATGTTTACCTCTTAATAAAAAATCACAAATTTGAAACCCGTCAAAATGAAGATTGTAAATACTATAAGAAATGTCAAAACAAATAATATAACTTGCAGATTTTTTCCGAATTAACTTTCCATACAGCAAAATTTGCTGAAAACTAATTAAATTCTGCTGAAAGATGGCTAAAAGTATTAAAATAATGCATTGTCATCGTGTTCTGAGCCATTCTAAAAGTTTCAAATGTTTAGCTACTCGGGAAGTTAGTTAAAAATCGATTGCAAGATTTGTACTGGACAAACAAACAAACAAACAAGAAAGCAAGCTAATAAGAACCTAGTAATTATGTTTTGCTTCCGAGCTTAACCAAGGTAACGGAAGCTATGTTATCGTTCAGAAAAACAAAAATTTTGGTATGTCTCAAATTTAAAAATATCCAATACAGACATCCAGGAACATTTTTGGTTCC
The DNA here is from genome assembly GCA_951217055.1 of Gerris lacustris. Taxonomy (NCBI): domain Eukaryota; kingdom Metazoa; phylum Arthropoda; class Insecta; order Hemiptera; family Gerridae; genus Gerris; species Gerris lacustris. The sequence goes on along the minus strand of OX578280.1, from coordinate 69,605,424 downwards.
GTACCTGTCTGTCGGTATGTCACTCAATTTTTGCTAACCAACCTATAATAAAAAATACTCGTCCGATATTAATGAACATTGGATAATAGGTCTTAATTAGCCCATTGTTGGTCCCAAATTTCCAAAATGGTCCCATTAGTTTCTTACTTATTTATTTACACCTGTATATTCAAAAGTACTTTAAGTATGTAATTTTATGAAATTTAAATGGTATGTCGAAAATAGCCCGTAGATATCCCTACCCCAGATTAATTACAACCACCTGCGCTCTTTAAATTTTTGCTAATTTGATACTTTAATTAATGTAAAATAGTCTGGCAATTAGTGTGGCACATAGCTTTCTCGCGTCCTATTTCATATACTTTAATGATTTTATGCTTTTACAACCCATTTTTATGAATTTTTTTTATAATGAATAACGAGGCAATGAATAAACGAGGCAGAAATGTTTCCTTTGCTGCCATGTTACATACAATATTTTATCTACTCACGCTATGCAGATAAAAAATTGAAGCTTAGGTAAGAGTTAGTTTGAGATGAATTGTCAACAAACTCAAACCAAAACAAGTCGTGCTCCAGTGTTGCCACTTCTTACTCGAGATTAATTTTTCAAAGACCTACAATTAAAATACTTTTTCAGTTTATCATTTTTAAACTTTTAAATAATAATAATATTATTAATACATTAATAATATAACACTGCTTTGTAATAAAACAAGGATGAAACTGAATTAAAATAACACAGAATAAAATAAATCTAAACACAAACAAAGTCAGAGGTTTTGACACGCAGTGGCTAACACTGTTACTTTCTCTGCCTAGGCAGAGAAAGTATTTTCCTGACTGTTTTAACTACTTTCCTGTCTGTTTTTAATAATTGTATGACAAATCAGCGAAATATTGCTTTCCAGCCTAAAAACAGTTAAGTAATGTTTAATTTTTCTGCCGTGAGGAGATAAAAATATTTAAAATCTTTGAACATGTTTAGAAACATGAAACTAGAATGGCTTGGGTAGCTGCCTAATTAAGTATACCTATTTAAAAAAAAAAATCATTTAACTTTAGTTTAGTTCAGTGAACAATTTTATAACCTTTCTTTAAAGTTTTGTTATGATCGCTTCAATAAAGAAAATAATAAGATAAAAAAAACAAATTTATAAAAGAAAGAAAAAAATATTGTTGCTTCTTTTCATCAATTTAATAAAGGTTTAAAGGTTACATTTTCATTATTGCAAAGGTATTAAAAAGAGGAGACTGTATATTGATAGTGGTAAAATTTTGAAGGGTGAGGTTGGTAGTCAGGTGCTATAACTCATAGGGAATTTCTCGCTAGACCATGGTGTAATAAGTTATCGAGGAAATTAGTTGTAGGAGGAGGGAGGTAGCTGACTCGGTTCTAAGATCCCAGACCTAAGTGATTTGTGGCTTCCATCGCTAAGTTATACAGATTCCCTGACCATCACCTAACCAATACTACTTATTAAATTTTCTTCATTTCGTTTTATTAAATTTTTACCTACTCCTTTTCTCTTCAAAATTGTTTTCTTTAAGGATTTTCTATCCAGTAAGCTACAACTTTCTGAGAAAGCAGGAAATTTCCAAGAAAATAAAGATTGAGGTATATAAAGTCCATGTATGTACCTATTCTAAGCTATGACTCTGAATCCTGTAAACTCTCAAGCAAATTACGATAGTAGAGTGAAAGCTCAGGAAAATTATTACCTGAGGTCTGTAGCTGGGAAAATCAGAAGAGACAAAATGAGGAATTTGATGATCAGAGATAACCTCGTAGCACACCCATAGCTCAGGTAGTCAATAAAAATATACCTTGGTGGTTTCAAAATGTCCAAATGAGTTTCCCTCGACAAGTTCTGGAGGTAAGTATCGACGACCAATGCTCTAGAGGAAATGCAAAAGTCACTTAAAAGAATAATCACCTTTCTTCTTTAGGGAAAATGGAATACTCTGGCTTCCAGCTGTGGCTTCAGCACAGTACATAAGTGAATGGAAATAATTTTGAAATTTATCTACACTCTGATCTAGAAGACAACATGATAAGTAAGTAAATTTTCTTCTAAAACAAGCATAATGAAATAACGTTGATTGCTTCCTCATAAATACGTTAGAAAATTTAAAGTTTATGAGATGGCCAAAATAGGAACTTTCCCTCTCTATTCTGTCAAATGGAACCAGAAACAAATGTTCTGTGATCTCTGAAACGTATTTTTATTGGATAAATTTGAATATGAAGACTAAAACCTGTTCTTCAAAATAACAACAATACTTCCGTGGCCGAGGGGCTCTAGGTGCTCGCCCAGCTTTCAATAAGTCGAGGCGACTCGAGGTCGTGGGTTCGATTCCGTGCCATAATTCTCTGAATTGCATCTATGAATTGCAGACGGAGCAGGGACACTCCTTATGGGACACTCTTCCCCCACCCACGATTTGATGTTGTGGGTTCGATCCGTGTCATGATGATGTGATTTGTATCTATAGTTCGAGGACGGAGCAGGGTGAGGAACACCCCCCTATGGGGCACTCTTCCCCCACGCTTTGATGCACGCATATAGCTTACTAATGCCCATACCATACTCGCTTCGGCGGTACAAAGTACAAATATATGATGTGTGAAGTAGCTGGAAATCTCCACCACGGAGCTAGAAAAATGGACCTAAAAGATGGCCTAACTGCTAGGTTCGAACAAGGGGTTCGTCCTACCTAAGTAGTACCCGTCTAGTAGGAAGTACTAGATTAATACTAGGTAAGCTCAACACTAATAAATAAACATAAAAGGAAAATTTGTAAAACAGCGTGTAGTTTTTTATCGAGAAAAAAAGAAAAAGGTTGCCATTGAATCTGTTTGTTCTGTGATAAGAGTTTTTACCTGTTTGTTTTTCTACTAATAGGAAAAACAAACTGGGGGGGGGGGGTAAAAAACCATTTGACTTTAATTGAAGAGAACAGTAATAGAAAAAAAGGAGCGATTAAAACAGTAAATCCCCAAAGGGCTAGCCATTAGTCTCAGTAGTTTTACCAAACACTGCATTTCATGTCAAACTCAGATTTTAAAACAATTTCTCATCCTACCTAAAAAATCTTATTCGTAAACCAATGTTCTGTCCAGTTTCATTTGAATTTTCTCTTTTCCCTCACACAGTTTCCTGACATGTTCTAAATGGATATTTTTTTTTTCACCGTAATCCGAATTTGCAGGTATTTGAACTTATAAAGGTATTTTGTTTTCTCATCAAATACCTGAGCGTTTTTTTGTGTGTGTATAGATTTTTTTTTTTTTTTTTTAATTTGTACTTTTTCAGATGTTGGTTTATTTTTAATTTGTATATTTAAAAAAAAAAAAAAAAAAAAAAAAAAAAAAAAAAAAACTTGCGGCTTTCTGAGTTGACCAGAAGGTTATGTAAGGGATTTTTTTATTAAAAAAAAAAATATGATTCTTTAACACAAATAAACCTTCTAATTTCTTTGTTTAAACCAAAATAAACGAGAAGAAAATCTATATTCCCTCAATACTCTAAGTTTTTAAATTCAAATTTTCAAGTTTCAGGTAATAATTATAATTTTATTTAAGTTTTTATTTAAATACCAGCTTACATCGAGAAAGAAGAAAGGACTGGTTTCCTTTTGCATGTATAAAATAACATTGAGAAAAATAGAAATATAAAAATTAGATAATTTAAACGCTGAGTAAAAGAGTGGTTTAAATAATATGTATATTTTGCCATCAGAGCAGATGAGTGGAGCCTATATATCTGAACCAATTTAGTCAAAAAATCTTTAACCCCAAAAAAATATTTAAAATCTAAAACAATATATTTTTGTTCATAAAAAGTTCATAAGTTTTTTAATGGAAAAAAAAAATTGTAAATGTAGTCCGATTTATATATGTTCAATTACGAATGTATTTTGAGTGTTCTTGCTCTAAGTTATTTCTTTCGGACTGGATTTATAAATTTCTCATTATTGTATTTTGCTTCCGAGCTTACCATAGGTAACGGAAGCTATATGATCGTTCTGAAGAACGAACAATTTTTAGGTCTCCAATTTAAAAAATTCCAAGACAGAAATCCGTTTCAGACATCAGGGCATCATTTTTGGTTCCATGTCTGTCTGTCGGTCTGTCGTTCGATTTTTGCGAATCAACGTATCTTAAAAACTACACATCTAATTTTAATAAAATTTGGGTGGAAGGTCATTATTAGCCCATTGTTGGTCCCATATAAGTTTCAACTTTCTATGCTCATTTGTTTCTCTTCCACACGCGCACAAACATACATTAATTTACACCTATAGCTTCAAAAGTACTTATCTGATTTGTATGAAACTTTTATAGTTTATCGAAAGTAGCCCACAGATAGCCCCAGATTATTTTGAACCGCCTACGCTCTTTAACTTTTGCTTAATTGAAACTTTAATTCAAGTAAAAAATCAAAACAATTTTGACAGATTAAAAAAACAGGGGAAACAATTAAACGAATAAGACAATAATAGCTTGTAAAAGCATAAAATCAAAAAGTACATTATAGCATGCGAGGAAGCTATTGGCAGTCTATTTTAAACTATTTCCAAAATTAGCATATGCAAATTATTATTATTTTTTTTTTATATAAATATCCAAGCGTTTTCTAGTGTTTATTATTATTAAGTAAGTGTATAAAAATAATAAAATACCTTTTTTAGAGGAAGCTTTAATTCTTAAAATTCATTTTTAACTTCTAAGGTTATTGAAGTTGAGTAAGGAAATTTGTAGGGTAAACAAATTTCAAAAAATTAAATCCATTTTTAAAAGAACAAGAATATACTCATTTGCTCACATAAAATCATACCTATTATTTCCTTCGTTTTTAAAAAAAAAAAAAAAAAAAAAAAAAAAAAAAAAATCTTAATGTTCAACAGCCCTTCGATACATTGAAAAAATTAGATTTCACTATATACAGGGTTAGAGAGAAGCAAAAAAAGGGTCTATTTTTAATTTGATTTCAAGCATTCAGAAAATTTAATATTGACAACATAAGTGGAGAAAACAAAAATTAAAAAAAAAGGAAACACGAGGGAAAGTAAATCAGATTACTGGAAAACATTTTGAATGTGGAATGTGAAGGGGGGGGGGGGGTGAATAGAGAAGTGTAACGGGTTGAAATGACGTAAAATCTATATAAACCAATTGTTTAACTTTGTACTTTGTTTTCTCATTCTGTCGGCACAAATTCCATTTTCACAAAAACAAACAAGTTTTCCTCTTCAACCCCCCTCTATTTATATTTAGAAACAAATACGTTTTTTTTTTGGTTTGGTAACTTACTTGTGAAAGTACAATAGTATCTGGGATTGGAGCGGGATAAGTGTACAAAGTGTCATATGTTTGTAAAGTGTCATGGAAATATGTATTCAATATAATACTCGTATTTATTGTAATGTGTATACATTTAAAAAAAAAATATTCATATTTTACGATTTTGGTAGTATTCATACTACGGAAAGATTAAATTATAATTTAAATCAAATAACAATTATTATTAACTACGGGAAACAGACAGAGAAAAATACACTCCAGCGCCGGGATTTGAACCATGGGCCTCTATATGTTACCCGTAGTTAATAATAATTATAATTTGATTTAAATTAAAATGTAATCTTTCCGTAGTATGAATACTACCAAAATCGTAAAATATGAATTTCTAATTGATTGTACTAGGTACAGGTACTAATTGGGTACTTTATAATTATAAGCGTTATTTCTCGGTCTAGTTCTATGTCATTAATGTTGACTTCTAAGACTAGTGGGAAAATTGAAAGCTTGAATTCGGGAAAAGGTATCATTAACTTCAGAGAAATTCATTCTCCTGCGTAGCTTAGTTGGTAGAGCGCTATACTGTAAATATAGAGGCCCGTGGTTCAAATCCCGGCGCTGGAGTGTATTTTTTTCTGTCTGTTTCCCGTAGTTAATAATAATTATAATTTGATTTAAATTAAAAAAAAAATATTTCAATTTGAAATAGCACATAGCTTCCTCACGTTCTATCACACACTTTAATAATTTTATGCTTTTTCAAATCTTTATTCTCTATTTTTGTAAGTAGAGTTAATGGTTCCTTGTATTGTTTAACTTAATTTTTATTTGATCTTAAGGAAAAATAAAACTCTCTCTTTAGCGATATTTGGACCCCTCCTTGGGTCATTCTCAAGCTAAGACTAGAAGATCACACTACATTGAAATTTTGTAATTCAAATTGCAAACATTTTGAATCCTAATGAATCGTCTGATTCTCGACAATATCTCTGCATTTAGATGTTTATTCCACTTCAAAGTAGTATGCACAATTAGGTTTCTTTAATCGTTCATTTAGGAAATTTTCGAAGAAAATTAAGCTATTTCAATGGCTTCAAAATCTTTGCAATGCGAATTTTTAAAACGTTTCTTGATGAAAATCCGTTTTAGACCATTCTTAATCGATTCCTGAAATTTAACACTTTATTATGTATGTATGTATGTATATGTCACTCCAAACGATATCTCACCCTAGGATGCACGTAAAAATTCCAAACAAATTTTAAAATGTCAACAATATCAAAAGAAAGGATGAATTTGTTGGCCAGAATTTATGGAGTCCATTTAGGGGTCAAATTTTGACAATTTAGGTTCAAATATAGCATAAAAACGTGTTGTTTTATTGTTTTTTGTTTTTTTTCATTTTACCCCTCTTATATGAAAATATGACCAAAGTTTACATAGCAACAATTACTGTACTCTTTAAGAGCTTTCCAACGACATGCATCTTGAAGGGTATATACCATTTTGACTTTTGTACCCAGTACCCCTGTGTACAAAATTGTTTCGTATATTATCATAAGCCAATAATATACAAATTTCTTTGAAAATTCGTTTATTAAGTCATGGTGCATGACTGGTCTTTTACTTGCTGTCCACTGTCCACTACCCAGTAATTAAAAGTCCTTCCGAGCTAACCGAAAGTAAGAAGAGTGATTGTTTACGAAATGGATATTTTACGAATTTTAAAGCAATGTAAAGGCACGATCCATTATTGCTTTGCAAAGTAAATTTACCGTACCATACTAGTTCAGATAATCCTATATGATTATTGTGTTTTGTTTTTTGCTTCCGAGCATGCTGAAGGTATTTTGTCTCAGATTTAAAAAAATACAAGAAAGAAATACGTTTCAGACGTCAGGGAACATTTTTTGGTTCCCTGTCTGTCTGTCTGAATGTTGCTAAATTTTTGCGAATCAACATGACTTTGAAACTGCTCGTCCGATTATAATGAAATTTGGATGGTAGGCCATAATTAGCCCATTGTTGGTCCCATATAAGTTTCAACCTAACCGATTACTTACAATGAGAGGTCAATGAAATAAATTAGGCAATAATAGTCAATAACTTGGATTTCTGATGAAATTCGAGTTACGACGTTTCGCTTCCACTATTAAAAGCATTTAAGGGATGTGGTGCATTGTGATGTTGACTCGAAGTAAACACAAGATATACTGAAGACTGGAAAGAAGATCAGCGTATTTATACTGTTTTTCTAGACCGTAGATTGTACCTGGATTTCCCAGGGGTTCCTTTAATTCGGGGTGATCCTTTGTCGGGATGATGCAATCAGGTGCTGCCTTCCTAGTCGGGTAGGTGATATATATGAAGTTGGGAAGTGACTGTGGCACCGCCTTTTGGTATCTGCCTGGCACAGGTGCTGACCAGAGGTTTCCAGGTTCCTGGTCCAGAGAAAGGGTGAAACCACCCTCTCTCTGTTAAAGTTCTCCTATTGTTTCTCGATCTCAATAGCCTCCCTTACCACCCCTGAAGATGCTTCCAGTAATGGAAGCGAAACGTCGGACTTCAACCCCTACCTCTTCGTGACGCGGATTTCACTGGAAACAATAATAATAAGTTGTAAGTTGTAACGCGTCAGTGAAGTACGCGATAGGGTGCGAGAAAGTCATGTGCCATAATAATTGGTAGACTATATAAATTTGGAGACATAAAAAAATCCGGAAGAATGATCACAATGTGTCTGCTACCTTTAGTAAACTCGGAAGAGAAAATTAGTAGGAGTAAATAATTAAAAAAAAAAAAAAAACGAAAAAACTATAAAATTTTAATGGTAGAAAAGAAAAAGAAAAACTGGCAAGCGGGAAATGGTGTGAAATCATCGAGTTATCCATTAACCTAAATAAAAATTACCAAGTTTTCCTAATATATGTATGTAAATATTAAGACAAAAAAATATTATGCATGGTCCATTAAATGCAACCATTGGCCTTAATTCAGACGGTCTATTTAAAATTTAAAAACTCGATTCTTAAATAGACTGTATTGAGGTACATTAAAAGTTCATTTGATAAAGCATTGAATCCGCTTGACTGTGCACTTAATTGCACTTAAAGCCTTCGGATAAAGCTGCAAAACCCAGTACGGTTTTATTGAATGATTTTGCAGCTGCTGACTCAGGCCAAGTAGATACAAAGATATAGAACTGTGAAACCCAGAGGACTGTAAACAACAAGTCTAGAAGCAATAACAGCTGATTTAACTATCCCCAACTGCACTGACCTATTTTCAAATGTACCGATATCCTGTTTTTTCCTTATCCAACTTTACTGTATATCGATAGATAACATTTTGATATACATTTTATAAAATCTTTCCGACACCACTGTAATAAAGTTTGCCATTTACAAAATGAATTCGTTCAGTGCTTTCCATTCGTAAGTTATTACAGGTTCTAGTGGTTATATATAAATATCAAACTTTTTATGTATTATTTTCCCCACCAGAGAATGAACCCCGACTTTCTATCTTAAACATTTTTGTAGATAATTTTTTGTCCCAACTCATCCACTTAACTTTTTATTTAAGTTGACAATTTACGTAGATTAAAATAAAAATCATCAAAAGTTGTTTTAATTAAATATACATATATGTTTTTTTTTTTTTTAGAAAATTTTGAAGATCATTTATAGGTTGTATAATTATTTCCTAACTTTATTTAATATAAATTACAATACCTGATGACATTTACACCTAAGTCCATGGAAATTGGTTTAATAGTTTAGGGTCTACACACTACAGAACACACACAAACGACATATTATCCCCATTATATAGAATGTGCAATCTAACTAACTAACTCTATGGCGCAATAGCCCGTGAAGGTTCGAGGCTTATACATTATACAATTATACATGTATACTATCTGGTGTTAACCCTAATAATTGACATACACAACCACTTCACATAATATAGGGTGTTACATAAACATGGACGAATTTGAAGTGAGAGCCATTTTTTTCTGTTAAGTAGGTAGCATTGAAACTTATCATTTTTATCATCAGTTGGCATGCAGAATTGAGTTTCAGAGAGAATTGTTTAGTTTAGTTGTGTTGCGTAACCATGGCGCGCCTAACTGTCAACCAACGTTGCTTGGTAGTCAAAACGTATTACGCTAACGGAGATAGTCTCACACAGTGGCGCACCCAGGGGGGGGGCACAGGGGGCACGTGCCCCCCCCCCAAAGCCAAAGACCTGAAATTTAAGTATGCAATTCCGCAGCACATTTTAAAGTAATAGTGCTGTGATAGTAAAAAAATAACTAATTAAGTAATTATATACCTAGTTTTGACCGACATATTTTTTTTTTTGTGTTTAAAAAGACGTGCCCCCCCCCCCCCCCCCCCAGTCCAAGACCTAACATTAAAGTATGCAATTCCGCATTAATTAATTTAGAAACAGGTTCAATTATAGAATAAGATTTTAAAAATTGCAGATGCAGATACCCGATCTAAGGCAAGGAAGACTATTTTTTGTATTTATTGACTGGAATGTTAGATACCCTACTATTTTTATTTTTAACCTAATACTATCAGCTAATTCCTGTTGAACTCAAAACATTTGGCGTACTTATATATATTTTTTTTTTTTGTTAATTTACGTAACTAAAATATTTTTGAAATGTACCAATATTTTTCTGGCTACTAAAATAAAACATTAATCTAATATATAATGTACAACTGTTAATAATACAATATTATTCGCATATAATTCTTTTTCATGTCTTCATGTCCCGTTTATAAAAATCTTAAATTAACATTTTAGGTGCTCTTAGAATAGGCTAAAAAGACGTTTTCAAGTAACGTAAACTATAAAAATTTTCCCGGGGGAGGACCCCCGGACCCCGTAAAAGAGAACCCAGCCCCCCTTAAAAATTGGCTGGATCCGCCCTTAGTATGAAGTAATTTATGAACAAAGAAAACCAGACTTCTTAATTATCTGTGATTATGCTAAGCCCACATTACATCTTCTCCCCCCCCCCCTTTTTGGATCTGTGCCCCTCCCAAAAAAAAATCCTGGGTGCGCTACTGGTCTCACATTAATGTAGAGAGATAGTCTCACACAAACTCCGGGCACTTATGGGCCATAATGAAGCTCCAAGTCTAACCACCTCCAACCCGAGTTCCTTAGCTCGTCGGCGGACAGACTTTGCGGGACTGATGAGAGCGTTGACGAAAACAGCCTCTTGGTTAAAAAGGGATCGACTGGTCCGTGGACGTCCTGCAGGTTTCACATCATTTACTGGCCTCAAACTTCTTCATTATTTTGTGTACGCCACTCTCAGTTGGTGCTTCATTGTGGCCCATAAGTTCCTGGAGTTTGCGCAGCATTAGTGTGAGACTATCTCAGTTAGCGTAATACGTTTTGACTACCAAACAACGTTGGTCGACAGTTAGGCACGCAATGGTTACGCAACACAACTAAACTAAACAATTCTCTCTGAAACTCAATTCTGAATGATAACTGATGATAAAAAAAGATAAGTTTCAATGCTACCAACTTAAAAGAAAAAAATGGCACGCATTTCAAATTCGTCCATGCTTATGTAACACCCTTATATTTATATACATACGTATAATCTAATACATGACAAATAGTATAAAATATACTCAAAACTAGTTAGGTTGGTAGAAAGTAACGCAACAAAATTGTCATCAATTTTTTTTAATAAAACTCACGAACGCGTTTCGACGTATGTAATATCATCTTCAGCTTAGTAACAGTGAAGTCTGTACTAAGCTAACTAATTAACTTTGTCTCCTAGAGAGCGGTAATTGTACTAATACTTGCTCTGGTACCCAGGGAAGTGCAATTAGTACATTACAGCTGGTACCCAGCTCTAAGCCGTCACCTCAGGACAAACACCATCATCCACTCACAATCCCGTCATATCTCCCTAATAGTTACACCAACACTTATTACTTTATTAACTTATATTCATGTTGTACCTCCTCCTGTCCCAGGCCCCTTTCTCAAGGACCAGTGTCGCTCGTTCATATTTCACTGGGTTGGTCATCAAAAAGCATATTCTACGCCAAAATTAATGTTCACCCTATCTCCAGATACTCTCTTTATATGTATTATCTCTTATTCCTCGTACCTATTGGAGGAATCAATCGCGGAGGAAGAGTTCCTAAAAAAACATACAATTTGCTACCTTTGAAAGATGGTTAGAGGAGGTTTGTTTTTCAAGTTCAAATTAATGTGTTGGCAAACCGTATAATCCACATTTGAGTGAAAATATGGAAGAAATATCTACGTTGATAAACAAGTGATGCAGGATAAATACCTACCTTGGTTAACAATTACAGGAGAAATATCTACGTTGGTATACAACTTGATCCAAAGAGAAGTTGGACAAAGTAGTGTTTCCAACTTCAGCACATTCCAGGACTTGATCAAGTCTACCGACATCCTCACCGAAGTCCCAACCTGCGGCTAACTGTTATCCTGGAATGTGAAACTAGGAGTAACTTCGAACTTAGAACTAGCTAAACAAGCGGTCAGTTACAAAGTCGAAGTTTTAACCATTACGTATTGTTGTAAATGAAGTTTTAATCAACAAGTTAAAAGTCACTCCGACATTTGTCTTTACTTTATTTTCGTTTCACATTGCCAAATTATAATTTAAAAACATCGTTAAATATTTGCAACGTTTAACCAAAGAAAATTCGCTGCGACCAACTAGAACAAAACTTTCTCATATAAATTTTAAGACTCAATTTAAATTGAATAATATCAAATTTTTTCAACTTATTTTTTTAATACAGAAAGTGTTTAACGATTGTTTGCTTCTTGTTTTTACGATTTTCAGAATTAAGAAACTAAATGTTTTCCAGCAAAACGACTAATATAGTTAGTATCGTATTTAGACAGACTAAATTTTTAAAATAATTAAATAATTTTTCTTTCGAACTTACCGAAGGTAGCGTAAACTATATGATCGTTTTGAAAAACGAAATGTTTTGTCTCCGTATTTAAAAAAAAAAAACCTAAGACAGAAATTCGTTTCCATGTATGTCTGTCGGTCTGTCGATCTTGTCGCTCAATTTTTGCGAACCAACAATTCTTAAAAACTACACGACCAATTTTAATGATATTTGTTTGGTAGATCATAATTAGCTCATTGTTGGTCCCATATAAGTTTCAACCTTCTGCGTCCATTTGTTTCTCTTGAACATGCGCACAAACAACATCAAAACATCCGAGACAGAAACCTCTTTTAGACACAAGGGATCATTTTAGGTTTCGTGCCTGTCTATCAGTTTCTCTTACACATACGTAGAAACATACATTTATTTACATATTATATATCTTGAAAAGTACTCATCTGATTTTGATGAAATTTGGATGATGTGTGGAAAGTAGCCCGCAGATAGTCTCAGATTAATTTCAACCGTCTGCGCTTTTTAAATTGTGCTAAAATGATACTTTAATTCATATAAAAATTGCAGATTCAGATTTACGGGTTGGTAAGTAAATAAATTTGATAATAATAGGTCATAGAAGGATTAAATTAGCCACTGAACTCTAGCATGAGCCCTAAGCGGAGAGAAGGATGAAAGCTAATTATAAAAATAAAAGCATGTATCAAAGCATATTGTTACTCATTACATATTCTCTCACTTGCTGACTAGATGGAAAGTTGAAATTTGGAATCTTCATGCACTTTGAGGAAAAAGTGAGCAAGATTAGTTTTGTATTACGACACCTATAAATGAAGGGAGAGGTGGAAAAGGGGGAGGAATAGGGAAAGGGAAAGGGAGAGGTGAAGATCAAAGTGTCACCTCAAGCTAGATAGTTGAAATGATGGAAAAACAGCTTTTCTCTAGGACGTATTTAGAGCCTTTAAAGATACTACCCACTTGAAAGGTTTCTCTTCTCAAAAATCTACCCTTAAGGGGAGGGGGAGAGAGAGGAAGTGAACAAGGGGAAACCAAGCCCATTACAAACTACTCCTCTTAAGAAGTTTTTTTTTAAATTTTAATAAAAGCTTATTTTTAGAAAGTAAGTCTTTACCCAAAAGCAAGGAATTTTAAATATCCTTAAAAAAAGTAAAATTTGGGAGTAAGAACTAACAAAAAGTAATCAAGATGGGCCTTAAACCCTTACACAATAAGTATATAAAAATTGACTGCCCATTGGTGTGGCACTTAGCTTCCTCGCATATCCTACCACGTACTTTTAGTCAGGGTGCCCATAGGCAAAAAAGTAACTTATACATACTCTTTCCAAACCTTTTTGTATGGCTTGTTTAGGCCAAATCTGACACCGTTTTCCTCTGTGACTTTTTTTAGTTTTGGGGCGTTTTTTTTTTTTATTTGGACCCTAAAATTTTGACGCGTCAGACTAGAAAATCGGAAAAAGTTCTGCGTCAGACAATATTAAAATGTTGATTTATAGCGTTCAAATAATGTATCTTGAGAAAATCAGCCAGTTATTAATTAATGATATTTCATTTTAATTAATAATAATGGATATTTATTAATATGAACTAATATTAATTAATGATTAATAACCAGCTGATCTTCTCAAGATACATTATTTGAACCCTATAAATCAACATTTTAATATTGTCTGACGCAGAACTTTTTCCGATTTTCAAGTCTGACGCGTCAAAATGTTAGGGTTCAAATAAAAAAAAAACGCCCCAAAACTAAAAAAAGTCACAGAGGAAAACGGTGTCAGACTTTGCCTAAACAAGCCATACAAAAAGGTTTGGAAAGAGTATCTATAAGTTACTTTTTTGCCTATGGGCACCCTGACTATTTATTGATTTTATATTTTACAGGTCATTATTGTTTAATTTGTTTCATTGTTTACACCGTTTTTTTTTAAGTGTCAAAATTGTTTTGATTTTTTACATGAAAACTAAGGAATCAATTTAGCAACGAAAGTTAACGAGCGCAGACGGTTCAAATTAATCTGGGGCTTTCTGCGGGTTACTTTTGATAATCTATAAAAGTTTCATACAAATCAGATGAGTACTTTTGATGCTATAGGTGTAAATAACTGTATGTTTGCGCGCATGTGAAAGAGAAACAAATGGGAGCAGAAAGTTCAAACTTATATGGGACCAACACTGAGCTAATTATGGCCTACCATAAAAAATGTCATTAAAATCGGATGTGTAGTTTTTAAGATATGACCGATACGAAACCAAAAAATGTTCCCTGATGTGTGAAACGGATTTCTGTCATGGAATTTTTGAAATCGGAGACATAAAAGTTTTTCATTCTGAAAAGTGAACACAATGTTTCCGTTACCTTCGGTAAGCTCGGAAGCAAAAATAATAAAAATATATTTTTTTTCTTAATTTGGCCTTAACTCCGCTAAGTTCAAGTATTTAGCGTAGTATATCGTTTAATTTTGTCTCATTTCTAACTCCGCCAGGTATAAGTAGTAATCATCATATAGTGGGATTTAATAATTAATATTTAATGAAAAGCGTAAGGAAGTTCGTTTCTACTGGGAGTCCAGCGGCGCCACACGTATTTTTGATTTATTAAAGGTACACTACAAAGTATACTGATAGCCAACAGAGTAGCAAGCTAAACCCAAAGACGAAAATATAACCGGTAATCGGATTCACAAATACATCGAATATATTCCGGATCGGGTGTGGCATAGGGGGAAAATTCATATCGAATCCGGAAATCCAAATCTTATTTATGGCTTCTTGACTTACCTTCATTTAAAATAAATATTGTAAATTTTAAATTTAAATTCTACAATTCAAATATCAAATAAGTTTAAGCAAGAGGGAAAAAATTGAAAGAACAATTTTTGTCTCCCTTCTTTTATGTACAAATCGTAAACATCCCTAAAAAAACAAAGTTTTTTCTGCTTCTTGAAGGAGGGGGGAAAAAAAGGAAAAGACATTATGTGTTGTGGCAAGCTTGGTTAGGCCCAAGAGAGGATTTTCTTGTGGATTTGGTTGGCAGACATGGTAAGTAGGATTGTGAGGCTTAAACACACAAAAGCACGATGCAAACAGAACATCCGTACCTTAGGAACTCAAACTCTATATATTCCTAAGGCAGCAAATCTTATCCACATTGTCTTAGTGTGTTTGTATGATGCTTGCATCACCTTCCTTAACATAAAATTTCACATATTTATGTAAGCAAATATCACACGTGATCAAACCCAATTTTGTGAGGATAAGAAAAAATAATTGCAAGATAAAAAGAACTTTTTATATACTACGTTTTTAAATTTTCTGCCATAAAGCATAAATTTGAAACCCGTCAAAATGAAGATTGTAAATACTATGGGATATGTCAAAACAATTTGCTGAAAACGAATTAAATTCTGCCGAAATATAGCTAAAAGTATTAAAATAATGCATTGTCATCGTGTTCTGAGCTGTTCTAAAAGTTTCAAATGTCAATCTACTCGGGAAGTTAGTTAAAAATCGATTGCAAGATTTGTACTGGACAAACAAACAAACAAACAAGAAAGCAAGCTAATAAAAACGTATAAAAGTAGTAAAATCGAAAATCAGTGCGACGCAACTCTTACTACTTTTTTCTCATACGAGTACATAATTATTTGATCAGTGTTTCGTATTTATTAATTGGTTTTCTAATTCTAGTAAGTTTACTATTACTAAACGTTGTACTAAAATTAACGTTAAATTATAATTCCTCCTCGACGGGGGATCGAACCCTACCATGTTTGTAGACGAAGTTTCGGCTATATTTCGCCTCCACCAAAGAATATACGTGCTCGAAAAAATCATATCTCATAATTAAATGTATATAAATTAGAATTTTATTAATTAGCGATAGTGGAATCAAATTTATCAGACAGGAGTGCATAAGAATTTTTTTTTAACAAACCGGTAATGCAGAATAGTTAATTACATAAAAATCATGAGTTAGTCGTAATTTTCCAATGAAAATTGATATTAGCATTGTACATATTTTTTTCCATTCTACTACTAACATCTGGAACCTCTATTTAAAAAAATCCTCTAAATTAATCAAAAATAATTTTTAGGGTCCGTAGGCAAAACCAAGGACCCTTATATTTTTCTGCGTGTGTCTGTCCGTCCGTCCTCTCGCCTGCTCTCACGGCTACACCTTTCGTCTGATCACTTTGAAATTTGGTATGTATGTGTCTTGTACCTACCCACATATATTAAAAATATAGCGACTTAAAAAAATTGTTTTTTCAAAAAAACTTAAGGTTATGGTTAAAATTTTTTTTATTTTGTTTCGACACCGTGAGGGGTATCATATGAAAGGGTACGTCGAGCTGATTACAAAAATATATAATTCTTTGGTTATAACTTTGATAGGGCGAGCGTACGCAAGTTTGAAGTGGGTGTGAAAAGTGTCCCCCCCCCCCTTCTATCTCGCTTATGTGAAGTGCAAAAAATCTGAAAAAATTCCTGAACATTCTTCGACCAAAAGTAAAGGTAACACTTTTTTAAATTTCGAAAAAAATATTATTTTATTTTTTATTGACAAAAGTAGTTTTTTTATAATTATGGTCTTTTCGAGGTATTTATATGGTTGTAGTCCGGTTCAGTGGCAACAAAATACTATTAATAAGAAGTTTGTTTATGTGTTTTGAGAATATCAGACCCATAGGATAGTTCAAAGTAAGCTTTTTAGCATTTTAAAAACACCATCAATAGGGTACTACTTAAACTATACAGTGTGGCCTACGGACCCTCGCTGTGTGCTGACTAGCACATACTTGACCTGTTTATTATTTGCCAATATGGCGGGCTACTAAAAAAAAGTTCCTAGTAACTATGACATGTTATACATCAATTTAAAGGTCTTGAAGTGTAGAAAAATAATATGCAATTATTAAAATTTTCAAGATGGCGGCCAATATGGCGGGTGACAAAACATTTTTTTAGTTACCATAACATGTTGTACATCAATTTAAAGGTCTTGAAGAGTAGAAAAATAATATTACTATTAAAATTAGTGCAATTATGTTACACTTAATAATTTTAACTTTAATGTACAGAAACCGGCGATTATAGCCCCCACGTACTTACGTGAAGCGCGCCTTACTTGTTTAGGATATGAAGGGATTCAGACACACAGACCCGGGACTAAAAATGTTCCCTAATGTCTCACACGGATTTCTATCTAGGAATTGTTTAATTCGGAGACAATAAAAAAATATCGTTCTTCAGAACGATCACGATCACTTCCGTTATCTTTGATAAGCTCGGTACAAAAGAAATCCCAGGTATGAATAAATCCCTGATAGGAAATCAACCCAAGATGGAAGGAATTAAAAGCATCATTACTAAATTCCATTTTTTCAACAATTCCTGTGGTCGGTTTTTATTTTTAAAAGTATAAAAGCAAATAACTGTCAAACTCTCGTATATAGAACCTTTTAGGGCCGGGCAAAATACCTTTAGGAAAAATACTGCTATATTTGGCCGACAAATAACCCTTATAAAAAACGGTTTATTATAATGCTAAAAATATTCTTCCTCGAAATAACAATATTTCTCTTTTAAAAGATATTTATTGACAGAGAGAAATAAGGTTTCCGCCTAAAAATAGAGACGCTGGAAAATTTAGGTTTTTTATTTATTTTCGAACCTATTTTTTTTTTATTATTTTTTTTTTTTTTTAATATCGATTTTTACTTTATCATATACGTAGTAGGTATCTATAAATATAAAATTAAATTTTTTTCTGTACATTGGTCAGAATTGAATTTTCTTTTTGGATACATTTTCATTTTATACATTTCAAAAACTGAATCCAGACTTAACTTTCTTCGTGTATGTCGCCCCAGTCCGACTTTAATAGGCGTAAAACTGGCTAAATGAAATTTATTAATTTTTTTTTCAGAGATGAGCGCAAACATGTTGCGCAACATGTTCCTAGGCTTGGTTTTGTCGAAAAATATTGAGTAGAACCAAATTTATTAATTACTTTATATAAAAAAAAATGATAACCTGAAAAATTAGGTTGCTGGGTACGTACCCAGCATAACCAAAACCCACATACTACTGGGTACGTACCCAGCATAACCAAAACCCACATACTACTGGGTACGTACCCAGCATAACCAAAACCCACATACTACTGGGTACGTACCCAGCATAACCAAAACCCACATACTACTGGGTACGTACCCAGCATAACCAAAACCCACATACTACTGGGTACGTACCCAGCATAACCAAAACCCACATACTACTGGGTACGTACCCAGCATAACCAAAACCCACATACTACTGGGTACGTACCCAGCATAACCAAAACCCACATACTACTGGGTACGTACCCAGCATAACCAAAACCCACATACTACTGGGTACGTACCCAGCATAACCAAAACCCACATACTACTGGGTACGTACCCAGCATAACCAAAACCCACATACTACTGGGTACGTACCCAGCATAACCAAAACCCACATACTACTGGGTACGTACCCAGCATAACCAAAACCCACATACTACTGGGTACGTACCCAGCATAACCAAAACCCACATACTACTGGGTACGTACCCAGCATAACCAAAACCCACATACTACTGGGTACGTACCCAGCATAACCAAAACCCACATACTACTGGGTACGTACCCAGCATAACCAAAACCCACATACTCGCTAAAAAAAATGTTTGTGTACTTCTAGACCACCTAGAGACTTGCGGTTTTTTGCGTTTGGTCGGAAATTGGCCTAAGCCCATTGAAAAAATCCGAAAAGTTAAAAAAATATATCCCCCCCCCCTAAAAAATTAAAGATGGTGGACGCACTTTAAAGTTTTCTTAGAAGCTTATTGTGGCTAAACGGTAAGTTGTATCGACAAGCTGATTGCGCCAGTGGTAACTAATTTTAAAAGATCTACAACTTTAGAACTATGACTTTTTGTCGTACCTTTGTCGGTTCTATCTTAAATAGAGCTAAATTTAATTTTTTGCAAAAACAAATTGACTTTGAGCTCTTATGGCGTCCGCAATTGTGGACCGATTTAATTTCAGATTAGAGTGCTTAAACCTCACACTAATGTTCTTTAAATCAAGTATTTATTATTTTATTAATTGTTTCTAGAACTAGAGTTGCTGGTGCAACTGCCGTATTGAATTGTTGATGATTGTTCAATGACTTCCCAGTCTAATTAAAGCAGTCTAAGCAGTCCCAGTCTAATTAGCATTGTTAATTATTACTGTATTACTTAGTTTCTACTGGCTATTTTTAAAATATATAGATAGAATCCAAACTATGATTTGAAGAGTATTATATTCTTAATAATGGAATTAATGATGTGTAATATAGTCCTGATTTTATTCCTAGAAGGCTTTGGAAACAAAACTATTTAGGAATTTAATTTAATTGCTAGGCCTACATGATTATAGGAAACACAGACACTAATACCTAGCATGAGCCCCTCACGGAGCTCGGGGTGAAAGCTAGTATATATATATATATATATATATATATATATATATATATATATATATATATATATATATATATATATATATATATAATATAAGGGTACTTAGATAGAGCAATTTTCACTAGCAATAGGTAAATTATAAGTTTGAATATTATTTTGAATTTTAAAGTTTTCTTTGTGAAGTAGAAATGAGGTGCTTACAAAGCCAAGGTTTAAGGAATGACAATAGAAGTTGAGTCTATTCATAGTTGGCTGCATTCTTCCCTTCCACCGAGGCAAGTTGAGTCTCAAGACAGCAGCGCAGATCTGTTTGATTCTTCCAACAGCATCATTGTCTAGGGTCAACTCCTTTACCTTGATAACTATAATTAACTTTCTCTATTTAAAATAAAACCCTAAACTTTCTTAATTGTTTTATTCCTTCGTCCTTCTAATATTCCCTTTTGTTTTGTTTTATGTGCAATTCATTTGAAAAATTTGTGCTAATGGGATTTGAAATTTAAATTATCTAAATTTTGGAGGGGAGCAATAATAATGTAAGGGGGGTGGCGTAGCTCAGTGGTGGAGCAATTCCATCTTATTACTAAGTTCATTTATTATATTTGAGGTTATTGGTCTCCACTCGATAAGTATTTATAATTAATTAATCTTTATTAACTTTATTAAAATATGTTAATTGGTA
Source organism: Gerris lacustris (assembly GCA_951217055.1). Taxonomy (NCBI): domain Eukaryota; kingdom Metazoa; phylum Arthropoda; class Insecta; order Hemiptera; family Gerridae; genus Gerris; species Gerris lacustris. The sequence continues at coordinate 69,584,978 of OX578280.1, read as the reverse complement.
ATTAACGTCGAGAGATTTCTTATTAAAAGCTTTTATTTAACTTGCTATGTATGTATGTATGTATGTATGTATGTATGTATGTATGTATGTATGTATGTATGTATGTATGTATGTATGTATGTATGTATGTATGTATGTATGTATGTATGTATGTATGTATGTTCGGGTCAAATCTTGCAACTGGATTTTAAAGCAGTTATCCTCAACCGATTGAATTGAAATTTTGCATATACTTTTAGTTTGGATGAAAATGTTAATTAAGTAGGGACAATATGTTAGCAAAGTGACGTCATTCTAAATCCAATATGGCGGGCAGCCCAAGATGGTGGACTAGTTATTTTTTAAGCTCGCCCATGATATGGGTATCAAATGAAAGGGTTTATGAATACGAATAAAATATGGCTTTTAAAACTATTTTTATACATACAATCAACTTATTTTTAAAGTTATAATTGTTTTAATTTCTATATTAATATTATTAATCTGAGTATAAAGTTCAGGTATTTAATTTTACCCGAACAAGGGGATTATTAATTAAAAACAGACTGGCAATTAGTGTGGCACATAGCTTCCTCGAATGCTATCATATACTTTATTGATTTTATGTTTTTACAAGCCATTATTTTCTAGTTCATTTCATAGTTTCCTAATTTTTTTAAATGTCAAAGTTGTTTGGATTTTTTACATTAATTAAAGTATCTATTTAGCAAAATTTAAGAAGCGCAGTCGGTTAAATTAATTTGGGGCCATCTGCTGTTTACTTTCGACAAACCATCACAATTTCATAGAAATCTGATATAAGTGCATTTGATGATATAGATGTAAATAAATGTATGTTTGTGCGTATGTGGAAAAGAAACAAGTTGGCGCAGAAAGTTAAAACTTATATGGAACCAACAATAGGCTAATTGTGACCTACCATCCAAATTTCAATAAAATCAGATAAGTAGTTTTTAAGATATGATGGTTCGAAAAAATTGAGCGACAGACTTACATACCGACAAACTCTGATGTCTGAAACGGATTTCTGTCTTTGCATTTTTGAAATAGGAGACCTAAAAAATTTCGTTCTTCAAAATGATCACATAGATTTCGTTACCTTCGGTAATCTCGGAAGCAAAATGTATCCTGATATCTGAAACGAATTTCTATGTTGGATTTTTTTGTATTCGCAGACATAAAAAAAATTCGTTCTTCAGAATGATCACACTGCTTCGGTAAACTTCGGTAAGTTCGGAGGCAAAACAAAACTAAATGAATGCGGAAAATACTTTGTTGTTGGCAGGAGAGAGGAGATTGAGGAAAAGATGAAGGTGAAATGCGAGAGAAAGTCGTATAAAACTATTAATTATTCATGGGGTAGAGGAAAAGGACGAAGGACGAAGGATTGAAGCGTTTGACTTGTAGATGACGTTCCTAGCAAAGCTTTATGATTGATACTAAATACTAACACACGAAGCAGCACTGTTCCTGCCCACCATTACACTTGCACCACTCTAAATCCTAATCTCCACTTTAAATGGATATATGGGTGTGGGGGGGGGGACAAAATGGAGCCTTGTTGTTGACAAAATGGAGCAATGTTCGTCGGCTAAATCGAAATGGAGGTTTTGGAAGCAAATAGAAACCCACTTCAACTACAAGTAGATGGTTGAGGTTCAGATTCGTACAGAAGCCATTAATATGGAGCAATGGTCTACTTTATAACAAACAAATATGCGACCATTTTGAATTGCTTTTTCATTGGAATTTCACATTTAAACTAAATTGGATCTTAATAGAAACGTAATTAAAGTTCAACTAAATATGCTTTCCAAATTCTTTGTTATGTGATACGAAATCAAACGCTTCTCACAACAAAATAATATATTTAAAATTACTGACTAACTAAAAGTCAAACTCGATTTAAAAGCCCTTTTATACGTGAAATACAACAAATTACTCAAACTGAGAATAGATAAGCTAAAAGGAAATATTAAATCTAAGTCTATAATATGAGTAATAACTCAGGACTGAGAATAGATGGGTTAAAAGGAAATAGTCAATCAAAGTCTATAATATGAGTAATAACTCAGGACTGAGAATAGATGGGTTAAAAGAAAATAGTCAATCAAAGTCTATAATATGAGTAATAACTCAGGACTGGGAATAGATGGGTTAAAAGAAAATAGTCAATCAAAGTCTATAATATGAGTAATAACTCAGGACTGAGAATAGATGGGTTAAAAGGAAATAGTCAATCAAAGTCTATAATATGAGTAATAACTCAGGACTGAGAATAGATGGGTTAAAAGAAAATAGTCAATCAAAGTCTATAATATGAGTAATAACTCAGGACTGAGAATAGATGGGTTAAAAGGAAATAGTCAATCAAAGTCTATAATATGAGTAATAACTCAGGACTGGGAATAGATGGGTTAAAAGAAAATAGTCAATCAAAGTCTATAATATGAGTAATAACTCAGGACTGAGAATAGATGGGTTAAAAGGAAATAGTCAATCAAAGTCTATAATATGAGTAATAACTCAGGACTGAGAATAGATGGGTTAAAAGAAAATAGTCAATCAAAGTCTATAATATGAGTAATAACTCAGGACTGGGAATAGATGGGTTAAAAGAAAATAGTCAATCAAAGTCTATAATATGAGTAATAACTCAGGACTGGGAATAGATGGGTTAAAAGGAAATAGTCAATCAGAGTCTTTAAGTCCTGTGCATTAACTCGAAACAGGATGATTCAAACTGAGCATGGATATGTTAAAAAAAAAAATAATAAAAAATACGTGCGGTGTCACTTGTTAGGCAAGAAGTTCCTTAAGCATTTCGTTAATTTCATCAGCAATGTAATGCCGTGTTGGGAGGAGAGTTGGGTGGGCATCGTCGGGCCCCTGATGAGTCGGACGCTACGAAACGATGCAGGACATGGCGTAATGCCGAGCCAACATCTTAATGACGCAATGTCTGATGTTCGAACAGTTCCTATGGGTCTCGCTTGCGTGGCACATCCCTTGGTGTCTCTCACAAATTGTGAATTTCGTTAATTATAAATGATAAAATCACACTGCTAATATAAGGTATACGATGCTAACTACTTATACATGGCGGAGTTAGAAAAGAGACAAACATAAAGAGACTAACTATTTGTACTAGGCGGAGTTAAGGTAACACTAAAAGAATAGTACATTACGCGTCAAGTGCAGAAAATAGCAGTGTGGAGTTTAGACCCGAGCAATAGCAAAGGTAGTAAAACCACACGAGCAATGTAAAATGCCGTTTCTGCACGAGTTGCGTACCGTACTTTATCTACGATTGTTGTATTCAATCAAACAAACATTTTTTTCAAAATATAATTTTTTAGTAAAACCAACAGCGACACCGCTATGATTTGTTGAAGATCGCTAAAACGCTGAAACTGTATTCGTAGTTTTTACACAATAAACAATATAACAATAATGTTAATGTTAATATGACAATAAAGTACATGATAGGATGCGATAAAGCTATGTGCCACACTAATAGGCAGTCTACTTTTTTCTTGAACCATCAATTTCGTTATATAGGGTCCGACTGTGTATATAATACATTATATACATATATAATATGGTTTTTGATATAAATGGGATTTTATTGCTTACTGTAAGGCAAATAAGTCCTAATATTTACTTATAGGTTAAATGAAGTTGTTAGTTGATAAGGAATAAGATATGATAATAGATAAGGATCTAAAGTACACGAGTAGTAGAAGTTAATGAGGGTGGATAGAGAGTTAAGAAAGCTTTTAGAGATGAGGAGAATCTGTTGTTTAACTAGTAAAGAAACCATTGTAAGATGTAACTTAGCTCTACCCTCTGTATCTTAAATACTTGTCACTATGTTTAACTTTACAAGCAAAGTTCTCCCTCTAGATAAATATACCGCGAGCAAACACCCAATGTCTTCACAAACTTTCATATCTAATTATGATCATGTCTACTGAGAAAGTCTTACCAGAAACTTAGAGTATTTGAATACACTTCCTTATTTTAATCGGTTTTAAATTTTTCATCAATGGTGGTTTTTTTAATTAAGTTTTTTACCTTCTTATATATATAATGGCTATATTACGCCTCCCTTTTTAATCTCTCATTTAAAGAGAAAGTATGTAGCATTTTGTTTTCTCCGAGGAAATGTCTACATTATTTTTGTTTAAATGTATAGTTTATTTTATGAAACCTTAACTCGCTTTTCTAATTTCTTTAGTTCACCATCTCTATTTTATATTTCTATAAATTTATTATATTTTATTTACGAATCGTAGTTTGGTGCGCACCTTGCTTGGTTCTCTATTTATTAATCTACGTGTTGGGACGCTTTCACGTAGGTTTAATTATTTACCTTATAACGATCATTTTATTCTCAGTATATTTATATCATATCTCTTGTTGTCATATTTCTGTCTTCTATCTTATAGTCCAAGTTATGGTTTCTAAAGAGATTGGAGGGGTGGGGTGGCGGTATCGGGACTCGAGGAGTCAGTGTGGTTTCCAAATGAGTTACGGAGGTTTGTGTGTGGTTTAACCCCCGTGCCTTGCTAAGATGGCCGATGGCTGTTGGGTTGACGCCACGCTTGTGTCTCCGAAACAAACCTGAACTTTCGTAACCACGTTCATAACTAACGGATATCTTTCGATAAGAACGATTAACTCCTTGTGAAATCTGTGGATTTAACTTCTAGTGGATAAAAAAGTTTTCAGCTGAAAGTGAATCTTCTTCGGAATTAGAAGTAGCGGCTAATGTCTTTTCTCCGACGTTCTTTTTCCCATACTCATCTTTTACTTGACTCACTTTCTGTCGGGAAGAATTCTCCACTCGATCAATCGTCTTATGGTTTTCTTATTCTTTTGTGAGTGACTTTATTATTTTTTTACCCTTTATGTAGGGTACGGACCTACATTAATTAGCTTCAGATTATTTTTATTAGAATTTTATTTAGATTTATTTTAGTTCTTTTACAAACTACTAGTTTTTTTGCGAGCTATGAAAAAGTAAGAAAATATTACATTACTAAAAATCATGTTTTTTTTCTTTGTACAAGTACATGGCAAGGCCTATAAATTACAATTACTTTAAAACCTATTGTGTTTGTTTGTTTCTTTTTATGCTTTATACCCCGTTTGAGAAGTCGGAGGTAAAGATTGTTTCTGGCTTATATAGGACATAGGGACACAATTTTTCGTTATTTTGTTTGTGGCCCACTTTAAATGATAACCAGTATAAGAGAAAATTCAGCTTATGCCAGAGATGTTCTCTAACTCGAACTTCTCAATATGAATTACAAAATAACGTGGCGCTCTCATTTTTTTATTAATTTTCTTTTTTGGTTCTCATAAAACCCACCCCTTCCCATTGAGCTAGAGTGAGCTATCTTTATACCGGGTGAGATAGCTTTGACGTTGTCCTATTTTTTGGAACGTTACAAGTATTGTGATAGCGCGAAAATTCTACTTCCTTGCGTCTTTTTTTTACTACGTTTTTATTAGCTTGCTTTCTTGTTTGTTTATTTGTTTGTTTGTTTGTCCGGTACAAATCTGGCAATCGATTTTAAACTAACTTCCCGAATAGCTAAACATTTGAAACTTTTAGCACAGCTCAGAACACGATGACAATGCATTATTTTAATATTTTTAGGCTACGGCCACACCGGAGCTACCTCGCTTGGAGTCTAGCGGCTTGGTGAGTCGCCAAGTAGAAAAGATGGGACTGTTCGTCTAGCGACTCGTTAGGTAACTCGCCTAGTAACTAAGCGGGCGGTGTGGCCGCTCTCGTATGTTCTAGAAGGTTGGTTCACTTGGATTACACGCCTGGTGACTCACCAAGCCACTAGGCCAAGCGAGGTAACTCCGTTGTGGCCGTAGCCTTAGACATATTTCAGCAGAATTTAATTGGTTTTCAGCAATTAAATTTTCAGCAATTTTGCTGTATGGAATGTTAGTTCGGAAACAATCCGAAAGTTATATTATTTGTTTTACCATGTCCCACATTTACAATCTTCATTTTGACGGGTTTTAAATTTGTGATTTTTATAAATAAGAGATAAACATTGAATGATTGCAAAACAGGAAATATATCGATTATATTATTTCAAATATATCGATGGCACGGTTAAGATTTGGTGTTGGGGAGATCCGTTGTACAAAGATTTGTCCTTTTATAGGTTAAAGATCAGCTCTCTGGATGGTTGTCATTTATGTGAAGTAAATAAATTTGGAACTATTTTTTTTTTTCACTAACATTATATATATTATATAACAATAACAATTATTATATTATCAACATTACACACGATTCAACAGAAAATTTAAAAACGTAGAATATAAAAAGTTCTTTTTATCTTGAAATTATGTATAAATGTACTTAAATCTACTTTTAAAACCTATTGTTATCTAATTTATTCAATTTCCCACCTGTTATTTAAACCTGTCAAATTATTTTTTATTTTTCTCACGGATAAAAGTATTAATCCAGCAAAATCCGGTCTTGGGTTATTTAAATAACTTTTCTTAGTGTTATTACAACTTTTGTCTATTATTGATGTATTTTTATTTTTATTACACGATACTACAACGTTTAATTATAACGATAAGTAATCATTTTGATTTCTAAAACTTTTGATCTGTTGGCAAATATAAATATTTTATTGCATAGAAAATTTAGGTATTTTAGTAAAAACAACACGGTAGTACTGGCATAAATTATTCTTCAACATTATAAAAACTCACCAGAAAGCCTCAAATAGCAGTTTTGACAGTCTTGTTTTTAAAAATCCCCCCCCCCCCAATAATTTATAAAAATCAAATTATGACCTACTATAAAATTTTCAATATAATCGGATGACTACTTTTTAAGATATGTTGGTTTTACAAAAATTGAGCGACAGACCGACAGACAGACACCAAAAATGTTCCCTGATGTCTGAAACGGATTTCTGTCTTGGAAATTTTGAAATCGGAGACATAGAATATTTTCGTTCTTCTGAACGATCACATTCATAGCTTCCATTACCTTAGGTAAGCTCAGAAGCAAAATCAAAGCAATTTTGACAGATTTAAAAAACAGGGGAAAATGAAATAAATTGGATAATAATAGTAGTCCAGGAGATAGCGTGCAAAAAAGTGTCTGACTAACATCAAGCTAGAATTTTGTATACAAGTCAATGTTTTAGCGCCTTTTAAGAATATGTGGTCGGCAAAGTTCGTCTGCGGGACATAGCTTGGCAATAGGCGTTTGAAAAAAACAAACCGATGGAGAGCGGCCATGTCTCACCAATTATGGTGGACAATGTGATTTTCATGATCCTGAGTACAGAATTAGTTAGTAGACCGAAAATCAAGTTGATGTTAGTTTGTCCCTTGACAGGTGACCACATTGATTTTTAGTAATATTTAAATAACTAACCTATCAAGTGTGAGAATAACATCGACTTCATTTTTGGTCTACTAACTAATTCTGTACTCAGGATCATGAAAATCATATTGTCCACCATAATTGGTGAGACATGGCCGCTCTCCACCAGTTTGTTTTTTTCAGACGCCTATTGCCAAGCTATGTCCCGCAGACGAACTTAGCCGACCACATATTATTAAAAGGCGCTAAAACATTGACTTGTATACAAAATTCTAGCTTGATGTTAGTCAGACACTTTTTTGCACGCTATCTCTTGAACTATAGGTTTTAAAAGCAGAAAATCATGAAATTGTACGAATTAGGACGCGAGGAAGATAATTGCTACACCAATTAGGAGAGAATTTAATTTATTTTAAATCCCAATTAAATATTATTATTATCTAATTATAAGTTGACCTAAATTAAATGTAAGTCATATTCATATTATCTTTTATTAAGGTTATCTTATACGACGAGATAAGATAAGATAACGGAAGACGGTTCTAGTTTTCTAAAGTGAGATGGTCTAATGAAGATATGGGGAAGTTGCCAAGATTTAATAATGGGGCCACGGGACTCATTAGAACATATTAGACGAGGCCCAGCTCGGGGCCCTCTCTGATAATTTAACTCGACATCACGCCAAAAAAAAAATCCGAAGAAACACTAAAACTTTCATTACTTTCGTGAAACTTCCAACACGACGTGTTAAGACTTGTAAAACTACATTTTTCCTTTTTCTACCCTTATTTTCTCGTGAAGCAGAAATTATAAGTTTTTTTTAACTTCAAACAGCCCGTGTTGAGATTTTTTTCCAAGTTTTTTCTTTAGGAAAAAAGTTAAAAGAAAAATTTATTTTTATGTGACAAAAGTCACGTGACACCGTTCAACTTGAATTTCTCAAGTACTAAGGGAAAACAGATGTTAAGAAAGAAAATGTAATTTGAAATTTATAAGATTTCTTTACTAAAACATCGAAATTAATTGATCATTACAATACATTCTATTTGAGTGTGAATTATGTAGGTAAAAAAAAAATTCGACCCACCCATCTAAATTTATGTTTACAAAACTATAATTAAAAAAATATGTGTGAGACTCACACACGAGAAGTGAAACTCAAGAAACATAATATTCATTGCAGATAACAAATTTTATGCATTGCTCTCTTTGCATTTGTTGACGATTCTATTATTTCAGAAAACAATAGAATTTAATTATTTAGGAAATAAAATTATTTAAGAAATGGTTATAGTCCAGGAGATAGCGTGCAAAAAAGTGTCGAAAATGTAAAATCAAGTTAGAATTTTGTGTACAAGTTAATCTTTAATTGCATTTTAAGAATGTGGTCGGCTAAGTTCGTCTGCGGGAGAGCAACCATGTCCCGCCCTTTTTAGTGGACAATGTGGTTTTCACGATCCTGAGTACGAATTTAGTAAGTAGACCAAAAATCAAGCTGACTGAAGTTTGTCACTTAATAGGTTAGTTAGTCAAATATTACTCCAAATCAAAGAGGTCACCTATTAAGTGGCAAACTACCATCAATTTTATTTTTGGTCAACTAACTAATTTCGTACATAGGATCATGAAAATCACATTGTCCACATAAGGGGGGACATGGCCGCTCTCCACCGGTTTGTTTTTTTCAAATGCCTATTGCCAAGCTATGTCCCGCAGACGAACTTAGCCGACCACATATTATTAAAATGCAATAAAAGATTAACTTATACAGAAAATTCTAGCTTGATGTTAGTCAGACACTTTTTTGCACGCTATCTCCTGGACTATTATTTGAAATTTAATTGAAAAATAAACAGGTCAAGTGTGTGCTAGTCAGCACACAGCGAGGGTCCGTTGGCCACACTGTATATAGTGTTTAACTGTAAAGTGTATAAACAGTGTTTTTTTAAAATGCTAAAAAGCTTACTTTGAACCATTCTAAGGGTCTGATATTCTCAAAACACACTCTGATAATGTATTTTTTTGCCAATAAACCGGACTACAACCATATAAATACAGCGAAAAGACCATAATTATAAAAAAAACGTATTTTGTCAACAAAAAATAAAATAATATTTTTTTAGAAATTTTCAAAAAGTGGTATCTTTACTTTTGGTCGAAGAATGTTCAGGAATTTTTTCAGATTTTTTGCACTTCACATAAGCGAGATAGAGGGGGGGGGGGACACATTTCACACCCACTTAAAACTTGCCTACGCTCGCCCTATCAAAGTTATATCCAAAGAATTATATATTTTTGTAATCAGCTCGACGTACCCTTTCATATGATACCCCTCACGGTGGCGAAAAAAAAATGTAAAAATGTTAACCCTTAAGTTTTTTTACCCTAATTTTTTTTAACAATATTTTTTTTTAAGTCGCTATATTTTTAAAAAATGTGGGCAGGTACAAGACACATACATGCCAGATTTCAAAGTGATTGGACGAAAGGTGTAGCCGTGAGAGCACGCGAGAAGACGGACGGACAGACACATGCAGAAAAATATAAGGGTCCTTGGTTTTGCCTACGGACCCTAATAAAATATTTTCATAACGTAAGTAGATTAGGGTTGGGACCTCGATTCCGATATGTCGAAAGTATCGATATATCGAGCCAAAAAATATCGACATTTAATATCGATATTGATCTTTCGATATAACGGGAACATCGATATTTTTTTAAAATATCGAAAATTGGAAGTCGGTGACCTTTTTTCCTCTTTTCAATTGCTCAGCAGGGGGAAAAAATTCCCGGCTGACCTTTTTTTGCTCATTAGTAGGAAAAACTCCGATATATTAAGGTTCTCGATATATCGGAAATATGTATATTTCCTTTCGCTATCCATCCCTAAAGTATAGATAGTAGATGTCTCTATTTATTTAAACCTTATTTTTAGGTGGGTCATTTAGGGTAAAAATTGTAGAAGTTAAAAACTCATAGTGGTTGGAACTGGCTATATTTCGCCCCCATCCGGTACATAATCATGCCAAAAACATCATTCAATATTTATTACAAAATTTGGTAAATTGGTATTTTATAAATATGAACACATTACACGTAATTGAAACATTGAAATAATAACGTTTAGATTTTTACCTGATCAAGAGTGGAAACTAGTCACATTTAATTCAAACTAAGTTGGTTTTGTCAAAATGAATGTAATATAATAGATAAATGAAATTCTCCTTCACACTATTATTACATTTATTATATTATTATAATGTATATAATATTATGCTTATATACCAATTCTGTGTATTGAAAAATCATCTACCTCCGTGGTGCAATGGTTAGCGCTTCTACCTGCTGTATCAGAGATCGGTGGATCTTTTACAGGTAAATCAACTGGCGACTTAAGCCGGCAGTTGATTTGTCTATAAAAAATCTTTCACTTAGACGAGTCTCGAAACACAATCTTCGTTACTTGCAATTTCATTTCATCCAAGCCAATTTACTTTATAGAGCCTAAACAAATTTTACTTCAAAAAGTAAAAAGAAATAATGAAATATTGATCTCGAACCTGGAATAACCTTAAATTTTTTAAACTTACTAATCACTATTTTACTAAATTAAGACTTAAAAGCAATAACTTTATAATACAAATTTATAGTAAAACTTTCTAACAAGGTAAAAAGTTTAATATAAATTTAACCCTCTTTTTTTATTTGAAAAATAAATGTTTAAACAAAAAAAAAAAAAAAAAGAGCTATTAACCGGAAAATGAAAAGCTTTTGCTAAGTGAAGTATATATTATCTAAGTATATTTAAACTTGAAAAGTTAACAAATTTTCCGCACTAAATAAATGAATGAAATGTGCGAGTTTTCATAGTAGTATTGTGCGACGCAGGGAGAAACTTTTCTCTATATGAGAAGATAAGACGAGAAAAACGTATAAATATTTGAAAACAGGAAAAGCCCTTCGGAGAAACAAAAAGAGCAAAACAAACTTTATCAGTATTGGGCAAAACCTTCCAACCACTTATAAATGATCAAAAATATATACTTGACTCAATGAGATTTCGCCAAAACCCACTTACAGTTATCAACTTTTTACTTCACTGGATTCATTTAATTAGAAATTTTGATTTTTCCCGGGAAAACGACTTACACGGTTAGATTCGTATTTAAATAGAGTAATTTTTTAGGATTAATTAATCAAAATCGTCGCAAAAGCACAAGGGTAAATTATTTTTATCTCCAGTAGGGAGAAAAAGTTTTAGATTAGTTCAGAGGGACTAAAGTAAGTCTTTTCTTCCCTGAACTCTAAAATTAGGGGTAAAAGTAGGGCGAAAAAGTAAAGTAGGGAGAAAATGAAGGATTGCCAACTTAATTATTTTATTAATAGTAGAGAATGAATGGCCAATGTAGTGAGGTTGTAGAAATCAGGTTGGCGACACTGATTTTTCAACCTTGTTTATCATTGTTTTTAAAACTGCATCTAAATAACCTTCTATTTGAGTTTAACTGCAATTCTTATTTGTTTTTTATATTTAATCTCTTATATCTGCTATTAAAAGTGCAAACAATTATTGTTATTTATTAAAATAATAAATAAAAACTGTGCAATGGATGAAAATGTGTATTTTCTCCCTACTGGAGATAAAATAATGTATGTATCTCCGGAGTAAAGTGCTATAATTCCCCTCGTGATCATTATCTCCCGAGGCTGCGCCTCGGTAGCTAATTGGCATTATTCCCTCAGCTTCGCCTCGGGATTTAGGGACCATGGTTCCTTCAACTTCGCCTCAAGAACCAATTTTTTTTCAGGGAATAATGGCTTATTTTACTCCCTAGGTGCATAAATAACTATTTTTTCACGTTTTAAGAACGAATTTCCTTATGGCACGTAACAGCGTCGTCTGGAGCCCGGGAGTGAATCCGAAAAAAAAACACAAAAACAACCATCATCAAATCGACCGCTGTCGATAACTTGGGTAAATGATGACTGATTTAGTTGAAATTTGTACAATGTTATCCGCCAAAGCGTTCGCGCACAACGCTCACTTAAACGTAAGCTTCAAATATAAAATTGAAATTTTAGGACCGGAAATAATTCTAACTTCATCTATTCAATGAGACAATCAACTTATATAATTTTTTTTTTTTAGTAAAACTAACGCCGACACCGCTATGAAGTGTTAAAGATTGCTGAAACTATTAAAGCGGATCTAAACGTTTAAAATAGAGTAAAAAACGCTTTTACCGATATCTTACTTTCTATTGTAGGGAGACCGGGGTTAGTTGGCAAAAGGGTAAGTTATCATACAGACTCTATTTGTCACCGTAGTAGAGTGACAGTGCTGTCACCGTAGTAGAGTGACAGGGCTGTCACCGTAGTAGAGTGACAGCGCTGTCACCGTAGTAGAGTGACAGCGCTGTCACCGTAGTAGAGTGACAGAGCTGTCACCGTAGTAGAGTGACAGCGCTGTCACCGTAGTAGAGTGACAGTGCTGTCACCGTAGTAGAGTGACAGTGCTGTCACCGTAGTAGAGTGACAGTGCTGTCACCGTAGTAGAGTGACAGCGCTGTCGTTGAGGAAAGTAAGGAAGCTTGTTATGGTCCACCATCCATATTACTGTCAGTTCGTTTGAAAGCATTGACGCTAGAGTGCACTCATTTTATTGTTTTTGTTTTTTTTAGTTAAGTAGATTTTTTTATCAAAAGTTTTTTTGGTGTGGTGACTTTGCAGAATAAATTGAAGTGTCCCAAATGGCTGTTTTGAACAGCCTTTTGGACTTTGCCTCCAATCTGTGGTTGCTTTCATATATAATTATTTTTTGTTTCTAGTGTGTAGGATTGTGTGGTAGCCAACAATGGCATAGACAATGTGGCTTATGCCAACTTACCTCGCGCCTTTAAGACATAATTTGGTATCATAAATAATTGAATTTTATTTTCACATTGTCATGGTTAAATAAACAGTTTTTTCTTGAATATTATTGTGGTCTGCCAACTTACTCCTATCCTTATCACACTATGCCAACTTACCCCGCACCCGGGGTAAGTTGGCATAGTTGTAAGTCCATAAAAAAACGTGTTTTATGGGTGCCTAAGTATAGTTTTAATTAATGGGCCCTACGTGATTTCGTAGCCAAGTAATTAAGCAATCGGCAGAATTCACCAGAATCTCTCTAAGAATCGCTAAAAGAATAGAAAAATAAAAATCTATGCCAATTAACTAACCCCGGTTACCCCGAATGATTTTAATAAAACTTCATACTCATCGTCTAAAGTCTAAAGTACAATTAAAACAGGCATGTAAAATTTTAACCTGATGCTAGCAGAAAACACACACACACACACACACACACACACACACACATATATATATATATATATATATATATATATATATATATATATATATATATATATATATAGCTAAAATTAAAAAAATGTAAATAGAAGCTCAGTGGTATTTACAAAGAAAAGCGGATAAGCAAGAAAATGAATATATATTATATTGCTAGAAAGAGGCCAAAGAGTTATTAGAAAACTTTTTGAGGTTGTTATTAAAAAGGGAGAGGGGGGGGGGGATTAAAGTAATAAAAGAAAAGTAAATAACTGTTTCTACTCAAGCGATTTTTGTACATTAAAAAGATAGATAGGTTCAGCAGGATGTTAAAGAGTTTTTAAAAACAAGAGTTTTATCTAAGAATTATGAAATAAACCAAAGAAGGTAACCATTTTTAAGGGAAAAAACAACAAAATCTTAATCCTAAAATAATATCCACAATTTTCACGTTTTAAATCGAGGAAATGTTGGAACGTAAAAAGGTGGATTGGATTTTCTTTTCCTAATTAATATAGATAAAAATTAATAAGAATCTATGTCTAAAGATTTTAATTAGTGGAAATCCATGTCTAGATATTTTTAAACCCTCGGGTGCGCGCATTCTAATACAGACACGAGGTGGCGTGGACCCCTGATAGGACTTAATCTGTTTTATATGGCCACACAACAGGTAAAATAAATATAAATTTGAAATCATTTTAGAAAAATATTATAAAACATATTTAAATTGGTTTTATTGTTTTTTTTTTTTTTTTTTTTTTTAATTTATAAAATACCTTGTTTAGTCTCATAGTTTATAAGCACAAAATTAGTCAGTCTCAATTATAATTTTCAAATTTTTAATTTTTTCTGTATATTGCTTTTCGAGCTTACCGAAGGTAATGGAAGCATTGTGTTCACTTTTGAGAACGAAAAACTTTTATGTCTCCGAATTTTAAAACCCGGTTTCAGACATCAGGGAAAATGTTTGGTCTCGTGTCTGTCTGTCGGTCTGTGTGTCCGCGAATTATGAAACGTGTAACGATAACTTGAATAAATGTCGACCGATTTTGATGAAATTTGGTAGAAATGTTCATTTTATCAATGTTCAAAACGATTTCGTTGGACAACGTTACCCGTCGAAGCGTTCACGCGCAACGCTCGCGTAAACGTGAACTTCAAATTTAAGATTGGAATTTTACATTTTATATATAATATATAATGTTTGTAGTCCCCTTATTATGTATAATATTATAAATATTTAGGTCCTCAGGGGTATTAAAAAAGTAAAAACTACTTCATTAAGTTTTTTAAGGTGATAATTCGTCCCTAACTTGGGACATCTTCCAACCTGTAATGTATTTAACCATTAATAACAATAATCTTTACAATATAGCTTTCAACTATACAATCATATACTACGTTCACACATCGTTTTGAAAGCGTTTCGGATCCAATTCGTTTTCAAAACGATTCCCGTTCACACAACAAAAAATACAGGTGATCGAAATATTTGTTTTCGAAATCTCATAACGGTGACGTCACGAGTAAAACCTTCTTTCTTGTTACCTAATATGTCCGCGAATTTTTACATTTTATTTACTAGTTATTAAAAGTTTTTACAGGTTCTTTATAGTATTAACTTTTGTTTAAAAACGTTTTTGCAGTAAAAAAAAAGAAACGGAAGCTCACGAAAACTTAAAAGCTTCAAGAACTTAAAAAGTAGAAAAGAGTAAAATAACCTGATATCTCGATCCCCTCCACGACCTGTTCATACGAGCGTTTTGAATTTCGATCCCCCGATCCGATCACGTATTTTTGGTGGAGCGGATCTAACCCGATACGATCCGTCGATCTCCGTTCGTACAGCGTTTTGAACTAGCGGATCGTTTTCAAAACCGTTTCCAAAACGATGTGTGAACGTAGTAATATATTCTTTTTATTGGAATTTTAGGTCGGGGAAAAAATCGAACTTCATCTATTCAATGAAACAAACATTTTTTTCAAAATACACCTTTTTAGTAAAACCAACAGCGACACCGCTATGATGTGTTGAAGATCGCTAAAACGCTGAAACGATATTAGGGTCATTTCAAAATTTCGGTGCATTTCAACTTTGGTGATATTTAAAAAAAAAATTGAAATAATTGTAGTTTTTTTCACTGCCACCATGTCTTTATGCCACCATGTCTTTATGCCACCATGTCTTTATGCCACCATGTCTTTATGCCACCATGTCTTTATGCCACCATGTCTTTATGCCACCATGTCTTTATGCCACCATGTCTTTATGCCACCATGTCTTTATGCCACCATGTCTTTATGCCACCATGTCTTTATGGCCTCCCTAGTAACTTCCCTTTGTATGCACGCACAATCACCAACATTTTCAATAATATTGATTTTTAAAAAATCGCTTGAATCTAGGGAGTGAGATTCAAGTCTAGGTAACGGTCGCGTAAACGTTAACTTCAAATTTAAAATTTGAATTCTAGGTCGGGGAAAAAATCTAACTTCATCTATTCAATAAGACAACATTTTTTTCAAATACAATTTTATAGTAAAACCAACAGCGACACCGCTATGAAGTGTTAAAGATCGCTAAAACTATTAATAGTTTTTATCTATGATTGTAACGAAATATAAACATTGTATCTCTGTTTAGATGCGTAGAAAGTGATTCTTTGCGTACTTGTATTCATTGCGCCTGCGCGTCTCATAATTCTGAAGAATTCTTTTTTATTAGCGAGTTTGTTTACATTTAACAAAACTAATTTGATGTTTGTTTAATAAAAGAAACTGTTTATATCGAGTTTTTTGTAAAAATCAATGCGTGATTTAAGTGATTATGACGAATATGAGGAGAATAATCCGCCTCCCGAAATACAACTAATTAATTAATGCCCTCTTTTTCAAAAGAGAAATATGAACTTACATACGGGAAGTTTATTATTTTTTTCTGTATTTATTTTCAAAATCTAACAATCGTAGATAAAGTACGGTACGCAACTCGTGCGAAAACGGCATTTTGCATCGCTCGGGTGCAAACTCCACATTCGCATGCAAAATGCTACTTTCCGCACTCGACGCGCAATGTACTATTACCTGATCACGAGTGGACAATTTTCATGTTAATATAACTATAAAGTACATGATAGTATGCAAGGAAGCTACGTGCCACACTAATTGGCAGTCTATTTTTATTATTTTATTTTTAAGGGTACCATATTAATTTATTTTGTATTATATGTATAAATTTCACTAAAATTAGCATAAAACTAAAATTATAATCAACAGCAACTCCTCTATGAAGTGTCAAAGATCGCTAAAACTAAATAGTTTTTTATTATGGAGAGAACGCAGGGAGGGCGATAGACAGTGGCGATCCTAGGTCAAAAGTTCTGGGGGGGCTAAAGCCCCCCATGTTTTGTGGGTTTAGTATACATTTTAATATACCAGGAAAAACTCATTTGTATGTTATATGTTGTTACAGTCCTTCCCAGAGGCATTTCTATGCAATTTTTTCGTTCAGGCTAAACAATTAATTTCATACAATAATGTTATAATTGCTATTGAACTGGGACTGGGAAGTTCTGTTGTAAGTATAACTTCTTTAGATTGTAACTCCCCTCTGTATTCTTTATAAGGGGAGTAACAATCTAAAGAAGTGCCAAAAAGGTAATATTTATAAATAACAAAAATGTTAAAATTAACATGCGGGCGTCGACAGCAGTGCATTATTGGAAGGAAAATTTTGAAAATATGACCTCTCAAAACAGCGTTTTGCAATATTACTTCACATCTATAATAAACAGTGTCATTTAATTTATTCAATAGTTATGAAAAACATGTTTTCTTAGGGTGGTCATCATATAAAGTTCAGTACAAAACAAGACATTGAATTTTATTTTTTTTGGGGGGGGGAGGGGGGTGAGCTATTGTAGCCCCCAAACGAAAGTGGAGGCCCTAGGAAAAATGTAGATAAAGTTTAAATTTGATAAAGAAAAACTTTAGATAAAGTTTTAGGACATCAATTGGTAAAACTGCAACTGCATTATTTGGCCCACCTATTTTGTACGATCCGATATACTTCATTTTTTTTCACTGTAAAAACAATTCCGGTTGTAGCATCTCGATAAAATTAGATTTTTTTTTTTTTTAAATACACTAAGTAATGTGGCAAATAGAAAGTCAATAAGAGTTAACCTTAATCGAAACTAACCATAACCTTCCATAATTTTCCCTAAAATAAAAAAATAAATAAAAAATTAAGTTTAAAAAAAGATCGGATTTATTGAGACGCTACAACAGAAATCGTTTTTGTAATGTAAAAAGGAATTAAATCGGACGTTTAGAAATAGGTGCGGGGCATATAATGCAGATTTTCCCCACACAATAAATAGCATGTTCGTTATCATTTTGAAAGGAGGAGGGGGAGGAAACAGTAGGTCTTCACACAAAATATTTGTAATAACTAATTACAGGTTTTGGCTACTTAACAGCCATCTTCAGATTCAAAATTAGTTGTTGACTGTTCAGTGCAACATGGATTATCAAAATGACACACAATTGATAACACGCATTAATGATAAAATATGGGCAGAAAAGTAAAAACGGTTTAGATATTTTAATATTTTTTAAGGTTGAATTCTTTATTACATATCAAACATGGGAGGATGTGTCCTCTCCGTCCCCCCGCGATGACGTAAATTAATTACGAAAATTAATACTTAAAACTACAAAATCATCATTATATGTTAAAGTTAATTATCATTGTAATTATTATTTATGAAAAGGAATTAAAAAAAATATCCAGTCTAATTAATAAAATGATATTTACGACTTGTTAATTTTTTGCTTATCTACTCATTTATTTAGTTTTTACGATAATTTAAGAAGGGAAATATCAAACTATTTGGGGCTAATTTGATTCCTGGGGGGGCTAATTTGATTTCTGGGGGGGCTCCAGCCCCCTATGCCCCCCATAGGATCGCCACTGGCGATAGACGAGGGAAATAGGAGGTAGTATGGTTCCCCACCTCTTTATTTGACATATCTCTTCAATAGCACAGCGAGCCTAGGGACCTCGACACCTGGCGATAAGGTTTCTTTCGGGGGGAAATTAAATAAGTTAGACATTAATGGAGTTTAAAATCTTCAAATCATTAAAGTATACGCGATAGGACGCGAGGAAGCTATGTGCCACTCTAATTGGCAGTGAATTATTATCCCCCCCCCCCCCCCCCTTATGTTTTGTCAGTTCTACTAATCTTGTTATTTGTTAGGGCATATTTATCTGTGTTAATATTTATTTCCGTCATTAAATGTTTCTGTCTATATTTAAAAGATTTAATAGTTTTGGAAAGTCGAAGTTCAATTAAAATCAATTAATAGGCATCCATATCTAGACATTATTTAATTAATGGGGAATCAATGTCTAGAGATTTTAATGCGAATATATGTTTAGCAATTTAATTAATTAAGGGCCCTACACACGATCTGACCGTGTCGGCCCGACCAAGTCGGGTCCCGATCTGGTCGGTCGTAGACTTGGCTACACACGTTCCCGACTTTGTCAGTTTCCACCGTTCCTTTGTCGTGTTAACATAAAAAACGAAACATATAAACAAACCGAATCGTAAATAATGATAGGCTTGAACTGTCAAAACCAGGTGATTATTATCAACTTGTCCGACGACAGCGCTACACACGGCCCGATCTTGTCTGTTGGTTGCCCGACCTAGGGTGGTCGGGTGGCAGTGCCCACCCGACAGCCGACTTAGTGCACCGACCAAATCGGGCTAGTGCCTCGACTACACACCACCCGATTTCTCGCCCAACCTGACCAAATTGGCCCAACCGCCCGACCAAGTCAGATCGTGTGTAGGAGTGTAGGGGCCTTTAGACATGATGTTCAGAGATTTTATTTAATGGAACTCTTTGTTTAAAATTTTAATTAATGGAACTCCATGTTTTGAGATTTCAATTAATCGAACTCCATGTTTAGAGATTTTAATTAAGGGAACTCCATGTTTAGAGATTTTAACTAAGGGAACTCCATGTTAAGAGATTTTAATTAAGGGAACTCCATGTTTAGAGATTTTAATTAAGTGAACTCCATGTTTAGAGATTTTAATTAAGGGAACTCCATGTTTAAAGATTTTAACTAAGGGAACTCCATGTTTAGAGATTTTAATTAAGGGAACTCCATGTTTAGAGATTTTAACTAAGGGAACTCCATGTTTAGAGATATTAACTAAGGGAACTCCATGTTTAGAGATTTTAACTAACGGAACTCTTTGTTTAGAGATTTTAATTAACGGAACTCTATGTTTAGAGATTTTAATTAATTATGTTAATGAAGGAGTGGAAAGGAGAAAGATTTAAATTTCGTTTAACATAGAATTGAACAACATTGTTATTAAATTAACAAAGCTTTTAGCTCATTAAGAGATGTATTTATTTCTATACCTTGGTTTAATTGAACAAACACTCCACAGCTGTTTAAATTCACTTCTTTATTATCTGGTATAATGCTCGTGCATCTGAATAGATTTTCAAGATATACAAATGATTTATGTTGCTTCATTTCTTTCACAACTGACTACCATCTTGGTTTTGTATTTGTGCCACATCACAATTCACCTTGCCATTCGTGTGAATGTGTAAATTCGTCTTTTTCAGAAGCCTCGCGATGCGAAGTCCCTGAAGTCCGCCACTAAGTTTAGAAGTTTACCTTTAAACAAGGTTTGGGCAAAGTGTCTAGAATCCGGTAAAGTGATAGGAGATAATGAAATGGAGATAATGAATCTCCATTTGTTATCTTCAATTCTTTATCCGGCACTACAGTCCGTGGTAAACTTGGGCCCTCTCAGTAGCGTAATTTATTTCGGATGTCCAGCCTCTTACACCCTTAATAGCTAAATCTTGCAGAACTCCGTCCATCCATCTTTTGGGCAATCTCATCTATTTCCTCGGAAAATAATCTGTACTTGGCTATTCTAGGTGAAATTCAATATTCACTTATACACTAGACGTGCCTCTACCTGTGAACATCTCACCTGCTTTCCTTACCAAACCACCTTTAACCATCTCTAAACCCTTCTAACCCCTTCTAACCACTTTCAACCACCTCTAACTAGCTCTAAACCCTTCTAACCACTTTCAACCACCTCTAACCACCTATAACCACCTCTAACCAGCTTTAATCACTTCTAACCCCCTCTAGCCACTTCCAACCACTTCTAACCCCCCCCCCCCCCCCCCCCCCAAACCACCTCTAACCAGCTCTAATCACTTCTAATCCCCTCTAGCCACTTCCAACCACCTCTAACCACTTCCAACCACCTCAAACCAGCTCTAAACCCTTCTAACCACCTCTAAACAGCTCTAAACCCTTCTAACCACTTCCAACCTCCTCTAACCAGCTCTAAATCCTTCTAACCACCTCTAACTAGCTCTAAACCCTTCCAACCACCTCTAACCAGCTCTTATCACTTCTAACCCCCTCTAACCACTTCCAACCATCTCTAACCAGCTCTAACCACTTCTAATCACATCTAACTAGCTCTAACCACTTCCAACCAGCTCTAACCACTTCTAACCAACTCTAACCACCACGAAGCTGCCTATATCTTGTTCCTCTATCCATAGACTAAGTTCCTAATTCCTGCTCCAAAAGTAGCAAAAATTTCCTGCTCCAAGCTAGAACAAATTTTTTGGTTTCGTTGTAAAGCTGACAAAATTTCCTACAAGAAAAGTATAATTTTGATCTTTATGCCCCTAAAGTTACATGACAAAAGAATTATACAAATTTTATTTTTGAGAAAAAAATTAATAAATCAATATTTTAGTAGTTCCATACTTAGGAACCGAGCTTAATCTTTTCGGACTTCAGAAAAAACTTCCTTATTTACTTACGTTTCTATCAAAATTAATATTACTACACATTGATAAGGCGGAATTTTCAGTAAACTTCGCTGACTGTAAAAAAGAAACACGTTTATATATTGTTGCTATTTTTTACCTTTAGGTGAGTAAATAATTAAAAGCATATTAAAGAAAGCAAGATTGGTTTAGTATACTCACCCATGTCAACAAAAGCAACAATAAACATGTTTCTTTATTACTTTCAGCGAAGTTTACTAAAAGTTCAGCCTTATGAATGGGTAGTAATATTAATATTGATTGAAACTTTATTAAATAAGGAAGTTTTTCATGAATTCCGAAAAGTTTAAGCTTGGCTCCTTAATAAGTTATGGAATCACAAAAATATTGATTTTATAAAATTTTCATTTAAGTGCTGGTTGAACCATCAACTTTGCGTAGCACTCTAGAATGACTACTTAAAAGTTTAAAAATTGGCAATAGAGGTAAATAAATCCAGTTAAGTAAAGTGAACAGACAGAAAGTAAGTAGGTATTAAGTCCTTGCTGTAGTAAAAGATGAAAGTGAAATTTGTTAAGTAGGACTTAGTATATCAAAGTCTTTACTTAGACATATTAGAAGTTGCCTCAGGTTGTGATATAGCTCCCTTGAGATGCTTAAATTAAGAAGAAAGCCTACTTCTGCACTTTAAGACAAAGTGACCAACTTGAAATTACCTGCTTTATACAGCATTATACAGTGCAGCCAACTTAGCTTTGTTTTATCTCCAAACTAACCTTTATCTCTTTACATACAAAGTCCTCTGTATTCTGTATCATTATTATAAACACTTCTTCTTAAGATGTAAAACAAATTTTCTCTTTCATCTCCACACTAGCTTCTGTTAAGCTTTGTTCTAAAAGTGGAAAAAGTAGAAATTAACGACCATTTTCCTTTTCCTTGTTTCCAAAACACTTTTCGTAATAAAAGGAAATGTTGGGTGGGCTTCAAAAGCACTTGTAAACTATAACACTTATACCCAGGCATAAATTTATAAAAAGAATGTTACAAATTTATATAATGTTACAAATGTATACAATGTTTTTTACTGGTCTTATATTACTTTGCTTTTTAAGTTTCATAGCACGTTTCCGTTACCCCGATTTTGAACCACTTCCCGTATTTCAATCTTCCCCAAATTTTGCACATGGAAACAACTAAGGTAAAGAATACAGGAACATTAAAAAAAAAAAAAAAAATGGAGTCATATTTCTTTGCTTTTTAAGTTTCATCGCACACATATTACCCCAATTTTGAACCACTTCCCGTCTTTCAATCTTCCCCAAATTTTGCACATGGAAACAATGAAGGTGAAGAATGCAGAAACCAAAAAAAAAATAGATTAAAAAAATAAGACCAGTTTTCAAAAAATGGTTTTTTTATATTAATTATTTATATCTCCGATTTCAAAAACTCCAAAACAGAAATTAGTTTCAGACTTCAAGAAACATTTTTGGTTCCATGTCGGTCTGTCTGTCGCTCAATTTTTGCGAGCCAACATATCTTAAAAACTGCATTTTCGATTTTAATGAAATTTTGATGGAAGGTCATAATTAGCCCGTTGTTGGTCCCATATAAGTTTCAACCTTCTGCGCTCATTTGTTTCTATCCACATGCACACAAGCATACATTTCTTTACACCTACAACTTTAAAAGGACTCATCTGATTTTTATGAAATTTGGATGATTTGTCACCAGCAGTTTGGATGTTTAGCCCCAGCTCTTTACATTTTGCAAAGGTGGTGTTTTAATTCATGTAAAAAATCAAAACAATTTTGCCAGATTTAAAAAATGGGGGAATAATTAAATCAATTTGACAAAAATAGGTAGTAAAAGCATAAAATCATTAAATTATGCAAAATAAGACGCGAGGAAGCTATGTGCCACATTAATTGGCAGACTTTTCTAATTATATTTTTGGAACCAAGTTCCAAAATATAATTATTGGAACAGCGTCTGGAGCCCGCTAGTGAATCCGAAAAAAACGACCGTCACGAAACCCACCGTCTTGAAATTTACAGATCACGATAACTTGAGTAAAAGATGACCGATTTAGTTGAAATTTGGTACACATGTTTATTTAACCAATGCCCAGGACGAGTTCGTTGGACAATGAACTCGCTTTAACTATAATCTCATCATGATTAACTTTTTTCTTAATATTCAATACATATTTATAACATGACGTTCGCTTCAATAATAAAAAAATTGATTTTAATTTATTTTTGCTTTAACTCCGCTAAAAGCAAATAATTAGTTACTTTTAATTTTTTCTCTTATCTAACTTCACTATGTATAAGTAGTTAGTATCGTAAAACTCAGCAGTGTGATTTTATTTTTTATAATTAATGAGAAGCGAAAATAACTTAGTTCTTACCGGGAGTCCCGCGATACCACACGTATTTTTTAAAAAAAATAATAACTAAGCCCTGTACATCCCAATCCATCTGGAACCATCAAAAACGATGGAAACATAACTTCGATACTATCCTTTGATTTGTAATCGCATCTCCTTCTGCGAAGTATTCCAATTCCTTTTCTTCATCATCGTAACAATAGCGCCCCATCCACTGTCATTCTTTCCCGACAGACTTTCCTTTTTCTTAATCGCGAAGGAAAGCACGGCATGATTGATAATCATGTTCATTACCATCCACACAACCACTTTCCTGCACTCTTTCCTGTGAGACAATCCACTCATTCCATCCTGCAGGCTTGTCGTGTGACTACAATCCCTTCCTTGCCCGTCCACATGAAATAGCATAATCCTGTTTGTTTTTAAATGTTGTGAGGCCTGAAGGAAAGAACGCGTGAGGATGGTCTCTTTCCTCTCACTTTCCAAGGGAATGTTGTCTCGTCGAGGGAAAGCATGTCGTGTCATACAAACCTTTGGCATTCGTTGCCTAACTGAGATAATCTTGCAAGATTATAATCCTGCCGTTCTTTCCTCTTGAACCCCATATACTGACACTCTTTCTTGACGGGATCGGTTTTCCTTACGGAAAGAACGACTGTGGATATCTACAGTTATCTCTAACCTATCCACATGAAACTTATCGGTTGACAAGAATGGAGAGGATGGCAAGACGGGATGATCTTGTAAAATTATAATCCTGCCGTTCTTTCCACTTGAACCCCATCCACTAACACTCTTTCTTGACGGAATCGGCTTTCCTTATGGAAAGAACGACTGTGGACGGGGCTCTATTATCTTTGTTATGTTGAAATGATGTTAATAAAATGAATGATCAAAGATCATTCTATCTTTTTCAGGGCACAACACATACTGTTTGACTGGATCTCTCACACTCTCATCTCACAGAAAGAAAACCACTCGTCCAGGTGCACGTTACTCACAACTTCTTGTCACCAAATATTACGAATAACTAAACTAATAATATAAATGTAGTATTGAACATTGAACATACATTTATTCGAATACTTGAAGTACATACACACACACGGTGCAATTTGTTGTACAACTTAGGTCAGTTGTGAGAGTGGGCGTGGCCGTGGGGATTAAATTACTTACTATGTCTGCTCGTGTTGGGTTATCAATGAATCAAGGGCGGCACAAGGTCGTGGGTTCGATCCCTCACCGTAACGCTCTGATTTATATGGTTCACCAATGATCATACCATACTCACTTCCAGTGGCGATGATTGGACTTTAAAAGTGAGGGGGTGAGCCTGTCACACCGGGAGGTTTGGGGGTATGGAATTCCCCCACCAAAAGGGGAGGGGGTCCGGGGTCCCCCGAAAATGTTTACAATTTAGGAGCAAAATGGTGAGTTTTAAGAGTATTTGAGGCAAATTTTCTAGATAGTTCATTCCTAGGATTTTTATTTGAAATTTAAAAGTTTCGTAAATAAAGTTTAAACAAAATGTTATGTCATGTTTTTAATACGTTTAGAATGTTTAACAGCATCATAGTAGGCCTAGGCCATGACTAAAAGTAAATTATTGCTTATAACTTCATAAAATAACATAATAACGTCATGGGTAAGAACTGAAAAAGTGAGGCCCATTAAGGCGACCGCCCCCACCCCCCCCCCCCCCCCCCTAATCGCCACCACTGCTCACTTCGGTGCTACAATCTACAGATGTAAGATATGTGAAGTGGCTGAAACTCTGCCAAGGGCCTTGTAAAATGGGACTAAAAGATGGCCTAATTACTAGGTTCCAACAAGTGGTTCGTCCTACCCATCAATTACTAGTACTAGCACCTTACTACTAGGTCAGTTATACAACAAATTGGACCGTGTGTGGGCTGGTCTTTTAGCCAATCAATTGTCAGGTTCCATAAATTTGTTGACACAATCTAAACGCCATAGATTTTTATGGGCGTGGCTATATGTTTTATAAACATGTTGATCGGTGTATGGGTGAGTTGAAAAACTTTGATACCAACATTAGTTTCAATCGGTCATAAGATTTGCAGATCTATATTTATAATTATAATTACTTATATTTTTTGAAGGCAATACTGTTCTTTGATTAACGGATTTTCAGGTTTGAAACTAATGTTTATGAAACCTGTTTCTAGTTTATTGTTGTTAAGTTGTTTTGTTGACAAAAAAAAAAGTTAATGTAAAGCGATGTAACCGAGTGCAGTAAGCTCCTACCTTTTTCTAATCTCCTAGTACAGTGTACAGCGTTTTAATATCGCTTGGGGAGGGGACGCTCTAGTGACTGCGGTACCAAGCGCGGTAGGGGGAGACACTATCCCTACCAAGAGCAGACTCGATTGAACACCTCCTATACCTTCCTAACACCTTGATCCTATATCTTCCCCACTAGTGTAACGTAACGCTTTTCGAGGTTAATGTGCCACAGCCAAAACATAAAAATGTCAAAAATAATTTTGTAATTAGTTTGGAGTTTAAGATTTTTAGTTCTGTAGTTCAACAAATCGCACAATGTAGACATATCTTTCAATATAACTACTGACGTCAACATTACTACAGAAAGATATGTATGTTTTGATTCGCCTTGACAACATAACGTCCGTTGTAGAAGGAGACGGAATACGGAAAATCTGATGAAAGCGAACAAATCTAGAGCTTTTAGCATTTATAGGACGATGAGGAAAAATAATCTGAAAAATCCGCCGGTCTCTCGGAACATCTGTCAATAGGAAAAGCTTAGCGTTTTAAATATATAAAAATATTTACAGTATAATATGGTACTTCTATAAATTAAAATAATGTTTAAAAATTTCAATATTTTTTTAAAGAAAAGTTGTTTTTTTATTAAAATAATAAAAAATAGTATATTATGTTACAAGGCTGTGAAGTGAGTTTTTTCTTTACCGCGGCAATTACATTTACTGTCGAGCGAAGCGAGACAGTAAATATTGCCAAGGTAAAGAAAAAACACTTCAAAGTCGCGTAGCATATGCTATTTTTTCCGAGGTAGCAGACAATGAAAAAACATTAAATATTAATCACTAATCAATATATAATAATAAAAAATATTAGTGCATACTTAAGACTTAAAAAAAGAAACCTTAAAATGAGGTTACACTATAAGAAAAGATAAACAAAACGCATTGACATCTAGCGGATTTTTATCGTACTAGAAGCAATTCTACAAAGACTGCAGCACTACTAACGGAAGTTTTGACAACTACCCGCCGTAAAGAAAAAATCTTTTAGTGCCTAGGAAGTAAAAGATTTTTTCTTTACAGCTAGGAGTAATGAAAAGATTTTTTAAGTCCATGTAATGAAAAAATGGATTTTAGCTATGTTTTTTAGGCTCTAAAGTTACTATTTCATAGCCTACCACGGAAAAAAAGTATTTTTTGTTATAAAATAAATTTAAAAAAGTATGTATATTTCTTTCGTATTATGAAACAATAGTATATTATGTTACAAGGCTGTGAAGTGAGTTTTTTCTTTACCGCGGCAATTACATTTACTGTCGAGCGAAGCGAGACAGTAAATATTGCCAAGGTAAAGAAAAAACACTTCAAAGTCGCGTAGCATATGCTATTTTTTCCGAGGTAGCAGACAATGAAAAAACATTAAATATTAATCACTAATCAATATATAATAATAACAAATATTAGTACATACTTAAGACTTAAAAAAAGAAACCTTAAAATGAGGTTACACTATAAGAAAAGATAAATAAAACGCATTGACATCTAGCGGATTTTTATCGTAGTAGAAGCATTTCTACAAAGACTGCAGCACTACTAACGGAAGTTTTGACAACTACCCGCCGTAAAGAAAAAATCTTTTAGTGCCTAGGACGTAAAAGATTTTTTCTTTACAGCTAGGAGTAATGAAAAGATTTTTTAAGTCCACGTAATGAAAAAATGGATTTTAGCTATGTTTTTTAGGCTCTAAAGTTACTATTTCACAGCCTACCACGGAAAAAATTAATTTTTAGGGTCCGTAGGCAAAACCAAGGACCCTTATATTTTCCTGCGTGTGTCTGTCCGTCCGTCCTCTCACGTGCTCTCACGGCTACACCTTTCATCCGATCACTTTGAAATTTGGCATGTATGTGTCTCGTACCTGCCCACATATTTTAAAAATATAGCGACCAAAAAAAAAAAATATTTTAAAAAAATTAGGGTAAAAAAACTTAAGGGTTAAAATGTTTTTATTTTTTTCGACACCGGGGGGATATCATATGAAAGGGTACGTTGAGCTGATTACAAAAATATATAATTCTTTGGATATAACTTTGATAGGGCGAGCGTAGGCAAGTTTGAAGTGGGTGTGAAACGTGCCCCCCCCCCCCCCCTCCTCTATCTAGCTTATGTGAAGTGCAAAAAATCTGCAAAAAAAAAAAATCTTCGACCAAAAGTAAAGATACAACTTTTTGGAAATTCGAAAAAAATATATATTTTTTTTAATTTACAAAATACTTTTTTTTATAATTATGGTCTTTTTGATGTATTTATATGGTTGTAGTCCGGTTCAGTGGCAAATAAATACTTTATCAGAGTGTGTTTTGAGAATATCAGACCCTTAGAATGGTTAAAAGTAAGCTCTTTAGCATTTTAAAACAACACTGTTTATACACTTTAACTATACTAGGACCCTCGCTGTGTGCTGACTAGCACACACTTGACCTGTTTATTTACATATGTAATCATCCAGTAATTACAAAAAAATAATCCCACAAATTTCTCTCCAAATTGTAAATCAGAAAATATATATTATACCATTAAAAACTGTTGACAGTGATATAAAACTAAAATATCAAATTTACAATAAAACAAAATAAAATGACAATATGTAAAAATAATGATAAAATTTCAAAATGTGTGTAAAAAAGAAAAAAAAAAGTTCATTTATATGTATGAGTTGAGATTTACATAGAAGCTTGTAAACTAACTTACATTTCCTTCATAAGTAAAGAATAGAATGTAAAAAATACATTTATATATGAATATGTTTTGACTACTATTACATAAATACAATTGTTTCAAGAGACCGTCTGTAAAAATGAATTCAAATTAACGTCGCTTGTTTTTTTTTTTTTTTTGTTTTCTGTTTTTAAATGTCGTATTTAATTACTATGTAATTTGTTCCGTTTAAAATTAAACGTAGAATATAATAATTCTAACATTTTATTAGGGGGCTATAAAAATATAACATCTTGGGGTGTTTAACCATATTATATATTTTGTTTAGGAGAGAGTAATTTAAAAAATATTACCCTTGTTAATGGCTTTGGTGGTTAAAAAAATAATAATACTTGTATTCTCTGTGTTTAGAATTCATAACGCGCAATTTTAACATTTATAATCTTTGGACATTTTTTTTTTTTCAACTCGACAATATTTTAAACAGCCATGATACGATGAACCTTTAACAACTGTTTATGTAATTTCTTATTGATTTTAACCTTAAATATTTTGAATCTTTAGGATGTAATATGTAATATATGTATCAGCAATGTAATACCGTGTTTTTGCACACTGCAATAAGGTACATAATTTGTGATAATGAGAGACACCAAGGGATGTGCCACGCAAGCGTGGCACATAGGAACTGTTCCAACATCAAACATTACGTCATCAAGATGTTGGCACGGCATTACGCCATGTCCTGCATCGTTTCATCACGTCCGACTCATCAGTATAGCGGTATTTAACCTTCGGGCGGGCGCGTAATATTGGTTAGCAACAGCGGGCGCGCGGCGGCATTTACACCGCTTTTGTTTCCTTCCATATTTGAAGCTTGTAGGTCCATGTTTTTGTGGAAATTAGTTTTGTCAATAGGTAGTAATAATAAAACCTTCATTTCGAATTAAAAAAAGTTTTATTGAACATATTTTTTATAAAAACAAATTACACTTATACACATAACCGAACATTTTTTCAGAACTGTCATAAAGAAATAAAAACGCAGCCTTAACACTTTCTCTGCTATCCTGGTATTGTATTAAATATGTATATGTTATGAGAAAACTTAACTATTTTAAAATGATCAAATTATTATGCATAAGAATAATGGAAACCAAAAAAAATATCTCTAATCTATACACCGTACTGACGTTTTTAGTAGAGCTTGTCGATGTTCAAACTAAAGTGAGGGCGACCCGCTCACGCTCCGGGTATACCAATGGTTTTATTAAACCTAGGAAAAAGTAATTGGAGAATACCTAAAAGAGCTGATAAGCTGGAATACTGTAAAATCACAGGGGGCGTGTTTTCCCGAAATCGTGGTGGATGTATAAGTAACTACAGAGAAAAACCGATGAATCTACATCAAATTTCTAACAAATAATGTCAAGTAGCCTCAAGGTCCAATGGACCTTTGATTTCGAGATATATCGAATTATCGATTTTTTTATTACTGGTCTTATATTACTTTGCTTTGTAAGTTTCATCGCACATTTCCGTTTCCCCAATTTTGAACCACTTCCAGTGATTCAATCTTCCTCAAATTTTGCACATAGATACAACTTAGATGAACAATACAGAATCCAAAAAAAAAAAAAGGCGTCAAATTTATTTGCTTTTCAAGTTTCATCGCACACCTATTACCCCAATTTTGAACCACTTACCGTCATCCAATCTTCCCCAAATTTTGCACATAGATACAACTAAGGTGAAGAATACAGAAACCAAAAATAAAAAAAAAATAAAAAAATGGCGTCGAATTTATTTGGTTTTCAAGTTTCATCGCACACCTATTACCCTAATGTTGAACCACTTCACCTTCATTCAATCTTCCCCAAATTTTGCACATAGATACAACTAAGGTGAGCAATACAGAAACAAAAAAAAAAAAAAAACAAAAAATTGAAAATAAGACCAGTTTTGAAAAATGGCATTTTTATATTAATTATTTAATTAGGTCTTGGTTTTAGCCATAAACTACGTAATAAATAAAAATCTAAATAAGATAGAAAGATGCGGATTTGCAGCATCGTAAATAGCATTACATACATACATTGTCTTTAGTACTTAATACGATTATTTGCTTAGTGATAATGCAAGAAAAACATTAAAATTTGAAATTATATAAAATGTTTATACAACTTTGAGCTTCCATTTACTTCTATATTTTTATACCTAACGAAAAAAAAACATTAAAAAAAAATGCTTAAAAAACTACGCAATTTTATAAGCTTTAATTCGATATAGCATTGTTTATAGTTTACATAAGTGTTCATAGAGAAATATGTAGTAAAAAAATCTACTAGGAAATCAACTTATAAAGTAACAGCTCTTTGAATTTTCCTGCAATTTTCAAATTAAAATATGATTGATTTATTTTCATTATGCTGGCGCGGTAGTGTCTGATGAATAGCAGGGAGGCTGCTCGTGAGTATGCCAGGCAGTTCCCAAACAGACGAAATCCGTCCTATCATATTTTTCAAGTTGTCGAAAGAAGATCTACTGCACCTCCTGGTCATCATGAACGCCCTTGGGCTGCTGGAGGTCTCAACGAATAATTTTCGTACTGATCCTAGGACCAGTATTAAAAGGGCTTCGGCTACATTGGGAATTCCAGGGACGCAGATTTTTAGAATTTTGAAAAGAAATCAACTGTGCCTTCCACGACACTTCCGTCCAAGAGCTGACCCTAGCTGACTTTGCAGCGAGGGCCCAATTTTGCGATAGGGTATTACGAAGAACTGTGTCACATTTCATTTTGTGGACACACGAGTCCACTTTTACAAGAGCTGGTGCTGTATATTTTCACAAAACTTATACATGGTCTATTGCAAATCCGCATGTAGTGAGGCCGCACCATTTTCAGCACCAGTTCTCTGTAAACGTGTGAGCTGGTACTATTGGTCACCGAATAGTTGGACCTAATTTTCTTCAGGGATGCCTTACTGGTGAAAATTGTTTAACCTTCTTAGAAAATTAATTTATTGGATTAATTGAGGGCTTACCACTTGATTTAAGAATCAGAATGTACCTGCATTTGGATGGGTGTCCCACCCACTGTGCCAGAAATGTTAGGCACTGGCTGAATATTAATTAACCGAGACATTGGATAGGGTGAGGTGGGCCAGTCCATTGGCCTCCATGCTCCCCAGACCTTACACCAGTAGACTTTTACCCGTGGGGCGTAGTGAAATGTATTGTATACAGAACAATTGTGTATACTAGGGAAGAGCTAATGAATAGAATTACCTATTGCTGCATTTGAGTAAATGAAGCAAAAAGTTGAAAAGACAAGGAGTGCAACACCTAGCATTCGAAGGAGGTCTTGACGAGGTTTAAATAAAAATGGTGGTTATTTCGAAAACTTGTAAATAAATATTAATATTGTGAATAAGTTGATTTCCTAATAGTTTTTTTACTATTCCTCTATGAAAACTAATATTAACTATTGACAATACTAAATCGAATTAAAGGTTATAAAATTGCACAGGTTTTTAAGCATTTTAAACATTCCGGTAGGTATAAAAATATAGAAGTTATGGAAGCTCAAAGTTGTATAAACATTTCATTTAATTTCCAATTTTAATGTTTTTCTTGCATTTT
Source organism: Gerris lacustris (assembly GCA_951217055.1). Classification (NCBI taxonomy): domain Eukaryota; kingdom Metazoa; phylum Arthropoda; class Insecta; order Hemiptera; family Gerridae; genus Gerris; species Gerris lacustris. The sequence goes on along the minus strand of OX578280.1, from coordinate 69,552,385 downwards.
TACTAAGCTAATAAACGTAATAAGTACTAATGATTTCAAGATAAAAAGAACTTTTTATATACTACGTTTTTAAATTTTCTGTTGAATCGTATGTAATGTTGATAATATAATTGTTATTGTTATATAATATATAATGTTAGTAAAAAAAAATAGTTCCGAATTTATTTACTTCACATAAATGACAACCATCTAGAGAGCTGATCTTAAACCTATAAAAGGATAAATCTTTGTACAACGGATCTTCCCAACACCAAATCTAAAGCATGCCATCGATATATTTGAAATAATATAATCGATAAATAATAAAATCGATATTTCCTGTTTTGCTATCATTCAATGTTTATCTATCACAAATTTGAGACCCGTCAAAATGAAGATTGCGTAAATATTGGATATGGCAAAACAAATAAAATAACTTGCGGATTTTTTCCGAACTAACTTTCCGCACAGCAAAATTTGCTGAAAACTAATTAAATTCTGCTGAAAGATGGCTAAAAGTATTAAAATAATGCATTGTCATCGTGTTCTGAGCTATGCTAAAACTTTCAAATGTCTAGCTATTCGGGAAGTTAGTTAGAAATCGATTGCCAGATTTGTACCGGACAAACAAACAAACAAACAAGAATGCAAGCTAATAAAAACGTAGTAAAATTAGTGATTTCTTAAAGAAAATTGAATGCTCTTTACGATGCTGCAAACCGCATCTTTCTGTCTTATTTAGAGTTTTATTTATTACGAAGTTTATGGCTAAAAACAAGACCTACTTAAAAAAAATCGATATATCTCGAAAACGAAGGTCCATAAGACTTAAAGTAACTTGACATTTTTTGTCAGAAATTTAATTTAGATTCATAGGTTTTTCTCTGTAGGTACTTATGCGGCACACCCTCTATATAGTGTTTCATACTGTCGAGTATAATTGTCACAGTTCTTATGATTCCCGAGCTGCTTATTTACAGCTTTACTCTGTCCGTATAAGTTCTCAACAGTAACTGTCCACTGAAAGCATATATCTATATCTAAACTGCTTTACATCTCTAATAGTAGCGCTTAATTTCCTCCTCGTTACGTATTTCTCTGTTCTACCCATCAGTAGAAAATATTGTCTCCATATCCAGGTTTATACAGCTTCAGATAATGCATTCATTAGTTCTCTAATCAGCCGTGTGTTGCTTAATCCCTCCATTGTGTCCTGGATTGAACTGATTCTTCACCGATATCCTCATTGGTGTCTAACCGCTATGCTTCATTGTGATTATATCAGGTTTCCTACTAATTAGCTCGTGCTACATAAAGCTTAAAACAGTAATACGTTTTGTTTGAACTTTTAAATGACAAAATCTCTCTCATTCCAACTCCTCTTTTCAAACTTCGCCAAATTAAATTTCATCATCTAACGCTAATTACATTCCGGTTTCCCTATTTTAATTTTTTTTGTTTCAGAATCTATTTTAAATCTAAAAACCTGCTTTGAGAGAGCAAACCCATTTTGACGTAATATTTTATAATCCTTACCCAAATACGCTTAAAAATTAATAAAGCTTGATAAGTAATAATATTTTAAGTTTTTGACGTAATATTTTGAATATCTAAACTTTTTTACTTCATTTATAAAATATTTTAGATATTATCAGAATTGTTGAGAAGAATATAAAGAATAAAAATACTCTGCCAATTAGTATGGCACATAGCTTCCTCGCTTCGTATTTTTTATACTTGAATGATTTAATGCTTTTACACCCTATTATTCTCAAGTTTATTCAATTTTCCCCAGTATTTATTAAATCTGTCAAAATTGTTTAGATTTTGCTTCCGAGCTTAGCGAAGGTAACGGAAGCTATGTGATCGTTCCGAAGAACGAAAAATGTTTAGGTCTCCGATTTCAAAAATCCATTTCACACATCAGGGAACATTTTTGGTTCCGTCTCAGTCGGTCTGTCGTTCAATTTTTGCGAACCAACATATCTTAAAAACTATAGGTCTGAATTTAATGAAATTTGTATGGTAGTTCATAATTAGCCCATTGTTGGTCCCATGTAAGTTTCAACCTTCTGCACTCATTTTTTTCTCTTCCACATGCGCACATACATTTATTTAAACCTATAGCTTTAAAATTACTTTGATTTGTATGAAACGTTTATCGTTTATCAATAGTAGCCCGCAGATAGCCCTTAATTAATTTGAACCATCTGCGCTCTTTAACTTTTGCATAATTGATACTTTAATTTGTGCAAAAAACCCAAACAATTTTGACAGATTAAAATAACAGGGGAAATTAAACAAATTAGACAATAATGGCTTGTAAAAGCATAAAAACAAGTAGTACGTGATAGAATGCGAGGGCTAGGGCGGATCCAGGTGGGGGGGGGGCTGTTGGGGCTGCAGCCCCCCCCCCCCCCCCCCTACAATTACCTGTGTAGGTTATAGAGAGACTCTAAAAGTGCAAGTGGGATATTTTTTTAATAGCTGCTCTAAGCACAGGTGTAAGAAGATCTTGGACCATGTATATAATATTATATAGACCCACCTCTCCCTTTAGCTAACTTCTACAACCCAGAGACCAACATCTTTTACTCCACGTGACGTCACAGGCGGGCAAAACATTCCGAGTCCTGCTACATAACAGTCAACATCAGTGTTTTGTTTAGGGGGTGCATTAAATGAAAAAATAATAATTATTAAAACGTGTCACAAATATATTGAAGAATGTGCGTGGAGCTGCATATAAATTATCATATTATTGAAACAGATGTGCAGTCAAACTATGTCCATCTATTAATAAAATATAAGTCAAATTGCATAATATCTCATTAACTAAATTAAATAGAGAAATTGGGCTAAGGGACAATTTTAAAGATTATAAAAAACCTTACAGAATTATTCATTGATTTTCAAATTATCAACTTCCATGCATCTTTTAAGTCATGTTACATTTAAAATTTTTAAAGACCACGAAATTCCAGAGCTTTCTTCTCTTTGAGGGAAGTTAGAACTGGGGCGAATTCAGAAAAAACTTCTGCTTTCATAAGCCTTCCCCGAAGGAAACCGCAATACTTCGGGCTCTCACAGGAATTTGACGCTGAAAAAAAAGCTCCTGTTAACATGGATCCGGAAATGCTTCGTTTTCGAGGTATTCGCAAAAAACGCCAAAAACGTTAATGAAGTAAACACATCTTTTATTTCTATACCCTGAAGGATCCATTACGATGTAATATAAAGTATTTTAGGGTACATATACAGCCAATATTCATACATTAAAAAACATAATTTTCTGACATTTTCCCGGTAAAACGATTTATATAGTTAGATTTGAAAGAACTCTGGTCTCACTGAGTGAGACCAGGGGTGTGTCTATATACAGGGTGGTCCAAAAGTCCCCCCCCCCCCTCTTAACTTTTGAACGGTTTGAGATAAATTGATGAAACTTGGGGGATCTCTACCATGCAAAGGGAAGTTTGTTTTCATGCAATCACTCACTAGGGGCAACCACCCACTTTGCCCCCAGGCCACACAACTTCAAAATTTCAAAATGGAGTGTGTATTTTTGATAGCATATTTGGATTCTACAGAGAAAAATAATAAACTTTTACTTGAAACTATTTTATCTATCTCCAATATTTTGCCCCCCCGCAGGGGGGCAAAGATAGCAAAATAACCCTTCCGATAATACGTTGTAAAATCTTAACGGTTAGAGATAAATTAATGAAACTCAGGGGATCTTTACCATGTAAAGGGAAGTTTGTTTTCATGCAATCGCCGTTTCATGCAACCTCCCATGTTGCCCCCAGACCACCTACTTCAAAATTTTAACCTGAAATGTATATTTTTGATAGCAGATTTAGATTCTACGGTAAAAAATAAAAATATTTTACTTCTAACTTTTTTTTATATCTCCAATATTTTGCCCCCTATAGGGGGGGGGGGGCAAAGGTATAAAAATGGTAGATTTCAGCGCCTGGGGGCAAAATGGTGGTTGCCCCTAGTACGCGAGTGGATGATTACACACTTCCCTTTACATGGTACAAATTCCCCCAAGTTCCATTACTTTATTTCAAACCGTTTTGATTTTATAACGATCTAAGTGTAATTTTTTTTACTATTTCGGAAGGGTTATTTTGCTATCTTTGCCCCCCTGTAGGGGGCAAAATATTGGAGATAGAAAAAATAGTTTTAAGTAAAAGTTTATTATTTTTCACTGTAGAATCCAAATATGCAATTAAAAATATACATTCCAATTTGAAATTCTGAAGTTGGGTGGCCTGGGGGCAAAGTGGGGGATTGCATGAAAACAAACTTCCCTTTGCATGGTAGAGATCCCCCAAGTTTCATTAATTTGTCTCAAACCGTTCAAAAGTTAAGAGGGGGGGGGGGGAGACTTTTGGACCACCCTGTATATTATACAAGGTCTAAGAAGAAGATCAGACCTAAGAGAGAGGGAAGAATACGCTACCTCCCAGGAAGGTACTACCAGAGATGTTGTTTTGGTTATTGAACTACACCTCTTCTATGATGAATCGATATCACACATTCGAGAAAAACACAATCGATTACTTCACTTTGTCGTTCTTTACTTGAAGAAAGTAAAGAAACTTTGTTTGTTGCCAGCGCTCCAAATGATACAAGAATAAATTATTGTTTACATTACTGACCTCAAATGCCTCTATTCAGAGTCTGAAACAATTTAGTATGTAGTAAATCCTTTTATCTACGATTGATGCGAAATATAAACATTATATCTCTGTTTAGATGGGTAGAAAGTAATTATTTACGTACTTGTATTCATTGCGCATGCGCGTCTCATAGTTCTGAAGAATTCCTCTTCTTTACCACGCTAGCGCGGTAAATAAGAGGAATTCTTCAGCTTTACGCACGATTAGCGAGTTTGTTTACATTTAACAAAACTAATTTGCTATTATTTTATTAAAGTAACTGTTTATATCGAGTTTTTAGTGAAAAACAATGAATGAATCAAGTGGCTTAGACGAAAATGTAGAGAATAATACTCCTCCAAAAATAATTAATTCGGCAAAAAATACAACTCAAGAATTAATGCCATCTTTATCAAGAGAAGAGATACGAACTTACATAGAGTAAGTTTATTTTTTTCTGTATTTATTATTTAAATCTAACAATCGTAGATAAAGTACGGTACGCAACACGTGCGAAAACGGCATTTTGCATTGCTCGTGTGGTTTTACTACCCTCGCTGTCGCTCGGGTGCAAACTCCACACTCGCATGCAAAATGCTACTTTCCGCCCTTGACGCGTAATGTACTATTGTAGGTTGAATAAACTACAAAAGGCTATGTCAACATCGTCAAAAACCAGCTGTAGTTAATTACTTCACAAAGAACACTTTGGATCATTTAACTTTGTCATCTGTCATCTTCCCGTGCTTTGTAGTTCTCAACTACATTTGTCAATAATACTTTTCGATCCTTCCAAGAATAACGGTAGTTTATTCTTCGTTGTTGTTATCAAAAAATTGAGCACCCTGAATAAAAAACTCAGGAAAATAATGTCATTTTTTAGTTATAAAGAATGGCTTTTTCTCTACCAACTACAATTAAATAAATTTGTATTCCTCAGTACTCTATCGTGGGGCACACTATATATATATATATATATATATATATATATATATATATATATATATATATATATATATATATATATATATATATATATATATATATTATATATATATAACGTCGATTGGAGGGGTCGAAGTTGAGATTTTTGCAAAAAAAACAAAAAAAATTACGAGAATTTTCATCTCCCTCTGAGACCCTTTGCACAGCAGATGCCTTCCTTCTCTCTCGTCGTCTGGTTTTTTTCTTTTAGAGTTGTGCGGGATAGTATTGGAATTGAGTTTTTTCTCGCTGATCGGACACCTTAATGTACCCCAAGGGACCAAGGGAGGAAGATAGACAGCAGAATAAAAGGCTAATGACAATTCGATATCGCCAGGCTCGTCTATAAAATCACCTGCTAAACCAAATCACATCTATCGAATAAAAAATAAAACCAGATTACAAAGAGTTTTACAAGATAATCGACACGAGAGATACAATAATAAGGCTTTTTGCTTCCGATCTTACCGAAGGCGACGGAACCTATGTGAATGAAATATTTTATTTTCAGTAGGGAGAAAAAGTTATGATATTGGATTAGTTTAGAGAGACTAAAGTACATCTTTTCTTCCCTGAACTCAAAAGTAGGGAGAAAAAGAAGGATTACCAACTTAATTATTTATAGTAGAGAATGAATGGCTAATGTAATGGAGTTGTTGAAATCATGTTGGCGACCCTGCTTTTTCGACCTTGATTACCATTGTTTAAAACCTGCATCTAAATAACCCTTCTATTTAAGTTTAATTCAATTCATATTTGTTTTTAATATTGAATCTCTCAGTGGCGTATCCAACTTAATTATTTATAGTAGAGAATGAATGGCTAATGTAATGGAGTTGTTGAAATCATGTTGGCGACCCTGCTTTTTCGACCTTGATTACCATTGTTTAAAACCTGCATCTAAATAACCCTTCTATTTAAGTTTAATTCAATTCATATTTGTTTTTAATATTGAATCTCTCAGTGGCGTATCCAACTTAATTATTTATAGTAGAGAATGAATGGCTAATGTAATGGAGTTGTTGAAATCATGTTGGCGACCCTGCTTTTTCGACCTTGATTACCATTGTTTAAAACCTGCATCTAAATAACCCTTCTATTTAAGTTTAATTCAATTCATATTTGTTTTTAATATTGAATCCCTCAGTGGCGTATCCAGGGGGGGGGGGGAAATACGCCGTATTTTTTTTTTTTTTTCATATTTTTACATTCACCTCATATTCAATTTCACCTCAGAATTGCATAAAAGCGCTGTTTTGAGGGGTCATATTTTCAAAATTTTCCCGGACCCCCCGCCATAGATCCCCCCACCCCAATAATTAACCGCAGACGACGCCAATGACTTACAGTAAGATATTGTACTGCACTAAGCTTCAGCATAACATTTTCTAACGAATACGTTCTAAAACAGTTATTGTTACTTGGGCGCGGTGATTTTTTTTTTTGGGGGGGGGGGCTGCTTTGTTGAATAAGTAGTTCCTTTTTCTTGTTTCCACTACGAATTCCCCCCCCCCCCCCCCCTATCTAAACTGACTTAGAATGTGCCCCCTCCAGACCTAGCCGCTGGATACGCCACTGGAATCTCTTACATCTGCTGTTAAAAGTGCTAACAATTATAGTTATTTATTAAAATAAAAAATAAAAACTGTGCAATGGATAAAAATGTGAATTTTCTCCCTACTGCAGAGATATAATATTGTGTGTACCTCGGGAGTAATGTGCCATTATTCCCCTCGCGCTAATTAGCGTTATTAAAAAGTCTAATTCCCTTGGCGTCGCCTCAGGATTTAGGGACCATGGTTTTTCGCTCTTGGAATAATGGCTTACTTTACGCGAAGATTCATTCCTAGGTGCATAAAATAACTATTATGTCTCCGATTTCAAAACTTCAACACCGGTTACTTCAACTGGCAACCAATAAAGTGTGTAAACAAATAAATATAAATCATGCATACTAGAATTTAATTTCACGAATATACCCATACTCATAGCCACGATCTATGTTTTGTCAAGTCTAGCTTAACATAATTAAGTTAAATAACTTGATATTAAATAATTAAGCTATCTTGGCGCGGACTTATTAATATATATATATATATATATATATATATATATATATATATATATATATATATATATATATATATATATATATATATATATATATACATATATATATATATATATATATATATATATATATATATATATATATATATATATATATATATATATATATATATATATATATATATTTATTAGTTTATTCAGTAGACTAAGTAGGGTCAGATTATCTAATTTAGTAAGGAAACAAATTAATATCATAACTTGGCTTGACAAAGTCCGAGAGGTTGGAGATTAGGGCTAACAAGGAGAAGGGACTTGATTCCTTAGTAAGCTGACCTCTGTGCTTAGCACAACTTAATTAGATTAGATCTTACTTCTCTTCGTTTAACTAAATTAATTAGCAAACAAAGTCAGCCTTATTAAAGTCAATGTAATTTCAACTCACTAAATTGTAAATCTGCTTTATGTTTTGTACCTAGGGACTTTGCCAAGTTCCATTTCAGTTATTTTATAGAATACATTACTTCCCTCATCTTTACTGTATAAAACAAGTAAGGCGCGCTTCACGTAAGTACGTGGGGAGATAATTGTGGGTTTCTGTACATTAAAGTTAAAATTATTAAGTGTAATATAATTACACTAATTTTAATAGTAATAATCTTTTTCTACTCTTCAAGACCTTTAAATTAATGTATAACATGTTATGGTAACTAAAACAATGTTTAGTCACCCGCCATATTGGCCGCCATCTTGAAAATTTTAATAATTGCATATTCTTTTTCTACACTTCAAGACCTTTAAATTGATATATAACATGTCATGGTGACTAAAAACTTGTTTTTATTCACCCGCCTTATTGGCCGCCATCTTGAAACTTTTAAGTGTAAAATTTTAATAATTGCATATTCTTTTTCTACACTTCAAGACGTATATCATTTTATGTTTCTTCATTTTAAATTGATATATAACATGTCATGGTGACTAAAAACTTGTTTTTTAGTCACCCGCCGTATTGGCTGCCATCTTGAAAATATTAAGTGTGAAAAATCCAAAATGTGTCCAGTTGTCTTAAATGCCGAGATGCACCTGTGTGCCGAATTTCATGTTCCTAGCTATAGTAGTTTATGAATTGAAACAAGCAACGGACAGACAGACAGAGCCGTTATATAAGGTTTCTTTTTGTACTTTGTACAGAAACTAAGGTCAAGTGTGCGAAATTTCATCCTCAGAATAAAAATGTATAATATTTATACAGAAAAACAAACAAATAAACCCCCCGCAATTTTTCTTTATATTATAAGAAATTCCTGGACATTGAGCTCATTATCTGAGAATAACCTACTTCCAAATACTATTATCAATACTTAGCATCTAAACGCTGTCTCGTACCACGAAAATGTACTTTATGAGGGACGGACTTGGAACTCATTTAGGTCTGTAGAAGCCAAACAACAAATGATATGTGGGCGGCCAAGGCGCCATATTGCACCAATTTTGGTGAGCTTTGAACTTTCCTGTAACAAAATCATAGCTTCAGTAAGCGTAAATACTTCTGTACCAAAAATTCGATTTTGATGGATTTACACGTTTTGAAGCCCCCTGAGTCCAATTTTTATTAAAAAAATGGTTGTCGGACGTCTGTCTGTGGAGATGCAATTTTTGCATACATATTTATGAAAATGATTATAAATTTAGAAAAATCATACCCCGAGGCGAAATTGAGAAATGAATTTTAGCTCCAAATTTGGCGAATAAAATTATTTCTCGAAAACAGTTCCGATGATTCTGATTAAAAAATTCTAAATGTAGAATTTAAAGACTCGATTTCGTCTTGGCAGGTAATGTTCATAGTCTGTCCTCGGCTACGGCTCGGAGACTAACTTACTCCATTTTTCTGTCTAGTTACATAAATAACTATTTAAATAAGTGTTAAAGATTTTAATTCTTTTGGCCCTCCTTTGAAAACCACCTTCCCCCACCACCACCTTTCCACCACCCTTTCTTTTGTAAACCATATCGCCTGTAATACTTTCATTGTTTTAATGTTTAAGCAGGTGTGATAAATAAATATGAATCTGCCACGAGAAAGAAAAACCCAGCTCAAGATGTGGTTCTGACCTTTCTCGTGGAAAGCATTTGGAAAAACAACAAGGTTTCTACCCTTCACATTTTCTTTTATAGAAGCACGAAAGGAAAAACAAAATAAAGGAGAATTCGTGTCCAAAAACACGGAACCTGAGAATTGTGTACGAAGAACATAAATTTTATTTTTAAGTTACAGTATAATAGAGAAGGAAAAAAAGGACGAGCAAGACACGGAACTTCTAATTTTGGCAAGTGATAGAGTGTACCAACTGAACAATTTAATATTAAACAATTTCGGGAGGATCTGAAACAAAGATAGTCTGGATAATTTAGTAAATGCGAGAAGAAAGATGTGTGGAAATATTCAACAGCGTCACCAGAATGGTCGCTGTCGGAAGGACATCAACTCGTGGAAATATTTAGTGGTTTCTCACAGGGCCGGCTGTCCTAGCCCTTGGACCACTTCTCTTTACAATATTCATCTTGTATCTAGCTTTGAAGCAATGTTCTAACGCCCTTCTTCTTCGTGCTGTTTCTAAAGAAAACCATAAAAACTCGCCTCGATTCTACTCTTCTGTTCTCTATTTGACTTATATCCCTAACAAAAAATATTGAAAAAAAAAAGAAAAACAAAAACAAGATAAAAATTTAAATGTAGGTTACTTGAAAATTCAATTTCATTTCGTAGTCAGGGTATATTTTTATCAGCTTATATCTTATCTTATGCATGACTGACCTCTGACCTACTGCAGATTGTATATAGAACTTTTCCTACAAAACTTTATAGTTTACCAAAATTATAGGGAAATACCTGGGTCGGTTAGCTAATTAGTTTACTGAAATTGTTCAACTAAAAACCAGTCTACACAGGCCAGCCGATATTTTGTACAATAAACATCAGCAGCTGTAGTTTATTTGTACAAAACAACTTACAACAAACTAAGAACGGTGGCCCAAGTTAACGGTGGCAGTGTGATCGTTCTAGAGAACGAATTTATATTATACCTCAGAATTCAAAACTTTCAGGACAGAATTCCGTTTTACTCATCAGGGAACATTTTTGGTCTCGTATAAATGTCTGTCAGAGAGTTGATCGACAAGTCTGTCTGTCTGTCTGTGAGTTGATCGACAAATTTGTCTGTATGTCAGTGAAATACATGATTTACACTATATATCAAATATAAAAATGTTAAAATATAAAAAACTAATGATAGACAATCTAAAAAAAAAGAATTAAATGTGATGGTGATGAGTAAGTGTTATAATAAAAAATAATAACAGCGCTTGGTCAGATTTGCTAAATCTCCAAAAAAAAAAAAAAGGCAACACTGACTATAAACAGAACAGCTGGTTTAGTAAATATTGAAAAACCTTTCATTATTCCTTTTAGAAACAGTTGTCTGAAAATGGATAGTTGAAGTGAAAGTGATTTTGAATTTAGTAATACTCCAGAAGAGTTGGCTACAATAGCGAAAAATTTAACACTGAATTTACTTCCAGACAAGACAAAACAAAAATACGAACGCAGATACGAAAGTTTTAATTCTTGGTGTAACAATAAGAAGGTAGGAAAACTGTCTGAAAATATTTTATTTACAGATTAAACACTAACTGTAGGAAAAATTGAATGTGCAACTCAAGCTTAAAGTGACTTTGCTGCACTCGAGAAACCTTTCCTCGAGTAAATATTTCTCTCGAGTGCTGCAAAGTGCCACTTTCCGCACTAGTTGCACAAATAAATATTATCTACGATTAATACGAAATATAAACATTGTATCTCTGTTTAGATGCGTAGAAAGTGATTCTTTACGTACTTGTATTCATTGCGCATGCGCGTCTCATAGTTCTGAAAAATTCCTCTTCTTTACCGCCCTAGGGTGGTAAAGAAGAGTAATTCTTCAGCTTTACGCACGATTAGCGAGTTTGTTTACATTTAACAAAACTAATTTGCTGTTCTTTTATTGAAGTAACGGTTTATATCGAGTTTTTAGTGAAAAACAATGAGTGACAAGTGATTATGACGAAATTAGGAAAATAATACGCCTCCCGAAATAATTAATTCGGCACAAAATACAACTAATGAATTAATGTAATCTTTATCACAAAAGAAATACGAACTTACATACAGGAAGTTTTTTTTTCTGTATTTATTATTAAATACAACAATCGTAGATAAAGTACGGTACGCAACTCGTGCAGAAACGGCATTTTGCATTGCTCGTGTGGTTTTACTACCCTCGCTATCACTCGGGTGCAAACTTCACACTCGCATGCAAAATGCTACTTTCCGCACTCGACGCGTAATGTACTATTAACGGAAAATATAACATCTCGGACAGATATTACTAATAATATAGAATAAAATAAACGGAAATAGATATATTATTACTTTTCAAGATTCATTAATAGTGGCACAGGAATGTAATTAGTGAAAGGTTATAAGAATTCATTCAGATAAGTTTGGAATGAGGGAGATTGTGGTATATTCAAGTCTAAACATAACGTATTAATGTTTTAAGCTTTATGTAGAACGAGCTAATTAGTAGGAAACCTGATATAATCACAATGAAGCACAGCGGTTTGACACCAATAAGGATATCGGTGTAGAATCAGTTCAATCCAGGACACAATGGAGGGATTAAGCAACACACGGCAGATTAGAGAACTAATGAATACATTATCTGGAGCTGTATAAACCTGGATATGGTGACAATATTTTCTACTGATGGGTAGAGCAGAGAAATACGTAACGAGGAGGAAATTAAGCGCTACTATTAAACTTTAAAACAGTTCAGATATGCATTCAGTGGACATTTGTACACCTGAGAACCTACACGGGCAGAGTAAAGCTGTCTAGAATGCTTTCAGTGGACAGTTGTACACCTGAGAACCTACACGGGCAGAGTAAAGCTGTCTAGAATGCTTTCAGTGGACAGTTGTACCCATGAGAACCTACACGGGCAGAGTAAAGCTGTCTAGAATGCTTTCAGTGGACAGTTGTACACCTGAGAACCTACACGGGCAGAGTAAAGCTGTCTAGAATGCTGTCAGTGGACAGTTGTACACCTGAGAACCTACACGGGCAGAGTAAAGCTGTCTAGAATGCTTTCAGTGGACAGTTGTACACCTGAGAACCTACACGGGCAGAGTAAAGCTGTCTAGAATGCTTTCAGTGGACAGTTGTACACCTGAGAACCTACACGGGCAGAGTAAAGCTGTCTAGAATGCTGTCAGTGGACAGTTGTACACCTGAGAACCAACACAGGCAGAGTATAGCTGACTGGAATGCTTTCAGTGGACAGTTGTACCCATGAGAACCTACACGGGCAGAGTAAAGCTGTCTAGAATGCTTTCAGTGGACAGTTGTACACCTGAGAACCTACACGGGCAGAGTAAAGCTGTCTAGAATGCTTTCAGTGGACAGTTGTACACCTGAGAACCTACACGGGCAGAGTAAAGCTGTCTAGAATGCTTTCAGTGGACAGTTGTACCCATGAGAACCTACACGGGCAGAGTAAAGCTGTCTAGAATGCTTTCAGTGGACAGTTGTACACCTGAGAACCTACACGGGCAGAGTAAAGCTGTCTAGAATGCTTTCAGTGGACAGTTGTACACCTGAGAACCTACACGGGCAGAGTAAAGCTGTCTAGAATGCTGTCAGTGGACAGTTGTACACCTGAGAACCTACACGGGCAGAGTAAAGCTGTCTAGAATGCTTTCAGTGGACAGTTGTACACCTGAGAACCTACACGGGCAGAGTAAAGCTGTCTAGAATGCTTTCAGTGGACAGTTGTACACCTGAGAACCTACACGGGCAGAGTAAAGCTGTCTAGAATGCTGTCAGTGGACAGTTGTACACCTGAGAACCAACACAGGCAGAGTATAGCTGACTGGAATGCTTTCAGTGGACAGTTGTACCCATGAGAACCTACACGGGCAGAGTAAAGCTGTCTAGAATGCTTTCAGTGGACAGTTGTACACCTGAGAACCTACACGGGCAGAGTAAAGCTGTCTAGAATGCTGTCAGTAGACAGTTGTACACCTGAGAACCTACACGGGCAGAGTAAAGCTGTCTAGAATGCTTTCAACTTTGAAGTAGAGTGGCTGGTATCTCCAACCAGTCTTATCTCTACATATTAATAAGCAGACTAACTCTACAAAGAAATAAACAGCTCGAGGATCATAAGGACTGTTATCTTTGTACTCGACAGTATGTAAACGTTGTATGTAAACACAGTATGTAAACACCTGTACCTTGCCAGCAGGGCTAAATACTTGCTATGGGATAGAGATAAAGTACAGATACAGACCTGGGTCTGAGGAACCTGTAATATCATGACAATGTTTTTATTAGTATAACCTCACCTCTACTTGTCCATTGTGGAAATAATTTGCCGCTTAGTTGAACCTTACAACTCTTCCTTTACTCTATTAAATACACGATACTAATACTGTTAAACACTTTGCTGTATCAAGCTATAACATTTAGTGTAGCTTGTAGTGTGTTGTACATCACACTACAAGGCTCTGTTATAAACCTATCAAATGCAGGAATAGCACGCATTACATCTCGAATAGATAAATTAGCATTTTAGACAAAGGTGGGCATTTTAGAATTTTCTTTTGATAATTAAGTACCTACTCTAAATTTACCATTTAATTGCAATGGAATAGTTTTAATAGTGCATCGCTATAATTAGAGTGGTACATAAATTCAGTCAAAGTTAAAAAAAAAGAGGAAAAATCATTCATATACAAATCATTATAAACTTTCTCATATTCGAGTACAAGTTATGTAGCGAAGTATTTTCAATTTTAAAATAATTTCATTTTTTGTGATTAAGTATAGTTTAAGTAGTTAAGTATAGTAACCAGTATCCAGTACCTGCAAATGATCTTTATAGGGAAATAAACTGATTGGCACTGCAGCAGTGGAATAGGTGGTACAAATCCACCACTGCAGGCTCTTTTTACAAATTAATACAAGGTGAAGTAGGATCTTATCCCTGGTTTAAAGGAATTGATGAACATAGGAGGATGATAACAACAATTAACCGTCTCAGAGCTAATCACGGCATTTGTAAGGCATATTTACATAAGATTGGAAAAGAAAACTCTGCTATTTGTACCTATTGTAATGAGGAAGAAGATTTAGAGCATATCATAATGTGTTGTGTAAAGTTTTCAACGCAAAGAGAAATATTTTTTAGAATATTACACACTAGCAATATAACACAGCCCTTCTGTTATTTATCTTTATTATCATCTCGGTCGATTTCCATTTACAAGCATTTATTTCAATTCCTTGTATCGTCAAAAATAGAAATATAATTAATTTAAGTAAATAAATTAAGAACCTATTAAATGGTTGTAATAGAATTATGGCTGTATGGTTCCACAAGCCAATGCCAAAAAAAAAAAGTATAGTTACCCCTTACCCTGGAAGTTTCATATCTTTTTTCAGAGAAAAGTTTGTGTGTTTGTTCTTGGTTTAATAATTCAGCACACAGGTGCATCCCTCCATAGTTATAAAACAATTTACAATTAATATGTTCAAGATGGCGGCAAATAAGGTATATAATAAATAATGTTTTTAGTCGGCTTGCCAGTCTTAAGATTATAGAGAGTAGGAAGTGATTATGTAACTCGTATGAGTATCTTTGTCATTTGTTTTATAGTTCATTAAATTTACTTTATTTTAATTCTATTGTTCTCTTGTTAATTATTTTGACATAATATGAGTATTTTTTGTAATTTCTTTATATTTAATTTTAGTTTTATTCCCATTAAGGCGGAGATACACATGCCTGTAGCTTGAATAAAAACATGCCAGCTACTTGCACGTGTATATGTTAAATGGCATGCCAGTAGCTGGCAAGCAAGCAGATTGCACAAGATTTGTTATTTTGGCATGCAACGAGCAAGTGGTGGGGTGGGGGCTACAAACCGCATGCCAAAAGGAATGTGTAAACGCATGTGACAGCTACAAGGGCGGTCATTCCAGTAGCTGGCTGCCACCGATTGTGGACGTAAACATTGCGTTATTTATTTATTGATTTGTTTTGTGTGTTAATAGAATTTATGACAGTTCTTAAAAAAAACTTCTGAATTTGTGTTTAAATAATGCCACGAATCAGCTTGCAAGCAATTTTACTTGCAAATATATCTTCAGTTTGCCATTTAGGCATTGCACAATGCAGGTTGCATGCAATTTTACTTGCTACTAAATAAATAAATATTTTTAGTATGCCAGTTACTGGCAAATATCCCCTTTTGGCATGCAAGCTACTTCCCCAATTTGACGGCATGTGTATCTCCGCCTTTAGTTTAAGTCTATTGTTATCTTGTGAATTGTTATGACAATGATTACTGTTATATATTTTATGAGTGTGCGAAGGCAAAAACTACCATTGATCAGAAATTTAAAACCGATTAAAATACAGGAAGTGTATTCAAATACTCTTAGTTTTTGGCAAAACTTCCTCAGTAGACATGATTATAATTAGATATGAAAGTTTGTGAAGACATTGGGTGTTTACTCGCGGTATATTTATCTAGAGGGAGAACTTTGCTTGTAAAGTTAAACATAGTGACAAGTATTTAAGATACAGAGGGTAGAGCTAATTTACATCTTACAATGGTTTCTTTACTAGTTAAACAACAGATTCTCCTCATCTCTAAAAGCTTTCTAAACTCTCTATCCACCCTCATTAACTTCTACTACTCGTGTACTTTAGATCCTTATCTATTATCATATCTTATTCCTTATCAACGATACAGAGGGTAGAGCTAAGTTACATCTTACAATGGTTTCTTTACTAGTTAAACAAGAGATTCTCCTCATCTCTAAAAGCTTTCTAAACTCTCTATCCACCCTCATTAACTTCTACTCCTCATGTACTTTAGATCCTTATCTATTATCATATCTTATTCCTTATCAACGATACAGAGGGTAGAGCTAAGTTACATCTTACAATGGTTTCTTTACTAGTTAAACAAGAGATTCTCCTTATCTCTAAAAGCTTTCTAAACTCTCTATCCACCCTCATTAACTTCTACTCCTCGTGTACTTTAGATCCTTATCTATTATCATATCTTTTTTCTTATCAACTAACCACTTCATTTAACCTATAAGTAAATATTTGGACTTATTTGCCTTGCAGTAAGCAATAAAATTTATGTCAAAAACTATATAAACACATGTATACATACATTTGGACCTCCATAAAAAAAAAAATCGTTGTTCAGATATTTTGTTATGTATTAGAATTTTAAGTTCTAGAAATATTAGGAGTTAACTACCGAGATAGTTCTAACTTCATACAAGATTCAAATTTTGTCTCGTTATGTTGTTGTTTCAAATATAGTTAGTCTTTTAGTTTAGTTGGGTCAGTTGTAGTTCAAATTAGGAGTTACTACCGAGATTAAATGGGGCTAACTTCATGTATAAATTGGTCGTGCGTGAAGCCTCACGTAAAAAGGGTTTCATTGGTTTTGTGAACATAAAATTAGTATATGAGTGCTGGAGGAGACACAAAATGTTTTTGTTTTTTTGACAAAATGGCATGAAGAATTAAACACTTTCCACAAGTTTTATATATTTTTGTAATCTACTCTTCAATACCTTTAATTTGATACCCCTCTCAAAATTTAAAAAAAAAATTCGCGTGACGTGAATTGTGAATTATCCCCCATTTTGGATTTGAACATCTGATGGTTTTGAGTTTGCTATATTTTTCCTGTGTGCGTGTCTAAACGATCTTTAATAAAAGATGGAAAGTTTCCTATTTTTATCTCTTTTGATTCAAAAGTTATGGGAACCAGAGTGACAGTCAGACAGACAGACACAGAAACGAAACTATAAGGGTTTCTTTTTTTGGTTTTACCAAAGAAACCCTAAAAATAAGTGGCCCTGAAAGAGGAAGATTTTTATCTCGTACCATTTTCACCCATTACAGAACTGCTTCATCCTCGTCTTTATACTTGGAATCTCTTGATCTTTTCTTAAAATCTTTACTTGTTTCGTATGTTTGTGTAGTTTTAATATTGAATCTTGGATTTAAAAAAAATTGTAGACACTGAACTCGGATCGATTTCATATTTATGGGTTTCTTCTTGTTTCTTCATTCCTTTATCCCCCACCATTAATTTTTTTTTTTTTTCTGAAAGTTATTTTTTATTAGACATGTGTACGGAGAGTAGTAGTAGTAGTAGTAGTCTAATACTTCCTACTAGAACGGGAAGGACGAACCACATGTTCGAACCTTGTACGCCCCGTGGTGGAGAGTTCCAGCTACTTCTCACATCATACATTTGTACATTGTACCGCCGAAGCGAGTATGATGTGGTCATTAGTAAGCTATATAAGCGTGCGTCAAAGCGTGGGGGAAGAGTGCCCTATAGGGGGTGTACCTCGCCCTGCTCCGTCCTCGAACCATAGATGCAAATTACATCATCATGACACATATCGGACCAACATCAAAGAGTGGGGGAAGAGTCCCCATATAGGGTGTCCCTCACCCTGCACCGTCCTCGAACCATAGATGCAAATTACATCATCATGACACATATCGGACCAACATCAAAGAGTGGGGGAAGAGTCCCCATATAGGGTGTCCCTCACCCTGCACCGTCCTCGAACCATAGATGCAAATTACATCATCATGACACATATCGGACCAACATCAAAGAGTGGGGGAAGAGTCCCCATATAGGGTGTCCCTCACCCTGCACCGTCCTCGAACCATAGATGCAAATTACATCATCATGACACATATCGGACCAACATCAAAGAGTGGGGGAAGAGTCCCCATATAGGGTGTCCCTCACCCTGCACCGTCCGCGATTCATTGATACAATTCAGAGTATCATGGCACGGGATCGAACCCACGACCTCGAGTTGCCTCGACTTATTGGTTAAAAGATATACTGACAGCACAAGATATACTGACGAATGTGTTTCCTTCAAGTCAACATCACAATGCACTACATTCCTGAAGATGCTTCCAGTAGTGGAAGCGAAACTAAGGACTTCAAAACCCCTTCGTGAAGCTGATTTCACCAAAAATGATTTATTACCTACATGAAATTGAAATTATGATGGAAATTTGAAATTTAAACTAAACTTCTGAGATTGCCACGAAATATAGGTATGCGCTAATAGCCCAAGTTGTTAAAGAGCACCTACATAAACCATGTGTGGAGGTAGGAAAAAAAGTTTTAATATCAATATGAAAAAAAAGGTGTAATATTTAACAAGTCTGCAATGAATTTACAACTATCACTTACTATACCATCATCGATTTTAAAGTAAATAAATAACAAATCTTATAATAACTTTACCACTAGCTTATCTTCATATGCCCGAATATACTTTTATGTAAGCTATAAAAGAAAATAAAGTATTGAAAGGTCTTTACACTAAAATAAATCTGGAAAGAGATAACAACTATCGACATTTCTACAAATTCCTGTACTAGTTTGTACTACATTATCAAACACACATTTTGTGTTAGATTTCTTGTTACAAATGATCTAGGTCAAATTTAAAAATGCAGATAGGAATATAAATATATTCATTATATATATATATATATATATATATATATATATATATATATATATATATATATATATATATATATATATATATATATATATATATATACATTATAATAAAAATTACATTTTAATTTGGGTGTTTTTTTAGGGTCCCTAGACAAAACCAAGGACCCTTAATTTTCCTGCGTGTGTCTGTCCGTCCGTCCGCTCGCGTGCTCTCACGGCTACACCTTTCGTCCGATCATTTTGAAATTTGGCATGTATGTGTCTTGTACCTACCCACATATTTTAAAAATATAGTGACTTAAAAAAAATATTTTTCAAAAAAATTAGGGTAAAAAAACTTAAGGGTTAAATTTTTTTTATTTTTTTTTCGACACCGTGAGGGGTATCATATGAAAGGGTACGTCGAGCTGATTACAAAAATATATAATTCTTTGGATATAACTTTGATAGGGCGAGCGTAGGCAAGTTTGAAGTGGGTGTGAAACGTGTCCCCCCCTTCTATCTCGCTTATGTGAAGTGCAAAAAATCTAAAAAAAAATCCTGAACATTCTTCGACCAAAAGTAAAGATACCACTTTTTGGAAATTTCGAAAAAAATATTATTTTATTTTTTATTGACAAAATACGTTTTTTTTATAATTATGGTATTTTCGATGTATTTATATGGTTGTAGTCCAGTTCAGTGGCAAAAAAATACTTTATCAGAAGTTTGTTTATGTGTTTTGAGAATATCAGACCCTTAGAATTGTTCAAAGTAAGCTTTTTAGCATTTTAAAAAAACACTGTTTATACACTTTACAGTTAAACACTATACAGTGTGGCCTACGGACCCTCGCTGTGTGCTGACTAGCACACACTTGACCTGTTTATTAATTTTTTTTTTTCAGAACTGTGTAATATGTTTCACAATGTAATTTTTTTACATCAGGACTTAATTAGCCAAGGGTACGGTTAGTTTGACTTCAAAGCTGTAGAAAAGTGAATATAGAAACAACAACAAGTTGGAAAATGGAATAAATAATAAAAGTTTTATTTTACTATTGTTTTGTATAATTATTAATATATTCTAAATAAGTATAAATGAATGAGCAGTTAGTTTTCAAACACTTTCCCGGAGTTATCAGAAAATTCCTCACTTGTCTACCCTTTTATTATCTCAGCATTTGTTTTGTTAACCTTATTCTTATTTTCTGTTAAAATAATTTTAAATTTGAAAATGCTACATTACATTTTGGACTCTAATTAATCTCCTCAAGTTCTCTTTAGCAAAGGAAAAAAAGAATATATATATATATATATATATATATATATATATATATATATATATAGCGTCAGGAAGCGCTAAATATAAGGAATATTAAAAAGTATTTTTTAAGAATACTACAAATTTTAAATTTAAATCAAATTATAATTATTATTAACTACGGGAAACAGACAGAGAAAAATACACTCCTGCGCCGGGATTTGAACTACGGGCCTATATATAGGGCCTCTTAGTTAATAATAATTATAATTTGATTTAAATTAAAATTTAATCTTTCTGTAGTATGAATACTACCAAAATGGTAAAATATGAATACAAATTTTAAGTTAATTAGTATATATTTTGTTTACTATTTTTTTCCTCAAACTATACTCAAGTACTGTAACATAACTTTGAATATGTTTACTTTAAGGACAGAAAAAAATTGTTTTTCCGTGGTAGGCTGTGAAATAGTAACTTTAGAGCCTAAAAGACATAGCTAAAATCCATTTTTTCATTACGTGGACTTAAAAAATCTTTTCATTACTCCTAGCTGTAAAGAAAAAATCTTTTACGTCCTAGGAACTAAAAGATTTTTTCTTTACAGCGGGTAGTTGTCAAAACTTCCGTTAGTATCGCTGCAGTCTTTGTAGAAATGCTTCTAGTATGATTAAAATCCGCTAGATGTCAATGCATTTTATTTATCTTTTCTTATAGTGTAACCTCTTTTTAAGGTTTCTTTTTTTAAGTCTAAAGTATGTACTAATATTTGTTATTATTATATATTGATTAGTGATTAATATTTAATGTTTTTTCATTGTCTGCTACCTCGGAAAAAATAGCATATGCTACGCGACTGTGAAGTGTTTTTTCTTTACCTTGGCAATATTTACTATCTCGCTTCGCTCGACAGTAAATGTAATTGCCGCGGTAAAGAAAAAACTCACTTCACAGCCTAGTAACATAATATACTATTTCTTTCGTCGCTGTTTTTATTAGTTTCCTTTTTATTTACAATTTATTCTAATGGAAAAATGTTAAAAAGGAAATGTCTGTAATAATTGTAGCTTACTGCAAATGCTTACAAGCTTTAAAGATCGCATAATCTTTTTAACGCCGCGTTATCTATGCTTCCCCTACAGTGAAAGCTTTGCCGCTTGGCTTACACTATGAGGCGTTAGAAACGCTTGTCTAGAATCTCTTTCATTTTTTAAATTACTTTTTTAAAAAAAAATTGTAAAGTTTGTCTAACTACTATTTAAGCACTCTAGTTAAAACGACGCTGAATTGTCTGCCAATTAGTGTAGCACTTAGTTACTTTATTGATGTTATGTTCTTACAAAACATTATTGTCTTTATTTTACAAGCTTCTATTTATCTTGCAATGTTTGTATGTATGTATGTATGTTATGTATATTCGGGTCAAATCTCGCAACTGAATTTTAAGGCAGTTATCCTCAAGCGAATGAATAGAAATTTTGCTTACACATTTAGTTTGGATGAAAATGCATGGTTAACTAAGTGATGACATTCTAAATCCAATATGGCGGAAAGCCCAAGATGGCGGACTAGTTATTTCTTAAGCACGCCCATGATATGGGTATCATTTAAAAGGGTTTTCTAAGAAGAATACGAATAAAAGCTTGTTTTTTATTTATTTTTATTTTTTTTATATAAAATTGTTTTAAATCTATGAAAATGGTTTTGTTTTTAAATTTCATTCAAATCAGATGAATACTTTTGAAGATACAGGTCTAAATAATTGTATGTTTGTACGCATGTGGAAGAGAAACAAATGAGTGCAGAAGGTTGAAACTTTAATTGGACCAACAATGGGCTAATTATGACCTACCATACAAATTTCATTAAAGTCGGACGTGTAGTTTTTAAGATATGATGTTTCGCAAAAATTGAGCGACTGACCGACATACCGCAGACAGACACGGGACCAAAAATGGTCCCTGACTTCTGAAACAGATTTCTGTCTTGT
Organism: Gerris lacustris; assembly: GCA_951217055.1. Classification (NCBI taxonomy): domain Eukaryota; kingdom Metazoa; phylum Arthropoda; class Insecta; order Hemiptera; family Gerridae; genus Gerris; species Gerris lacustris. Next base: position 69,529,801 of record OX578280.1, on the reverse strand, counting down.
AAGTTTTGAAATCGGAGACCCAAAAATTGTTCGTTCTTCAAAACGATCACATAGCTTCCGTTAACTTCGGTAAGCTCAGAAGCAAAACTACTAAGTTGTTTGCAATATTTTGTAACATTTGACTATTTTATGCTTCCGAGCTTACCGAAGGTAGTGGAAGCTATGTGATCGTTCCGATGAACTAAAAACATTTATGTCTCCGATTTAAAAAATTCCAAGACATAAATCCATTTCAGACATGAGGGAACATTTTTGGTTCCTTGTCTGTCTGTAACTCATCTTTAAAAAACATATAATCTTAACTAATCCTCTGATTTTAATGAGTTTTAGAAATTTGGTCATAACTCATTGTTGGTCTCAAATAAGTTTCAACCTTCTGGGCCCATTTGTTTCTCTTCCACTCGCGCATTTTTTGAAAACAGTATGAATTTGGTAACAATATGAATCGTTTAATAATATTAATTTTGTAGCGATATGAATATATTAAGGATATTTATTTAGCACATAGGTGACCAGACCTAAAGCCATCTTATTTCTATTTGTGGGAGTTCTTAAAAGAGAATGTTTTCATACCCCCCACGACCTGCTGATCTCAGAGAGAACTGAAAAATCTAATGACTGCAGCTATTGCTGCAATTCCTGATGCCCTACATGCAGTTAACACAGAGAGATGTCTTCTGGAATTGCAGGAGAAGAGAGAACGTTTTTAGAAATATATAAATATAACCCTCTTATGTTGGACTTATGTGCTAAATAAACAGTTTATTTATGTGCCATTTTTACTACTGTTACAAACATTTCTTCCTCCATTATTTTTTAAACAACTTTTAGTTTATATAATAAACCGAATTTCTAGATCAACGAAAGAAGGTATAATTCGTAAAAATTTCATTTATTTGTGATAAAATGTTATGTGTACATAATATATATATATATATATATATATATATATATATATATATATATATATATATATATATATAAATATAAATAAATATATATATATATATATATATATATATATATATATATATATATATATATATATATATATATATATATATATATAGTATATGTATAAATGATATGAAGAAGAGAGGAGAGGAAAGAGTTTGTCCCTGGTGAACCCCCTGGGCCACATCACCCAAGAGGTTAATTTGTAAATTTTCCCGACAAAGTTTTCTGCTTTCCATGTTAGATACACTGGATCCCCCCCCTGAGAGGAACATCATAGCAACAGGTACAACATAACTTACTCTTCCACACAAAACATCTTTATTCTAAAGTATACTCTGCTCAACAACGACTTGAATTTTTCTCTCTTTATTTTACCTCAACTTCGTAAAAACATGTTTTCTAGATTATATTTTTATATACACACTTGAAATAAAAAGTGCTGTTTCTTTTTTTAAAAAATGCTCTCGAGGTATTTTTTTCTCAAGATATGTTTTCCCCCCTTCCTTTTTATTATCTCAACAACATCGTACTTCTCTAAGTAATTTTATGCTTACTTTAAAAATGTTAATAAATTTTATTAAACTACGAAATAAACGATATGCAAATTTCAGTGCTTATCTGTTTTTAATTTAGATGTATTTTGTAATAAGAGAGTAGTCAGAGACTAGTCTCTGACATCGTATGACTCGCCCACTACATTTTTTCTTTATATAATATGATGTTAATGTATCCCTAGTTATACTTAAATCGGTACTGATGATGGCTTTATATAAGCCGAAAGCTGCTTTGATAATTAAACAAGTATTATCTTCCGTGGAGAGATGTTTCTTTCTATTCATTAAGATGACCTCCATCAACGCTCTTATTTCTCAAGTAATAACTATTAAGACAAAGGGATGTTTAGTCTAATGTACTTTGGGACAAAGGAATATCACACATTTGTTTTTATAAGGGGAGTAACAGTTTAAAGAAGAACATTCCGTACTCCTTCTTTAGATTGTTACTCCCCTCTGTTTTTGGAACGAAGTTCTTTATGGCACGTTCTGGAGCCCGGGAGTGAATCCGAAAGAAACCACCAAAATCACCGTCACGCTAAGAGCGTCACGAAATCTACGGATGACGATAACTTGTGTAAAAGTTGACCGACTTAGTTGAAATTTGGTACACATGCTCATTTTACCAATTCCCAGGACAGGTTCGTTGGACAACGTTATCCACCAAGCGTTCACGCGCAACGCTCGCGTAAACGTAAGCTTCAATGGAATTTTAGGACGGGAGAAATTCTAACTTTATCTATTTAATGAGACAAACAACTTTTATAAATATTTTTTTTTAGTAAAACGAACACCGACTCTGCTATGAAGTGATAAATATAGCTATATTTATTAAAGCGGACCTAAACGTTTTAAATAAAGAAAACAACGTTTTTACCGATATCTTAAGTTCTAACGTAACGATTTTAATAACACTTCATACACATCGTCTAAAGTACAATTGAAACAGGCATGTAACATTTCAACCTGATACAAGCAGCAGTTTTTTTACAGTGACGTGATATATTTTACAATATTTAAAAGTTGATGTCCGAAGTGTGGTGTTTGTAGTTAGTTTAGGTGGAATATTAAGAATGTAGAGTGATCCCGCCTCTAGTATACTTCGTTTGGTATTCTTTCGTGCGCAATCCCAAGTCTTCTATCTTTCCATCTCTCTCTCTTACTCCTTCTTCCTGTCAAACTCGCTATTTACCCACAAAACAACGCTTTTTTTTCAATCATTGAGAAAAGTATTCGTATATTATTTAAAATGGAAAGTGCACCAAGAGAATCGTCAGAAATTGACAGTGTCGACTGTGTTAAATTATTAACCAGCAACTGTAAATATGGTAGTATAAATTGATGTAATAAAATAATATTGCTCAAAAGCGGATCTCAAAGGATTTTTGTAATAAGTTTTATGTAATAATTTTACTAATAATAATTTTCTAACTGAGTCAAAAATTGGAACGAGTAGTTAGCAACGTATACGTACTTAGCAGTGTGATTTTATATTTAATGAAAAAATGTAAGGAACTTCGTTCCTACCGGGTGTCCCGCGACACCACACGTATTTTCTTTTTTAAGGGGAGTAACAATCTAAAGAAGTGCCGTAAATGCTTAATAATCAACTAACCCTAAAAAGTACTTGCATGCAAGTAATCCCCTGTGACTTGTTTTTATCCTATCGTAAGAAACATTACAATAAGTCTGAAATCCTAAACAAAAGTTGTTACATAAATTCTGATTTATATAGGATGTAATTAGGTATATTTATACAAGGAAACGTCGTAGGAATAGAGGATAATCTCTTGACCTGATAATAAATATCGATTATAGCATAATAAAGATGGAAGGTAATAAGGGAAGAATGTAAAAAATTGCTTCTATAAAACAGGATTTAGGAATGGCTAAGAAAATAATGAGGGCCAATCTACAGGGAAATATTAGCTTTCCCTACCTTGCCTTTTATACCCGGTAAAACTTACCGTCTCTAGTTTTCAGGCAATTTTCATGCCCTCAGGCCCAATTTCCACGGCCTACTTCGCATGCTATACAGAAGGGAAAGGGGGCCCTTTTGGAAAATATATTACGCCGAGGGTGAAGCTAAGTTTAACAATTTAGTGTCGGGTCTTTTAAAAACAAATAAACACCTGTGATGAATTTAAACAGGCGCTGTAACTGTGTGATTTTAACAATAGGAAATAGTTCATGCATGATTATATTGCCAAGTAAACTCTACTTATTACGCCAAAACGTTTGATTTTCAGGGTAACAGGGGATGTAACAAACGAAGAGGGCAGATTCAACCCATCATTTGCTACAAAAAACAATATAATATACCATGAATCAATTCTCAATAGTTTCAACAAAATAATGGTTTTTGTTATTTTTCCATGGTACGACCATTTCACCTAAAAAAATCGATCGCTGCTCCTAAAAGAATGATGATAGAGCTGAAATTGAGGTAGCGTTGAAAAGAGGAGGAAATGTCAGTTAAGAAAAAGTCCATTTTAAATGCTTTAAAGGGGCAAAACTAACTCCTAATTTTTATTGTATTGTTAATTTTATTTAAAAAATTAAAATTTATTTTTGTTTCAGCCTGTAATAATGCCAAAACAGCAAGTGCTACAATTTGCCAAATTTCAGTAAAACTTCTTCATTCAGTTTGAGTACCCTAACACCATTATTTAATATGTGTGTAATTATTGCTTCCGAGCTTATTGAAGGTAACGGAAGCTATGTGATCGTTTCGAAGAACGAAAATATTTTAGGTCTCCGATTTCAAAAATTCCAAGACAGAAATCCGTTTAAGACATCAGGGAACTTTTTAGTTCCGTGTCTGTCTGTCATGTCGTTCTGTCGTTCGATTTTTGCGAACCAACATATCTTAAAAACTATACGTCCGATTTTAATGAAATTTAGATGGTAGGTCATAATAAGCCCATTTTTGGTCCCATGTAAGTTTCAACCTTCTGCGCTTGTTTGCTTCTCTTTCACATGCGCACAAACATACATCTATTTACAAGCTATGTACTTATCTGGTTTGTATGAAACTTTTGCAGTTTATCGAAAGTAACCCGCAGATATCCCAAGATTAATTTAAACCGTCTGCGCTCTTTAACTTTTGCAAAATTGATACTTCAATTCATGTAAAAAATTAAAACAATTTTGACAGATTAAAAAACGGGAAAACAATTAAACAAATAAGCCAATAATGGCTTGTAAAAAAAGAACGAAACCAGAAATGTACCAATACATTACGTGGATAGGATGCGAGGAAGCTATGTGCCACACCAATTGGCAGTCTATTTTTAGCTATGATTGAGTTTTTGTAAAAAAAAAGAAAAAAGTAAATTGGTAAGGCGTGAATCTCACGTAAAAAGAGTTTCGTTGGTATTGTAAACACAAAATTAGTAAGGTGGGAGGGGAGAAAAGTTTTGATTTTTTTTGACAAAATGGCGCGCAAAATTAAATGTTAACATCAAGTGTTATACATTTTTGAAATCTACTATTCAATACCTTTCATTTGATACCCCACTCAAAATTAAAAAAACAAAAAAAAAAACGGATAACATGAATTATCCGCCATATTGGATTTCCAGTAAATCAGATCAAATTGATAATCATATTTTTTCTATGGCTCAGCAGACCGCACATTTTGAATATTTTTCTATATTTTTAGTAACGGCGGAAATACGATTTTAGGGGGGGGGGGGGACACGCAAAATTTCGATGATTTTTGACAAAATGGCGCCGAAAATTAAGCACTATCCCTAAGTGGTATATATATTTCTATTTTACTCTTCAATACCTTTCATTTGATACCCCTCTCAAAATTTTAAAAAAATATTTTTTTTCGAGTGACATGAATTATCCGCCATCTTGGATTTCCAGTAAATCAGATCAAATTGCTAATCTTATTTTTTCTATGGCCCAGCAGACCACACATTTCGCATATTTTTCTATATTTTTAGTAGTAGTGGAAATACGATTTTAAAGGGGGGGGACACGCAAAATTTCGATGTTTTTTGACAAAATGGCGCCGAAAATTAAGCACTATCCCTAAGTGGTATATATATTTTTATTCTACTCTTCAATACCTTTCATTTGATACCCCACTCAAAATTTAAAAAAAAATATTTTTTTCGCGATGTGCATTATCCGCCATTTTGAATTTGAACAGCTGATAATATTGAGTTCGCTATATTTTTCCTGTGTACGCGTCAAAACGATCTTTTATACTGGAAAGTTTCACGTTTTTATCTCTTTTGGTTCAAAAGTTATTGGAACCGTACAGAGTGACAGACAGACACAGGAACGAAACTATAAGGGTTTCTTTTTTTTTGGTCTTACCAACGAAACCCTAAATAGACCGTCACATGGTTTACAGACCACCTTATGCGTTACTGCGAGGACTGTCTAGTTATTATTAACCTAATTAGTGAGATGAATGAGATCATTATTTTACATTTCATGAAAGAGGACCACAGACCATATACTGTTAGGATTGACCTATGGACTATGTAAAAGGAAATTTTAACTCTTATAATATATGACTGAAATTTAATTTATTATTATAAAAATATGAAATAAAAAATTGATTTTTTTTTTTAAACTTAATCATGTTAAATGCAATTCTACGTTAAATAATTTGATCACAACAAAAAGACCAAATATTCTACACAAACCTTATTATACAATAGCATTATTATATTTAGTGTAGTATCATTACTGTTTCCACAGAGTGCGCGTTGTATTTTTTTAACATTCTTAATATTCTTATTTATTTATTTTTAATAATAAACAGAAATTTCATGGTCAACGACTGGTTGGTTATAAGCCTGGATGAACTAACGGAACGAATTACACAGGTTATTCCAATTTAAATTCTCTTATACTGGCTTATTATTGGATCAGTAAGAAATTTATTTTATTTTCATAAAATAAAATTAGCTTTCTAAATAAAATTGTTCGATACCATCAAAGGATTATTTACTCTTGGTAAGTTTTCAAAAAAATCGGTCCGAGACAACTCAGACAAACTTTCTCATATACGAGTTTATAATTATTTAGCCCAGTGTTTTCCATTTATTAGATTTCGTATGTAAATTTAATTATTATTGAGCATTTCATTAAAATTTATTATAAAAATAACTTCTCCCGGGCGGGGAATCGAACCCGGGCTCTCTCGGTCCGCGTTTTAAGCTTTTTTCTAAGGAACTAGATTTTTCCCGGAAAAACGGCTTATATCGTTGGATCCGTATTCAAATGGACTACATTTTAGAATTTTTTAATCAACATCGTCGGATCCGTTTTCGAGAAAAAAAATTTTCATGTTTTTTCAGAGTTTTTTGAGGGTAGCGCCCCCAAATTTAGAGCTAAAATTCATTTCTCGATTTCGCCTCGGGGTATGATTTTTCTGAACATGTATGCCAAATTTCGTCAAAATCGGCCCAGTAGTTTAGGCTCCAGGCGTCTGCACACACGACAGACAACAGACGACAGACGACGGACAGACATTTTTTAAAAACCACTTTTTTGGACTCAGGGGACTTAAAAACGTGTGAATCCATCAAAATCTCAAAATCGAATTTTCGCGCCATCACAATACTCTCTTTATATGAGAAAGTAAAAAGTGAAGACCCTGTACACAAGAAATCTAGAGAATATTATAATTTTTAAAAGTTTAAGATATAAGGGTAGCAATTTTTTTTTTCGAAAAACCAAAAATATGAAACAATTTTTCTCTTAGATACTCTTATCTTGGGCCGGACTTTTATATGAAATAATAATTTAACTCTACACACTACCAGATTAAACCCTGCGAGCCGTGTGGCCCCCATCCACTAGAGATTTTGGGGTCCCCTTGTAAATTGTCATCTAATACGTTTATAGCCTCCCAAAAGGTCCAAAGAACAGCTATAATCCTAGGTCCAAAATATTGCACAATAATTCATAATTTAATTTTTCTTAAAATGAATACCAAATTTCATGGGAATTAGGCTTATTACGTCTGCATTGGCCACATTCAACAAACAGATGTATTTTAAAACACAATGTTTTGGGCCCAGTAGGAGGGACTTAAAACTTATGTTAAACGAACTTTCTGTGCCATCGTAATACTTCCTCATAACTTACATTTTTTTTACAACATATTTTCTCTCTCTCTCTCTCTCTCTCTATATATATATATATATATATATATATATATATATATATATATATATATATATATATATATATATATATAATGTATATATATATATATATATATATATATATATATATATATATATATATATATATATATATATATATATTATGTAAATAAAAAATAATCAAATAAAGATAATGGAGCTAAATTGCTTTTCCTTAGAAAATTGAAAAAGAACTAAACTCATTTTCACTTACGACAACATAACAGAGAATGTTAAATATAAAAGAAAAATTTTTTAAAAATAAAAAAACTCTTAACTAAACAGTTTCTAAGTTTAAAAAAATCTTTTTAAAGGAAGAATAAAAATAAAAGGATTTAGTCTTTTTTGGCAATTCCAAAAACCGTCTTTTGGAATAAATTTTTAAAGTTAAGGGAAGTGGGTGTTTTTTTTAACAAAAAATGTGATGGTTAAAATAAAATAAAAAGATTGTGGGTCATTGAAGCTTCTATCTTTGTTAAAAGCTTATCCTTTATTTTTTGGACCTGTAAAAATAGCGTGATGCATTCACCGGAAAATTAAATACTCCACCTTCAGCTTCTAAAGCGAAGGGGATAATAAAGCAAAAGTATAAAATCTACTTCAGGGCATAGAAACCCTGAGATCCCTTGAGAATAGTAACATCTGTTCATACTTTCCCAAATAGAGTACTAAATTATATATATATATATATATATATATATATATATATATATATATATATATATATATATATATATATATATATATATATATATATATATATTAGAGAGAGAGTAGAAAGATGATCAGTATATAAAAGAAATATAGAGTGGGTAGACAAAGGGACAGTGGTCAGCCCTGTGGAACACCACTTTAAAAGATATCCTTAAAGCTTAACTTCAATCCCACGTGATAACGAAACCTGAACCAGGTTTTCTCTCACATCAAAAAGAAAATAGGAAAAGAAAGCTCCTTTAAGTTTATCACCTCAAGTTGTTTCGTAAAATACGGGAGGTTTTTTCAATCTTTTAAACGGTTTTCAATTACCAAAATAAAGAATAAATAATTTCAAGATAAAAAGAACTTTTTATATACTACGTTTTTAAATTTTCTGTTGAATCGTATGTAATGTTGATAATATAATTGTTATTGTTATATAATATATAATGTTAGTGAAAAAAAAATAGTTCCAAATTTATTTACTTCACATAAATGACAACCATCTATAGAGCTGATCTTAAACCTATAAAAGGACAAACTTTGTACAACGGATCTCCCCAACACCAAATCTAAAGCGTGCCATCGATATATTTGAAATAATATAAATAATATAATCGATAAATAATATAATCGATAAATAATATAATCGATATTTCCTGTTTTGCTGTCCAAAACAGAAAATATCGACAACACGGGTCTCAAATCCAAATTTGAGACCCGTCAAAATGAAGATTGCGTAAATATGGGATATGGCAAAACAAACAAAATAACGTGCTGATTTTTTTCCGAACTAACTTTCCGTAGAGCAAAATTTGCTGAAAACCAATTAAATTCTGCTGAAAGATGGCTAAATGTATTAAAATAATGCATTGTCATCGTGTTCTGAGCTATGCTAAAAGTTTCAAATGTCTAGCTATACGGGAAGTTAGTTAGAAATCGATTGCCAGATTTGTACCGGACAAACAAACAAACAAGAAACCAAGCTAATAAAAACGTTGTAAAAAAATATATATAATATATATTGACGAAAATAGACATCTTTTATTTTTATTAGTGATAAATTAGGATTGTTTTAACGTTTGTTTATTTTATTTTAATGGTTTTAGTTTAGTAAGAATTAAATTAAGATGAAACTCAATTCATTAAAAAGTTTTACCCTTTATTCAGGGCTCAATAAACAGTTAATAAAATATCCATTAGACAATTTGTTTTTTTCTTTATTCGATTTTCCATTCGTCTCTAATGTCTGGAAGTACTTTGGAAAACTTGTAAGAGGTCACATCTATTAATGGAAATGAAAGAAAAGGCTCCACTGCATTAGTCTAGAAACGTTTTCAAATATAAAACCGTATTGAACTATCACTCTTCAGCCTTCTTTTCTAATCATTTCTTATTCTCAAGGACTTCTCTTGCTAAAAGGGTCAAAGGACTTTAAGAAATGGAAAAGGGTTCTGAAGAGAAGAAAAAAGGATGTCTGAGAGAAAAGGATACACCGAGGAAATCGTTCGACGGCACAAAGGATCGAAATAGAAAAAGAAATTTAGTCTGAAGATAAGAAAAAGGATGTTTAAGAGACATCGATACACCGAGGAAAGCGTGGAAGAAAACTAAGGATTGAAAAAGACAAGGATGCGTTAAGAGAAAATCAAAGCTTCCTGAGGATAAAAAAGGTAAGGATGAAGGTGAAAAAAAAAATACGTTTTCAAAAGACAATTACGTGTTCAAACAGCTTTAAGAGAGGAATCAGATAAGGATGAAACGAGGAGGGAGTCGAAGGACTCTAAAGATCTTAGAAAGTGTAGGAAATGTATCTTGAAGAAAGGATAAAGAAAAGAGACATTATATCGAGGAAAGTGTGAAAGGACTTCGATGTTGTTAAGCGGACAAGGAAAACGAGATCTATAAGAAATAAGGAAAGGAAATATGTTTAAAAGACAAGGATAAATGAAAGAGGAAAATCAAAGGATACTTCGGGACATCCTGAGGTGAAGTCAAGTAACAACACTCCTACAAACATACTTATGAATTACACACTAACACTACTCTGTGTGGCCAGGTGAAAGGAAAGCAAGCGGAGAAATGGGTGACAAAATGGAAACCATTTGCTTCAGATTGATTTGAAAAGCAGCGGAGGAGACGTCGGCCATCTTCACACGATTTTCATTTCATTTCCTCCACATGGCTGACTTCCTACCCTCCTGGCTTCTTCTTTCTCCAAACTCCCCTTCATCTCGATCTAAGGCTTTTCTTTCCCTTTTACCTCGTATCGTTTGAGTGTATCATGAAATTATATTTTCGTGTTTTTTTTTTCATATCTTTGGCATCCTGGAGTTACGACGGAGCAAAAAGCACCTGAAAGGACTTTCCCGCTCTGTTGATTTCTTTTCATTTTTTTACCCCTTTGCTCAAAAATATTATCAGTTTTCAATATGCTCCAAATACTGGTATACTAGTTCGAATTCATTCGACCTAGTATACAGTAGTATACATTCGAATAGTTAGTTAATAATTACAAGATAAAAATAACTTTTTATATACTAGTTTTTTTAATTTTCTTTTGAATCATATGTAATGTTGATACTATAATTTTTATTGTTATATAAAATGTTAGTGAAATATAAATAGATCCGAATTTATTTACTTCACACAAATGACAACCATCTAGAGAGCTGATCTTAAACCTATAAAAGGACAAATCTTTGAACAACGGATCTTACCAACACCGAATCTAAACCGTGGCCATCGATATGGCCCCGTGTAGGGGAGGATAAGAGAAGTAAAATAAGTACAAGTAAAGAAGTACAGATGTAGAAAAAATAAACCGATATCTAGTACACAAGTGTAGACTCACCTGGTTGTCATACGTCAATTAATATATTTATTTGTTTGCTTATTCTTTTTAGCTGTCATTCAATGTTTACCTCTTAATAACAAAATCACAAATTTGAAACCCGTCATAATGAAGATCATAAAAATATGGGATACGTCAAAACAAATAAAATAACTTGCGGATTTTTTCCGAACTAACTTTCATTCAGCAAAATTGGCTGAAAACGAATTAAATTCTGCTGAAAGATGGCTATAAGTATTAAAATAATGCATTGTCATCGTGTTCTAAGCTATTCTAAAAGTTTCAAGTGCCTAACTATTCGGGAAGTTAGTAAAAAATCGTTTGCAAGATTTGTACCGGACAAACAAACAAACAAACAAACAAACAAGAAAGCAAGCTAATAAAAACGTAGTAAAAATAATTTTAATTATGATCTATAAATTAAAACTGAAAACAATTGGAGTGAAAGTGTTATGAAAGGTGGAAGGTGTTGTGGAAGGCTTGCCGAAACGAAAATCTATTTAGTAGTAAAATATTCATCCAATTAGTGTGGCACATTGCTTCCTTGCGCTATATTTCGTATAGTTTAATGGTTTTATGCTTTTTACAACCTATTTTTGTCAATTTTATTTAATTTTCGCTCTGCTTTTTAAATCTGTAAAAATGTTTTGACTTTTTTGTCATGAATTAAAGTAACAATTTAGCAACATTTAAAGAGCTCAGACGTTTGAAATTAATTTTGGGCTATCAGCGGGCTACTTTCGACAAACCATTCAAATTTTATAAAAAGCGGATGAGTACTATTGAAGATATAGGTGTAAATAAGTGTATGTTTGTGTGGATAGGAAAGAGAAACAAATGGGCGAAGAAGGTTCAAACATCTGGGACCAACAGTAGGATAACTATGGCCTACCATCCAAATTTTATTGAAATCAGAAGATTAGTTAGTTCTAAAGATATGTTGGTTCGCAAAAATTTATGAACGACAAACCGACAGGCCGATAGACAGACACGGAACCAAAAATGTTCCCTGGTGTCTGAAACGGATATCTACCTTGGAATTTTTGAAATCAGAGACATAAAAAAAAAAATCTATTTTCAGAAAGATCACCTAGTTTCCGTTAGCTTTGGTAAGCTTGAAAACAATAAACAAAAATAGACTGCCAATTAGTGTGGCACATAGCTTCCTCGCATCCTATCATGTACTTTATTGTTATATTAACATTAAAATTATTATATGAAAGTTGGCTGTAGGTGTACCCTATCTGGTAGTGGATCCTTTAAGGGTTAAAGTGAAATAAATTACTTCAATTCATTCTCATCGGCAACGTTTCGGCCTGACCGGCCATTATCAAGCCTAAAAATGTATATTTTAATCAATAAAACTACAATAATTAACATGACATAACACCAAGAAGGATAAGTTCAGAAATGTTGCTTTACCTTATAGTAACAAACTTAAGTTAAGTGTAGTCAAACAAATTAACATGGTCTTAGGAATTCTTAAATTCCGTCGTCACGTAATAACTAAATAAGATTTCTTAGCTGTTGCTTTACAAAGTTGAATAACATGGCGTTTAATTTGCCATATAATGGATTTTAAAGCTCCATTGTCAAAACATTTCTTAACATTATTGTCTAAGTGGCAAATAATTTTCTGAACTTATACTTCTTGGTGTTGTCATGTTAATTATTGTAGTTTTATTGATTCAAATATACATTTTTAGGCTTGATAATGGCCGTTCAGGCCGAAACGTTGCCGATGAGAATGAATTGAAGTAATTTATTTCACTTTAACCCTTAAAGGATCCACTACCAGATACAGAATTAAAATTATTGTTATATTACTTTATTGTTATATTGTTTATTATGTAAAAACTATTAATAGTTATAGCGATCTTTAACACTTTATAGCGGTGTCGCTGTTGGTTTTACTAAAAAATTGTATTTGAAAAAAAATATTTGACTCATTGAAAAAATGAAGTTAGATTTTTTTACGAAGGTACTTATATGAGAAGGTAAAAAGATGCAGATCGAAGTTCCTAACAATCAAATACATATTTAATTGTTCCATTTATTTCTCAATTTAAAATAAATATTATTGAATATGAGATATCTTATAATTCAAATGTGTTTTAGATTTAATATATTAAATTTATTAATAAATAAAATATTAATGTTCCCCAGCGTAAGTTTATAATAAAGTTTTGAAGAGTAACTTTATATTAAACATTAGCAGATTAACTTTATATTAAAGTTTTGCAGATTAACTTTATATTAATGTTTCGCAGAGTAAATTGAAGTTTTGTAGATTTACATTATATTAAATTTTTGGAGTGTAACTTAAAGTTTTGAAGTTTTACTTTATATTAAAGTCCTGCAGATTATCTTTTTATATTTTTATCTCCAGTAGTGACGAAAAGTAACTTTTCAGGGCTAGTTTATAGGTTATAATGTTGATCTTTTCATGCCCGTTCTTAAAAACGGGGAAATAATGTGAAAACAGGGATATAATGTAAAAACGGGATTATAATCCACTTTCTCCTTCTTGTAAATAGTAGAGAATGAATGGCAAATGTAGTTAATTTGTTGAAATCAGGTTGGCAACACTGCTTTTAAACTCCCAGCTGTAGCGAGTATTCTACGAGGTTTTGTTTACTTTTGTTTAGCTTTCGTTAAACTTATTTTTTTAAATTACTTTAAAAGTGATTATTAATTGTTTTAAATCATTTAAATAATTTATATTATTTTATTCACCTCGGGATTTGAGTTGCCATGATTCCTTCGGCTTGCCTCAGGAATCAACTCAGTCACGCGGAAAATAATATTTTTCATTATTCCCTAGGTGCATAAATAACTATTATTTTTTGGATAAAAAAATAAATTACTCTTAATATTAAAGTTTTTCAGTGACTTTATTTTAAGAAAAAAAAAAAAAAAGTTTTTGATAAAGAATAAAGTGAATAGAAGAGGAGACTATGTTGAGTCTTGCGGAACACTAGACTATGTCTGGTTTCCTGACATAGAGGCAACATTCTTCTCGATGTAACATCGATAATGTTGTGTTTTTTTTGTTGCCCTGCAGATGCTCCAGTTCATTCTCCCTAGAGGTCATCCCTGGGGATGTTCTACAGTGTTGTAGAACATCTTGGCTTCTTCCTATAACTGAAGGGGATATCAAGAAGTCGGTGCCAACCTACCTTCCAAAAAGCAACCGAGCGAGTCCTATAGTCTCCACTGAAGACTGGACCTTACAACCCCATCTCCACAAACCATTACGCTTAAACGCTCAGAATATAGAAAAAAATAACAACCCTTAAGAAAAATAATGGCTTTTTGTTGAAGCCAACAAAAGATATATTTTTCTTTTTTGTTAGAAAGGAAAGTCATAGAAAGTTTTTTTTTTATTTTTACTTTACGATTTTGTCACAAAGCGTGACAAAGTGTCATCGTTTTTTTAGAAATAAAAACAACTATTAAGTATTAACTTTACCGGAAAATTATAAATTGATACCACATATCTGGCAAATCCACTTCAGTACTCACTCACTATTTTTCCGATTGAAAATGCTGTCTTTACACTGCTTTTATTTTTCTTTATAAGACCGATTTATTTATACACAAGATGTCCCAAGACTAGAGGTTTAAGGAGGTCGAAATTTAAGGAGCGTATTAAGAAAGTCCCCCCCCCCCCCCCTATATCCTTTGTCTTAATAGTTATTTATACAAAGCAACACATACAGAGTAGTATAATATTCCTTGTCTAAAGTAAGACAAAGGAATATTTAGTCCTAAGTAACTTGGGACAAAGAAATATCTCACTTGTGTATATAATCACATCTTTATTATCACAAAACCGTATATTTTCTCAATTGACTATCTTTGGTATCACAAAGCCTTATTAGTCTAGAAGACAGCGTGTTTAACATCAAGCTAGAATTTGGTGTATAAGTAAATCTTATAGTGACTATTAAGAATATGTGGTCGGCTAAGTTCGTCGGCGGGACATAGCTCGGCAATAGGCATTTGAAAAAAACAAAATGGAGGAGGGCGGTCATGTTCCGCCAATTATGGTGAACAATGAGATTTTCATGATCCTGAGTACAAAATTAGTAGTCCACAGGCCACCATAAGAAGTGAGTCGCTGATTGATAAAGTTTTCTTACCTTATGGAATCGCTTATTTATGCCTTGTCCACCGATGAATTGATATGGCAACTGGGCGCTGGGCCATTTCTTTTTTGTTGACATGCTAAACTTGCCCTTCTGCGGGAACATTGAAAAGAGATAGATAAAGTTTTGATTTTCACAAGATCGTTTAATTAAATTATTTAAAAAACAGTGGTAAAGGTGGCCACCGATAAGAGTGGGCCGTTTGGGGTGTCCACCGCCCCAAACATATCGCTTTGCGGGGACGTTAAAAAGAAAACGGCCCTCTCATATCGCTGGCCACCTTTACCACTGTTTTTTAAATCTTTTAATTAAACGATCCTGTGAAAATCAAAACTTTATCTATCTCTTTTCAATGTTCCCGCAGAAGGGCAAGTTTGGCAAGTCAACAAAAAAGAAATGGCCCAGCGCCAAGTTGCCATATACCCAATTCATCGGTGGACAAGGCATAAATAAGCGATTCCATAAGGTAAGAAAACTTTATCAATCAGCGACTCACTTCTTATGGTGGCCTGTGGACTATAGTTAGTCCAAAATCAAGTTGATGGTAGTTTTCCACTTAATAGGTGACATCTTTGATTTGGAGTAATATTTGACTAACTAACCTATTAAGCGACAAACTTCAATCAACTTGAGTTTAGGTCTACTAACTAATTTTCTACCAAGGATCATGAAATTCACATTGTCCACCGTAATTGGTGGGACAATGTGGGGGGTAATTGGGGGTTCCCTCTTTTTGTAGGTTTGCTTCTTTCAAATGCCTATTGCCAAGCTATGTCGTGCAGACGAACTTACCCAACTACATATTCTTAATAGGCACTAAAAGATTGACTTGTATACAAAATTCTAGCTGGATGTTCGTCAGACACTTTTTTGCACACTATCTCCTTGACTATAAAGGATTAGTGATTTCCCAAGTGTGTTTGGTTTCAGACGATTTGCAAGCATCTAACCACTCTGTTACTTCAATACTTAATAAGGATGTTAAAATAAAATTAATTATTATATAAAATAAATTCAAAATTTTATCACATTGCTACACATTTTGATAGTGCAAAATATTTACCACCTGAATTAAATAATAGTACATGCAGCTTTACAAAATAATAAAATTTAATATATATTCTGTGTTTGTTAAAATCAAACAAAACATAAATTCGGAAAATTAAAAAACATTTTAGGTTTAAAGTGAATTTCCCCAAGCAGAAGTAAAGGGACTCTAAGGTAGGGAAATTTTGGGGTCTTGAAATTGCAAGGTAGGAAGGGTCTTGGTAATCCCCCCTCCCCTTCGATGTTTGCCAAACAGTCCCTCGGAAAATCCAAGCATTTCCATATTTCTAGAGATGGAGAGGGTGGGACCGAAAAACGTTCCTTTCTGTTTGCAAATTTAGCCACCCTTTTCCCTACCTCAAATGCAATTTGGTGGGAGACAAGTCACTGCCGTCCTCATAATGTTAGAAATTTCCTCGCCAGAGTGGGTTGAAAGCCACAAGAATCCTTTCCTGGGAAGTACAGCCAATATTCTGGGATCCACATTCAGCCATTCTTATCTTAATTTTATATTTCCTCCTTGAAAAATCATATGAATATAATTTTTTTTTGCATCCCGAATATAAATGGTCGTTATGAAGTGAAAAAAGTTTGGGATATCTCTAAGAAATATTTAACTGGGATTTAGATAATAAGAAATCAGTTAAAAACTGAGCAAAAAAGGACAATGTGAATAATCCTTAAATCCGTGTCCTGAATTTCATCGGGTTAATTTTACTATAAAAGATATCCTTTGAAATCTTTTTTACTTTTTTGTATACATAAAGAGCAGGTACATGTATTCTGAAGGTACCAAAATAGTTATTTATTTTTTTTAAAAAAATTTCATGTTTTTTATGTCCCCAGAGTTCAATTAATGTTTTTATAAAATGTCCGTCTGCCGCCTGTGCACAAGCGTAGAGGCTTAACTAATTAATTAATTATAATAATATTTAATGTTAAGAAAAATCATATCTCGAGGAGAAATTTGAGCTCTTAAGTTGAGGGCGCTAGTCACTGCAGTCACTGGAAAAACTTTTTCAAAAAAAAAAAAAAATCGACAATTTGACGAAAATATAGCGATTCCTGCAAAGAATGAAAGATTGGGTACGATTTCCCACCAGTAAGGAATTATTTGTATTAAAATATTGCTCAAATAGTCAATAATAATTGCTAGAATTGCCTTAGAAATATGATGAGTCAATAGATCAGTGACAAAATAACCAAACATTAGGCTCTTATATCTTATGAACCAATATGGTTAGAGGTGTAATTTCTTTTCTGGTTCAGTTTGTAAATTAACTCTAATTTAAAGTTAATTTTATATGTACTATATAGATAATAGAGGGGGGTCCAAAGTGCCTTGAGTTGGTTCCATTAATGGATGGTACGGCTGTGCTCGACTTGGCCGGTGCAATGTCGTGCCCCAAGATGTTAATTTAAGCAGGTAGTAAACAATGGCTCAATTCAGTAAAAAATTAGTTTGAAGGTATACTACAGGTTTATTGTTGTACGGTATAACATAAACATTTATATTATTATTTGTTTTTACATATTATTTAGATTGAGACCTGAAGGTTAAAGCTATAAACTTTCTTATAATTTTACCCAAGGGGTTATTTTTTAGGAGAATTTTTAACATTTTCTTGACATTAAAAAATAATCTATGTAAATTCAACGTTTATGTTCTTGTTATGTTGTATATATATATATATATATATATATATATATATATATATATATATATATATATATATATATATATATATATATCAGCAATGTAATACCGTGTTTTTGCACACTGCAATAAGGTACACAATTTGTGTAGTGAGAGACACTAAGGGATGTGCCACGCAAGCGTAACACATAGGAGCTGTTCCAACACTAGACAATACGTCACAAAGATGTTGGCTTGGCATTACGCCATGTCCTGCATCGTTTCGTCGCGTCCGACTCATCAGGGGCCGACGATGCCCACCCAACTCTGGACCTATACCAACTCAAGAAGATCAGGTATAGGGCTTTATCAGAGACGAGCGTGCTCTCACACCGCCATTCTTGCTTGGCTGGCAAAACAAATCAGCAATGTAATACCGTGTTTTGGACACTGCAATAAGGTACACAATTTGTGTAGTGAGAGACACCAAGGGATGTGCCACGCAAGCGTGACACATAGGAGCTGTTCCAACACTAGACAATACGTCTCAAAGATGTTGGCTCGGCATTACGCCATGTCCTGCATCGTTTCGTCGCGTCTGACTCATCATGTGTATATATATACCACCTTTCCAACTTCATTCTCTCATGTAGACTCGATAAGTGTGTTGAGTGCTACGAGAGACTTCGACTCTGCTGATGATGGCGTTTAGCCGAAACCGGTCCAGTGATCTCCAGATCAAGCAAGTATTGACGGTAGGGATATCCTCATTTGATATATATATATATATATATATATATATATATATATATATATATATATATATATATATATATATATATATATATATAATTTAAGTCCTTCCAAAATATCTAAAGTTGAAAATATCTGGAAGTTCAAATTGAAAACCTGAGTTCAAAATATCTAAGTTCTTGTTCTGTGGGCTAACAAAAAATGTATTTCGACGGCCTCGAAACCCTAACAAGGGTTTCGAGGTCGTCCTAGAAACTAGTTCTATTTTGCTGATTTCTCATTAAAATATTAAAAACTGGCAGGAAAGTAATTGAAACAGTTAGGGAAATTTTTCCCTGTCTAGGCAGGAGAAGTACAGTGTTTACCAGTGCGTGTCATTAGTCATTACTTTTGTCTACGATTGATACGAAATATAAAAATTGTATCTCTGTTTAGATGTGTAGAAAGTGATTCTTTACGTACTTGAACTCATTGCACATGCGCGCTTCATAGTTCTTCTTAATTTCCGCCCAAGTGCGGTAAAAAAAAAAGAAGAATTCTTCACCTTAACGCACGATTAGCGAGTTTGTTTACATTTAACAAAACTAATTTGCTGTTAGTTTAATTAAAGTAACTGTTTATATCGAGTTTTTAGTGAAAACAATGAGTGATTTAAGCCATTATGACAAAAAAAAAATTGAGGAGAGTAATACGCCTCCCGAAATAATTAATTCGGCACAAAATTCAACCAATGAAATAATGTCATCTTTATCAAAAGAGAAATACGAACTTACATACGGGAAGTTTAGTAATTTTATTTTTTTTTTCTGTATTTATTATTAAAATCCAACAATCGTTTAGATAAAGTACGGTACGCAACTTGTGCGAAAACCGCATTTTGCTTTGCTTGTTTTGTGGTTTTACTACACTCGCATGCAAAATGCTACTTTCCGCACTAGACGCGTAATGTACTATTTTGGCATTGGCCATGGTATTTAATAGCCATGGTGGTTTGTATTTAATTTCATACATACTTGTTTTATTACAAAGTAATGTTATAATATTATTAATGTATTAATATATTTACCTAAGCTTCAATTTTTTTATCTAAATAGCGAGAGTAGATAATAGTTATTTATGTAACTAGGCAGGAAAATGGAATTTTACTGACGAGTGATTAGATTAGCCTCCGAGCCAAAGGCGAGGACAGGCTATCACAATTAACTGCTGAGGCGAAGCCGGGGCAGGTAATTATCATAAGCGTGGATATCGCATTTGTTAGGAATATTTATTGCAGAACTCATTTTGGGAAGCTACAAGAGGCAGAGAATAAACGGTAACACATCCTTTTTATAAGCACGGCTAGACGCCACTGACACTCATGAGCGCGCCTGTAAAGCAATGGCGAAGCTAGCCCTTAATGTTTCCCGCGCAATGCAGAAACGGAGGTTATATTCCGGGTACCCTAGTAATCTAAAAATCAATGAAGTTTTGTTTTTAAGTGTTTCTGTCAAGGATTTATTTGGGTTGACATGACAAGGTCTGAGTAGGTTCGGATCTTATGACTAAGATAGACTTTCATCTAGCCAACATTAAAATAATTATTTATTATTCGACTTTTAGTTGTGAGGAGCAGAGTTGTTTATCTGGTTCCTCGCCCCTACATCGTCTAAATAACCGACCTCATCACTCCCTCGACAACTCAACTCTCAACAATAAAAACAATAACAACTCTAGAACTAAAACAACAATGAAGAGAGAGAAAAAACAACAAATAAGAACCATTATAAACAAAAGAAGCATTTAGAACAAAAACCACTGAGCATTTTTAAGTTTTTCTTTTATATATCTACTTTTTTCCATTTTAAACTGCTTTTTTCTTCCGAGTTTACTGAAGGTAATGAAAGCATTGTCATCATTTTAAAGAATACTTAAAAGTTTGTCCCTAAACCACTAACAATTAAAAGTAGGTCTTTATATAGAATAGATAGTATAAATTACATTTTGAAGACTTTTTTGTTAATGTTTTATTAGATATAAGTAGCACAGAAAACGTTTTTTTTTCATCCAAGCTTACCGAAGACATCGGAAGTACTGTGATCAATTTTTGTTTTATGTATCAATGTTAGCTTTGTTCATTGTTAGTCTAATATATTTAATATCTCGTCTAATATGTCTAATATATTTGTTCAATGTTAGTCTAATATATTTGTTTAGTGTTAGTCTAATATATTTGTTCAATGTTAGTCTAATATATTTGTTCAGTGTTAGCCTAAAATATTTGTTCAATGTTAGTCCAATATATTTGTTCAATGTTAGTCTAATATAATTGTTCAATTTTAGTCTCATATATTTTTTCCGGCCTGACAGTAAACTTTCATTTTTTTGGAACACCCATAATTTGATAACTACTTGACTGATTTGGATGGAATTGTCAAAGTTAGCCCCCTAACCTGCAGGACACATTACTTCCTAATCATGCACATTAACAAAATGTATTTATTTGTCTATTTTCTTCAGTTGAGCCCTTATGTTTTTATATGATTTTCTTGTTGTTAGTCCTTAGGGATGAAAAATAAATATATATATGTATATATTCTCTTTTAATTCATGTGTAAGACTATATTTCGGCTATTCATGGGCATCTTCAGGCCTTGAATTGAATTATCCAGATATATAATTATACATTTTTATTTGAAGGAATAACATACATCTACGAGTATAATTGGAGAAACTGTCACAGATTTATTTCTCATTATGACTAGAGAGGTTAAAAAAAATAACTCAACAATGTCACCACAATTTGATATAGTTTAACAGACGCGTTTGGACATATAATCATCTCCAGTGTGCGTATTAACGTTAACTAAGGGTAGTGACACACTTCGCCACCCAGGTGGCGTCTAGATCATGGGACGGTTAACCGGGTATTGCCACCCGGCGGGTGGCGCCACCTCGTGTGGCAGGTTGCATTCTATTCTCATTGCTGACCGGGTGGCGCTACCCGGGTGGCAAAGTGTGTCACTAGCCTTACTTAGGCTAGTGACAAACAAAAAAATGAAAAGCAATGAGAATAGAATGCAACCTGCCACACGAGGTGGCACAACTCGCCGGGTGGCACTACCGGTCGACCGTCCCAGGGTCTAGCCACCACCTACAGGTGGCGCCACCCGGTCAGCCCATTGTTTTCAAATGAGTCTGTCAGACGGTGCCACCCAAGTCCCTGCCATTCAGCCCCCAATCCATCAATTAAATATAGGGGAAATCGAATCAGGGGCTAACTGCATCCCTCAAATAAGTGTCTTTACTCGTCAAACTGTTGTTCAATATTTTAAGCAATTCGTTGCAAGTTCTACGCGACATTCGGCAAAAAATTGAAAAATTGTTTCTGTCCTCTTTGATACGGGGGTTCACTGTAAGAAACAAACTAGTATTTTTTGTCTGACATTATTAGATGAACCCAAAAACACCTTTTCCCCCCTTCTTCTTTCACAAAAATAATGACTAGCAAGCACAGCTATCTCCTCCGGGACCATTTCTCGACTGGTCGAAAAAATAAAAACTCGGGTGGCGCAAGACAGGTGGCGGAAGCAAGTGGCATCAACCAGGTGGCGCTACCCAGGTGGCGAAGTGTGTCACTACCCTAAGAGTGAATTCTGTACTGTTTAATTTGCACATTGGAGGTATACACTTCAACCTAAGTCAACAGAATGAGTCATCAAGTATAATCAGTCGTAAAACATTCAGCCCTAAAAGTTTACGTTGTAAATTTTTAAGACTAACTTAATTGGAAAAAAGCCCAATTGCTATATTGGAGCAGAAGGTTCATCCTACCCGTATAGTACTAGTACTAGACCTATTACTAGGTATTTCTATAACTTAATTGGCTTAAACCTTCAAAGGGCCGATAAGCCATGGTTTACTTCACGTCTAATTTAATAATTATAAATAGAATTTTCTTGCATGCTACGTTCACCGTGGGTTTAGTTCCACCTGACAAACAACTAATGGGCTTTAGAGTTTAGGTAAGCAAAGTATAATGTTTCTTAATTAAATAGAATTATTCTCGAAACCTACAAAGCATAAAAAGGCGCTTTATTTATACAAAATAAATATATAAAAAAAAAAAAAATACTCTGCCAATTAGTGTTGCACATAGTTTCCTCGCATCCTATTTCGTATACTTTAATGATTTTATATTTTTACTACGTTTTTATTAGCTTGCTTTCTTGTTTGTTTGTTTGTTTGTCCAGTACAAATCTTGTAATCGATTTTTATCTAACTTCCCGAGTAGCTAGACTTTTGAAACTTTTAGAATAACTCAGAACACGATGACAATGCATTATTTTAATACTTTTAGCCATCTTTCAGCAGAATTTAATTCGTTTTAAGCAAATTTTGCTGTATGGAAAGTTAGTTCGGAAAAATCAACAAGTTATTTTATTTGTTTTGACATATCCTATATTTACGATCTTCATTTTGACGGGTTTCAAATTTATGATTTAAGACAGAAAATTTAAAAACGTAGTACAATATAAAAAGTTATTTTTATATTGTAATTATTACAACCTATTTTTGTAAAATTGATTTATTTTTCCCCAGTTTATAAAATATGTCAAAATTGTTTTGATTTTTTACATGAATTAAAGTATGAATTAAGTAAAATTTAAATTTCGTAGTAGTAAAAATGAAATGAATACAGGATTACTATCTGCGGGTTACTTTCGATAAACTATAAAAGTTTTACAAAATCAGATAAGTACTTTTAAAGCTATATGTGTAAATAAATGTATGTTTGTGCGCATGTGGAAGAATAATAAATGAGTGCAGAAGGTTGAAACTTATATGGGACCAACAATGAGCTAATTATGTCCTACCACACAAATTTTATTAAAATTGGATGACTAGTTTTTTAACAATGTTGGTTCAAAAAAATATAGCGACAGACACGGAAACAAAAATGTTTCATGGTGTCTGAAACGTGTTTCTGTCTAGGAATTTTTGTTCTCGCAACGATCACATAGCTTCCGTTACCTTGGATAAACTCGGAAGCAAAAACAAGAGAATATTCTTTAATTAGTAAAATAAACAACGAAGGAGAATAACTGTAAATAATAAACCAATTGGAAACAAGCAATGCATTTGATCTAAAGGCATCTCAACTAATGATTCAACATTGATGTTCAATTTAATTAATGACAATCGCAATGTGAAAATAATTTAAATTAAAATATGCCTAAAATTATCTTAGGAGACAGCTTAAAAGAACCAATCAGAACCTATTTTAATATTGTCATCACGTCTTTTAACAAAAAAAATCGGTCCGAGACAATTCAGACAAACTTTCTCATATACGAGTTCATAATTACTTAGCCCAGTGTTTTCCATTAATTAGCTTTAGTAGGTACATTTAATTATTATTGAACATTTTATCAAAATTAATAATAAAAATAACTTCTCCTCACCTGGGAATCGAACCCGGCCTCTCTCCGCGTTTAAAGCTATTTTCTCAAGAACTTCATTTTTCCCGGGAAACGGCATATATCATTACATATACACCTGTATTCATTATAAACGTATTTAAATGGACTACATATCAGAATTTTTCAATCAAAATCTTCGGAACCGTTTTCGAGAAATAATTTTTTTTCACGTTTTTTCAAATATTTTAGGGAGTAGTGCCCCAAAATTTGGAGGAAAAATTCATTTCGCATGGGTTATGCATTTTCCAAATTTCGTCAAAATCGGCCCAGTAGTTTAGGCTCCACTCGTCTGCACAGACGACAGACAGACATTTTTTAAAAACCACTTTTTTGGGCTCAGGGGACCTCAAAAGGTGTACAGCCATCAAAATCTTAAAATGGAATTTCGCACCATCACAATACTTTCTCTTTACATGAGAAAGTAAAAAACAAACAATAAGAACTCGAGGGATTAAAAGAACATTGTATTCAAACTAAAACTGAATGGATTAACAAAGTATTTAATCAATTTTCTTGAAATTAAAATTAATTTTCTATAATTGGATAAGTTCTCTATAATAAAATCTTTAATTGAATAATTTCTTCAATTAATTTTTTTTTTTTTTTACTATTTATTTTTATCGTGGAAATCGTTGCAGGGTATTTATATAACTTCCTTTAATTTTCCGCATAAAATAAAAAGGTATTTCTTAGTCGACGGTAGGTCTGATTTACATGGGAGACGACAATTCAAGACAATCGATGCGAGAATAATAAAAGTAATATTTCTACTACTAAGTTGTTCTCTTTATTCTGAACAAATGAAGGAAATATAATTTAAAAGTTTTTTAATTACCGGTATATTTAGAGTAAATCGACATAACAAAATGAAGGGGATATTTTTGTCTCAACATATTATCTTCGTGGTTATTTCTCATTTGAGCCCTTGGTCAAGCTACGAGAAATAGAAGGGGCTGGAATAAACAACAACTGAGAACAGTGACAAAGGATGGTGGTAGTTCTCAGTATTTGCCTAGGGAGAAAGTGAAAGATGACTCAAGGGTGGCTGTTTCTGAGTATTTCTAAGTACTTTTTTGAGTTAGTTGAGTCGAAATTTTTCTGGATGTCTGGATAGGCCAACCCGGGGATCTTCAAAGGACCCACATACGTGGTCTAAAATCCCACCGGAATTGAATATTAGGAAAATAATTTTTTCCGTGGTAGGCTGTGAAATAGTAACTTTTGAGCCTAAAAAACATAGCTAAAATCCATTTTTTCATTACGTGGACTTAAAAAATCTTTTCATTACTCCTAGCTGTAAAGAAAAAATCTTTTACGTCCTAGGAACTAAAAGATTTTTATTTTCCGGCGGGTAGTTGTCAAAACTTCCGTTAGTAGCTCTGCAGTCTTTGTGGAAATGCTTCTAGTACGATTAAAATCCGCTAGATGTCAATGCGTTTTATTTATCTTTTCTTATAGTGTAACCTCTTTTTAAGGTTTCTTTTTTTGTCTTAAATATGTACTAATATTTGTTATTATTATATATTGATTAGTGATTAATATTTAATGTTTTTGCATTGTCTGCTTCCTTGGAAAAAATAGCATATGCTACGCGACTGTGAAGTGTTTTTTCTTTACCTTGGCAATATTTACCGTCTCGCTTCGCTCGACAGTAAATGTAATTGCCGCGGTAAAGAAAAAACTCACTTCACAGCCTAGTAACATAATATACTATTTTATAAAGAAAAAGTTTTTTCATACTTACATTTATGAAAAGCATAAGATTCAGATAAGATATTTTATCAGTTATTACCTGCAACAAATAAATAATAAATCAGTTTAGTTATTATATTTAAAATATAAATATATAGGTATTAATAATATATATAAGTATTTTTTATTGTCCCCCTATAATAAAAATTATTGTTTAATGTTCTGAAACAAAATAAAACATTAACATAATAGTACATTACGCGTCGAGTGCGGAAAGTAGCATTTTGCATGCGAGTGTGGAGTTTGCACCCGAGTGACAGCGAGGGTAAACCACACGAGCAATGCAAAATGCCGTTTTCGCACGATTTGCGTACCTACCGTACTTTATCTACAATTGTTAGATTTAAATAATAAATATAGAAAAAAATAAACTTGCTGTATGTAAGTTCGTATCTCTCTCTTGATAAAGATGGCATTAATTCCTGAGTTGTATTATTTGCCGAATTAATTATTTCTGGAGGAGTATTATTCTCCACATTTTCGTCAAAGTCACTTGATTCACTCATTATTTTTCACTAAAAACTCGATTTTTACAGTTACTTTAATAAAAGAACAGCAAATTAGTTTTTTAAAATGTAAACAAACTCGCTAATCGTGCGTAAAGCTGAAGATTTCCTCTTCTTTACCGCCCTAGGGTTGTAAAGTAGAGGAATTCTTCAGAACTATGAGACGCGAATGCGCAATGAATTCAAGTACGTAAAGAATCACTTTCTACGCATCTAAACAGAGATACAATGTTTATATATCGTATCAATTGTAGATAAAATTAATTTCATTGTTGTTAAATGAAATTGTCTCGATGTACCCCCATCCACTTCATTTGTACCCCATACACTTCCATTTGTGCTCCATACAATTTCATTTGTACCTCATACACTTCCATTTGTGCTCCATACAATTTCATTTGTACCTCATACACTTCCATTTGTGCTCCATACAATTTCATTTGTACCTCATACACTTCCATTTGTGCTCCATACAATTTCATTTGTACCTCATACACTTCCATTTGAGCTCCATACAATTTCATTTGTACCTCATACACTTCCATTTGTGCTCCATACAATTTCATTTGTACCTCATACACTTCCATTTGTGCTCCATACAATTTTATTTGTACCCCATACACTTCCATTTGTACTCAATACAATTTCATTTTGTACCCCCTCTTCTATCACCAGGAATAAATCATGCTAGCTTACTTTCAGGATCTGAAGGAAGAATTAAAAAGCTTACCAACATTACACTATATTTTGTGTCCAGGTAAAAGTAAATTTTATGCAACAATATAAAGAACAATCACACTATTTTTTTTCTTTTAAGTAGAGTTCAATTTTTATGCAACATATATAAAATAAGTCTCACTATTTTGTATTCAGGTAATTGCAAATGTTGTCCTGAAAAGGACTGTTTGAGTGTAGGATGAGGGTCAGGGACCAAGAAAAATAACTTAGCAAGTAAGTTAAGGTCTGGCTGACTGCAGCTCAGGGTCTAAGAGCTTGGGGGAATCTCAGGGAAATCTGTCATCAGCCTCGCTGGGCTTGGAATTGATGCATATGCAATAGGCTAATAGAGAAGAGGAAGGACCAATTAGAGAGCTTGGAACGGAACAGAGCTTGCTTTTCATTGGTCCGGCCTATTATAAGGCTGATTTGACAGAATCTGTTGTGAAATGAGTTTTTTTGTGTTTTCTGGAATGACCCGGATGGTATCAATCTAGACATTGCTTTTATTCTAAATAAGCTCGCTGTTATTCTAAAGGTAGTTTTTGAACGGTTTGAAATAAATGAATAGAACTTGGGGGATCCGTACCATGTAAAGGAATAATTATTTACGCACCAAGGGAGTAAAGTAAGTGATTGCACCCGGCGCGGTGCAAGTGATTTTTACTCCCGAGGGACTTACAAGATTTTACCTCCAGAAGGGAGAAAAAAGTATGGAAAGATTTTAATTTTAAATTATTTTATTCAATAAAAAATACATCTTTTTATATGTATTTAAAGCAATAAAAAAATCGGGTACGGGGTACCTCGGAACTTTTCCTCACTTCAGAGGCTACTAAAGTGGCCTCTCCTGCTGCGAAGCTGCAGGAGGAAGCAGCATTGGACGTGGTCAGTACTTGGATGGGTGACCGTTCTGAACTAACTGATTTATTATCATTTTTCAAAAAAAAACCTTATTTGTAATACCTATATTTTATTTAATTATTTGAAGTTTGGCGGTATTTTGACAGATGTAAACAAACTTTGACGTTATCAAAATTATCGCACTAATAAATAATTATATTCGCTTATAACTTTTAAACTAATTAATGGAATTTCATCGGGGTTGTTTATATTTGTTCCTTAATTTTTTCCGGTTCCAACGATATGCTATACGTCAAAAACCTATGTATACTTTCGGTATTATTAACCGTCAACATTTTAAAAAATCGAAAATTGATAACTTCAAAATGGCGGCCAATATCAAAATGAGATTTGGTGGATTTGTTTGACATACAGAGAGGTACATTCGTGCCAAATTTTAACTCGATCAGGACCATTGTCGATTTATTACGATTTTTTTAAATTTTTGCTGAGTCAACAAACTGGGTTCAAGATGGCGGAAAAATTTGATTTTTCCGGGCGGCACCACTACAGGTAAGGGCTGATTTTTCTGCCAAGTTTCAATTCTCTAGGTTAAATACCTTGGGCGCTACGATGATAACACACATACATACATACATACATACATACATACATACATACATACATACATACATACATACGTACGTACATACATACATACGTCATGCTGAAAACCACTCAGGAGGTCTTAAAAACACCTAAAACGAATAATTCCGTTGAAATCTCGAGAAAAAAAATTTTTGGTGAAAACAGTACTTTACCTACTATAGGTAGTGAGGAAAAGTAAAAAGTTAGATACAATATTAACAATTATCTAAATAAGCTTAATCACGTTAAAATTAAATTATAGATAGTAATTATTTGAATTTCAATGCTAAAATCAAATGGAATAATGAGCTGGAAGCTGAGTCGTATATTGAATGGTATTGACAACTGATGTATTTACATATGGATTAGTTAATCTACATTTAGAAATTATGATTTCACTTTTAACTTGTCTGTTTGTTTTACTGATGAATCACTATGGCAACCGTTGTGGAGGTTACATGACATGTGTGAAGATGACATTTATATATTTAGACATTAAACAAAAGTAAGTAAATGAAATGTGTATTAGCACCAAGCTTATTTACTTGTGCTTTATCAAGGGCAACACTGGAGGGAATCATGAGAGTTCATGATTCCCTTATTTTTCATTACTCCCTATTTAACCCGACCGGGTGCAATGAGTTACTTCCCTCCCTGTTAACTAGTGAAGAAAATTCACTTTTTCTCCCTGCTGGAGGTAATAGTATATTATGTTACTAGGCTGTGAAGTGAGTTTTTTACATTTACTGTCGAGCGAAGCGAGACAATAAATATTGCCAAGGTAAAGAAAAAACACTTCACAGTCGTGTAGCATATGCTATTTTTTCCGAGGTAGCAGACAATGAAAAAACATTCAATATTAATCAATAATCCATATAATAATAACAAATATTAGTACATATTTAAGACAAAAAAAGAAACCTTAAAAAGAGCTTACACTATAAGAAAATATAAATAAAACACATTGACATCTAGCGGATTATTATCGTACTAAGAAGCTATCTACAAAGATTGCAGCGCTAAAACGGAAGTTTTGATAACTACCAGTACGAACGAAAAAAAAATTTACGTCCCAGGACGTAAAAAACATTTTCTTTACAGCTAGGAGTAATGAAAAGATTTTTGAAGTCCACGTAATGAAAAAACGGATTTTAGCTATGTTTTTTTAGGCTCTAAAGTAACTATTTCACAGCCTACCACGGAAAAAGTTTTTTTCCATGCAATCGTGAACTAGGCGCAACCGACCACTTTGCTCTCAGGCCACCCAACTTCATCGTTTCAATTTGGAGCTTATATTTTTGATAGCATATTTGGATTCTACGATGAAAAATAATAAAATTTCACTTGAAACTGGCTAATTCATATTGTATGTGCCAGAGAAATTTCCTAAAGGGAGGTTAGAGGTTGTTAGAGGTGGCTCTAAATCTCGGTCTGGCATGTACAATATGAATTTACCGAAACACAAAAAAAAAATATTCCCAATATTTTGTTAGAAAAATAACCCTTCCGAAAATAGTAAAAGAATAAAACTTATATCGTTGAAAAAACTAAACGGTTTGAGATAAATTATTGAAACATGGGGTATCGGTATCCAATAAATTAAATAATTTGTACTAAGTTCAATATAAGATTTTTTTTTTACACGTGCGCTGAAATCGGCCATTTTTACACTTTTTCCCCATACTGAGGGCAAAATATTGGAGATAAAAAAAGTTTGAAGTAAAATATTCTTATTTTTCACCGTAGAATCCAAATCTGAAATAAAAAATATACAATCCAATTTAATATATTGAAGTTGGGTGGCCTGGGGGCAAAGTGGGTGGTTGCCCCTTGTGTTCGAGTTCATGTAAACAAACTTCCCTTTACATGGTACGGATTCTCCAAGTTTCATTATTTAATTTCAAACTGTTCAAAACTTAAGAGGGGGGAGGGACTTTTGCACCACTCTGTATAATACAATACATTAAAAAAATTATATATGCCTATATGAGTATGATATATATATTTTTTTTATTATTATTATTATTATTTTTATTTTTTATTTATTTATTTTTTTTTTTTTTTGTAAAGAGGTTAACATTTTAAAATTACTAAAAAAAAATAAAAAGATAGCATTTAAAAGTTGCAAAAAAAGGAAGAAAATATCAAAGTTTAAAGGAGATAGTTGTTAGAGTTAGAGTGGGGGGATGGGGTTCGTTAGTGGTTGCTAAAGGCTGAGAAACTCGCCGCTTAATTTGAGTATCCAATTACTGAGATGAGTGCTTGAGCCATCGAGGAAGCAAAAAGCTAGAAGAGTGTTCAGTATGAAAGCACTCGAGGCAAGCGCTTCAAGTGCTTTCACTGGATACTGTATCCTTCCAACTGTAGCCACTAGACACTAGATACATGGATACGTCTTCAAGTTCCTAACCTTAACTCCTCTCCTGATAAACTGCCGACAATTAACTCTAAACATACGACCTATTCAAACATGCAAACATTGTTCATCTCTCTGCTTGTTTTTAACTCTAACTGCACAGTTTCCTTAAAAAAACAAAAACAACTTTAATTTACTTTAATTTAGGGGTATAATATCCCTTTTTTTAAAAAAACAAAAACAATTAAGGGTGTTACCCAAATTATGAAATTAGCCGTTTTTTGAGTTTAAGAGACCACGAAATAATTAATAAAACAAGTAAGGCACGCTTCACGTAAGTACGTGGGGCGATAATCGCCGGTTTCTTTACATTAAAGTTAAAATTATTAAGTGCAATATAATTACACTAATTTTAATAGTAATATTCTTTTTCTACTCTTCAAAACCTTTAAATTGATGTATAACATGTTATGGTAACTAAAACAATGTTTAGTCACCCGCCATATTAAAAATATGATGTGTGAAATTTAAATAGTTGCATATTCTTTTTCTTCATTTCAAGACATTTAAATTGATATGTAACACGCCATGGTGACTAAAAACTTGTTTTTATTCACCCGCCATATTGGACGCCATCTTGAAACTTTTATGTGTAAAATTTTATTAATTGCATATTCTTTTTCTACACTTCAAGACCTTTAAATTGATGTGTAACATGTCATGGTGACTAAAAACGTTTTTTTAGTCGCCCATCATATTGGCCGCCATCTTGAAAATGTTTAGTGTGAAAAATCCAAAATGTGTCCAGTTGTCTTAAATGCCGAGATGCATTTGTGTGCCGAATTTCATGTTCCTAGCTATAGTAGTTTATGAATTGAAACAAGCAACGGACAGACAGACAGAGCCGTTATATAAGGTTTCTTTTTGTACTTTGTACAGAAACCTAAAAATCAGCAACCCTTCACATATAGATCAATATTGCACAGTAAGGAATCTATATACAAGTTAATCTATACATTTTTATCAGACATTAACATCAAAATTTAAAAAAAAAAATAAGAAAAGTAATAAACTAAAATTAAATATAAGAATGACCTATGCGGAAAAACACTATAGCTGTATGGCCAATGCCAAAATAGTACATTACGCGTCTAGTGCGCAAAGTAGCATTTTGCATGCGAGTGTGGAGTTTGTAAAACCACACGAGCAAAGCAAAATGCAGTTTTCGCACGATTTGCGTACCGTACTTTATCTACGATTGTTAATTTTAATAAACTTGCTGTATGTATGTTCTTTTTTCTCTTTTGATTAAGATTACATTAATTCATTGAATTAATTATTTCAGGAGGCGTATTAATCTTCTCATTTTCGTCATAATCACTTAAATAACTTATTGTTATTCACTACAAACTCTATATGAACAGTTACTTTAATTAAACAAACAGCAAATTAGTTTTGTTAAATTAAACAAACTCACTAAAATTGTGCGTTAAGGTGAGGAATTCCTCTTTTTTCCGCTCTAGGGTGGAAAAAAAGAGGAATTCCTCACCTTCGCACGATTATGAAACGCGCATGCGCAATGAATACAGCTACAAAAAGAATCACTTTCCACGCATCTAAACGGAGATATAATGTTTATATTTCGTATCAGTCGTAGATAAAATACATATACTGTCAAGTACTTGCTAGCAAGCTACTAAAATGGTTTCGTCGATCAAAAAATTATAATTAATTAATATTTCCTACATTGTTATTTTCTTTCTAAAAAATGTATAAATAGTTGCACTTTGGAGCAAAGCAAGGTACGCATATATTATTATTTAGCTTTTTAAGTAGACACTTCTTTTTAGGGTCCGTAGGCAAAACCAAGGACCCTTATATTTTCCTGCGTGTGTTTGTCCGTCCGTCCTGTCGCCTGCTCTCAAGGCTACACCTTTTGTCCGATCACTTTGAAATTTGGCATGTATGTGTCTTGTACCTACCCCCCTATTTTAAAAATATAGCGACTTAAAAAAAATATTTTTCAAAAACATTAGGGTAAAAAAACTTAAGGGTTACATTTTTTTTTTTTTCGACACCGTGAGGGGTATTATATGAAAGGGTACGTCGAGCTGATTACAAAAATATACAATTCTTTGATTATAACTTTGATAGGGCGAGCGTAGGAGAGTTTGAAGCGGCTGTGAAACGTGTCCCCCCCCCCCCCCCCCCTCTATCTCGCTTATGTGAAGTGTAAAAAATCTTAAATAATTCCTGAACATTCTTCGACCAAAAGTAAAGATACCACTTTTTGGAAATTTCGAAAAAAATATTATTTTATTTTTTATTGACAAAATACTTTTTTTTTTATAATTATGGTCTTTTCGATGTATTTTTATGGTTGTAGTTCGGTTCAGTGGCAAAAAAATACTTTATCGGAAGTTTGTTAATGTGTTTTGAGAATATCAGACCCATAGGATAGTTGATAGTTCAAAGTAAGATTTTTTGCATTTTAAAAAACACCATTATTAAGGGTACTACTTAAACGGACCCTCGCTGTGTGCTGACTAGCACACACTTGACCTGTTTATTTCTTTTAGCGTTAAATGCAAGCCATTTTGATAACGATCTACTTTCCAATACCTTTAAAACGATACCTCAGTTAAAAATATCAACAACAAATAAACTGTTTTGATCAGTTTGCCATTGCTCGCTGATCGCAGAAAATTTTCATGTTTTTAGGCAAAACAAAAGTACTTTTATACCAAATTTTAAATCTTTTGCTACAATAGGTCAGGAGATATAAACCAATAAGATCGTTCCTAAGATGACTAAAAAGAAAATAATAGATTTTTAAAATAACCGATTTCCGCTTTGTGTGAACCAAATATTATATTGATTACTCACGTAACCCAGGTTTGTTCAACGGATCTCTTTCTTCGGTTTTTCAACTCCTTCGAGGTAGAAGTGTCCTTAATATAGAGTTTGTACCAAATGAGTTTTAGTGCGTTAAGCACAGGAAAGTCGAATAAATAACGTGGGAAGCCAATGTCGTTTAATGACGTTAAGATCCTGAGTTCTCATTGGTTCCCCACTCAATTGTATCGACTTTCCCGCTCTGTCAACGGACTAAAACTCATTTGGGACAAACTATAGTTTGGAGGTTATAAGTTCAATCCCTAATAAGATGATATAATTTTGATTTTATTATTCAAAAGAGCGTTTCGTTTTCAGAATGTTTTTCCTAAGAGTTTAGCAGTAAAGCATATTCAGGGTCAATAGAATTCGATGAGGAGAAAAATGTAAAAGGGTTTTGCTTGTGTACATAAAAAGAAAAAGAAAAATGCTACACTGTGGCATCCCTTTGACAAACATGAAATAACAGTAAAAAGGAAAGGCTAGGGAAAAAATGCATATTCAAAGGTGGAAAGATTCCAAAGGACAAAAAAAAGCTTTAGAAGAAGTTGCTTTTGACAGCTAAAGATAAAATAAAAATGGAGTCTTACTAGCAAGGCATTGCCAATTAAAGCAACATGACAATAATTGGTACTCTATAAGACTAATGTATTACTTGAATTTGTGGGCATGCAATAATAGTTATTTATGCACTTAGGGAGTAAAGTAAGCCATTATTCCCTGAGCGAAAAAGTTGGTTCTTGAGGCGAAACCGAAGGAACCATGGCCCCTAAATCCCGAGGTGAAGCCTAGGGAATAACTCTAATTAGCTCCCGAGGCGCAGCCGAGGGAGATAATTATCGTGAGGGGAATAATGGCACTTTACTCACGAGGTACATACAATATTTTATCTCCAGTAGGAAGAAAATACACATTTTCGTCCATTGTACAGTTTTTATTTATTATTTTAATAAATAACAATAATTATTAGCACTTTTAATAGCAGATATAAGAGATTCAATATTAAAAACAAATAAGAATTGGAATTAAACTCAAATAGAAGGTTATTTAAATGCAGGTTATAAACAAAGATAAACATGGTCAAAAAAGCGCAGTGCCGCCAACCTGATTTCAACAACTTCATTACATTAGCCATTCATATTCCACTATTTATAAAATAATTAAGTTGCAATCTTTACTTTTTTGCCCTACTTTACTTTTTCGCCCTACTTTTACTTTTTCTCCCTACTTTTTGAGTTCAGGGATGAAAATACCTGTTTTAGTCCCTCTAAACTAATTCAAAATCATAACTTCTTTTCCCCTACTGGAGATAAAAGCTTTTAACCACAATATATTTTAATTAAAACAAACATCGCGTCAAGTACTTGCTAGCAACGCACTAAATTATTATTTCTTTTTTTCCCAAAAATATGTATAAAAAGTTGCACTTTGGAGGAACAAGGTTTGGATATTATCCTTTAGCATCTTAGGTATGCACTTATTTGATTCTGTAATGGGTAAAACGGCCGCCATTTTGGAAACTCGTTATATATTAGTGAACTACATTTCAATAACTTTAAAATAATACCAAACTTAAAAATTTCAAAAAAATAGAAATTTCGGGTCACCATAGTTATGGCCACCTACATTCTTTTTAAATTTGACTTTTTTTTATATTAACTCCCGGAAATATCATTGGCCCACTGAGGTGTGTATATTTATGATTTTTTCCCTCATTTTTAGGACCTGTCCTTATGGAGCGGGTGGGGAGACATTTTTTGGGGAGTTTTGTTTTGGAAATTTCTTGGGTAAAATAACCGCCATTTTGGAAACGCGATATATACTTGTGATTTAATTTTCATTACCTTTAAAATTATATCCCACTCAAAAATTATGAAAAATGTCTCGCTAATCGAAGAAATTTTGATTGTTTAAGTTCATTATATTTTTCTTGTTTTTGGTCAAAAAAAAGTTTAACTATTATACTAAATTTCAAATCTCTAGCTACAATTGGTCGGAACATAATACTCCAAGATGCGACGGACAGACGGACGAACTACCAATAGCATAAGGGTTAATATTACTTATCTTTTTTCCACCAAAAGAACAGATTTCTATTTGTATAAAATTTCTATATAATTCGGCGTTGTATTATAGTAGAAATATTAATCTAAAATCTAAAGGGATGATCGAGCAGAAAATTTGTCTGACATCCAGACTCTTCGTCTTCTTTTACTATTGCCATTTTTTACTAACTCACCAATGATAATAAATAAGCCGGCGCTTATAATGCGTTTTGATAGAACCATATTACAAAGTTAATGTAAGTGCAATATAGTTTTATTTAGTACTTGATGATGTAGTGGTAGTGTATAAGAAAATA
This sequence comes from Gerris lacustris, assembly GCA_951217055.1. NCBI lineage: Eukaryota > Metazoa > Arthropoda > Insecta > Hemiptera > Gerridae > Gerris > Gerris lacustris. Next base: position 69,493,433 of record OX578280.1, on the reverse strand, counting down.
ATGAAAAATAACTGGGAACAAGGAAAAACGTTTGCAAACACTTGTTTGTCTAGAATGCACGTCCGGTGTGGACGTCGTGTTTGCAGTTGTTTGCAAACAACTGTTTGTCTAGAATGCACGTCCGGTGTGGACGTCGTGTTTGCAGTTGTTTGCAAACCCTGTTTGTCTAGAATGCACGTCCGGTGTGGACGTCGTGTTTGCAGTTGTTTGCAAACAACTGTTTGTCTAGAATGCACGTCCGGTGTGGACGTCGTGTTTGCAGTTGTTTGCAAACCCTGTTTGTCTAGAATGCACGTCCGGTGTGGACGTCGTGTTTGCAGTTGTTTGCAAACCCTGTTAGTCTAGAATGCACGTCCGGTGTGGACGTCGTGTTTGCAGTTGTTTGCAAACACCTGTTTGTCTAGAATGCACGTCCGGTGTGGACGTCGTGTTTGCAGTTGTTTGCAAACCCTGTTTGCGAATGCGCGTTTGGTGTGTACAAGGCTTAATATAGTCTTGATTTTATTCCTAAAAGGCTTGGAAACAAAACTATTTAGGCATTTTATTTAATTGCTAGGCTATGTGTCCTAAATTTGGGGACACCAAAAACCCAAAAACTCTGAAAAAACGTGAAAAAAAATATATTTCTCGAAAACGGTTTCGACAATTTTGATTGAAAAATTCTAAAATGTAGTCCATTTAAATAAGAATTTAACGATATAAGCCATTTTCCCTAGAAAAATCAAGTTCCTGCAAAAATAGCTTTAAACGCGGACGGAGAGAGGCCGGGTTCGATTTCCCGCCGAGGAGAAGTTATTTTTATGGTAAATTTTGATGAAATGTTCAATAATAATTAAATGTACCTACGGAAACTAATAAATAGAAATAAATGGGCTAAGTAATTATGAACTCGTATATGAGAAAGTTTGTCTGAGTTGTCTCGCACCGATTTTGTTTTATCTTGGTTTTTGTTTAAGTAAGTACAAATTGCTGTAAGCTTCTTTTTTTAAGTTATTACTATAAAAATTAATCAAATCATTATTTATTCTAAACAAACGAAAACGTTTTTGCATAAATTGTTCCCCTATAGAAAAATGTTTCAAATTTTCAAAAAAAAAAAAAAGCAGATAACTAATTTGTCGATAGAAGCTAAAAATAATAAATTTGTTTACATTTATTATAAATACAATCAAGGATTTTCTATGTAAACATTTTGTTTGATTTTTTTACCCCTTTAAAGCTTTTTTTGTTTATATTTCTAGTTTTTTTTTTTTAGTTTTTTTTGTCCGTGTTAGTGCAACCCTGTTGAATGCAAAGGGAATGTTTAGTCGACACAGAGAGAGCTTTGGTGGAAAAGTTTTCGAGAAAACATTATCAGTAGGAATATTTGTTAGGTTGGTAACACTGTGAGAGGTTGGTAAGCATGCCAAGCTGTAGATAAGACACACTGTATAAATCTCGCGAGGATTCCTGCGGGGTATTTTGGGTTCATTTTAAATTCGAAAAAACAGAACCTCGCACTAGGATATATTTTTATACCTGATTTCCTCTCATTCCTCTTGTACTTTAGATTCTAAGGGAGGAAAAACTGGAATAAATTTACACCCCCCCCTCCTTTTTTTGTTTTATAAAAAAACATGAAAAAGAACCTTTATTTTATAAAACGAACTATCGATCTTCTTTATGGAAATTTTAAACGATTTCAAATGGTTTTTTTTTTTTTTTTTGGTCGATATAAATAATTCATATTTTTATTTATTTATTTTTTTTAATTAATATTTTAATTTTAATAATGTAAAATACAGGATGTCTCCGAATCATGTTGTCAAATGGTGTGATAACAGAATATTTCATTTTTCAAAGCATAAGATCCTTTTCATAAGAAATTTCTTGCATACGAATCTGCAAGACAGTGAGGCAGTTTCATGTCTTCGCTCAGCGTACGCTACCGACATGAAATGTGGCCAGGTTCGCTTGGCGGTGTTGGTTAGGAGTGTGCCGACGATTAACATCACGAGCCTATATTCGTGTGAAATGATTTGTACGACATACTTTCGAACTTAAATGTATTCACCACTACAAATACACATGTACATAAAGCATTATTACTGTAAAATATTATATTTATTTATTTATTTTTTTTTGTTTATTTTTTTTTTTTATATATATATTGACAGTATAACGCGTTTTGGTGTCGTTTTTTTGGCTTAGAATAATACTATATATAGAAGGAGCATAGAATCGGAATCCTAAGCAATTACTGATAAGAGACTGAAGCCAACTTTTGCCGAGAGGTTGTGTCCTTAAGACCAGGCTGCCAACATAACAACAATCATTTTTTTAATTTAAACAGGAGAAGGTTGGCCATGCTTTAGTAACTATTCAAAGCCCGCTCACAAACATCAAGAAGAAACACCCTGCCAATGGTTATTGTTTACGTTTCACTCTGACGTAATTTTTTACAACTCGCCCAGCATGATATAATAAACATTATTTGTAGCATATTTCAAGCTAAAATGAGATAAAACACAAAAAAAATATTACAATAAACTAAACTGACTATCAATAATTATAATTTAATAAAAAATTAAATTAAAAAACCGAAGGCAAATAATTTTAGAGTTATGACGTCACAAATTACAAAAATGAATTTTTAAAACGCGGATTAAGGGACACAACCAAAGTTGGCTTCAATGTTATCAGTGATCCACCTTCTATGTATAGTATTATTCTAAGTTTTTTGGTAACCCTTTTCAAGTTTATGTGCCAAAGTGAAGACATGAAAATGTCAAAATCTCCTGCTTGATCTAAAATAAAGATTGACTTTTAGAATTACTTTAAAAAAAAAAACAAAAAAAACAGCCAATTGGTGTGGCACATAGCTTCCTCGCACCCTATCACGCACTTTATTGATTTTATGCTTTTATAAGCCATTATTATCTAATTTGTTTAATCGTTTCCCTCCTTTTTTAATCTTTCAAAATTGTTTTGATTTATTACACGAATTAAAGTATCAATTTAGCAAAAGTTAAAGAGTTCAAGACAGTTCAAATTAATCTGGGGTTATCTGCGGGCTACTTTCGATAAGCTATAAAACTTTCATACAAATCAGATAAGTACTTTTGAAGCTATAAGGGTAAATAAATGTATGTTTGTGCGCATATGAAAGAGAAACAAATGAGCGCAGAAGGTGGAAACTTATATGGGACCAACAATGAGCTAATTTTGACCTACCATACAAGTTTTCTTTAAGGTATGTTGGTTTGCAAAATTTGAGCGACAGACCGACAGACATAGAACCAAAAATGTTCTCTGACGTCTGAAACGGATTTCTGTCTTGGAAATTTTGAAATCGGAGACATAAAATATGTTCGTTCTTTGCTGAACGACCACATAGCTTCCGTTACCTTCGGTAAGCTCGGAAGCAAAATGTACCTTGTATCCAAAAAGTACAAGTGAAAAAGGAAACTGGGCAGGGTATCAGCAGCCAGAATTTAATCACCTGTAAATCATTTAGTAAGTGTAATAAAAAAAATTGGATTAAAAAGCAGAGTGACTATGTCTATGAGGAAGTTTTGTTTAGATCTATCAGATTGTTTTTTTTTTGTTTCTTTATCTCGCAGACTCAACGCCAAAAACCTTTTTTGCTATCTATCTTTGCATGAGATTCACGTAAAGTATTTATTTTGCATGGTAAATATTATCGTTAAAAAAGCGTTTTCTTTAAGGTAACGGTAAATCATATTATGATATATACACGTTCTATGTGTAAAATTGTGTTTTATCGAGAAATAGAGGGAAAAAAAGGTACCGATACCTCTTTAGTATCAGCAGATGATAACGAGTGGGGGGTATTATTTGTTGAAAGGATCGAGAAATAGGATGGAGCAAAGCGGCTGAACCCTGATGTAATCCGGAACATGTTGGAAGGAACAAAGCTTGTTTCACAGCTGAGTAATGGAACTCCTTCTCTACGGAACAAGGCTCGTATGGAACACATCGATGGAACACCGATGTAAGAGCGCTGTCTTCAACCAAGTGTGAGATTAATGTCTGGTGAAAGTTAAGGTTTCGGGTATGGGCGAGACTACTTACTCTGTTTTCCCCACTTACCCGTTTTCCTCTCTACAAACCCATGATTTATGGTCCCCGAACTCCCATTTCCACAAGATTTTTCATGGGTTCAAACTTCACTTTTTCACCTAAAAGTTATGTCGCATTAGTTCGATTAGAACGTCATATATATACACATCTATGTCTAACTCGTCTGCATATCTTATAACATGTCCTAAAGAAAATATAAAGTCATTTTTCATAAGTAATCATATTTTTCCTAACTACAAGCGAGCTTTAAGGTCGGAGAATTTGGAAATTTAATATCAAGATAAAAGTACGTGTAGAAGAAAAAGCGCTGACATTTTCATTTATTTGTTTTTTTCTTCCTTATAATAAAAATCCATCTTGAATTTCCCTCTGCAGTTCCCTTCAACTTATTCATACTACCTTCTTTATTATATTTGTAAAACCATATACCTTTTTTAAAAAAAATTACATTATCTCACACTTAAAAAATGAAAAATGATTTGGAATATAATATAATAGTTGAGTGTAATAAATATTATTATTCTTGCATTGTCTTGACTGTTTTCTAAGCAGGTAAAATGGATCGTAACTGGTTAGCTCAATCACACTCGTCTCAAACAAACTTCATATCTGGTTTGATACCGAGCAATGTGCCACACTAATCCATTAATTAATTAATAACACCCAACAATAACACTGAAAAATTTACCTTTATTGCTTCCGAGCTTACAGAAGTTCTGAAGATCGAAATTTTATGATATCTCCTAATTCTAAAATTTCAAGATAGAAATCCGTTTCAGACATCAGGACACATATTGGAACGAAGTTCCTTATGGCACGTTCTGGAGCCCGGGAGTGAATCCAAAAAAACTACCAAAATCACCGTCACAAAATAACCGTCACAAAATCACCGTCACGAAATCACCGTCACGCAAAATCCGTCACGAAATGTGTAAAAGTTGACCGACTTAGTTGAAATTTGGTACACATGTTCATTTTACCAATGTCAGGGACAAGTTCGTTGGACAACGTTACCCGCCCAAGCGTTCACGCGCAACGCTCGCGTAAACGTAAGCTTCGAATTTAAAATTGGAATTTTTGGACGTGAAAAAATTCTAACTTCATCTATTTAATGAGACAAACAACATTTTTAAATAATTTTTTTTTAGTAAAACGAACACCGACACTACTATGAAGTGATAAAGATCGCTAAATTTATTAAAGCGGACCAAACCGATTAAAATAAAGAAAACAACGTTTTTACCGATATCTTACGTTCTAACTTAAAGATTTAAATAAAACTTGGTATACATCACCTACAGTACAATTGAAACAAGCATGTAACATTTCAACCTGATACAAGCAGAAGTTTTTGTGAGTTAATGATTTATATTTTTTTATTTTAATATTTAATTGGAGTAATATGCCGACGGGACCTGGGAGGACAGTTCTTTTTCGTTCTACAACCATCTGCTTTAACTATAAATTTATCATTACCTTTTTTCTCAATATACAATACATTATTTATTGAAAGAACCTCGCTTCAAAGATAATAAAAAGATTTTCATTTAATTTTGCCTTAACTCCGCTAGTACAAATAGTTAGTTACTTTTAATTTTGTCTCTTTTCTAACTCCACCATGTATACGTAGTTATTACAGCGATTTTATCATTTATATTTAATGAAAAGCGTAAGGAACTTCGTTCCTACCGGGTGTCCCACGACACCACACGTATTTTTTTAGTCTTGTTTCTATCTGTCGTTCAATATAATATCCAACTAAATCGGTCAACTTTTACTTAAGTAATCGTCGGTCACGTAAACGTTACTGAAATACAGACAAACAGACAGAGAGACAGACAGGATGCATATGTTCTTGAATTATAACAGGTTATTAAACGGATTTTCAAATTTTGATTAAATTGAAAATTTAAATTGTGGGTATTTGAGATTTGAGTTGAGGAAGGTTGTTATATTGAAGTTAAACAAGGCAAGTTAAAGGTTAAACTAATATTCGGTAATATAACACGAGTATAATGCAATGGAACCCTTAGTTCAATATTAGTAATGGAGCTGAAGGCTATTATTAGGCAGGTTGGTTTGCCTTCAGTGTTGTCCAGAACTCAGCAAACAAACTTTACTTCATCCTTCAGTTGCCTATTTTTAATCTAAAGTAACAGAGGTAGATTACACCTCTGAGATATATATATATATATATATATATATATATATATATATATATATATATATATATATATATATATATATAAATGTCTGTAAATTACACATTCCCACTGTTGAAAATGCTCTTTACCGTTAGACCTCTCAACAACAAAACAGCTGTTTGTCAATTTAATCTATTTTCCCACCTCAAAACAAATTAGAAATAGTGATTAACTAAATCGATCTTTCGAAGAACTATTAAGGGGGGGGGGCATTATTTCTTGGGCTCTATCGATTTTACAAAGCATTACTTTGAATTGGTTCTAAAGGTAGATTTGTTTCTCAACTAATTATAGAAAATCTCTGCCAGGGTTTAACTAAAGCAAGATTTGCCAGTTTACTTCACTAATTACAGTTAAGTTTTAACGATGACTTATATTTTATTAATTATAACTAAAATTTTGGTGCTTATAAATATGCAAATAGTAGCTAGATGCTGATTTCCGTACTTCCCATAATATTTTTAATGTAATCGGTTTATAAACTATTGTCAAGTAACTTTACAAGTCTTTTTCTATGCGAATATATTTAGATAATATTTAATAATTAGATAGAAAAAAATTCTTCCAATTACGATAGCACATAGTTCAAATCCTTTTATCTGTCAAAATTGTTTTGATTTTTTAAACGAATTAAAGTATCAATTTAGCAAAAGTTAAAGAGCGCTGACGGTTCATATTAATCTGGGGCTATCTGCGGGTAACTTTCGATAAACTATAAAAGTTTCATTCAAATCGAATAAGTACTTTTGAAGCTATAGGTGTAAATAAATGCAAGTTTGTGCGCACGTAGAAGAGAAACAAATAATTATTTCGGAACTATTTTGCCAACAAGATTAAATTCCCACCAATTATATCTATTGTAAACAGTACCATTTATTTTTCAAGAAAAGATATTTTTTGTGACTGATACATCTCGGAAATGACAGAACGCAGACGCGCCGTGACTGATGAAAAGTCTGGATCTATTCAACTTCATCTATTAGACTTGCCATATAAAAATACCCTACCCCATCCCTCGGGCAACTTCCTATCAAATTCTTTTGATGAGGTGATTACATGATTGATATTTTACATGTATTAAAGTATAAAGCGCAAGTATAAAGTATGAAGCGCAGACGGTTAAAATTAATCTGGGGCTATCTGCAGGCTACTTTCGTCAAACCATCCAAATTTCATACAAATCAGATATGTGCTTTTGATGATATAGGTGTAAATAAATGTATGTTTGTGCGCAAGTGGAAGAGAAACTAATGAGCACAGAAGATTGAAACTTATGGGACCAACAATGGGCTAATTATAACCTACCCCCCAAATTTCATTCAAATTGGACGTGTATTTTTTAAGATATGTTGGTTCGCAAAAATTGAACGACCGACAGACCAACAGACCGACGGACAGATACGGAACCGAAAATGATCCCCGATGTCTGAAACGGATTTCTGTCTTGGAATTTTTGAAATCGGAGACCTAAAAATTTTTTCGTTCTTCAGAACGATCAACATAGCTTCCGTTACCTTCGGTAAGCTCGGAAACAAAAAATACGATTTTTACAAACTTTTCAATTGAAGGTTCAAATTTCATGAAAATCGATGTTGTAGTATTTATTAAAGCGAGCGTGAGCGAGCTTCTTACATTCAACAAAATATGCATCCTGTCCGTCTGTCTGTCAGTAACGTTTACGTGTCCGACGATAACTTGAGTAAAAAGACCGATTTAGTTGAAATGTTGTATTCATGCTCCTTTTACTAATGGTCAAAATAAGTTCGTTGGACAGCGTCCCGAATAGACGAAGTAAGAATTTCTTCCCGTCCTAAAATTCCAATTTTACATTTTAAGTTCATGTTTACGTGAGCATTGCGCGCGGACGCTTCGGCGGATAACGTTGTCCAACGAACTCATCCTGGGCATTGGTAAAATGAACATATGTACCAAATTTTAACTAAATCGGTCAATTTTAACTCAAGTTAAAAAGTCGTCGGTCAATTTTGTGACGGTCGTTTTTTTCGGATTCACTCTCGGGCTCCAGGCACCATAACGTGCCGTAAGGAACTTCGTGCGAAAAATATTACATATATTTCCTTACTCCCCAAGATTGCAAATCGGGTAAATTTCATTGGTTTTGCTTCCGAGCTTACCGAAGGTTACGGAAGCATTGTGTTCACTTTTGAGAACAAAAAACTTTTATGCCTCCGATTTTAAAAATTCCAAGACAGAAATCCGTTTCAGACATCAGGGAACATTTTTGGTCTCGTGTCTGTCTGTCTGTCTGTCGGTCTGAGTGTCCGCGAATTATGAAACGTGCGACGATAACTTGAGTAAATGTCAACCGCTTTTGATGAAACTTGGTAGGCATGTTCATTTTACCAATGCCCAGGACGAGTTCGTTGGACAACGTTATCCGTCGAAGCGTTCACGAGCACCGCTCGCGTAAACGTGAACTTTAAATTTAAAATTGGAATTTTAGGTCGGGAAAAAAATCTAACTTCATCTATTCAATGAGACAAACATTTTTTTTCAAATATAATTTTTCAGTAAAACCAACAGTGACACCGCTATAAAGTGTTAAAGATCGCTAAAACTATTAATAGTTTTTACACAATAAACATTATAACAATATAGTACATGATAGGATGCGATGAAGCTATGTGCCACACTAATTGGCAGTCTATTTGTGAAGGATGCCTCTGATTGTTAATTTTAGACTATTGAAACCTATTCGAACCTGTGCAAGGATACGTTGTACTGAGAAATGTAGAAATAATGACGTGTTTAGGTAATTAGAGTCGGGGCTATTGCAGCTTATTAATATTCGGTATAGACTGGAGTAAGATGAGGTTTGTATTTTGTACAAGTCTTGCTGCCTTAGTTTTAATCTGTAAGCTTTCTGTGTATTTTGCATAAATGTGGAAGAGAACGGTGCTATAAGTACTAAAGTTAGTAAAGTTTTACGTCTGATGTGGCGAGCAACTGCTTTACTTGAGAAACCCAGTTATATCTAACTGTATTGCCTGGAACCGGATCTAAGTATTTTAAGACGATTAAAACACTGCTTCACCAGCCTATCGTCCTCCAAGCAGTGTATTCTGTTGATCAAGCTAATAAAAACGTAGTATATAGTATATAGTATATATATATATATATATATATATATATATATATATATATATATATATATATATATATATATATATATATATATATATATATATATATATATATATATATATATATATATATATATATATATATATATATATATATATATATATATATATATATATATATATATATATATATATATATATATATATATATATATATACACACAATTTGTGAGAGACACCAAGGGATGTGCCACAGGAACTGTTCCAACATCAGACATTGCTTCATTAAGATGTTGGCTCGGCATTATGCCATGTCCTGCATCGTTTCGTCGCGTCCGACTCATCAGGGGCCCGACGATGCCCACCCAACCTTGGACCTATACCAGATCAAGAAGATCAGATATAGGACTTATCATAGGGATGTGCCACTTATTGCGTGGTACATCCCTTGGTGTCTCTCACATATTGCGTAGCCTATTGCAGTGTGCAAACACGGTATTACATTGCTGTTGTGTTTTGCCAGCCAAGCAAGTATGGCGGTATGAGAGCACGCTCGTCTCTGATAAGTCCTATAAATGATCTTCTTGATCTAGTATAGGTCCAGAGTTGGGTGGGCATCGTCGGGCCCCTGATAAGTCGGACGCGACAAAACGATGCAGGACATGGCATAATGCCGAGCCAATATCTTAATGACGCAATGTCTGATGTTGGAACAGTTCCTATAGGTCACACTTGCGTGGCACATCCCTTGGTGTCTCTCACAAATTGTGTAGCCTATTGCAGTGTGCAAAAACACGGTATTACATTGCTGATATATATATATATATATACTATTTTTATACTTCTTTTAATAAGGCATAAAGGATATGCAAAAATACAGATAAAAAATGATTTATTATCGGTTGATAAAACAAGAGGTTAAAGTTGACGGGGGGGGGGGGGGGGCTTTGAAAAAAACCTGGAGGAAGGAAAATTATATTATTTTGGAAAAACCAGTGTGGGCAAAGACTACAAGAGAAAAAACATTGTTAAAAGCCAAGCAACGGCGGGTTCTTACTTGAAGCATTTTAACACAGTGCAAAATGTTGGAAAATGTTTTTTTATTAGTCGCTGTTAAGCCAACGGTAAAGCAATGAAATGGGGCTTGCTTCGGCATCTTTTTTTTCCTTTTCTTTTCTTTTAAAAACCAGAGTTTTAACGTTTTTTTTTTTTTTTTTTTCTAAGCACTGGTTGAAGTGGTGCCAGGTAGACTGGGTTAAGTGAAAAACAAAACAAAAATTACTTATTTTTCTCACGATATTTTTATAAAAGCGATTTTAATAAAAAACCTAAAAAAATAAAAAGAACTTTTAGAATTAAACCCTTTAACAAGAGTATATACTATTTCGCTTAAGTGTAGGATTTTTTTTTTAAAAATTAAGTTTTGGCGTAACAATTACATTTCATAACAATTCAAGATGTCGGGTGGGATTTGCATTTTATGTAATTAAATAATCGTAATTTCTGCTTACTTATCCAATCATTTCTAATAAATAATAATATTAAGTGTAATTGTAACAAATAGTACATTACGCGTCGAGTATGGAAAGTATCATTTTGCATGCGAGTGTGGAGTTTGCACCCGAGTGACAGCGAGGGTAGTAAAACCACACGAGCAATGCAAAATGCCGTTTTCCCACGAGTTGCGTACCGTACTTTATCTACGATTGTTAGATTTAAATAATAAATACAGAAAAAAATAAACTTGCTGTATGTAAGTTCGTATCTCTTCTCTTGAAAGATGGCATTAATCTTGAGTTGTATTTTTTGCCGAATTAATTATTTCTGGAGGAGTATTATTCTCTACATTTTCGTCAAAGCCACTTGATTCATTCATTGTTTTTCACTAAAAACTCGATATAAACAGTTACTTTAATAAAAAAAAAAATAGCAAATTAGCTGTGTTAAATGTAAACAAACTCGCTAATCGTGCGTAAAGCTGAAAAATTCCTCTTCTTTACCGCGCTAGCGTGGTAAAGAAGAGGAATTCTTCAGAACTATGATACGTGCATGCGCAATGAATACAAGTACGTAAATAATCACTTTCTACGCATCTAAACAGAGATGTAATGTTTATATTTCGTATCAATCGTAGATAAAATGTATTTTTATTCAATTGTTGATTGGTTGGAGTAGTTAACCTCTACAATTTTTAATTCCAATTCTTCCCATATCGATATTTGACATCGATAATCCTAGCTATAGATTATTTCCGCTATCGGTACTTGTGACCTCCATTTTTTTGTTCTCGTGAATTTCCCTTATCGTGTTTTCCCTCATTTTGGGGGTTTGCGTAGTTGCGATGAAGACGGGTACCTGTAGTTGAGAAGCCTCCGAAATTCGGACGTGTTTTATATTATAGGCAAAACCAAAGACCCTTATATTTTCCTGCGTGTGTCTGTCAGTCTGTCTGTCGCTCAATTTTTTATCAAATCAATTAAGCACGTAATAGGATGCGAGGAAGCTATGTACCACACCAATTGGCATTATATTTTTACATGAATTAAAGTATCAATAAGTATCATTAAAATTTAAAAAACTATATATTGTATATTATGTATAATATACAATATATTCTATATTATGATTTTGATTTAGTTAAAATAGAACTTCTACGCTGATCTAACTCCGGATAATACAATTTAAATTTAGTAGATATAAATATGCTGCGTTTTTAGCAATATATTGTTTGTATTTTCACTTTAAAGTTTTATTTATTCAGCATAAAACAGTTAAACGACGATTTATTGTATTTAGCGATCTTTATCACTTTATAGCAGTGCAGTTTTTGCATTTAATAAAAAACAAAAACAATGTAGTTAGAATAGAATAGAATTAAATTTTGGAATAAAAGTTTGGAACTAGAGAAAAATAAAACTTTAAATTTTTGAAGTTTGAAAACAATTATTTTCTCAAACGAGTTCATTACTTTTATGACATACACAAATTTGATCCCAACAAATTGATGATTCTGATCATTTTAATTTTGCTTCCCTCCAACCACCTCTAACCACCTCTAACCACTTCTAACCACCTCTAACCACCTCTAACCACTTCTAACCACCTCTAACCACTTCTAACCACCTCCAACCACTTCTAACCACTTCTAACCACCTCTAACCACCTCTAACCACCTCCAACCACTTCTAACCACCTCTAACCACTTCTAACCGCCTCTAACCACTTCTAACCACCTCTAACCACCTCTTCTGAGCTCTCCAAAGGTAACGAAAGCTATGTAATCTTTCTGTAGAACGAAAATATTTTATTCCCCCGATTTCAAATATTCCATGACAGAAATCCATTTCAGGCATTAGGGGTCATTGTTGGTTCTGTGTCTGTCTGACGCTCAATTTTTGCGAACGAACATATTTTAAAACATATCGTACAATTGAATGAAATTTTGATGATCATAAATAGCCTATTATTGGCCCATATACGTTTCAACCGTCTGCGCACATTTGATTCTCTTCCACATGCGCACAAACATACATTTATTTACACAACAAATTATTATACTTACTACAAAATTACTCATACTTCATTTTACTAAAAAAGTACATCTGATTTTTACGAAATTTGGATGGCTTGTCGAAAGTAGCCCGCAGATAGCCCCAGATTAATTTCAACCTTCTGTGTTTTGCTAAATTGATACTTAAATGATGTAAAAAACGAGGGGAAAATTAAATAAATTTGACAATAATTGGTTATAAACATATAATCATTTAAGTATACGAAATAGGACGAGAGGAAACTATGTGCCACACTAATTGGCTGACTATTGCTTCCGAGCAATAGCCGTTACCGAAGGTAACGGAAGCTATGTGATCGTTTCGAAGAACGAAAAATGTTTAGGTCTCCAATTTCAAAAATTCCAAGACAGAAATCCGTTTCAGACATCAAGGAACATTTTTGGTTCCGTGTCTATCTGTCGGTCTGTCGGTCTGTCGGTCTGTCGTTCGATTTTTGTGAACCAACATATCTTAAAAACTACTCGTCCGATTTAAATGAAATTTAGATGGTAGGTCATAATTAGCCCATTGTTGGTCCCATATAACCTTCTGCGCTTATTTGTTTCTTAAACATACATCTATTTACACCTATAGCTTCAAAAGTACTTATTCGATTTGAATGAAACTTTGATAGTTTATCGAAAGTTACCCGCAGATAGCGCCAGATTAATATGAACCGTCTGCGCTGTTTATCGTTTGCTAAATTGATACTTTAATTCGTTTAAAAAATCAAAACAATTTTAACATATTAAAAAAAAAGAAAAAACGTAGGAAACAATTAAACCAATTAGACAATATTGGCTTGTAAAAGCATGAAATCAATAAAGTACGTGGATAGGATGCGAGGAAGCTATGTGCCACACTAATTGGCAGTCTATTTTTGGACTGTTTAAGATGTTTGTGGGACATTAAAAAATCAAAAAAATTCTGACAGATTAAAAAGACGGGAGACTCATTCAAATAAATTGTAAAAGCGTAAACTCAATAAGTACGTGATAGGATGCGAGGAAGCTATGTGCCACACTGTCACCAATGGGTTTCCAGCTAGTTCAGTGAGGGGGTGGGGTGAGGAAAAAGGTCTAAAGGAATCGGGGACGAGTGATATGATAAGCATAAAAAAGAAAATAAATTAACACAAAAATAACCTGTTAATGTATAAATAAAAATGTTATACTTTCATAAAGAAAAAAAAAATATAAATTAACTTTACTGTCTCAAGGATTGAATTAATACTTAATAGGTTAGAAATTACAATAAAAATAACAAAGACTTTAAAAAGGGGGAAAAAAAAAGGGAGAGAGAGAGAGAGACTCAAAAGATCCCGTCGAACGGATGTCTTCTCCGCGAACGCCTTCAGGTTTCCCAATCTGCACTCAACGAAATAATACTTGAATGATCTTCTTAAAAAAAAAACTGTTAAACTATCTTTAGGCAACCCGCGAGGTTTATCAGTGATGCGGGTCACAGTCACCAAGCGTACACACTATTAGCCCACACACGAGCAGTGCTTACGCACCTCGGATCCTCGGCGGACAGCTCTAAACTAACTTACAACTACAATAACCCTAATGCGACAAATTCCCTATAAACTAACTTAAAATTAAATGTCTTAGTATCTATACTTATAAATACCGCACAATAGTGTCCTGGTGTCGCAGGGTTTGTCTAAGAATAAAATTATATCTACTACTTAAAACTATAAACTTAGCTGTCCGGCGCTACGTTCGTGCTGTACGTAGGTATCCGCCGCTACGGGGCGATGAGGTGGGAGTCGGCTGTGCCTCTAGCTGACGCAAGACTCGAGCACGTAATGAATCCGCCGAAGCGTGACGTCACCTTGTCTACACCTGTCAGGCTAGGCCTCCACTGTCCGTTCCTTCAGCCACACCGGTAAACCCACATAAACCTCCCTCCAGAGCCTCTCTTATCTTATAAATAACAATACTACTAAAAGAAATATATCTTACCAATATTTGTTTACATTTACATAAACAACTCTTTAAAAAAAATAAAATAAAGAAAACATCAAATAAAAATAAAGCTTATCATCACTACAGGATTAGGTCATGGGTAAACGTAATCTTATTTTTATTTTTATTTCTTCTAAGTAGAAATCTTTTCACCTAAGGAATATTTAAATGTAACAACACCATTTGGCCGTCTATTTTACATGAATTAAAAAGTATCATTTAAACAAAAGCTAAAGAGCGCACACAGTATCTGTAAGCTACTTTTAAAAATAAACCATCCAAATTTCATAAAAATTAGATATATAGTTTTGAAGATATATGTGTAAGTGAATGAATGTTTGCGCGTGTGTAGAAGAGAAAGAAATGGGCGCAGAAGGTTAAAACTTATATGGAACCAAAATTAAGCTAATTATGACCTACCATCCAAATTTCATTACAACCAGTCGAGTAGTTTTTAGGATATGTGGGTTCGCAAATATTGAGCGACAGACAGACACGGAACCAAAAATGTTCCTTGATGTTTTGAAACGGATTTCTGTCTTGGAATTATTGAAATCGGAGACTTAAAAAAATTTGTTTTCCAGAACGATCACGTAGCTCCCGTTACTTTCGGTAAGCTCGCATGCAATAAGTGTAGGATGTAAAACATGTGTTTAATTTTATCCCAGTCATACGATAAGCCATCAGAAAGCTGAAGGAGGTAATGAAGACGGAAACCTCAACTTTTCCTGAAAATTTACCATTTAAAAGATCTTCTTCAATAGCTAAACTCTAAGTGTAGTTAGGACTTGAGGAAATCCACATTTATCTCCGTTAAACTTAATTTATCAAGTATTTACAATGTTGTTAATAAGACAAAAGTTAGTTCTATTTTCCTCTACCAGAGCGTGTCAGCAAGATGCTAATGACAATATTGTCCATCTTCATCATTCATCCATCATTTCTCAAGAGTCTATCAAATCATTACGTATGTGTCCTAGTTACAATACTTTTTTATTTCTTTTTTAAGTTTTTGGTAGTTTTCATACTACGGAAAGTTTAAATTTTAATTTAAATCAAATTATAATTATTATTTACTACGGGAAACAGACAGTGAAAAATACACTCCAGCGCCGGGATTTGAACCACGGGTCTCCTATATTTCCAGTACAGATGCTCTGGCCAACTAAGCTACGCAGGAGAATGATTTTTAACTGCCGTAATCGATAACTAGTCCCGAATCCAAGCTTTCAATATTCATATACATTTAGACAGTCAATATTTATGACATTAGAACTAAACCGAGAATTAACACTTATAATTTTTCACTGTCTGTTTCCCGTAGTAAATAATAATTATAATTTGATTTACATTAAAATTTAAACTTTTCGTAGTATGAAAACTACCAAAAACTTAAAAATTGAATTTCGAATTGATTGTACAAGGTACAGGTACTAATTGAGTACTTTATAATTATAAGCGTTAATTCTCGGTTTAGTTCTAATTTCATAAGTATTGACTGTCTAAATGTATATGAATATTGAAAGCTTGGATTCGGGACTAGTTATCGATTACGGCAGTGAAAAATCATTCTCCTGCGTAGCTTAGTTGGCAAGAGCATCTGTACTGGAAATACAGGAGACCCGTGGTTCAAATCCCGGCACTGGAGTGTATTTTTCACTGTCTGTTTCCCGTAATAAATAATAATTATAATTATATTTTTTATTTCTTTGAATTTCAAAATTTCTGGACACAAATCCGTTTCAACCATCAAGGATTTATACTTTCTCATTTTTATAATTTTTTTTTTACGTAGTAGAAATAAAAAGAAAGCATTGTGATAGCGCGAAATTAATTTTTGATATTTTATGGGTTTTCGAGTTTTGAGGTCCCGTTTGAGATGTTTATTCTGTACAGCCACGTGGAGCCTACACTACTGGGCCGATATAGCTAAACATTTCACATGCATGTTCAAAATCATCATACGGCGAGGCGTTTTCCAGCCAACTTATCACCTTCAAAGATGTGGAAGAATTTCCAAGGATTTTGGATATTAGACGAGCCATTAAAATCAACAAGTAAGCGGAAAAATTCAACAGGATAAGACGCTTTCCAATACGTGGAAACCTATGCTCAGCTCCTTACTTAGGATCAAAGTGAATGCAACTCCCTTCCATTTCAAGAGTTTTTCCTTTATTTGGAAAAATTTTCATGTCAATCTGTTGTAATATACACTAAAAATACTTTCTTTTTTACTTTTTTAATAAAGAGAAAGTAAAAAAGTATTGTGATGGCGAGAAAAGTCGATTTTGAGAGTCTGATGGATATAGACGTTTTAAGGTCCCCTGAGTTCAAAAAAGTGGTTTATATAACATGTCTGTCTGTGCAGACGCCTGGAGGTTAAACTACTGAACCGATTTTGACAAAATTTGGCATACATGTTCAGAAAAATCATACCCCAAGGTGTAATCGATCGCAATTTTAGCTCCAAATTTGGGGGTGCTACTCCCCAAAAACTCTGAAAAAACGAAAGCAAAATTATTTCTCGAAAACGGTTCCGACTATTTTTATTAAAAAATTCTAAAAAAAAAAAAAAAAAATAGTCTATTTAAATAGGAATCTAATGATATAAGGCCAGATTAGTTTTTGCCGGGAAAAATCTAGTTCCTGAGAAAATAACTTTAAACGCGGACGGAGAGTGGCTGGGTTCGATTCCCCGCCGGGAATTTATTTTTATGATAATTTTTTTATGAAATAATGATTACATATACCTGCGAAAACTAATAAATAGAAAACACTGGGCTAAATAATTATGAACTAATATCAGAGAGTTAGTTTGAGTTGACTCGGACCGATTTCTTCACTTTCTACTACAAAGAAAGTAAAAAAGTATTGGGATGGCTAGAAAATTCGATATTCGTGGATTTACACGGTTTATGGTGCGATAATTTCAAACTATGTTTGTCTGAATGTCGTCTAACCTTCTGGATGTTCAAAGAAATTTGACAGACATGTTCTATATAATAGTTTTATATTCAGTATTACCATGTTTCTCCACGGTTAATGCGTTAATTTACCATCAGCTAAATGTATATGTCTACATGTTTTAGTAATGAATGGATCAATCTATCACCAATCTCTATGTATAGGAGAGATATTGTTTGGTCCTTAAACCGATTTTTAACTATCTTAGAGCGTAGACTTCCAGTTTTAGTGACATAATAGAGTTATAGATTCCCTCAGTTGAGTTCTAGATCTCCCCATTGAAATTCTAGATCTCCCCAGTGGAAATCTAGATCTCCCCAGTAGAAATCTAGATCTCCTCAGTTGAGTTCTGGATCTCCCCAGTGGAATTCTACATCTCCCTAGTTGAATTCTAGATCTGCCCAGTGGCAATCTAGATCTCCTCAGTTGAGTTCTAGATCTCCCCAGTGGAATTCTAGATCTCCCCAGTGGAATTCTAGATCTCCCCAGTGGAATTCTAGATCTCCCCAGTGGAAGTCTAGATCTCCCCAGTGGAAATCTAGATCTCCTCAGTTGAGTTCTAGATCTCCCCAGTGGAATTCTAGATCTCCCCAGTGGTATTCTAGATCTCCCCAGTTGAGTTCTAGATCTCCCCAGTGGAATTCTAGATCTCTCCAGTGGAATTCTAGATCTCCCCAGTGGAAATCTAGATCTCCTCAGTTGAGTTCTAGATCTCCCCAGTGGAATTCTAGATCTCCCCAGTGGTATTCTAGATCTCCCCAGTTGAGTTCTAGATCTCCCCAGTGGAATTCTAGATCTCTCCAGTGGAATTCTAGATCTCCCCAGTTGAGTTCTAGATCTCCCCAGTTGAGGTCCAGATCTTCTTAGAGGAGTTCTAGATCTTCCTAGTAGAGTTTTAGGTCTTTCCAGCAGAGTTCTAGATCATCCAAGTAGAATTCTAGATCTCCTTAGTATAGAGTTTTAGCTCTTTCCAGTAAAGTTTAGATCCTCACAGTGGAGTTCTAGATTTTGCTAGTGGGATATTACATCTTCCCAGTTGAGTTCTAGATCTCCCCAGTGGAATTCTAGATCTCCCCAGTTGAGTTCTAGATCTCCCCAGTTGAGGTCCAGATCTTCCTAGTGGAGTTCTAGATCTTCCTAGTAGAGTTTTAGGTCTTTCCAGCAGAGTTCTAGATCATCCAAGTAGAATTCTAGATCTCCTTAGTATAGAGTTTTAGCTCTTTCCAGTAAAGTTTAGATCCTCACAGTGGAGTTCTAGATTTTGCTAGTGGGATATTACATCTTCCCAGTAGAGTTCTAGATCTCCCCAGTTGAGGTCTAAATTTTCCCAGAGGAGTTCAAGGCCTAACCTAGAACCGGTGTTGAGGTAACCTAGACATTTTATTATCATGAAGAGAGGGGGTCAAGTTAGGAGGCTCGTAATTTTAACTTCGTTTAAAAAGATATTTTATTTAATCTAATCCTACTTTGAGAAAATACAGAGGCTAGAAAAGCTCAAGATACTAATCCCTAATCCCTGATATCTAATCCTTACAGTTTAAACTTTGTATAATCTTAAATCTTATCAGAATAGCTAAGATAATTCGCGTCCTTTATCATATCCTAGGGGAAAATTCCCTCATACATTTCCCTACATCCAATATACCAGTGTTTCTTCATCCTGGATTAATCCTAGATAAGCTGTTAATCCCACAGATAGTCCGCAGTCTAGAAACCTATTAAAAGGATTAGTAAACTTAAAAGGCTTTTGTTAATACCTAGGTGGTATTAATAAAATACCGCCGGAAATTAATACTGTATGAATCTTGTTACCTACGCTTCCTTGTCTGTATGTATTTAAATACAGTCTTATTTATTGCTTATCAGTATGTATGGTTGCCGGTAATTTAAGCCCTATGCTTCAACGAGCATTGTAAAGAAAATAGACCGAGCTTAATTATTGCAAATGGTATTAATTAAGAAGAGGATTGATCGTACTTTTATTCATTTTCGTATTAATTACGAATATATATCTAAAATCTCATAACACTAAATTATGACAACACACATCATTATAACGAATTTTTATATACGATGAAGTTGATTTTTTAACCTAAAGTATGTGATACCTGCAGTGTGTCACACATCCGTATATTATGAACTATGATATTGACTTTATAAGATAAATTATTTTCATAAATCGCAGTTCAGTTTAGTTTGCTCAATCTTAACGTTTTCTTCAAGTTATAATATAATCAGCTATTTATTGTTAAAAACACAGACTCTATTAAGTAAAACATTATTAGTGTACAAAGATGTTTGAACAATTTACACTAAACTGTAATAGTACATTACGCGTCGAGTGCGGAAAGTAGCATTTTGCATGCGAGTGTGGAGTTTGCACCCGAGCGAAAGCGAGGGTAGTAAAACCACACGAGCAATGCAAAATGCCATTTTCGCACGAGTTGCGTACCGTACTTTATCTACGATTGTTAGATTTAAATAATAAATACAGAAAAAAATAAACTTGCTGTATGTAAGTTCGTATCTCTCTCTTGATAAAGATTGCATTAATTCATTAGTTGTATTTTTTGCCGAATTAATTATTTTTGGAGGAGTATTATTCTCCACATTTTCGTCAAAGTCACTTCATTCACTTATTGTTTTTCACTGAAAACTCTATATAAACAGTTACTTTAATAAAAGAACAGCAAATTAGTTTTGTTAAATGTAAACAAACTCGCTAATCGTGCGTAAAGCTGAAGAATTCCTCTTCTTTCCCGCGCTAGCGTGGTAAAGAAGAGGAATTATTCAGAACTATGAGACGCGCATGCGCAATGAATACAAGTACGTAAATGATCACTTTCTACGCATCTAAACAAAGATATAATGTTTATATTTCGTATCAATCGTAGATAATAGCTATTTACGTACCTAGTGCAGTAAGGGCGATATTACAGGCCGAAGGCGAAGTTTGAAAGCACGAGTGCGTTTAACGACCAAGGCCTGTCATGTCGCTTACTGCTCGTGGTGCGTACACTATTTTATCGCCCACTACATGTAAACTAATTACTAAACATTTAAACTATTTTGGCGTAATCTTAAAAACAATAAATGCATATTAAGGTTACATCAAGGTTACATCAGTACCAAAACAAACCGCAGTTATAAAAATATTGATTGTTACTAATTGAACTGCTGACGCTGAGAACTACTAGCGCTTCCTGCCAGGAAGAGGCCCGGCCAGGAAGCGGCCAATTCTCGAACTACTAGTGGCCCTGTAAAGAAAATTCATGCAGTTTTCAGGCCCCAGGGCTGTAAAATGGAACTTTACCGGCCGCTCAGGATAGGTATGTTTACAAGTGGAGGGTGATAAAATAATTTAAGTCAAACTCCAATTTATAAGTGAGATTTCGTGACATTAACAAATAATATGAAATCCATATCAATCCAGCTTAACGGAAGCTATGAGATTGTTCTGAACAACGAAAATATTTTATTTTAAAATATTCCGATTTAAAAAATTCCAATACAGAAATCCGTTTCAGACATCAGGGAACATTTTTGGTTCCGTGTCTGTCTGTCGGTCTGTCACTCAATTTTTTCTAACCGACATTCTTAAAAACTACACGTCCGATTTTAATTAAATTTGTATGGTAGGTCATAACTAGCCCATTGTTGATCCCATATATGTTCCAATCCCCTGCGCTTAATTGTTTCTCTTCCATATGCGCACAAACTTATTTATACCTATATATTTATAATCAAAAGCACTATCAAATGTGATATTTATGAAATTTGGATGGCTAGTCGAAAGTAGCCTGCACATGGCTCCAGATTAATTTCATAATATATCAGTCACCTTTGTATCATCATCATCATATTATATCAGTTAACTTTAATAATTTAACTTAGGTCACATTCACACCTTCAACATAATATATCAGTCTCCTTTGTATCATCATCATCATATTATTATATCAGTTAACTTTTATCATTTAACTTAGGTCACATTCACACCTTCAACATAATATATCAGTCACCTTTGTATCATCATCATCATATTATTATATCAGTTAACTTTTATCATTTAACTTAGGTCACATTCACACCTTCAACATAATATATCAGTCACCTTTGTATCATCATCATCATATTATTATATCAGTTAACTTTTATCATTTAACTTAGGTCACATTCACACCTTCAACATAATATATCAGTCACCTTTGTATCATCATCATCATATTATTATATCAGTTAACTTTTATCATTTAACTTAGGTCACATTCACACCTTCAACATAATATATCAGTCACCTTTGTATCATCATCATCATATTATTATATCAGTTAACTTTTATCATTTAACTTAGGTCACATTCACACCTTTAACATAATATATCAGTCACCTTTGTATCATCATCATCATATTATTATATCAGTTAACTTTTATCATTTAACTTAGGTCACATTCACATCTTTAACATAATATATCAGTCACCTTTGTATCATCATCATCATATTATTATTAAATCAGTTAACTTTAATCATTTAACTTGGGTCACATTCACATCTTTAACATAATATATCAGTCACCTTTGTATCATCATCATCATATTATTATTAAATCAGTTAACTTTAATCATTTAACTTGGATCACATTCACATCTTTAACATAATATATCAGTCACCTTTGTATCATCATCATCATATTATATCAGTTAACTTTTATCATTTAACTTGGATCACATTCACATCATTAACATAATATATCAGTCACCTTTGTATCATCATCATCATATTATATCAGTTAACTTTTATCATTTAACTTGGATCACATTCACATCTTTAACATAATATTTCAGTCACCTTTGTATCATCATCATCATATTATATCAGTTAACTTTTATCATTTAACTTAGGTCACATTCACATCTTCAACATAATATATCAGTCACCTTTTTATCATCATCATCATATTTTATCATTAAACTTTTATTGCTATTCGTTAGTCACTTTAACATGATATTTATTATTATCATTATAAAAAAAATCATCATATCATCACTGTGATATATCAGATGACCTTTAGCATTTAACTTGGGTCAAACTTACACCTTTAACAAATATTAATCACCTTCCAATTATCATTATCGGTACTTCTGATGATATCTGTTTATGTCAGTCATTAAATATAATAGCTGACTGATATGAGACACTTATTAACAGATTTAAATTTGTTAAAATTTAATTAATTAATGATTTATAGTTTCTTTTTGGGATAATTTTCTTATATAATCAGTCATTTTCTTTTTTCTATTTTAATCAATTTTTCTCCCTTATCAATATAGAAATATCTAATACAACTGGAGACATGAAGTATAATTAATTTTCAAAAATGTAAATACATCGTACATGGTTTAACTATATGCATGTCCACGTTATTTTATCGTCAACAGAATAATTAATTTTAAAATGATATTCATTCTCCCTGCAACAAAAAAAAAAATTAATAATATTTTAAAACGGTAACTGTTTATGAAAAATGTGAAAAAAAACCTCAGTGTTATTGGGTCAAAGGAATAACAGAACAAAGCTTTCCACGTGACCTTACCCATAATTTCCTCTCCTGCTCCATTAATTATTTCGCTTATTTTATTGTTTTATCGGTCCCCCTTCATTAATCTTTTTCCGCTGTCTTCACTTCAAACCAAATATATATATATATATATATATATATATATATATATATATATATATATATATATATATGCGTAAAAAGAGAGTGGAGAAAAGGCAAACTCTAGATGAAAACTAAAGAAAAACAAAATAACGATGGGGTGAGGGAATGTTGATTTTATGGAAATTTCGAATATAAAAGCAAGTTGTGGCTTAATGGATTATTATTTTGTTTTTTAAGGTTTTTGAGGGAGACATGTTGTCAAACTACGGCGCTTCCTTAACTCCGCGAATCTTTCATTTAAAATGCGGGAAATACTCTCGCTATTTCCCGCCAACATTACTTCCATTAATCTTTCTCTTTGAAAAATTGGCCCAGATTATTTTCTGTTTCCCTAGTATTTTACTTCAAGTTTCTTTTCTTCTTTTTAGTTAAAGGGAATATTCTATTTCACCTGTATACAATTTTATAAATTAACATTTTAGTAAGAGTCTAATTTATCAAAATAACTTTTTATTTAAATAAATAGGTGAGCTGTTATTCTTGCTATTCCCGCTTCTTATTATTATTATTATTATTATTATTATTACTATTTTTAGGGTTTCGTAGGTCCTTCTTGAAACCCTTATGCCGAGGGTGATATATGTCCGTCTGTCCGTCGCTCTTTGGTTCATATCTCCCAAACCGGTTAAGCTAAAAAGCTGAAATTTGAAACACTGGCGCAACTTTTGAGCTCAATCACAGGAAAAATATACAGAAGTTAAAAATTGAAAATTCCCATGCACAATTCGCAAAAATGTGGTAAACTCAAAAATTGATTACTTTAATTTTCGACAAATGAAAGCTGCTGAATAATAGGTTAAAAATATATATGACTTTTTATGATTACTGTGCTTTTTACCGCCAATATTTTCAGTGCTATTGCAGTTTTCAGTGCCAAAATTTCATCCAAAAAAATAGCCCCCCCTCTCTAACCATTATAATATAACGGCTGCTCCTAAAATTTAGAAATAATTCATGCTAATACCTTAGTGTAGGGCGATGAAAATTCCGGGAGGACATTCCCAATTTTTAAAAATTGCCAATTTTGTGTTGAAAAATGTGAAGTGCGCCCAATTTTTTTTTTTTTTTTTAAATTTTGAGTGGGGTGTCAAATGAAAGCTGCTGAAGAGTAGGATACAAATATATATATATGCTTTATTTAAAATTTGCATTCTTTATTGGTTTTATAGGTCAAAATATACCCCAAACAAATCCCCCCCTCAACCCCTATTTAACGGTCCTAAAATTTTAAAATAAGTCATGGTTATACCTAATGGTGGGGAGATGGAAATTTCCTGAAAAATGTAATTTATTTTGTCGTTATTACCGATAAAAAACATTAACAATCATTAAAAATCCGAAAAGTTAAAAAAAATATTCCCCTTAAAAAATTAAAGATGGCGGACGCAACTTTAAAGTTTATTTTAGAGGCTTATTGCGAATAAACGGTAAGTCGTATCGAAAAGCAGATTGCACCAGTGGTAACTGATTTTAAACGACCTAACACTTTGGTCCGCAATGACTTTTTTGTCGTAACTCCATCGGTTCTACTTTAAATTGAGCTGAATTTGATTTTTTTTTTGTTTTTGTTTTCACTTGGAGCTTTTATGGCGTCCGTAATTAATTAACCGATTTAATTTCTGATTGGGATGCTTAAACCTCACACTAATACTGTTTAAATCGAGTATTTATTATTTTATTAATTTTTCCTAGAACTAGAGATATTAAATATTTACTGGTGCAACTGCCGTATTGAGAGAAGAGACTGGTAATTAAATTAAGGCACCAATGGTTGATGATTGTTCAATGACTTCCCAGTCTAATTGGTTTTGACTACCTTTATTTTCTCATTTTATTATATCTTTTTTTAGCATTGTTATTTATTACAATATTACTTAGTTTCGACTGGTTATTTTTTTATGTATAAATAGACTCCAAATCACAATTTGTAGAGTATTATATTCTTAGTAATGGAATAAATGATGTATAATATAGTCCTGATATTATTTCTGGAAGGCTTTGGAAACAAAACTATTTAGGCATTTCATTTAATTGCCTAGGCCTACATGATAACAGGAAACATAGTCACTAAAACTTCACCCCGCGGGGTAACGGCTAGTCTAATATAAAACTACCGTTCTAAAGGTGGATTACCAAAGTTAAGAACTAGTTGAAGCAAAGCGATTACAGTGATAAAACTGATAAGAAAAACATCTAAAGAAATCCTTAAGGATATAAAAAGGATTTGAAAAGGATTCTTTCACTTTGCCCTGGGTTTGTACAATTGACCCACTTACTAGGGTCCTTCCGTACTAGGGTCCATGTCTTTAGATTGTAACCTCTTAGGAAAAAGAAAAGGATCTTTCTAAAACAAAGTTAAATCCCTGAAACACTGGGCACAAGACTTTGGGTAATCATGTGGGGTAAATAAGTTACACTATATACAACTCATTCCTTTCCGGGTAATTGCAGTCTTACTGTAATGTATACATTTAACATCACTTATGACGCTGTAGAATAGATTATGATATTATGTAGATACTGAAAATATTGAGTTGAAGCTTTCATTCATTAAAATATCATCTACAATATTTATCATCTATAATATCTGTCATCTACAATGTCTATTATCTATAGTATCTATTATGTACAATTTCTATCATACAGAATGTGCATTATCATCTACAATTCCTATCATCTACATTGTCCATAATCTAAATTGCCTATAATCTACTTGTACAATATCCATTATCTATAATGTCTATAGTCTGCAATGTCTATATTTCTTTAGTAGTATTTTACCCTCTATATATGTATTTTTGTAAACTGAGGATTTCTCCTTGTCCTGGTCTGTTGGGTACTCTGTTTTTTAGTTTACATATTAAAACCAAACATGTTACCACTGTGCTATATTTCAACCCCTTTGGGTCGTTTCAAGCTAGAACACAATTACAATACAATTAATTATTACATCTTATACAAGCTTTACCAGTAATTATCAAAATATTTAAATATCTTAAAATCTGTTACACAATTTTTTAACAATTTTTACATTAACATAATTTATCTTGGAGCGTAGGCTTCCGCGGTAAGTTTCATAATGAAATTCTAGGTCTTCCGGAGGTGACCGCGTCTTAGTGGATGATACTTCCGACGTTTCGTTTTGCCTCTTATGCTAGAGGCATCTTCAGGGTAGAGCATGTTGTACTAATGATAGAAACAACGTGAACTGTAAACTGTGTCACAGTTCACGTTGTTTCTATCACACAGTTCACGTTGTTTCTATCATTAGTACAACATGCTCTACCCTGAAGATGCTTCTAGCATAAGAGGCGAAACGTCGGAAGTATCATCCACTAAGACGCGGTCACCTCCGGAAGACCTAGAATTTCATTAACATAATTTACTCTTTTTAACTCATAATGTTTAGATTAATTAACTTAATCACATTTCTAGTTGGCATTTTACACACAATTCACTTATTCTATTTTAAAAATCTCATCTAAAATTCTCGTAAGAATCTGAGTCTGAGTGATAATATAATCTAATTGATAACAGTGATAAGAACTTCTCTTCTTCTTTCACATCACTCTTATTATTCATTCTTATCACTCTTATTATTCATTCTTATCACTCTTATTATTCATTCTTATCACTCTTATTATTCATTCTTATCACTCTTATTATTCATTCTTATCACTCTTATTATTCATTCTTATCACTCTTATTATTCATTCTTATCACTCTTATTATTCATTCTTATCACTCTTATCAGTTAGATTATATTATCACTCAGACTCAGATTCTTACGAGAATTTTAGATGAGATTTTTAAAATAGAATAAGTGAATTGTGTGTAAAATGCCAACTGGAAATGTGATTAAGTAAATTAATGCTTGGAATTAATGAAACAATTGTATAAAGGTATGAAAATTTTTATAATGTTTAGAGTTAAAAAGAGTAAATTATGTTAATGTAAATATTGTTAAAAAATTGTGTAACAGATTTTAAGATATTTAAATATTTTGATAATTACTGGTAAAGCTTGTATAAGATGTAATAATTAATTGTATTGTAATTGTGTTCTAGCTTGAAACGACCCAAAGGGGTTGAAATATAGCACAGTGGTAACATGTTTGGTTTTAATATGTAATCTAAAAAACAGAGTACCCAACAGACCAGGACAAGGAGAAATCCTCAGTTTACAAAAATGCAATGTCTATATTGTACAATATGTATAAATATTATCTATACAATAATTATCATATTTAATATGTATCAGGTACAACATTTATGATGTACAATGTTTATTATGTACGAAATCTATCATTTACAATATCTATTATCTACAGCATACATCATCTACAATCAACAGTATCTACAATTTATAATATCTTTCATGTACAATATCTATTATGTACAATATCTACTATATACAATATCTATATGCTACAATATCTTCTATGTACAATAAGCTACATCTTCTACATATAGTGTACAATATCTATCATCCACAATGTATTTGAACCTTTAATTCCTTTATCAATATTTTACGTTTCGAGTGTATGTTATTCATTACGGATCTACATTTGTAGTGTTTGTTTAGCCAGGACGAGATTGCTGAGTTAAGGCGGAGTCGCCGCATCGTTATAATGAAGGTAATTCGTGTATCAAATTTCATACGAATATGTTCTCCACCATTATTCTAGTTATGATCAGGTAAATAGTAAATACAAACAAACGCACGCTTTTCACTCCACCCTTAGCTTTCCTTCCATTAAGCTAAATTAAACAACCTTTTGGGGAAATTACAGCAATATATATCTCTCTGTGTTTTGATAATTCAAGAGTGGTAGACTAGGAGGGGAGGTCGAGACAAGACCAGAGATATTTCGAAAACTAGACTAGGAGCTTATGCAGTAGGTATTGATTTGAGTCGATTATTCTGTTATTTACAGAAGGGAGAAGAGGGGGTGGGGGTGTCCCAATACTGGGAATAACAGAGCTTCAAGATTTCGGACCCTGGGAAATACCCGAATTCCCAAGTAAAATCATTCGAATACATTGGACTTAATTTTCCTCTCTCTCCCTCTGAAAACCAAGTTATACGAATGGTACATTCAAGTCCGCAATCAAGCGGCAGGATGGAGCTCGGGGCAACATCCAGGGGGGGGGGGGGGGCAAACATTATCAAACACTTAATTACTTACCAGTAACAACTTCACCTCCAACTCCCAAAAACCTTTACACTCGAATTACTCTGTGAAATACACAAACACTTTTAACATTTTACTCTAATGAAAGAATACATTTTGATTTTGTATATTAATCTCTTAAGAGTTTGTATCCGATACAAAACTTTATAATTATATAATTTATTTGTGTATAACAATTTATAATATAGTTTTTAAAACTATATTATTTCAAGGCAATTACTGGGTGGATTTTTCAATTCAAGGTATTAAAAGGCTCACTTTTCGATATTTCGACCCCTTCTTGGGTTTTCCACCAAAATTAACTATACTATTTCGATTTCGGTAAAAACATACTACTCTATACAGAAAAAATGCGTCCGATATTCACTATAAAAATTCCAAAATACCTAATTTAATTAATTTATTATTAAATATATTTATTTATTGTTTTACGAAGATGTTTCACAGCATGGTCTAATTTCGTGTATAAGATAATCTTTTGGTGCTTTTTAAGAATACGTGGTCGTCTAAGTTCGTCTGTGGGACATAGCTTGGCTATAGCCATTTGAAAAAAACAAACCGTTAGAGAGCGGCCATGTCCCGCCCTTTATGGCGGACAATGTGATTTTCATGATCCTCAGTACAAACTTAGTTAATAGACCAAACATCAAGTTGATGGTAGTTTGTCCCTTGATACAACTTAATAACTAACCTATACACAAACTACCATCAACTTGATTTTTGGTCTACTAACTAATTTTGGACTCAGGATCATGAAAATTATATTGTCCACTACAAAGGGCAGGACTTGGCAGCTCTCCACCGGTTTGTTTTTTTCAAACGCCTATTGCCAAGTTATGTCCCACAGACGAACTTAGCCGACCACATATTTTTAAAAGGCACCAAAAGATTTACTGATACACAAAATTCTAGCATGATGTTAGTCAGAAACTTTTTTGCACCCTATCTCCTGGACTAATCTTAGAGGTGGTTAGAGGTGGTTAGAGGTGGTCAGAGGTGGTTAGAGGGGGTCAGAGGTGGCTTGAGGTGGTTAGAGGTGGTTATAGGTGGTCAGAGGTGGTTAGAGGTGGTTAGAGGTGGTTAAATCAAATCACAAGGGGTTTCATCGCCTCGTATAATTTCAGAAATGATTGATGGCAATTAAAACCGGTATGTTTCCTTGTCAAGTCTGTTGCAGTCGCAGAGGATTTACTGTACTGTCTTTATATCTCTTATCTCTACACCACTTACAGGTTGGTGTGTCTTGTCTTGTTATAAGGTTGACATTAGTCAGTCGTGTCTGTCCAATCACAAGTGTCAAAATCATTTCTTCCCGTCCATGAAACATAGTAAATGTCTGTAATTTCCAACAACTTTAAAGATTGTATCCTTTGATAAGTTGAGCCCTTTAACGCACGGCTCAAAACAATTAGGTTTCCCTAGATGCACAGTGGCAAGCTATGTTTACCACCCACTTATATACATATATATTCCAATAATTTATATATATTATTATCTCAACCCTAGTAGCGTAATGGAAAATATTTTCACCACCTTAATATATTGTGTAACAGCCAAAAAATAATAAGCATTTTATTAAATTTTGTTTTTGTGGGCCTTTTAGTACACTAAATCTGTAAATTTGTGCGGAACAAATTCGAGGATGATTTCTTTTTGCGTGAATCACTTGGGACACATGAGAAAAGCTTAACTCCAACTTTTCGGGAACATCCGGACGGCGCGCGGAAGTACTGGGTACAGGGTACAAAAGTCAAAAAAGTATATACCCTTCAAGATGCATGTCGTTGGAAAGCTCTTTAAGAGTATAGTAATTTGTGTTATGTTCACTTTTGTCATATTTTCATTTAAGAGGGGGGGTAATATGGAAAAACAGGGGAAAAAATACTTCATAATTTAAAAAAATTATAAATAAAACTATTAGTAGAGTCAATCTGACAAAATTCGAGGAGCCATTTTTTACATCAATCGATGGGGCACATGAAAAAGCTTGAATTTTTTCCGTAGAGCCTTTTATCCCGACAGATTGACTGTACTATTTTTTGACTATTTTCAATATCACAGGTAATTTTTTAGGGGATTTTAGGGTGGTAGCTAGGTTTATCACCGTGCATTAAAGGGTTGTAAGGTTAATTCAAGATGGATATTTTTATGTGATTTTATAGGTTGCTATATCTTCAGAACCATTTATTCTAGAACCTTCAAACATAGAAATAAGTTAATTATTCTTCTTTATTTACCAACGCTTTACTACGTTTTAGATTTGTGAAAGTTGGACTAAATTAGGCCAAGACCTTAATTACCAGTACATTCGGCCTCTTTTTCTGCCTTTTACATTGGATTGAAACGAAATTTGTTTTTTAAAAAAACAATATTTTAACAATCTTGTACGTCTCTAAACCAAATTCATTTGCCTGTATATTTCACATATATTTCATTTCGAATTAATTAACTCAGGTTCGACCCAGTTTTAAATTTTAGTAGGTCACACCGATTAATCAACCTTTGTAAAAACGAGAAGGAGGGGGGGGGGTGGAGAAAAATCAACACTTTTACCTAATTTAATGTGCGATTGTAAAAAAAGAGAGCGGTATATAGAGATGTTCTAAAGGAAAATTTTTTCAAATAATCATTTATATAGAGAGAAAGACAAGAACTAAAATAAATAATTAATTTACTAAAAGGAAGAAAGACCCTGTTTTTAAGTAACATTGTACAAAAAATCAATTATAAATTGAAATGTATTTTTTATAGAAAAACAGCTTTTCAATTAGAACATATAAAAAGATAGAGCGGAAAATGAATTAAAGAAAAAGCTTCAACACGTCTCCTAATTTATTCAGAAGAAAAGAAAAATAAAGCGAGTAAATGAACATAAAACTCATCAGTGGTACTATTGAAAAGCATTTGATGAAACTAGCCAAGAAACATTTCAAAGAAAAACTAATAGAAAATAATTAATAATGTTGTTGAAGAAATGTCTTAATAGAAAATTAAATTCAAGTCATCCACCTAAACTAATTATAATTTAAACTTAAATAATTACAAGTTAAAAAGAACGTTTTATATATAATACTTTTTAAATTTTCTGTTGAATCATATGTAATGTTGATAATATAATTGTTATTGTTATATTTATATAATATATAATGTTAGTGAAAAAAAAAATCGAATCTAAACCGTGCCATCGATATGCCCCCGTGTAGGGGACGGTAAGAGAAGAAAATTGAGTACAAGTAAAGAAGTACAGATGTAGAAAAATTAAAACGATACCTAGGATACAAATGTGAACAAACCTGGTTGTCACACGTTAATTAATTTATTTCTATGTTTAATTTTCCTTTTTCGCTGCCATTCAATGTTTATCTCTTAATAAAAAATCACAAAATTGAAACCCGTCAAAGTGAAGATCGTAAATATGGGACATGTCAAAACAAATAAAATAACTTGAGGAATTTTTCCAAACTAACTTTCCATACAGCAAAATTAGCTGCAAACCAATTAAATTCTGCTGAAAGATGGCTAAAGTATTAAAATAATGCATTGTCATCGTGTTCTGAGATATTCTAAAAGTTTCTAATGCCTAGCTATTCGGGAAGTTAGTTACAAATCGATTGCAAGATTTTTACTAGACAAACAAACAAACAAGAAAGCAAACTAATAAAAACGTAGTAAAAATACTTTTCCAATTAGCTTCCTCATTTCCTACTTCGTATACATTAATGATTTTTAGGGTCCGTAGGCAAAACCAAGGACCCTTATATTTTCCTGCGTGTGTCTGTCCGTCCGCCCTCTCGCGTGCTCTCACGGCTACACCTTTCGTCCGATCACTTTGAAATTTGGCATGTTTGTGTCTTGTACCTGCCCACATATTTTAAAAATATAGCGACTTAAAAAAAAAAAATTTCAAAAAAATTAGGGTAAAAAAACCGTGAGGGGTATCATATGAAAGGGTACGTCGAGCTGATTACAAAAAATATATAATTCTTTGGTTATAACTTTGATAGGGCAAGCTTAGGTGAGTTTGAAGTTGGTGTGAATAGTGACACCCCCCCCCCCCCTTCTATCTCGCTTATGTAAAGTCAAAAAACCAAGATCAAAAGTAAAGATACCACTTTTTGGAAATTTCGAAAAAAATATTATTTTATTTTTTATTGACAACATAGTTTTTTTATAATTATGGTCTTTTCGATATATTTATATGGTTGCAGTCCGGTTCAGTGACAAAAACATACTTTATCAGAGTGTGTTTTGAGAATATCAGACCCTTAGAATGGTTCAAAGTAAGTTTTTAGCATTTTAAATAAACAGTGTTTATACACTTTACAGTTAAACACTATACAGTGTGGCCTACGGACCCTCGCTGAGTGCTGACTAGCACACACTTGACCTGTTTATTATGCTTTTACAACCTACTATTGTCAAATTAACTTAATTTTCCCCCGAAACAAATTTGTCAAAATTATTTTTGATTTTGCTCCCAAGCTTACCGAAGGTAACGTAAGCTATGTGATCGTTCTGACGAACGAAAATATTTAATATCTCCGATTTCAAAAATTCCAAGACAAAAATCCATTTCGGATATTGAGGACGTGCCACACTATTTGGCAGTCTATTTAAGTGTAATTTTTTAACGAATAATGAGCCCATCCAAACGTCGTGATCAAGTACATTTATTTACACACATATAATGTATGTATTAGTATTGTTCTTAAAGATTTATTTTGTATTGTTCATAAAAACTAAATAAATAACAAAATGTTACGTAAAAGTAAGTATTATTATTCATTTAGAGACGAACGTGCTCTCATACCGCCATACTTGCTTGGCTGGCAAAACACAACAGCAATGTAATACCGTGTTTGCACACTGCAATAGGCTACGCAATATGTGAGAGACACCTAGGGATGTGCCACGCAATAAGTGGCACATCCCTGTGATAAGTCCTATATCTGATCTTCTTGATCTGGTATAGGTCCAGAGTTGGGTGGGCATCGTCGGGCCCCTGATGAGTCGGACGTGACGAAACGATGCAGGACATAGCGTAATGCTGAGCCAACATCTTAATGACGTAATGTCTGATGTTGGAGCAGTACCTATGTGTCACGCTTGCGTGGCACATCCCTAGGTGTTCTCACATATTGCGTAGCCTATTGCAGTGTGCAAACACGGTATTACATTGCTGTTATATATATATATATATATATATATATATATATATATATATATATATATATATATATATATATATATAGATATATATATATATATATATATATACACATATATATATATATATATATATATATATATATATATATATATATATATATATATATATATATATATATATATATCGATAAATTCCAATGTTCGGGTTAAATTGTTAATTTTCCACTGTTTTTTTTGTTTTAAATGTTAAGATTGTTATTGTTATCCAATGGTTATGTAGTTGTTAAGATTTAATTTTTTGGTCAATGCTTTATGCATACTATGTTAGTAATCTGTGAGTGAGGAGATTTGAGTAGTGTTTGACGAAGGAATATGTGTATTCCCAATTCGATGATCTTACTTATTTTTACAACTTAGAACGATCCTCACTATCTTAATCACTGGCTTGAAAATGGCTTGTCGGGCCGAAACGTTGCCAACCAAATAAGAGTTTTATTATTACCCTTAACGGATCCACACTACATTGTATATATATATATATATATATTATATATATATTATATATATATAAACATATAATATATATCCCTAGTATGTGAGCAAGTAAATGGAGGGGGCCACCAAAAATAATTTGCAGAAGGATTGAAAGGATACCTTTGTCAAAATGAATGAGGTAGAAAATGAAATGTGGGTTGCACGACTGGGGTTCCCTCAGGGCCTTGTAACTGCCCTTAATTAACTTTTCTTTCGTATTTGCAAGTAAAACAATACGCAGTTTTTCCTTTAAAAATGAAAAACTTGGATAACCGAGAGAGGCAATAGCCCCAGAGAAATTTTATCTTCCTTTTTTTTTTTGGTCAGAAAAAATTGCTGCAATTTTTAGAATTCGTTTCATCTTTATGCGAAGAAAAGAATAGTCCGGGGGTAAATTTAACAACTCTTTGTAGGTCTAGAACTGTCCATAAATCTTTAGCTCTAAAAATCCAGTGGGATTGAACAAAGAGAAATGCTATTTTGTAGTTTTTTGTTTCATTCTCTGGGTGATTCTACAGAGGGAATTATTTCAAGAGGATTCCCTTGAGCACGTTAAGAAATGTTCCATTATTATTTCCCATATTGTTTCACTTCACAAGAACTTGGTGTGAGTAATTAAAAAAAAAAAAAAAAACGCCCACGTTTTTGTTCCAAAATGAAACGTTAGTAAAAACGTTGGATTTATTTATCTTGAAAACTTTGAAACAGTGTTATTCTTTATAATCTCAGAGGGTCATTTAACACACCAAGTTTTTACTTTCACCGCCTTTTTCCAAGGTATATAAGAAAAGTATTGCTTTCCCCGAAAATTTCCTAAACATAGATTTCAACAGAATTAATAATAATCTATATATATAAAACTAAGAGTGACAGTGACTGACTGATCAAACATTCTCCTACTTCCCATTGACATAGAGATTTGAAATTTGGTACATAGATAGTGTACCATAAATAGATAAGTGCGGCCATTTTGCGTTCGATATATGGCCACCATATTGAATTATAGCCGCCATCTTGGATTTATTCACATTCTATTATCTCAGCTTCCAGTGGACCTAGAGATCTAAAATTTGGTACATAGACTTTTTGTAGCTAAAGAAGAAAATTAAAGGTACTTTCACTTCAACATATGGTCGCCATATTGAATTACAACCACCATCTTGGATTTAATAACTCTATTATCTCAGCTTCCAGTGGACCTAGGGATCTGAAATTTGGTACATACACCTATGGTAGCTAAAGAAGAAATTAAAGGTACTTTCACTTCAACATATGACCACCATCTTGGATTTAATCAGATACAATTATCTTAGCTTCCAGTGGATTTAAAGATTTTAAATTTGTTACGTAGACTTATTGTAACTATAAGTAAACACATTATACTTTTTAACTCTGACAGCTTGGGAAAATCGAGAAAAAAATGGGAGGAGAGTGAATGAGAGCTTTAGATTTTGGCGGGTAATAGGTCATTGCCCGACCTATTATCCGCCAAAATCTCAAGCTCTCATACACTCTCCTCCCATTTTTTTTCTCGATTTTTCATCTTCAGACCACACATTTTTCATATTTTTTATATTTTTAGTAACAGCGGAAGTATAGTTTTAGGGGGGGGGGACACGTAAAATTTTAAGGTTTTTTGACAAAATGGCGGGAAAAATTAAACGCGTTCTACAAGTGTTATATATTTTTGTAATCTACTCTTCAATACCTTTCATTTGATACCTCACTCAAAATTTAAAAAAATATATATATTTTGTTTTCTAGTGACAGCAATTAGCCGCCATCTTGGATTCCCAGTTAATCAGATCGAATTGCTATTCTTATTTTTTCTATGGCCCAGCAGAACACACATTATGCATATTTTTTATATTTTTAGAAACAGTGAAAATTTAGTTTTAGGGGGAGGGGACGCTAATTTTTTATGTGTTGTGTAATTTTTTATATATTTTTGTAATCTACTCTTCAATTCCTTTCATTTAATACGGTAGGTTTTGTGACGGTAGGTTTTGTGAAGGTCGGTTTTGTTACGGTAGGTTTTGTGACGGTAGGTTTTGTGAAGGTCGGTTTTGTGACGGTAGGTTTTGTGAAGGTCGGTTTTGTGACGGTAGGTTTTGTGACGGTAGGTTTTGTGAAGGTCGGTTTTGTGACGGTAGGTTTTGTGACGGTAGGTTTTGTGACGGTAGTTTTTGTGACGGTAGGTTTTGTGAAGGTCGGTTTTGTGACGGTAGGTTTTGTGACGGTAGGTTTTGTGAAGGTCGGTTTTGTGACGGTAGGTTTTGTGACGGTAGGTTTTGAGACGGTAGGTTATGTGAAGGTCGGTTTTGTGACGGTAGGTTTTGTAAAGGTCGGTTTTTTGACGGTAGGTTTTGTGAAGGTCGGTTTTGTGACAGTAGGTTTTGTGAAGGTCGGTTTTGTGACGGTAGGTTTTGTGACGGTAGGTTTTGTGACGGTAGTTTTTGTGACGGTAGGTTTTGTGAAGGTCGGTTTTGTGACGGTAGGTTTTGTGACGGTAGTTTTTGTGACGGTAGGTTTTGTGAAGGTCGGTTTTGTGACGGTAGGTTTTGTGACGGTAGGTTTTGAGACGGTAGGTTATGTGAAGGTCGGTTTTGTGACGGTAGGTTTTGTAAAGGTCGGTTTTTTGACGGTAGGTTTTGTGAAGGTCGGTTTTGTGACGGTAGGTTTTGTGAAGGTCGGTTTTGTGACGGTAGGTTTTGTGACGGTAGGTTTTGTGACGGTAGTTTTTGTGACGGTAGGTTTTGTGAAGGTCGGTTTTGTGACGGTAGGTTTTGTGACGGTAGGTTTTGTGAAGGTCGGT
This sequence comes from Gerris lacustris, assembly GCA_951217055.1. Taxonomy (NCBI): domain Eukaryota; kingdom Metazoa; phylum Arthropoda; class Insecta; order Hemiptera; family Gerridae; genus Gerris; species Gerris lacustris. Next base: position 69,456,121 of record OX578280.1, on the reverse strand, counting down.
TTTGTGACGGTAGGTTTTGTGACGGTAGGTTTTGTGACGGTAGGTTATGTGAAGGTCGGTTTTGTGACGGTAAGTTTTGTAAAGGTCGGTTTTTTGACGGTAGGTTTTGTGAAGGTCGGTTTTGTGACGGTAGGTTTTGTGAAGGTCGGTTTTGTGACGGTAGGTTTTGTGACGGTAGGATTTGTGAAGGTCGGTTTTGTGACGGTAGGTTTTGTGACGGTAGGATTTGTGACGGTCGGTTTTGTGACGGTAGGTTTTGTGACGGTAGGTTTTGTGACGGTAGGTTTTGTGACGGTAGGTTTTGTGACGGTAGGTTTTGTGACGGTATGTTTTTTGACGGTAGGTTTTTTGACGGTAGGTTTTGTGGCGGTAGGTTTTGAGGCGGTCCGTTTTTTCGGATTTACTCCCGGCTCCAGACGCTGGAAATCATATTTAGTTAAAACACCACTTTTAATTAAAATAATTTTAAAAAATTATATGAACTAGAGAAATTAGAAAAATAACGAGAGGTAAAAAAAGTTCTCATTATATCTTATTTCATTACATAATAAGGACCAAAAAAAATAAAATGTTAAAAGATTCACTAAAGTAGAATTTTAAACAATAAAAAGAAGTACGTAAACTTGTCTCTTATTAAAACACTTTAAAAAATATGGTTAATTATTTTTAAGTTTTTCTAACCGAAATGAAAGTTTTAAAGAGAAGTAGGAGAAGGGTGGATTTTAAAGAGACTTAAATAGAAGCGGTGCTTACATACAGGGCGAGGGAAAAACCTTGCTTCACCTTCACAAGAGGAAAAAGGGCGGGATTTTCACAGCTTTCCCGAGTTTCCCAGACAACCTCTCAAAAAAATTACTTTTTTGCAACTATAAACTCTCAGCTCCACACTTTTTTACCCCACGGATAAAAAGAAAAAGTGAATAAAAATAATAAAAAAAAAAAAAAAAAATAGAGAATACACAGCTTCGGTCCGATGTTAGAAGATGGAAAAAGACCAGGGGAATAAAACAACAGGTTCAGTAGAGAGGGGAAAAACAAATTAAAAAATAATACGAAAACTAGGTACAGGTAAAGAAAACCGGGTAAAACCTCCAAAGAAATAGAAAAAACCCGGATTTAGTATGAGGTGACCTAGCTTCAGAGGAAAAGATATAACACAGAAAAACTTAACCCTCTCCACTATTTTCCCGCTGTAGCATATGCTTAGTATAAAACCAGGATACCTCAGGAAAAACAGTGTGAGAGCACCGGAAAATAATAATAATAGATGAGAGGGAACGATCTCGGAATAAACAATATTCAGGCATTCAGTTTATGCCCTTTAACGACTTTTCTTTATATATTCATAGTCGATGAAAGGTTTTCTTTTTTAGGATCCGTAGGCAAAACCAAGGACCCTTATATTTTCCTGCGTGTGTCTGTCCGTCCGTCCGGTCGCCTGCTCTCATGGCTACACCTTTCGTCCGATCACTTTGAAATTTGTCATGTATGTGTCTTGTACGTACCAACATATTTTAAAAATATAGTGACTTAAAGAAAAAAACATTTTAAAAAATTAGGGTAAAAAAGTTAAGGGTTAAAATTTTTTAATTTTTTTTTTTTTCGACACCTTTTATATGATACCCCTCACTATCATATGAAAGGGTACGTCAAGCTAATTACAGAAATAAATATAATTCTTTGGTTATACATTTGATAGGGTGGTAGGCAAGTTTGAAGTGGGTGTGAAACATGTCCCCCCCCCCCCCCCCCCTATCTCGCTTATGTGAAGTGCAAAAAATCTGAAAAAATTAATAAAATAAAGATATCACATTATGGAAATTTCGAAAAAAAAAATGTTTTTATTTTTTATTGACAAAATACGATTTTTTATAATTATGGTCTTTTCGAGGTATTTATATGGTTGTAGTCCGGTTCAGTGGCATCAAAATACTTAATAAGAAGTTTGTTTATGTGTTTTGAGAATAGGATAGTTCAAAGTAAGCTTTTTAGCATTTTAAAAATCACCATCAATATGGTACTACTTAAACAATACAGTGTGGCCTACGGACCCTCGCTGTGTGCTGACTAGCACACACTTGACCCGTTTATTACAATTTAGGGTCAAAAATACCATAAAAACGTGTTTTCCCCATTTTTTTCACCCATGCAAATTCTAAACCAAAATTTTCCTATATTATCATAAGCCAATAATACGGAGATTTCTTTGAAAATTCTCTCATTAAGTCATGGTGCATGACTGGACATTTTTATTGAATTCACCTATTGTAAATTTTACTTACCTTTATGTTCCATTAACAACTATGTAATTATCAAAGGTACCAAAATTATCAAAGGTATAAATTAGTAAGAATTATTCTTCTACTAGGACGAGTAGTTAGTAATAGTGACTAGTAGTGTTTATAAGAAAAACCGTTTTTGTTTTTTTTATTGTACTGCGCTTTTAAATTGATCAAACAGTATTTTTCCACACAATTTCCAACGATTTCAACAAATTCACTACATTAGCCATTCATTATCTACTGTTTACAAAATAATAAAGTAAGCAATACTTCTTTTTCTCCCTACTTATTGAGTTCAGGTAAGAAAAGACGTACTTTACTCCCTCTAAAGTAAACTGAAAACATAACTTTTCCCTCCCATGTGGCAATGAATATATAATTGTATTTTTAACATTAATAATAGTACACTCTAGTACTGCAGTTTAGCATGTAATCTATTATTAGAAAATAAAGAAGAGAGAGTGAGAAGAAACAATTCAAATGAGAGAATATGAGATAATGCCGAAGATTATAACAGTATCTATACCATACCTATACACCGTCCTATATATAGATATACATATTCTATGTGAGCCACTGTTTTTCACCTTTTTCTATGCCTTAAAATCAAAATTTCGCAAAATCCATTATTCGTGGGTGTCTACAATATGAGCAGAATATATTCTCGAAATTTCAAGTCTCTCGGATAAGCAGATTTTGCTTTATGTTGATTCTATGTCAGTCAGGGCGTTGCCGCTTATATTAGAGACAAATATAATATATCATAGAACATTGTGCGAACATACCTTGTGAAACGTAGATTGTCGAAATGCGAATGAGACAGTTCTGAAACATATAAATAACAATAATATAACCAACTTGTTCTAAATAATTTGGTAGTGATCAACAAAATTAACACATCACAAAATTAATTTAAGTTAATAAATAAATTATTCAAGAGTAAGAACAAAAACAGTTGTGATAAAGGATTAAGACAAGATCCAGGCCCAATGCGAGGCTCTTGCCTGGAATCAGTGGTTAAATACAATGCATTTTATGTAATAAATCTCTTGGCCAACTCCTCTTCAGCCGACGGGGAGGGCGGTCGGGGATATGGATGGAAGCCATGGATTCAACAAAAGGATTAGGATGATGGTTTAGGTTTTCATGGAATTTTATGTAGCGGGAAGAAGCGAGGTCTTGTACAAAAGGAACTTTGAGGTCGTTGTGAATTGTGAGATTGGAAACGTATGCAGGAGAGTTAGTGATTTTTCGAAAGATCTTTGACTGAAGGGATTGGATCTTATAAGAATTTGAGCGCTTGGTGCTACCCCAGAGCTGAATTCCATAGGTCCAAATTGGTTTGAGTATGGAATTGTAGATAAGGAGTTTATTAGAAAGGGATATGTGGGATCTTTGGTCGAGGAGTCGGAGTAAGAGTTTGTACCGTCTGTTAGTGTACGTACGTTTAGTTTTGCTGTGCAAAGCCCAAGTCAATCGTCGGTCAAGATGGAGACCTAGGTATCTCACGGAACAGGATTGAGGGATGACTCCTTGGTTGACGATGACTGGAGGACAAGTTGAATGCCTGAGGGTAAAAGTGGCGTGAACACTTTTTTGCTCATTTATTTTTATCCTCCATTTCCTTAACCAAGGTTCAAGGAGATTAAGGTGGTTTTGGATGTTGTTGGATGCTGTATTGGGATCAGAGGATGTGGAGAATATACACTTGTCGTCAGCGAAGGTAGCTAATTGGGTAGTAGGAGGTTGAGGGATATCGGATGTATAAAAGGAGTATAGTAAAGGACCAAGAATACTTCCTTGTGGAACACCAGCGAGAATAGGATATGAACGGTACATACATACATAAAAAAAGTGTTAAATTTTAGGAATCGACTCAGAATGGTCTAAAACGGATTTCCATGGAGATAATTTTAAAAAATTCGCATTACAAAAATTTTGAAGCCATTGCAATAGCTTAAATTTCTTCAAAAATTCGCTAAAAGAGTGGCCTCTTTCAGGAAATCTATATGTTATAGACAAAAGCGGTTTTGTCTCGACTAAACCAAGACCACACTCTTGTCATTGTGTGATTTCTATATATCATAAAAACAGAAAACAGCAATAACTTTTAAGATACGTTTTAAAATCAAAATATTAATACTTATACTCAAAGCAACAAATAGATATATAAAAGTGTACAAGGCCGCACTGTAAAACACAAAAATGGATTGATAAGCACCAACAAGAATATAAAGGTTTTAAAAAGACACCTACAAAAAATTATTCTCTTGACATATCTGGCGATAGAAAGAACTAAGTCACTGACTTAGTTCCATGTGTTGTTTTGGTTATAAACCTGATTCAAACTTTAACCATTTCTAGTATTCAGTTGTATTAGTTCCATTACAGTTCGATTTGTATCACTTAAATGTTTGAAAAATGATGGAAAAATAAAAGAAGCTTAAAAAATGACTTAGTTCCTTTTGACATCTTGTGATTCAATTTGACAAAGAGAATCATAAAAGGATAAATCCATCAGAATCTAATATTATCAAACCTAACATCATATTCAAGAATATTCAGAGGGAAAAAAATAATAAATAAATGATAAATGATAAATGATAAATAAAATAAAATAAATTATTTTTTAAAATAAATATTACCTTCTTTATTTTAAAAAAAAGTTTGCCTTTGTTCAAATTATGTCAAAAGCAGTGAAAAACAACAAAAAACAAAAATTCACTAAAATAAAAATTACTCTTTTACAATTTAATAAAATTTGTTATTTTTTTTCAACATTATATGTTGTTTTTTTTGGGGGGGGGAGGGCCTTTTTCAAAGTAAAAAATAAAATCCGTTTGTTAATGAATTATTGGATCTTTTTTTTTTTATTTTTTGATGTTATTTCAAATTCATTTGGTACCTTGAATTTTATGTTTACTTGGTTTACAAAGGAAAGTGGAGGAGGGAAATTGTAGGGAAATACAGCTTTGAAATGGAAATTGAGCCTTATATAGGGGGGGGGGAGTTTTAAATAAAGGGTTTTCTGGTTGGAAAATGGGCCCCAGGGCCTCTCATCTAGTTGACCAAATAAACATAATCAATACAGAACTTTTTCTTCCTTTTCTTCAGCATCAGTTGATATGAACCAAAATTATATTTACTTGTGGAAATCTATTCTTCTTTATTTTACCTTTTGAGTTTTCTTTTCATTCTTTATACATTTCTATTATTCTATATACTTTTTTATTGTTATTTATACATTTAACTTTACAGTATTATCTGTGTATACGTATATTCTTGCTTATTATTACTATGATACAAAAAATTGCCGCATTGCGAGTAAAATAATATAATATGTATTATAAAAAAAACAAAAAAAACAAAAAAAAACAAAAAAAAAACACGGTTTTATACTCAAAAAAGGAGAAAATAATTTACACTCACATTACTACTTAACAGTGTGTGCGCAATGCGCATGTCACAATAGTTATAAGCGTCGGGGAAGCTATCAACCATTGAATAAACTGTGTACTTTAAATAAACAACAAATTCAAAGTTAAATTATTTTAATAAATTAAGTATAAATATAATAATATAACTTCATAAATACTAGGCATCGCATGACTCTATCATTGAAGCGAGCGTATTGTAATAAAATTCTGAATATTAAGAAATTTTTTAATCATGATGAATGTCGTAGTTGAAGATAAGTGGAAGAAGGTAGTGTGGGGTAGAGTGGGGGTACTTGGTACAAAGCTCTCCTTCTTAAGGCCCCCATTAACGATCAAACATTTTGCGCAAACATGATGTTTGTGCAAACCGGATGTTGGGCAAATTTAGGCCATATACACGTCAAACATCATGTTTGCACAATCATCAAACAGCCCTATACACCGGTCAAAATGTTTGCGCAAATATTTTGACCGTGTATGGGGGCCTATATAAATATACTCTTTTTACCATTTGTATTATATTTTGACAGCGCGGGAAAATCAAAAAAAAAATGGAGTGCCAATGAGAACACTAGATTTTGAATTCGAGAAGGTCATGCCAACTTGGCAAATAAAAATGTCACTGGCCTCTCCCATCCCACAGGCCTAGTGGTTATATTTATTTCCATATATAGGTTGACCAATCTGAATGTCAAAAGTTTATTCTAATTATAAAAAGAGTATACACACTCCTATAAGAATCTTAACCACCCACAGTAGCTTTTAAACTATTATTATAAATATATCACTTCACAACACAAAAACTCCTGCTTTTATTAAGTTGAAATTTTACATGCCCTTTTTCAATTGTACTTTAGACCTTGTATTTGAAGTTTTATTAAAATCATTACGTTAGAACGTAAGATATCGTTAAACCCGTAGTTTTCTCTATTTTAAATGTTAAGGTCCGCTTTAATAGTTTTAGTTAACTTAAACACTTCATAGCGGTGTCGCTGTTGGTGTTACTAATATATATATATATATATATATATATATATATATATATATATATATATATATATATATATATATATATATATATATATATAGAGAGAGAGAGAGAGAGAGAGAGAGAGAGAGAGAGAGAAAACAAACAAAACTCAGGTTTCGGCCACAAAAATCGAGACGGTAACATAGAGACGATTTTTGTTTGTTTTCTGTTTATTTTTACGGTCGAGGATTTATTCATTTATATAGTATATATATATATATATATATATATATATATATATATATATATATATATATATATATATATATATATATATATATATATATATATATATATATATATATATTTTTTTTTGTTTCATCGAATAAATGAAGTTAGAATTTCTTCCCCGTCCTAAAATTCTAATTTAAAATGTTCGCGCGAACGTCTCGTGCGAATGCTTGGGCGGATAAAGTTGTCTAACGAACTTGTCTAGGGCATTGGTAAAATGAACATGTGTACCAAAGTTCACCAAAAATCGGTCAGCTTTTATTCAAGTTACTGTCACACGTTTACGACACAAACGCAGACAGGATGCATAGTTTGTTGAATGTAAGACGTTCGCTTTCGCTCGCTTCAATAAATATTTAGATTAAATAAATTATTACCACAAAAACACAGGATTTCTTGTAGCTTTTAAAAAGATATTTTATTTGCTTTCATTCGATATTAGGAGTTTATTCGGCATGCATCTTATCTAAAATAATAAATTAATAAAATATTAAATAAATATTGAATATAATATTAAAAAATCTAAAATATTAGTGATAATATTGTTTATCTCCAGTAGGGAAAAAATGTTATGATTTTGAATTAGTTTAGAGGGACTAAAGTAAGTCTTTTCATCTCTGAACTCAAAAAGTAAGGAGAAAAAGTAAAAGTAGGGCAAAAAAGTAAAGATTGCAACTTAATAATTTTATAAATAGTAGAAAATGAATGGCTAATGTAATGAAGTTGTTGAAATCAGGTTGGCAGCACTGAGTTTTTCGACCATGTTTATCTTTGTTTATAACCTGCATCTAAATAACCTTCTATTTGAGTTTAATTCCAATTCTTATTTGTTTTTAATATTGAATATCTAATATCTGCTATTAAAAGTGCTAACAATTATAGTTATTTATTAAAATAATAAATAAATACTGTGCAATGGACGAGAATGTGTATTTTCTTCCTACTGGAGATAAAATATTGTATGTACCTCGTGAGTAAAGTGCCATTTATTCCCCTCGCGATAATTATCTAATTAGCTCCGAGGCTACGCCTCGGGAGCTAATTAGAGTTATTCCCTCCGATGCGCCTCGGGAATTAAAGAGTCTAATTCCCTCAGCTTCGCCTCGGGATTTAGGGACCAAGGTTCCTTCGGCTTCGCCTCAAGAACCAACTTTTTCGCTCAGGGAATAATGGCTTACTTTACTCCCTAGATGCATAAATAACTATTCGTACCATTTAGAACATTGCGTAATATTGCGCTTGTCAATTTTTTCCCCGCCAGTTGCTCGTAGTGTGAGATATATTCGTAGGGAAAGGACAATAACCTTCGCTAAGGAGCTCTCGATTTTATTGGTTCCTGCTCTTATATTTCCCGCCGGTTTTTTTCAAATGGGAGAAAAATGCTCGCTCTCCAGTTTTTTATACGACATGCAGTTTAGCCACAATAAACCAACAAATAAATTTCATGACTTGATTTTAATGCTGTGTCCGCCATTTTAAATATATTTTCATATTGACGAAGTGTTTTGAAACAAGAACACAAACAATTCTGTTAAACGTAAGCATATTAATATAACCTCCACAATAACCAGCCAGGTGTATATACAGGGTGACTGGCGTTATATGTGAAAAAATGAAGTAGGTTGTTCTACGCCTCAAGGGCTACAAAAAAAACAATATAAGCAATGGGTCAAATCTTAACCGTTCTCCCACAAAATCAAATTTCATGGATTTTTTAAGATTACATACCTTTGCTCATAAAAATTCTTATTGCACCAAAAGTATAAAAGCTAGCATAAAATGTTTGGCACCGTTGTAAATCTGACAAAATTTGCAATAAGAGAAATGTAATTTTCATTTTCATTCCTTCAAATTATATGACAAATATTTTATACCAATTTTATTTTTTAGAAAAAAATTAAAATACATTTTTTTTGAGGTCATATCTTGGTAAAGAACCGAGCTCAAACTTTTCGGACTTATTGTGGAAAAACTTCCTTATTGACTAACGTTTCGATCAATATTAATATTATTACCCATTCATAAGGCGGAATTTTTAGTAAACTTCGTTGAAAGTGAAAAAGAAACATGTTTATTAATGCTATTGTTGACACAAAGATGAATATACTAAACCAACCTTGCTTGTTTTAGGTTTCTGTACAAAGTTCACAAAAGAACCCTTATATAACGGCTCTGTCTGTCTGTCCGTTGCTTGTTTCAATTCATAAACTACTATAGCTAGGAACATGAAATTCGGCACACAGGTGCATCTCGGCATTTTAGACAACTGGACACATTTTGGATTTTTCTCACTTAATATTTTCAAGATGGCGGGGACTACAAAAAAAGTTTTTAGTCACCATGACATGTTATATATCAATTTAAAGGTCTTGAAATGCAGAAAAAGAATATGCAACTATTAAAATTTCACACGTAATATTTTCAAGATGGCGGCCAATATGGCGGGCGACTAAAAAAAGTTCTTAGTAACTATGACATGTTATACATCAATTTAAAGGTCTTGAAGTGTAGAAAAAGAATATGCAATTATTAAAATTTTCAAGATGGCGGCCAATATGGTGGGTGACTAAACATTGTTTTAGTTACCATAACATGTTATACATCAATTTAAAGGTCTTGAAGAGTAGAAAAAGAATATTACTATTAAAATTAGTGTAATTATATTACACTTAATAATTTTAACATTAATGTACAGAAACCGGCGATTATCGCCCAACGTACTTACGTGAAGCGCGCCTTACTTGTTTAATTATTTTCTCACCTGTAAGACAAGAATTGCAACAATAAACACGTTGCCATGTTGCAGAACTTTTTTCAGCCCCAAATGGCAGACTTTCAAGAAAAACATGATTCATATTACTTCCGGTTTTAGTAGGATGGGTTTACATCTCATACTGCATGCAGCTCCAGTGCAATTTTTCAATTAATGTTCCCATGATTTAACCCCACACATTTTTGTATTGTGGGGCTACCCTAAAACTGAGGTTTACAAAACATTGCTATGAAACTCTCTAACAACTTTAGGGGCCAATAGAAGAAGAAATCACCGTAATTCCTCGAGATATTCTGTATAGAGAGATGGCAAACTTCCAGAATCTACTGCGCTTGTACATGTGCTAATAATGACCACCATTTGAATATGATTTTTAAAATCCACAAGGTAAATAAAACTTTATTTCATATAGCTTTCAGAAATAAAAGGAGTTAATTTTTCGTATCTGAATCCATTGTTTTTTATTAGTAACCTTTGAAATGTGGTAGTCTATTCTGGAGCACTCTGTATTTTCAATATAACAGTGCGCTATTTAATATTACCAAAAAACAAAAGATAATTGCATAATATATTTTTTATTAGATTCTTTAAAACGTAATAATATTCAAGAGGGTAAATATGAAGTATGTTATATAGGGTTTTGTCTGAAACCCTAAATTCCAACTTAAATTCCATTTAGATTTATCTATTTTTACTTGCAATAATTTATGAGTTTAATACTTAAATGACGTGACTAGTAAAATTTTCTGGTAAAATTCATCTTTATTATTAACCAACAAATAACTTCTCAAATAATGTCATTCCAAGAATTTCCAAATTAACTAAATTCTTCAAGAGCATTATTTCTATTTTTAAATTTATCTCTGAATCAACCGTATTAAATTAATATGTGTCCATATTTAGTACAAATAACATGTAATAGTTCACTAGTAAGTAGGTTTTGAAAAATATTTTTATTTATATTCATGCACTGAAGTTATAATTGGTTTGAAGATTATAATCCAGGAGATGGCGTGCAAAAGTGTCTGACTAACATCGAGCTAGAATTTTGTGAATATGTAAATCTTTTGGTGCCTTTTAAGAATATGTGGTCGGCTAAGTTCGTCTGTGGGACATAGCTTGACAATGGCCATTTGAAAAAAAAACCGGTGGACAGCAGCCATGTCCCGCCCTTTATGGTGGACGATTTTCATGATCCTAAGTTCGAAATTAGTTAGTAGACCAAAAATCAAGTTGATGATAGTTTGTAACTAAATAGGTTAGTTATTGAAATATTACTCCAAATCAAAGAGGTGACAAGTTACCATCAACTTGACAACCTTTTTGTCTACTAACTGATTTCGTATTCAGGCTCATGAAAATCTCATTGTCCACCATAAAGGGCGAGACATGGTCGCTCTCCACCACCGGTTTGATTATTTTTAAAATACCTATTGCCAAGCTATGTCCCGCAGACGAACTTAGCCGATCACATATTCTTAAAATGCACCAAATTATTTACTGATACACAAAATTCCAGCTTGATGTTAGTCAGACACTTTTTTGCACGCTAAATCCTGGACCATAAAGAGTGCAAGTAGAGATAATGTCAATAGAATAATGTAAAATGAAAAGATCTCTTAGTACAGTCAATCTGTCTTGATAAAAGGCTGGCTACGGAAAAAATTCGAGATTCCTTTTTTTGCGTGGATCGCTTGGGGCACATGAGAAAAGCTTAACTCCAACTTTGCGGGAACATCCCGAAGGCGGAAGTACGGGGTACAAATGTCAAAATCAAAATAGTATACACCGTTTATGATGAATGTCGTTGGAAAGCTCTTTAAGAGTATAATAATTGTTGTTATGTACACTTTTGTCACATTTTTATTTAAGAGGGGGGTAAAATTCAAAAACAGAGAAACAAAATTATAATAATTACTATTAGTACAGTCAATCTGCCGTGATAAAAGGCTGTCTGCAACAAAATTCGAGGGAACTTATTAATATGAATCGCTTGGGGACATGAGAAAACCTTAATTCCAACTTTGCGGGATCGTCCGGAAGGCGGAGGGGGGAAAACTTCTTCTTTTCGTTTATCTCACGTTCAATTTTTTGTTTTTATTTTCTGACTCGGCTTCCTCTTTTAGCGAATTTTCAAAGAAAATTCAGCTATTGCAATGGCTTCAAAATTTTTGTAATGCAAATTTTTGAAAATTGTTTCCATGGAAATCCGTTTTAGAACATTCTGAATCGATCCCTAAAATTTAACACTTTTTTTTATGTATGTATGTATATATGTATGTATATATGTATTTTTTTTTTGAGACCTTTTATATGATACCCCTCACTATCATATGAAAGGGTACGTCGAGCTGATTACAAAAATAAATATAATTCTTTGGTTATAAATTTGATAGAGTGGTAGGCAAGTTTGAAGTGGGTGTGAAACATGTCCCCCCCCCCCTCAACCCCCTAACTCGCTTATGTGAAGTGCAAAAAATCTGAAAAAATTCCTGAACATTCTTCGACCAAAAGTAAAGATATCACATTTTGGAAATTTCGAAAAAAAAAAATATTTAATTTTTTATTGACAAAATACGATTTTTTATAATTATGGTCTTTTCGAGGTATTTATATGGTTGTAGTCCGGTTCAGTGGCATCAAAATACTTAATAAGAAGTTTGTTTATGTGTTTTGAGAATATCAGACCCATAGGATAGTTCAAAGTAAGCTTTTTAGCATTTTAAAAATCACCATCAATATGGTACTACTTAAACAATACAGTGTGGCCTACGGACCCTCGCTGTGTGCTGACTAGCACACACTTGACCCGTTTATTACAATTTAGGGTCAAAAATACCATAAAAACGTGTTTTCCCCATTTTTTTCACCCATGCAAATTCTAAACCAAAATTTTCCTATATTATCATAAGCCAATAATACGGAGATTTCTTTGAAAATTCTCTCATTAAGTCATGGTGCATGACTGGACATTTTTATTGGTTGATCGTCCGCTGATGAAATTCCTGCTGATTCTGCTTCACTCACTAAGGTACTTTTCTCTTTTTCGCTGGTTGACGTTGAAGGGATCCTCAAGGAAATTATCTTCAGCGTCTACGAGTAGTAGATGCTGCAATTTTCTCCACTGCAATGTTTGCAAGCAACTTAACATGGGACACCCGCCTTCTTGCAGTCGCCCAAGCTGCACCGCAATTATTTATTTTACAGCCGCGGCAATGAGTTTCAAGAGTCTTTCCGGTACCCCGATACCATTTGTACCCAAAGTACTATATGTATACAAATTTTTTTTTTTATAATCGTTTTTCTGGCATCAAATAAAGCACGTATACAAATTTCCATTCATATCTGATCAAAAATAGTTATATTTTTAATTTTTAACTAAAAGCATTTTTTCACGTTTCCCCATTTTATCCCCCTTCTTAAATGAAAATATGACAAAAGTGTGCATAAGCAACAATTACATCCTGAAGAATATATACTATTTTGACTTTTTCCGTACCCCGTACTTCCGCCTTTCGGACGTTCCCGCAAAGTTGGAGTTAGGCTTTTCTGCATGTGCCCCAAGCGATTCAAACAAAAAGAAGTACTCTCGAATTTTTTCCACACACATTTACAGATTCACTGTACTATCTCCATAAAATGAATGTTCATTTCACAAAACTAGTTTTGTGGTCTCTCGGATATCATCAGTGCCTAAACATTCATTTTGTGGAGAGGCTTTCCGTTTTTCATTATTCTATAATTGGTTTCTTAAGTTATCGTATTCAAAATATTTATTATCAAATACGTTTCTCTCTATTATTTAAAATATAATAGAGAGAAACATATTTGATATTGTTTAAATATAACTTTGTCCATACAACAATGATTAGGAAGGAAACGGCTCATGTGGTATTGACATGTAGTATGAATAGAGCAGTTAAGCAAGTCTAAAGACCCCCCCCCCCCATACACGAAACGGAAATCTATCCAGATTTCCGGATTCGATCTGAATACCCCCTCGACCACACACGTGCCGGAAATCCGGACAGATTTAAGGGACCATAATGGTTTCAGTTCAACCTTAGTTTTCACTCGCACCTCTATTGGTTAGCATTACTTTTTATTTTTCCTTCTGTAGCTATTATATAAAATTCAAGTTTTGCCTGTACATTGATCAGAATTGAAAAAATTGTTGGATACTTTTTCATTTCATACATTCCGAAAACCGAATCCGGCCTTAACTTTTTACGTGTGGTAAAAAGCTTTTATGTGTGTGTCTGTCGCCACCAGTCCGTCTTTATAGGCGTAAAACTAGGCTAAACGAAATAGATTTATTTTTTCATAGGGGTAAGCGCAAACATATTGCGCATGTTGTAGACTTAGTTTCACCGAAAAGTATTCAAATAAACTTATTAACAATTTTATAAAAAATGAGAAATAAATAAATAAGGATTTTCATAACAATGTCGGTTAATGATTTAAACATTTTTAAAAAAATTACGCACAACTTCCATAGTTTTTAAGCTAGAGATTTGAAACTTATCAAAAATCTGTCCTTATATGTAGTTCGGAAAATCATAAATTTGTGACGGCATTAACTCATTTTGCTGAGTCAGCAAAAATTCGTAAAAAAAAAAATGAAACATTTTCCAATAGCGCTGAAAGTTTTATAAACTTTAAAAAATATATAAATATTTCAAATTCAAATTTTTAAGTTTTTGGTAGTTTTCATACTACGGAAAGATTAAATTTTACTTTAAATCAAATTATAATTATCAATAACTACGGGAGCCATACAGAGAAAAATAGACCCCCGCACCGGGACTTGAACCACGGGTCCTCCTATTAATCCGTTACAGGTGCTCTTACCAACTGAGCTATACAGGAGAATGATTTTTCTCTGTCGTGACCGATACAAATTCCCCGAATCCAAGCTTTCAATCTTGATAATTATAATTTGATTTAAAATAAATATTTTATATAAATACTTACTTTTATATAAATAAAAAAGTTATATTTATAAAACAAATATTTTTCGCTGAATTTCATTTTTATTTTTAAATTTTCGACTTTTGAACTTTGAAACATAAACGCTAAATAATTTCGGAACTATTTTGCCGATGAGATTAAATTCGCACCAATTATATCTCTCTATTGTACAGTGCCATTTAATTTTCAAGAAAAGATATTTTTTGTAACAGATACAGCTCGGAAATGACGGGAAAGAGACTCGCTGTGACTGATGTGTGTGGATAGACCTCAATCACTATGGAGGTCTATTCACACACATTCTAGCAGCCAGCTGGCCAAAAAGTATAAAGAAACTAAGCTTAAAGAAGTGGTAAAAACGTTTCTAGCTCAATTTAACCGGTATAAGCGATGGAGATACAACCAAATCCTAGCAACAAAATTTTAGATCAATTCAACTTCGATAGACCTGCCACATAAAAATACCCTACCCCGTCCCTCGGACCACGACAAGTACTTAATTTCTTATAAAAGTATTTTATTTGTCAGCTATTTCCGGTTAATTTAGTTGTAATGTGATGGATACACTCAATATTACTCAATAAAATAATCAAATATGATATAGAATTGACAGCAAAATAAAATAGACTGCCAATTGGTGTGGCACATCCTCGCATCCTATCACGTACTTTATTTATTTTGGACTGACGGAGGGTTTCAAGCTGTCGGATCAAGAAAAAATTATCTAACGGCCACCACACCCTCTACAAAGACACAATTATCAATTTTAATCCAATCGCGTCGCTCACCTTCTTTTGGAACAACAGACAGATTTGTATCATACACGTTCCTATAAATTGGACTAATTTATTGTGATCGTATATGTGGGCCCTAAGCAATTCACGGAGGCAAACCCAGATATAAAGCGTCCGGTCGGAAAACCAAGCATAACTTTTCAGGACAACAGTGAAGAGCTTGGGAGAAATAAGGGAACACTTTAGGGAAAATAAAACGAATTTCACACGGTAAAGAAAAATGGAAGATTATTCAGATACCTCCCTACGCTGTAATAACGTACGAGGAAGATAAAAAAGAAAAGAAGAAATCATTTATATAATCGAGTAGTGTCCCAACGGCGCACCTTGAAATAATTTCTTATGGCTTTGCTAAGGCGACCACATTTATTCCAATAAAAACAAATGTTTGTTTTGATTTGTTGGTCTTAATAGATATAATATCTTATCTAAATTAATTTAGATACGCTGTACATTTTTTTTTAAATTGCACAATTTAAAACACACATGATGTATGTAATCAATTTTATCTACGATTGATACGAAATATAAACATTATCTCTGTTTAGATGCGTAGAAAGTGATTCTTTATGTACTTGTATTCATTGCGCATGCGTGTCTCATAGTTCTGAAGAATTCCTCTTCTTTACCACCGTAGGGCGGTAAAGAAGAGGAGTTCTTCAGCTTTACGCACGATTAGCGAGTTTGTTTACATTTAACAAAACTAATTTGCTGTTCTTTTATTAAAGTAACTGTTTATATCGAGTTTTTAGTGAAAAAACAATGAGTGAATCAAGTGACTTTGACGAAAATGTGGAGAATAATACTCCTCCAGAAATAATTAATTCGCCAAAAAATACAACTCAAGAATTAATGCCATCTTTATCAAGAGAGATACGAACTTAAATACAGCAAGTTTTTTTTTTTTTTTAAATTTATTATTTAAATCTAACAATCGTAGATAAAGTACGGTACGCAACTCGAGCGAAAACGGCATTTTGCATTGCTCGTGTAATTTTACTACCCTCGCTCTCGCTCGGGTGCAAACTCCACACTCGCATGCAAAATGCTACTTTCCGCACTCGACGCGTAATGTACTATTACGAAACACTTATCATCAAAAATAACTAGTGTGGCACATAGCTTCCTCGCGTTCTATTTTGTATACTTTAATGCTTTTATACTATTAAAAGTTATTATTGTCAAATTTATTTAATTTTCCCCCGATTTTTAAACTTGCCAAATTCTTTTGATTTTTTACATGTATTAAAGTATAAATTTAGCAACATTTAAGGAGAGCAGACGGTTGAAATTAATCTGGGGCTATCTGTAGCCTACTTTCGTCAAACCATCCAAATTTCATAAAAATCAGATCAGTGCTTTTGATGATAAAGGTGTAAATAAATGTATATTTGTGTGCATATGGAAGAGAAACAAATGGGCGCAAAAGGTTGAAACTTATATGGCACCAACCATGGGCTAATTATTGGCTACAAAAATTGACCGACCGACAGACAGACCGATAGACCGATGGACCCACACGGAATCAAATACGCTCCCTGATGTCTGAAACGGATTTCTGTCTTGGAACAGAAACAAATGAGAGGTTAAAACAATGAGTTAATTATGACCTATACCATCAAAATTTCATTAAAATTGGACGTGTAGTTTTTAAGATATCTTGGTTCGCAAAAATTGAACGACAGACCGACAGACAGACGCGGAACCAAAAATGTTTGGTTGGATTTTTTGAAATTGCAAACCTAAAATTATTTCGTTCTTCAGAACGGAAGCTCTGTCCGTTACCTTCGGTAAGCTCGGAAGCAATAAAAAATATTAAAAATAATTATTTAAGAATGCGAGAAGGAGAAAAACAGTCAGATTCCCACAGCCTTATATTTAAAATTTGATTATATTTTATAATAATTGCTTTTTTTACAAGGTACCTACTTAGGTGGCACAAAGATTTAGCTGAAGTTTTTTTTATTGTAACTAAATACATAATTATTTATGAAGCAATACCAATTTTAGTAATGAAATTATGTAGCTAAATTCGTTATCAACAGATTTTTTTTTAATTTAAATCTACAAAATTAAGTATTGATAAAAAAATCAAAAACACATATTATCTTGTCAAAAATTCACCTTTAGCTCATGCTAAATTCAATTTCTAATTTTTTTTCACAAATTCTGGATATCAATTAGATTTGAAATTTTATTAATAATCAGTAATTACCACAAAATCCCATTAAAAAAAAATTAAAATTTCGTACCAAAGAGAATAGCTAGAGGAGAACTACTCTTAAAAAGAAAAATTCATAAAAAGTAAAATATAGCTGTGAGAATCCAATTTAAATAGTATAAGTTCGTATCTAAAAATATAGCTGGGAAACACCCATTTTATACAGTTAAAAATTTAATAAATAAAAATCTATTAATTAACAACCAATACAAAATACATAAAACAAACTTTTAAAGAATATATAATAGAAAATATATCTAAATACATTTATAAATGAAAATGTGGAAATTTAAATGTATTTTCTTGGTTCATTTCCTTAATCCTGTTACGTCAAGCATGCAGTTTTCTTTTTTATGTATAATTAAGTTTTTTTTACTTAATTTAATATATTATAATTAAGTTTTTGGTACTTAATTTTATATATAATTAAGTTTTTGTGCTAAAATTTATATATAATTAACTTTTTGTCCACTTTTTTTATATAAAATTAAGTTATCTGTGCTTAATTTTATGTACATTAAGTTTTTGTGCTTAATTTATCATTTGTTTCGTGTGTTTCTTAGGGTAGTAGGGTTAAAATAGGAAGAAGAAGTATTAAAAAAGAGCAGAAAAACTAGATAAACGTGCCTCTACAAAAGATAGCAGCAATTCACTCTGTTTAGTTTTGATTGATGATTTTTATGTTGTAAATTTTTGTGGTTTTTAAAATGTGATAAAGACAGAGAATATGCATAAAATAAAAAAAATTAAAATATATGCTTTTTATCAAAAATTAAATTTAACATTAAACGGACCTGGATAATTATTATTTGGATATAATTGTATCCTAATCAATTTATTTTTGGTTGATTTCTATTTTCTTAAAGATGTGATTTCGTTGATTTTTTTTTTACTTTAAAAAAAAAATTCGTTCGAAATTACGATGATAACTTTTTTTTTTCAAAAATTTCTTCCAATGTAACGAGATACGGAAAGAAATTTGAGAGAGACTGAACTCAAGTTGAAAGTACGGAGGTTTAACCGCGACTGAACTTCGGTCTAGAGATAGCCCCGACGAGGGGGGGCAACACCTGTGGAGCCCTCACGGCGTGACCCCGAACCCTACGCCCCTTGTAGAGGGGGCAACAAACACCGCGCCCTTATATTAAACAAACCTGAAATTCACTGCTACCGAATTTTTCATACAAAAAAATCTGTAATTACTATTAAGACCCTTCAGGTATTATAATGAGTTAGTATTATATAAAAGTTGTTTTTTTAACTTTCATTACTCCAAAGAGATATTTTTTTTAATTAGCTTGATGTTATGGTTGCACCGTTTAAGATAAGGCACTAAAGACCCCCAACACTCGAGCAATCAGACAGGCCAAATGGACTCATTGCCGATCCCATTCAGATAGATCGGCGTAGCTCGGCGATCCCAGCTGAATTTGAAGAAAGTTCAGAATCCGTGATGCCGAGCGACTGAGTCGAAATTCGGCCTTTCCATGAGTGGTAAATCCCCACACTAAGCTATAGCTTCTTACTTTTGGTGAAACATCGTATCTTAAAAGTTTTTTTTTTTTTAATAAATTTTATTAAACAACACAACTACAAATTTAAATTGTAACAAGTGATAATGACAATACATAGGTTATGTGGCGGGAAAGACATGAAGAAGAAGTAGTTCAGTGACTACACTTACTTAACAGTAAATATTGTAAAATAATTCTAATAGAAGATAACTAGTAATGATAAAGTGGAATGATATTACTTATTATAAAAGTTTAGAAATAGACAATAATAATTCTTTTAAAGAAAAATAATAATAATTAAAGTGAGGTAACATAATTTAAGGAAAAATATATTTTAAGATAAGAGATCTCTACGCCCCCTCCTCTTCAAACGTCTTGCATCATCCAACATTCTATTCAGATCTACCCCGTCCTTAGTCCATTCTATTCAGATCCACCCCGTCCCCCGTCCTTAGTCCATTCTATTCAGATCCACCCCGTCCCCCGTCCTTAGTCCATTCTATTCAGATCCACCCCGTCCCCCGTCCTTAGTCCATTCTATTCAGATCCACCCCGTCCCCCGTCCTTAGTCCATTCTATTCAGATCCACCCCGTCCTTAGTCCATTCTATTCAGATCCACCCCGTCCTTAGTCCATTCTATTCAGATCCACCCCGTCCTTAGTCCATTCCATTCAGATCCACCCCGTCCTTAGTCCATTCTATTCAGATCCACCCCGTCCTTAGTCCATTCTATAACTGTATAACACACTGAATTACCATTTAATTAAGAAGAACATATGGCATTGAAATTTGTTTTAAAATGTTGGTCTTGACGCCAAAAATTACAACAAAAAAATTGTTTTTTACGAGTTGGAAAAGATTGGACTAAAGATGACGATGAAATAAGTTGCACTGCGCACTAATTATTAGATATCTACCCATTTCTAGTAATGTCTTGCAATAATGGAAATCGTTTCAACTTGCCCCATATTTCGACCTGGTCCATGTTTCGACTTGTTCCATGTTTAAACATTCCTCCTGTTTCAACTTGCCCCATGTTTCAACTTGTCCCATGTTTTAACTTGCCTCATGTCTTGACCTTTCCCACGTTTTAACTTTTCCCACGTTTCAAACTGCCCCATATTTCAACCTATCCTATGTTTCACCATGTCCCATATTTCAACTTGCCTCATCTTTCAACTTGTCCCATGTTTTAACTTGCCTCCTGTTTTAACTTTTCCCACGTTTCAACCTGCCCCATATTTCAACCTATCCTATGTTTCACCATGTCCCATATTTCAACTTGCCTCATCTTTCAACTTGTCCCATGTTTCAACTTGCCTCATCTTTCAACTTGTCCCATGTTTTAACTTGCCTCATGTCTTGACCTTTCCCACGTTTCAACTTGTCCCATGTTTTAACCTGCCCCATGTTTAAACTTGCCCACACTTTGTAAATGTATAAGTATGAATGAGCAGTAGTACGGGTATAAATGTGTTTTATATATTTATATGCATGTATATGTATATAATAGTAACATGTAATGAGGCAAAAAGAAAATGAAAGGAATTAAATTTTCTTCTTTTTTTATTAATATACATAGATCTATATATATAAAATTAAAGTTTTGTCTGCACATTGGTCAGAATTGAACATTTTTTGGATACTTTTTCATTTCACACATTCCGAAAACCGAATCCGGCCTTAACTTTTTTCGTGTATGTGTGGATGTGTGTGTCGCCCCAGTCAGATTTTATAGGCGAAAAAATTGGCTAAATTTTTTATCAGGGGGGAGCGCAAACATGTTGCGGAATTTGTAGGCTTGGTTTCATCTAAAAATATTGAGTAGAACCAAAGTTATTAACAATTTTATTAAAAAAGTATATACAACATAACCTAAAAAAAAAAAAGGTTGACCCACCGTTAACAAACCCCACAAACTCGCTATTCAAAATGTTTGGGTACTTCTAGACCACCTAGAGAGACTCGCGGTTTTTTGCGTTTGGTCGGAAATAGGCCCAAGCCGATTGGAAAAATCCGAAAATTTAAAAAATATATCCCCCCCCCCATAAAAAAAAAAATGTAACTGATTTTAAAAGATCTAAAACTTTGGTCATATGACTTTTTGTCGTACCTCTATCGGTTCTACCTTAAATAGACCTAAATTTTTTTTTTTTAAATAAATTTAACTTTGAGCGCTTATGGCGTTCGTAATTGTTGACCGATTTAATTTCTGATTGGGGTGCTTAAACCTCACACTAATGCTCTTTAAATCGAGTATTTATTATTTTATTAATTTGTACTAGAACTAGAGTTATTAATTATTTACTGGTGCAACTGCCGTATTGAGAGAAGAGACTGATAATTAAATTAATGCACCATCATGGTTGATGATTGTTGAATGACTTCCCAGTCTAATTAGTTTTGTCTAAGTTTATTTTCTTATTTATTTTACCCTTTTTTGCATTGTTAGTTATTACTATACTACTTAGTTTCTATTGGATGTTTTTTAAATATTTAGATAGACTCCAAACTACGATTTGGAGAGTATTATGTTCTTAGTAATGGAATTAATGATGTATAATATAGTCCTAATTTTATTCCTAGAAGGCTTTGGAAACAAAACTATTCAGGAATTTAATTTAATTGCTGGGCCTACATGATTACAGGAAACATAGCCACTAATACCTAGCATGAGCCCCGCGCGGAGCCCGGAGAGAAAGCTAGAATATAATATTTATTAAAAGACAGAGGGGGCCCTCTATCTAGCCTTATTTGAACTATTGAGGGCTCTCCCCTCAAATATAAGTATAAATATAATGTAACAGTAAGCTTTGTACTGCAAAAAACAAAAACAGCATGGTGGCAATACATAATACGCCGGGGAAGTGTGACGTCACTTACGTAAAAAAGTGTGTGTTGTTAGGTTAGCTGGCTCATAACATTGGATATACGACTGGGTTTTATCAGTGCTATTTTATTTTATTATTATTTTTTAATTATTTTAATCAATTATTTCTGACCTAAACGTCCCATTTGTCCGAGACCTAGCTATTTCCCGCTATAGATCCTTCCACCACTCAGTCTCCCTCCACACAAATCCTTTGATCCAAACCCTGTCATTCCAAACCATTCCTGACGATCCTCCTAGGCGCTTGAAGCGGCAATGGCCCCGAGATCTATTATGATATAAGACATTTGTTAATTTAAAGAATTTATGCGAAGTCAATAAGCTCTGTCACTGGACAGGAGTCTTATATCTGTCAATTTAAATCAAGCTATAGGTACAATCAAATTATCATTATTGCTTATAACATGTAAAACTGTAGTTGCAATATTCAATAAAAGTTAAAAAAAAAAATCAATTATTTGTTTTATTATCTATAATGTATACATTTATAGGCTTATTAATGATGTTACTGATATATGATAAGGTTAAAAACAGTTAAAAAAGCTTTTAATAGAGTAAACAGAGCACATCTGTAAGTAAGTTATTTTACATCTTATTTGAGTTATTTGTGAGGATTATTTGTTTTATCATCTAAAATGTATACATTTATTGGCTTATTAATGACGTTACTGAAATATGATAAGGTTGAAAACAGTTAAAAAAGCTTTTAATAGAGTAAACAGAGCACATCTGTAAGTAAGTTATTTTACATCTTATTTGAGTTATTTGTGAGAATTATTTGTTTTATCATCGATAATGTATACATTTGTTGGCTTATTAATGATGTTACTAATATATGATAAGGTTAAAAACGATTAAAAAAGCTTTTAATAGAATAAAAAGAGGAAAAAACTATAAAATGCTTAGAGAACACTAGTAAACAATGGTTTATTATGAGCCAGAAAAGATAACCTGACGAAAAATCGTGGAGGGCGCATGACGTCACAGCAACCTTTGTCACTTTTACGTAACCTCTCTGACGCGACGTATTAGGTTTGTTCCAACCACCAGTTCCGAATCAGTTTCGGATTAGTCCCTGATTGACGTAATGCGCATGCGCGATCATTGACCGTTGGGAATTGATTTGTGATTTCGTTTTTGTTGGAACGCTCCTTTCCCGAACCAAACTGTATGCTGTGGTAGGTTTTAGCACTGTTATCAGAACAACTTTTTGAGTTGATCGTTTATGTGATTTTGCGTTCCTGTGCTATCAAAAATACCTGAACTTATTAAAGTTTCATTTTCTAATGCTAATTAAGCTCGAAAGTTGGAAGTAAAACCTACATACTCATAGAGGATATGACGAAAATACATGCACACATTTTAGAAATGTTTATTTAATACATGAATTCACGATTTCATTTCGATTTACGCAATTCACAATTTTCGGGCTTACTGAGGTGAGCCAGTTTTAGTAGACTCACGGCACACACGTATTTTTATTGATATAATCCTAAATGCTCTTTTGTTTTAAAAAACAAATATTAATCTTAGTCCAGTTAACGAAAGAAATATTGCGGAAATAAATCGGATTCTTTCGATATTTGTTTGAAAATGGAATAAGTATCAATAGTCCATCTTGAAAAATAGGTCCAATTTTTTTTTTTTTTTTTTTTTCAGAAATATCTAGAAAAAGCCATTATATGCACAAAAATTCATCGTCGCATTCGTACAAAAACATTTTAAAAAGAAGAGTTGATTCACAAGAAAGGAGAATAATAGGCGAGCGAAATCAAAACAAAAACAATGAAGCGGAGCGGAAGGTTACGTTTCTGTTCACCCAAACTCAATCCCAAACTACTAGTCCCTGCCGCCGATCGCTGACTGCTCTGACTGGTTCCAAACTAATCCGTGATTCAACAGCCGACTAACAGTCAGAGTTTGAGTTTGGGCTCGTTGGAACGCTTTTTTCCAAATGCGCATGCGTCGGACAGTTCCAAACCAGTTTCAAGAGTGGTTGGAACAAACCTATTATATTTTATTATTGTTGTTTCAAACTGCCCCCATGTTTCAATCTGCCCTATATTTCAACTTGCCCCGTGTTTAAACTTGCCCTCGTTGTCTCCAACCTTATTTGTAACATGAATATTTTGAAATATGAGTTAGTACCAGCTGATACCAATAAATAGATGGGCAATCATTACAGATTTTAAACTAAATATAAATCCCTTATTTCGCCTTGTACTCTTATATAACTCTCTAATATAATATTTCAATAAATAGTAAATTGTAAAGATAAAGAATAAGGCTAAAAAATTTTGGAAAACTGTTATCAGGTTGAAGCAAGACAAAATCAAGTTAAAAGAAGGATAAGAAAATTAATTCCGTTGAATACAAATAAATGATTGTATTAACGACATTTTAGTTCGCTGTGATACAGTAGATTAATAAATCAATAAAGTAACATGCCTTACCTGATTAAAAAACATATAAAGCTACCAGATGATGAGATATGCCTGTTTAAAAAAACAATAACATTAAATTTAGATTGAATTCACACTTAAAAGTTACGGATTCGGATGTTAATAAAGAACGATAACTGATAGATGAGATTAAGATTGCACGATAACGTTTCCACAATGTAATATGTGAACTTTAAAGTAAACTATTTAAACGTTCATATTTGTGATAAAAATAAACTAATCATGTCAAGTCAGGTTTGCTTGTGCAAGCCAAACTAATTAATTATCTAAATATAGACTTGATAATCTGTTTTTCTTTTAATTAAATAAACAATGTAACAAATAGTACATTACGCGTCTAGTGCGGAAAGTAGCATTTTGCATGCGAGTTTGGAGTTTGCACCCGAGCGACAGCGAGGGTAGTAAAACCACACGAGCAAAGCAAAATGCAGTTTTCGCACGAGTTGCGTACCGTACTTTATCTACGATTGTTGGATGTTAATAGTAAATACAGAAAAAAATAGTTAATTTAATTAAAAAAACAGCAAATTAGTTTATTTAAATGTAAACAAACACGCTAATCGTGCGATAAGGCGAAGAATTATGAAACGTGCATGCGCAATGAATACAACTACGAAAAGAATCACTTTCTATACGCATCTAAACAGAGATAAAATGTTTATATTTCGTATTAATCGTAGATAAAAATAATGTTTAAATCCAATAATTAATTCTAATTCTTTCTCTAGTTCCAAGTTTGATTTCTAGATATCAATATTGTTTATAAGTATATTAATTGTAATTATTTCAATGACAGAATGCATGTCACTCAATAAGTCTATAAAAAATTAATAGAGAGGCTTTATATATTGCCTATTGGTATGTAATACCTAATTGCTAGTAGGTAAAAGAATGAAGAGACATGCTGGACGTTCCAACTAATGTAATTAAGTGGATACTAATACCATCAATGTCCCTAATTAGCTTAATTATCCTGTAATGAGATATAATCCAATTAACAGATTAAAATTATGTTACATAGAAACGTCTATGTATTATATAGACGTGCGTGTATTACTATATAACTAACGACTGTACATTTATTTAATATCATATTGGGGTTATTAGTAAAAAGATATTAGTTTTTAGATCATTAACTAAAAGGTCAATTTTACAAAAAAAAATTGAACCGTGTTTGGCCAGGACTTTCAACCAATTTTCAGGTTTCATAAACTTGTTGACTCAATCTAATCGCCGTAGATTGTTGTGGGCCTGGCTTGGCTATAATATATGTTTTACAAATATGTTGAACTGTGTATTGAGGGGGGGGGGGTTCAACAACATTGATACCAACATTAGTTTGCGTCGGTCCTAAGATTTGTAGATCTATATTTATATTTGTGATTTATATACCTATTGCTTCCTAGCTTACCGAAGGTAACAAACTATGTGATCGTTGTGAAGAACGAAAAATTTTTAGGTCTCCGATTTTAATAATCCCATGACAGAAATCCGTTTCAGACATCAGAGAACATTTCTGGTTCTGTGTCTGTCTGTCGGTCTAAAGGCCTATCTTTTCGCTTAATTTTTGCGAACCAACATATCTAAAAAACTACTCGTCCGATAGTAATGAAATTTGTATGGTAGGTCATAATTAGCCCATTGTTGGTCCTTTATAAGTTTCAACCTTCTTTGCCCGTTTGTTTCTCTTCCACATGCGCAAAAACATACATTTATTTACACCTTTATATTCAAAAGTACTTATCTAATTATAATAAAGGTTTTTTTTTGGTTATACCAACGAAACCCGTTTACGAAACCAGCGTTTTCCATAAGTTAGATGTTGGGGGGGGGGGGTCACGGTTCGTGGAACCCGACCACTTACCCTTTGCACTTATAGCTATTTTCTCGGGAACTAGATTTTTCCATCGGGAAAGCCCCTTACATGGTAAGCTTCATGTTAAATAAAATGGACATTTTTTTAAAATCAAAATCCATTTCAAATATTTTCTAGAATTTTATTTTTTACATTTACGCTGACTGGCCTTAAATTTAAAGCTAAAATTTACTAGTGATGCGGTGCATAAAGAACTCGCGTAGCATTGTGGTCTTATATCAGCCGTACTGTGTTCTCAATACTACTACCAGGATAATTTTTCGGTGAAAACCTAACATATTCTTATTCAACCTGAAAAGAGCTTTAAAATTAATTTACGTTACGCAGCATATAAGAATGAGCATACTTTTTAACACCCTAATCTCTGTAACATTTGTTGCAAATCTTTTGTAACAATAGTTACATATTCATTTGATTCTTCCAAAGCCTTTAAAACAATGTATGGCATGTCGTGCTGACTACAATCTTCCTCTTTAATCGTTTTTATATTGGCTCCAATCTAAAATTTAAAACTTTCAAACGAAGACGAGATGCTGAGAGCCGAATTTAATTTCGTATAAAGTCGCAAGTTCTCGGTAGCTAAAACTTTATTCCTTTCATCCCTACATGATCTTTATTCAATAAAATGATTGCAGGCTCGCTACGCTCGCCTATTGCACAACCATTTGTCCATAATCTCTATTTAATAATAGTATTGCAGGCTCGCTACACTCGCCTGTTTATACAGCATTTCTACTAAATATTTATTACATAAAGTTATTGCAAGCTCGCTACGCTCGCCTGTTTATTCAGCGTTTCTACATAATCTTTATTTATTAAAATTATTGCAGGCTCGCTACGCTTGCCTGTTGTAAAAGTATTTTTCCATAATCTTTATTTCATAATATTTAAACAGCTTTTGTGCTTAATATTTATACAGTAAATTTGTACATAGTAAATATTTTATTTAATAAAATGATTGCAGGCTCACAACGCTTGCCTGTTGTAAAATTATTTGTACATAATAATTATATAATAAAATAAATGAAGGCTCGCTTCGCTCGCCTGTTTGTACAGTACCTATTTTTGAATAATTATTATTTAATGAAATTAATACATGCTCGCTGTGCTCGCCTTTTTATACAGTATTTGTACATAATCTTTAGCCTTTAAAATGCTTTTAACATTTATAACATGGCATTCTAAAACGTTTTATTAGATTTCGTTATATTGGCCACCATTTAGAAAATATTATATAAGAAATTTTAATAGTTAAATATTCCTTGCCTATACTTCAAGAGCTTTAAATTGATGTATAACATGTCATACCTACTGACTAAAAACTTTTTGTTCAGTCATCCGCCATATTGACCCGCCATCTTGAAAACATGAACTGTAAAATTTTATTAGTTACATATTCTTTTCCTTCTCTTAAAGACCTTTAAAACGATGTATAACACATTATGCTGACTAAAACATTTTTTTAATCGTCCGCCATATTGGCCGCCATCTAGAAAATATTTAGTGGGGAATTTCCAAAAACTATACACTTCCCACAGATGCTGAGATGCATGTATGTACCAAATTTCGTTGAAATTTATCAATTTTTACTCCAGTTATCGTTAGACAAACAAAGACACAAACTTTTCAAAAAGTTGAAGAACTCATTGCGCTCGTCTAATAATTTCTATAGATTAAAATCTTGAAATATCTCCTCGGGGCTAGGATTTTTGCCAAATTTGATCCAAGTTTGTCGAGTCTACAAACAAATTTTATCTTCCTGAAAATCAAAAATAAATTTAAAAAAAAAAATGTAATTTGTTGATTTCTCTTTAAATTTGTTCAATAATAAATTAAATGCAGTAAAACCCGTTCAACTCGAAAACTCTTAACATGAAATAATACTACTGTCCCGATTAAGTTCTAGGTATTTTCATACATTTTTAGAGCGAAGTTCCTTATCGGTTACAGCGTCTGGAGCCCGAGAGTGAATCCGAAAAAAACGACCTTCGTCGCGAAATTGACCGATGACGATAACTTGAGTAAAAGATGACCGATTTAGTTGATATTTGGTACACATGTTCATTTTAATTCTACCAATGCTCAGGACAAGTTCGTTGGAAAACGTTATCAGCCCAAGCGTTCGCGCGCAAACTAATTTTACTTCAAATGTAAAATTAGAATTTTAGTCAGGGAAAAAATTCTAACTTCATCTATAATCTATACAATGAGACAAACAACATTTTTAAATAAATATTTTTAGTAAAGCCAACACTAACATGCTATGAAGTGTTAAAGATGGCTAAAAACATTAAAGCGGTCCTACACGTTTAAAGTAAAGAAAACATCTTACGTACTAACGTAACGATTTTAATAAAATTTCTTACACATCGTCTAAAGTCTCAAGTAATAAGAGAAAGA
Organism: Gerris lacustris; assembly: GCA_951217055.1. Taxonomy (NCBI): domain Eukaryota; kingdom Metazoa; phylum Arthropoda; class Insecta; order Hemiptera; family Gerridae; genus Gerris; species Gerris lacustris. Next base: position 69,427,239 of record OX578280.1, on the reverse strand, counting down.
GGCATGTAACATTTCAACCTGATACAAAGATTTCGGTTCTCGGAACGAACAAAATATATTCACCTTATTTAAGCTGGAGAATGTAGAGGGGTCTGAAATAAAAATGAGACCCAGGCGAGAGCCCTTCAACTCGGCTTTTAAATTCCGACACTGGTAGAGGAGACGAGAATGTTCATCGCAACAACCCCCCTCTTGTGACACTGATTTCTGTTTAACTCTGTGAATTGACTCGTGTCTCCTTGAAACCGATTTATTTTACTTATACTCTTTTTCTAATTAGTATTGTTTTTTGACACTCAGGTTGACCAACCTACATGAGGGAATAAATAAAATCCCACAGGCCACTAGGCCTGTGGGAGAGAGGGAAATGAATAATTTGTTTGTCAACAAAAGAAGGTTATTTTACTCCTTTAACAAATCGCCATCTTTTTACCTTAGTCTAGGAAAACTAAGAAAAAAACCTTCAACCTGGGCAAAATTGCTTCACGAGCGATTGAAGGGGTTTTCAACTAAACTAACCTTGCTTTATAACATATCCAAAATCAGACAAAATCCAATCATGAGAAAGCACCTAAAAATCAAATTCAAAATGGCGTCTGTTTTTATTAAGGGTAATGAGAGCCCAGCCATCTAATAAATGTTAGTTTATATAATTCAAACAAATTCAAACAATGTAGAAAAATAAATTTTGAGTTTGGTTATAAGTTAAAATTAATTTATTTTTCTTATAGTTATATAGGCTAGTCAAAACATACATGAGATTGCATTACATACATTATTAGTTAAAATTGTTTCTTTTGATTTCCAAACACTGATCTGATAGTATCCACGAAAGCTATTTTTGCCTAATGCCCAATAAATTGTTTAAAAAAAGTGGTTTATAATAATTTCTTAAAAAATATAATTTACCTTTTTTGTTCTTTTTACGATTGCAACAGAACTGCTTTGTCTACAGGCTTCATTTTGTTCTTGCACAAAAGCCAATTAAATTTACTACAACTTCTTTTCTTTTGACTTTTCTCGTAGGGGAGAGTTTTTTGGCCCATATTCAGCCCGAAACAAGAGCAATTCTTAAAATTTCATTTTTTGGAAAATTATAGTAATTTTTGAAGTGTCATACCTCGGTATCTTTTAGACGTACAGAGTTGCCAATGGTCTTTAAAGGAAGCCAATTATATTTACTTCAACTTCATTCCTTATGACTTTTCTCGTAGGTTAACAGTTATACGCCGATATTCGCCCCGAAACGAGAGCAATAGTTTTTTGGGGGAAAAAATTCCAATTTTCGAAGTGCCATATCTCGGAACCTATTGGTCGAAAAGTGCTCCGGTTGAGCTTATGCTGCTGAAAATTTACTGTACTTTTAAAATTGTCATAACAACTAATACCGAACAACCCATAGTGTACGAGCTATATCGCAAAAACTGAAATAAGTCCGATTTTTTTTTCAGTTTTTCGCGTATTACGCAGCTAGCACAGGTTTCTCGAAGCTGCAAACTTAGGACCACACTACTCTAACCGGTCCGAACAACATATAAAAAAATCAAAACTAAATCACGCTTTGCTAATTTCGATATTTTTTATGCATATTTTGACTAGCCTATAACTATAAGAAAAGTAAATTAATATAAACTTATAACCACTCTCAACATATATTTTTCTACATTGTTTGAATCATATAAATTAACATTTATTGGATGGCTGGGCTTTCATTACCCTTAATATAAAAAAACGCCATTTTGAATTCGATTTTTAGGTGCTTTCCCATGATTGGATTTTGGATATGTTACAAAGCAAGGTTAGTTTAGTTGAATACCACTGCAAGCGCTCGTGAAGCAATTTTGCGCAGGTCAAATCGTATTTTCCCTAGACTACCTGCTTAGATTTTCACTTCTTATTAGCGAATATGTTTTGAAATTTAATGTAAGAGATTTCCTTTATAGAATCATAAAATTTAATGTCGGTAATAAAATTGTATAAAAAGTGTAGACTTAAAACTACTTAGATGGAGAATAAATTTACCCAACAGATGATGAATTATAATGAAATGAAGTGATAGAACCTGAGTTAATTCAGTCGAGGTTTACATTTTAATCTATCAGTTTTGAATTAATGTACAGTGAGAAAAAGTTGTAGTTATTATTTATCGGTAAATAAACAATAGAAGTACGAAGTAAGACTAAAAAGACGGTGATATTTGCTTGCTGCACTGTTAATATATGTAATTCCAAAAATTGGAATAAAATATTTGAGCAGATAATTGATGGTGTTTAGTTAATAACGGGAAGGAATAAAAGCAAGGATGTTAAAATAAAGTGGATGGAGGGTTGTGGAAAAAAGTGACCCCATGAAGATATGTAAAATAGAAGCTCCAATGGGACAAATTACCTTCCTCTTGGTCATAGGTTACCAAGAATTTGTTTATAGTGTCAGGTTATAACCTGTTAAAAAAGGTAATTTGTCCCAGTACAAAAGTTGTGGAGCATGTGCAGTATGATTTTTTCTCCAATTTCTCTTACCTTCATGGGGTCACTTTTTTGCCTTAAACCCCTTCTTAACATTACATTCGCTTTATATAAGATCCTTGAAAGATTCAAACGGTGGAGGTTATAAAGTCTCTTCGAACGGTTACTCGTAGGTCCGCGCACCTCCACAAGGGAAATTTTTATTTGCCTAGTTGGCCTTCTAAAATTCAAAATCCAGCGCTCTCATTGGATCTCTCTGGATTTTCCCGCGCTGTCAAAAAACAATACTAATTAAAAAAGAATATAATTAAAATTAATACTCGCATATTTTAAGGATTATTAAGAGATATATTTTATCTACTCACGGCAGCAAAATTAAGCATTGTTGTACTGTTTTCAATCTGCAAAATGTCATTTTTCTTCATTCTTTTGTAACATGTCAAAACTTGCAGCAAAATAAAAAAGTGTCTGCAAAAGTTCAAAGTGTCAGCAAAAGTTCAAAATGTCAGCAAAATAACTAATTTTAAGAAAATTTTACTACAAAAAGGTTACTCCATCGCAGGTTATAAACACTCCCACATTGTTTATTTTTATATATTTTAGCGTAATATTCTGCTATATATTTATATGTTTTTTGAAAATAACTTAAATAATTATTGTAATAAAAACAAATTTTATTATTTTACAGTGATTATTTAAAAAAAAAATCGTTAAAAATTGAGATAAATACAGCTGTTAATAAAAATAAGTGGCAACACTGAATTCATTTGCATTTGTTTTGTTTTCCTGATGACTTAAACTTTCGTTTTTTTACAACTTTAATTTCTTTAAATCTTTTATATATTAAAAAGTGAATATAATAATTAGTGTAATTTTTCTACCGTTAGTAGATAAAATATTGTATGTAACTATGCAGCAAAGGAAACATTCCTGACTCGTTTAAAGATTACCTGCTTCGGTTACACCTTAGCAGGTAATTAACATTATCCTGCCTCGGCTTCGCCTCCTCAGTCAACATGTAATTTTCCTGACTTGGCTTCGCCTCAGAGACGGAACTAGACCTGCTGAGGCCCGTGTGCAAGATTTGTTTTGAGGCCCCCCACCCCCCTCCAAGAAGACCAACTATTTCTTCGCCTCATTTTTCAGGATACACATATGATTTGTAATAAATTGCAACAAAAAACATTATTTTATGAAAAAAAAAAAATTAAATTCCTTTTTAAATGAACTTCATTTCAGAATATTTTAATCAAAATCGTCGGAACCGTTTTCGAGAAATACTTTTTTCACTTTTTTCATAGTTTTTAAGGAGTAGCGCCCCCAAGTTTGAAGGTAAAATTAATATATCCTTGGGGTATGATTTTTCTGAACATGTATTAGGCTTAGAACATGTATTAACCAGTAGTTTAGGCCAGGGGTGCCCAACCTTTTTTAATCAGGGGCCACATTGTCAACATTCAAAGGAAAGGCGGGCCGGGGGCCGGTGGTGTACCGGGGGGGGGGGGGTCCTCCCCCAGAAAATTTTAGAATTTTAACCCTCATAAAATACATTTTTATGCTTCCTAGAAGGTTAATTTTCCGTTTTGGTTTTAGCTAAAACACCATGTTAATAAAGTTTTTTTCTGTTACTAGCCTAGTTTTACTTTGCAGAAAATAAAAGAACAATAACAGTATGAATTACAAAAAATTTAGTCTTTCATTTTACAAAGTTATTAATCGAAATATCAAGTTTGTATGTAACTTAGCTTCAGTGAGATGGTTGAAACTGCTTTGCACTTATACTTAAAATGTCTTTTTATTTAGGCTCAAACATGGTTGTACCAATCATTAATAACGATTTTAAGTTTTCATCTGTGAGGGAAGACCGGAATTTTGATTTAATGTAATTCATGTTTGAAAATGTTTGTTCGCAAATATAGGTCGAGCCAAACACTGAGAACATGGTACGAGCAAACATTTTTAAGTTTTTGAAATCTTCATTGGGCAAGGCGCTGTAGATGTAGAATGGCAACAGATCTCTGTTTCCCCCATATTCCAACGTTGCTGGGCAAAATCAGCTGGGCTGTTCGGCATTAGGAAATTAATATATTTTAGATTCTCTGAATGCTTGTAAATTCTTCGTTTTTATGGCAACACGGCGGGCCACATAAAATCGGCTCGCGGGCCGGACCCGGCCCGCGGGCCGTAGGTTGGGCACCCCTGGTTTAGGCTCCAGGTGTCTGCACAGACAGACGACAGACATTTTTTTAAAAACTACTTTTTTGGACTCAAAACGTGTAAATCCATCAAAATCTAATTTTCGCGCCATTACAATACTTTCTCTTTATATGGAAAGTAAAAAGAGCAAAAAAGTTGCCTGTAATGGTACTTTTTTACTTTAGCATCCCCCTATATCCCTTTATGTTAATAGTTATTTCGCCAAAGGAACATTATACAGATTAGCATAATATATTCTTAGTCTAAATTACTGTTTAGACGAAGGGATATTTATTCTATGTATCTTGGCTTGGGACAAAGGAATATTACACTTGTGTTTATAATTGTGATCATATCCCTTAGTCTAATCAACTATTAAGATAAAGGAATATTAAATATAGAACTTCCCCAGGAGTCTCAATGTCTTGGGGGGACAAGCACACAAACTTTTTTGACTTTTGTAGGGCAGACTATTGTTTAGAACCAAGGGGGGTGCTAAAGTAAAAAAGAGCCCTTGTAATTAATACAAATGAATGGATTTCGAGTTTATGGCTCAAAATAAGAACTCTTTATTTTAAATTTTTTTCTTAGATCCATTATTTTAGCTGTTAGACTTGAGTTGAATACTCATATTTTGAAACTTTAATTCTTGCAGAAAAAATGCCAAAAGAAAAAGTTCTTATTTTAAGCCATAGAATCTCTTTTAGTTAGAATTTCATAGAATCTCTTTTAGTCTCTTTAAAAATGTATAATTAATTTAAAAACTTACTAAAGATATTTACATTTTGATGAAACATATGCAGGATAATACAAAACATTAACAGTCTAAAATACCCAAATGTATAAAAATCACGTCATGTTGTAAAGTCAATTTTTTATATTAATAATATTATCTTAATAAGCATTTAACATCAATTGTCTCAAAAAATGATAATAATAATTATAACTATTATGTGAAAAGAATATAGATGCCTACCACATAAAAATAATATTAATAATAACAATGGTAATAAATAAAATATAAACTAACTTCACCTTTTTAGTAAAATTATTCTTTATTTTTATTCATTTATTGCTTCCGAGCTTACCGAAGGTTACGGAAGCATTGTGTTCACTTTTGAGAACGGAAAACTTTTATGCCTTCGATTTTAAAAATTCCAAGACAGAAATCCGTTTCAGACATCAGGGAACATTTTTGGTCTCGTGTCTGTCTGTCTGTCTGTCGGTCTGTGTGTCCGCGAATTATGAAACGTGCGACGATAACTTGAGTAAATGTCAACCGATTTTGATGTAATTTGGTAGACATGTTCATTTTACCAATGCCCAGGACGAGTTCGTTGAACAACGTTATCCGTCCAAGCGTTCACGAGCAAAGCTCGCGTAAACGTGAACCTCAAATTTAAAAATGGAATTTTAGGTCGGGAAAAAAATCTAACTTCATCTATTCAATGAGACAAACATTTTTTACAAATACAATTTTTCAGTAAAACCAACAGCGATACCGCTTTGACGTGTTAAAGATCGCTAAAACTATTAATAGTTTTTACACAATAAACATTATAACAATAAAGTACATGATAGGATGCGAGGAAGCTATGTGCCACACTAATTGGCAGTCTATTTTTATTTTATTAATTTTTTTTTATAACTGGCCGAGCGGAAGTGAGGCCCCCCTTACCCCGAGGCCCGTGTGCGGCCGACCCCATGCACACGGCTAGTTCCGGCACTGCTTCGCCTCGTCAGTAAAATAGTAAATTTCCTCCCTCGGCTTCGCCTCTGCAGTAAATTTGTTTAGCCTATCCTCGCCTTCGGCTCGGAACTAAAACTTAAAAACTTGTCAGCAAAATTCTATTTTGCTGCCTAATAACATAAATAACTAGGCATCGCGTGGCTCTATCATTGAAGCGAGAGTATGGACATAAATATGTATTGAATATTGAAAAAATAGATAATCATGAATCATGATGAGTTGATAGATATAGGGTATGATAGTAGTACAGCGGCTAGTAGTAAGGTAACCACCCTGCATTCGTACTATTCCTCTAACCACACATCTTTAAACATTTAGGCCCGCTTTAATAGTTTTAACGATCTTTATTAATTCATAGTGGTGTCACTGATGGTTTTACTGAAAAATGTTATTTGAAAAAAATGTTCGTCTCATCGAATAGATAATGTTAGATTTTTTGCCAGTCCAAAAATTCCAATTTTAATTTTAAAGCGCACGTTTACGCGAGCATTGCACGCGAACACTTGGGCAGACAACGTTGTCCAACGAACTTGTCCTGAGCATTGGAAAAATGAACATGTGTACCAAATTTCATCAAAATCGGTCAATTTTTACTCAAGTTATCGTCGTACGTTTCAGACACACAGACACCCAGACATGGATCATATTTCGTTGAATGTAGGAAGCTCGCTACGCTTGCGTCAACTATAGTCAGTTAGTTTTCGAATTCGGTAAATTGTGTGTAAAAATCAGTGAATTTCGTATTTTAAATAAAAACTTGTTAACGTGTACAATGGTAATAAAACCTGAGGGTTGACTGTCAGTATGCCTCTCACACCATCAGCCTGATCACGGAACGTACTGTGCAAGCTTCAGTCTAGATCACTCGGCAAATAACCCTGATCAGACCGTGCCCTGTGCATGATCGAACCGTTACCAAAGGTGTAAATGCTTCCATATAAAAACATAGAACGGGATTTTGATCTGACCTGACCCGACCGTGATCAGCCCTGTCCGTGACCATATGTGTAAAACCTTAAATCTTAAAAATTAGGAAAATTTTACAGAAGTATGTTAAATATATTTTATTAGATACATTGAAATATTATGGAGTCAGTCAAGAGGAGAAGATAGTGTGTTGTATATCTGTATGAGTTGAAGCCTTAGCTTAGGGAAGTCACCGAGGAGTGCCTCGACCACTTCCACAAGATCACATCCGATGTTTTCCTGTTTCTCTTGTTCGTGAGGTAGATTAGTTTCATTTCTACAGAACAGTCTGTAACGACTGTGTTTCACTTCGTCTAACAACCGTATTCTACGTTGGCGTCTCACAACAAGCTCCAAACTCTTAAAATACAACAAAAAAACCACAAGGAAAATTATTATATAATTCATGAAAAAATGATGTGATGGGAAGATGACCTTAGAGGGTCGAAACGAAATCAACTAGTTTTTTTATTTTTTAAATACACCTAAAAAATCCATCAAAAAATTTTATAAAATATACAATTTAAAAAGGTGTTTAAGTTTAACAACGTTTGTTGAAAAAAAACATTTAAATTATTTTACTGGGAGTGAATATCTATATTCTATCCCTCCCACATATTTCTATACCCCCTCCTCTTTGATAAGATAATTTGTTGCAAATATCCCAAATTTACCCCCCTCCCAAATGAAAATATAACAAAACTGTACATAACATCAATTACTGTACTCTAAAGAGCTTTTCAACAATATTCATCATGAAAGGTATTCATTACTTTGACAACTTATTCATTACTTGTACCCCGTACCCCTGTGTACCAGAATTTAAATTTTGAAAATTCATGTAGACAGTGATTTTCCCCTTGCTTTGAAGGTCAAGTGTGCAAATTTTCATCGAAATCGAACTAAAACTGTAGATTTGTATAAAGAACATACACATATACAAATATACACAGATTAATGTCGTCGTGACAGAAGAACGACTCTATAAAAAGTCAAAAATGTTGAAATTACAACAATGCTAGTTTTTAATTAACATAAAAATAAATAAGTGTATAAAAACCTTACTTGTAGAGAAAAAAAAATGTTTAATTAAGTGACTTAAATGACATTTTAGATTCAATTTTTAAGTTTTTGGTAGTTTTCAAACTCCAGCACCAGGATCCCGGCGCTGGAGTGTATTTTTCACTGTCTGTTTCCCGTAATAAATAATAATTATAATTTGATTTATATGACATTTTAGGTAAAGCTAATCTTTTTCTAGATAATTTTGAGAAAAAACTATTTTGCAAGATTAAAGCCATAGCTTCCCCTCATTTCAGGACTTGACATGTTCAATTTAAAACATCAACCATCTTATATCAAAACTATGCCATGTATCCAACCTTTCTGATTTAGTTATGCAATGTTCCCTTTGTTTACTGGACTAAGATTGAATGTTTCTACTTTAAAATGAAGATTTTTGTCATGTTCTCTACGAATAAGTAGGATTTCCTTCCAATTTCCTAGATTACAGAAGTTAATGGAAGCTTTTTAAAAAAAAAAAAAGTTGGTGGTGCGGGCGCGGGCCCCTAGACGGCCACCTATGCCTAAATCTGGCCCTGTTGAGAGCCTTCGGTTATTTGTAGGTGTGAGTAGTACAGAGTATATCTTGTGTTTTTTGCAAGTTCTGAGTCACTGTACCTCATAACTTTTGATTATGTTGCTGCATATTCTTGTGGTTGAGCGTAGATCTTGCGACTCCCAAACTTCAGAAAGGCCTACGCTGTTAAAGACTGTTTTTACACTTGTGACCCAGTTAAGTCTCTTATTATTAGAGGTTCTATGTTGTATCCAGTTAAAGCTCCTTTTGAGTAGGTAAGGATTAACATTTCCCAGTTCATCCCAAATACTACGAAATGCTACGCATCACTAGTTTATAAAGAGGAAAATTAAGTACCTTATACTTGTGTAGCTGTCCTTCTTGTATCTCAGTTTCAAGTTTTTCAACGCCAAGTTTAACTTCACTCAGTTGCTTCTGTTTCGTCAGGTAATCGTTTATCAGTTCCTCTCGCCTTATTTCTAACTCTTCAACTTCTTTGTCGCAATTTTTCATCGCCTGTAACAAAGTAAACATTGAGAACTCAACAAAAAGAAAGCAAAGAAAATACTGAATTAAAGAATGTCAAGATAAATTGTCTTCCAATCAAGGTGAGAATACCTGCATGGGGGTATGAGTGAAAAATAAAATATTAAAAAAAAACTCATTTTCCCCACTTCATTCAAAGGATCGTGGGCATTTCATTCATCTTCAAAATAGGGTGAGTAATAAATATTACTACTTGTTTCATTGTTTTTAAAATTTAGAAAATACTGAATTAAAGAATGTCAAGACAAATGGTCTTCCAATCAAGGTGAGAATACCTGCATGGGGGTATGAGTAAAAAAAAAAAAAAGTCTCCACTTCATTCAAAGGATCTTGGAAATTCCATTCATCTTCAAAACAGGATGAGTAATAAATGCTGCTACTTGTTTCATATATATATATATTTATTTTATTTAAAATAGATTTGAAATTCTGCCTTTAAAGTCATATCATAAGATAAGCTGCTCACTGTTAAGCAGCATATCTTGAAGATATTTTGACTTAAAAGATATTTTGTAAATTCTGTCTTCAAAGTCATAAGATAAGCTGCTTACTGTTAAGCAGCATATCTTGAAGATATTTTGACTTTAAAGATATTTTGTAAATCCTGTCTTCAAAGTCATAAGATAAGCTGCTTACTGTTAAGCAGCATATCTTGAAGATATTTTGACTTCAAAGATATTTTGTAAATTCTGTCTTCAAAGTCATAAGATAAGCTGCTTACTGTTAAGCAGCATATCTTGAAGATATTTTGACTTTAAAGATATTTTGTAAATTCTGTCTTCAAAGTCATAAGATAAGCTGCTTACTGTTAAGCAGCATATCTTGAAGATATTTTGACTTTAAAGATATTTTGTAAATTCTGTCTTCAAAGTCATAAGATAAGCTGCTTACTTTTAAACTACTTCCTGCTTGAGCAAAATATTTCATCTCATGATTTCTTCTGACAACTGTAGAAAATATTTTATGGTATTTTTTAATCTGATCAATCTGATTGCCTTCTATGCAGTGATCGATTTGCGATCGACCTATTGATCGCAATTGACAGGTTGAGCTCCCCTAGTTTAGACCTAAGTTTCAGGTGAGCTGCGACTATGCTCACTATTCGGCTGAACTCAGTTCCCAACTGTGGTATTAAAAATATAATTAAAATTAATTACTCTTAATAGAAACCTAATCATTTATACAGACGGACTGACATTTTGAAGCTGTTTGATTTTCTGTTTGATATTATCAAGTTTCTTGTTAAACTGTTCCCTCGTGTAGCTTGCTTTCGTAGATGAGGCACGTTTCTCTTTGGCTAACGCCAAATCCATTATGTTGTCACGTCTCGAGATACACAGCTCCAGATCTTGAGACAACTTTTCCTGAACCCTCCTTAGTTGACTGTATCTCACCTGTAATGTAAAATACAAATAGTTCATTTCGATGGTAAAGTTTTAAAAATTCTACTCCCTTGGTTTCTTTAAAAATTGTAATTGTATCATGCAAGGTGTTCAAAAAGTTATCCCAGAGGGATCAAGTTTTACAAAAAAATATTTTAAATAAAAGTTTAAGGCCTGGTTCACACGAGCGCCTTTTGGACGCTGAGCAATGCAAAGATTACGCCGCGACCCCACCTGCTCAAAAAGCTCTGTCTGAACCGTCCCATTGCTAGCCATACACTTGAAGACACTGCCTCTTTAGGATGCAGCGTCCAAAAGACGCTTGTGTGAACCGGGCCTAAGAGTTTTAAAGAAGCCATGATCCTAAAAACATTAGTCACTTCTGCTTGGCCATCTACAAATCATGGTTGTGGTAACGGTTTCAATCCTGTCCCTAGGCACAGTAATTTTCGTAGCTCACTATTGACCACATCATATTCGCTTCGGGAGTACATGGGTATTTGAAGTGGCTGAACTCCAAATGGGGTTAGTGAACAGGGTCACAGCAAGCAACACTTAAAGCTCTCAGTGCTCCGAGTGCAAACTTTGTGTTGGCGAAGGAGTATTATGAGACAATAGAGCTGCTGGCAGATAGAAAGATTACACTACTCTGGATCTCAGGTTACACAGAGATCCCAAGGATAAAATTGATTCAAATTGAGTAATAAATACTAAAAATTGTTCCGTTAATTTAAAAATTTGTAAATTCTGTCTTGAAAAATCATATGAGCTTGCAAAAATAGGAGCTTCCACACCATTCTTTGAACTGTAACAACCCCTGACCCCTGCAGTTGAATGGTCAGGAGGCCAGGTTGTCAGCTATCAAAAAGTGGATCTGGGAAGAAGCCCAGAGGGAATGGTTTGTCACACAGAGATTCAGGCAGTCCAACATGACTCAAAAAAAAAAAAAAAAAAAACAGGAGGAAAACTAGATGGCTTCCAACCTGAGAAACCTGGTTGGAGTCCTAACAAGACACTAGAGGTTCACAAGACATCTTACATTATTAAAAATCGAGAAAGACTCCATCTTTCCAGTTTGTGGCAAAGAAGAGGAGTCAGCTTACCCCATTGTGGAAGTGTAAAGGATATGGCAGATTGCGATTCTATACCTTACGAACAAGAAAAATTATAGATGAGGAGTTTGATACATTAAATGGTATGACATCCTCTCCTTTATAATCAAGACATTAAGATTTGAGGGTGAGGCGGTAGTGGCTTGATAGGCCTGTGTGCCTGGGGTTGGCAAAAAGGATCCAACCTAGTCTGCTTGCTAGCCTAGGCCTCCTCACCCCTTACTACAACTAGTAAAAGGGTCCAAGTTGACGGTCTAATTTCTAGGTTTAAACAAGTGGTTTATCCTTCCTGTTTTACTAGTACTGAGAGGTTTAAAAAATCTATTAGATTGTAACAACTACATTCTCTTCGGAGGGCCCAGAAAAGCCCTGTGAAGCACAAATTTAAAATCTGAAGTGGAACCCCCCATTTACTAAGGCAGAATTGTATAGAAGAGATAAAATTCTTATTGAACAGAAAATAAAAAATACTTTGTGTCAAAAACAGAGAAGAGATTGAATATTACTGGAATTAGCATTGCCTAAGGCTGGTTTCACACTGGGCGACATTTGTCATGGTGGCAAATGTTTTATGTGGTGTCGAAGATAGAAATACATAAAAACTTAAGAACAATAAGAACTTTCACACCCAAAAATGTCGCTATTTGACTGCGACAAACGTCGCCCAGTGTGGAACCAGTCTAAGGAGGGAGGAAATGGTCCAAAGGTTCCACAAACCCCCAACATTCAAAATAAAGAGCCAGAATGTGCTCTTTGATCTTTACAATTGATGCAATAGTCAAATTAGTCACAGATTGAGTTTTGAGTGGAACATAAAATGTATTATTCTGTAAAGGTTCTGTCACATTATTGTGGAATTCGTGTAGCTTTTCAGCCCTCCTTGGATAAAGCTAATTCCAGTAATTTTTAGTTTTTAAAAAAAGTATTTTTTTGTGCAATAAGGATTTGACTTTTGCTTATGATACATATAAAATTTGATAATAAAAATGGGGATTAAGTTTTTAAAGTTGCCCTTCACAGGGCTTATCTGCTTCATCCTAAGGGCACATAGTTATTACCATCTAATAGATTTTTTTGAAAACCCTTAAACTTTTGGACTCAAAGAAACAATCTTTCCACGTAAAATAATACTTAATTAAATCACAGCAGCTTTCGGTCATTATAAGGATGATTACCTTTATAAAGGCACCGTCAGTGCCTGTGCACACACATTAAACGTTAAAACTTATAAACATTTAAATTTTTGTTCGTAAAACTTAATCCAACTATGATAATTGACCGTTCTCAAACTTTTTGACACCCTGTATATTTTTATTGAGATCACTAATCAAGACAAGGACTCAGGGGTGATAGTGCAAGTTGTCCCATCAGAATTTTGGGGGGAATCCATTTTGTGATGTTTTTCAGATGTTGGGGAGGATTTTTTAAATATTCCAAGTGATTCAGGCAGTTATTTGGGGTTTTTGGGGTTTAGCGTCATTGGCCTTGGAGGGGATGGGCATCCCTGCAAGGACTTAAACTAAATTCATGGGAAGATTAAACAAGAGTTACAAGATGAGCAGGGTTCAGTGCATGGATTACCTCCATCCTATGTATCTCAAGCTTCATAGCTCCTATTTCCCCAGTTGCTGCTCTCTCCTTCTCAACCCGTTCCCTTGCCTCGACAGCCATCTTCCACTTCTTCTCCCAAGCGAGGAACTCTCTCTGCAGTCGAGAAATCTCTTCAGCCATATCCCTGTTGGTCTCCTCAAGATTACACAACTCCTCCTGTAGACTCACTGCGGTATCCTCAGCGTCTTTCAGAACCGATATGAACTTCGCCTCTGTTTCCTTAGACATGTCTGCCAGTTTCTCCTTCACTTGTTCATGCCTAAAAAAAAATGAATGTGAATCCAATGACATATTATTTTTGGGAGTTTTTTTTTACGAGCAAAGAGCAATCTAGCTATTAGTCCAGGAGATAGCGTGCAAAAAAGTGTCTGACTAACATCAAGCTAGAATTTTGTGTATAAGTAGTCGGCTGAGTTTGTCTGCGGGACATAGCTTGGCTATAGGCATTTGAAATAAACAAACATGTGGAGAGCAGCCATGACCCCCCCTTTATGGTGGACAGTGTGATTTTCATGATCCTGAGTACGAAATTAATTAGTAAAAATCAAGTTGATTTTAGTCTGTCACTTGATAGGTTATTAATTTAAATATTCCTCCAAATCAAAGTGGTCACCTATCAAGAGACAAACTAACATCAACTTGATTTTTGGTCTACTAATTAATTTCGTATTCAAGATCATGAAAATCACACTGCCGGTACTGTAAGCTGTGGTCCAAAAGTTTTAAAATGTTCACTTTTTAAAACGTTTTAACCAGGCCCGTTTTAGACAATCACTGCACCCTGGGCACCCCATCACAATCCCCCCCCCCCCCCCCCCCCCGGCGTACTTTCGGCACTTTTCTCAGTTTTTCACTTATAACATCTTAATAATGCATCGAAAAGAATCTGTGTTCTTCAAAAATTAAAAGAACATTAAATTCTGCGTTGAATTCATTTTTAAACATTATATTTAGTGCAGCGGTTTGGTCAGAATCGGCAGTCAAAAATAGGCCAATTTTACCATTTTGCCTGAAAAGTGAGTAGAGCATTAAATTATGCGTTCAGAACACTCATATTTTTAGCTTTTGGCTCCCAAAAGTTTAGCTCACCTCAGAATCCGTCGCAAACTTATATAACTCTTATTTGGGATGCCCTATGTGGGTTAAAACTTATATTATAAAGTATTAGATGGAGTAAAATTAGATTTTTAATGTAATTTAATTCAGACAAAGCTGGAAATAATAATTAACATTGAACTTTTCTAGGATAAGGGATATTTAGTTTACTTTAAACATATTCCCATTTATATATTGCCCTTGCAAAGTTTAGCCGTGCCCCCCTCCCCCCTCTAACCTTTTGAGTTGCACCCCAAACCTCTTGCGCCCCAGGGCACGTGCCCATCGTGCCCCTATAGTTAAATCGGCCCTGGTTTTAACACTTTTCTGTTCATTTTAAAAGTGAATACAACATTTGAATTCACACTTGGTAAAAAATAAAATTCTCATGTACCCAAACAATCTTCCGACGGAGGTACCAGTATGGCGAACTGGTGCGTACCGACACAAATCAAGTACTGCATGTACCTCTATAATTACTCTTTACTGTTCTGTTTAATTTTTTTTTTTTCAATTTGTTTTAGAATGATGCTGTATTAGCAAAGTAAAAGTTGAAACATTTAAAGAGGAGTTAAACAAACCTGTAGTTTTCAAGTGTCATAGTAGCGAGTTTATTATACAACAAAGCGAATTCCTTGTCGGCTTTCTTCTTCTCCGTCTCTAACTGGTTCATTTTGTTTTCAAGTTTTTCTCGTTTGTATTTAGTGAGGAACAGATGTTTCCTGATCGTGTTGGTCGTAGATTCGAGCTCAGACAGCTTATACGTGTTCTCGATAAGATTGTTTTGTGTGTCCATCCAACCTTGTTTGACTTCGTTAATCTTAGTATCGAGAGAGTCCAGTTCCGTTTCGAGATTGTTGAATCTCCTCGATAACTGATTCTGTCCTTGAGAATCGTCGTTGAATTTAATCAGATAATCCAATCGTTTCTGAGATCCGATCATTTTAGATTTGTAAGTCTGTATCTGTTGGTTTATTTTTCTCCTGTGTACTTCTAACGTATGTAAAATCGTTTCTTTATCTTTAATCGTGTTTTTCAAGTTGTCGATTTTAACTTCGAGTTGAACTCTTTTGACTTTCGAGTGTTCGATATCCGTCATGAGTTCTCCGATTTTACAATCGACTTCTAATTTCCTCAGACTTATATCTTGATTCTCGTGACTCAATTCCTCCATACTCTTCTGCAATTTCCTGGTTACAGACGATTGTATTCTCATATCGCTCATTATGCTCATGTATCGGTTCTTAAGATCGAGTTTTTTCAAGGTAAGCTCGTCCATTTCCGCTATAACACTCTTATGCTTATTGGTGAGATCGTTGAATTCGGAGGCTTTTGACGACTGCTCCGATTCGATGGAATCTATCACGCTTTGGACCTGGGCTAGTTTTTCCAATGCTTCCTCATGTCTAAAAAATATTGATAATAAATAAATTAAAACTCTGTCTATCCATTCAGGGTGAAGCATACATTGCAATCCAAAACAGAGGTCATAATACAAAAATCAAGGCAAGTACTTGCGTCCAAATACTTTTCTTGTTTTGTAGGTTATTAATCAAATACGTTTTCTTATTATGAAATAACTTTTTTCCATTTCGGTTGAGGTAGCGTATCTGGAGCATCACGAATAGAAATGGAAAAACTGAAAAATATAAGGCATATATAATTAAAGTGTTTTCTGTATATTGATAAAAATTGCATTATTTATGGATACTTTTTTATTTCATACTCTCTCGAAAAACCAGATACGCTACATCGAAGCCCAGTCAATCTACGACAGATACATACGCCCAAGATTCGCAAAATCGACCTGTATACAGCTGTGTCTCAAAATAGAGGACTGAAGATGGAAAATGTATTAACCCTTTGACTGCGGAGGTATCACCAGGTGATATCTAGCATTTTCAACTGAGTGGCGGGAGGTAGCGCATGGTTTGATAAGGCGTGCGTTATTCGAGAGAGGGGATAAGGGAACTTCTTCAAACGGGTTCTTTAGTTGTGCGGCCACCTCAGAGATAGACCCAACATCATTTCACTCATTTACTCCTGCTATGCTGGTTTGCAGACCTCTTTTTTCCCCCTTTAGACCCTAAGGGAAAGGTCCCGCAGTCAAAGGGTTAAGAGAAAACTTATGAAATAAAGAAGTATCCATAATTGGTGCCTTTTTGATCAACCTAGAGAAAAGACTTTAATTATATGTGCCAGTTTATTTAATTTCTATGCATGATGCCCCAGATACACTACCTAAACCGAGTGGGGTCCATGGTTCGATCCTTCAGGGAGTCATAATGTTATTTATCAGTAATAATGCAAACGTAAATTAATTTTTCCCCAGAAATTTTCATCGGGGCCTATCATAAGGTATTAGCATGAATTATTTCAAAATTATAGGAATCACTGTTATACATGCCCCCCCCCCCCCCCAACTACCCAATTGAGGGGGGCACATTTTTTAGGAAAATGTTGGCAAATATTAAAAAAGTTATATGATGACTAGGGTGGACAAAAAAAATTTGGTGCACAATCGCTTCAAAGCTTTAAGAAACAATAGTTTTAAGATTTTTTTTATATTTCAATTTTTAAAAATATTTTAGTTATTTTTAGTCACTTATTAGCACCTATTTGCTCATTGCTGACATATTATTTGATTGCAGAAAGAAAAATAAATAAAAAAGTTAATTATAGGCAGCCATAAGTTGGTACATACATAATACATATGTGTACCATTGAGTTATTCCAAGGATATTATTAGGACCTGCATAACACTAATTTCTCTATTATCTTTGGAATAACTCAATGGTACACATATGTATGTACTGACTTATCTCAGCCTATAATTTACTTCTTTTTTTTTTTCTTTCTGCAATCAAATTATATGTCAGCAAAGAGCAAATTGATGCTAATAAGTGACTAAAAATAACTAAAATACTTTAAAAAATTGAAATATATAAAAAAAAAACTTAAAAAATTGTTTCTTAAAGCTTTGAAGCGATTGTGCACCACCTAGGTGTCATTCGATAGGGCTATAATTTTACGTATGATAGTTTCTAATGCATAAAGTATTACGAGGTTGGACTTTTTTAAATTCAAAAAAAAAAATTTTTTCGGCCCACCCTAATGATGACACCACTTTTGCCACTGATGCAGGGTGAACAACACCTTTCTGGAACAGAGTCGGGAATTTTTCTCGGAACCTCCTGTGCGACAAGTACATATAATACCAGTGAGCTCATTGGTATAATATATATCGGTATTTATTGATATCTTATATTTTATATAGCATCTGTAGGTTAGTTGAAGAAACTAAAATCATACCCCTTACCTAAGTACCAATGTCTGATGAAGATTTTGATTTCTCAGCATTAGAATTTCAAATTTATTTTTACTAGATTGAAGTTTCATTTTCTTCTCTCGCTCGTGTCTAAGAGACTTGTTATAACTTCTGATTCTCGTCAGAACTAGAGTCAGTTCACTCATTGCTTTCCCTACTTTCTTCTCTGCATCCTGGAATCCTTTATCTCGTTTCTTTATTTCCTGTAAAAAAAAAAATGTAATAGTTTTGTGGCATTGTTCCTAATAGTCTGTGAACCATTCCTGTTTTGTGAAGACCACATAAAGGCCGAGACATTATTAATTTAGTTCATAAGTAGTATGAAAATGACAAAATATCATGGCAGTCTTAATTGTCAGCATTGAAAAGTGTCCATCTATCCATGGCCGGTTTTTACACACTGTTTCCTACATAGAGGAGCAGTGGTGGCCAAATCTTTAGCTCCTGGACACAGAGGAGTATTACTATGAAGTATTTGTTAACCTTTAATTAAGTGTTTCCATAAATATCATGTTAACTACGTATATAATGGGTAAAACTGATTTCCAGACATGTAATTTTCAAAAATTTACATGTTGGTAGTAAAATAGTTATTTATGCACCTAGGGAGTAAAGTAAACCATTATTCCCTGAGCAAAAAAGTTGGTTCTTGAGGCGAAGCCGAAGGGACCATGGTCCCTAAATCCCGAGGCGAAGCCGAGGGAATTAGAATTTTTAATTCCCGAGGCACAGCCGAGGGAGATAATTATCGCGAGGGGAATAATGGAACTTTACTCACGAGGTACATACAATATTTTATCTCCAGTAGAAAAAAGATTCACATTTTCGTCCATTGCACAGTTTTTATTTAATATTTTAATAAATAACAATAATTATTAGCACTTTTAATAGCAGATATAAGAGATTCAATATTAAAAACAAATAAGAATTGGAATTAAACTCAAATAGAAGGTTATTTAGATGCAGGTTATAATGTTGTAAACAAAGATAAACATGGTCAAAAAAGCGCAGTGCCGCCAACCTGATTTCGACAACTTCATTACATTAGCCATACATTTTCTACTATTCATAAAATAATTAAGTTGCAATCTTTACTTTTTTGCCCTACTTTACTTTTTCGCCCTACTTTTACTTTTTTTCCCTACTTTTTGAGTTAGGGATGAAAAGACCTGTTTTAGTTCCTCTAAACTAATTCAAAATCATAATAAGTTAAGGCCATTAACGGGAAAAAATTCTGATAAAGCTGAATTTTGGTTTATGGCTTTATTTTGGTCCCCTGATCAACATATTAATTTTTCCCCCTCGAGGGAGGTCTGCTTTGGCCACCATTTTGAAAAAAAAGGGACCGAAATTCGGTTTTTGGCCAATATCTTCGTTCTCATCGATGATACGATAAAAATAGATATTATCAAATTTGTAGGACTTTAAATTGTCAACAAAAAAGTTTTTTATGTCATTATACGCTCAAGTCAATAGTTTCGAAGTATTGACATTTACCCAGATGTCAATACTTCAGCAGAATAACCTGTAAAGTTGTCCTTGGATATGCCTAGGCCCTCTACGTCTTGGAGTTAGTTATGGATATGAGAATATGGTTACCTGTACAATTTGCTGTGTAGCACATATAATCATGCTATTTTCCTTCCTCAGAGCCTCCGTATCTGCTTCGATATCAGTTACCAGTGCTGCCAACTCACTGATCTCATTCTTCTTGAGTTCAGTTTGTTCTATGAAAGCCTGAGTCTGCAGAGTAAGTCTCTCCAAGTCAAGAGTAAGTTTCCATATGTACAAATCCTGTTTCTGTTTCTCCTGAGCCATTAACATCCTGTCAGAGCGCTGCTTTTCCGACAGGTTCTTAGCAATTTTCAACTCTTCGTTCTGCGTCTTCTCCATCTCTCCGAGACGAAAAGCAAGTTCGTTCATCTCTTCGTATTGTTGGAAGAGGTTCGTATCTTCTTTTTCAGTGTCTTTAAAAAAGGTTTCTGTTTCTTTGAATTCTTTAGCTTTTTTCGTGTTGGCGTTATCAAATTGAAGTCTTTTTTTAGCGACTTCTGCCACACCGGACTTGTACTTTTCTATAAGATCCTTCTGTTTGTTAAGGTGTTCTTGTTCTTTGTTAATCATGAGACCAATATCTTTGATCTCTTTGTTCTTTTGGTTACAGATGAGCTCCATGTCGAAGATGTCATTTTGAAGTTTCTCCTTCTGTCGAATCAGATGAGCTCGGAGGGTGGCTTGGAATCTCGCCATCATAGGAGATTCAGACAACAGCACCTTCAAATAACAAATAATCCAAATTAAAAATTACTTCTCAATTATTTAAGTTTGGAATGACTAAATCTAAAAAAGATTATAAGGCACAATTATTAGGTCACAATTAGGTCACAAAGAGAGTGACAAGTCCGACAAGTCCTGCCCATTTTGGTGGACAATGTGATTTACATGATCCAGAGTAAAAAATTAGTTATTAGACCAAAAATCAAGTTGATGTTAATTTGTCACTTGATAGGCTAGTTATTCAAATATTACACCAAATCAAAGTGATCACCTATCAAGTGACAAAACAACAACTTGAATTTTGGTCTACTTATTTCGTACTCAGGATCACGAAAATAACATTGACCACCAAAGTTGGCAAGACATGGCCATTCTCCAATACCGGTTTGTTTCTTTCAAATGCCTATTGCCAAGCTATGTCTGCCAGATGAACTTAGCTGACTATTCAACTATTAGGTTTAATAGTAAAAAAAAAAAATTACTCATAAAATGGTCATAAAAAAAAACTCTTACACAAAATTCTAGATTGATGTCAGTCACACTATTTCCTAGACTATCTAAGATAGTCTATGAAAAGCGAATTTAACCTTATAAGTGGTTTTCCAAGGAAAAATTTGGTTTATAAGATCTTGATGAAAATAAATCAGATTTAGCTTGAAATCTAAAAGTAAACAATCTCCAGTTGATCACTTTCTAATATGCTTAAAATTAAAATTAATTAAATTAGAGATTTTGGAATTTAACCCTGGTCCTGTGAGGCCTAAATTTGAGATTAAGCTGTGAAATTTAGATAGAAATGGGAGCGATTGGAAGATAGGGATTTTTCTAGCTAAATTTCTTGCTTTTATCAGGAGAATCAGTCACTGTTTGACATATTGTGTGAATATACTTCAATTCTGTGCCCATATTGTCCTGATAGGGGCACCACTTTCACTTAAAATTTTAGTATTACACTGATTTTAGTGAAATGTATATATATGATTCAAAATAAATTAATATGGTACCTGTATTGAAAAATATAACAATAAAAATATACATAAAAAAGTAAATATATGAAAATTATTATGGAGACTGACTGATTTTGTACTTGCAAATTATGAGACTAAATGACGATATTTAATAATAATTATCATTAACTACGGGAGACATACAGAGAAAAATAGACCCCCGCACCGGGACTTGAACCATGGGCCTCTTACCATTGCCGTGAATATTTTATCCGCGCTCAAGCAAATTGCTTTTGCGGCTAAACTAAGAAATGTTTAAAGAAATTAGATAAAACAATCATGTAATTATTGTAATTATTTCTCTTATGTAAAGCTTATTTAAATAAATTTATATTATATTATTATTATTATATATATTTGGCTTGCTAGACTTGTAGAAAAGATTGAAAGCTTGGATTCGGGAATTTGTATTGGTAACGACAAAGAAAAATCATTCTCCCGTATAGCTCAGTTGGTAAGAGCGCCTGTAACGGATTAATAGGAGGCCCGTGGTTCAAGCCCTGGTGCGGGGGTCTATTTTTCTCTGTATGTCTCTCGTAGTTAATGATAATTATAATTTGATTTAAAGTAAAATTTAATCTTTCCGTAGTATGAATACTACCTAAACCTTAAAAATTTGATATTTAATAATTTAAAAAAAAAATTAAATAAACCCCATTTAAATATGTATTATAATAGTTTGCTCAAATGCTTTCATATATATTTTAACTGTTGTGCAGGCATTTAAAACAGAATAGGTCCGAACAGGGGTGAGTGGCTCCTCATGTCTCTATTAGACCCCACGTGTGCCCAAGGTTTAAATTCAAATTCAGTATTCGATTTATATTAGAAGGTTTTGTTCTAATTTGCCAGACTTAATATTTTCATAATTATCTGATGGTATTAAAATAAATAAATAAATAAATGTTCTACACAACTTGGTCAGCTGCTCTCTTTAAAAAAGCAGTTTAAATTACCTCTGGTACACGACAAGGTTCTAGTTCCGGCTGATGATCCTGCTGGATTTCTTGCTGGACATCTGGTGGCTCCTCTGTAGGGTAAAGCTGAGGTGCAATGAGTTCTCTCATACTGGGTACTAACTCTGATACCCACTCATCTAACGGCTCGTTAAGCTCTAGTTCTTCAGCTGTTACATCGTCATCTCTCGGCATCTCCTCCAGTTTCACCTCCGATCTGAATACAAACAGTATAATCAACAAGTCTAGATTCTAGAAAAACTACTAAGTCAAGATTCGTAGTCAACCAGGGTGTACAGAAACAAGAATAAAATCTGCATTTAGTACAAAGAGTTCTAGATTCTTAAGTTGATATTGACATTATTTAATTATTCAGGTTTAGCTCGATATATTTAATTTATCTTGACGGTAGTTAAGAAACACAAACTGAAGCAAGGAAAACCAGCTAATTATTAATACAAAAAATCACAGGGAAGTACTCGCGTCCAAGTACTTATTAGGGTTTCGTAGATGATTAGGCATACGCGTTACAAGATTATGATTTTTCTTTTTTCAACCTCAGAGTCCCTGATTCGATCCTCCAGGGGGTCACAATGCTTTTTATTGGTAACAACAAGGTAAATTTAATTTTTTCATAAAATTTTCATCGCCCCACAATAAGGTATAAGCATGAATTATTTCAGCATTTTAGGACCAGCCATTATATAGCGGTTGAAGGGGGAATTTTTTTTTAATATATTTTAACTTAATAAACCAATAAACAATTCAAAATTTAAAAAAGCATATATATATTTGTAACCTACTGTTCAGCTGCTTTCATTTGATACCCCATTCAAAAATTAAAAATAATATAAATTTTTAAGTTTTAGATAGTATTCATACTACGGAAAGATTAAATTTTACTTTAAATCAAATTATAATTATCATTAACTACGGGAGACATACAAAGAAAAATAGACCCGAGCACCGGGACATGAACCACGGGCCTCCTATATATCCATTACAGGTGCTCTTACTGCTCTTAGACTCTTGCGCTCGCCCCGGTGCAGGGGTCTATTTTTCTCTGTATGTCTCCCGTAGTTAATGATAATTATAATTTGATTTAAAGATAAATTTTTGAGTTTACCACATTTTTGCGAATTGCGCATGCGCATATTTAATTTTTAACTGCTGTATATTTTTCCTGAGGTTGGGCCCAAAAGTTGTGCCAGTGTTTCAAATTTCAGCTCTTCAGCTTAAACAGTTTGGCCGCTGTTAACCAAAGAGCGACGGACAGCCGGACACATCACCATCGGCATAAGGGTTTCAAGAAGTATCTACCAAACCCTAAATATTGCAAAATACTCTGGCAAACGATTAAATAATTATTTAAACTTTAATATCTTTCAATGATACCTTTAAAAGACTAAAAATTAAGTTATTACCCGACTGATTTTCTCTCATCACTACTAAGAATGAATTGATCATCATGTTCCTCTTCATCAGGTTTCTTATCATCAGGTGAAGATGATTCTTCATCAGTAGGTTCAGCTGTTTTCACTGTAGTATCTTCCTCTGTAACTCCCTCCTCTGTTCCTTCAGGTACCTCTTCATCAGTTATAATGTCTTCAATCATTTTTTCCGACAATTCATCGAGGTGTTCTGGCACAACTTCTGCATCATCGATGAGTTCTTCATTGTCTATTACTTCTGTTTCCTCATGAGAAACTACCGACATACTTTTCTCTTCTTCGCCTGTTCCCAAAATTTCTTCATCGCCTTTATCAGACATCTTTTAACACTTTTTTTTAAAAAAATCTTTATTTTATACAGAGAGAAACTTCCTTATTCAATTATATCTTTTAACACAAACTTATAATAATGTAAACAATACAACTGTCAATCTTTTTTTAAAAAAAAAAAAAAAAATACATTTAGATGCCTCTCCAAAAAAAATTAAATTAATTAATAATTAAAAAAACATAATAATAAATAAATAAACAGTATAATAATTCACATAATTAAAATAACTATTTAATATTATTATTAATTAATTTGTTATAAAATGTATTTTAAGAAATAATATTTATATTTATTTATTTTCTTTATAAACCGAGAATAATACTTATTTTTAAAATATTTTTAAATAATAAATGTTTATAGTTGTAGCTATAAGTTACAGTTATAGGTGAGTTGTAGGTATAAGTCATGGTAACCTTGCCTAGGGATGAAAGTGTTTATTTGTTACTAAGAGGTAAGTAATGCAGCAGGTGGGGTTTACATTTTTTAAAGTTGCTATGGAAACCTACAGTTTGTTTCTCTTTTACCCCCCCCCCCCCCCCCCCCCCGCTAGAATAGTTCTTTCCCTATATACCTATAGGGGGAGGGGGGGGGGGGGGGGGCTTAATAAACAGTTGGAAGACAGGTCTGGCTTTGCAGACCATTCCAGCGATCTTACTTATAAACATGGCTGACTTTATTCATACTTTTTCAATCCAAACCTAAGCAAAATGGGGTAAATTAAGTAGTAGTAGTGGTAGTAGTCTAGTACTTCCTACAAGAACGCGTAGGACACTTGTTCGAACCTTGCAATTAGACTATCTTTTAGGCCCATTTTACGCCCTGTGGGGGAGAGTTCCAGCTACTTCACACATCATACATTTGTTCATTGTACCGCTGAAGCGAGTATGGTGAGGTCATTAGTAAGTTATACAAGCATGCATCAAACCGTGGGGGAAGAGTGCCCTATAGGGGGTGTCCCTCGCCCTGCTCCGTCCTCGAACCATAGATACAAACCACATCATCATGACGGACCCACATCAATCGGACCACATCAAAGAGTGGGGGAAGAGTGCCCCAGGGGGTGTCCCTCGCCCTGTTCCGTCCTCCAACCATAGATACAAACCACATCATCATGACAGACCCACATCAATCGGGCCACATCAAAGAGTGGGGGAGGAGTGCCCCATAGGGGGTGTCCCTCGCCCTGCTCCATCTGCGATTCCTAGAAGCAATTCAGAGTTCATGGCATCATGGCACGGGATCGAGGTTAGTAAAAAGCAAATTATTGTGTAAAGTAATTTAATTTTTTTTTATATGAGTAAATTATAGCTTTATAAATGTAAAACATTTTTTATTTTATTTAGGTCTGATGATGCCTGTAAGGGGTGAAATATAACCATTTTTTAATTAACTAATTGTTAATTTTACTCAGCTTTATGATCCTTAAAACAAGTAATCCTAATTTTCTTAAATTAATAGCCTCCTTTTTTTTTTTTCTTTTTTTTTCTTTTTTTGAAGCTTTGAAGCTTCACTCAGAAAAAACAGAGTGCAGTGGAACCGTCCTGGCCCATAACCTTGATGCATATATTTACCAAGTATTATTTAGCAAGTTATTATTTAATTTTGTATAGCATGTATATAATTATTAAAATATTTACTATTGAGGAATGGAATTCAAAGTCAAAGGTAAAGTTGGCATCTAATAGTACATTACGCGTCGAGTGCGGAAAGTAGCATTTTGCATGCGAGTGTGGAGTTCGCACCCGAGCGACAGCGAGGGTAGTAAAACCACACGAGCAATGCAAAATGCCGTTTTCGCACGAGTTGCGTACCGTACTTTATCTACGATTGTTAGATTTAAATAATAAATACAGAAAGAAATAAACTTCCAGTATACAAGTTCGTATTTCTCTTTTGATAAAGATAACATTAATTCATTAGTTGTATTTTGTGCCGAATTATTTCGGGAGGCGTATTATTCTCCTCATATTCGTCATAATCATTTAAATCACTCATTGATTTTCACAAAAAACTCGATATAAAAGTTACTTTTATTACACAAACAGCAAATTAGTCTTGTTAAATGTAAATAAACTCTCTAATCGTGCGTAAAGCTGAAGAATTCCTCCTCTTTACCGCACTAGTGTGGTAAAGAAGAGGAATTCTTCAGAACTATGAGACGCGCATGCGCAATGAATACAAGTACGTAAAGAATCACTTTCTACGCATCTAAACAGAGATATAATGTTTATATTTCGTATCAATCGTAGATAAACATTTTTTTATAACACACCATAAAGAATTACCTCAAGTCTGGCTTAATGAAAATAAATTGAGCAGGATATTCAACTCGACTCTGGCAAAAATTATTTTTAAGTGTAAGATTAGTGTAGCTATGAATCACACTTACCAAGAAAGCATTACAGTGGTTCCTGCTTTCATACTGGAATTACTCCTGATTTTATCATTTTTTATTTTCAGCAAGTAATTTTTAAATGCAAGTAAATAAAATAAAAGTTTAAAAGAATGAAACAGACAAAATAAATGTCTATCATTTTATTTCTTAAACACCATACAAGAAGTAATTACATTTTGATATCCTTCATTGTATATTTTACACTTTTTTTAACCACTTGGCTATCACCATTCTCTTTGAGTGGTCTCAAGGGCAATAACAACCGATTGGCAATTATGGCTAAATTTTACATGGGTTAAAGCTTTACAACTTCCTCTGCACGAGCATTTTGCAAATAAACAAAAACCTCAAATTTGGACTTACAAAAGAATGTTTAAAATATTAATATTATTGATTTATTTACCTTTTTATTGGTAATATATCATTACAAGTGTGCTCATATTCAGTTAATTAGAGTAATTTCTTTTGTTAATTACAACAAGTTAGAATAAAATCAGACTTTGTTTTGTTATTATTAGCATGTATAACAAAAAGAAATGGAAAGTGTGCGGGTGAATCTAACTTGCAAGTTGCAAGAACCATATACATTTTTATGTCAATGTTTGTCAGTATATATATGTTTTTGGCATTTAAAGTTACAGACTTTTTGTCAAACTTTCCCTAAATTGCTGTCAACAAATACGGTTATTCTCCTAATCAATCCACTAGACCGTGGGGACCCGATTGAATCCTCTACTCTCTACCCACGACAGGTCCACCAGGCCGAACGGCCCCGCGCCACTCCAATCCAAAACTCACCGTGTGTGTAGGATTGTAGAATCCCTGACCAAAAATCATAAACTGATCCTGTGTTGAAATTGAAGCATCACTCTCATTTTAGTCTTGCCTTTTTAATTTACCAACTTTTTTTGTTTCCCTTTCCTTCGTTGTTTTATTTACCATACTTATTTATTCCCTCTGTTATTACCTCTTATATTTTATTCCCTTTTTTATAACCCCGTTTGTTGTTTGTTTTACCTGTCCTATAATTATATAATATTATCTTAAATTATTTATTCAATTTTTCAAAACTTTTAATTATTTTTATAATCCTTAATTATCATTTAAAACCCTTTTATATTTATTTATTTATTTATTTATTTATTTATTTATTTTAATTTTTTATTAAAAGAGTCCTCTGACAGCAGAGCCACAGGAGAGGCACTCTTGAATGAACATTTACATAAAAACATACGTGAAAAAAAATAAAGATATACATAAAAATACGATACGTGACTAGAATTAAAAGCTATTTAACAATATTTCATCAGGGAAACAGCAAAGGATCCAAAATCAATACATAATTTTAAAGAGAATAAATAAATAATCAAATTAATAGAAAAAATTTAAATTAGCAATTAGATAACAAACTTATAATAACAATTAGATAACAAAAACTCATAATAACAATTAGATAACATTAGATAACAATTAAATTAGATAACACTTAGACAAACATTTAAAAAGATTTAATAAATAAGTAGACATTTTACGCGATAATAAATTTAAAGTAGGAGAGGTGAATACTTAATGGGAAAAGGAACTACAGGTACGGGAACACGGACTTGAGGCTATTTAAGGACAGGATCTGGGGACATTCTAAAAGGGAGTTGGAGGCGTTTACACATCGGACAATAGGGGACAGCTTAGACAATTCTCTTGTGTAGAAGGGACGTCCTGCCCGCCTACCTGAAGGTAATATTACAACCTGATCCAGCACTGGAGAACAGACTAACTTTCCGGTTAAGCAGTTAACCAGGAACAGAATGTCAAATGCTTTACGCCTTTCACTCAGTAACTGCAAACCAAATCTATCACACATGGATTCGTAACTGTAATAAACACGCCGATACATGTACCTACGATAGCATACTCGAACAAAAAATCTTTGGACATTCTCTATCAGATTAGACTTAGTCACGCCATATACATTCCAAGCAGGAGGCACATATTCAAGGCAAGGACGAACAAGGGCTTTGTACAGGTGAAGAAAGCAGTCTAAGGATAAGCTACGAGTGACCCGTCGGATTAGTCCTAGGATACGGAAAGCCTTCTTAATTATGCCATCAAGATGTTTGTCAAATATTAACCTAGAATCAATAATGACACCTAGGTCGCGAACGACATCAACACGGGAAAGTAGAACTCCTCCTAAGGAGTAAGGATGCTTAATAGGAAAGGATGAACGGGAAAAGGATATGGTTTGACTCTTGCCAGGATGAAGTTCCATGTTACAATTCAATGACCAACTACGAACGGAATCAATATCTTCTTGCAACTTGAGGCATGAGGCCACGCCATCGACGAGCGGACGATATAGACGAAGGTCGTCAGCAAAAAGATCGTAATAGCTAGATGAAATGTAGTCAGAAATGTCATTAATAAAAATATTGAATAACAGAGGACCAAGTATGGACCCCTGGTGAACTCCGGAGGACGCGATATAATACGAAGAAAAGGAAGAATTTAAACGAACGGAACAGGAACGGTTTGACAGATAGGACTGAAACCAGAGGACGAGAGAAGGATGAAGAGTAAGATGTTCAAGTTTGCGAAGTAGGACCCCATGATCCACACGGTCGAAGGCCTTAACAAAATCAAAATAAACAGCATCGACTTGAGTTCCATGACTGACAGAGGAGCCCACCAGGGATAGGAAAGAAACCAGGTTAGTACAGGTGGAATGGTTAGGACGGAAGCCATGTTGATGAGGATTTAGGAGAGGATCGATTAGAGGAACGAGACAAGTATGTACAACACGTTCAAACACTTTGCAAAATATATTACATAAGGAAATAGGACGATAGTTTGATACAGATGAACGATCACCTGACTTAAAAATAGGAACAACAAGAGCAGCATTCCACGCACAAGGATAAACCTGCCTCTCCAGACTCAAATTGATAATATAGGCTAAAACGGGAGCCATGTAAATTCCACAACCTTTGACGAAAAACGAGGGAATGGAGTCATTACCACACGATTTAGTCGGCTTAAGCGTTTTTATTGCTTGGCATACATCACCGCTAGTGACCAATAAGATGGAGATAGGATTAGTGGAATAAGAATTAGACGAGGGGGTAAAGGAAGAGGATGGTACGAACACAGAACGAAAATGGTCGGCAAATAAGTTTACTATCACATCCGGGTCGGTAGTAACATTGTGGTTATGTCTAATTTTAATAGTAGAATCGGAAGAGTCACGTATATTATTAACATGACGCCAAAAGAAATTATTGTTACGTTTAACAGAATCATTGATACTTTGAAAATACTTATTTTTATCATATTTATACTGTCGTTTTGACAGTTTTCTAAATATAAAATAATAATTAAGATAGATATGTTTCCCAGTTTTATTATATTTTCTATAGTTATAATTTTTCTTTTTAATTAGAGATTGCAGTTTTGAGGAGAACCAAGACGGATATTTAGAGCTTTTAATAGTAGTAGTTGGAATGAATGAGTCCAAAGCATCTTGTATTTTATCGGTTAGTAGGGTCACGCAGTGGTTAACGTCCTGACAAGCGAAGATATCCGACCAATCAGTCGAAGCGATAGCAGTTGCCAAGCCGTCATAGTCACCATTTGCATAATCACGGCGAGAAGACACGGTTGAAGGAGTCTCTACTGCAGATTTCGGTATTGATATATTGAGGCTGAGGCAGGGGTGGTACGCATCTTCACGGACGAGAGGCTCCTTATGATGATTAACCAAGACCCTGGGACGATTCGATAGGACGAGATCAAGCGTCTGGCCATACTTATTAATGACGTTATTTACCTGAGAAAAATCCATCAGAGAGCAAAAGCTAGTAATGAGAGCCGACCTATCTTTTTTATCCGCGCGATGGCCCAAATAAGCAAGAGAAACCCAGTCGACGTCTGGGCAGTTAAAATCGCCAAGAAAATACACACTTGCATCATAGGGAATATTAACAATTAAACAGTCGAACTGTTCCTGTATGATTGAACCCTGGAGATGTTCGGGAAAGTAGGCACAACCAATAAAAATAGACTTTCTATTAGGTATGATTATTTGGATCCAAACGGCTTCAGGCATGACTTCGAGATCCTTTCGGCGTATGTATTTCAGCGAGGATGAAATAGCTAAGGCAGAGCCACCACCCCTCGAGCAATTGAGAGCAGCGTAGTCTCTATCAGAGCGTTCTACGCTGTAGCAGGGAGGAATATATTATTTCATATATCTTACTCTAATATATATCTATTTATTATAATAAAGCTATTTATATTTATTATTTATTTAATATAAGTGAAAGAGATTTCTACACAGAAGTCATTAAGATGAACCGACTTCACCCTTGTCTGTGTAAAAAAAAATCTTAACTGTGTAACAATTTTAATCCTGAAATAATAAAATCGTCAACAAATGCATAGAGAGCAATGCATTAAGTCAGCTGTTTCTGTTCAAGAGTCTTAAAACATATATGTATATATACATATTTTGTACATATAAATACAAACGGCAAGGCCAGTTAAAATAAGTAATTCCTCTTTCCTCTTCACTCATAGCCGTAAATTTAAATCAAATAATAATTAATTATTAACACTGGGAGACAGGCAGAGAAAAATAGACTCCAGCAGCGGGACTTGAACCACGGGCGCTCTACGCATAAATTAAATTTTGAAAACGTGGACATTAAATTTTGAAAATGTGGACTTGTGGATTTGGCTCTGTCGTGTGTCCGGTGCCAGAGGATTCAGTCGGGTCCCCACGGTCTAGTATCAATCCTGCTGTTTTGATTATGTAGCTGTCAAGTAATAATGATAACAAGAATAATATTTTGAAGTTGTGTAGTGATAATACTGATGCATCAATAATTAACTGCCTGATTTAATTAAATTCCACATAAGCATTTCTTAATCCTGAAATAATGAAATGGTCAACAAATGCAAAGAGAGCAATGCATAAAATCAACTGTTAACTTAAGTTTCACTTCTACTACCTGAGAATCTCACACATATTTTTTTATCAAGCACATTGTGCAATCCAAATATTAAATTATGTTAATTTCCAAGTAGTTTTTCGAGTTTTGTTGGAACGAAGTTCCTTATGGCGTTCTGGAGCCCGGGAGTGAATCCGAAAAAAAAGACCAAAATCACCGTCACAAAATAACTGTCACAAAATCACCGTCATGCTAAAAGCCTCACAAAATCTACTGATCACGATAACTTGTGCAAAAGTTGACCGACTTATTTGAAATTTGGAACACATGTTCATTTTACCAATGCCCAGGACAGGTTTGTTGGACAATGTTATCCGCCTAAGCATTCACGCTCAACGCTCGCGTAAACGTGAGCTTCAAATTTAAAATTGGAATTTTAGGGAAAAAAGTCTAACTTATCTATTTAATGAGACAAACAACTTTTATAAATAATTTTTTGTTAGTAAAACGAACACCGACTCTACTATAAAGTGATAAAGATTGCTAAATTTATTAAAGCGGACCTAAACGTTTTAAATAAAGAAAACAACATTTTTACCGATATCTTACGTTCTAACGTAACGATTTTAATAAAACTTCATACACATTGTCTAAAGTACAATTGAAACAGGCATGTAAAATTTCAACCTGATAAAAGAAACAGTTTTTTTACAGTGACGTGATATATTTTACAATTTTTAAAAGTTGATGTCCGAAGTGTGGTGTTTGTAGTTAGTATAGGTTGAATATTAAGAATGTAGAGTGATTCCCCCTCTACTATACTTCGTTTGGTATCCTTTCGAGTGCAATCCCAACTCTTCTATCATTCCATCTCTCTCTCACTATACTCTCTCTCTCTCTTACTCCTTCTTCCTGTCAAACTCGCTATTTACCCACAAAACAATGCTTTTTTTCAATTATTATTTCTATAATTGAGAAAATTATTCGTATATTATTTAAAATGGAAAGTGCACCAAGAGAATCGTCAGAAATTGACAGTGTCGACTGTGTTAAATTATTAACCAGTAAAACTGTAAATATGGTAGTATAAATTGATGTAATAAAATAATATTGCTCATAAGCGGATCAAGGGATTTTTGTAATAAGTTTTATGTAATAATTTTACTAATAATAATTTTCTAATTGAGTCAAAAATATTTATTGGAATGAGTAGTTAGCAATGTATAGGTACTTAGCAGTGTGATTTTATATTTAATGAAAAATGTAAGGAACTTCGTTCCTACCGGGTGTCCCGCGACACCACACGTATTTTTCTTTTCTGTGTCTAATTTGTTCTTTCTAGTTTAAATTTTTAGCTTTAGTTTATTTCCTGTATGTTCCTCATTTAGCCCTTTACACAGTAAAAGTACCTCTCAGGTCCTTAATCTGCATTCCTGAACCTGAGGGCTCCTTCACAGTAATACATACCTCCAAATACCTCCACCCACACTATATTTGGTACTAATTATAACTTTTTCTTTTAATCAGTCTATGTAAAATTATCATTGAAAATAGTGGAAAAACTGAAATGATCTGAATTGTGGCTAGACAATTGTAGATTATTCTCAAATTAAACCACCAGTGTGTTTTTACTTAAGTGTGTACTAATTATTATTAATATCGTTAGTGTTGAAAAATGGCCTTTATTAAAAATCAGTTTTTTGAGGCTTGACAATATTCTGATCACTTTTACTTGACTAGAACAAATATTTACTAGAATGTAATTACTTCTTTAAACTATGTCATTACTCATTACATAAGAGTGAGCCACCTCTCTTTATAAATGCAAATTTACATCGGCTTACATATTCTTTCCTAACTAGTCATAAAATGTACACAGTAGCCATATAAAATTGTTTACAAGATTTCACATTTGATTAATCTAAATTATTTACACCGATTATCTTCTTTTATGTAATCCATTTCACAATCCAATAATTTCTTTTGCCTGGAACAGAAAGACAAATTTCATTTACTATTATGGACATGTGGCCAGACTACCTACAGACAGATGGGCTATAATCTCAACAGACTGGACACCTTTGAACTATTCAAGAAGGAGAGGAAGACCTAGGAGGAGATGGAGGGATGAAATAGTGGAGAAACTAGGCATTTTGTGGCAAAGAATAGCACAGGATAGGAATTGCTGGAAGAAAGTCATCCAAAATATGTATAATTAGAAGAGGAATTGATAAAATGCTTTTTTGTTATTTATAATTTACTGTTTATAATTTTCTTGCCACAAAACTTTCCCCCCTTAAGGGGAAAATTCTGCTTCACAAGAAGTGTCAATGAAGCTATTTTCATTTTCATGCTTTCACACTAGTAGAGCCTCTTATTCATAGCCAGTGGTAACTCATATATCGTCTCTGAAACTGCAAATTATCCTACGTCAAAAAATCGTATTTCATATTATTGGTTAAAAATGTAGCATATTGGTATCCTCACTTGCTGGTAAATTATCAAAAGTCATAACATGAGCTAACAAGGAAAATCTGTGGATTTTTATGTTACAATAAAGAGGGCAGTATTTTAAGGTGTGTGTATAACTTATATAGAGAGAGCTGACTAGTATAGCAAGGGTTCATATTGACATCTGTAGCTCTTAACAGAGACTAAAGAATTTTCAACTGTTAATATTAATAAAAACAAATAAATAAATAATATGGGACACAAAAACCTTTACAATTTCATAACAGATATGACCTAAAGCCAAGAATGTATAAAACGACTGTACCTCAACCAAACCTCCAGTTCACACCGGTCTTAAACTAAGTACAACATGAATACTCCTGAAGATGCTTCTAGCATTTGGAGCAAAAGGTCAGGACTTACACACTTTGTGACGGGGTCACTACCGCAAGACCTAGAACTTCAATATAATTCTAACCACAGAAGCCTACCAACTTTAATTTCAAAACAATCTACATCCTCATGACAATGTGGTATTGAACCTGGCATTAGGTATATTGCTATAAAAAGTGTTTCTTTTCTCATGTTTTTCAATTAATTTTTTTAAAAATTGTCCTTGTAAGACTATTTTAAGAATGAGGCCTTACCAACTCTTAGTAGAGAGATGTTATTAGATAGGATATGAAGGCCCCGGATCAGGATCTCGTCAGGGTTCGAAGCTCTCTTATTGTTTATATAGAAACCACCAGCGGCTATTATCCTTTCAGCATCCTCTAAATGAAGAAAAAATAATAAATCACAAAATATTATTAATGATGAGGTTGTTTTGAGATATAGATCTAAGTTGGGAGGGGGGGCTGGGTAGCTCGAAAGGGAGACCGGTTGGCCCTCCTATCAATCAGGTTAAGAAGGAAGCAGGAGTGTGTGTGACCACTCAGAGCAGGGTCCCCCCCCCCCCCCCAGGGCTTTTCTCAAAAAGGTAGTGCCGCCACGTTTGAGCCTAGAAAACCATGGTTCATTGATCAAAACTTTGCATAATTGTAAAAAGTTTTTTCTTCCAACCAGGGTTTGTTCGATGGACTTGCCTAAGTGGTTTGAGTCTTTGCATGTAAAAGCCCCCCAGAATAATAGTATATTATGTTACTAGGCTGTGAAGTGAGTTTTTTCTTTACTGCGGCAATTACATTTACTGTTGAGCGAAGCAAGACAGTAAATATAGCCAAGGTAAAGAAAAAACACTTCACAGTCGTGTAGCATATGCTATTATTTCCGTGGTAGCAGACAATGAAAAAACATTAAATATTAATCAATAATCAATATAATAATAAGAAATATTAGTACATACTTAAGACTTTAAAAAAGAAACCTTAAAAAGAGGTTACACTATACGAAAGATAAATAAAACGCATTGACATCGAGCGGATTTTAATCATAGTAGAAGCATTTCTACAAAGTTTGCAGTGGTAAAACGGAAGTTTTGATGACTACCAGCACGAAAGAAATAGTACATTACGCGTCGATTGCGGAAAGTAGCATTTTGCATGCGAGTGTGGAGTTTGCACCCGAGCGACAGCGAGAGTTGCGTACCGTACTTTATCAAAAAATTGTTAGATTTAAATAATAAATACAGAAAAAAATAAACTTGCTGTATGTAAGTTCATATCTCTTCTCTTGATAAAGATGGCATTAATCTTGAGTTGTATTTTTTGCCGAATTAATTATTTCTGGAGGAGTATTATTCTCTACATTTTCGTCAAAGCCACTTGATTCATTCACTAAAACTTAACTAAAAACTCGATTAAACAGTTACTTTAATAAAAGAATAGCAAATTAGTTTTGTTAAATGTAAACAAACTCGCTAATCGTGCGTAAAGCTGAAGAATTCCTCTTCTTTACCATGCTAGCGTGGTAAAGAAGAGGAATTCTTCAGAACTATGAGACGCGCATGCGCAATGAATACAAGTACGTAAATAATCACTTTCTACGCATCTAAACAGAGATATAATGTTTATATATCGTATCTATCGTAGATAAATTTTTTTTCTTTACATCTAGGAGTAATGAAAAGAATTTTTAAGTCCACGTAAAGAAAAAATGGATTTTAGCTATGTTTTTTAGGCTCTAAAGTTACTATTTCACAGCTTACCACGGAAAAAACAATATACAGGGTGGGCAAAAAAAAAAAAAAAAATAACGCACTAGTTTTAACTCGTATAGCTCAGCTTCTGTAATAGATAGAGGTGTGGGGTTTAAGGGGTCTGAAAACTACATTCATCTACTTTAAATTGCAAATCTATAACTTAGCAAACTATTGGGTGAAAGTCATGCAATGACCTCAAAGGATGAAATATAGCCAAAAACAGATTGAATTGAAGTTATTATTACCCAAGAGACCTGAATAAGAAAAAGCATAATTAAGATTTGTTTTAATGGACCTACCAATTATTATCCCTTCATAGAGGTAGCACTGTTTGACTAAAACAGTTAAAAAAAATTGTCCTGTCCTACAATTGCAGTTTTATTTTTAAACCTTATGCTTGCGTAAGTGTTGCATGCAAACGACGGATAATTTTGTCTGTCAAATGAACACAGCCTGTGTCTTCATAAGAAGAACCTATGTGCCAAATTTTGTTAAAATTGATTGAATTTTTCATCAAGTTCTCTGCAGACAAAAGTCCATTATTTTTTTTAAAAGGTAGGAATCGCGCTGCGCATGTTGAAATACACTTACTCTGGTCAGGGAAGCAAGAAGCAGAGAGAGCAAGTTGTCTCACAGTGATACCAGGCTCTAGAGGAAGCTTACAATGTTCAGCACCAACTAGAACTGTTCTCAGATCTGTATCATCCAACTGAAAAACCAAAATTAAAATGATCAACTTCAGACTCACCATGTAATTACAGTAGCATATTATGAAACAGGTAATAAGTGGCACATAGGTAACAGTAGAGGTGGGTAATAATAGTTATTTGGCGGTAACATGTTATTACTGTTCTGTTATCAGGCAATAACATGTTATTTGAATAACAGGTAACAGCCCCCTTTCGGGCCTCCAAGGGGGCCGGGGGTAGCTTTCGATGCCAAGCCAAAAAAACGGGGTGAGGGGAGGGGGGGTAGGTAGTTATCATAAATCCACAATTTATTGTGAATTACGAATTATTGTTTTTAGTGTTGCGAATTATTGTTTTTCAAAAGGTGAAGGGCAAAATATAACTTTACATAAAAAATCATTTCATAATAAAACAGGGTTCCTTTAACTTAAAACGTGAACGAACCGACAAGCAAAATAAAATTGAATACCCTTTTTGAACCGATAAGAGTCTATAATAATAATTGATGATACATCAAAAATAGTAATGTGACGTCGTAGAGAGGTGTAATATAATTATAATGAAAGTTGTTGGAGGAAAATCGGTTCAGTAGAACTGGAGATAGAGTGTATCTTAGGTACCCGGAAGTGCGGGCCGCCTCAAAGAGAGGCGAGACTCTCTGGATAGGTAAGGCAAAGAGGAGTTGGAGTTAACACTAACGCAACACAGATAGATAAAGGTAATAAATAGCCCTAAGCCATAAGGTAAGGGACATTGGGACTCGGAGCAGAACAAGGTTAGAACCGATCTCTACCCTACAACAGCGAAATCTTTTGCCGTTTATAATACAATTATTTAAACTTAAATAACAGAAATAGGGCAGAGAACAGAAAGAATCAGGATAACATTAACAAAACGATAACAATAACAGCAGCGAAGTGTTATCCTATAACAATAACAGATAACAGCTCATTGCATCTTGTTCTTGTTACTTGAAATGTTATTGATTCTGTTCTGTTATAAAATTACAAGAACAGATATGAGCTGTTATTGTTATCAAATCTGTTCTGTTATCTGAGATGTTATAATGTGAACTGTTATTCGATAACAGGACTTTTTCAATAACATGTTATCGGACGAACTGTTATTTTCCAATAACATGTTATTGTGAACTGTTCTGTTATTTTCGACCCACCTCTAGGTAACAGTAGTATCTTCTTAGGATCGTCTTTCAGAGGTGTTAGCATAGTAGTCTTTTACTCACTCAGTGGTGTTAGCATAGTAGTCTTTTACTTACTCAGTGGTGTTAGCATAGTAGTCTTTTACTCACTCAGTGGTGTTAGCATAGTAGTCTTTTACTCACTCAGTGGTGTTAGCATAGTAGTCTTTCACTCACTATGCTAACACACATTGAAGATGATATAAATATCGAAACACGTATGTTAACTAATATAAAATCGTGGTGACAATATTGTACGGGCAGGAGGTACTCCCTGGCCTGCCTTCGTACCAGAGGGAGAGAAGTTGCCGCAATGTTGCACGGGGGACAAAGTAAAACTGTAAATTAAGTAAATGTGAAAAAGTAATGGGTAATGTTAAGGAAGCAAGGAATTAAGGGTGGAGGTGAGAAAAAGAAGTAACATAGGGTGAGGAATGAAGTGTGAAGGCTTACGGTTTTGATGAAATTGGGTTGAATGGCGTAAAAAAGCAACAAGCGCGGGTGGAAGGAGTCCTCACTTCTACACTATACCAGAGAGACTGGTTCTCCTACGTCCGGAGGCGTAAGGGCTCTAGAGCTACTTCTTTGCACCGTCAAGTAGCAGCACCGTCAGTCCTTATCTTCGTTAGTTAATTCTTCTTATAGGGAAGGAAGATAATAATAATAATAATAATAATAATAATAATAATAATAATAATTCTACCCACTGTTACAATAGATAAGGTAGGTTATAAGGAAAATAAATAGCTAAAAAGTGGCGCGATATTGCTGTGTTACTTTCTATTAACATCTCTAGTCATAATTAACATAGGTCACAACTTGATCAGTTAAAAATAATCGCATATTTGTCAAGTATGCAGCAACATTTTTATGAAATGTACATTGCAACACCAAATTTTACAGCAAGCCATACAACATTGATAAAGGAAATACAAAGTAATATAATAGTAGAATTATAAAGTAACTAACTCGATTCTTCACTACCAAATGTGTAATATAAATGTGGGTTTTTTTTATTTATAAGTCTATTCACAAGCAACAAGAAAAAATCACAAATTCTTAAGCTAAGCAAGTATAAATAGAAGTTATATTTCTTACTAAAATTAAGTTAGAATATTAAATAATGCTATGAACAATTTTTAAATCATGTTTCTGGCTAGCTTGTCAAAATAAAACCACTTGGTGGTCATCCTTAGGGCCACTCACTTTTGTTGTCTAGTTGTTGCGACCTACTAGGAGTCATAAATCTCAATCGCTTGTGTAACTCTATTTGGTGTCATTTTTTGGTAACGCTTTTCGAGTTTATGTGCCAAAGTAAAGACATGAAAATGTCAAAAATTTCAAGTGCGCAGATTCTTGCGTTTGAAAATTAGGAAGTAAATCAAATTTATGTAGTGCACAAAGGAAAAAAGTACTTTTCTTCTTTTCCAGTTTATTAAGAAGTAATCTTTTAGCTTAACTAATAGTTTAACAAAAATAAAAAATAATAATGTAAATAATAAATTTTATGTTTGTAAGTTTACAAGGAATAAACTAGGGGTTATGGCGTTTTTCCGATGCAAATAGGAGAAGTAGAACAGAAGTTGTAGTTAGGGGGGGGGGCGCCGATGGGGCTCGTGAGTAACTACTGGAGTCTAGCGAGAAGCGAAGAGAGTGAGAAGTGGTAGGTAGCCGATCGGAAGGGCAGGGGTGGGTAGGCCCTACCAAGGGCGGTAGTGGGAGACACTATACCTACCTAGAGTGGGCAGACTCGATTGAACATCTCCTATATTATCTTCCTAACTCCCTGTTCCAATATCTTCCCTACTTGTGTAACGCTAGTTTTTGGTAACGCTTTTGGAGGTTATGTGCCATAGCCAAGACATGAAAATGTCAAAAAAGAAAGTATATATTTACCTGAGCTAAAGAATCTAAATCAGAGTGATAAAGAGCTGCCGTGGCTCGTTTAGCTAAATCTAAACCTTGCTGCTTGTGAACCATGCGTGTCACTTCCTCCGCTAGAACTCCCTGAGCACTTCTCTTCTCCGGATGTTTCTACAAACAATTAAATTAATATTTGAAATAATTAACAAATTAATATTATTACCCTTTTTGGGGCCAATTTTAACAATACTAAGAAGGTAAGTCAATGTTGGTACCCGTTGAACTGACTCAAACACACAAATAGGGTAGGATAGTTACAGTGAAAAAGATATAATTAGAATAACTGAAAAAGCATTTATTAACCTTATGCTCTTGATAGATTTCGTGTATATTTTCCGTTTCGATGAGTGTAAACAAGCTGAGAAGTTTGTGTACTAGAGAGTCCGGAGTCCTGATAAGAAATTGGTAGAAGTCAAACACAGACGTCTGTTTGGAGTCTAACCAGACTGCGTTTCCCGCACTTTTACCATACTTGTCTCCCGCTTCGGTAGTGATCAGTGGCACTGTCAGACCTGACAAAAAAAAAATTAATAAACCCCTTGAGAACTGAGG
Source organism: Gerris lacustris (assembly GCA_951217055.1). Lineage (NCBI taxonomy): Eukaryota > Metazoa > Arthropoda > Insecta > Hemiptera > Gerridae > Gerris > Gerris lacustris. The sequence continues at coordinate 69,386,893 of OX578280.1, read as the reverse complement.
TATACATTATAAGGTTGTTGCCAAGGCCTGGGGTCCAAAACAGGTATGTTCCACCCTGGCCTGAGTTTTTTTCTACATTACACACTTTTTTATGCCGTTATCATTTCTCCTGCCTATAATTAAGCTTATTAATAATATATTTTTATATTAACGACAATATATAATGCTAATTTTATAGTGTTACCTTTATAAAAATGAAATTTGTTTAAAATTATAGTTGCTACATGAGTATGACTATATATGTATAATAATTACCGGCAAGGATAGGTAAATGAGGTAATTGTAAATGCAATTATTATTTTTTTAATCTACAGTTATGCAGCAAGAATGTCTATATAGTGATAAGAATTTATATTTGTTTGTATTGTCAGTAAAGTCTATATAGAGATAATATTATAATAAAGTAAGTACTGTAATAACACCTAGGAAAATAGTTAAAAAAAAAAAATAAATAAAAAAAAAGGAAAAACCCTAAAGTCAAGGGCCAACTGAACAACAGTACACTCATCCCAGGGTCTAAAAACCCTAGATAACAATATCTCTTCTATCCTTTCTTATCTGTCTTCAACTATCACTCTATCTACTGGGCTCTTTATTGAACGTTCGTAATACTTTATAGAGCCAAGAGATAGCTCTACATATACTTCAATAAATTTACACTGACAGCACCATGCCTCCAAACAAGAAAAACTTAAAAACCTAAATTTACGCCCATATGTTTTGAACAGCCTTCTCATTATCAAAGACCCGATCTGCTAAGAGCCCATGTCCACCACCCATCCACCAACTCATTAAAACTTTTTAAAAAGGTTCACAGAGAAAAATTTAATAAACAACTGAACAAATAAAACTTAGATCAACCAAACAAATTTTCTTAATTTCAAGTAATTAAGTTTTCTAAAGTTCTTCTACTCACCATAAACTTGAGTGTTGCAAGCTCTGCTGATCAACTCTTGTCCAGACATTATATTACCCATTTGATCGTTTCCACCAATCTGAAAAATAAAAATACACAATAAAAATTTGGTACAAACCCCCAAAATAATCTGAGTTACCTAATCAAGTTAGCAAGTTTTAATAATGCATACGTTACATATGTTACTGCTGATATAATTAAGTATAAGTGTTGGTTCCTCCAATTAAGTGTTTCTATGGTTTGTTCCAACTAAGCAGTGTACTGTCCGCGGTATCGTCATGGACATGCGCAATGGATTAAAAGCCGTTCTAATCCTGACTAGTGACAGGGTTTCGTACCATCCTTTAAACTGTTACAACCTGCACAGGGATTATTTGCAAACTGTTTACTGTATGGTTAAAACAATCCTCTGACAATAAGTACTGGTTTGTATGACATGCGCAATTATGTCATTTGTCAACAGGAATGTTCAGTAACAGTTAGGTTTCCTTGAATGTTTTTAATACGGTGCTAATTATAGTCCTACATCCGTTCCAACCTGACATGATTTCATTATAGAACAATGTGAGTGCATGCGTATAAAACCTGTCCTAAACGATTCCTGAACGATCCACAGAATGATACAAAGGGCAATACTAATAGTGGAGTTGGAACGGGCTCATATTTATATGTTTGTAGTGTATGTTTCCTTATTTAATTTCTTTTGATGACTTTTTGTTTGACAAAAAAAGCTATTAATTGCTTTGTACCAACCTAATTGGAAACAACACCATTAGTATAAAACAGACCAGAATATGAGGAGCCTAGTATCAAAGACGGACTTCAACATTTTTTCCGAATTTCAAAAAAAACAAAACAATATATGAGGAGCCTAGTATCAAAGACGGAATTCGACATTTTTTCCGAATTTCAGTTATCGATTGTTTCTTATAGTTTTTCGGCTGCTGCATCAGATTCTGCTATCCTTTTGCATCAAAAACGACCAGAAAAGGGGTGAAATGCAATAATATTTGTAGTTTTGTTTCAAATACGGACAAGTCAACACACGTTTTGCTTCAAAAGTGGACATAACCAAAACAGCCAATCAGGAGGCTGCATTTTACTAACTCGTTCCTATGAGGCACTGCGGGCTTTAGCACCTGAATACCTACTCCTAACATTTTGTCATACATGTTTAGAAAAATGATACCCCGAGAGGAAATCGAGAAATCAATTTTAGCTTTAAATTTGGGGCACTACCCCCTAAGAACTCTAAAAAACGTGAAAAAAAAATTCTTCAATATTATTATTCAAACCATTATTTTCAACATCGTTTTGCTTCAAAAACGGACAAAACCTTGTTTTTGTTTCAAAAGCGGACAACTCCACTTTTTAACTCCATTTAGCAGCTAAAATATCAAAGAAATTCACGTTTTCAGTACTTCAAATTAGTTTTGGGTCTATTAAGAATCTACAGAAACAAAATCATTGCTCTAGCACCTGCAGAATTTGAGCTACAGTTTTTCGGTTCTCCTGTATAATTTTGATTCGAAGATAGCCGACACATGTTTTGTTGGTGATGATAAGTTTAATACATCTGTAAGATGGTTGTTCCCCTCTATCCTGTAACATTGCAACGGTAAAACAGATCAATGTGCATTAAGTTTGTCTGACCTGACAGGTGATTTTTTTTTTTTTTTTTTTTGTACACTGAATTGTTGTTGTGCACTCAGTTGAAATGTTAAGTGTCACCAAGAACTGGTGGCGTCAAGAGGCCTCATGATGTAATTGAGTATAACTTCACTACTACTCTGAACAATAAACACTTTTCACTACACCAAAGGTCAGGCCAACTGGGCAAACAAAAATGTCACTGATAGAGGGGCGTGTTACTACTTAGGATAACTGTTTGAAGATAAACAGCAACAAGAGGCCTAGTGACATTATTTCTTTCATCATATAAGTTGGCCAGCCTGAGTTGCCTAGTTGGCCCAACCTACTAGATGTCAAAATCTCAAGCTCTCATTGGCTCCCCTCCTCATTTATTATTTTTTCCCCCATGCTGCCAGAATTAGCACTCATCTTCATCAGACTGTAGGTTGATACAAACAAAAAATACACTTGGTCCACTTTAATCCTGACTCCTCTATATAGGGCGTCCCTCAACAATTGCAAATTATCAGTTCTCCACAAACTCTCTCAGTCAAACTCCATTTTAACCATAAAAAAATCCGCAAATTTCAAGTCACTGCTTAACCGGATATTGGCCACCACTGTGAAGTGTGATGGCAGAGTGTTACCTTCTTCCAGCCCACTTTAGACCATCCTATCCAGATCCGGCCCATCAACAAAAATGCTTAGAGACCCCTCATGTAGAGCATCGAATTCTGCATCAAATGAGATCAATCCCTCTGAACAAAAAAAAAATACTGACTTTCTGCAAAATGACAAAGTTCTACCTACGTTTCAGTAACTTTATTTAGTTAATCTATTAGGAAAAATATCAAATCAGGATTTTGATGCAGAATTTAATTTTTAGAAGATTAACTTCTAAGTGTTATTTTTAAGAAGCATATTATTTGAGAATTTTAAGGATTATTTTGCAAATATCATTAAACAAAGCTGTTACAGACCTATGTTTAAAAAACTTTTTGGTTCAGTGTCAAATGAGATCCCAAAGTGTAGTGGTTTCGTTCGGTGACACCCTCAATAAAAATGAAAACTAATTGGCATAACCCTAATTGTAATAACCCTGGCAGTTGATCGGGACTAAAACCCAAAAGAAAAAAAAAAATTGGCATCAATAATTTATTTGCCAACTTAATAAAATCATAAAATGTATGGCCCACTCATGTCAAAATAGTAAAATATAATACTGATGCTAAAAAAAAAGACAAGCTGGAAAATTGACGGATAATAGCTATAAAGCCACAGAGGTACAGCTAAGAAGATCATAATATATTGTTTACCTGAAACCTACAGTTATAGTTTTTGAACAGATGAAACCAGTCGTAAGCTTGGAATATCTGATAGGTGAACTCGGTGAAGGACATGCCTGAATCTGAACCGAGCCTGGAGGAGACGCTCGTTCGAGACATCATAGTGCCCATGCGGAAATTTCTTCCAACTCCACAAGCAAACTCCACTGCATCCATCTTACTGAACCAACTGTTGTTGTCTAGTACCCTGAAACACCAGAGGTAGCCGTTATTTTATGTTAAGGGGTATGGAGCAGGTAAGGGGTATGGAGTTGAGATCCATATTTTTCATTAAAACATTCTACATTTGTATCTTGGATAGCTCTTTGAATTTTTAAGTTTTCTAGGAGGTCCAATTTCCTATTTTTTTGGCACGAGTGTAAAAGTTCATAATTATTAATATCAAAAGTATGATCGGTTTCTAGAACATTATAGGCAAAACTAGAAAAAAAAATATTGCAGAGCACTATAAATCTTCAAGAAAATATCGAATGATAGACTCAGCTGTGGAGCTCTCATTTGTATTAGTGAGTCAAGAGTGATAGAGGGACATGGATATGACCCCCCGCATTGACACATAGCTCACTAATGACCACACCACAGTGGTATGATGTGTAAAGTGGCTTCAACTCTCCACCACTGGGCTAGTAAAGTGAGTATAAAATAAGGCCTAATTGTAAGCTTCCAACAAGTGGTTTGTCTTACCCGTCTAATACTAAGTAGAAAATTTAAAATTAGATTTGGTAAGAAATAAAGTTTTTTCCTAAATATTTAATATGCACTTTGGGATATCCAGTAGAATGAAAATATAAAACATTGAACTTTACTTTGGTACTCTATTAGGTTGTTATGAAGATACTAATTTATAAAAGTAGAAAAAAAATATTTTGAATTATTTCTAACTACAATAGCCAAAAAATAGCTTGGTGAAACTCAAATTTCATGAATACAATGAAATAACAAGACATTGAAGATAACCTGATGGGTGAGAGAGGAGTTTTAGCAGGATAATACTCAGAACAGTTTTGAAACAGCTGTTGTACTATATTTGTAATACTTTGTGAATTCTTAGAGACAATGTCTTCCTGCAGCACTTCCCTGTCTTTACTCCTTCCACTCGGATCACCTATTCTACCAGTGGCTCCACCTATCTGCAAAATAACCAAATAGAACAATAAAATAATAATAATAGTAGTAATAGTAGTAGTAGGTTTTAGTACTAGCACTAGACGGGTAGGACGCACCACTTGTTCGAACCTAGCATTAGGCCTTACCTTAGTAATGTATTTATACAAGGTGGCCCGTGATAAAAATGTCATAAAGGAACTGGTGGATTCTATGGGTCAACTGCATCAAAAAATGATGAGTAAGCATATGCCCATTCCTCAATAGTTCTCGAGATATCAATTTATTTAGTTTTTTTAAGTGTTTCATGAAAATTTCCAAAACAAATGCATAATCTAAAAAACTCAATGAGATAGAGAAATTGTGATAAGGGATAACTTTAAAGAGCATAAAAACCTTTTAGAATCACTCATTGATTTTCAAATCATCAGCTGCTAAGCATCTTTTAAGCCCGGTTACATTTAAAAAAATGTATTTCTTAAAATTCGACCATGAAATTCTAGAGCTTTCTACTCTTAATTGAGGGATGTTAGAAATGTGGAGAATTCAGGAAAAACTTCTGCTTTTCTTTAGCTTGAATGGTATAATTAAAGTTTAAGATCAACATACAAGTTTTTGAATTATGGTGGATTGAATGTTACCAGATGTGATATCATTCGGACAGGATCTCAACCAATTCTTGTACAAATGCAAAAATAGTGTCCCCGAACGAAAAAAACAGCACTTTAGGTTTCTTGTAAGAAATTTGACGCTGAACAAAAAAGTTCATATAAAAAATGGATCCAGAAAGGCTTCGTTTAAGAGATATTCACAAAAAAAACACAATTTTTGGATGTTTATCCTTAAAATTCTCAAATACCACGCTTTTTACCATAAGACACCTTGAAGGAAACCTTGTAAAGAATATAAGATTTCATTGAATGATACCCTTCCCAGCTCTGTACAACAAACACCTGATTTTCAGCACAATTTCAAAGTTCTAGGTCCCTGTTACTTTATTAGTCATAGCTCTAATTCCTAAAAGATTTTTATATAGAGAACTAGAATTAGTCTGACTCGATTCTCTACAAGATATTGAAAAATATTCCCATTGAATAACTTGGTAAACGTTTTAGGTAAACATAAGAGAAATCCAGCCTCTCTGCCCATTGGAAGTAAGTATCTTCCTTAATTCTTGGGGTAAATCATCTATCTAACTCCATTAGAGTAGTTTGTTAAAAGATTGTGATCTTGAATAGGAAGTAGTAGAGAAGTCACTACTTAGCTTTACAGGCTGTTCGTCAGCAATTGATATTATAGTTATAGGTTCAATTAAGATGGGTCACTTATTTTGCTTCCGAGTTTACCGAAGGTAACGGAAGCATTGTGTTCACTTTTGAGAACGGAAAACTTTTATGTCTCCGATTTTAAGAATTCCAAGACAGAAATCCGTTTCAGACATCAGAACATTTTTTGTCTCGTGTCTGTCTGTCTGTCGGTCTGTGTGTCCGCGAATTATGAAACGTGTGACGATAACTTGAGTAAATGTCAACCGAATTTTATGAAATGTTGTAGACATGTTCATTTTACCAATGCTCAGGACGAGTTCGTTGGACAACATTATCCGTCCAAGCGTTCACGCGCAACGCTCGCATAAACGTGAACTTCAAATTTAAATTTTGAATTTTAGGTCGGGAAAAAAATCAAACTTTATCTATTCAATGAGACAAACATTTTTTTCAAATACACTTTTTTAGTAAAACCAACAGCGACACCGCTATGAAGTGTTAAAGATCACTAAAAACTATTAATAGATTTTACAAAATAAACAATATAACAATAAAGTAATATTGGGGGCCGGTGTAGCCGAGGGGTTAGCGCACTCAACTCTGAAACCAAGGTCTAAACCCCGGCTGTGAGTTCGAATCCCAGCGGGATAAGACATGTTTCACACTGATGATCTCATCGATTAGATAAGTAAAGTGCCCGGATATCCCCCGTCCTGTAATAACCCTGGCAGTTGATCAGGACTAAAACCCCCCCAAAAAAAAAAAAATAAAATAAAATAAAAAAAATAAAGTAATATTACAATAATGTTAATATTAATATAACAATAAAGTATATGATAGGATGTGAGGAAGCTATGTGCCACACTAATTGGCAGTCTATTTTTTATTTATAGCTATGTGTTCCACTTTTTATTTAATTGAATGGAACTACTAATGATGTTATTGTGGCATAAATTGTGTGCTTACCAGGATGATAACATTATGGCCGGCTCTCTGCCACTGTATCAGATTAGTAAGTACGACTAAATGACCGACATGAAGACTACTCGCTGTGGGATCAAACCCAGCGTAGACACTCTGCGCTGAACCACTGCATAAATCTCCAATGGCTTTCCTGTAATAGAAAAACGTTTTTATTACATATAAAGCACGTCAGTAGAAGATAAAGATACTTGACACCACAGATAAGTAGAAGTAGAAATTGCCAAGGCAGAAAATATTTTTAAATTTAAATGTGTAGTGATTTGGAAAAGAAAAGTTTGAGTTAGTTAGGGACATAGATTAGAGAGGGGGAACAGACAAACAACATCCCTTACTTGTACTGGATGAATTAGACCTAGTAGAACTTACTTAGACAGGAGGAGACTTGGCTAAACCAATGTTCTCACAACGTTATATAATAATAATAATAATAATAATAATTCTCCCACTGTTACAATGATTTAACATTGTCTAGTTTGGTCAAACAATACCTTATACGTGAGACTTAATTATTTTTTACAATAGAAGAGAGATAATGTCCATTATCTTTAAGATTTTAATAAATCATACATTATCTCAATTGTCAATTACACAGAAACACAGTTGACGAATGTAATTTCTCCCAGGAAGAATTAGCGGTAAATCTGCAGTTATCCAGCCATTGGCTTTCATACCCTTAATATTAACTATAACTTACGTTGCATTATCAGGAAAGATTTCTTGAACCATTCCACGCTTTTTCAGTTTTATCATATTGCCAGTCGAATAAAAACGAATATTACGAAGAGGCTTTAATAGAGATCTCACTGACATTTTGTACAATCGCATATTGTTCTCCGATTTACTAAAATACTAAACTATTTATACGTATAAAATAGAATTCAAGTAACTACTATTATATTATCATCTTATCATACATTTTAATTCCCTATCCTTTGCTTTTGTACTTGCCGGCGAAATAAAATTTCGAGACATGTTAGCCAATACATGTGTGTCTTTGATAATTTCTAAAATAAGATCTATTACAGAGACCCTTTGATCGCGATTAATTATTTTGACATTTTATTGGAAATATTATAAATAATTTTATTGTCAGTAATACGTAAACAAAAATTTGGATATTAATATTAGCGTAATATGAAAAAGGCTTTGAAGTAGAGCCTACAATGAAAAATATGTTTGCCAGCGTGTGCAGAAACTCACCAGGTCGTTCACCGATCGTCATATCGGTATCGAAGCAAGACAGTTTATTTGTATTTTTTTAATTATCGCTTATTCGTTCGATAAAAGATAGCTTTAAATAATTATTAGTGTCGTATCGATTAATTTCCATGGTCTTTTATTAAGGACCCGTTATTTTTTTCGTTTAGTTTTCTCCTTATCTTTTCTTTATCGTCGATATTTTCTCTTATCGAGATAGCAGTGCACAGATCAGATGTTCGTCAAAGAATATCTCGGGTTAAAAGTTTTTTAGTTCTTCTTATGATCCTTGGGTTGGTCCTTTTTTAAATACGTTTAGCAGGTTCTAAATAGTTAATTTCGTAGTCTAATTACAGTGTATTTGTTGTAGATTTTTCATATTAACGTTTTTGAAGATCTTGTTACTTTTTGTCAGTTTTAGGTCGGCCTTAAGTTAGCGGAATCTCATAAATTTACGGACGAAAAGCTCAAATGGCTGTACCGGGAAGGTTATTGTCGAGGATTGCAGGTACTTTTAGCCTAATTTTATATTTGATAATTTACTTTTCCTTGAAATTCGGCGTGTACTTTCACTTTTACTTTAGCCGAAGGTCTCTTCAATGTTCTACTTAATTTTAATCTATATTCGATAATATCGAACTTTAAAAAAAAAAAAAAAATCTGATTTTATTTAATATTTATTTATCTGTTGATTGACTTGTTTGTAATTTTTATTGTAGTGCGCAGCCTTAACGGAGTGCGCTCTGCAAGCTCAGGGAACTACCATGAAACCCGTAAGAATATGAAGCTCAATGCCAATACCAAGGTGATCTGTCAGGGGTTCACAGGCAAGCAAGGTACATTCCACAGTAAGCAAGCGTTGGAGTACGGAACCAAACTAGTAGGAGGTGTCACTCCCGGGAAAGGTGGTCAGACTCACCTTGATCTACCCATATTCAACAGTGTTAAAGAGGCATGTATCAGTCATCATGTGCAACACCATCATTTTCATCTTTTGAACAATCTTGTTTCTCAATTAATGTGTTTTATACCACATTAGCCGACACCCTATTGTTACTCTCATGCTTTGACATGTGATTTAGCTGTAACTCTTATCACTTTGTTGTGGTTTTTCTGCCTTTAAGACTATATGGCGGTAAGAGGGTCCATTGAACAAAATCGAATGTTGGGCAGTTAACCATGTCTCCCTTCTCTGGGGTCATTGATTTTTATCTAACCCCCATAAGAGTGTCTGATCTTGGTTATACAGGCTGATTTCTGTATAACTAGCTTAAAACTGCAAACTATTTTAAGAAGCTCCCCTTTTATTTTATATGCAATGCTGGGGAGATTGAGTGATTATTGAGTCGGGACCTGGTTGGGGAAATTAACCCAGGATCTGTGGCTACTGTCCAAGTTTCGACCACACTGAATACTGTCTAACTTTTTTGGTAAGAGAGGAAACTGCCCTCCTACACTAGCTATTCAAGCCCCCTTATTACTGAACAATTGTTTAAACCAATGGATATTATTACTTCTAAACATAGAATAACGAATATTATCACTTCTTAACACAGACTAACGAATATTATCACTTCTAAACACAGACTAATGAATATTATCACTTCTAAACACAGACTAACTAATATTATCACTTCTAAACACAGACTGACAAATATTATCACTTTAAACAGAGAAGAGATGATGGATGTTGGACAATGGAACATCATCCCTACTGTATGTAAATGTTAATTTCTCTTTATTGTAACATTTTACTGAACAAGACCTGCAACTGAAATATATTGATAAAAGGTGCAGCACTGCCAAAGTTACAAACAATTGATTGGATTGGCAGATATTTTGTGGTAATCAAACATAATGAATATTAATTAATTCTCACTTAATTAAAACACAGTTTGTTTAATCTAAGATAATATGTTATTGTCTAACTACAATTAAGAATAAATAAATATAATTATAAACGACAATTAGACGAGCATTTCAGTCTTTTTGACAATTTTCAATTTAATTTATCGACAAAATTATGACAATTATTAAATCTACATATAATTGTCATGAGTACAGTAATACTCTGATTGATGCGACCCTATCTTACACGAATTCCTCTTCCCATTTTTAAAAAAAATCTTACCCTTCCAAAATGGTGGAGGTGGAATCAACGCCAGGGCCTGATCAAATTGTTCATGTAATTGAAGAAGTGTCCAATCTTGTCATACAATTAAATTTAGAAGTGGATGATGCTGACGTGTTCAAAAGCTGCTGGATTCACTCAATCAGAAGCTTACAGTTATTGACTGTGTGAGCAAAACGTCAAAGAATTGATTCTTTCGACCCAGTTTAATCAGAAGATCAGAAGGACTCGGTTCAATTAAAAAAAGGGTTACAAATTTTGGAAATCACAGACTCTGACGAAGTGCCTGTTTCTGCTACAAAACAGGGAATAGAAAAATTTCAGGATGGTATTACAAACTTATGCATGTAAATAAAAAATCCAGTTTAAGTTTTCACACTGATAAATAAATTTCTGCTTTTTTGTGTAAATAAGTATTAGGTTGAAGAATGTTAGTGATAGTTGGACTAAAGCCAATTCCCTTTATGTAGCCAATATGATATTTTTTGCTAGGAATGTATCTAAGTGGATTAAATTACTCTACAGTAACTATTCAAAAATAATATTAGAACAATGCATGCAAGATAAGAACTTATCTTCTTTTATTTGGCTTATTTTGTGTTTACCTTTGGCAGGCTTTGGCCTCCACCTGTTGCTCCACAGTCTTAGTTAACGTGATGAACCTTACTTCAATTAAGCATTTGGATAACTTGCTATTAATGCGATTAACTTCTAAATCTTTTAATGGTTTCAGGCGAGGGAGAAGACAGGTGCTGAAGCTTCGGTGATCTATGTGCCTCCACCGGGCGCTGCCAAGGCCATCATGGAGGCTATCGACGCCGAGATGCCGCTCATAGTCTGTATCACCGAGGGCATTCCACAGCAGGACATGGTCAGGGTTAAACATAGGATTGTAAGGCAAAACAAGTCTAGGCTTATTGGACCTAACTGTCCTGGAATCATCGCTCCGGAGAAGGTAATCTTACTGCCTCGTTTCTAATATTTAACCTTTAATGACATCGTATCATAATATTGTAAATCATATTTGATACTTTTTTTAAAATAAATTTAATTGTGACCTTACAACTGGTGACCCCGACATGATATATTCAATTGCTTTTTAGGGCTCTTAGGCAAAACCAGGGACCCTTATATTTTCCTGCCTGTGTCTGTCCATCCGTCCGTCTTTCGCCTGCTCTCAGGGCTACACCTTTCGTCCGATCACTTCGAAATTTAGCATATATGTGTCTTGTACCTACCCACACATTTTAAAAATATAGCGACAAAAACATTTTTTTCAAAAAAATTAAGGTAAAAAAAACTTAAGGGGTTAACATTTTTTTTCGACATTGTGCGAGGTATCATATGGAAGGGTACGTCGAGCTGATTACCAAAATCTATAATTTTTGGTTATAAGCTTGGATAGGGCTAGCGTAGACGAGTTTGAAGTGGGTGGGAAAAGTGTCCCCCCCCCCCCCTTCTATCTTGCTAATGTTAATCTGAAAAAATTCCTGAACATTCTTCAACTAAAAAGATACCACTTTTTGGAAATTTCGAAAAAAATATTATTTTATTTTTTATTGACAAAATACGTTTTTTTATATAATTGTGGTCTTTTCGATGTATTTATGTTTGTAGTCTGGTTCAGTGGCAAAAAAAAAATACTTTATCAGAAGATTGTTTATATGTATTGAGAATAACAGATCCATAGGATAGTTCAAAGTAAGCTTTTTAGCATTACTACTTAAACTATAGTGTTGCCTATGGACTCTCGCTGAGGGCTGACTAGCACACACTTGACCTGTTTATTGTATTCGTTCACCTCACTCTTCATTCATCAGTTGCATTGCTTCTTAGCCCACAATAATTATAATTTGAAATGGTGATAAAATATGAAAAGCAACTGAATATATTCATCAAATATTATGTATAGATCATGAAGAGGGATCATTGCAAATTATTTCAGTCCAGAACTCGTGTGACAGTAAAAAACAAAAAGTTTATAACTAAATAAATAAATTACATGTCCTAATTAAACATATGGTATTTTCTTAATACCTAATGTCTATTTAGAGCTGAATCATAAAAAAACAAATATCTATTTAGAGCTGTGATTAAAACCCTTATAGGTTCGGACTGACCTTTATAAAGTTAGTTATAATCTTTGCAAGCGTACCAGCCTAACATCAATTGACTATCCAGTTAAAAGATTACTAGAATTTTATACATTTACTTGGAGTTAGAAATATGCCAGCTTACATTATATAAGTAATGGTTACCACAGCTGCTGTTGATTTAAAACTTCAAATAGAATTTAAAAAATTATATTTAAAATAAAGAAATTTAAAATACATAAGTCAATCAAATATAAATGGACTCAACTGAATTATACATTGGGAGAAATGCATTCTGAAAGGAGGGGAGAACTATTCAGAAAATTAAAAAAATGTTAAAATTTTTAGGTCTCCGATTTCAAAAATTCCAAGACAGAAATCCGTTTCAGACATCAGGGAACATTGGTTCCGTGTCTGTCTGTCTGTCAACATATCTTAAAAACTACACGTTCGATTTTAATGAAATTTTTATGGTAGGTCATAAGTAGCTCATTGTTGGTTTACACTTATATCTTCAACAGTACTCATTTGTTTTACACTATATATTTACACCTTACACCTATATCATTAAAAAAACTTATCTCATTTGTATGAAACTTTTATAGTTCATTGAAAATAACCCGCAGATAGCCCCAGGTTAATTTGAGCCGTCTGCGCTCTTTAACTTTTGCTTAATTGATACTTATTCATGTAGAAAATCAAAACAATTTTGACAGATTAAAAAAACGAGGGAAACAATGAAATTCGTGATAGGATGCGAGGAAGCTATGTGCCACACTGATTGGCAGTCTATTTTTCTCTGGGGTTTGTTATACAGAGCTGGAATTGATATCAGTCAACGAAAAATTCTTTTCTCTACAAGGTTTGCTTCAAGGAGTGTTATGATAAAAAAGCGTACTATCCTAACTATAGCTGATCTTAAACTTTAATTACACCATTTGAAAGCTTATTAATAGCAGAAGTTTTTTGTTAAATTGCCACACTTCTAACATCCCTCAATTAACCCATTGACTGCGGAGGTATCATCAGGTGATATCTAGCATTTTCAACTGAGTGGCGGGAGGTATCACTTGGTGAGATACCGCATGGTTTGGAAAGGCGTGCGTTATTCGAGAGAGGGGATCAGGGAACTTCTTCAAACGGGTTCTTTAGTTGTGCGGCCGCCTCAGAGATAGACCCAACATCATTTCACTAATTTACTCCTGCTATGCTGGTTTGCAGACCTCTTTTTTTTCTTTTATTTTTGCAGACCCGCAACACTTCAGCCTCTGGATAGACCCTAAGGGAAAGGTCCTGCAGTCAAAGGGTTAAAAGTAGAAAGCTCAGGAATTTCATGGTCGAATTTTAAAAAAATCAACATTTTCAAATCTAACAAGTCTTTAAAGATGCTTAGCAGCTGATAATATGGAAATAAATTAGTGATTCTGAAAGGGTTTTTTATGCTCTTTAAAATTGTTCCTTAACCCAATTTCTCTATCTCATTTAGTTTTTGAGATATTAGGCATTTTTTGTAAATTTTCGTGAAACACTTTAAAAAAAAGAAATTAATTGATATCTTGAGAACTTTAGAGAAATGGGCATATTCTTACTCGAAATTTTTTGTTGTATTTGACCCATAGAATCCACCAGTTTCTTTAGGACATTTTATCGTGGGTCACCCTGTATATATTTTATTCTTCTTTTTGTATTTTTACAATAAATTGGTTATTTGTTTATTTACATTATATGTATTATAAGAGAATTTAGCATCCTTTGCCCAACTATTTTTAAATTAAATTAGAAATATTTATATATACTTAAATATATATTATTAATTAATAATTATAATAATTTTCTGAAAAGTAAATATTTTTTAAATGTTATTTTTATTATAATTGTTTAATGGTGATTGATCTTTCCTAAAAAAGTGATATTTGAATATTTCTTTAAAAATGAGATAAAGTAAAGATTAGATAACAGGGTGTAGAATTCACTTGATTCTCTTTCATTGATTTGTAGATAATACTAAATCTATTTATATATCTGTAGTTTTTATATAATACAGTTATATAATTTTATAAGATGATGTAATTATCTTATGTATAATATTTTTAATTTTGTATTTTCATTAATTTATTTATTTTTTATTCTTCCTTCTATTTATTTATTTATTTTTATTGCTCTTTTCAATTTTTGATAAATTTATTCTTTATTTTACAATATAGAGTATTATTTATTTTCTAAGAATTATTTTTTGGGCGTGCTATGAGCTATGGTCATTTATGCCAAAATGTAATTTAAACCGTCTATATTAAGGGGGTTTAACAAATTTCACACAAAAAAGTCCTAATACACATAGATTCCAAAATCAACCGTTTTCGGTAGAAATATTAATAACTTGCATTGAAGTTCCACCTTACGAAAATGGTTTGAAATTGATCTTTAAAATATGTACCTCACACACAAGTGAAGGTAATTGAAGCGAGCTTCTTACATTCAACGAAATATGCATCTTGTCTGTCTGTCTGTCTGTCAGTAACGTTTACGCGTGTGACGATAACTTGAGTAAAAGTTGACCGATTTAGTTGAAATTTGGTATACATGTTCCTCTTACTAATACTCAGGCTAAGTTTGTTGGACAGTGTGATCCGTCCAAGAGTTCACGCGCAACGCTCGCGTAAACGAGAGGTACAAAAATTAAATTGGAATTTCAGGACGGGAAAAGATTCTATCATCATCTATTCGATGAGACGAACATTTTTTTCAAATAAATTTTTTTACTAAAACCAACAGCGACACCGCTATGACTTAATAAAGATCGCTAAAACTATTAAAGCGGACCTAAACGTTTATAATAGAGAAAACAACCTTTTTACCAATATCTTACGTTCTAACGTAACGATTTTAATAAAACTTCATATAAACCATCTAATGCACAATTGAAACAGGCATGCAAAATTTCAACTTGATACAAGCAGAAGTCTTTGCGTAGTGAAGAGATACATTTATAATAATTGTTTAAAAGCTACCGCGGGTGGTTAAGATTGTTATAGTCGTATAGTGTATAGGTTTGTTTAGGATGTAAAGCTTTGTACCGAGTACCCCCACTCTTCCCCACACTACCCTCTTCCACTTATCTTCAACTATGACATTCATCATGATTAATAAATTTCAATATTCAGTATTTCATTGCAATACGCTCGCTTCAATGATAGAGCCACGCGATGCCTAGTTATTAGTCTGTAACAAAATATAATTTACAAAATGAAATAATTAGAATGATAATAAATTTGTAGTTTTTACGTTGAACAGAAGGAAGGGGAAACAATTAAATGTAAAATTATTATAGTTTATCATTAAATTGAAGTTTTTCTTTTGTGGACTTGAGGTTTCAATAAAATATAATAAGAAAAGAAAAAAGGACTTTCATTCAAAAAAAAAAAAAAAAAAAAAAAAAAAAAACGAACTCCATTTATTATTAAAGTTTATTATTTGTTAAATAAATAAATTCACTGTTGGGAGGAAAGAATTCAGTAAAATAAAGAATGGTTCAAGAAATGTTCTTGATGTAAATCATCCTAACTAGGTGGATTGAACTCATTCAATCAACCTTGCCAAAGAGAAGATGAATTATTAGATGGATTTAATCTAACGTTCTGGTTAGGGGAGGAGTTAGCTGTGTGTTATCAATAGAGGAAGTGTTTAATTAAGGTATTTTAAATCCACCTGCCCCTTTTACTTGTTATTTATCATTGTAGATTGGTATCAGAATTACATTATAATCTGTAGAATTAAATTCTGATCTAATTTTATTGTGATTTTCCTGAAACATAATACTCGAGAAGGAGCAGTTCTTCTAGTTTGCCAGTCGACATAGAAGGGAGTGATGTCAATGAGATTAGTTTCAGGGTATTACAAACGATTGTGTTGGCGTACCTAGAATATCCGTTTAAGTAGAGACTAGCAAAGATGCGCTTAATTAAGATAGTTGGGTTTATAGAAACTTTGGCTGGCCGGAAAGGAAACATATTAGAGATAGTTAGGACAGTTTGATGATAAAAGAAATGAACCTAGCTTTTGAAAGACATCGTGATTCAGGGAAAATTAAGAAACGGAGTTTTACAAACACTTCGTGAAGGGCATCAAGGAATAGCTGCCGTGAAGTTGGATGCTAGCTTCTAACATAGACAAAGGGTACGTGGGGTTATGTAAACTGTGTCAAGAAAATAGACCAAGGGATGCTGAGGCCCCACTAGATCATGGAGTGTGTCCTTCGATCCCTGGACTAGAGTACATGTCGATTTTTTGGGCCCTTATGAAAATTGATATTGGCCAGTCTTGGTCGATACTACTACAAAATGGTTATAAGCATGACTGATCAGTAGTATTTCGGCGGAAAATACAGCACGACTGCTCGCAGAAATTTTTGCTGAGCAAAAATATTTTTTCACAAAATCAATTAAATTGTCAAATTCAACGTCACCTTCAGATTGTGGATAAAAATGATCGGAAATTACCTTAAATGTCTTAGGACCAATTTTGAATAGTAACGAATCTTGTTTTGTTCTAAGTTGTTAATTTGCCATATCCTAAGTTCAATCTGAAATCCCTGTTTGTAATGAATCCATTCTTCGTAATCAGGATCAAATGAAGAGAAGTTTAATGCCACTTTATATTTTTCTTTTATTCAGCCTTAACCATTTCATTGTTTCCAATTCTCCTACGTGGTTTTTTTTTATGCACCACCGGTATACGATAACGTCTTAATTTTAAAATATTATTTTTATATATACAGTAGAGTTTCGCTTATCCGGACCCCGCTAGTCCGGACATCCGTATAATCCGGACAGGCTAAAAACTATGTACAAATTGGAACCAGGGCTAATTCAGATTTATGAATTGTTAAAATGATACTAAGTTTCTGCTTTTATTGTCTACTAAAATGTATATAAAATTGTTCCTAGAATAGTTTACAGGTGTACATTCCAACGAGGAATACCCGGTATTTTTGTTAAAAATTAACAGATTTAGAATAAGTAAGAACCTCCACAAATCTCTTTTGGTTCCATAGAAATGTAGGGCGGAAGATATAAAGCTAGTGTATTCCAGAATTCAATAAAATACGAGTAAGATGGTGAGAGAGTTTTAAGAAACACGTAGCGGCGGCAAAACGCATTTCCGTGAAATTTCGCCAAGCCGCATGTGTATAATGTCTCAACTTTTTGTGAAATGATTAGCCGTTGCTGGAATTTCATATCGGAAGACAGCTTGTTTCCCTGGAAGTCCCTTCTATACCTGCACCTGTTTAGTAGATTGTAATTTTATTTTAATTCATTTGATATTTGGACTGGTGACAAAACAGTCCTAAAATATGAACATACATTGTATAAGTATGTTTTTGAGACTAGTAGAAGTAACTTTTACGATAATAACATCGATTTTAATATTTTTTCTCAACTAAAACTTGTTTTATATTATATTTCAAAACTGATTCCGTTTAATCCGGACTTTCGGTAATCCGGACTGGGTCCGGTCCCGTCAAACCCGGATTAGCGAGACTTTACTGTAGTTCCTTTCAATATATGATTGCCATTAATTTATATTACAATAATAAATGGGTTTTTTTTATTGTGTTTCAGTGTAAGATCGGTATTATGCCCGGACACGTTCACAAGAAAGGATTAATAGGAATTGTATCAAGATCAGGTACCCTGACTTACGAAGCTGTTGGACAGACCACCAAGGTAAACAACTACTCCAGTGTCTTATAGTTAATGGCCTGGGTAACTTCTAGGGGAGAGAAGTTGGCTCTCCTTTCAATTCGGTAAACTACTTACATGGGTGACCACTGACCACGCATAGCTCGGTTTATTTCCCAGACCTTTTGTTAATCTTATGAGGGTTGAGCCTGCATTGAACCTGAAGGTGCTGGTTGCAAACCAATGAACAACCTTGTAGGTGGGCCCACCAAGCAAACCAGATACTTGTCCTGTTTTACAGGTTAAGATGGGATTGACCACTTTACACATCCTCTTGACATGATTTATCAGTTTGAAACATGTTTTACCCATCAAAAAACAGACTTAAAGCATTCTAAAAAAAAGTTGAAAGATAAGTCTCTCCATGTAAAACCTAGTTTTTACAATTTAATTTAAATCAAATTATAATTATATTATAAACGGGAGACAGACAGAGAAAAATAGACTCCGGCACCAGGATTCGAACCATGGGCCTCCTATATTTCCAGTATAGATGCTCTAACCAACTAAGCTACACTGAAAAATAATTTCCTCTGTCGTTAACGATACCTAGTCCCGAATTAAGCTTTCAATTTTTCCACAAGTCTAGGAATCGACATTTACGATAATAGAACTAGACCGAGAAATAACGCTTATAATTATAAAGTACCTAATTAGTACCTGTACCTAGTACAATGTTTTTGGTAGTATTCATATTACGGAAAGTTTAAATTTTAATTTAAATCAAATTATAATTATTATTAACAATGGGAGACAGAGGAGTTTTTACATGGATAGACTTTTCTTTCAACATTTAATGATGACCTCCACTGAAGCTTTATACTACAACTGATAGCATTCAGTTAAGGCAGTGTTCCGTTTAGTTTATAAACAGAGCTGAATTTATTAAAATATAATACTAACTTTCTAAAAGAATGGTTGTAAAATGAAGGACAAGTGTGTATTGAATATTTACTATGTAAATGGATGACTCAAAAAATGAAATCAAATATATAAAGAAGAGGGAAGAGGACGGGAAGGCTTCATTCAGGTTAGCTTTGACGTGAGAAGGTTAGTTTGGAACCAGCTTCTCTTGCATCATGTTATCACAGCCTATAGATTATTCTTATTAAGCTATGAACCTACTTTACAGTCTGTCCCAAACGAGAGATAGTGCGTTGACAGCGTGGAAAAAACTAGTAAATGGGGTGGGGAGCCAATGAGAGCTTGAGATTTTCCCGGACAAAAGGTCTGGCCAACTAGGCGAAGATAAATGTCTCTAGTAGAGGAGA
This sequence comes from Gerris lacustris, assembly GCA_951217055.1. Classification (NCBI taxonomy): domain Eukaryota; kingdom Metazoa; phylum Arthropoda; class Insecta; order Hemiptera; family Gerridae; genus Gerris; species Gerris lacustris. The sequence goes on along the minus strand of OX578280.1, from coordinate 69,367,213 downwards.
GAGGCCCGCTACCCCACCCCTACCCACAGACCTAGTGGCTTTATTTTTTCCCTCAGAGTGGTTGGCCAATCTGTGTGTCACTCGATTTCCCGTGCTGTCAACGCACTAACTCTCGTTTGGGACAGACTGTAGATAATAATAGGATTAGATAATAATGTAAGAGTAAAATGGAAGGCATCCTTGATATTCTTCTTACAGAAAGCTATTCTTACCTCAAGTCTAGAACCACGTCGTTATTGCCAAAAAAAACCTTTTATTTTAACTGCTAATCAACGTACCACAGATTTAGTTAGTTAGACAATGTTATAATATTTTAGTTTAAACCACCTGTGTTTTTACTCAAGTTGAATAAATTATCCTGATCTGTCCTTAATAGTTGTTTACACAAAGGGTTATTATCTTTTATATACAAAAGTGTGATATTCCTTTGTCCCAAAGTACTTTGTTACTTTGTGAACATTCATTTTGCCTCTTCAACTTCAGGCTTTTTTAGTTTAAAACATTATATGAGGAGCCTAGTATCAAAGACGGACATTCGAAATTTTTTCCGAATTTCAGTTATCGATTGTTTCTTATAAATTTTTGGCTGCTGCATCAGATTCTGCTATCCATTTGCATCAAAAAGACCAGAAAAGGGGTAAAAATGCAATAATATTTGTAGTTTTGTTTCAAATAAGGACAAGTCAACACACGTTTTGCTTCAAAAGTGGACAGAACCGAAACAGCCAATCAGGAGGCTGCATTATACTAACTCGTTCCTATGATGCACTGCGGGTTTTAGCATCTGAATACCTACTCCTCCCATTTTGTCATACATGTTTAGAAAAATGATACCCCGAGGGGAAATCGAGAAATCAATTTTAGCTCTAAATTTGGGGGCACTACCCCCTAAGAACTCTGAAAAACGTTAAAAAAAGTTATTTCTCCAATATTATTATTCTAACCATTATTTTCAACGTCATTTTGCTTCAAAAACGGACAAAACCTTGTTTTTGTTTCAAAAGCGGGCAACTCCACTTTTTAACTCCATTTTGCAGCTAAAATATCAAAGAAATTCACGTTTTCAGTACTTCTAACTAGTTTTGAGTCTATTAAGAATCTACAGAAAAATAATCATTGCTCTAGCACCTTTTTCGGCTCTCCTGTAAAATTTTAAATGTGCTCTTGTCCGTCTTTGATACTAAGCTCCTCATATGTTAAAGATGCCCAAACATGGAGGGTGAAATAAAGCTTTTTAAAAAAGAAAGATTTTCTATTTTTATATAAAAGAAAAATAAATAACCCTTTAAACTTCCTTAAAGACACTATCTTCAATGAATTCAGTCTATTTATAATTGTTTTGAAAATAGTTAGTGATTATGATTTTTTTTAAATCATACTTTTAGTTTATATATTCACAAGTATATATTCTGTGATAATTTGAAGAAATGTAAAAGCATTTATGTTGTATTAGTTAAAGCCGTCACAAATGGAAGACCAAAAATTCCATTACAGTTCCAGCCTTACAGTCTTCGCCCAACTAGAATCGACGCGTTGACAGCGCGGGAAAAACTAGCAAATGGGGGGACGAGCCAATGAGAGCTTGAGATTTTCCCGGACAAAAGGTCGGGCCAACTAGGCAAAGATAAATGTCTCTAGTGGAGGGGAGAGGTCCTCTGGATAACAGTATAAGAAGGCTTCGTAGTGGCTTTATTTTTTCCCCCAGAGAGGTTGGCCAATCTGTGTGTTACTCAATTTCCCGCGCTGTCAACGCGTCGACTCTAGTTGTGCGAAGACTGTAGAAAGCATTATGCTGGATTAACGCTTTTAAATGGTTGTTAAATCTTCTGAAAATTAGTTCTAGTTTGACGTTTTATTGTATGTTTTAGGTTGGTCTTGGACAGACTCTTTGTGTTGGTATTGGAGGTGATCCGTTCAACGGAACTGACTTCATCGACTGTTTAGAAGTTTTCCTTCAGGACCCTGAAACTAAGGGAATCATTCTTATCGGAGAGATCGGTGGCGTAGCGGAGGAACAGGCTGCCGAGTATCTCATGAAGCACAACACTGTAAGTACCTTGTTCACTTAGCTTCTATTTTCAAACAAACTTTTGAATAATATTTAGAGCTTTTGTTCAGGAATCCTAACCATCATAAGTTAACGCAGAAGTACTAGCAAACATCTTTTGCATTAATTAAATATTACTTTAAATCAAATTATAATTATCATTAACTACGGGAGACATAAAGAGAAAAATAGACCCCCACACCGGGACTTGAACCACAGGCCTCCTATTAATCCGTTAAAGGTGCTCTTACCATCTGAGCTATACGGGAGAATGATTTTTCTCTGTCGTTACCCATACAAATTCCCCGAATCCAAGCTTTCAATCTTTTCTACATCTACAAATCTAGCAAGCCAATATTCACGGCAATAGAACTAGACCGAGAATTAACGCTTATAATTATAAAGTACTCAATTAGTACCTGTACCTAGTAAAATCAATTAGACATTTTTTTAAGTTTTAGGTAGTATTTATACTACGGAAAGATTAAATTTGACTTTAAATCAAATTATAATTATCATTAACTATGGGAGACATACAGAGATAAATAGAGGTGCTAATTGAGTACTTTATAATTATAAGCGTTAATTCTCAGTCTAGTTTTATTGCCTTGCTACAGAGGACTTGTAGAAAAGATTGAAAGCTTGGGTTCGAGGAATTTGTATCAGTAACGACAGAGAAAAATTATTCTCCCATATAGCTCAGTTGGTAAGAGCGCCTGTAACGGATTAATAAGAGGCCTGTGGTTCAAGTCCCGGTGCAGGGGTCTATTTTTCTCTGTATGTCTCCTGTAGTTAATGATAATTATAATTTGATTTAAAGTAAAATTTAATCTTTCCGTAGATGAATACTACCTAAAACTTAAAGAAATTAAATTAATTAAATATTATGTTATTATCAAATGTTTACTGTAGATTGACATGTACACATATACATTTTGACACACACACATATACATAAGATTTTATTACATACCCATTTTTCATCTAAATCGTGGTTTTCTTTAGCCCCTCATTTTATTTAATATGTGAAATTTTACTTTGAGTCGCGCTTATCGCACAGGTTCGGGGTATTACTGTATTCATTAAGATGTGTTTCTCATTTTAGCAATAATTTCTGTTTTATCTTTGTATTTGACTTGGTTTATTATTATGTTATTAGTATGTATAAGAATTTGTTGGAGGAAAGCTTTACCTCAGATTTTAAAATCCATTTTTTAAAAAAAAAAAACAACTAAGAGAAAAAAATAATAATTTTAAGTGATTTTGTTTTGTGTTAACAGGGACATGACGCCAAGCCAGTTGTTTCTTTCATCGCCGGACTGACTGCTCCCCCTGGTAGGAGGATGGGTCACGCCGGTGCCATTATTAGCGGAGGCAAAGGTGGAGCTCAGGATAAGATTGATGCTTTGCAAAAGGTCGGTAGATAAGTTTAATAGTAACAAAGTAGCTGTGATTCCTAAACTCTGATGTGATCTAGTTGGTCAAGTATTAGCCCGCAGACTAGCTGCAACTTGAATTCATTAGAACCTCATTATAGGCTAATAGGGGCTAAAGGTTGTGCTTGATAATGCAAGTTCTGTATATAAATATTAATTATTTCCAAATTAATAATACAAAAGGGTATCAAATTAAAGTGTAGTTGTTAGCTATAAAAAGTATTTATTATACATAAAATAAAATAACAGCCTTAAGCTATTGTCGTCAAATACTGAACTAAACAGAACCTGATGCAGCGTCTTAAGTAATTTTACCAATGCCCAGCAGGAGTTCTTTGGAAAACGTTATCCGCCCAAGCTTCGCGAAACACCTCGCGTAAACATAAGCTTCATTGTTAAATTGGAATTTTAGGACAGAAAATATTCTAACTGTATCTATTCAATGAGCCAAAAAACTTTTTTTAAATAATAGTAAAACCAACACCGACACTGCTATGAAGTAATAAAGATTGTTAAAACTGTTAAAGTAGGCCTAAACATTAAAAATAGAGAAAACAACGTTTTTACCGATATCTTACGTTCTAACACAGCGATTTTAATAAAACTTCATACACATTTTTTCAACAAAAATCTTTGGTTAAAACTTAATAAACTTACTTACTTACTTACTTTGCCGTGTCCTCTTCTACTGACTAGTGTAGAGGATTTACAAAGAGATTTCCAAGCAACTCTATCTTCCGTTAACCTTTTGGCTTGGGTCCAAGGAATTCATGCTTTTGTAGGGTATTTTAATTAAACATAAAATGGGTAAAACTTAAAACAGGTAAAACTTAATAAAACTTGTTATAAATCATCTAAAGTTCAATTGAAACAGGCATGTAAAATTTCAACCTGATACAAGCAGAAGTTTTTGTGTTGTGAAGTGATTTCTTTTATAATATTTTAAATGGAGTAGGCCAGGGCATGAGGGTTAGGGAATAGTCATGTTCCCTCACTACTCGGCTCCTTACTACAATCATTGTCTTTAACTATCAACTCATCATGATTAACATTTTTTCTCAATATTCAATACATATTTATTGCAAGACGCTCGCTTTAATGATAAAGAAAAATGCTTTTCTTTTAATTTTGCCTTAACTCCAAGTATGAACAGTGTTTACTTTTAATTTTGTCTTTTTTCTAACTCCACCATGTATAAGTAGTTAGCATCGTATACTTACCAGTGTGATTTTATAATTTATATGTAATGGAAAGCGTAAGGAAATTCGTTCCTACCAGGTGTCCTGTGACGCCTCAAAAAGGTTCACACCCACATTGCCCTCTCTCCCAACTAATCAAATGTCAAAATAAAACAACTAAAATTTACTAAAATAAAACTAAGATTCTCAAGCATGTAAATCTGGAGGGGCTACAAACATAAATATTTAGGGTTCATTTACATTTTTAAATATTGTATTATTATTAAAATTGTATATAATTTGAACATGTCTTATGCCACAATTCCCTTGTGAAGTGGGGTGAAGGCTTGGCATTATATATGATTGAGGTATCCTTTGTCACAATTCCCTTTAGGAGTGGGGTGAAAGCTTGGCATTATATATATGATTAAGGTATCCTTTGTCACAATTCCCTTTAGGAGTGGGGTGAAGGCTTGGCATTATATGTGATTGAGGTATCCTTTGTCATAATTCCCTTTAGGAGTGGGGTGAAGGCTTGGCATTATATATGATTGAGGTATCCTTTGTCACAATTCCTTTAGGAGTGGGGTGAAGGCTTGGCATTATATATAATTGAGGTATCCTTTGTCACAATTCTTAGAACTGTTTCATCCATTTATAACCCATAATTTTGTGCTGTTTCTTTCGCCGTTTAGCATTTACCCATGACTATACATATGATTTACCCATGGCTCCAAGAGCTTTACTTGGACCTCTGCATTCTGTTAAGATTTTTAATATCACGTTTTTAACCTCTGTTTCAGGCTAATGTTATTGTTACAAGAAGCCCTGCGCAAATGGGTACTGAACTTCTTAAAGCTATGAGAGCCAAGGGAAACGTGTGAACCATCTAACCCCTTGTTTACTATTTATAAAAATTAAAAAAATAAAACATATTAAAAAAAAAATAACAACATAATTAAACTATTAATTAAAAAGTTAAAATGTCACCAAAAACACATTTTTCTTTATTATCAAAATGAATATAATAAAAAGACGATGGTGAAAAAAAGAAAAAAGATTTAAATATATTGTTAATATCCTTAGTCGAAACAATTAGTGTGGAATTTTTGCAAATTATTCTTATTTTTATTTATTTTATTGCCTTTTAAACTAAAGAGAAAAAAGTTTTGTATACGAAACAGAAAGAAAAATTGTCTAAATTTATCTTCCCACATGATTTATTTATTCATTCAATTAATTTAAAATGTTGATGATTTTTTTTTTTTTTTTTTTTTTCAAATTGGTTTAGCAGATTGACGTTAAATATTACTATTTATCGCAGTCGTAAATAAATGTATATTTGAATTTATTATTATGTAGTTTAATGCTTATTTATACTCGCCCTAAAGCACAACGTACTAAAAATAGTTAAAAATAAATAAATTAATGGAGAGATTATTTTTTAGGAGCATATGTGAAATCATTTTTGTTTCATGAAAAACCTAATATATAATAATAAAACATTAACCGATTGTATTTTTTTCGGTTTTATTTTATTTTATTAATTTTTTTTTTTTTTTTTTTTTTGTGCAAAAAAAGACCTGTTATATTTTTCAAATTCTCTTATGTATTATCCAGTAAAATTTTTAAAATTAAATTATAAACTAATTTGAAATACCAACTTTTTAATTAAAACAATTTGTAAAATTTAAGTAAAAGTAAATAAATTGATTATTAAAATTTGTTGGATTTTACATCTTGTGTAACATTTTTTTCAGGCATTTCTATTTTTAGGGTTTTTTGATTATATAAGTAAATTTTCTTTCTTTATTTATTTATTTTAAGAAAACAATTTTAAATTGTGTGAAATACTTATTGCTTTTTGACTTGTATTATTAAGGTAACGTGTTTAATTAAAGAAAAAACTTGCTTTTTGGCCACAGAACGAAAGTTATAATAAAACATACGTGCTGCCATCTTTTAAAAAGTCATTTAATTATAGGTTTAAGTTGTACATAAATTCATGTAACATTAAAGTAATTTAACATCTTATTAGATGTACACTATTCAATTATCATTTTGAAAACCTTAATTTTTTTTTTTTTTATTATTTTGAGGATATTAAGGTTGGCGCCCAACGTGGAGTGCCCTTTATTGGGCACAACAATTAAAGTTAACAAATCTTTGGTATTTATTTTATTATTAAACGCTTGAATGCTACTTACTATAAGATTTCTTTACAATTGTAATGTAAACCTATATTATAGAGGGTACAACCGTTTAATGAAAATATAATTACAGAATAATAAAGAGAGCTAACTAGGTTGTTGAAAGAAATTAAGACAAAAAAAAGAGTTGGGCTATGTAAGGTGGTGCACTCTAGTAGAGAAGAATTCAACTAAGCTATGTTAAGGAAATTGAAAATTAAATCTTTAACTTTTAATTTTCTTTTTTCAATTGACTGATATCTAATTAATAATTTAATGTCTTAAATTTATTCACTTTCATAAGATTTTAAAAGTCAAGCATAAATGCTCTTAATAATTGATAACTGCCATTTATCAGAACATAATATCATTGTGGCCAGACAAATAAATAAATAAATTTAAACTATTTAACCCTCTTAAAAACTTTTCCTTACATGTCATATTGTTAACATATAATATATAAAATTGTTTTTGTTTTTTTAAAAAAAAAAAAAAATCTATTTATTAATTATACTTTTTTGGTGTTTTTTCTATATAATATTGGCATTGACATATGCAAAGCTGTTCTGCATTCCTTAATGCTGTTATTTAAAAAAAATATATTGTTAGACATTTTCCTTATTATTATTTTATTTATGACATATATATTGCTCTCTTCCATTAAATATTTTTTTATTATTTTTTTTCTTGCTGGAAGTTCATATTCTTGCGATCGTGGGAATGTTAACCAATTAATTAAAATTATAAAGAAAAGCTATGAAAAACTTTTATTATGATTTAAAAACATGTTGTTGAATTTTTATTTAAATTACAAATTATTGATGTAAAGTATTTGGTGGGTGTTTTTATTTATTATTATAGGTATCACCTTCTTGATGTGTTATCATTCTATATCAACTCAAAACTACTACTTTACTGCCCTGCTAAGCCAAAAAATCGGTCTGAGACAACTCAGACAAACTTTCTCATATTCTAGTTCATAATCAAATAACAGCCCAATGTCTCCATTTATTAGTTCAAAAGGTGCATTTATCATAGAAAATTTTATCATAAAAATAACTTCTCTTCGGCAGGGAATCGAACCTGGCCTCACCTTTTGCGTTTAAAGCTATTTTCCTGGGAAACCGCTTATATTGTTGGATTTATATTTAAATGGACTACATTTTAGAATTTTTTTGTCAGAGTCGTTTTTGAGAAATACTTTTTTCACGTTTTTTCAGAGTTTTTGGGCGGTGGTGCCCCGAAATTTAGAGCTAAAATTCATTTCTCAATTACACCTTGGGGTATGATTTTTCTTAACATGTATGCCAAATTTCGTCAAAATCAGCCCTGTAATATAGGCTCTAGGCGTCTGCACAGACAGACATTTTTTTAAGAAACTGTTTTTTTGACTCAAGGGACCTCAAAACGTGTAAATACATTTAAGTTTCAAAATTAAATTTTTGTGCCATCACAATACTTTCTCTTTATATGAGGAAGTAAAAATTGAATTTAAAATTTTCTCTTAAAATGAGGCTACGTCATATTATTGGTTTTATCTAGTAGTCTTGATTATTTGTTTTTGTACTTTCTATTTTCAAAAATAATAGAATTTACCAAGCCAAAGACTAATTATTAACATTTTTTCTTCTTTTTGTGTGGGTTGATAGAGGGTATATTTTTAAAAATTTAGATCATATCCTTGTTTTAAATTTGACTATAATTCATCCATCTCTGCACGCACTGGGCACTGGACTGAAAAAAAGATTGATAAAGCCACTCCCACCAAACGACCCGGTCAGTCTGATTGAAAGAATCCCCCCGCCACCCACAAAATCCCCCCCCCCCCCCAGAATCCCCCACCACCCCACATGATTGAAGCTCGGATTTCAGAATATCTGGAAATCACATTCATCAATCCATCAATCTTGCCCCTACACGTTCAATCAGATTGTCAATCCTACGTCAGATTGACAATCCGATTGATCATGTAGGGTGTCCCTTATGATATTTGCTAATCTAAAGGCCGGTATACACAGGGACACTTTTGTGGCTAGAGTGGGTGTCTAGATCGAGTGTCGCACCACCTAGAGTGATGCTAGACTACCCCCACTTCTCTCTAGCTGATATCGCTCGCGGTGTCTGGTTTCTTCGTGTAGATACCACTCAGTTTGCTCTAGCATTCAGTCTAGGTCAGTTTCAGGGAGGTGAAACTTTTTAGCTAGAGCAGAATGTCTACAACCGCAGCTGGGCAGCGTTCCTTCTATTTTCCTGATGTATTGTTTCACATTTGTTATTGTCAATGTCAATTATACATATAGGGTAGGGTGTCCCATGTCTAAATATTTAAATTCGAGGAGCATATTTAGGAGGCCAACTTCATTCCGAGAGAGGTGTACGTAGAACTTTCCAACCAACACATTCCTGTTGAGTCACTCAACGAGTGGCTGATAGTCAGTTAAAACAGTATACATTTATATGTACAAAAATCAACAAATAGAATGAATAAAGTATAGTCAAAAGTTCTTTATCAAAAGATACAAATTAATAAGATATAATAATTCCAAACATAAAAAAAATTAGATATACATAATAAAATGGACGAAAGTGGTAATGCTGAACAAGGCAGAATGTGAATCTTGAGTTTGCAGACCAAATAAAGTCATTAGGTTAGAAACACTCAACACCGTGTGGGCAGTCCGGAAACTACTCTAGCAACTTTATTTAAGGTCACACTCCGAGACTGCTCTCGGACACCGTTCTTGCTAGACTGTCTCGCTCTAAGTGTCCCCGTTTATACCGGCATTAAGGCAACCACATTAATTCCAATAAAAATAATGTGTGTTTTGATTTGTTGGTCTTCAAATAGATATAATTAATTTACTTAATTTTACTTTTTTCCTAAATATGTATATAAAAGTAAGCCCGTTGCTACGAGCTTAACTGCTCGTAATTATATAATATAATTAACACAGGTATTATTAATTAAATTAATACTGATATAGTTTTTTTTTATTATATATTACATTCAAAAGAAACAACAATTGTAAAAATTATATCCACATCACAAATTAATTTCTTAAAATCACAGCCTGCTTTTAAGCACTTTTTTTCTTCTTTTTCCTCTTTTTGTAATTAAACAGAAATTCTTTGTTCGCTAATAAAAATAAAACTCAAAGAATAAAAAAAATCAAGTTAATTTCAAACCACAATAATTATGAAGCAAATCATCTATGAACATAAAGATTAAAATTTGATAAAAAAAGAACCCAAACATATTTTAAAATTGGCTATTTAGATAGGTCATTTTTTATACTAGCAATAAATTAATCCTTTTTTTATTATTGCTAATGATAATGGATAAGGATTGACTATATTCTATATTTTTTGGAAACAATTGTTAAATTTAAGAATAGATCATTGAATTTTCTACTGTAACTTCTTTCTTTTAAGTCAAACATATTATCAAAACTTCATTCAAACCCAAATGTTATTAAATAAATAAAAATATAATAATAAAATTAAGCTATTAAATTAAAAATAATCATCTTACAATTTAAAACTAAAGTTTTTTTATGGTAATTAGCACCGTTAATTCGTTGGACTAATTAAATTCTTAGACAATTTTTTTTATCTGCAAAGTATCACAGTACTTTATCTCTCTATACCATTTATTATAGTTAATTTATTTATGCTAATTAATTTAATAATGTATGCAATTTATGGTAATTAACACATAAATTCGTTGGACTAATTAATTTTACTAGACAATTTCTTTATCTGCTAGTTATCACAGTACTTTAACCCTGCATGTCAAGTCTCATATCCTGGGCCAGATAGTTCATTGCATATGTACTTACAGGTACAGTGTACCCTTGTGGACAAATCCACTGTGATTTTCTTCTCTTTCTAGTGAGAAATGTAGCCCATGCTTTGCCATTAACTGTTCTTTTGGATTTATGACTTACTTTCTTATAAATATGAAGCTGTAGAGATTCCTCATCAATTCTTTAAAACCACGTATGACAAATTAGTTTCAAGGCAGTAAACAAATCCCTTAGTCTTATCCAAATTTATAAGTAAATATCTAAAAGGTTAACTAATTACGGTAACTAACAGAATCAATACTGTAATTTATTGTTTATTTTTAAATTAATAAGTGTGTATTTTTTTATTGTTTGAAATATTTATAAGCTTTGAACTTTTATTTTTCTCAAAACAATATTTGTTTTATGAAATAGTAATAGAGGATATTAACATTTAATCTAAAGGATCCAAGGGTCTTGGTTTAGTATTTACAAAATGCAAGTGTTAAGTGAAGTAAAGAGGTTGTTGTTATGGCGTCCTTGTACATACGAAAATCTCTCATTTCATTGTCAAGGAGCAATTTCACATTATTAGCTATTTCATCTAAATTCTAAATTTTATTGCGACTTGTTAGTAATAGAACTCTATTATTGTCAAGCTTTTCAGTTCATTTCAGTTGTATCTTTGTTGTGGAGGCAGTGTAAAATATTTTTTCTCTTTTCTTTAAATGAAGGGACTTATCCTTTAAATAAGTTTGGATAAACTTATTCTGTTATTTGACGTTACTTTTCTTTCTGTACCTATTTTTATTATCTACATAGTAATTATAGTAATAATAGATATTATGACCTGAGATTATTTACCTCCTTCTTTTACAATACAATTTCTTAACACTCCTGCTTATGTTGCTGTTTAGTTTAAAATTTGGTATTTTGCTGGTAAGTTCCGTCAGGTAAAGTAGAGCCGTTGTTGCTATTGGTGTGTTTGTCATTCAGATGGGTTTCGTAAATGGCTTCGATTTCTTTGAAAGATTTACCCTTGGTTTCCGGTATGCAGAATCGGACGAAGAAACAGCTGAGAAGCGAAAGGAGAGAATAGAGCCAAAAAGTTCCGGCGGAACCCATAACGGCCTCGAAATCCGGGTAGGTTTTGATGACGACGAACATCGATCCTAGATTGGCAGCGCCCGCGATAGAACTCAGCAAAGAACGTTTTGACATAGGTAGAAGCTCGGCCATGAGGATGAACGGAACGTTACAGAAACCTATTGAAAACCCTGTTATAAAAAGCATCAAGCTTATCAAAGGTAAAAGAGCCAAACCCTCGGTCATATTTAACGTTTGCAGAAAGAAATAAGTCCCTAAAGCAAACATGGAGACTCCCATCGACATCCCGGAAGCTATGAGCAACGGCTTCCTACCATATTTGTCTACTAAGAACAGTGAAATGAAGGATGCTAACAGTTGTACGATTCCTACGATGACTGTGGATTGGTGTTCGTTGAGCCACGTACCGCTGGCATGAAAAATGGAAACGGTGTAGAATATGATGACGTCTATACCGCAAGTCTGCTGAAGGATGAGAACGGCTATCACTTGTCCGAGAGGGATTTGAACTTGTCTACTGAGAAATCTCTTCTTGTCCGGAACGTTAATCGGTTCCGGCTGCTTCTTGTCGTCTTGTTTCAAGTGGTCGTTAAAGTGCAGCCACTTCCTGGCTCGTTTGGCCTCTTCGGTGTGACCCTTCATATCCAGCCAGTCCGGTGATTCCGGTAGAGTGATGGTGAGGGTGAAGAGGAGAGCAGGGAAGACTGAACAGAGTAAGGCGAGTTGGTCCCAATCTAGCCAACATCCTCCAACGTATGTCACCAAGATTCCAACTGCCAGAAATAGGGCCGGCAAAGTGCCCATCCTTCCTCTGATCTTGGGCAGAGAACATTCACTCACCTAAAACAGTCAACAATTATTAAACAAAAAACCGTATTTTATTCTAAAATTGAATATAATATTTTTTAGGACGTCTTCTAGGTACTCAAAATTAGTCCACACGTGTCTCTGTTAAACCTATTTTGTCTGTTGCGGTTTACTTCCTCGCAACTTCTAACTCAAAAATTAAAAAAAAAAAAAAAAAAAAAAAAAAAAAAATGTAATAGGTACTCTAAAAAAAATTGGCAATAGCTATTAACAGTGGTTGATTATTTTACATTTTTTGTCTCCTTTTCCCAAATGAAGAGAAACAAGACCTGTCAAATATTAAAAAGTGTAATAAAAAATATCTTATATACTAACGTAAACTTGAGCTGAAGGAAGGACTATGCCTACGCAGAATCCCGTAGCAGTTCTTGCTAGGATTAGAGAAGTCCAGTCTTTCGAGTAGGCTATCCATATCCACGAGGCACAGAAGAAAGGTGCGACCAGCATTAGAGTTCTCTTCCTTCCTAGCTTTTCCATTAAAGGTCCACACATTAGGCTTCCTAGGAATGCTCCTAAAGGAGGAACTGCACCTGAACAAAATTAAAGTGTATTGATGAGCATGGACGCCTCTGATACAAATAATCTTATATGGGTGCTTTTAAGAAGAAACATTAGGAAGATTTCAAGAGCATTTAGAGGCTTATAGGCCTGGGGAGTGTTCTCCGATAGAGAAATTTTCAAATTCCTGGGCATATTGCTATATAAAGATAAATACGATAATGGTTAGTCAAAGAACTTAAACAATTGTGTTTTTTTAGAAAATTAGAGAACGGTTATAATTACAAGGAATTAATTAGGACGGATTTGAATGGAAAGTTTAGGAAATGCAATGAAAGGGAACCAATAAAGGATTGAAAGACTTTGTAAGAAAATAGGAACATCAACATTATTTAATAAGTTAAAGTCAGATTTAATAATCTTACGTGGAAGGTTTAACCTAAATGTAGATTTGAACATCTGATATGGAAGGGTTAAACTAAACGTAGATTTAAACATCTGATATGGAAGGTTTAAACTAAACGTAGATTTAAACATCTGATATGGAAGGTTTAAACTAAACGTAGATTTAAACATCTGATATGGAAGGTTTAAACTAAACGTAGATTTAAACATCTGATATGGAAGGTTTAAACTAAACGTAGATTTAAACATGTGATATGGAAGGTTTAAACTAAACGTAGATTTAAACATCTGAAGTAATAGATGTGATCTAAACTCGGATTTTATACGTAATAATTAAAAAATAAGTACTAACTTATCCATGATATAATTTGAGGTGAAGGTACCAGCCAGGGACTTTTAGATTTCATTGAAGGAACACCTGGTGAAGAAAATCCTCGCACCAGTCCTATGGTCATGTAGCCAATAGAAGCACATAGCGCCAACAGCACCTATAAACAGAATTCATATATATATAAAAATGTTGGTAAAATGTCTTATAATTTCCTGTTTTTGTCTTCTCTGACGTTAACGCGCCTGATTTCTGCGAGGGTAATAAGCCCAAACCCAAACAAAAAAAATCCATAAGCACCAATGTCATCCCTCAAAAACAAAGTTTTGAATTTTTTTTTTTTTTTATCAAAATCGTCGGAACCGATTTCGCAATAGTACATTACGCGTCGAGTGCGGAAAGTAGCATTTTGCATGCGAGTGTGGAGTTTGCACCCGAGCGACAGCGAGGGTGGTAAAACCACACGAGCAATGCAAAATGCCGTTTTCGCACGAGTTGCGTACCGTACTTTATCTACGATTGTTAGATTTAAATAATAAATACAGGAAGAAATAAACTTCCAGTATACAAGTTCGTATTTCTCTTTTGATAAAGATAACATTAATTCATTAGTTGTATTTTGTGCCGAATTATTTCGGGAGGCGTATTATTCTCCTCATATTCGTCATAATCATTTAAATCACTCATAGATTTTCACAAAAAAGTCGATATAAAAGTTACTTTTATTAAACAAACAGCAAATTAGTCTTGTTAAATGTAAAAAAAACTCTCTAATCGTGCGTAAAGCTGAAGAATTCCTCTTCTTTACCGCACTAGTGTGGTAAAGAAGAGGAATTCTTCAGAACTATGAGACGCGCATGCGCAATGAATACAAGTACGTAAAGAATCACTTTCTACGCATCTAAACAGAGATATAATGTTTATATTTCGTATCAATCGTAGATAAAAATAATTTTGTAGTAAATGTTTTACTATGGTAACACAATGTGTTAAGTAAAGGAGGGCGCCCTGAGTACAAATCTATTATGTATTTGGTATTTGATTTCATATAATGTAACAATTCATCTCTACAATATTTATCCTTAAAAATTGCCCACCCAATTTTTTTACTTCCTCGTGTAAGGAGAAGGTAATGTGATGGCGCGTAAATTCGATTTCGATAGATTTACACTTTTTGAGGTCCCCCTAAAAAAGTGGTTTTAAAAAATGTCTGTCTGTTGTCTGTCGTCAGTGCAGACGCGTGGAGCCTAAACAACTTGGCCGATTTTGACGAAATTTGGCATACATGTTCAGAAAAGTCATATCCCTTATCGAAATCGAGAAATTAATTTTAGCTCCAAATTTGGGAGCGCTAACACCCAAAAACTCTGAAAAAACGTAAAAATATTATTTCTCGAAAACGGTTTCGACAATTTTGATTAAAAAATTTCAAAATATAGTCCATTTAAACACAAATTCATCGATATAAGCCGTTTTCCCGGGCAAAATCTAGTTCCTGAAAAAAAAAAATCACTTTAAACGTGGACAGAAAGAGATCGGGTTCGATTCCCCGCCGAAGAGAAGTTATTTTTATGATAAATTTTGATGAAATGTTTAATAATAATTAAATATACCTACGAAAACTAATAAATGGAAAACACTGGGCTATATATAAGTAATTAGGAACTCGAATGTGAGAAAGTTTGTCTAATTTTTTTTTGGACTAATTTTCTTTAATCAAAGCAACGAAAATAGACTGCCAATTAGTGTGGCACATAGCTTCCTCGCATCCTATCATGTACTTTACTGTTATATTAACATTAAAATTATTGTTATATTACTTTATTGTTATATTGTTTATTGTGTGAAAACTATAAATAGTTTTAGCGGTCTTTAACACTTCATAGCGGTGTCGATGTTGGATTTACTAAAAAATTGTATTTGAAAAAAAATGTTTGTCTCATTGAATAGATGAAGTTAGATTTCTTCCCCGACCTAAAATTCCAATTTTAAATTTTAAGTTCTCGTTTACGCGAGCGTTGCTCGTGAACGCTTGGACAGATAACGTTGTCTAACGAACTCGTCCTGGGCATTGATAAAATGAACGTGTCTACCAAATTTCATCAAAATCGGTTGACATTTACTCAAGTTATCGTCGCACGTTTTATAATTCGCGGACACACAGACCGACAGACAGAGAGACACGAGACCAAAAATGTTCCCTGATGTCTGAAACGGATTTCTGTCTTGGAATTTTTGGAATCGGAGGCATAAAAGTTTTTCGTTTTCAAAAGTGAACACAATGCTTCCATTACCTTCGGTAAGCTCGGAAGCAAAATCAGCTATTTATTGTCAAAAGACGGTTTTCAAAAAGAATTTTTCATAAGAAGCATATTTTGGAAAAAAAAAACAAGCAAGAAAATCACAGACTTCTTTTAATTATTTTACAAATTCGATTCCCGCCAGCGGGAAAATTTTTTATCTGTCTTTCTTTTACTCCTTCATACTATAATTCGATTATATAAATTCTTTTGACATGAATTAAGTACCATTAATTTAAAATATTCTTTATGGAATCTAAACATATTATAATATTAGAGTTTTATCGTCCGACTAAGGTTTTGTTTTTGTTCTTTTCGAAATAAAAATAAAACTCATCAATAGTTAACGACTTTAGCCTTTAAATGCACCATGTGTCACATATAACTAAATTTTATTAGTGATTAAATAACAAATGAAATTAATAGTTTTTTTTTTTTTTTTCTTTTTTTATCAATTTCAACACTGTTTTATATTTCCTTATTATATTTTTCTAGATAGCGTTAAAAGGATTTTTTTTTCAATGGAAACCTATCTTGGTCATAACTGATTTTTATGGAAGATGGAAGAATATTATTATATAATTCTGCTATTGTTCTGTTTTCAAACAGAGAAATAAATGTTATTGATAATGTCATAGATAAAGGTTATTACTTCGTACAATAGTCATTTTTAAACATAATTATAAAGGAGCCAGTTTCGAAATTTGGTACTGTAGTGCTTTAGGATGTATTAGAGCCAGTGCCGGATTTCCCACTAGGCACAATAGGCACATGCCTAGGGGCGGCAGCACCAGGGGGCGGCAGCGGCCGCGGGGCTTATCGCTAAAATAGCTGCTGACGACCTTATAGGCGAGTTTTCAGCAATAAAAACAAGAAAAAAACAATGTAAAG
The DNA here is from genome assembly GCA_951217055.1 of Gerris lacustris. Classification (NCBI taxonomy): domain Eukaryota; kingdom Metazoa; phylum Arthropoda; class Insecta; order Hemiptera; family Gerridae; genus Gerris; species Gerris lacustris. The sequence goes on along the minus strand of OX578280.1, from coordinate 69,350,182 downwards.
TAATTTAAATATAGATTTTTTTCGACAAGCAAACATTTTTGGACTCAGGGGACCTCAAAATGCGTAAATCCATCAAAATTGAATTTTTGCACCATCACAATACTTTCTCTTAATATAATAGTCCACAGGCCACCATAAGAAGTGAGTCGCTGATTGATAAAGTTTTCTTACCTTATGGAATCGCTTATTTATGCCTTGTCCACCAATGAATTGGGTATATGGCAACTGGGCGCTGGGCCATTTCTTTTTTGTTGACATGCCAAACTTGCCCTTTTCAACGTTTTCTTTTCAACGCCCCCGCAAAGCGATATGTTTGGGGCGGTGGACACCCCAAACGGCCCACTCTTATCGGTGGCCACCTTTACTCCTTTACCACTGTTTTTTAAATAATTTAATTAAACGATCCTGAGAAAATCAAAACTTTATCTATCTCTTTTCAATGTTCCCGCAGAAGGGCAAGTTTGGCATGTCAACAAAAAAGAAATGGCCCAGCGCCCAGTTGCCATATACCCAATTCATCGGTGGACAAGGCATAAATAAGCAATTCCATAAGGTAAGAAAACTAGTAAGCCAAGTAAAGCTATGTAACCAGAAATCACCACTTTTTTATAAAAATAAGTTAAATAGGGCTATGTACAATGTAGGACCTACACCATTTTTTTAAAAAAACATTTTTGCAGAAACTGTCTATAAATATAAATAATGAATTGTAAGTAAGTTAGGGGGGGGGGTGACAGCTGTAAAAATAGTGCCTAGGGGCGTAACATTTTTAAATCCGGCCCTGATTAGAGCTAAATTTGATTACCTAATCTAATGCTTATAAAAACATTTTTGTCTCAATAAATATTTTATGCAACGAGTACATACAGTAGAGTCTCACTAATCCAGACATCCGGTTAATCCAGACAGACCTCAATAATTTTCTAATAATGCACAATCAATAAACTTTGAATTTATTAGAATAAGATGATAAGATTGTTATCCTAAATCAATATCCAAGTAGCTCAACTGATCCAAAAGACATCCCTAGCATAACCTTTTGTACAGATTTCATCCTGTCCATAATCGTTGGTCCATGGGTTCCCCATTAAAGTTATCCCATTTTAGATGCCTCATTGGGTCATCCTAAGAATGTCCTATGAATATCCTTAACTGGATGGCCAGTTAAGGATATCCTATGGACATACAGTTTGGGGTATCCTTTGGACATCGAGTTAATGCGATATCCTATGGACGTCCTTAAAAGGATGTCCAGTTAAGGATATCCTATGGACATACAGTTGGGGGTATCCTTTGGACATCGAGTTAATGCGATATCCTATGGACGTCCTTAAAAGGATGTCCAGTTAAGGATATCCTATGGACATCAACTTAACGGTATCCTTAACAGGATGTGATGTCCAGTTAAGGATATCCTATGGACATACAGTTGGGGGTATCCTATGGACATCAGGTTAGGGGTTTAAGCACTCCAGTCACTTTAAAGTTGCGTCCACCATCTTTAATATTTTAAGGAGGTTAAAAATAAAATTGTTTAACTCTTCTGATTTATCAAGTGGGTTTGGGCCGTGCATAAAACAGTGAGTCTCTAGGTGATCTAAAAGTACCCAAACATTTCGATGAGCGAGTCTGTAAGTTTTGTTACTTAATACGAGTATATAATATACTTAGTCAACCTAATTCTTTCTGGGTTATTTTTTTAATAGAATTGTTAATAACTTTAGTTCTACTCAATATCTTTCGATGAAACCAAGCCTGCACCTGCAACATGTTTGCGCTCATCTCTGAAAAAACATTAATCGATTTCGTTTAGCCCAGTTTTGCGCCTATATAAAGACGGACTGGTGGTGACAGACACACAAGCATAATACATACCCACATACATACATACATACATACATACATACATACATACATACATAATACACATACACACAAGCGCGGAAAAGTTAAGGCCGGATTCGGTTTTCGGAATGTATGAAATAAAAAAGTATCCAAAACAATTTCATTTCTGACCAATGTACAGACAAAACATTAATTTTATATTTATATATATATATATATATATATATATATATATATATATATATATATATATATATATATATATATATATATATATATATTTATATATATTGGAGTCATTAACTGATTTAAGGAAAATATTAACTTATCTGTCATAAACTTGATTTTGTTGATAATAAAAATACAAAAAAACCTAATGTAGAAAAGAAGACGGTATAATATTCGGGTGCACTCAATGATAACGAATCAACAAATAAAACAGAATGGAAGTCTAGTTTGGTTTGACCAAGGTAAGATTCGGATTATACTATATTGTCATGAACCTGGGGGTCTGAGTAAGTCTAACAACCGTGAAAGGTTTTCTCAGGCAAATCTTTTCCTTAACAAGACCAGCAAACCTTGAAAATCAATCTACTTTATAGACATGCAGTCAACAATATTGAGCAGAAAATAAAATATGTCAAATTATTTTCATCTTAACATCTAATATATAAAATTAAAGTTTTGTCTGTACTTTGATCAGAATTTCAAATTTTATGGATACTATTTAGGGTTTCGAGGTCATCCTCAGGCCCCGATTTACCAATGGGCTGACTGGGAAATTGCCCAGGGCGGAAATTTCTGGGGGGCGGAAAATTTTCGGATCATTTTTGGAACGAAGTTCCTTCTGGCACGTTCTGGAGCCCGGGAGTGTATTCGAAAAAACGACCAAAATCACCGTCACAAAACCAAGCGTCACGAAATCTACCGATGACGATAACTTGAGTAAAAGATGACTGAGTGAGTTGAAATTTGGTACACATGTTCATTTTACCAATACCCAGGCTGAGTTTGTTGGACAACGTTATCCTCCCAAGCGTTCACGCGCAATGCTCGCGTAAACGTAAGCTTCAAAATGAATAAAACTTCATCTATTTAATGAGACAAACAACTTAATAATTTTACTAAGTTGTATAAATAATTTTTTTTTTAGAGAAACTAACACCGACACTGCTATGAAGTGATAAAGATCGCTAAATTTATTAAAGCGGACCTAAACGTTTAAAATAAAGAAAACAACGTTTATACCGATATCGTTCTAACGTAACGATTTTAATAAAACTTCTTACACATCGTCTTCTAAAGTACAATTAAAACAGTCACGTGAAATTGAAAGAGGCACGTGCCGGAACGGGTTGCATCGCATCGCATAAATCCACATGGGACCGGTTTAATGTATTTTATATGTAGTAGCCCACACTGTTGACAGAGCAGGGGCGGGCCGCATTGCATCGCATCGACGGATCGCTTTCTAAGCGGATTTTTGCTCTAGCATAAATCCCCGCCCCGACACAAAGTGCAACAGGCACCAGCAATAATGCGGCGATCAGAAAACCGGAAGAGGTTTTTATCTGAAGAAATATTGGACAAGCTAGTCAACGACGGCTTAGATTTCCAGAACTGTTGAGGTGTAAATATGGTAGAAAAATATGAAGGTGTTCAAGCACATATATGCCATCTGAACGACCTTGCTAAATTTGTTCCTTGTTGAGCCCATAGTTTGAACCTGGTTGGCGTGCACGCAGGAGAAGTATCAGTTCTCATGATATTATTTTTTTTTTGGAGTTTTTAAAATTTTTTGGTAGCTCTACACTACGTTGGGAAGCCTTATTTGATTGTGTAAAAACCACCCTGAAGAGATATTGTGACACAAGATGGTCCTCTAGACTCTAGACGACAAGCCGTGATAGCTCTGCAGAAAAACTTGCTGTCAGTATTCAAGATGTTTCAAAACATGGCCGATAGAAACAACAACTGGTACTCCAACACCGCATGTGGGGCTATGAACCTCTCAGTAGGTTCTACTGAGACTGTAATTGATTTTGAATTTGTATGCCTCCTAGAGATTTAGACTGATGTGTTGATCAGCTTGGACTGCACCAACAAATCTCTGCAAGGAAAGACTGTCACTCTTGATGTAGCATCAAGTTTCAGGATCTACTAGAGCAAGGTAAGAAAATACACAGACAAAGCCAAATTAATTTGTGCTTCAATATCCATCAACAACAGTTTTGCCGAAAAACGGCTTAAAAGGGTGAAGAAAATGGCTGGGGTGATGACTGAAGATGAAGCGCATTTAATCAGCCCTGACAAATTCGACAGACTTAGGCTTATGAGTGAAATGGATAACAGATCCCACATTTATCACTCAATTTCGTCCGACTTCAGTTTCCTGTTAGGAAAATCTTTAAGTAAGAGCTCTGTATGTAACTTTCATTCATACCAAATCATTAAAAAATTCAATTTAAACCTTAAAGAAAAGATTTTACAATTTTTTAACAAGAAAAAAAATCAAATTTAATAAATATCTTATATTCTAGTGTGTCCATTTTAATATTGTAAATGGCCTTGTAGATTAAATACATGTATTTGTAATTTAGGTATATAAACATTTTATGTCTAAGTAATTTGCCATTTATGAAGATAATATAATCAATTTAAATGACTAGCTGTAGGATTTAGAAGGTAATCATTTTATTTTTACTTCATTGTCTTTACATTACCGTATAGAAGAAGAGTGTTGTTTGCGTTTTTATGACACAGTGTTTGATTGCCTACTTGTGGATTTATGTATGCAAGCACATATTTCAATACATGAATCTATATACAGGATGATCCAAGTATAGATGTCAAAATGCTAGGAGCGTATTCAGGACTTCAAACGTTACGAGCGTATTTTGGGGGGGGGGGGGGGGGGGGGGTCAGCTGCTATGTTGAATAAGTAGTTCCCTTTTCTTGTTACCACTACGAATACCCCCCCCCCCCCCCCCAATCTAAACTGACTTAGAATGTGACCCCCCCCCCCCCCCCCCCCCAGACCTATAGCCGCTGGATACGTCACTGCGATCATGTTATCATGCTGCCATCATGCTCCAAATTAACTGTAGAGATCCCCCTTTTAATTATGTAATGAACTCTAAATCATTCTCAACACTTATTTACGCTATACTACCAAAATATTTGTAGAATAATTCTGACTACAGAGAGATATATTACTACTTTCTTTTATCCCAGGTTACTACATCTTTTTGCGCTCCAGGGGGGTAAAAAAGTATTTACGCCACTGAACACACTCCGTCCGGTCCAGCCAGTAAGTATTATATAAAACCTAAACCCGACTGACTGATTCACCACGGTTTCTCTAGAACCACAATTTCTATGACCATGGAAAGTGATAAGTCTCAAACTTAAATATAACATTTGCCGCTTAACGACATCTTCTTTCACGATTTCGTGTTAAATAAATATTAACACTTTAGTTCAATAAGCCAAATAGTATTAGCTAACATATTCTTCTTTAAATTTAAATTACTTGAGAGAAATTGTAAATATTGTTTTGTTTAACATCGGGTTACATAATCCAGTGTAGTTGTCATCTTTCATAAAAATATTAATTAAATTACCTAATCCCTTGCATGGTGTGAAAAGGTGTAAATTCATTTACCAAGTCTTTCTTTGTTGTTCTCTCCGATAAGGACTCTTGGAATCCGTCTGTCTGTCTGTCATGATATGTTTTGATCTGTTAATGTTAAGTTCTATCTGCCAGATTGGCCAGTTACTCGGGCCAAATATAGTGCCATACCTCCGAAATTTGAGGAACTGAACCGATTTGCTTGAAATTTGTCGAGTTGATGGGAATGTGCTTAAATAACAAAAGTTATATAGTGCCGATGTGCGCTTACGCCCCAGGGGTGGTTGCCACCCCTTCTCGAGGGTGGAAACGCCTTTGCTCAAAATAAACCCAGGAATCGATAGAGGATCATTTTAAGAAAAAAAATAGTATAAAGTTTTCTTGTGAAATCAATATTTTTTGAGTTATTCACGATTGAAAACTTGCAATTCTCATCGAATAAAACACGTTTTTGAACGCTTTTTTACGAATAGCTCAAAAAATACGATTCTTGTCGAAAAAAAGTAGAAAACAAAATTGTAGTTTATAAAAAAACAAAGAAATTCATTTTTAGGGTTTTGTAGATACTTCTCAAAACCCTTATACCAAGGGTGATGTGTCCGTCCTTCCGTCGCTCTTTGGTTCATAGGGCCCGAACCGTTTAAGCGAAAGTACTGAAATTTGAAACACTGGTGCAACTTTTATTTATTTTATTTTATTTTTTTTAAATTTTGAGTTGGGTATTAAATGAAAGCTTCTAAAGAGTAGGACACAAATATATATATATGCTTTTTTTAAATTTGAATTCCTTATAGGGGAAAAAATCAAAATATACCCAAAAAAAAAATCCCCCCCCCCCCCAACCACTATATATCGGCTGGTGCTAAAATTTCGAAATAATTCATACTAATACCTTATAGTGGGGCGATGATATTTCCGGGAGTTCATGCCCAGGTTTCAAAAATTACCAATTTTGTGCACAAATATTTGGAGTGCACCCAAAATTTTATTTTTTAAAAATTTTGAGTTGGATATCAAATGAAAACTGCTGAAGAGTAGGATACAAATATGTATTTGCTTTTTTAAATTTTTAATTCTTATTGGTTTTATTAGTCAATATATACCCCCAAAAAAATCCCCCCCCCCCCAAATTTTATATAATGGCTGGTCTTAAAATTTTGAAATGATTCATGGTTACACCGTATGGTTGGGCGATGAAAATTTCCTAAAAAATGTAATTTATCTTGTCGTTATTACCTATAAAAAACATTGTGACCTCCCGGGGGATCGAACCCGGGACCCTTAGGATCGAAGAAAAAAAATCATAATTACATAACGGGTATGCTTAATCATCTACAAAACCCTAAAAAGTACTTGGACGCAAGCACTTCCCTGTGATTTTTTTTTTAAATATTGTAGGTCCAATACAAAGCAAGGTATGGTCGATAAAAGGAGATCTTTTCCTTTTGAATACTTGGATCGATGTATTCAACGTTAAATAACGTGAAAAGGATTCATTTTTCGGATGACATGATACGAAACTTTTTTATAGTCCTTAAAAAAACCTTTAAAATGAGTACTCTTTAAAGTCAATTGCATTTAAAATGAGCGAGTTACAATGTAAAAATATGGAAACGCGTATTAAATTATTATATTCTCTATATTTTTCCTGTGTGGTGGGTGGGTCAAAAAGTTGCGCCAGTGTTTCAAATTTCAACTTTTTAGCTGAAACGGTTTGGGAGATATGAAACAAATAGCGATGGACAAGTTTCTTTGAAGGTCAAGTGTGCAAATTTTGTTTTCAAGGTCAAGATTGCAAAATTTCATCAAGATCGGAATAAAACTGCAGATTTGAATAAAATATAAACATACACACAGACAATCTTCTTTGTATAAATGGATTTATAATAAAAATTTTGTTTTTATGGGCTGGTTTAATTATTACTATATGTTTTGGGGTTGTTCTAACGTTTTTTGAGGTAGCTGGATTTTTACCTCTCAGTTTAGGTAAATCAGTAAGGACATCGTAATAGATCATGCGCACACGCATATTTTTTTATAAATGCGTGTAACTCCTTCGTTTTAAATTCAAACGAATACTGCATTACAACATTATTATCTCGTAAATTATTTGTGTGTTAAAACATGACAGGATTATAGTATAGTTATATTAAGTGTAGTTGTGTGTTAGATCTACGAAGATAATCGATTGTAACCGAGTGTGTTTCGGGCCGGTAATCCCCAGAGTTGTTACATCACGCGCTCTGTCGGTCACAGATCGGTACAGCGAGGGCGGGATATCGCGCAACCCCTCCGTGCTAAATCTATAATCAGGAAAACTCCACCAAACCAAACTAAAAACCTATATAAGAAATGCAATTTCTTTATGTTGTACAATATTATATTACAAGAAACTAGTTTTTTTATGTTATAATAAAAAATGTGATAATTATAGTAATTGTTTTATTTTAATGTCATCGATCTTAAGACATTACAGTTGAGGATGCACTAAAGTGCATCCACAATTGTAATGTCTGACGCCACCTGTCCGACTTAATAGACGCAAACTGGCTTATAAAACTTGCTAAACGATTCACCGAGGTGAGTGCAAACATGTTGCGCATGTTGTGGGCTTGGTTTCATTGAAAAATATTGAGAACTGAAGTTATTAACAATAAAAATTTCAAGATAAAAAGAACTTTTTATATACTACGTTCTTAAATTTTCTTTTAAATCGTAATGTTGATAATATAATTGATATTGTTATATAATATATAATGTTGGTGGAAAAAAAATAGTTCCAAATTTATTTACTTCACATAAATGACCATCTAGAGAGCTGATCTTAAACCTTTGTACAACGGATCCTCCCAACACTAAATCTATGACGTGCCATCGATATATTTGAAATAATATAAATAATATAATCAATTAATCGATATATTTCCTGTATTGCTGGCATTCAATGTTTATCTCTTATTTATAAAAATCACAAATTTGAAACCCGTCAAAATGAAGATTTTAAATATAGGACATGGCAAAACAAATAAAATAATTTGCTGATTTTTTTCCTAACTAACTTTCCTTTCAGCAAAATTTGCTGAAAACCAATTAAATTCTGCTGAAGATGGCTAAAAGTATTAAAATAATGCATTGTCATCGTGTTCTGAGCTATGCTAAAAGTTTCAAATGTCTAGCTATTCGGTAAGTTAGTTAGAAATCGATTGCTAGATTTGTACCGTACGAACAAACAAACAAACAAGAAAGCAAGCTAATAAGAACGTAGTAATTATTTTAAAAAAATAATTCAAGAAATTAGGTAGACTTAATATAAGTGACAAAACCCACTATGATTATATTATGATACTTTAGCATGAGCGGGGCTCATGCTAGGTATTAATGGCTATGTTTCTTATTATCATATAGGGCTAGCAATGAAATTAAATTCCTAAATATATTTGTTTCCAAGCCTTCTAGGAATAGAATCAGGACTACATTACTCATAATTTATTCCATTACTAAGAATATAATACTCTCTAAATTGTAGTTTGTAGTCTATTTATTTTTATAAAAAAAAATGCCAATCGAAACAAAGTATGTAATATAGTAATAAATAACAATGCTAAAAAAAATCTAATAACTGAGAAAATAAACGTTGTCAAAACCGCAAATAGACTGGGAAGTCATTGAACAATCAACCATTGGTGCATTAATTTAATTACCAGTCTCTTCTCTCAATACGGCAGTTGCACCAGTTAATATTTAATAACTAGTTCTAGAACAAATTAATAAAATAAGCTAGTAAGAGGTTCAAGTGCTCCAATCAGAAATGAATCAAAAAATCCAATCAGAAAATCGGTCAAGAATTGTGGACGCCATAAGAGCTCAAAGTAAAATTAAAAAAAAACAATATCAAATTTAGCTATATTTAAGGTAGAACCGATGGAGTTTCGACAAAAAGTCATAGGATCTAAGTTGTAGATCTTTTAAAATCAGTTACCTCTGGTGCAATCTGCTTTTCGATACGACTTATCTTTTAGCCTCAATCAGCCTCCAAAAATCTTTAAAGTTCCATCCGCCAAAATTACTTTAAAGTTGCATACTTAGCGCTCATCTCTGACAAAAAAAATAATCGCTTTCGTTTAGCCAGTTTTGCGCTTATAAAGTCGGACTGGTGGCGACAGACTGGTGGGGTTTTCGGAATTTATGAAATAAAAAAGTAAACAAAAATTTTTCAATTCTGACCAATGTACAAAACTTTAATTTTATATATACAGATGTTTGGGTACTACTGGACCCTCTAGAGACTCTTTTAGAGAGTTTTTTGATCGGAAATTGGCCCAAACCGACTGGAAAAATCCAAAGAGTTATTTTATTTTACCCCCTTAAAAAATTAAAGATGGCGGACGTAACTTTAAAGATTTTTGGAGGCTTATTACGGCTAAACGGCAAGTCGTTTCGAAAAGCAGATTGCACCAGCGGTAACTGATTTTAAAAGATCTACAACTTTGGCCTATGATTTTTTGTAGCACCTCCATCAGTTCTACCTTTAATAGTGCTAAATTTGATCTTTTTTGAACAATTTTTAACATTAAGTAGAGGATTTAAGTATTTAAAATATTAATAAGTTAAAAAAAAAATAATAATCAGAAGAATGTTGTCTCTTGCTTTTCATTTGACTTTTATGAATTTGTTATGAGATAAATTGGATCTTATTCTTTTGACTAAAGGACAGAAAAATCGATTGACTCATAAAAAATTCAAATCACGTGACTCTTATTCCAAATGGAGAAGCTTCCAAGGTATTATGCACGCTAGGCCATTAAAAAAAATTGGTTCTGGGTGAAGTCTCACGTAAAAAGGGTTTCGTTGGTATTGTGAACATGAAATTAGTATAATGGGAGGGGGGGGACGCAAAATGTTGATGTTTTTGGCCAAATAACATGAAAAATTAAACTTTTAAACATTTTTTTTCGCGGGACATGAATTATTCGCCATTTTGGTTTTGAACAGCGAATAATTTTGAGTTTGCTATCTTTTTCCTGCTTAGGCGTCAAAACGATCTCTAATACTGGAAAGTTTCATGTTGTTATCTCTTTTGATTCAAAAGTTATTGGAACCGTACAGAGTGACAGACAGACAGACACAGGAACGAAACTATAAGGGTTTCTTCTTTTCGTTTTACCAACGAAACCCTAAAAAAGAGTTTGGACTCATGTTTTAGATGGTTTTTAATTTTCTTAAGCAAGTTACAAATGATGTTATATTGGTTAATACAAGAAAACAAGAGATACCGTCAATATCTAACGAATATAAATGAATGCAAGCAAACCCGAAATTCTTTTAAATGTTGAAAAGCAAGCGTTTGGCGATGTTCGGATATTATTTGTTTGTTTGGTTTTTTCACATTTCAGGTGAAGAGGGAGAGTGGACTTAGAACATATCAAATGGCGTAGTTGACGGATGCGTTCTCTAATTCTAGAAACAATTAAAGATATGGGTTTATTCCATGTAGAACGTCTAGTTCCTGCCCGAGGTATCGGACAGAGTCACATTGAGGTCAAATGATTTGGTCGATTATTATAGGTTGATAGTTAATTCTTTTTAGATAAGTGAAGGTTACTTGTTTGGATTTTGCTGGATTCATTGGAACTCTCCATTTCTTGCAGCAGTGTTCCACTTCGGAGACAAAGGACTGAAGATTTTCTGCGATTTGAGTAGCTAATTTATGGCTACATCATCACAGAATTGAGCAATTGTGACGTTTTTAGAGATGGGGTAAATTAAATAAATGAAATAAAATAATGTATAATTATTTTTTTAAAAAATGATGATAAAAAAAAAAAATAATTTAGTTCAAAACGGTCACTCATCCAAGTACAGCCCAATGCTGCTTCCTGGAGAGAGGCCACTTTAGTGGCCTCCGAAGTGAGGAGAAGTTCCGAGGTCGTACCCGATTTTTATTTATGTCTTTAAAAATTGTAGAACACAGCCAGTTAAGTGTTGCAGATTAAGATCTGAAGATGGAATGTTTGAAGAATGTTCTATTGTTGAACTGAATGTTCAAACTGGTTCGATAATTGTACAATCAACATTGTTGATATGTTACACTTACAAGGAACAAGGTTGAATGTCTAACCACCCGTAGATCCGTTCCAGTGTTTTACCTCCCACATAGTCTCATGTCTTTATCTAAAAATACTTATCAGTTCAACCAGGAAAACTAGATTCAAATTTATCAATATAGAGTTAAATATATTTAAGCATTATAAAAGATTGTTTATCCAGACTAAAGAGCTTAGCGTTGTAATCCTTGTGATAAAACAAACGATTAAACATTTTGTTCTTCTATCGGGTCTTTCTGTCTTTATCTTTTATCACAAATTTAAATTGCCGTGTCGGCTTTATCCCTATTTAACTCGGGATAGATACTGCCCCGACAGCACTATCACACAATCTCGTCTGAAAAATTATAGTACTATCGCGCCTGTCACAAAAAAAACTATCGCATCTTGTATCATGTAAAAATTGATTTAGGTAGTAACACGTGCGTAAGCTTGCTTCAAATTGCTTACATTATATTTTGTTATTTAGTAACATCTAAATATTCTGTTTGCTATGTGTCAGAAGGGGTTTTATAAAAATCTGGAAACAGTAAAATACATCAATAGAAACAAGTTATACACAAATAATATAATGATTTCCAAATCTATAGCAACTCCCTTCTAATAGTTCAGCATCCATAGCAAATCCCTTCTAATAGTTCAGCATCCATAGCAAATCCCTTCTAATAGTTCAGCATCTATAATAGCAAATCCCTTCTAATAGTTCTGCATCCATAGCAAATCCCTTCTAATACTTCTGCGTCCATTGCTAATCCCTTCTATAGTTCAGCATCTATAGCAAATCCCTTCAAATAGTTCAGCATCTATAGCAAATCCCTTCTAATAGTTCAGCATCTATAGCAAATCCCTTTTAATAGTTCAGCATCTATAGCAAATCCCTTCTAATAGTTCTGCATCCATAGCAAATCCCTTCTAATACTTCTGCGTCCATTGAAAATCCCTTCTATGGTTCAGCATCCATAGCAAATTCCTTCTAATAGTTCAGCATCTATAACAAATCCTTTCTAATAGTTCAGTATCTATAGCAAATCCCTTCTAATAGTTCTGCATCCATAGTAAATCCCTTCTATAGTTCAGCATCTATAGCAAATCCCTTCTAATAGTTCAGCATCTGTAGCAAATCCCTTCTAATAGCTCATCCATAGAAAATCTCTGATAATAGTTCAGCATCTATAGCAAATCTCTTTTAATAGCTCAGCATCTATAGCAAGCCCCTTCTATAATATAGCTCATCCATAGCAAATCTCTGCTAATAGTTCTGCATCCATAGCAAATCCCTTCTAATAGCTCAGCATCTGTAGCAAATCCCTTCTATAATATAGCTCATCCATAGCAAATCTCTGCTAATAGTTCAGCAAATTCCTTTTAATAGCACATCTATAGCAAATCCCTTCTAATAGTTCATCTATAGCAAATCCATTCTAATAATTCATCTATAGCAAATCCCTTCTAATAGTTCATCTATAGCAAATCCCTTTTAATAGTTCATCTATAGCAAATCCATTCTAATAATTCATTTACAGCAAATCCCTTCTAATAATTCATCTATAGCAAATCCCCTCTAATAGTTCATCTATAGCAAATCCCCTCTAATAGTTCATCTATAGCAAATCCCCTCTAATAGTTCATCTATAGCAAATCCCCTCTAATAGTTCATCTATAGCAAATCCCCTCTAATAGTTCATCTATAGCAAATCCCCTCTAATAGTTCATCTATAGCAAATCCCCTCTAATAGTTCATCTATAGCAAATCCCCTCTAATAGTTCATCTATAGCAAATCCCCTCTAATAGTTCATCTATAGCAAATCCATTCTAATAATTCATTTACAGCGAATCCCTTCTAATTCTAATAGTTCATCAACGTGCAACTTTTTACTACTTACTACGAAGAGGGTATAGAACAATTTGGCGTGAGGAAGAACTTCTTTTTTTTTTGGATGTTTGGGTTGGAGCCTAATTTTACTATACTAGTAGAGACGGAATAATATAGAAACCTTATACGCACAAAAAACCCTATACAATAAAACAACCGCTCTCTTATAGGAATTACCGAGGACTCCATACTTGTTTAAATCAAAATAATTTCAAGATAAAAAGAACTTTTTATATACTCCGTTTTTAAATTTTCTGTTGAATCGTATGTAATTTTGATAATATAATTGTTATTGTTATACAATATATAATGTTAGTGAAAAAAAAAAAAATAGTTCCAAATTTATTTACTTCACATAAATGACAACCATCTAGAGAGCTTAAACCTATAAAAGAACAAATCTTTGTACAACGGATTTCCCTAACACCAAATCTAAACCATCGATATATTTAAAATAATATAAATAATATAATCGATATATTTCCTGTTTTGCTGTCATTCAATGTTTATCTCTTATTTATAAAAATCACAAATTTGAAACCCGTCAAAATGAAGATTACGTAAATATGGAACATGGCAAAACAAATAAAATAACTTGCGGATTTTTTCCAAACTAACTTTCCATACAGCAAGATTTGCTGAAAACCAATTAAATTCTGCTGAAATATGGCTAAAAGTATTAAAATAATGCATTGCTATGCTAAAAGTTTCAAATGTCTAGCTATTCGGGAAGTTAGTTAGAAATCGATTGTCAGATTTGTACCAGACAAACAAACAAGAAAGCAAGCTAATAAAAACGTAGTAAATAGATATTTTGATAAGAGAATAGACCGAATAACATTATTTTCTCAAGTGTTCTGAAATAATTTAAATCAGTAAAATTATTTTGTTATTTATAAAGATATCTTGATTATAAATAAAACTCGATGGTAAATCTGAAACAATAAGAATGTCGTAACAGCTTTCTTATCAAAATCGATTAAAATTTTATTTCAAAAGAAAAAGTATGTAAGTATTAAAAATTCAGTTTTTAATGAATTATTCACTCGAGAATATTTATTATATTTTTCACAATCTTAAATGAAAAGAAAACAAAAATAATGAAAGAAATATAACGTAATTTAAAGTCAAGAAATGAAATATGATCAACTCTAAATTTCATAAACAATTCAAATATTTAGTAATAAAAATAATATGAATCATTTTTATTGTATCAGTTTATTACTTTTTATATTATTATCAGTAATAATAATTGTGTATTCTTGTTTTTAAATAAAATGTTTTACTTTAAATCAAATTATAATTATCAATAACTACGGGAGACAGAGAGAAAAATAGACCCCCGTATCGGGACCACGGTCCTCCTATTAACCGTTACAGGCGCTCTTACCAACTGAGCTATCCGGGAGAATGATTTTTAGAGTCCGTAGGCAAAACCAAGGACCCATATATTTTCCTGCGTGTGTATGTCCGCCCGTCCTCTCGCATGCCCTCACGGCTACACCTTTCGTCCGATCACTTTGAAATTTTTCATGTATGTGTCTTGTACGTACCCACATATTTTAAAAATATAGCGACTTAAAAAAAATATTTTTCAAAAAAATTAGGGTTAAAATTTTTTTTTTCGTCACCGTGAGGGGTATCATATGAAAGGGTACGTCGAGCTGATTACAAAAATATATAATTCTTTGGATATAACTTTGAAAGGGCGAGCGTAGGCATGTTTGAAGTGGGTGTAAAACGTGTCCCTCCCCCCCCCCCCCCCTCTATCTCGCTTATGTGAAGTGCAAAATATCTAAAAAAAAAAAAAAATCCTGAACATTCTTCGACCAAAAGTAAAGATACCACTTTTTGGAAATTTCGAAAAAAAATATTATTATATTTTTTATTGACAAAATACGTTTTTTTATAACTATGGTCTTTTCGATGTATTTATATGGTTGTAGTCCGGTTCAGTGGCAAAAAAATTCTTTATCAGTTTGTGTTTTGAGAATATCAGACCCTTAGAATGGTTCAAAGTAAGCTTTTTAACATTTTAAAAAAACACTGTTTATACACTTTACAGTTAAACACTATATAGTGTGGCCTGCGGACCCTCGATGTGTGCTGATTAGCACACACTTGACCTGTTTATTCTCTGTCGTTACCGATACAAATTCCCTAAATTTGTAAAAATTTGAATTTCTAATAGATTGTACTAGGTACAGGTACTAATTGAGTACTTTATAATTATAAGCGTTAATTCTCGATCTAGTTCTATTGCCGTGAATATTTGGCTTGCTTGATTTGTAGACAAGATTGAAAGCTTGGATTCGGGGAATTTGTATCGCTAACGACAGAGAAAAATCACTCTCCAGTATAGCTCAGTTGGTAAGAGCGCCTGTAACGGATTAATAGGAGGACCCGTGGTTCAAGTCCCAGTCACTGATTGGTTGAGTATAATCCCCGCTCAATTATATCCTATTTTATCCTATTAAATCCTATTTATCCTATTTAATCCTATTTATCCTATTTACCCTTATTTGTCGATATCTAAATTATTATAGCTACACGACGTGAACAATAAATTTATATAATTATATTATTATTATTAATTATAAATTATTATCAATTTCTTTTCCCCATTGAAAATTAATATCAATGTAAAATTATACACGAAACATAAACAATTAACAGGTGATAAATAAATGAACAAATAACAAATAAGTTGAACTGTGATAACAATATTTTATCACTGTTTGTAAAAAATCGATTCTATTTTTTTTTTTTTTTTTTTTTTTTTTTTTTTTTATAAGGTTTAATAAAAAGAATAATGAATAAATGATCAAAATTTTAGTCACAACTAAAAATGTTTTTTTTTTTTATTTAAGTAATTAAATCATTCAAATTGAAATATTAGACTCACTAACTAACAATACATTATCAATTATAACAACAAATTAAGGTTAGCAGTTAATAAAATATTGTTATTAAATCTCTTATAGGCTACTTAAAAATTAATTACTCTGTCATTGCTCGTAGTTTAGCTTAACTTAACTTCTAAATCACTAAAATAGAACCGATTATGATTATTTCTTATAATGACCCACACATTAGTCATTATAAAGTTGCGACCATTAATTAATTTCAATCAATTAATCAATTAATGGGGTCGACTTATCCTGTCTTTCTTGATTAACTCATGCGGAAATAATTAGGAATAATTAAACATATTAATCATGGGTTCAATATCTTTTTTACTTTTCCTCACCTTCTCCGAAGGTATATAGGTAAAAGTATTGTTTTCACCCTAAAAAATCGAAACCGAGATTTGTAAGGAATTATCCATTTTGGGTGTTTTTAAGACGATTTGAGTGGTTTTTAGCTGGATGTCAGTCTGTCTGTCTGTCTGTTTGTTTGTGTTTCTGTCTGTCTGTCTGTGTCACGCATAACTCCCACAGTTTTTAAGCTAGTTGAATGTTGGAACCACGGGCGACGTCGCCGGGGGGGAAAGGGGGGACGCGTCCCCCCTAATGTTTGAGATGGAATAAAGAATTTAACCTAAAATAAGTTTAAAATATCTAACCCGTTTTTTAAAAAGTTTAAAATATCTACGAAGACCTAGTGACCCCCCCCCCTTTCCCTAGTGTCCCCCCCCCCCTTTCAAAATGATGACGAACATGTTATTTATTGTTTGCGGTAAATCTGCATAATATGCCCCACCTATTTCTAAACATCCGTTTAATTTGGCATTTTCAAATTGTTCCTTTTTGCAGTATACAAAACAACCTGAAATGCACTTGCCAGCAAGCTACTAAAAGGGTTTCTTCGATCATAAAAATTCATATTTCCCTACATGATTTACTAAAATATGTATAAAAAGTTGCACTTAAGAGGAACAAGTTCTGTATATTATCCTTTAGCATCTTAGGTATGCACTTATTTGGTAATTTCGTGGGTACAATGGTCGCCACACACGATATATATTTGTAATCTACATGTCCAATACCTTTAATACCCCACTCAGGGTCGGACTGGGTATACGGGAGTTCGGGAGTTTTCCCGGTGGGCCGGTCTGGTTAAGATGGGCCGTTTCCTTGGCCAACTCAAGGCTTGAGGGCTGGTCTGATGGTGAAACTCCCAGGCCGAAATTTCTTCCCAGTCCGACCCTGACCCCACTCAAAAATGACAAAAAATAAATATTTTGGGTCACCACAGTTATGGCCACCTACAATTTCCAAAATTTGATTTTAAAATATTTATATTAACTCCCGAAAATATCTTCGGCCCACAGAGAAGTATATTTTTATGTATGTTTTCCTCATTTTTAAGGTCTTTCCTTATGGGGAATAGGGAACCCATTTATGGGGGATTTGGTGTATCAAGGAACAGTTTTTTTTTTGTTTTTTTTTTAAACAAAGTAAATCAGACAGTACGAAATAGGCCAAATAGTGCAGATTAATGTCAAAAGAGAAAACTTTACTAAAGAATGTAAATGTTTCCTTAAAATTCACAAAATTTTCCTAGGGCCCCAAGACTCCCCCCAACTTTGTCTGAGAGCTGCTATAGCTCGACCACCCCTCAAAATCCAATGTTATGGACTAAACTCTATATCATGGCCACCCTAAGAAAACATGCTTTTTTTCCTAAAAACTATTGATTAATTGGCATAGTTTATTATAGATTTTAAGTGATATTGCATAATTGCTATTTCATCTACAATGATTAGGAGCACAACTTTTATTATAGTACATTTACTACTGTCAAGTTACTATTTCAGTTTGCTATTTTTATAAAAATACTTGTGTTCATAGTTTTGTCAACGAACTACACCGTAGGTTTACTTTATTTTATGACAAAGTTAAAATCAAATTTCACATAAGAGATGCATAAAAACGCTGTTTTGAGGGGTCATATTTTCAAAATTTTCCGGGTGGGGACCCCCGGACCCCCCTCCCAGAATGTGTCCCCCCCAATATTGTACTGCTGACGACGCCCATGGTTGGAACAAAAATCAGTCCTTTTACGTAGTTGTGCTGCCCGTAAAATCAAAATTTTCCGCTATCTTGAACCCAGTTTGTTGAGTCAGCAAAACTTAGAAAAAAATCTAAAAGTTGTCCGATCCATTTGAAATTTGGCATGAATGTATCTCTTTTTATGTAAAACAAATCCTCTGACTTTCATTTTGATATTGGCCGCCATGAATTTTGAAACTTTGACGATTAAAAATACCAAAAGTATAAATACGTTTTTAACATATTGCTATATTGCTATATATGCTATATTTATGGTTGAAACCGGTAAAAAATAAGGAACAAATATAAAAAAAAAAAAAACCGATAAAATTCCATTAATTAGTTTAAAAGTTATTAACGAACATAATTATTAATAAGCAGTGAGATCTTAAGTTTGTTTACATCTTTAAAAATACCGCCAAAATTCAAATAATTAAATATATGAAATATCATAAATAAAAATTATGTATAATTATTATTTTTTAAATGATAATGAGCAGGAGAGGCCACTTTAGTGGCCTCTGAAGTGAGGAAAAGTTCCGACGTACCCCGTACACATTTACAAATGTGTACCTCTTCAAGATTTCTTACTAATCATCGGATACAAAGTGGTCTGTCATTTTTATAGGGTCCGTAGCCAAAAACGAGGACCCTTACATTGCAATGCGCTTGTCTGTCTGAAAAGCACCTGGGAATAATTTTTGGTCCTGTGTCTGTATGTCGTTCAATTTTTGTGAACCAACATATCTTAAAAGTAGGTGCTTGTCCAATTTTAATTTATGCAAAATTGGTTTAGTCTATTGTTGGTCCCATATAGGTTTCTACCATCTGCGCCCATTTTAAGATATCCTGGTTCGCAAGAATTAAATGAAAAAGATCCACAGACAAACGTGGAACTAAAAATGTTCCCTGATGTCTGAAACGGTTTTCTATCTTAATTTTGAAATCAGACACATAAAAAATGTTCCTTCTTCAGAACGATCACATAGATTTCGTTAATTTGATGGTAGGCTCGGAAGCAAAAAAGAGGAAACAATTAAATAAATTAGACAATAATGGTTTGTTAAAGCGTAACTCCAATAAAGTAGGTAACAGGATGCGAGATGCGAGGAAGCTATGTGCCACACCAATTAGCAGACTATTTTTTAAATCAGTCAAAATTGTTTCTTTTGTTTGTTTTTCTCGAATAATATTATCAATTTTAGTAAAATTTAAGGAGTACAAACGGTTGAAATAAACATGACACCATCTTTGGGCTACTTTCGATAAACCATCCTAATTCTTTAAATTTAAATATATGTATAGTGGTAAATATATCTATGTTTGTGCGCATGTGGAATTGTGGAAGAGAAACAAATGGGCGCAAAAGGTTAAACTTATATGGCCTTATATGGACTTATATTAAACCAATAACATGACTTACCATCAAAATTTCATTAAAATCGGACGAGTTAGCTTTTAAGATATTTTGGTACGCAAAAATTGAATGACTGACGAACACCGATTTCTGTTCAAGAATTTTTGAAATCGGAGATATAAAAAAATTCACAAAACTTCCGTTACCTTCGGTAATCCCGTAAGCGTTATTCATTTCGAAATACAAAAATTTAAATGATTCAACTTTAAATTATTTAAAATTAATTTTAATTAATCGTAAATAATTCATTATAATTGGAACGAAGTTCCTTATGGCACGTTCTGGAGCCTAGGAGTGAATCCGAAAAAAACGACCAAAATCACCGTCACGCAAAATCCGTCACGAAATCTATAGATGACGATAACTTGAGTAAAAGCTCACCGAGTTAGATGAAATTTGGTACACATTGTTCATTTTACCAATGCCCAGGCTGAGTTCGTCGGAAAACGTTATCCGCCCAAGCTTTCACGCGCAACGCTCGCGTAAACGTAAGCTTCAAAAGACGGGATAAAGTGTTATTAAGGAAGCCTGTTACTTGACTTGTTTTGATTATTTTTGTTATATATGTCAAAAATTGCACTTTGTTTGTAAATAAATAAAATATAATCATGTAAAATTTCACCCTGATACAAGCAGAAGCTGTAGAGTAGGGAAGATATATATTTTATAATATTTTAAATTAATTGGCCGGGTAGGTAGAAAACAGTCCTATTTCAATCCAAACTCCTTCAACAAACATACTCTGTCACTATAAACTCATCATGATCAACTTTTTTCTTATATTTAATATATATTTATAGTAAGACGCTTGATTTAATTATACAAATAATGATTTTCTTAGGTACAAACAGTTAGTTACTTTTAATTTTGTCTCTTTTCTAACTCCGCCATGTATAAGTAGTTAGCAATGTTTACGTACTTAGCAGTGTGATTTTATAATTTATATTTAATGAAAAATGTAAGGAACTTCGTTCCTACCGGGTGTCCCGCGACACCACACGTATTTTTTATATAATATATAGAGTACAAAGAAAAATAGTGTGCCAATTATTATGTGCCTCAGATCCTATCACGTGCTTTAATTGTTAGTGCTTTTTATATGACAGACTGTTGACATTAATATCGGACTATGTGTCAGCTACTTTAGCACATCATCCAAATATCTTCAAAATCGGATGAGAAGACTTTTACAGAAATATCGATGACTTACCTCGAAATGATTTGTTATTGCTAAGGTAACAACATTTATTCCAATAAAACATAAATGTTTGTTTTAATTTGTTGATCTTCAAATAGATATAATAACTCATCTAAATAGATATCTCAATTAATTTACTTAATTTTACTTTTTTTCTTAGTATAAAATTAAGCCCGTTGCCTCGGTATTAACGGCTTGTTTAATATAAACAAGTTTGTGTACACACAGAAAAGGCCCAAAAGGTTTAAATTGATATGGCACCAATAATGGGCTAATTATGACCTACTATCCAAATTTCACTAAAAACAAACAAGTTTTTTTAAGACATGTTAGTTCACAAAAATGTTATACGACAGACAACCAGACGGACACGAGACCAAAAGTTGTTTCCTGATGTCCGAAACGGATGTCTGTCTAGGAATAGTTGTTAAATTCGGAGACAAAACAGTTTTGTCGTTCGAGAGATAACAATGATTCCGTTCTCTTTTGGTTAGCTTGAAATCATATTTTCTTTGTAACACGACAATATAATGCATTATTTAAGTATATAAAATATATTATAATGGTTATGATGATTATTATTAGGGTCGTTCTCCAAATAGAGGAAAATTTTGAACCCAAATTTGTTTTTAAAAAAAGTGGCCAACAAGCCAATTTTTTTGTCAGTATCTAATCAGTATAGCACGACATGGTTACCACGTAAACCATCATTCATAAATGCTAACCATTCCGTAGTTAACCTAAATTTTAAATTTACTGCCGACAGGGGTAAAAATATAAGTAAAATATAAGTAATAATTCATTCCCCTGTACACAATTCATTACCCTGTTAATGTTTCTTTTAAAAAAAAACCAGGGGAATGAAAGGCAGGGGAACGAAGTTTTAACTAAAAATGTCCGCTGGGTCTCAAAGCATTACGTTGATAAATAAAAATAAAAAATATTTGTCAATATGACAAAAGAATAAAAAAATAACTATCTTCAATGTTGTGAAGAAATGACTGCCAATACAGTTGATGCCAGGGTAATGAAAGCTAATAAAAATATTCCATAAATCACAGAACTTAAAATACCTTTTACGAAAACCACTTTTATCCAGCACTCCGTACAAAAAGTGACGAGTTAAATTTTAAGAGTCAGGTTTGCCAGTAAGAGCCTGCTGATGCATTCAGACAAGTCTACCAACCAAAAACTAAGAAATTTAAACTGGGCAGGGGAATGAAGTGAAACTTATGGGACAAGCATTACATTTTGGTATTTTAGGTTACCTAGAAACTATTTCTAAATTTTTGAAACAACGTTTATTAAATAGTTATTACTGGTATGGGAATTATGTACAAACATTCTTTATTTCCACTTCTAATATATATGAGATATGTATTTTTAATCACTTCTAGACCTTGGGACATCCAGGGGAATGAAAAAATAGTATTTAAGAATTTTTTTAAAAATACTATCTGTTTAGATTTTGCAATGATACACATTTAATTTGTGTAAGCATGACTTATGTTTCCTAAAAGAAAAATGTCCAAGTCATTATTAAATACAACTGCCCAACATTACTTTTTGGACTCAAATTTACCTCTATTTGAAGAATGACCCATTACTATTTTGAATAAGAAAATCAAAATTTGTGCTGAAGATTTCTGGCTCGATAAATAGACAAGTGACAAGAGATATTTTTTAGCTAGAATTGTACAGAATTAATATTATTGTATCTTGAAATTAAGAGAATTAAATTTCAAGGCATAAATTGCAAATTTCAATACTTTTTAATTCTCTCAAATTATCAAAATTATTGTCAAAGAAGAAAGGGTGAATAGACAGAAATTGTAATTGCAAAATTATTATTTTGCTTTATTTTTTCTAATAGAAGTAAAAATGTAAAGCAACACTGTGCTATAAACTCAAATAAAGGGGTTCTTCTACCCTGGCATTCATATTTTCTATACAACACTAAATTAAAATCTCTAATTCTGATTAAACAGTAATTTAAGATATTATAATAAAAATATAAGTGAGTACCTGTTTGGCAAAGGCAGTTCCGGTAATCCGTTTATGCAGCAACATTGTTTAATTTTTCGTTCTTTATTTAGAATTTAATATCAAGTAAAAATAAAAACAAAAAACAAACACGCACTTAGATGATTAACAACTCTTTATATAATAAACTTTTTTTTGTTATTACTATACTAAATAAAGACCATTTAGTAATTATGTTGAATCAATCGTTAAAAATACTTTCTTTGTTAAATATTTAGTACGTTCTTAAAATGTACACATATTTTTAATTAATTATAATACGTATTTAAAATAGATAAATTAGTGAATGAAAGTGAGACTGTTTGATGGACTGTATATCGATAGAAGTGTATTTCAGCACTGTAACATTCATATTGACAGATCTATGATTAGCCGGATGTGTTATGATTCCTCCAGTGTTTAAAAGTGTTTTTTAATGACACCTCTACTTCGTTATGATGACTGAAATGGGAAAGATAGCGAGATATTCTGGCATCGCTTGACTGGCTGGCGGTGGTTGTTACCTCTCCTGGCAATGTTTGCCCCTCCACACCTTTCCTTTCCCACTCCAAAACAACCTGATAACCACCATCTAATGTTCCAGTACCTTTATTCGTCACCTATACCTGCATATATTTATACAAACAGCACTAACAAGTGATTACAAAGTCACTGATAACACCCCGAGTATATTTAAAGATTTTTTTTTTTGTGTAAATGTTAATAACATAAGAAAAGGAACAATGTTTGTTATCATTTCTCTTATCACAGCAGTTCGTTTTAAATTATCGGGTTGTAATCGGTTCTTTTATTATTATTTGCAAATTATTCCCCCCCACTATATCCGTTTTATTATTTTATGTATCGTTCTTATAATGTACTTGAATGGAAAATTTTATTTAATATTATTTACATGAGCTCTTTTAACTAACGAATACATATTTCTTCAAAATCGGTTCTGTACTTTTAAAAATATAGTTTTAAATAAAAAAGTTTGTACTTATGCGGAAGAGAAAGCAATATAGAGACTGAAATTTAAATTGATATGAGAATAAAAGTAGACTATAATTATCACCTGCCCCTCACATTTCATAGAAATTTTAAGATGTCGTTCGTAAAAACGTTGAACAGCAGGCCGTCAGACGGATTCGGGGCCAAAAATTGTTCCCTGATATCTGAAACGGGTAAATCTTAAGAATACGCTACGGTTTATAGAAAAGATGGCGGGGCCTCACTCCAACGTATTTTTTGGACAAAGGGATATCAACTCTCCTATGAACAAATCATACATATATAATTTCTCAAATGTTTAAATCATACAAATGTAATGATTGACAAAGGTACTGTACTGTTTTTAATCTCGTAAGTGCACAAATTAAACAAAGTTGCCCCGCCAAGCGATTCTCGACCGTAGCGTTAACTTAATATTAGCCCTGAAACGGAACAGAATGTTTGAATTTGGAGAGTAACAATATATTTCGGGTCATCTTTGTTATTCCACCCCACCCCCATTCCTACCGGGAGGTTTTTGGCATACTCAGGGTTGCACCCTTCAACTTTTATGGGGCTTTCAGATTCCCTAAGACTGTTTATTGCACAAAAAGCTGAAAAACCACGCGTCAGGTTAATCACCTCATAATTTGTAGATATACTTTTTGAACTTGTCCAAAATTATGATAAGTAGATATTGCCGTTATCCCGTCAGAGTTTTAAGGAAAAATCAATCCGTCTGTCCGTCTTCTAGGTACCTATTAGTACAATAAATGTTAGTTTGCTGCTACCTATTAGAAAATATGTCCCTGTTCGATCCTCGAGATTTTGAGACCCTTTTGAACAAATTCAAACATACATACATTGTATCATACTTGTAAGAACTAAGCACTAAGTTCGCAAGAATAAGACGAGAGCTTCTTTTTCTTTCCAAAAAAAACTCTATTTTTCTCTTTTACAAAACTTGACATTCATAAACAAAACAATTACCTTGACAACAAAAAATAAATAAAACAAAAATAATAATACAATTAAAGAAATACCCCAAATCCAACACACTCCCACCTAAATTAACTTCCAAGTTAATTTACTCTAAGTCATGCGTCTCGGGAACCATCTCCAAAGGGTATATCTTCCTCAGGGGACGAAGTACCTTCCCCTTAGCCGTCCGCAGCCGAACCACTCTTACGTGGCCATCTCGACCAGGGATTAACTCCTTTACTCTTACAAGTGGCCATGAGATCCTCTTCTTTGACTCGTCTTCAACAAGCACCAAATCTCCCACGACGAGCTTTCTCCTTTCTCCTTTTATTTTAGGACCATGTACTAATTGCCCTAAGTACTCTGATCGAAACCTTCGTCGAAACTGTTCTCGCAGAAGTTGCCTCCGCTTGGCACGCCGATTCAACATATGCGAGTCCACTATGTCGCATTCAGGAAGCCCAGATTCTTTCGGTTCTTGTAAAAATGTATTTGGTGTGAGAGGTGAGAGGTCTGTAGGATCTTCGGAAACGTAAGTTAGACTCGCTCTACCAAAGACCTTCCCAAGCAATTCTTTCATAACTCTAACTAATCGCTCCCACCATCCTCCCCACCACGCTGCGGACGGTACGGAGAATTTCCACATGATGCGTTTTTCGGCACAGTGTTCACCTACCTGATCCCAGTCTATGAGAACTCGACCTTTGATTTTGTCCTTCTTTCCGATCATCGACCAGAAACGGTTTGCAGCAAAACATTTCCTATCGAGTAGTTTGTAAGAGCTGCCTCTTTCTTTGGTGATAATTACAGTTTTTTCTTCTTTTCTTGGCGCCAAATTTTGATATACTTTTGGGCACATAATAGCTAAATGTCTTCGTCCACAGTTTTGGCAAAGTATTTTCACCCTACACATCTTTACTCTATGATTGAACTTTAGACAAATAAAGCACCTTTTCTTCTGCCTCATTATGTCATTCTTCTGGTCAAGCGACATATTCTTCGCAGTTTCACATTTTGAATCAACTAAGGTTGCAGCAGTAGGTTCAGTAGACAATTCTAGTTTCTGTTTTAAATTCTGATGCTTTACCTCATAGTTCTTTACCGTTGAACCTACGTTACTAACACTAAATCCTGATTTTGCTAATTCGATTTGCTCTTCCGCTTCTACTTCGTTCTTTAAAAACCTCATCAAGCTTTCGAGCCTCCTATTAGATAGAAATTCTTTAGTACTTTCATTAATTGAAGCACTGACTCCACTTCTCTGCCACACCCGCAAAATTTCTTCAGGCAAACTGGATTCAATAAGGGGCAACAACACAGCTGCAAACATATCATTGCTGATGCCTAGTGATTCTAACGATCTTAAGTGGGATTCCAAACGATCATACAAAGAGACAATATTTTTATCTTTCACTTTTCCCAATGCATTTTGAAGGACTAGCTTCAACAATTCTTCTATCAGTAAGTCATCCCTTCCATAGCGAGCCTTCAATGCCTCAATAACTTTAGGGTAGTTCTCCGCAGTAGGCGGGTAACTTTCCACTAACTCTCGAGCCTTCGACTTTACTACAGTAGCCTGAAGTAGGCACTGAAACTTATCTTCGGGTCTTAGGTTCGCATCATCATTAACTACTGAGAAAAGCGACCAAAATGGTAAATACTCAATTAACTCTCCACTAAACTTATTCAACTCTATTTTTGGTAAACGGCATTTTGGTCCTGAAGTTACTGAATTTTGAGAAAATACTATTGCATCGGATTGATTTAATTTTGAATTATTAACAAAAATCTCTTCGTCTAAAAGAATTTTCACTCCTGCGAATTTAGCTATATACACATCAGATTCGTCAAAATTTTGAAGAAGCTCCTCTTCACTACACTTCGCCTCAAGCATGACTTCTATTATCCTATCTTCTACTTCTTTTAATTTATTATAGCATTCTTTTAATACTAAAAATTGCAGTTTGATTAAATTCTGCTCTCCATTATTCTGAATCAAATATTCAATATTTGTTACCTGCCTTGTCACTGAAGCTCTCAAAGTTGACCGCAATACTTTAAGCTGGTCCATGTCTATTCTTGGAGTCACGGTCGCCACAAAAAATGTAAGAACTAAGCACTAAGTTCGCAAGAATAAGACGAGAGCTTCTTTTTCTTTCCAAAAAAAACTCTATTTTTCTCTTTTACAAAACTTGACATTCATAAACAAAACAATTACCTTGACAACAAAAAATAAATAAAACAAAAATAATAATACAATTAAAGAAATACCCCAAATCCAACAATACTCATGACTCATACTAGCTTCCAGATCAATGAACTTTGAGTTTTTATTTAAAAAATATGAGTTTATTAATATAAGTTGTGACTTTCTTTTAACCTTTTTTATTCTACTCAGTTGCCTGCTGAGGCAGGCAACCCTTAAAAGTTGAAGGGTGCAACCCTGTATATGCGAAAAATCACCCGGTAGGAGTGGGGGGAGGGGGCGTAACAAAAAAGAACCAAATTTCGTTCTTGAGAATAATCACAAATGCTTGAGTAGCGAACTTAGAGGTGGTTAGAAAAGGTGAGGGGAGGAAGCCTACTTACCACATATTATGTTATTATTTAATTATTTATATTCAATAAAAAAAATATATATTTAGCGATTGAGCTATAATAAGAAATTAGAAATAAAATAGAATAATTATTATGGAAGAGGTCAAGGTACCAACACCAGTTTCACGATCCATTGCAATTTGTGTTTCATATACATTTGCAACACTTAAGAAACAAAAAAAATATATGTCTTAAAAGAAATGCTTTAATTATTAATATTACATAAATCCAGTATTTATGTATAAAAAAAAATCATTACTTATATCGAAGTATTTGTATATCAGAACAGAACCCCAATGTTCCCTTTTATATTTAAAAGTCTTAAGGGTATATCTGAATTCTGAATTTGAATTCATAAAAGAGCGGGAAATAGTGGTGCCAACCTAACACGGCGAGGCTGCTTCCTCAATTAAATAAATATAATTAAAAGAAAATCGTGTTAAATTCGGTCGATAAAATTATTTTAATTAATAATATACTATTAATAAGGTCGTAGAACGGCTGGTTTAATTTATTTTACCTTATTCGATTTGTAAACATTTTCCACGGTGTTACTATGAGAACGTCATTTTTTCACCGGAATTGTTGCAATTAATTTATTTTTCTTTTTTAAATGAACTTTTTTTAGATCTCGTAAACAATTCAAAATTTTCTCATCGAAATTATCAAAATTTTGCAGGAGCATTGACCTTTTTTCAGTGGTGGATCTGTGGGAGCGAGGTAGTGGAAGACACACGTCGCCCGAGCCCCAGGTCTCCGTTCATTTCTCTAGCCTCTTGCAACTGGGAACTCAGTAGGTCCTGTAGGTTAACAAGTTTCTCCGTAAGTTTTTTTCATCTTTTTGCCATTTTTCTATTTATAAATGCATTATTTTCGAACGTCGCGTCGCCTTTTTCCTCCGCTTTATTTATAGTCGTCATTGTCGAAACGTATTTCTAGCTTTTTACAATAAGAATCGAACGATTAATAGAATGCTCGCTGGATTTACAGTTATGTTGCACGTTGTCACATTCTTCTATTAAACTATTCGATTCTTATCCAAGTTTAACAGTTTCAAAGTATTTCTCAGCTCTAAACATTCTATCTTCTGTTTGTAATCTCGGACTAATCTGAAATTGTATTTGTTGGTTTTTCAGCCAGTTATTGTATGAGTCAAAAAACAGAAAAGCCAGTACTTTCAGGTCAACGCATCAAGACCAGAAAAAGAGGTTCGTTATTCACTTATTTAATTATTATCAATGTTTTCTCTATTCTGTTTGTCGAGTTATTTCTATTTGTTTGACTAGATAACCTCGCTGGATTATTAACTGCATGATCGACTCGGTGTGGCCCGTGTGAAAGTTTGTTGTTTTTTACCTTCCCCTTTGTACAAAATGGTGAAATAAGCCATTTTCATTGCTTATTTCAGCGATTCTTTCCTCCGCATTCTTTATTTATTATCGTATTCGAACCGAATATAAAGCGAAACGGTTAATCTGTAATTAATAAGACACTTGTAGTTTTGCTTTTCATGGAAGTACGAGGCTGGAAAATTGTCGAAATGGGCCAAGGTTATGTTACAACCTTTGATCCCCGTTTTCACAAAAGTAATGTCCGACTTCTTTCGCATTTTTTCCGTCGAAGCTTATCTCTTTTTTTATTTCCCGGAAAATTATCATCCGTTTTAAATGCTGTCGGGTTTCCCCCCCCCCCTTTTTTTTAAATAAATATTGTAAACTTCATATATTTTACTTCTCTAACGTTATGTTTATTTTACAAGAAAGTCGAAATAATTTTGTTTTGTGCAGTAGTTTTTGTTTTGAGATATTTTGGACGAATTAATTTAAACCGGTTGAGATAAGGCAACTATGCATATCTCTATTTCTCAGTATGATGTCATTTAATATTACGGTGAAGCTTTCTGAATCATAGTTCCTGTTTGTGGCTTGTTTACATTTAGTCATACCAAGCTTGCCAAACTCGAGTAAATTTTTCCCTAAACGTTTCAAATGGGTAATTCCCCACAATCTTCCATGTCAACCAGACAAATCAGTTGTTTTGTGGCCGTAAAATGTATAATAAATTATTTTCTTAAGAGAAGAAGCCTTAAATAGGTTTTTCTTAGCTGTAAAATCGAAAAACAGAAATGACAATTTGACGGTTAATCTGCTTCCTTTTCTTGATTATTTGGGGTTTGTTTTAGAATATTATTTCTACATAATATGAGTTGACATCTTGTCTAAATCGAGATTATTAATACTATGAATTGTGAAACATTTATTTCAATAAACAGTTATTATTGTGTAACTTTTGAGGAAAGGTTTTCATTTTGAGGAAGGTTATTTTGAATAACATTTGTTATACGTTTCCTGGCTTACTTTTACTAACCATATACTTTTAATTTTATTATATAAAATACATTTATCTAATTTAACCCATAACTTATCGAATTTCAGTCATTAATTATTATTAATTTGATTGATTATAGCTTATTTATAAACCTACACATTATAGCCAATTATAACCTGATTGCGAAGAGTAACCTACTGTAAACAATGTGTTGTGAGATGGAGTGTTATCTGAATCTTAGCTGTTATATTGTTTCTGCTAACAATCCATAACAACTCTTACTTAATAACACTTACTTTTTTAAAATAGACCTAATTTCATTTGTTGGTAAATCTGCTTTATTTGGCCCACCTATTTCTAATTGTTCGATTTACTTAAACTATTTTTAAAACTGTTCCCTTTTTACATTATAAAAACGATGTCGGTATTTGTGGATCTGTCAGGTGTCTTGCCTGGATAAGACCTCAAGATAATTACCAGTTGCTCTTTTGTAGATATTAGGTTTGTTCCAACCACACTTCAAACTAGTTCCAAACTGTACGACGCATGCGCATTTGCAAAAAACGATCAAGTGTGGTCCGATGCGCATGCGTCGGACAGTTTCAAACCAGTTTAAAGTGTGGTTGGAACAAACCTATTGCCTCCTGAAACTAGTTAAGGTCTTTCTTATTGGCATTAGATACTTCCTAAGAAAATATTAAATCCTTGTTGAATTGTATGTAATTTTATGTTGAACTTATCCGTTAAATTCTGAGTAGTTTAAACCCACAATAATTTTCCATTACAATGTCTCCATAATTATTGATTACTAGCTTTCACCCCGCACTCCACGTGGGGCTCATGCTAGGTATTAGTGGTTATGTTTCCTATAATCATGTAGGCCTAGCAATTAAATTAAATTCCTAAATAGTTTTGTTTCCAAAGCCTTCTAGGAATAAAATCAGGACTATATTACACATCATTAATTCCATTATTAAGAATATAATACTCTCCAAATCGTGGTTTGGATTCTATCTATATATTTTAAAAATAGCCAGTAGAAACTAAGTAATATAGTAATAACTAACAATGCTAAAAA
Source organism: Gerris lacustris (assembly GCA_951217055.1). Taxonomy (NCBI): domain Eukaryota; kingdom Metazoa; phylum Arthropoda; class Insecta; order Hemiptera; family Gerridae; genus Gerris; species Gerris lacustris. Next base: position 69,319,122 of record OX578280.1, on the reverse strand, counting down.
AAAAGTATAATGAATAAGAAAAAAAAAAAAAACGTAGAAAAAACCAATTAGACTGGGAAATCATTGAACAATCATCAACAATGATGGTGCATTGTTTAATTACCAGTCTCTTCATTCAATACGGCAGTTGCACCAGCAAATATTTAATATCTCTAGTTCTAGAAACAATTAATAAAATAATAAATACTCGATTTAAAGAGCATTAGTGTGAGGTTTAAGCACTCCAATCAGAAATTAAATCGGTCAACAATTGCAGACGCCATAAGCGCTCAAAGTGAAATTTAAAAAAAAAAAAAAAAAATTAGCTCTATTTAAGGTAGAACCGATGAAGTTACGTCAATAAGTAATAGGACCAAATTAGTAGATCTTTTAAAATTAGTTAGCGCTGGCGCAATCAGCTTGTCGATACAATTTACCGTTTGGCCACAATAAGCCTCTAAAAAAACTTTAAAGTGCGTCCGCCATCTTTAATTTTATAAGGGGGGGGGGGAAGGGTACAAATATATTTTTTTACTTTTCAGATTTTTCCAGTTTGGTTGGGCCAATTTCCGACCAAACGCAAAAAACCACATGTCTCTAGGTGGTCTAGAAGTATATAATAATAGTAGTAAAGTAATAATATAATAGCGAGTCTGTGGGGTTTCTTTACGGCGGTTCAACCTATTTTTTTAGGTTATGTTTTATATACTTTTTTTTATAAAATTGTTAATAACTTTGGTTCTACTCAATATTTTTAGATGAAACCAAGCCTACAAATTGCGCAACATGGTTGCGCACACCCCTGAAAAAAAATTAATCAATTTCATTTAGCCAGTTTTGCCATACCCACATACATACACGAAAAAAGTTAAGGCCGGATTCGGTTTTTGGAATGTCTAAAATGGAAAAGTATCCAAAAAAAATTTCAATTCTGACCAATGTACAGGCAAAACTTTAATTTTATATATATAGATTATGTATAAGCTTTTTTTGAAAGTACTAATTATATTTTTATCACTAATATAAATTTTCCTTAACGCATTTGATTGATATATTTAGATATATTAATTTGATATATAAAATTTGATATAGGTGTGCTCCTTGGGATTTGGTTTTGTATTAATATAGACTAGAATTTAATCTAGTGCTGCTAAAACATTTTTACCTCCGTGGACCACTGTAAAACAGTAGTTGGGACCGATCTACTATCTTACCTCTTGCAGTGTGGCTGTTAGTTTTAGATACATTCTCAATCTACTGTTATAAAACCACACCAGTTTCAATAACTCTAAAAGAGAATAATTGGAATTAATTTAAATAATTTAATTATGCTGAAATCAATCTGTATTTTATACATTGTTAATGTGTTTTTTCACTTATATCTTTTTAATTTAGCTCTTTTGATATCAGTCACTATGAATTGAATTCATCAAAATTTCTTTTAAAAAAATAATTAATTACCAATTTATTTAATTTCAAATCCAATTTATTGGTTAAAACAATTATTATATTTCCATCTCTAAACTGACACCATTTTACTTTTTTAAGTTTTATTCAATATCTGTTAAGTTTTATAAAATGTCAGTTCCAGCTATAACAATATTATTTGATAGTACATACATAATATTATGTAAGTCCCCCTTATGCCAGAACCATAATGTGCCAATTTTCATATTCTGGGTTTATTAGCTATTTGGACTTGTTGTTTTATAATCTATGTTGTGCCAGAACCCCAAATTCGTGCCTGCATTGTATCAGCTGTTATTGGCTATGGCAGTTTGATGAATGTGAAATTCTGAAACAATAAATGTGCATTTTCAGGAAGAGGGGGGGGGGATGCTAGGGCCTAAAAAAATATCTTACTAATAAGCCCAATACCTTGTTGCTGTACGTAAAATAAAATAAAAAAATCATCAAAATAGAATAGCTGAATTATGGAATAGAATGCTGAATATGTATCATAAACTTTAAAACGCCATTTCCCAACTATGTTGAATTTGCACATTCATGGTTTGCATAAGGGGGACAATATTAATTAATATTGCATAATATTTGGACATTAATATGTGGGAGAATACCTTGATTATGAAGGATAGGAAAGTTTACCTTACTTTGGACACCCAACTATACAATACTGATATGATAGCTGGTGAAGGTGACAAGGTTGCTCTAACAGTGTTGCCAGACTCCACTCTGACAGTTAGTATCACATAAAAAAGTTGCTCTCTCCCTGGAACTGTGCTGGGGGCAAGTATCCCACATACACTACTGTCCTGGCAACCTCCCATACACTGATAACTTGCTTACTTGCTTAGTTGGGAACAGCTTTAGAATACGGTTACCAAGCCCGCAATACACTATTTTCTTGAATTCACTTACAAAACTTTCACCTATATATCGATATAGCGTATGTATATTATCTTTCGATATATCGAATTTATTCTATATGTCATGTCTACTATTATAATATCAAATCCATTTAACAAATAAAAATTACGAGTTGATTTAAAAAAAAAACGGCACGGCATTAACCTCGTAATTCGACTTAATATTTTAAGCTTATTTTATGTTACCTTTGGAATAACGGGTAAAAATGAATTGCACGGTGGTGTTTTCAGAATTAAAGTTCGCATATAATTTTTTTGCCCAAGAATTTTTAACGGCCGCTTCGCGGTGCTCCGCTCATTTTCTGAAGAAAAACAACCCTACTGCATATAGACCAGGTAGATGTCCAAATCCAAGTACAAAATTCGATGGCACCGAATTTTGTATTACGTAATTTTATGTTTTTTTGGGCCGGTAACTGCCGAACTTTCCCGTAATCGTTAGTCAATCCAGTCAATATCCTTAATTAATATTACTTAAAAACTTAATAAATCTCTCTTCGTTTGTTTGTTTTGTCAACCTAGTAAACATCCAAGTACGTAAAAAAAAAGTCAGGCAATCAATTTTAAGTCGTTAAAAAAAGTCGTGAATATCCAATATCCAAGTGAAATTAAAAATGGTGGGACGAAAATGTTAAGTAATGCTGTGAGAATCGATTGTACGTAGTATTTCGATTATAACCTGAATTCTAAGCGTAACCTACCCATAATAGTGTGTTGCGGGCTTGGTAACCGCATTCTAAAGCTTAGCCGCTTAGTTGTTCCCTTAGACATGACAGTGTTTGCAGAGAGCATGCCACTGTGTTGTTCATATCAGTGTGTTGACTGATAACTTTTAGCACAATTTTGTGATATTCACACAGATGTAATTAAATAATTAAAAAAACTATTTAAATATTGCACTTCTGTTGATTGTGACTCCCCTTATAAAAAAAAGAACAGTGGGGAGTAACGATCTAAAAAAGGTGTATGGAATGTTCTTCTTTAGGCTGTTACTTCCCTTATAAAAACAGAAATGTGATATTCCTTTGCCCAGAAGTACATTGGACTAAACATCCCTTTTCTTTATAGTTATTTAGTAAAAGTCATTTATATTCTAAAACATCACAGGGTAGTAACAATCTAAAGAAGTACCTTAAATATTAGGTACTTCTTTATTCGTCTAAATCACAAGTACTTTTAACACTTTACCATACCGGTTTCAGCATGTTTGCTATCTTCAGTGGTCAAGTAACAAACGTAAGTTAGTCCTTTTATATTTTTTATTATGAGCCTTATGCAGCCTTGAAGCCACGAGATAAGCACTCAAGAAGTTTAATTACTTAGTAAAAATTACTGCCCATGGGAAAAGATAGAAAAAAATGGTTTTAAGTTTTAATAGGGACTTTGATATCATTGTTTGAATGAGTGACTTAACCACTGAAGAAATCAAACATGCTGAAACCGGTATGGTAAAGTGTAAAAAATACTTATGATTTAGACCAATAAAGAAGTACCTAATACTTAAATAGTGTTTTATTTATTTATTAAATTTAATTTATTAGCACGATTATTATTTTTTATTTTATCTTTGAATAGTTGATGAGGAAATCCAATTTATGTTCAATTGATTCAAACGATAATTAGTATAATGAGCATGATAAATGTGGGTGAGACAATTGATACGATTAAAAAGGTAAACAATGAAATTCCCAGCATAATGTACTCTGTTCTTGACACATTTGTATTTTTAGTGTATCCCAGGTCCTATACAAGCAAATTATCGTATACAGTGGAACCTCGATAATTCGGACTAATTGGGACCAGACACTGTCCGAATTACTGATTTGTCCGAATTTCCGAATATGCTGTAATAAAACAACTTTTTCGCAGACAAGAGGACCTGATAAAGGTGCGTCTAAGCTTCTTCTTGGGTAAACCATATGTACATCGCATCTTCTAAAGCGGTATCATTTGCCGTTCATAACGTTTTCCGATTTTTTAACCCCTGTTCAGAATCTAGCTTTGACGCGTATTGCAGTATGCTATCTCGTTTTCGTTTTAGATGTCCCCACACCATACCACACTTTTTTGCTAGAGATGCCCCACATTCACCTTTTGGCATTTTTTTATTTTTTTTTATAGAATTTCTAGTTATTAAATTTTTCAGTAGGCAGTCCCGATTTTCGAGGCTCCGGATTTTTGAGGTCCGAATTATCTTCGAGGTTCTGTATTTGCAATTTATTGTCAGAGAAAGTAATGTTTGTAATTTTGATGTGTTGCAGATGAGCGGGAAAAATACGACCCGACAGGTTTCCGGGATTCGATCCTGGTTGGGCTGGAAAAGGCTGGTAACGACCTAGAGGCTGTGTCCAAATTCCTTGACTCGGCCGGATCAAAACTTGACTATCGCCGCTATGGCGAGGCCCTCTTCGATATACTCATCGCCGGAGGACTCCTCGGTAACAATCATTTTACTCTTCTTTTTTTTCTATAACCTGGGGGTTAAACTCAAATTGAGCCCGAAGGCATAGACCACCACGTTGGTTGCCATCGACCTACCTGGGGGGAATCGACCACTTCACTCATCCAATTGATATGCTCAACAGTGTGAAACATGTCTTACCTCCCTGGGATTTGAACCACAGCCAAAGATATTGATAATGACCTTAGGTTCAGGTGAGAGCTAGTGCGTTAACCACTCCCCTATCCTGGTCCCCATTTGAATTGTAACAATTCATTTGTTATCTTTTCAGTATTTAGTCTATTTCATTCTAAGAGGTGAAGACTTCATTCAAGATGAAATTCTAACCTTCCTGATAAATGCTTTCAGTATTGGGAGCAAACATTTCTGAATAGCTTCTTGTAATGCATCCTCCTGAAGTCTAGAACTATTTTGTAGTGATCACTCTATAAAAGAACAATAAGACGCACTTGGCAATATTTCAACCCCTCCTAGAATAATTCTCATTTTGAGTTATTAAAAACAATAAATCAATAGTGTTTTTCCGTGGTAGGCTGTGAAATAGTAACTTTAGAGCCTAAGAAACATAGCTAAAATCCATTTTCTCATTACATGGACTTAAAAAAATGTTTCATTACTCCTAAGCTGTATTGAAAAAATTGTTTACCTTCTAGGAGGTAAAATATTTTTTTTGTACTGCGGGTAGTTATCAAAACTGTCGTTTGTAGCGCTGCAATCTTTGTAGAAATGCTTCTTAGTACGATTAAAATCCACTAGATGTCAATGCCTTTTATTTATATTTTTTATAGTGTAACCTCTTAAAAGTATCTTTTTCTCAAAATCTTAAGTATGTACTAATATTTGTTATAATTATATTGATTAATAATTAATGTTTTTTCATTGTCTGCTACCTCGGAAAAAGTAGCATATGTCTTGCTTTGCTTGACAGTAAATGTAATTGCTGCGGTAAAGAAAAAACTCACTTCACAGCCTAGTACCATAATATACTACTTCAATGCTGAAGCAGAAGTAGTTTTTTTTCCATGTTCTGTCGTCTCAATCAAACACTTAAAACTATAGAACAGTGGAAGGCCAATGAGGCTCTTCATTGAGTAAGTGCTGCTCCCCTCGAACAATTAAATCCTTTTTTTAATTATTATTTCAGAACTTTTTCTCAAATCTTTTTAAATTTACTAAATTAAGTGAAGCTTTCTAGTTTTAGCTAGTCGTTACATTAGTGAGTCTTTGGTTGAATTGGTTAATGAAGTGTACGAGTCGTATATAATCCTAATACTATGTAACTATGTTGTGGCTCATAGTTATAATATTATATGAAAAACTGGACCGCAGCTCTCATCGACCTAATGCATGCGCCCACCCCTGCTGTAGAACAAAGAATCATTCACTTTACACTTACTGAATGTGATCATCAGTGTGACACATTTCTTTGCTTTCTGCATTTCAAACCGTCTAACTAGGTCTGTCCATGTTTGGACCATGCTTTCAGGAGAGTTGCCAGTGCAATGCTGTCCACTTGGCCATGCTGATCCCAATAGCTTTTAATTGATTAGTTTAAAAATTATAGTTGATTGTGGAAATATTAATAAAAAGGCCAAACCGACTTCTCTCAATTAAAAATAATAACGAGAACCATAATTATTCATAAGTTAGTGAGCTACAGTAGGGTCAAGGTGAGTGTTGACTCTGACAGATCAGGTTGGGCAACATATAGAAGGGACAAATCGCACTTAGCGGTTTTCCTAAAATTCACCTACAGTGACATTTTTGTGTGCTTAGTTGACCCGACCATCTAGATGCAAATGCTATCATTGGCTCCCCTCCACATTTTATTTATTTTTAACATGCTGTCAGAGTTAAAACTCATCTTAACTTGGTTTTCTTGTTTTTAAGTTTTTGGTAGTTTTCATACTACGGAAAGTTAAATTTTAATTTAAATCAAATTATAACTATTATTAACTATCCCGGCGCTGGAGTGTATTTTTCACTGTCTGTTTCCCGTAGTTAATAATAATTATAATTTGATTTAAATTGGTTTTCTTGTGAAATCTGGTTCACTAAGGGGTTGAAGTCCTTGTTTTGCTTCCACAACTGGAAGCATCTTTAGGGTTGTGGTGCATCATGATCTTGATTCGAAGCAAACACAAGATATACTGTTTGCTTCGAGTCATCATCACAATGCACTGCACCCCTGAAGATGCTTCCAGTAGTGTAAGCATCTTCAGGGTTCAAACACAAGATATACTGTTTGCTTCGAGTCATCATCACAATGCACTGCACCCCTGAAGATGCTTCCAGTAGTGTAAGCATCTTCAGGGTTCAAACACAAGATATATTTGCTTCGAGTCATCATCATGATGCACTGCACCCCTGAAGATGCTTTCAGTAGTGGAAGCATCTTCAGGGTTCAAACACAAGATATACTGTTTGCTTCGAGTCATCATCACGATGCACTGCACCCCTGAAGATGCTTTCAGTAGTGGAAGCATCTTCAGGGTTCAAACACAAGATATACTGTTTGCTTCGAGTCATCATCACGATGCACTGCACCCCTGAAGATGCTTTCAGTAGTGGAAGCATCTTCAGGGTTCAAACACAAGATATACTGTTTGCTTCGAGTCATCATCACGATGCACTGCACCCCTGATGATGCTTCCAGTAGTGGAAGCGAAACTAAGGACTTAAACCCCACTGTGGCCCAGAAGCCTACGCACTAAGTTAAAATTTTATTGATAATTTTATCTTTATTGAGCATGCTTTGATCAATATGTATAATATTGTTCATTTTAAACCAAGTATTTAATGTAAGCTTATTCTAATCAAGTGTTTTTGTGCACTCTATTTTTTGTTTGTTTGGTTAAAAAAAAATCTAAACAAATAGCCTTGTTGAAATCTCTCTTTATAAAAGATTAGTTGTCAACAAGGAAAATGCAGGAGAAAAGTGTAAACATGTTTTCATTTAGCCAAGGTGAAAAAAAAATATATAGATAAGCTGAGGGGGAGGTATTCACTGAGAATCCTGTAATATTGGTTTTTGTGTTGGAAAATGACTTGGTTTAGTTTAAGTAAGGGAATTACTGAAGGCTTGACCACAGGAACCATCCTACTTGTCTTATCACTCACTTAAATATTTATTATGTTGATGAGGGTTTTTATTTTTAAATATTTACTTCTAAAAGTTTTTGCTATTGGATATTTATTGTACATTCTCTTCCTAATGTACCATTTATTTATAAATTTCTTGTGTTTTATTCTGCATTTAGTTGGGCTAATTTAGAACTTGTCATGTCTCCTCGAATATTATCATTGCAGAAATATCTTGACATTCTTTTTTTTTAAAAAATAAATAAATTGCAGTGGTTTTCTTTATTTTAAATCAAATTATAATTATCAATAACTAAGGGAGACATACAGAGAAAAATAGACCCCCGCACCGGGACTTGAACCACGGGTCCTCCTATTAATCCGTTACAGGTGCTCTTACCAACTGAGCTATACAGGAGAATGATTTTTCTCTGTCGTTACCGATACAACTTCACGAATCCAAGCTTTCAATCTTTTCTACAAATCTAGCAAGCCAAATATATTCATGGCAATAGAACTAGATCGAGAATTAAGTAATTAATGGTAAGAGCACCTGTAACGGATTAATAGGAGGACCCGTGGTTCAAGTCCCGGTGCGGGGGTCTATTTTTCTCTGTATGTCTCCCGTAGTTATTAATAATTATCATTTGATTTAAAGTAAAATTTAATCTTTTCGTAGTATGAAAACTACCAAAAAACTTAAAAATTTGAATTTTTGGTTTTCTTTAGTTCATTAGCTTTGAACTTAAATTATTAGTAAAAGTAATGTATTGAAAAATGTCTTGTTAAAACACTCATCTTTTGTAGAAATTACATCTTTGATATTCTAAACTTATCTTAAACTGTTGTTTCAAAATTAGGTCTAGTATCTGTAACAAACCAGGTTACCTAATTATGGAGAAATTATTCCCTTGATTTATATAATTCCCTTAAAGAGGCCCTACACATGTCCAAACTTCCCAACAATCCTTGTTGGAGCCACCTCTACACATGACCACCCGACATAACCAAACTCCTCTCTTTGGAGGGAGTTTGGTCGTGCCAGGTTGAGGAGTCGGCCTACAGCTACACTTAAACTGACTCGGCAGGAATTGAGGGTGGGGAGCTCCCGACGGTCAGGCAGTTAGTGGTCTCATACGACCAACAACCCTCTGGGTCCAGCAGTTTTGGTCCACCGACAAGCCTACACACGCTCCAACTGCGACAAGCCTACACACACTCCAACTGTCGGGTGGTCGTGTGTAGGGCCTTTTAAGCATACATAGTTCAAATATATGTAGTTCTAACTTTGTGAAGGCATTGATTACATAGTGAAAGGTTCATCAAACAAATCTAGGTTACGCTCTGATCAAGACAATATTTGATTAATATAGGATGAAGGGTTGGCCACCTTACATATCTTAGTGATATAATAATAATATATATTTTATTTCAATATATGTTATACATAATAATTCAGTTACATTGGTTCATGGGAATCACCCCAATGACTGATGTGATGATTAGTGTGAATCACGTTTTACCCCTCTGGGTTTGAAACAATCACCAGGTACGTTGATATCTGAGCTGGGTTTCAAGGGAGTTGGGTGTGTGCTAGCTACTTGTAAACCTGAGGATCCTTAAGTTTACACCGCACTTCTCTAACCTTAGCTTTTATCTTTCCTACCTATTTTTTTAATAATATTAATGATTTTAATCTATATAGACTAGATGTGCCGTTTATTTTAACTATCATAACTGAAAGTTTATTTATTCAAACAAATATTTAACGTGGTATAATACAGGAAGCATTCCTAAGAGTGCTGAGACCTTAGTGCACTAATCTATGGTTATTTGCTTCATTATCATCGCAGGAAATTAATCGAACCTCCTTAAATATATATAGTTAAAAGATTTTTAAATGTTATTACACAAGTTGCTTTTTACATGTAATATACAAACATTACATTTTAGGTCAGGCATGAGACACAAGGTTTTGATCTTAGTCCGGTTGAGGCCATGAAGATAACCTTAAGCTACGCTCTTCAAGATAACCTTCCCTCTTCCATTTTGTTTATATACATCAATAGTATATTATTTATTTTTATTCCTCCACCCCCTCTTCATATATTGACTAGGTTAATATATAGATAATTAGCACACATTTATAAAATTATATATGTATTTGAAATTATTAAATGAGGCCACAGCTTATAATAAACTTGATAATTGATTGATTATTTTTGATTATTATTAATTATAATATTTATTTATTTTTAAAATAGAATAATTATATGATAAAAGATAAAGAATTAGGACTTGAGTTTTAAAATCAATAAATGTTGATTTTACTGTAAACAATGCATTTATCCTACTTACAGTCAGATCAAGATTCGAGTTAACTCTTGACAGGTTAATTCTTCAGGTTGGCCAACCCTATGTGAGGGATACATGAAGGCACTAGGTGCTTATCCTTTGGGTCATGCTCCTCCACTAGTGACATTTTTGTTTGCCTAGTTGGCCCAACCTTCTAGATGTCAAAATCGCTAGCTCTCATTGGCTCCCCTCCTCATTATTTTAGATTTTCCCACATAGTTAAAGTTAACTCTCTAGTTAGTACGACTGTAGCAGTGCATATTGTTTTCCCTCTTCTCCCACACTGATCAGTGTTGGACCCTACATTGTCAGCTAAATTCGTTGTTTCTAAATAAAATGTTGCACATCTGTCACTTGGATATTTGGCTTATGAAAGTCAATGAGGTGGGCCTGTGTCTCCCCATTGAATCCTTAGTTTTCTTTATAAGGCCAACTTACCCCTAATGTAATTTCTTTTTGATCCTGTCTTTTGTGGCATTGCAAGGTTCAATATAGCTGTAAGCGGAAATTCTGTATATATGTTTTAGAGTACCATAAAATCAAGGGATTGGTGCTGTAGTTGAGTTGATAGTGTCAAATCAAGGGATTGGTGGTGTTGTTAGTGTCAAATCAAGGGATTAATAGTGTCGTTAGTGTCAAATCAAGGGATTGGTGGTCTTGTCAGGTCGTTAGTGTCAAATCAAGGGATTGGTGGTGTTGTTAGTGTCAAATCAAGGGATTGGTGGTGTTTGGAATTGTTAATGATAAATCAAGGGATTGGTGGTGTTGTCGAGTGTTAATGTCACATCGAGGGATTGGTGGTGTTGTCGAGTTGTTAGTGTGAATCAAGGGATTGGTGGTGTTGTCGAGTTGTTAATGTCACATCGAGGGATTGGTGGTGTTGTCGAGTTGTTAGTGTGAATTGAGGGATTGGTGGTGTTGTCGAGTTGTTAGTGTCAAATCACAAGATTGGTGGTGTTGTCGTGTTGTTAGTGTCAAATCAAGGGATTGGTTGTGTTGTCGAGTTGTTAGTCAAATCAAGGGATTGGTGGTGTTGTCGAGTTGTTAGTGTCAAATCACGAGATTGGTGGTGTTGTCGAGTTGTTAGTGTCAAATCAAGGGATTGGTTGTGTTGTCGAGTTGATAATGATAAATCAAGGGATTGGTGGTGTTGTCGAGTTGTTAGTGTGAATCGAGGTATTGGTGGTGTTGTCGAGTTGTTAGTGTCAAATCACAAGATTGGTGGTGTTGTCGAGTTGTTAGAGTCAAATCAAGGGATTGGTTGTGTTGTTGAGTTGATAATGATAAATCAAGGGATTGGTGGTGTTGTCGAGTTGTTAGTGTCAAATCAAGGGATTGGTTGTGTTGTCGAGTTGATAATGATAAATCAAGGGATTGGTGGTGTTGTCGAGTTGTTAGTGTCAAATCAAGGGATTGGTGGTGTAGTCGAGTTGTTAGTGTTACATCAAGGGATTGGTGGTGTTGTCGAGTTGTTAGTGTCAAATCAAGGGATTGGTGGTGTAGTCGAGTTGTTAGTGTTACATCAAGGGATTGGTGGTGTTGTCGAGTTGTTAGTCAAATCAAGGGATTGGTTGTGTTGTCAAGTTGTTAGTGTCAAATCAAGGGATTGGTGGTGTTGCTGAATGTTTAGTGTCCTTGCATACTCCTACTTGAAACCAAGGTCTTTATTGGTTAGTAGAGCTGGCACTAGTTTGAATACCAGCAAGTTAGGATATGTTTCTTACTGATCATCATTTTCATGGATGTGTCAAGTGGCAGGACAAAGTTGTTTTTTCTCTAAGGAACCATCTAAGTTTTATATGTTTTCGGGCTAAGAACCATCTCTTCTTCCATGAACAAAAAGTGTCGATTCAATGCTTTTCTTCACCGAAGAAGCATTACCTACTAATTTCAAGTAAACCATTAGTTTTATGGTAATGAGAGAAAGTGGTATTTGTTTGGATAGAATGTCAGTTTTTTATTTTAACTGTTAATCTATTTGTGGGTAGTTATTGCTCCGAGAGCTTTGTGTGCAACTGTGTAAGAGAATCATTTACCTGTAACAGTTGATTATCTTGTTTACCTTTGTGCACGCGTTGTTAAGAGGAGAGAGTGAGATGGTAGATAAGCTCGTTGCATAAGAGATATGTTGGACAGTGTCCAGCTGGCCTGAGTGAGGTTCAACTTGCCGTTGAGTTTTGTTGGATGCCCTGGACCCCCTTCAACAGGTCTCTAGTGTAACCTTGGTTTATTCTTAGACCCACCATCACCAATATTCCATCCATAATTATTGACGTTTTTTTTTTTTAACTTTGGTTTAATTTTATCTGGAACATAGGACCAGGGATTTATACATTAAAATGTCAAAATAAAATATTCATAGCTAAGCATTAAATTTAAAACTATGTTTTATTAAGTAAGTGAAACAAAACCCATGTTTTTTTGTTCTTTACAAAAGAAACTAAGTGTAAATTTGTAAATCAATAATTTAAAGTAATATTGATTTATATAATGTGAAGTTAGAGACTCCAATATTTTTACTATGTTTTTTTTTATCAAATACATCTCAAATAAGTCGAAGAGGGAGGCAGACTTCTTTTATTTAAGAGAAAAAATGTTTTTATCTCCAGTAGGTAGAAAAAATTATGATTTTGGATTAGTTTAGAGGGACTAAAGGAAGTCCTTTTCTTCCCCGAACTCAAAAAATAGGGAGAAAAAGAAGGATTGCCAACTTAATTATTTTATAAATAGTAGAGAATTGGCTAATGTAGTGAAGTTGTTGAAATCAGGTTGGCGAAACTGCTTTTTCGACCTTATTTGTAATTTGCGCTTATCATTTTTTATCTGCATCTAAATATCCTTCTATTTGAATTTAATTGTTTTTAATATTGAATCTCTTATATCTGCTATTAAAAGTGCTAACAATTATTGTTATTTATTAAAATTAAATAAATTTTATTATTTATTATGTATTTTCTCCCTACTGGGGATAAAATATTGTATGCACCTAAATATTATACTTGTAAAATATTGAAGTAAAGTGCTATAATTCCCCTCGTGATAATTATCTCCCTTGGTTGCGCTTCGAGTGCTAATTAGTGTTATTCCTTCGGCTACGCCTCGGGAATTAAAAAGTCTAATTCTCTCGGCTTCGCCTCGGGGTTTAGGGACCATGGTTCCTTTGGCTTCGCCTCAAAAACCAACTTATTAGCTCAGGGAATAATGGCTTACTTTACTCCCTAGGTGCATAAATAACTATTATTTGTTCGGACTGTGTTGACGATGTTTAATTATGTTTAATGTTGTTTTAGTTCCCGGTGGTTCAATTGCTCAAGATGGGGAGGGAAGATGTAGAACATCTTCGTGCGTGTTCGAAGCACCGGGTGACATGCCTTCGCTTCGTAACTACGAGCAGGTGTTCATCAAGCTGATGCGTCGCTACAAATACTTGGAGAAGATGTTCGAGGAGGAGATGAAGAAGATCCTCGTTTACATCAAGGGTTTCAACGAAACCGAGAGGGTCAAACTGGCTCGTATGACGGCCTTATGGATCTCCAACAGTGCCGTACCTCCTACTGTTCTCCAAGTACTTATTAATGTGAGTATCACTTTTGTCCATTGACATTTCTCTATAAACTGGTGGGTGAGACTGGATCTAGTTGCATTATTGCCGATACCAGGTGCTGAAGGAATTCTGTTGTTTAGTGTTAGCATGCCCCAGTTCTTATGGTCCCCAGTAGGTCTGCTATCATATGCAAGACCTTCTCTCAATTCCCGACTCGGCCTAGGGGATCTAAGTTGAGAGTTGACCCAGCATCGAGGTATATATGGGTGAGCTTCAATCCTGTTAATGCAGCTGATGGAGCCACATCCAGACCCCATGTCATCCACCAAATATAGTTGTATAAGCCCTTCAAGCAGCCCAAGCCATCCAAAGGCAATGCACTAAAGGCTGTTGCACTATAGATTATGCCTTATTTTTGGTTACGATTGGTTTTTTGAAGTTTGGATGTTGTAATACACGATACTGCTCAAGTCTGGGTAGGTCTCTATGTTCTAGAACTTAATATTTATTTATTTATTTTTAAATATTTCAAGAGTCTTCTGCAGCAAAAGCCACTAGAGAAGCACTCTAAAAGATACAAGATAACTATAAAATAAAAAGTAATAACATAGAATTAAAAAAGAAAAAGAACAAATCTTATAAATAAAAATAAAAAAAGAAAATAATAAAAAGGAAGAAACATATTGGAGAGTGTGAGAGAGGAGAATGTATATGTGAAGTTATTACTGATGAGTAGGAGAAAAATAAGGAAGGATAGATTTCAGATTAGATAGGCTTGATACGTTGATATTGTTAACATTACGACAAAGAGTGTTAAGGTTTTGAACAGAACGGACCAGAGGCCATATATCGACAACTCTTTAATATAAACAACAGAGAAATATAAGAAACAGGAAACATGAAGGAAAAGTTTAAGGTCATCAGCGCACAAGAGAAAAAAACAAGTTTTTATAACTTTAAAAAGATCATCTATGAAGACAAGGAAAAGAAGAGGACCAAGAATAAAGCCCTGATGGACACCAGAGGTAGTATGATAAGAAGAATAAAAGTGATAGTTAATTTTTACAATACATGTACGAGTGGAAAGATAACTGTAGAAAAAATGAAGGAGAGACAAAGACATAGAGAGATTACTTTTATATTTGGTGCTAGGTGTTAAAGAGAATTGAGAATGAGACATAACTACTAACTCCCTTTGAGAAAACTGACAATGATCTGAAATTTGTTTTTTAACTTTTATTCTCCGTGAGTAAGCTGTACAAAATCTGAAGAAACTAATTTTAGTGTTCAACCAATTCTAATGCTTGTTTTTCATCCAGTTGTACAAAATGTTTTTCTTATTATAAGTACTTGCCAATTGAAGATATTTTAGCGAAGGTGACCCCCTGAACTTATTATGCTGTATAACTTTACTATTGTTTTTTGTTTTATTTTGTGGTTTTAGGAGCACCTTGTGAAAGACAATCTAGCTCTCGATTTCCTCCTTGAAGTGTTTGTTACATGGAAAATGGAACGTGGTTTGCCACATTTGATATCCGGCCTTAAAAGAAGTGGATTTGAAGCGAGGTAACAACCCTCTAGCTTTTATTGTAAAATTATTTAAATAACTGAACATTCAAACGATAAGTAGTACAACACTATTTATGCTTACTTTTATTCTTTCTCTACAAATTTTTGTATTTTTTTTTTTTTTTTAAGAATGTTGGAGTTTTTCCCGGCCAATAAGAGAACCGAGGAAAACCTGAGAATGGCTTTTGAGGAAAAAGGGCTAGCCGAAGTAGTAAAACTTCATCAGGCTCAGGTAATTACTTTTCTCGGTTGATTACCTTTGTCTGTCTGTACAGGGTTCCTAGTTACTGTATTGCTTTAGACTCATGCTTATCCAAGAGGTTGGAGTTCGTTTTGCCAATTTGTTGGATATCATGAGGTACATAGTCTAAATATTATTATATTTACGTTTTTGATGAAAGTGATAGGAGTTTATGACTACCCCATAAAACCCATTACTATAATGGGTAAATGTTTTTTTACTGGTCTTATATTGCTTTGCTTTGTAAGTTTCATCGCACACCTACTACCCCAATTTTGAACCACTTCCCGTCTTTAAAACTTCCCCAAATTTTGCACATAGAAACAATTTAGGTGAAGAATACAGAAACAAAAAAAAAAAAAATGAAAATATTGAAAATAAGACCAGTTTTTAAAAATAGCGTTTTTATATTAACCCTCCCAATACAGGCAAAAAATTGTTATTCATAGAATGGTCTGAGAAATGTGGTAATGATTGTATTAAAACAGTTAGGATTCAGGTGCTATGCCACGGAAAAAAAAAAAAATTATAAACAGTATTATCTTAATAATAATGGTAATTCGTTACATTGTTTTTATTTAGCCACACAAGTTGTTTAAAAAAATACATGTATATAGTACAGACATTTCTCGTCAGGAGGAATCTAAACAGAAAGAAAGTAAAATACATCTGACATTTATGAATTTAGATGGTTCCTCCCACTTATTCGTAAGTGAGATTTTCTTTTGTAATATATAGCTCAGTCTTCAAAGAGCTTTAGAGAACTGAGGTATATGCTGTAAGGTTGTTCCCCAGTCCAAAATAGCAATGTTCCAACCTGGTCTGAGTTTTTTTTCTTACCATGCACACTAAATATATTATACTTTTTTTAAGATGTCATCTTTTCCCTCTACTTACAATTAAGCTAATTTATAATAAGGGCAATGTATAATCCCTATTTTATAGTAATACTTTTATAAATATTGTATTTATTAAAAATTAGAGTTGCTAAAAGAATATATGTATATGAATATATGTATAAGAATGTATTGTACATAAAAGATGGTGTATATAATATATACGTAAAGAGTGTATAAAAAAAGGGTGTGGGAAACCAGGTGATGTCTAGATAATATTATATTAAATTAGGTATAGTAAAAGGGTTCGTAATGGCTGAGAGATTTTTAAAAATGGGAAAATACCCCTAAGCCCCTAGGGGCTAGCTGCACAAGGTGCAGTCGTGACAGGTTTTACAAACCCTAAATGACTAAATCTCGCCTGTCCTCTCTTTTCTATCTGCAATCCTCGCTCTATTTACTGGGCTCTTCATAGAACCGAGAGATAGCGCTAGATATACCTAAATAAATTTACCCCCGTGGGCAAAAAGGGGAAAAAAAGAATGAATCTTTACTCTAAATGAATCATTACTTACGCCCCCAAATATAAGACACATCAGATGGCTGTGTGGATTTCACTTTCCTGTCCTAGCTGCTTGTTCAAGTACTGTCCTATATAAGTACTGTCCTAGGTTAGTAGCTGTCTTGCAAGATACTGGTACAAAATACTGACCTAATCCCAATGTGATCCCAGCTCAAGTATGCGTCAAATAGTGTAGAGTATATTGATGTTAAAATTTAAACATCTTTTTGTACATATTCTATTCCTTGGCTTTGTATTTTTTGTTAAAATTATTTTGTCTAACTAAATTTGTTGTTTGTTTTGTTACAGGCGAATCAAGAGGCTAAGCGAGATATGCAAAAGGAGTTAGAGGAGAATTTAAGAGACGGCAGGGCCATCAAGGACTTGGTGGTCGATATTAAGGATTCCGCATTGAAGAACGGCATTTCAGAACCGGAAATCATCGCTCTGGTCCGTCCCATTATACTCATATCATTCCTCAATTTATATCTATATCGCTCCTCCAGGGTTACAATGGACATTATTGCATATGATACAAATTTTATAGAAGACTTAAAGTGACAATAAGTTTTTACCGTTTAATGAAAATTAATTATGTTTTCCGGACACTATGTGATTTTTTTATCTTGATTTCACAAAATATTGCTGTTACATTGTTGGTCCACTGGAGGAGCAATATTGTATCTGGAATTCGCTTCAGAATGTGTTTTGGTAGAGAGATTTAAAACTAATGGAATGTATGAGTCGTTAGGTACAAACGACTACAACTACTAGAGTTATAGTCGTTAGATGAAAGTGAGTTAGATCCAACTACTTAAGAATTTATAACTTCAAGGAACAAATCATTACTATATTCATTAAAATAAGAACGTTTACTCTAAGTGCAGGAGTGAGCATGATAGTGACTCACTAACATCAAGCTTGAATTTTGTGAGTTAATACTTAAGGCGGGGCGGGAACCGGTAGTGTTTTCGTAGTTTACAAATGGGGCCTCTATTTTAAGAGCTAAAGAGCTGATTTTTTTACATAAGATTCACAACTAAATTCCAAAGGGCGGCTAGTTTTTAGATTTTTTTTATTTGGTTTATTTTAGCCCAAATAAGCCCTAAAAGTCAAAAATTGTGTTTTCATGAACGAAATTCAAAATTCTAAAAACTAGCCGCCCTTAAGAAGCATTAGTAGGTACCAAATATGTAAAAATTATTTTAAAATATTTAAATTTGGAGGCTGGATTTGTTAAGAACGATTTGACGGGACAAGGCCGTCCGCTACTGAACCTGGCGGAATTTTAATGTACTAGTGAATTAGGTTCTATTCAGATTGGGGAAAGGAATCAAGGGAGGAGTGTCATGTGTCCCGAGACCCAGGTACTCTCACTCTGACTGACTCTAGTTCTAACCATCTTCCTTATCTCTAACCATACAACACAACATATTATGCATTTTAATAAACTAGTATAATATTTCCGATTTCAAAAATTCCAAGACAAAATCCGTTTCAGACAACAGTAAACTTTTTTGGTCTCTTTGTCAGCGTTCATTCTTTTTCGAACCATCATATTTCAAGAACTGCTTATTCGATTTTAATTAAATGTAATTTAATTAAAATATAATTATATATTATAATTATAAATAATAATTTTAATTAAAATGGTGATGGTCCCATATACGGTTCAACCTAATGCTCCCATTTCTTTATCTTCCATATCGACATTCGGCACGCAAATTTCGCTCAGAACATTGCTGCTTCATATAATTTGTTTTTAAAGTAATCGTACCTACTGTTTACTGATTTCTTTTATTATGTATTAGGCCAGTCAAATATTAGACATTAAATTCGCAAAACGTGATGTAGTTCTGTTTTTACTTTCTCATATAAAGAGAAAGTATTGTGATGGCGTGAAAATTCGATTTTGATGGATTTACACTTTTTGAGGTCCCCTGAATCCAAAAAAGTGGTTTTTAAAAAATGTCTATCCGTCGTCTGTCGTCTGTCTGTGCAGACGCCTGGAGCCTAAACTACTGGGCCGATTTTGACGATATTTTGCATACATGTTCAGAAAAATCATACCCCAACGCGAAATCGAGAAATTAATTATAGCTCCAAATTTAGGGGCGCCACCCCCCAAAAACTCTGAAAAAACTATTCTCGAAAACGGTTCCGACGATTTTGATTAGAAAAATCTAAAATGTAGTCCATTTAAATACGAATCCAACGATATAAGCCGTTTTCCCGGGAAAAATCTAGTTACTGAGAAAAAAGCTTAAAACGCGGACCGAGAGAGCCCGGGGTCGATTCCCCGTCCGGGAGAAGTTATTTTTATGATACATTTTGATGAAATGCTCAATTATAATTAAATATACATACGAAAACTAATAAATGGAAAACACTGACTAATTTATGAACTCGTATATGAGAAAGTTTGTCTGAGTTGTCTCGGACCGATTTTTTTTATAATGTTGTTCGGACCAGTTAGGGTAGTGTGATCCTAAGTTTGCAGCTTCAATTACCTGCGCTAGCTGAGTTATACCTGAAAAACTGAAGAGCAAATTTAGACTTTTTTCAGTTTTTGCCTTATAACTCGTTAACTATGTGTTTTTCGATATTAGTCGTTATAACTATTTTTAAAGTACATTAAATTTGCAGCAGCATTAAACTAACTAACTACAGTTCTAACTGCAGCTCTGCACATCTAATAGTTTCCAAGATATGACACTTCAAAAATTGGAAATATTTTTCAAAAAATGGAAATTTGATGCGTTGCTCTCGTTGCGGGCCGAATATCAGCGTAAAACCACTCATCTGCGAAAAAAGTCATAAGAAATGAAGTTGTAGTAAATTTAATTGGTTTCCTTTTCTGTTCACCGGAAACTCGGTACGTCCAATAGTTTCCGAGATATGACACAAAAAAAAAATGGATATTTTTATTATCACCACTCGCCTACGAGAAAAGTCATAAGAAATGAAGTTGTAATAAATTTAATTGGCTTTTATGCAAGTACAAAATAGTTCTGTGGCTATCGTAAAAGAAACAAAAATGTTTTTTAAGAAATGAACATAACTTACATATTATAATATCAAGTTTTAGGCTTTCGACGAAAGAAAAACGCATAGAATCGTGTTTAAAGGTGGAGTAATGAAATTACATGTATGTAAATTTCTTATTAAAAATGTTCTTCAATAATTGAAAGCATCTCCTCTTCGTTGAGCAATACTCATGGGCCACTTTGAATTTGAAATACTCTGTCAATTCGTCAATTCCGTGTTATACTGCTGAGAAATGCACAACTTTTAGAAGATGGTGAGTGAATCCACGTCAAACGGCTTGCTATGCATTGCAATAGAGCCAGTGATTGTCGTAAAATGACCACAACTTGTTATTGGAAGTGGTTTAGGTGGATTATTTATTTTTCTTAAAAAATACAATTTTTACGATTGCAACAACACTATTTTGTTATACGGGCTTCGTTTTGTGCTTCTGTAAAAGCCAATTAAATTGACTACTACTTCAAGTCCTATAATTTTTCTCGTAGTGAGCGGTGATATGCCGATATTGGGTCCGAAACGAGAGAAAACTTCAAATTTTCATTTTTATAAAAACTGAACTATCAATTTTTGACGTGACATATCTCGGAAAATATTATATGTGCAGATCTGCAATTGGGCTTATGCTGCTGCTGCATTTACTGTACTTCAAAAATAGTAATAATGACTAATATCGAAAAAAACATAGTTTACCTGTTATAAGGCAAAAACTGAAAAAAGTCCAAATTTGCTTCAGTTTTTCACAAATAACGCAGCTGGCGCAGGTATTTCGAAGCTGCAAACTTAGGATCACACTACCCTAACTATAGTCCGAACAACATATCAAATAAATTGGTTATGCGTGAAGTCTCACGTAAAAAGGGTTTCGTTGGTATCTTGAACATGAAATTAGTATAAAGGGGGGCAAATCAGAAAAAAATGCTAATAATATGTATAAAAATAGTCGAGTATGAAACAGGCTGCGAGGAAGCTAAGTGCCAATTGTTTTAAACTGACAAAATTATTTTGATTTTTTACCTGACTAAAAGTATCAAATGAGCAAAAATTTAAAGAGCCCAGACGAATGACATTAATCTGAAGCTATATGAGTTCTACTTTTGACGACAAACCATCCAAATTTCATAAAAAACCAGATGAGTACTTTTGAAGATATTGATGCAAATAAATGTATGTTTGTGCGCATGTGGAACTGTGGAAGAGAAACAAATAGACGCAGAAGTTTGAAACTTACGTGGGACTAACAATGACCTCATTACTACCTATCATCCATTTAATTATAATTGGCCGGATAGTTTTTAAAAAATATTGGATTTTGTTTCGCAAAAAATTGAGTGACAGACAGACCGACAGACTCTAAACTAAAAATGTCCCCTGATGTCTGATACGGATTCTCACTTAGAACTTTTGAGATCGGAGACAAACATTTTTCGTTCTTCGGAACGAATAAGATCCGTGTTCCTTTATCTTCAGTAAGCTTGGATGCAAAAGTAAATTTGGGCCATACAAACAAAAACTAAGGTTCCAAAAATAGACTATAATCTTTTTTTACAAAAATAGACTTTTTATCTTTTTTTCTTAGGTTTATAGGGAAATTATAGGGAATTGAAATTCACGAGTTCAAATTTGTAGTGCTTGAAAGTACCTACATATAAATTTAATTTCGTTTTCTTGAAAGTTAAAAAAGTTAAAATTTGGTCGAAATATAGCACGAGAAAATTAGATTAAAAATTAGTTAAAATAGAGTCTTTGAGCTTTTTCAATTTCAGAGGGTCGAATCGCATCTTTCTCAAAATTGTGTCACGTTTTTAAACGTTTAGAATTTTTAACAGCATCATAGTAGGCTTATGCCATGACTAAATTAAATAAATCAATAATAAAAAAAAAATAATAAAATAGACTGCCAATTAGTGTGGCACATAGCTTCCTCGCATCCTATCATGTACTTTATTGTTATATTAACATTCAAATTATTATATTGTTTATTGTGTAAAAACTATTAATAGTTTTAGCGATCTTTAACACTTCATAGCGGTGTCGCTGTTGGTTTTACTAAAACATTTTATTTTAAAAAAATGTTTGTCTCATTGAATAGATGAAGTTAGATTTTTTTTCCCGACCTAAAATTCCAATTTTAAATTTGAAGTCCACGTTTACGCGAGCTTTGCTCGTGAACGCTTGGACGGACAACGTTGTCCTACGATCTCGTCCTGGGCATTGGTAAAATGGACATGTCTACCAAATTTTATCAAAATCGGTCGACATTTACTCAAGTTATCGCGGACACACAGACAGACAGACAGACACGAGACAAAAAATGTTCCCTGATGTCTGAAACGGATTTCTGTCTTGGAATTTTTAAAATCGGAGGCATAAAAGTTTTTCGTTCTCAAAAGTGAACACAATGCTTCCGTTACCTTCGGTAAGCTCGGAAGCAAAATAATAGTAAATTATTGCTTATAACTTTATAACTTAGGACATAAAATCATAAAATAACGCAATAACGTCATAGGTTATTGGTAGAATAACTAATGAGGACTGAAAAAGTCAGGCCCAATAATCTAATAATAAAAGTACAATATTATTTTGAAATCTAGCTAGAATATATTGTTATTTGCGACAAAACATGGTGAATTTAATCTTGTGAATTAGCAAAAACATATTTTGAATGAACCAATTATTTCACACTATATTTCTGTTTAGCGCACCAATAGGCCTAGATTACGAGGTATAGAAGGGAAAATTTAAATACAACTATGACTTTCCATAAGTTGTTTAATGTAAATAGTAAGAAAACAACTATTATTTTTGTTGTACGAAAAGTAGTAAATTCAGCAATTGCACGATCAACAGGTATATTATACAAAAGCAGTGTTCAAAGAAAAATTATTAAGTTACATTTTCCCAGAAAGTGCCCCCCCCCCCCCCCCCCCCCCTAATCGACAAAAGATAAATTATAGTTATAAATGAAAAAATGAAACAATGGAAAATAGTGACGATAAAAAACATTCAGGGTAAGGGAACGAACGGTAAGGGTCAGCGATCGACTACAGCTAAATAGCCTCCAAGACAAAAATGACAATCTACTACCTATTTTTGTTTAGCCCGGCCGCTAAACAAGCTCGGGTTAATTGTTATTGAGTGAAATGAAAAATAGAGAGAGTGCGACAAGGTAAGGTTTGATTATAAGGGAACTAACTACACTTGGAATTGGAAGGGAGATGTCATATTATGTCTTTAGGCAGAGAGAAGAGGGGTGAAGGTCAAATGAAGCCGCGATTATCAGAGGCATCTAGCGGCAAAAGATGGCTAGTTTTTCTAAAGAAATCAGCGACCGGTGCGGTAAATCGGTGTACTAATTGTAGGAGTAGGGACAGCGGATTACGACGAACTATATCTCGTAGCTCACCGAGTATGAGTTCGACATCGCTTCCCGCCCCGCCTTAAGTGACTTACTAGAATGTGTGGTTGGCAAAGTTGGTATGTGGCACATAACTTGGCCTTAAGCTGTTTTATAAAATAAGTAAAAAAAAAAAAAGAGCGACCATGTCTCACCCATTTTGGCGTAAGGCATGATTTTCATGCAGCTGAGTTTTTGTTATCGGAGTAGTTGATGCAAGATTAGAGTATGAGATGCAGGCTTTGTTAACCGATATTTTGTATTGTTTCTATAATAGGTTTGGCCTACAGTAATGAATCTGTGTGAATGGAACAAGAAGGAAGAGTTGGTGGGAGACCAAGCTCTGAAACACTTACAGAAGTACACGGGTCTGTTTGCAGCCTTCACCGGTAACATCAAGTCTGAGATGTCCCTCATGAACAAGATACAGGAGTATTGCTACGATCACATGAACTTCATGAAGATATTCCACAAGATCATCCTCCTCTTCTACAAAAGTACGTATTTCGACCGGTCCTTGTGTGTATGTACTTCTAATATGGGCTGTAAACGAATAAGAAAAGAACTTGCCCAGTAGGTGCTTTCAGCACGAACGATGAAACAAGTATAATCAATGGTCGGAAACCAGCTCAATCGGTCTGGCCACGTCAATATGGAGGCCATTTAGAAGCTAGTTTTAGCTAACTTTCGAATCATTTGTTATAGTGACGTGAGACAATTATATGAATTTTTATTGTCCAAACGCTACAAAACTATTCCGAATTGTCTAAAGGTCGACCAAGAGGTCATGAACACGGGAGAAACTGAAAGCTTAGCTTCGTTTAAAGTCAGAACTTCCGAGTATTGCCGAAGTCAGTACAGTCGGGTTCTAAGACAATACCCATTTCTAGTTTGTATGACATGCGCGGTTATGTCAAATCTCACGAATAACAACAGGAAGGTTTCCAATCTGTTAGGTTTCCGGTTTTTTTTGTTTTTATACAGTATGAATTATAGTCACAACTATCCTAAACTATTTTTGTACTTTCCACAAATCCACGGGATGTTGCAAATGCAAAGGACGCTACAAATAACGGGGTTGGAACAATCCTAATATTTATTTGTTATTACAAAAATGATTGCTCTCCATGACAATTAATCAAAATATTAGCGAATTTCTAGTTTGTTTTTCCCCATTACATTTTTTATAAATAAAATAACCAGTGGAACTTCTCATAGAATCTCATTATTTTTATAACGGAATTTCAAAGTTATAAAATAGATATTAATTTTATTGTAATACAAAGCAACTTTTAATATTGTAGGACTAGATAAAGTTTACAAACTATTTAAAAACAGAAATAAAAAAGTAACAAATCAAACTCAGAAATAAAGAGGAAAAAAAAATAGATTAAGAAAGAAGAAAAACGATTTAGATTTAAAGAATATTATTACGAATAATCAATAAATAAATATAAAGATATTCTTGTATATTATTAGTGATTCCTTATCAGGTACAGTGTTGCCTGTTGCAAAAAATATAAAAAAATATAGAAGTTATCAAAAATAAAATTAGTAATAACAAAAGAACAACACTGTGCTAATAACAAAAGAACAACACTGTGCTTTTTGACAGTGGTCTATTTTATTAAAAACTGACTGTATATGATGACACTAGCGCACTCCACAGATTTCCATGACTTTTTGGTTGACCTTTAGCCAATCAGGGGTTCCCAAACTTTTTGGAGCGCAATGTTTTGTGCCTTTTTTGTTTTACAAAAAAAAAACAAAAAAAACTAGAAACAAAGAGGAGCCTACCTAAATAATTGCAACGTTCAAGAGGAACTGGTTCCAAAATTTGTCTCTTAGACAAATTTTGCTTATAAATGGACGATAGGGAAATCCTTTAACAGAAGTTTTTACTTTCTCATATAAAGAGAAAGTATAGTGACCACTTAATATGTCTGGACTTTTTCATGTACCATGGATGTTTATACAGGAACAACGAGGGTGATTTTACAGAAGAAAGAGGGTCCGGGGGCCTTCCTCCGGAAATATTTTGAGTTTTAAAGGTTCATAAGCCTAGGGCTATTCTTTAATACAAAAAGGGTAGGCAGATCACATTTGTTTTAATGCAATACATTTTTTCAATTAAAAAAAACATTCATTAGGCAGGTTAATGGGATGGAAGTGCTTGCAATAATTGGCTCAAACTAACAATGCCTGGCATAATAGGGCTGAGTTTTAAACGCAAATATCCTCAACTTAGGAAAGTCTGTAACTATACTGTTTTTGAGGTATATAAGTGATGAATACACTCCTAATAACCTCGAATATTTATGCTGCGCACCACTGGACACGATCCCGTATACCACAGTTCAGGAACCGCTGCGGTAGATATGTATTTTTAAATTTTGGGGGGGGGGGATTATTTAACTCAAAATATGTGAGGTATAAAAAAAAACTTCTTTATTTGTCTTTTGGCAAAGAATAGCTATGATTTTTTTTTTTTTCATTTATTTGTTAAAAATGTCACAAAGATGAATTGTACTGTGGGTGTCCTTCTTTTTTATTTAACACTCTACATCCCAAATAAAAAGCCGACCCTCTTGTTTTTGAGGGATGATTTTTTTGAGGCTTGCCTATAATTTCCCTATAAGTTTGGATACTTTTGAAGATGAGGTGCATTATAGACAGACAAGCGTAGGAATGTCTAAGGGTCCTCGTTTTTGCCTTAAAAAAAACCTTAATCTGATAATTGTTCTAACTTGAAATTTGTTTGTTTCAGCTGAAGTCATTTCAGAAGAAGTGATCCTCAAGTGGTACAAAGACAGCCACTTGGTGAAGGGACGAATGATGTTCCTCGAACAGATGAAGAAGTTTATCGAGTGGCTACAGAACGCCGAAGAAGGTAATGAAGCAACACTTTAATATAAGCAGTAGGCTCTGGCCCCTAATAGGCTATAAGCTGTGTATTATTACTACTTTTAATTGTGTTTTTAATGTATTACTACAAAAAAAAAGTAGTAACTTGAAAGTTATCATTGAAGTAGATGTATTTTCCTTGTGCAATAACTAATAGATTAAAAAAAAAAAAAAATTAATAATAGCCTAGAAACAAAGAGGAGCCTACCTAAAAAATTGCAACGTTCCAGTGGAACTGGTTCCAAAATTTGTCCCTTTGACAAATTTTGCATATAAATGGGCGATAGGGAAATCCTTTAACAGACATTTTTACTTTCTCATATAAAGAGAAAGTATAGTGATGTCGCAAAAAAATAAATTTTGATTGATTTATAAGTTTTGAGGTCCCCTGAGTCCAAAAAATGGTATTTTAAAAAATGTCTGTGCAGACCGCCTGGAGCCTTAAACTACTGGGGCGATTTTGACGAAATTTGGCATACATTTTTAGAAAAATCATATCCTGAGGCGAAATCGAGAAATGAATTTTAGCCTCTAAATTTGGGAGCTCTGACACGGTTTTCACATTTTAGTGTTATATTTTGCCAATAGGTGAGCACCATGGCAACCATTTCAGAGGGGGAGGTGTGAAGTTTGGCTACACTGGATTCAATGCCCAAAAACTAGAGATGGGCATAACAGTTCATCTGGGTGAACGATTAATGAACTGCTAGTTCACTTCATTGAAGTAGTTCTTTTTCACAGTTCAAGTTCAATAGTTCAGTTGATCCGTTTTCCTATCTTCTTTCCCCCTCCCCTCTATCAATATTTTTTTAATCTATATACCCTCTTTACACGATCGGCAGGTAAAAAGAGAACCCTCTACAATCTACATTGGAGGCGAAAACTATACTTCATCCTTTAAAAACCAAGTCACCCCGACAGGTATTAGGGTGACTCGATGTTATCAGTCTCTAATTCAGAGATAGAGTTATACAGGTATTATTTTTGCTATAGTATGAGGCTTTGATGTTTGAAAGATAAAAATACACAACGAAAACAAAATTATAAAGATCACGAGCAATAATTAAGGAAAATGAAGAATACACTGAACAAGGCGTCAGATTTAAATAAAGTGTTCTCTTCCCCTTGTCAAACTGCAATAAATATATATATAATATATGTATATTTATTAATATCTGTATTTTGGAGTTTACGACTGCACAAACCAAAAGAAAAAAAATTGAAAGAAGTACGCGAATAATAAATTAATAAACTGATTGTGGTGAGCAACAGAATAGAAATAGAAATGGCGAAAGATATGTTTTAATTTAAAGATAGAAGGGTAAGGGTGAGGGAAGGGTAGTATAGGAGATAAAAGTAAAGCAAACGATAAGGTAGGTTGTTTGTTTTTATTATATATATATATAAAAAATATTTGCGTACAAGCAGGGGTGTTATTATAGTGTCAAGTGTCGATGTCGATGGTGTGCGTTGGTGCGTTGTGCGTGTGAGAGAGAAGAGCGAAGAGCTTTGTTTCTGACGAGTCATTAGATTAGAAGTATAAAATAAAGTAGAGAAGCGATTCTATAATTCTATCCTGCCAGAGTAGGGGTAGGAGTGAGTGAGTGAGGGAGAGAGTAGATTTCAAACGTGTCAGTGTGAGGAAGTCTTCAGAAAGGCGAAAGGGGGTGCAGGCTACAGGTAGATTGGAGTGAACTTGTAACCTTAGTGGACAGTTCAACAAAAATGTAGTGAACTTAATGAACTTTTAAGAAAGAACTACTGACTCTAGAATTCTAGATGTCGAGATGAACTTTGAACGAGATAGAAGCCTTGCGATTGGTCGGAAACGAAGTCGATTGTTGTCTTCGTTCTCTCTTTCGTACAGCAGTCCCAGGGAAATTTAAACCCGAGACCCGAACCCGCCAAATCCCTCCCTGATCATTGTGAGTTGTGAGGGTGGGAGAAACGTCACTCCCCCCTGCCCCCTACTCTTCTCCTTCTCCCTCTCACCTCAACCTTATTCCCCGTATCACTGTTTTATTTTTATTAGACATTAGGCTATTTAGGCTAGATTCTAGCCTTGTAGCCTAGAAGCTAGTTCTTTCATTCGATTCCTAGCTCTCTCTCAAACATTTTCAACTTTTAACGTCGAAGTGAACTGCAGTTCACTTATTTTGAACTTCAGTTCTTTCATTCTTTCAAGTGAAGGAGTTCAATTGAACGCTTCGTGAACTTTTTGCCCATCTCTACCAAAAACATAACCATAATTTAATGTTTTCCCTTGAAGGGGAGAAAATTTCAACACTGCCTTACCTCGGATTTGATTTTTATGAAAGGTTATATATTGGCAGGTTATATATTGGGGTTGGGTATATAAACATTGTATTATTATTATTATTATGTTATTTATAATTTATGTTTAAATTTCAGAAACTGAATCTGAAGAAGATTAAAGCTGCTCCGGTAAAATAAAATAGGTACAATATTATTTTACTTTTTTCTTATCTCAGATCTTAAAGAATTATAAAATCTTCTTTTTTGTAGTACATCTAAATTATTATTAATTTTTTGTTTCTTATTGTGTTGCAGGTTTGGCAAGGCAAAATTTTTAAGGAATTGAATCCCCGACTAAAGCCTTCATTGTTGTATTAAAATAAAACAAAAAATTAAAAAAAAAAAATCAATCAACACAAAACTCAGTTTTTGCTAATTACTTCCAGGAACTTGGGAATAAAAAAAAAATAAACTTCAAAAATCCATATAAATACCACCTTGAAATGTTGAGAATATTTAAAAACAAAAAAAAATCCAACAAAACCAAAACTATATAAAAAATCAAATCACTGGTTTTTCCATTTCTTTTTTATAAAAATCCTTGCAGGACTTAAGTTACGTCAGGAAAACCAAAAAAATAACCAACCTGAGAGAGAACTTTACGTTTTTGTATGTTGTTAAAAATATTTCCAGTGTCACCTTGTGTTTTTTTATTATGTAATCAATGGATGCAATTGGATGAAATACTAATAAAAAAAAAATCATTTGTTTAATTCTCTTTTGTTTAGTTAATTGTATGTTTGTAATTATGGAAAAGGTTATTTTTCCTCCTAAAGATATAATTTTGAATATATATAAGAAAACAAATTTTAATGAAAAACCTTTGGTGACTGATTATATCCAAATTTCTAATAATATAGATGATTAAAAATAGGAAATTGAAATATTTTTTAAAAGAAAGTTCCATTTTTTTAAATAGAATTGGGGAAAAGTAAAGATCAACTTTTTTTGTTTTCAGGGGGTTAAAAAAATAATAGTTCTGTCAGACTTATTTATTTTTTATTAATTAATTAATTAAGAAAAAAAATAATGGATATATAATTATATATTAAAGTAATGGTAACAAACAAACAAAAAAAAATATATAAATAAGTTGAGAAAAAGTAAAAAATACAAATTATAAACAAATAGGAAAAAAAAATCAAAATGATAAAAAAAATGCATTGTATCCTCCTTTTCGATGTCTTTAAACTCTATACAAGAAAAATATATATTTTGATAAAAATGATGCTTTTCACATCGAAAAAGGATTAAAAGTTTAAAAATGAAAACACTTAAGTATTACTAAATTAAATGGTATGAAATATAAAGTATAATTAAATAAACAATGATTTTTTTTTTTCCAAAATGATAAAAAAAAGTAATATGTATAAATTTTGACTTTTTTTAAAAAATTATTATAGTATTTTTTATTTATTTTTTTTATTTTATTATTTGAAATGTTTGAATGATATCTGGAGGAATTTATTATTTTTCTTTATTGTTTTCCAAATGGAAAAAAAGAGATATTCAAAGGATTAACTTGAAGAATGAATCTACGAAATGAACAAAAATAAAATTTTAATAAGCCTTTTTAATACATTTATACATTAGATCAAATAGTTTTTTAATACTTGCTTTTTTTTAGTCAAATGTTTGAAAAGGAACAAGTGGAATGAAAAGTGCATTGATGTCGTATCACGTTTTTTAACAATTGAAGTTTTTCTGTTAAAAAATAGAAAAATGGTTATTGGAAAAGGTTTACCCTTTTATTCTATGTCTTAAGACAAAAGAGTTATAAATGGTTTTACTTTTTACTCTTATGTTCAAAATGATTTGATAAGAATTTTGAAAGGAAATTAATTTAAATTTTTTTGTCATATTCTCTTACTTTGCTAATATTTTTAATAGTATTTGTTAGGATTTTGCTTAAGGCTTTAATCTTGTAGGAAACAAAAAAAAAAAAAAAACACAATACAGTTCAATTGCAAAATTAAAGGGAGACAACACTCATTACACCAGATGTGTTAAGTAGATTAAATCATTGAGGCATCGTCGAAAGAATAGCCGACACTCAAACTGAGTTAATTAGATACTTCGAAAGCTTTTTTCCTTCATTTTTCAAGGAGAAATTAACGGTAGTTCCAATGGTTGTGCGGCTATTTTTCCGCTTAACACCTTAATTGTGATATTATGGTTCATAAATTACAACTTTTATTCCGACTTATTGGACCAAATTAACAAACCGGAGTTATAAAGTCAAGGGGGTTTGTAGTTAATATTAATTTAATTTCGGTAAATTTTTAATTTATTGATAATATTTAAGGGTTGTTTTTTTTTATTTGTAATTTATGAGCTTTAAAAGTTAAGTGTTGATGTCAAAGTTTAAAGTTAATCATTAAATTTGCTGTGAAATTGTTCTGTTTTGTCGTCTTATCTTGTCTAATAAAAAAGGTTGAATTTCTCAGGTATATATTTTCTAATCAG
Source organism: Gerris lacustris (assembly GCA_951217055.1). Classification (NCBI taxonomy): domain Eukaryota; kingdom Metazoa; phylum Arthropoda; class Insecta; order Hemiptera; family Gerridae; genus Gerris; species Gerris lacustris. Next base: position 69,287,979 of record OX578280.1, on the reverse strand, counting down.
TTAATATTACTAGGAGCCAACTCATGGATATTTTATTTAAATGGTCCTTTGGGCCGGATTTGAAAATTAAAATCTGCTCCGGAGGATCAAATTAACTAGAACTATCAGTAATATTATTATATTATTTCTTCAAGTTATTCTGTTTTTTACATTGAGTTAATCTTTAAGATATCATTCATTCTTATCCCCATTCCTTTATTTATTTTTATTTTATTTTTTTTAAGTATCTTCATCTCTGTTTGAACTGGTGCCTTAATAAATAAAAGATTAAAAAAGGAAAATAAAATTTAATGAAACATTTTCTTACCTCTCTTTAAAAAATATATATATATATATGTATTAAAATATATGTATATATATATTAAGAAAATATATATTAATAAATAACAATGTATAATGAGTAAGTGTTTAAATAAGAAAATTAGTAATTCATATTAGAGAAATATGCTTACTTAAAGGTTAATATATGGGCCTGTTTAATTGAAGAAATCGCAAAACAAATAAAAAAAAATAAACTGCCAAGTGCCAAAAAAATAAAAAGGTTTTTATGTTCCCTCTATATTTTATAACGGATTGTTAAGATGGATTGATTATCACTGATGATATATAAAAACAAGTGAGTAAATAGTGATATTTTTAAACCATCTTAAAGTTCTAATTATGAAAAGTCTGAATTAAGAAAAACAAAATTAAATATATATCAACTTAATTCATTTCTCTCAAATATCTAAAATAAAACTTTTTTTTCTCAATCTTTTCTAGTTTATTATCTCTTTTATTTTTCTTAAATAATCCTTATTGATTATAATTTGAAAGTATTGATCCTAACTTGGCCTAAAATAAGAAGTTTCCTTGTGGTGAAAAAATGCTACTATTTTTTAGGAGATTTTTTACCAGAAGGAAACTAAGATGTAGAATACAGTTATATAATTTAATCTGTTTACTTAAAAAATAGCTTTAATTTATTTTAAATTATTCTTCTTTTAATTATTTAGTTGAATTAAGTAAAGAAATTTTTCTTTTACTACAGTAAACACTCTATTTTCAAATAATAATCAAACTTTGGCTACTTGAACAATATAACATGTGTTTTATCAAGCGAATGTTCATAGTTATTGTGTTTTATTACATTGTCTCTATTCTGGCAAACTTGCGAAACTGCGTTCTTTCAATATTACGAGAGAGCCGGAAAAAAAAAAAAACACTTTGACTTAAAAATATGTTTATATAATTAACTTAATAGTTGGTAATACGGGTAGTTTTAATTTTTATGCTTATTTATCTTCATTTTAAGGGAGAATTTTGGCTTTCATGGAAGAAAGCATGTTTTCCTGAGCGGAGACGATATATAACAAAAAATTATGTATTGTAAAGTTATTACTACAATCTGGTTGAGATAAGTTTTAACTTTTGCTAGTGTGAGAGATTTTAAAATTCAGGGTTGTGATTTTGACGTCTGGAAGGTCAGAGGCCAAAATTTTGAGTTCTCCCATGCTGTTAAAAATGTTGAATTGCAACATACATTTTTTACTACTCACAATGCAGATGTCTACGCTAACTGTACTGAAAGTGCTTTTGAAAATAAGGTTGGAATTTTACTAAGTGTAAAGGACTTTCTTAACGTGATGTATTAAGTAGCCTTTATATGGCTTTAGACAATTTTGTCACATCTGCTTACCCCTGAATGAATTGAGGTTGTGGGTTCGATTCCGAGACAAGAAGCTCTCATTTACATCTTTGAATCTAGAGTGTAATACAGCCAAGAGAACCTACACAGGTTCCGAGGCCACGGTGCTTCGATTTCTACCTGTAAGTTGAAGTCAGTTCAGGGTCGTGGATATGAACCTACGGCTTGATCCTCTATTACTAGGATTTACATGCCTGATCACATCATACTCACTTCGGCAGTACAATGTACAGAGCTATGATATATTTGAAGTGACTGCAACTCTACCACAGGGCTAGTAGAAAGAGCCTAATTGCTAGGTTCATACAAATGGTTTTAACCCATTTGTGCCTGGGGCCTGTAAGTGGTAATCTCCGCGATGTTTTTTTTAATTTATTTCTCCTTACTTGGAGTCCCAGGATTGTCTACTAAATGATATTTAGTGCTTTATAGTAGTTGACTGAGGTACTATGAACCTTCTAAAAGAGTCTTATAGATAAAGCTGTGGGTTTCCAAAGGAAATCAGAGGGATATAGTTCTGAATATAGTCATAAATTTATAGTTACAGTCTATAACTTTTAGGCCTCACTATTTACGTTACATCTTCTACACTTTTTGTCAAAATTATTTTTTATGATAGTGACTATACATTAGTAATTTTTATTAAATTAAATATTTTTTTTTTTAAAAAAGATAATATATATATTTGTTTTTTAATATAAGTGATATTTTTATTGCTTTTCTTTCTCAATATCTATATTTTATGTTAAATAACATTAAAAATATATTGGTACTTCTTTAGATTGTTACTCCCTTATGTTGTTTTAGATTTAAAATGACTTTGACTAAATAACTATTATGAAAAAGGGATGTTTAGTCCAATGAACTTTAGGACAAAGGAATATCCCACTTCTGTTTTGATAAGGGGAGTAACAGTCTAAAGAAGAACACTGCGTACACCTTCTTTAGATTGTTACTCCATTATGTTGTTTTTAGAATAAAAATGACTTTGACTAAATAACTATTATGAAAAAGGGATGTTTAGTCCAATGAACTTTAGGACAAAGGAATATCCCACTTCTGTTTTGATAAGGGGAGTAACAGTCTAAAGAAGAACACTGCGTACACCTTCTTTAGATTGTTACTCCATTATGTTGTTTTTAGAATAAAAATGACTTTGACTAAATAACTATTATGAAAAAGGGATGTTTAGTCCAATGAACTTTAGGACAAAGGAATATCCCACTTCTGTTTTGATAAGGGGAGTAACAGTCTAAAGAAGAACACTGCGTACACCTTCTTTAGATTGTTACTCCATTATGTTGTTTTTAGAATAAAAATGACTTTGACTAAATAACTATTATGAAAAAGGGATGTTTAGTTCAATGAACTTAGGGACAAAGGAATATCCGACTTCTGTTTTGATAAGGGGAGTAACAGTCTAAAGAAGAACACTCCGTACACCTTCTTTAGATTGTTACTCCCTTATGTTGTTTTAGAATAAAAATGACTTTGACTAAATAACTATTAAGAAAAAATCGGTCCGAGACAACTCAGACAAACTTTCTCATATACGAGTTTATAATTACTTAACCCAGTATTTTCCATTTATTAGTTTTCAAATGTACATTTAAATATTATTGAACATTTCATCAAAATTTATCATAAAAATAACTTCTCCTGGGCGGGGAATCGAACCCGGGCTCTCTCCGTCCGCGTTTTAAGCTAATTTCTCAGGAACTAGATTTTTCCCGGGAAAACGGCTTATATCGTTGGATTCGTATTCAAATGGACTACATTTTAGAATTTTTTAATCAAAATCGTCGGAACCGTTTTCGAGAAATAATTTTTTTTCATGATTTTTCAGAGTTTTTGGGGGGTAGCGCCCCCAAATTTGGAGCTAAAATTCATTTCTCGATTTCGCCTCGGGGTATGATTTTTCTGAACATGCATGCCAAATTTCGTCAAAATCGGCCCAGTAGTTTAGGCTCCAGGCGTCTGCACAGACGACAGACGACAGACAGACAGACATTTTTTAAAAACCACTTTTTTGGACTCAGGGGACCTCAAAACGTGTAAATCCATCAAAATCGAATTTTCGCGCCATCACAATACTTTCTCTTTATATGAGAAAGTAAAAAAGGATGTTTAGTCCAATGAACTTTAGGACAAAGGAATATCCCACTTCTGTTTTGATAAGAGGAGTAACAGTCTAAAGAAGAACCCTCCGTACACCTTCTTTAGATTGTTACTCCCCTGTATTTTTTTTTTATAATGGGAGTAACAATCTAAAGAAGTGCCATATAGGTTTATTATAACCAATATATAATAATAACTAAAATATCCAGGCTTTTGGAGACTTTTACACCAAAATGTAAAATATCTCCCGACGGCAAATCTCAAATCACTTTTGCCGACGGCATATTTTATACATGTTTTTGGTCACTTTTGTACTTTTTATTGTCTACCCAAAGCCCAAATCTTTTTTTGTTTTATTATTATTTGGTTGTAATTCTTTAATTTTAATAGTTTTAACATAAAATATGGAATTAATAAATAAAAACAATAAATAACACGATTTTAGAAAAAAATAATTACATATTTATATCGTTTCAAAAAAAAAAATTATGAAACATTTACCAATATAAAGAATGAAACACAAAAGGATTTTAGTTATTATTTGGAAAATTGTGGAAGATATAACATAAATGGTGAGTAAATAGTTTTGATTCATTGTAGAAAATAAGTCCGCCCCTGGGGTTCATCACTGAAAAATTTACTTCGTCCCCTGGGTACTTCTTTAAAACAACAGTGAGTCAAAGGTAGATTAAGCAAATACCAACTCAGGGCTTGATTGGTCATGCGTTGGTCCTACTGGAGGAAGATAATCACCTTCAGGTAACACAGTTGTAACACATTTTTTTTAACAGCCAAAACTGTAGGTCCTTTTAAATTCTTAACTCATAGTGTTAACTGTATTATCATACTAATTTTAAGCCAAAACAATCCATCCAACTTAATTGTAGAAATCATTTTGGAATTATTGTTTGGTTTTCAAGGAAACATTCTAAAGCCTTGTCCACACTAGTAGACATGTTGCGCGATTTTGGTCTCAGAGACATGTCTAGCGATTTGTCTATAGACATCGGCTGAGACAAACGGTTTCTACGGTCTTGTTGCTAGACCAAAATCGCATGTCTATGGTTTTCCATTCTAAATGGTAGACATGGTGCAACATGTCTACAAGTGTGGACGCTAGACCTAGACCATAGACGGTGTCAGAAGATATCTATAGACACGTTGCGAGACATTTCCATCTACAGAAATGTCTCGCAATGTGTCTACTGGTGTGGACTAGGCTTAATGCTACAAAAAACAAATAAATGAAATTATTTAAGAATTTTAATGTGAAACAAATAGGACAATGCTGGTTTGTTTCCCGATACATTGATTAAAAATATATCCTCTAATTTATTGAATCTCGTCAAGCTTTCTCCATATTGTAAAGCTTAATCTGTAAAGTGCACAACTCCAAAACAATAATTGAATCATCTATAATATCATTGTATTGGAGGAAAATGTCGCTGCAATCGAGTTAGGAAAAGATTTAACTCTGACAGTTTGGGAAAATCTAAATAAATGGGGAGGGGCCAATGAGAGCTGGAGATTTTGACAGATATCAAACCTCAAGCTTTCATTGGCTCTCTTAAGCCCCGTGTACACACCAAACGCGCATTCGCAAACAGGCTTTGCGAACAACTGCAAACACCACGTCCACACCAGACGTGCATTCTTGTCAAACAGGTATTTGCAAACGTTTGTCCGTGTTCCCAGTTATTTTTCATTATTTTCTTATACCCTACATCATCAAGTACTAAATAAAACTATATTGCACTTGCATTAACTTTGTAATATGGTTCTATCAAAACGTGGTATAAGCGCCGGCTTATTTATTATCATTGGTAAGTTAGTAAAAAATACCAATAGTAAAAGAAGACGAAGAGTCTGGATGTCAAAAAAAATTTCTGCTTGCTCATCCCTGATTTTAGATTATTATTTCTACAAAAATACAACTCCAAAACATATAGAAATTTTATACTAATAGAAATCTGTTCTTTTGGTGGAAAAAAGATAAGTATCAATGTAATATTTGGTCTTACGCGGGCCCATAGAAGGCTCGGGCCGGTAGGCCTGTGGCTTTAGTAATCAGCTTGGAAGCAATATAATTATTTAAAAAATAGTATGACGCATTTTTGGACTTTTATGTCATCTATATATTTATCCGGTTATTTTTAATCTTGGATTTACATAAACTCATCTCTAGTTTCAATCACTATTTATTATTAGTTATAATATAGTTATTTGATGCTTTATTCATAGTCATGAATAATACAAACGAAAAAATATACATTTCCCGGGTTTCCAAGTCAAACCACAGGCTGTTTGCGAATGCTCAAGGAGTTTGCTCAAAAAGCGTCCACACTAAACGCACGCAAACAGCAAACATTCTTTGATGTACCGTAAAAAGTTAATCAATTTTCTGCTGGGTTTGTTTGATTCTTTTTTCTTCAGTTAATTACTGACAGAGGTGCTGCAAGTGTTCATAATATAGCTGCTGGATAAAAAATAAATCACCTTTATTATTATATGTAACAAAGTTCCTTATGGCACATTGCAGTGTCTGGAGCCCGCGAGTGAATCCGAAAAAACTACTGAAGTAGTTAAAAGATAACTTGAGGAAATTATGACCGATTTAGTTGATTTTGGTACACATGTTCATTTTACCAATGCTCAGGACGAGTTCGTTGGACAACATTATCCGACCACGTGTTTGCGCGCATTGTAAGTTTAGGACAGGAAAAAATTCTAACTTCATCTATTTAATGAGACAAACAACTTTTTTAAATATTTTTTTTTTTTAGTATAACTAAGTGTTAAAGATCGCTAAATTTATTAAAGCGGACCTAAATGTTTAAAATAAAAAAAAACAATGTTTTTACCAATATCTTATGATTTTAATAATTGAAAAAGGCATGCAAAAGTTCAACCAGATACAATTTTAAATAGAGTATGCTGGGACGTAAATGGGTTAGGGGCCACTCTAAAGGCGGGTCCACACTATGCCGCGCAATGCCAGTTGGCAAGGCCAAGCGGCAAAGCCAGATGGCACCACGAAAAAATTCATCCGTCCACACTGCAACTGGCAAAGCCAGTCAAGATTGTGATGTATGACAAAAAGAAAAAAAAAAATAGGTGTCACAAAAGATAAGAAGAACGGAGTGATAATAATTTTAACAAATTATACACTCAAAAAAGTTAGTAGTGGTGTCAGAAGGGGCTCGACGCTGGATGCCAAGTGCAATGTTGCCGGGTGGCACGTCCACACCTTGCATACGACTTCTAGCCATCTGGCTTTCTTTGATCCGGACTGACAATCGTCGTGTTCGGCTTGGCATGTCAAGTGGCACGCTTTGTGCTGAGCTTGACAAAATAGCAAATGCCAAAGGAGATGTCCACATTACACTTGGCTATGCCGTTTGGCCTTGCCATTCCTTGCTGCTTGGCATAGTGTGGACGCGCCTTTATACAACCATCCTCTTTAACTTTTAACTATCAACAAATCATGATTAACTTTTTTCTCAATATTTAAAACATATTTATTTCAAGACGCTCGCTTCTTCTTTTGATTTTTCTTTTTTTTTTTTAGTTATTTACTTTTAATTTTGTCTCTTTTCTAACTCCGCCATGTATAAGTAGTTAGTATCGTTTACTTAGCAGTATGATTTTATCATTTATATTTCATGAAAAGCATAAGGAACTTCTGCTGTTTCTAATGGTTGCCCTTCGACACACAACGTATTTTCTTTTTTACCTGTCCGTTATAATGAACTTTTACTGATTTTTAGGGTCCGTAGGCAAAACCAAGGACCCTTATATTTTCCTGCGTGTGTCTGTCCGTCCGTCCTCTCGCGTGCTCTCACGGCTACACCTTTCGTCCGATCACTTTGAAAATTTGGCATGTATGTCTCTTGTACCTGCCCACGTATTTTAAAAATATAACGACTTAAAAAAAATATTTTTCAAAACAATTAGGGTAAAAAAACTTAAGGGTTAAAATTTTTTTTCGACACCGTGAGGGGTATCATATGAAAGGGTACGTCGAGCTGATTACAAAAATATATAATTCTTTGGTTATAACTTTGATAGGGCGAGCGTAGGCAAGTTTTAAGCGGGTTTGAAACGTGTCCCCCCCCCCCCCCCCTCTATCTCGCTTATGTGAAGTGCAAAAAATCTGAAAAAATTCCTGAAAATTCTTCGACCAAAAGTAAAGATACCACTTTTTGGAAATTTCGAAAAAAATATTATTTTATTTTTTATTGACAAAATACGTTTTTTTAAAATTATGGTCCTTTTCGATATATTTATATGGTTGTAGTCCGGTTCAGTGGCAAAAAAAATACTTTATCAGAGTGTGTTTTGAGAATATCAGACCCTTAGAATGGTTCAAAGTAAGCTTTTTAGCATTTTAAAAAAACAATGTTTATACACTTTACAGTTAAGCACTATATAGTGTGGCCTACGGACCCTCGTTGTGCGTGCTGACTGGCACACACTTGACCTGTTTATTATTAATTTTGTCCAGCAATTGCTTTGCTATGCAATATTTAATAAATATAAAGTCAAACAAATGTCATAGATTTCCTATTTTTATTAAATTTAAAACATTTTTGTTTGTTTTTTTCATGTTTTGTGTAAAAATTGGTTTAAGGCGTGCACATGTTACAGATTAAGCTGACGATATAATATTATTTTTTGTTATTTTCTTGTTGCTCAAATATTTGGGCTAAATATAATATCATCTTTTGGGAGCCAATTTTTACATTTGAATTAAAATTGTTGCAGGGAGACAGAACAGTGAAAAAACACACTGCCACCACTATTTGAACCACAGATCTTTAGATTTCCAAAAGAAAAAAAAAAAAATCAATTCAAAATTTCAAGTTGAACAACTTGACAATAAATAAATAAAATAGGTTTCATAAACATTAGTATCAAACTTGGAAATAAACTAATGAAAGAAACAGTATTGTCTAACAAAATATAGATCTACAAATGTTAGGACCGATACAAATTAATGTTGGTATCAAATTTGTTTAGCTGGCCCTGTAGTTCAACTTATAGCGATGCCCACAAAAATCTACAAGTTGTATTAACAAGTTTATGAAACCTAAAAATTTGTTGAAAGACCAGCCCACACACGGTGCAATTTTGTTGTGCAACTAAACCAAGTAGTTCAACCACAGTCGCACCATATGTAAGGTTGCGCAGAAATGCAAAGACCTGTGATTTAAATCTTGTCATCAGAGTGTATTACTCTGTTCTGTCTCCTTCCAATTCTAAATTTATTATCATTATTACAGATAATTGGTAGGTTAATATAATTTTTAAAACCACGTTACATACATAACATTGTATAAAATACTTTAAATTAATATAATAAAAAAAATATATATTTGTAGAATAGTTCCTTCTTTTTTAATAATATTAAAAGAAAAATTAAATTAAAAAAAAAAAAAATTGTAGGAATGTTTTTGGAAAAAATATCTATTTTTATATTTGGTAAGCATGGTTTTCTTAATTCTAATTATTAATTAATAAAAAAAAATTAATCATAACGATTTATGTAAGTGTTTAATTAGGTAGGAGCATATTCTCAATTATAAATGAACCCCCTGGAGTTGTTTTTTTTTTAGTTGGATGTATTTATCTAAAACAGAACAACTCCCCGTTGAAAAATCTATACAAATTTTAGTAAAATAAAAAGAATTAAAAATAATTAAGATTTCTTTCTCCTAATCGTCGAGGAGATAAGGTGCAAAAAAGTGTCTGACTGACATCAAGCTAGAATTTTGTGACAAGCTATGTCACATAGTCGAACTTAGCCGACCACATATTCTTAAAAGGCACTAAAAGATTAATGTATACACAAAATTCTAGCTTGATATTAGTCAGACACTTTTTTGTACGCTATCTCCTGAACTATAATCCTTTTGTTACTTGTCAATAAAAACCTTTTTCAAATAATAAAAAAAAATTGTTTCATGTTTTATAATTAATATAAATATATATTTAAAAAAAAAATTAGAAGCTATCTTAAAACTTTTTCTTAGATAAAAAAAAAAAGTAGGGATTTTTATTTTTCTTTTATTATGTTTTCGTTTTAGCAATTTTTTCTAAAACGTGAGATGAAGGTATTTATTTTAATTTTTTTCTCTATGTGTAGATTTATTTTTAATTAATTTTGAGATTCTTTAAAAAAAAAAAAAAAAAAAAAGAAGAAATATGAGGTAATAAGTACATTAAGAAGTTATATTATATATCTTTTTTTTTTTTTATTAATTAATTAATTACTATGTTGTTAATTTTTTTCTTTCTTTCATTATTGATAAACAATAATTAATATGATAAAAACAAACAAATATGATACTAATAAGAACTCTTTGGGTAATGCAAATAAAAAAACAATGTTATTTTTTTGAATATTCAATAACTATTTACTTATCCCCACTTACCACTAAATAGTCCAGGAGATAGAGTGCAAAAAAGTGTCTGACTAACATCAAGCTAGAATTTTGTGTATAAGTAAATCTTTTGGTTCCTTTTAAGAATATATGGTCGGCTAAGTTCGTCTGCGGGACATAGCTTGGCAATAGACATTTGAAAATAACAAACCGGTGGAGAGCGGCCATGTCCCGCCCTTTTTGTTGGACAATCTGATTTTCATGATCCTGGGTACGAACTTAGACCAATAATAAAGTTGATGATAGTTTGTCACTTAATAGGTTAGTTAATCAAATATTACTCCAAATCAAAGAGGTCACCTATTAAGTGACTAACTACCATCAACTTGATTATTGGTCTACTAAGTTCATACCCAGGATTCCAGGATCATGAAAATCTGATTGTCCACCAAAAAGGGCAAGATATGGCCGCTCTCCACCGGTTTGTTTTTTTAGCCGACCATATATTCTTACAAGGCACCAACACATTTACTTATACACAAAATTCTAGCTTGATGTTAGTCAGACACTTTTATGCATGCTATCTCCTAGACTAACACCACTTTACCATTGATTTTTATCAATGGTAAAGCTGAGGAAACCATTTTTTAGAACATTTTCAGAAGGAGCTAAAAACTATTAACAATTTTTTTTAGTAGAGTTGTAACTTTTAAGGCACTTAGTTAAAACTTTTTCTTTTTACGTCAACTTGTTTGTAAGTTATACATTTTTTTAAATAAATTTTTATCCCTTTTTCTTGACTACCTTGAAAAATTAAACTGTCAAAATATAAGTGAAATCAAAAATCACATAAAAAGTGCTTTATGACAAAAGAAACATTGAATAGTACAGTTTGAAAAACCCCTTCATCACATTTTTGGTTGAAAGTGAGCTAAATTTGTATCAGTGGCGTAGCTAGACCATTGGGGCCCCCCCGCAAAAAATTTTTGGGGGCCCCTCGCCAAAGAAAATCAATGAGCAAAAAAAAAAATAAACCTCTTGCGTTCAGGATTGGGGGCCCCCCTCGACGTTGGTACAAGGATAGTAATTCTAGTTATTTCTGGATTTGGGGGCCCCATAGCACTGGGGGCCCCCCCGCAATGCGGGCCCATAGTTAAGATTCAATTTATTTCATCCAATATTTTTACTTTTGAGCTAACCGAAGGTAACGGTAAACAAAAATTCCATTACAGAAATCCGTTTCTGACATTAGGAAACTTTTTTCGTTCCGTGTTTGTTGCTCCATTTTTGCTAACCAACATATCTAAAAACTACTTGAAAAAAAACTACTAATTAATGAAATTCTTATGGTAGATCTTAATTTGCTTATTTTTGGTCCCATATAAGTTTCAACCTTATGCGCCCATTTGTTTATTTCGACTTTGTCTATTTGTTTCTGTTCTACATGCGCACAAACATACAAATACTTACCCCCTTTTATCTTTAAAAGTACAACTGATTTTTATGAAATTTGGATCGTTTGTGGAAAGTAGTCCACATATAGCCGTAGATTAATTTCCACCGTGTATGCTCTTTAAATTTTGCTAAATTTATACTTTAATTCGTGTAAAAAATCGAAAGAATTTGATAGGTTTAAGAAACAGAGGGAAATTAAATCAATTTGACAAAAATAGGTATTAAAAGCATAAAAGCATTTAAGTTTACAAAATAGGATGCGAGGAAGCTATGTGCCACACTAATTGGCAGACTATTTTTAAATTATTCTTTAGTAATTCATACTATAGTTACTTTAAATTTATTTTGCATTTTTTTTAAAATCTACTTTTTATTAGGGTTTTGTTGGTAAAACCAAAAAAAAGAAACCCTTATAGTTTCGTTCCTGTTTTTCTGTCACTCTGTACAGTTGCAATAACTTTTGAATCAAAAGAAATAAAAACATGAAACTTTGCAATACATATTAAAGATCTTTTTATTATTCATAGATAAACTTTAAATTGTATAAAATTAATTTTCATACTATGACAGGGGTTTTACTCTTGTACCCTTCATGTATTAGTTTTTATATAAAAATAAAAATTACGACAGCAGTTATTATAAAAATTGTCAAAGCTTTTTTTTTACTTATTAAGATTATTAACAAATAATATGATTAGAATAATCTTATGAATTTTTCTTGTTGTGAAGTGAGTGAAAGTTTTTTTTTTGCCTCTCATGAAAATGTTCTAAAAACTGTATTGACAACATTTTGACCATTATGACATCCGTTTCCCCTATCCTATGCTTAATCTGATCAACTGTTTGAGATTCAATTTTAATTAATATATTTATTACATTAGAACCTCAATTATCTGTCTCCCGATTCACTATTTATTGATGTGATAACATTATTATTTATTATAGGTTTTGCAAGGGCAGAGTGATTAAGATAAGATCATTGAATATAATATCATTGAAGCATTCCATATTTGCGTCTTGGATAGCTTTTTGAATTTCCAAGTTTTTCAAAGAGGTATCCATTTTCAAAGATGTAACCATTTTCAAGGTTTCAATGAGCTATCCAAGACACAAATATGGAATGGTTTAATGGAAAATCTAATCTTAACTACTCTGCCCATGCAAAACCTATAACAAATAATGTATATTAGTTTTAAGGTACGTATAATTTAGGTTTAGTAAATATAATAAGCTTCACAGACATCCTTTTCAGGATAGAAGCCTCTCCTTAAGGAGGAAAGAGTCAGATTTGATGTTAGAAAAGTCTTTTCACTACCTTGTCCCAATACTCGTGGTCCCTAGGCCCATCTATTATTTTCCAATCTAGCCAGGTGACCTGCCCATCTCCACTTCGTGTGGTGAGCCTCTTTCTGTAGGTCGAAACGTTTCCAACGCCTAAATGAATGTAAAAAAATATTTTTACCTGAACAAGGATCCACCTACAAGATAAATAAAATAAAATAGTAAAATGACTTTATCTTCCTATTAGCTTATTAGCAACTCTCCCAGTTTTTTCTCTTCGTCGACTTTGAGGCATGGAACCTATTGGGGCAGACGGAAACATAGACTCCACGTCACACCTGATTCAAGGTTAATGGATTTGATAATTTTGCATTTTCAAGGTATGGATTTCCTTAAATTTGATTGATTTTCTTAATGAACTACTACTTAATCCTGCCCTCTTTTTAGTGTGAGGGGTAGGTAGAGCTTCGACAAATATACACTTACATTTTGGCCTATTTTATTCCAGCCATCATTGTGATATTAATAAAAATCTAAACTGGAAATATCTCTTTATATAGCAATAGCATTAAGCAGCTTACAACTGATTGAAAATTAAAATATCTTCAGAAATTTGCTTTTTTAGGGTTTCGTGGGTGTTTCTCGAAGCCCTTATGCCGATGACGAATGTGATGTGTCTATCTGTACAATGCATTTTGGTCCATATCTCCCAAACTATTCAAGCTACAGAGTTAAAATTTAAAACACTGGCACAACTTTTTCACCCAAACATAGGAAAAATATTGAAAAGTTCAAAATTTAATATGCGCATGCACAATTCACACAAATGTGGTAAGCTCAAAAATGTTTAATTTTTTAAAATTTTCAAGCAGAATATCAAAAGCAAGGTAGTGAAGAGTAGTGTTCATTTTACCGCTAATATTGCAAAATGCATGCTAATAACCTTATGATGACCAATGAGAATTTCCTGCATTTTTTTTTTATATATTACAAAATTTTGTTCGAGCAGTGTGCCAACATATTTATTTCATTCAAAATGTTGAGTAAGGTATCAAATAAATGCTACTAATGATGAGTAGATTACAATTATATACAAAATGTTAAACATCCCCCCCCCCCCCACACCACCATTCTATAGGGGCTAGTCCAAAAATTTTAAAAAATAATTTATGCTAAAATTATTATATATTATATATATAAAATTTTAAACATTGCATTTTTTCTTGTATTATAAGGTAAAGAAATATACTGAAAAGAAAGTCCCCCCCCCTCCACAACTACCCTGCAGAGTGGCAAGTCTTAAATTAATCTTAATAATCTACACCTAACCCTAAAAAGTACGTGTATAGTGGTGATTTTGTACATTCAAGTTAGTTTCTGCTATTTAAATCTTATTATATGGTTCAAACTGGGTCAAATAGATTTTGTGAATCTCTTGAAAAAGCATAAAATCCTTTTTGGAGGATAGTAATGGTAATGATATACCTATATTAGATATAATTATCAAATGATTCTGCTTATGTTATATTTATTATTATAACAAATGTATATTATAAGCCACTGTAGATTACAGACTTATTGGGCTCTAAATGTTCTTATGTGGGCGAAACTCAAGGACAAAACTGGCTTTAAGATTTTGAAAATTCCGTTAAAAGTAGAATCGAATCTTATTTTGCAGGACAATTATAATTTTTATAATTGACAAATTAATGAACCTACTTTATTTATGAAATATATTATTATATAGCTTACTATAGACAATTTAATTTTTTATATATAACAGACGTGTAAACTAAGTACAGTAATTTGACATTAACTGATAACATCTAAATTACTACTGATCAGTAGAAACAGAAACATTTTTAACTTTGATTTCTATTTTCTATAGAGATAAATTTCGAACTTTTTACTTTTTAACTACTTTTAGTAAAGTTCAAGTACGATGTTGGTGATTCAGCAGCGTATACGCGTGTTTTGTATTTTACAACAGATTTATGAGTTATTTTCTTTAAGAAAAAGCGGTCTCTTTATTTCACCAATGATTAAAAGTAAACTATTATAAAAGTAATTACAACAGTTTAAAAGTATTCTTTAAATAATTGGATAATGTTTGGAAAGATTGTAGGGCTTTATTTTGTTATTAGTTAATAGGTTGGTAAGCATGTATTTATGTTGTGGACTGGGTGACACTTGGAGAATTGAATGGCGTCGCGAGGTCGGGGGAGTCCGTGATAGTGAGTGAGTTTTTGTGTATTAAAAAAAGAGAGATATTTAAGAATTCGAGACTTGTTTAATGGACACCAAAGTGATATTTTTTGCCGACATCTTCCATTCTATTATTGTGGTGAGTCTTATTTCAAAGTATTTATTCGATCAAGTCAATAGGATGATATTAACTCTCGACGTTTTGAATCTTTCCGTTCACTTCATTCGGGCGAATGAACTCGGGAACTAGAATCGACTGGAGGGGAGAGATCACCTTCTTTAAACACTCTTTTTACTTATTTAATTAATATTATTTTTAAAACGCCCTTTATGAATTTACTACAAAACATTTCTGTCCTATTATCTCCTAGTTATGTTAGTTTTGCAAACAATTTTTTGTTGATAAAACAGTTGTGTTTATGATTTCTCCTTATTTGTTATGTTAGCGAGTAGAAAGTTGAAAGCACTGTTATTCCGCAATTAATCGCTGTACTTTTACTTAACTCTTCATCTGCATTATTTAATTGTTAAATAAATTTTAAACGAAACTAACGGCCTAGACCGATTCATAATTTACATATGAATGAATACCTGACTTACATTTTAGTAGTTGCATAATTATATTAACAAATATTTATTTTCTATTTAAAGGTTTATTTACGTTGTTATTTTAGTTCTAATGAATTCGGTTTCGTAAAAGACTGTTTGTTACGACCAGAAATAACTTTTTATACGTCTTTATTTAGACTTAGTATGTGCTCTAGGACAAAAAATTATTTATATATATGTATAATATATAGTGGCGAAAGTCCTGTTTTTGCACTTTGTACCTGCCCTGGTTTTGCGGTCCTAACTTTGTTTTCTAGTTTCTGATTCAATTATTAATTAATTCCTTTGTTTTTCCAGTTAAGTCTGAATCCCGTCGAGATATTATTTAATATTTAGATGTTAATTAAAATTATATTTTTCAATTGAACTTTGATTATACAATGAAGGAGGAAGTACAATGTCTATTGCTATTTATAAATATTTTATTAGATAAATTTATTGCTTCCGTAAACTTTATATTTTACTCTCTGCTTGTTTTAATACTTCATTAAAGATTAGAATTCATTAGAACATTTTTGTAAAATTAATAATTGTTTCTTTAGAGTAAGGGAGGTTTCATAAATGCCACTTATTTACTTGGTTACCTACACAAAATATTTTTTTTTTTTTTTTTTTTTGGTTTGTAGTTTTAGTCCCGTTCAACAGCTTTATTAGGTCATTACAGGACGGGGGTTATCCGGCCACAAAATAATTAATATGATAAATATTTCCTTGTTTTATTAGAAATTCAAATTTTTAAGTTTTAGGTAGTTTTCATACTATGGAAAGATTAAATTTTAATTTAAATCAAATTATAAATTAACTACGGGAGATATACAGAGAAAAATAGACCCCAGCACCGGGACTTGAACCACGGGTCTCTTATATATCCGTTACACGCGCTCTTACCAACTGTATGTCGGTTTTTTCTATGTATCTCTCCCATAGTTAATGACAATTATAATTTGTTTTATTAGTTAAATAAGATTAAATGATATTATCACCTTTAAATACAAAAGAGTGATGTTCCTTCATGCCAAAGTTCTTTGGACTGAATATCCCTTTGTCTTAATAGTTACCTATTTATTAAGTAAAGGGTGAGTAACCAAGTAAATTAGCACAGGTTGTCTGTTTCTATATAAGTCCCGTTTACAAGAAATAATTATTTTAAATAATAACGAATGTACAAACAAGTGTACATTAATGAAAGTACAGTAGTTACCTTTAAAAAGGTGTTTATTCTACGTAAAAATAAAACCATAGGTTTAATTGAAAAATATGTGTAAATACAACTGTATGAAGATAATAAGTAAACAATATTATAGTTACAACAAATTGTCATCAGATTACGTGTGAAAAATCAATTTGAACGATCAACTTGGCCTTATATGTTTGTGTGTTTATGAATGAAATGGCTGCAGCCAAAGTGAACACTCTCATAACATTCAATGTTTAGAATATTTGATTGTTTGTGTGAAAAATATGTCCAGTGTAACCGTAGCCCTAGGCAAACATTTAATCCACCATTCCCTGCTAGTTTCTTCATTGTAGTCAGTGTCTGTGTTTTCATTACTATAATTTTCTTTGTGTGAGTTTGATCCCACGAACAGGGATGTAAACAATTTCTAGAAAGGTTAGACACAGTTTTAATTTTAATGTTTTGAAATATTAAAAGTCTGTGTGGTACCTATAAGGCGGAGATACACATGCCTGTAGCTTGAACAAAAACATGCCAGCTACTTGCACGTGAATTTGTTAAATGGCATGCCAGTAGCTGGCAACCAAGCAGATAAAAACAATAAAAATCCTTGGTATGCCAGTTACTGGCAAATACCTACCCCCTTTTGGTATGCAAGCTACTTCTCCAATTTGACGGCATGTGTATCTTCGCCTATATAGTAGTGGCAGTAGTAGTAATTAGGGGTGGGGAGGCCTAGGCTAAAGCAGGCCGCTGTGGTGGCTAGTAAGCAGACCACATCGGCATCCTTTTTGCCGACTCCGGACACACACACGCACCCATCAAACCACCAACGCCTTACTCTCGAACCTTTTTGTTTGGATTATGAAGGAGAGGATTTCTTGCCATTTCAGTGTATCAGGTTCTTCTACCCCAATTCCTCCCTTCCTTAAGATATGAATGCGCAATTTCCTGTATCCTACATTCAGGAAATAGTAAATGGTTTACTCTTCCTCGCCTTCTAGAGGGATCCCCTCTATTTTAAGTAATGCCAGATGTCTTCTGAGCCTGCAGTGTCCAGTTAACCCAACCAGATTTCTCAGGTCAGTCTTACCCAGTCCTAAGAGCCATCTGGTTTTTATTTTTGGCAGTAACATCTTGGGCTGCATGCATCCCTCTGTTTCTTACCATTTCCTTTCTGCTTCATACGATATCCACTTCTTAATAGCTGATTTAACCTGACTTTTTGACCAGTCAACTGCAGGTTCAGGTCCACAGAAAGGTGTAGAGGCTCTTATTTTGGCTACCTCGTCCATTTTCTCGTTGCCTTGGATCCCTTTGTGTCCCTGGACTCAGAACAAGGTACCTCTTTACTCTCTGCCAGCAGGTCTAATCTGAGCTTGTGCGACTTTGCTATATGAGCATATCACTATTGATTTAATGGTTGCTTCCACCATCTCTGCCTCTCTTGCCATCTCTTGGATGGCATAGATTTCCGCCTGAAAGACGGTGGTAAGTGTGCCTGGTGGAAAACTCTCTCGGGTGCCAGACTTTTCTAGATACAGTCCCGCTCCCAACATTCCGGTTTCATTGTTTGAGCCATCTCTGAATACCACTGGAGTTTCCATGTCAAATCTAATGTCTCTTTGTTCCCATCTGGCTCGTGATGGTATTCCCACCTTATAATTCTTTTTTAAGTTTTAACTGATGGTACCCATATAATGAAGCCTTGGCTAGAGAGGTATAGATTATGTGTGTTCCTTGCTGGATACTGTTTGTTTATACTTAATTTCCTAGTCGATAATGTATTAGCATGTTGGAGGGACATTGTTCTCTCAGCTAGCTGTTTCCCTCTTTCTCCTGGTCTCCTTCCTTCTCATTTTGCTTCGTGGACTTTCTTGGGCATCCTTTGTAAATGGCCAACCTCCGGTAGCAGGGAGTTTTCACCAGTGCACAGAAAAGGTTGAACTTTAATCTAAGTTTTTCAGAGTAGTTTCTTCTGGCTTTGCCTGCTACTCTTTTCGTGTATCTCATATCGGTGGTTTGAATTTGTCTCTCCTTCTTGTTTGTTAATGAAAGGCTCAATCGTGCTGTGATAGAGGTCAGTTTGAGGAATACAGTCATGAGATACCCTCATTATCTATAGTTAAAATGTCATATCTTTTTAACTCTTCTGGTTTTACTGTAATATCAGTGGCTTGAATTTGGCTCTCTTTCAAGTTTGTTTATGGACTTGCTCTGTTTATGGAGGTAGTCATGAGGTACTCCTATTTCCTGGTCTCTTAGGATAGCTTAAAAGTGTTACGTCTTTAACCTTTGGGCGGGAGTGTAATATTGGTTAGCAACAGCGGGCGCGCGGCGGCATTTACACCGCTTTTGTTTCCTTCCATATTTGATGCTTGTAGGTCCTTGTTTTTGTGGAAATTAGTTTTGTCAATAGGTAGTAATAATAAAACATTCATTTTGAATTAAAAAAAGTTTTATTGAACACATTTTTTATAAAAACAAATTACACTTATACACATAACTAAACATTTTTTCAGAACTGTCGTAAAAAAAATAAAAACGCAGCCTTAACACTTTTTCCCCTATCCTGGTATTGTATTAAATATGTATATGTAATTAGAAAACTTAACTCTTATAAATGATCAAATTCTTTTGCATAAGAATGAAGTAAACAAAAAAAAAATCTCTAATATTTACTCCGTACTGACGTTTGTAGTAGAGCTTGTTGATGTTCAAACTAAAGTAAGGGCGACCCGCTCACTTTCTGGGTATATCGATGGTTTTATTAAACCTAGGAAATAGTAATTGGAGAATACCTAAAAGAGCTGATAAGCTGGAACACTGTAAAATCACAGGCACGCCCGCCCGAAGGTTAATTAATAAAAAAAAATCATGCACTAAATTCAAAGGATTGGGTAGGGGTAATAGAATAAAGCCGACACCTTGGATGTCTATTTATAATGTCTAGTATTAGAACATACATTGGACAGAGGAGGGAAATGATTCATCGGAGAAATAAGTCCTTACCTTAAAAAAGAATATTACATAGAGGCGGCAAAAAAAATCGGAAGCGTAAAGGAGTCGAAAGAATTTTGGAGATTAGCGGGATTATTTAAATTAACAAAACAATCCTACAACAGCTCAATACAACCCACAGCTTGGATTAATTATTTTCAAATGCTATTAAACCCGGACTTAAAAGCAGGTCAGATGTCATATGCAGAGCCTAATTATAGGGATCCCCGGATGGATGCTGATTTTACTCTAGAAGAGCTACAGCTGGTACTGGCGAATATGAAGGAAGGAAAAGCACCAGGGGTAGATGGTATACCTGCTGAGTTTCTAAAAGCAATACCTCTCAATGTACAAAAAATGTTACTTGAGTATTTCAATCATATCTATAAGACGGGGGTGATAAATGAGGACTTTAGTGATGCTATTATTTTTCCGCTTTTGAAGAAAGGAGATCCAAAGCTAGAACAAAATTATAGGGGTATCTCATTTTTAAATAGTCTGACAAAAACATATTCTGGATTACTGTTAAGGAGGCTCACAGATTGGGTAGACTATAGAAGCATTTTACACGAGGCGCAAGCTGGATTTAGAAAATCATATTCAACTACTGATAATTTATTTAACCTATGTTCAACCATTAATATTGCACTAAAAAGAGGGAGGAAAAAGGTATTTTGTTTGTTTGTTGACCTGAAAGCTGCTTTCGACACAATAGATCGGGAAGCATTGTTTTACAAACTGAGTTGTGCAGGGATCACAAGAAAAACCATAAATGCGATAAAGAGTTTGTACAGGACGACTAAGTCATCCGTATGGACAAGACAGGGATTGACCCAGTCCTTTGCTTCTGGTATAGGACTGAGACAGGGATGTTTGCTTAGCCCGTTGCTGTTTTCCTTATTTATAAATGATGTGGTAGAATTTATACAGGGGGGTGTGAACATAGGTAACCTCAAAATAAATGTTTTGTTATATGCGGATGACTTGGTCATCCTGTCGGAAAACCCTATGATTTTTCAAAAGATGATAAACAACTTGGAGGTGTATTGTGATTTGTGGAACTTGCGGGTCAATTTGGAAAAATCAAAAATTATAATTTTTAGAAGAGGTGGCAAAGTTGGTAACTCATCCTGGACATTTAAAGGAAGTAAAATTGATATTGTGAATTCTTATAAGTATTTAGGTTTAACACTCACTTCCAAATTATCGTTTTCAGAGCATATTGAAGATAAGATTAAAACTGGTAGATTAGGAATCAACACATTATGGAGTAAATACATAAGTAACAGTACTGTACCGTTTAACGCGAAGCTACGTGTGTTCGAAGGTGTCACTCGTTCTATAATTACATACGGTGCTCAAATATGGGGAGGGAAGAAGTATGAGACATTGGAAAGATGTAAGAGATTATTTTTAAAAAGAGTTTTATTTGCACCAAACTATACACCCTGTTACATGCTAGAATCTGAGTTAAAAACTGAATACATGTTCGAGTACACTCTCTCGCTTAACATAAACTACATTAGGAAAGTTATAGAAATGGAGGAAGGGAGACTGCCCTATACACTTGCTTTTGAAGCTGTAAGAGCTAATGCCGGTTGGTATAAGGACTGGATAGAGTTTGGTGAGGAAATGGGTATAGAGCTGAGTAGAGGATGGGAAAATAGAGATTGCTGGGGAAAAGAGATGGTCCGGGCTTTGGAAGTGTGGAAGAGAAAAAAGGTGGAACAACGGGAGGAGGCAATCAGGAACGCATCTTTCTATCCGCTATACTCTGACTTACCTCCAATACCAGTGGAATGGTACATGTCACCACACACGGCCATCAATAATGTAAGAACCATGTTTAAGTTGAGATGCGGGTTGCTACCACTAAACTACAAACCATGGACTAAAGGGAAAGCAAATGGAAAATGTGAGTTATGTCATGTTGAGGATGAGACCACTTACCACCACATAGCCCTTTGTCCGAATTTAACAGAAATTAGATCCAAGTATTTCGGAAGGCAATTTTTGTCTTTATCCGAATTCCAGGCGCTTGTGGCTGATACTGGTAGAATACAAAAAGTTCAAAATTATTTAAAGGCAACACTTAAAGTCAGAAATTAATTATTATTTTCTATGATTCATATTGTTATTTTATATTTTTTTTTTTTTAATTTTACTTTATATTGTTTACTCTCAAAAAATTTAAGCATTAAACAAAATAATTCTATAATAAGAATCACATTTATTGTAAGAAGTAAGATGTAAGAGATAGACTCTCTCCCGACAGCGAATGCTAGGGAGTATTATGATTTGTTGGAAGATTTATGTATTTATAATTTAAAATAAAATCATTTTCATTCATTCCTTATAATTATCAAAAAAATAAAAAAATAAAGTTTTAACTACAGACTTCATTAATAATATTAAAAAAGTTAGTTCCCTAGTTAGATATCACTCTTATTATATTGGGTGAGTAGTGATTTTAAAGATGATTTAAAAAAAAATACATGTGTTGTGTTGACTTGGTGAAGATGGAATGAACTGTTTGGAATGTTGTGTGCCAGTGTTTTCGGGGGAGGGAGAGTTTGAACGGTTTGAGAAGCCTTTATGAATTCAGCGGAGGCTAGTTGTGAGGCAGTTTAGACCTGAAGCTTATGGAATGCATCAATAGGACAGACCGGGCCAGTCGCTCACTCAGAATGTCAATAGGCAGTAGGATCGGAGCAGTGTACTAAATGACATCATGCATATTCACGCTGGAGTGGACATATTTGGGCTCTATGATTTTTGGACAGTCCTCTATGACATAACAGTTAGAAATTTACATACTTTGAACACGAAGTTGGTTTTTGTTATAAACTAAAATTTCATATAATTGAACATTGCTCCGATCTATTTAAGCATTTAATACATGTTTGAAGTTAAGTGCTAGACAAACCACTTGCTGGAATCCTAGAAATAAGGCAATATATTTGGGCTGTACCCTTGTTTACTTACCCCGTACGGTGTTCAGCCACTTTATTCATCGATGTAGTCGAAGCGCATAATATAGTGTGATTAATAGATAAAGTAAGTATGTAAAGTAATCCATTTATTGACATTTTAAATATTATTACATATTTAATATACAATAATTAAAAAAATCCTATGTTCCATCTAAGCAGAAGGCTGTGTATAGTGTAATCAATAGTGAGCCATGTAAATAAATGTGCCTGGGGGTAGTATTGAACTTGTGACCTCATCTTTGTCGCTACTAGACTCTTGATGTCTACTAGATCCTGGCAATTCTGGAACCTCCTGGTTTAAAATTTAAGTTTAAATTTTTGTCAAAAGAAGAATCTGAACATCAGCTGTTACCAACAATATAATTATGGAACATTAATCATAACATGTAAATTTTCTTGAATTTAGCTTATTTGAATCGTGTAAACACATAATGCTTGTTGAGACAGTTTTAGTGTTAAAATTGTACATATCTAAGACTAGATGAAGTAATTTTAATAAGATTACATTAATATATGTAAACATATTACAATAATATATGTAAACAGATCACACTTAAATTCCTCATCACGTCCTCTAGATATTTACAATTATCCATATGCATTAGGTTTGTGTATTCAAGAATCCGATTATGCTAAATTTAATAAACTTCTGATGTTATTTACATTTTCATCTGCACTGATTAATCAGAGCTGTTTAAAGTTATTTCTCAATTAGAGTTAATTCTGACGGCTCAAGTTGGGCAACCTATGTTAGGGGAATAATAAAGTCACTTAGGCTTTTAGTCTATAGTTAGTTATCCTTAGGGCCATACTCCTCTGCCAGGGACATTTTTGTTTGCTTAGTTATATTCTACGGATCTAATTGGTTCTCCCCCCCCCCTATTTTTTCCAATTTTGTCTATGCCATCAGAATAAATTGTGATTGAAAGACAAGTATAGTTGGCTTCTTTGAACGTATTTAGGTGTATTTTTCTTCCTTCTTTCTCTCTATTCCCGGATTTTTGCAGATCTCTAAACTTGACATGAAACCCTTAAGTTCAAAATTCCATTAGGAATCACCAGTGTAAGGTAGCAAATCAAATTAAGTAGATTTGTCATATTTAGGCTCTCTCAGGAGCTAGTGTGGCTGTGTGGCCTTAGACACTTGCCACGTCTGCTGGACCATCAATAAATTGAGGGCAGCACGAGGTCGAGGGTTCAATCCCGTGCCTCAGTCCTCTAATTTATACAATTCACCAATGATCACACCGTACTAGCTTCGTTGGTACATTGTACAGAGGTGTGAAGTGGCTGAAACTCTCTACTGCAGGGTTTGTAAAAAGGGCCTAATTGATAGGTTCCAACAAGTGGTTTCTCCTTCTAGTACTAGAACCTAGAACCTACTACTACTACTACTAGGCTCTTTTTAATTTTAAAAGGTTTAAGATAGAAATTCATGTTTGATTTACATGGAAATGTCCTGGTAATAATTTTTTTTAGGCTGAGAAAGACGAGGGGTATTGCATATTATAGTTTTTACTTCTACCTGTTTAAAATTGCAACCTTGTTATTTGTTAAAACCTTCAAAAAGTGTGATGAGGTTAAAATGTAAAATAAATATGCAACTATGTATGGAGGCAATGGAAAAGTTTACTTTTCAGATTAATAGAAGAAAGGAAACTGTTTTGGAAGTAATAAACAGGATAGAAAGAGGGGGTGTTAGTTTTGGACCTTCAGCAACACCTAATATTTCTATTTTTTTCACCAATGTTGGTTTTTTGAAAAAGAGTATTTTGTATTTATTATTATCAATCTGCAAGCAATCGCACCATGCGAAATGCATCATGTTTTGAAGCAGTAGCCGGAAGTGGTTCGGATCTTGTGTATATCTGTGGGGTTGAAACGTGTCGTAACACGTGTAATCACTAATTTTGTTTGATCAATTTTTTTTTTTTGTAAAATAACTTTTGAACCTTGTAAGAAAAATTATTTTATGTTAATAAAATATTAAACCAGTGTGTGGTCTAAGAACCTTCCACTGTACTACAAAGGTTCCGTTTTCTCTCCCATATCGAAGCTGAGTGTATAGATACTGCACGGGAGGTTATTAGTCTAAAATTTCTTCTTGATGAATTGGGATTCCAACAATTAGTAAAAAATCCTATCACATTAATTGTGACAACTGAAGCGGTCAAGCCCTGGCGAAAAATCCTATTTACCATAAACGCAGTAAGATCAAAAGTGATAGAACTGCAATACATCAGAACTGGCGAAATGCCGGCTGATATGTTAACAAAGCCCGTTAAACTTCAAAAAATTTCAAAACTCTGTGGTTTCACGAAAAAATGCCTGTCTAAATGGGGAGGAAAAAATAAAAAATACAACAAAAATCGTAAAATATGATGATTTTTTATAAAATAACTGTTGAATCTGGTAAGAAAAATTGTATTTTATGTTAATCAAATATTAAATGTTAATACATTGTGTGATCTAACTATCACTGTAGTACATAATTTAAACAAATCACAACTTACTTTGATACTTGTGGCGACCTTGAACCTAACATCAATACAACAGTAAATGTTTACTTAATGGTTTTAATGAAACAATATTGAAATTATTAAACAGAATAAGTCTAGATTTTTCCCGATTCAGAGATTTTGGGTTTTCAGACATCAGAGGGATCATTATCAAGGGAGTTACTCTTGATGACAGCTATTTGCAACCGATTGCTAATAGCTAAAATAGCTGTTTTAATTGATTACCGTGGTGCTACTGCCCATGGAGGCCTGTAATGCTATACACGGGGTTAGCGAGTCTCTTTATCAGCTGTATAAACTTTATAATTGATGTATCCAATCAGTTAGTTGGCCGCTTTACATAAAAGAAAGCAGTTACCCATTTACATGGCCATACTGGATGAACACCGAGTGGGCGGGGAGGGGGTCTGAGATTGAACCCAGATCTGTGTTCGCTATCCAAGTTGCGACTACGCCCTGATGATGTTCGTTCAACTTTGCCTCTCTGGTGGGGAATAGTACACCACAAATTACTCTTCTACATATTTTGACTATCAGTAGGTATTATGTCACTTGAGACCATCCCCACTCCTGACCCCCACTCTCAAGGCCACTTAAGGCTTTATTTTCTCTTTCACTTCTTTGTGCCCAAAAACAAAAATAAGAACTATTTGCAAAAACTTATTTATAATACTTTAATACTCACTTTTTTATCTGTCTTCGTTTTTGTTGACACTTCTTGATACTTCTTAAATTAGGAGCCCTTCTTAAAAATTAGAGGTGGTTAGAGATCATCTCTCTTACCACCTCTAACTTTTAGGGAGGGCTCCTAATTTACTAAGTACCACTTTGTTGATTTGCACGTTTTACCCCTAGTCTGGAGAAGTACCCTTAATTCGAAGAAGTGGTTTTTAAAAAATGTCTGTTTTTCACCTCTGCAGACGCATTGAGGCTTAAGTACAGTGCAGATTTCCATTAAATCTGGCGTACACGACCAGAAAAAGCATATCCCCCGCGGAAAAATCTAATTTATAATTAGGGGCGCTGCCCCCCAAAAAATTCTCAAAAACTTTTCTCGACGATTTTTTATTTTTTAAACATCCAATTTTGTAGTCCACTTAATTATAGGGATTATACCCATCAAGTCGCTTTCCCGAGAAAAATCTATTTTCCGAGATTTTGATGAAAATAATTTTGATTTAGTTGAAAATCTAATACTAAGTGCAGTCGATCATCTGTTGAACACTTTTTAAATGTTTGTTGTTGGCATTCAAATTTAATATGTTGTGTGTATGAGAAAAGTCTGTCTACAAGTGGTAGTTTTTCGATCAAATTTTCTTTTATTTATTTTAAATCTTCTTGAAAATTAAAATAAAATATGAAAAACCTAACTTTTTTTTATTTGTTTTGAAGGGTTTTAGACAGCTTGTTGCTAGTTGCTATACAACAGCTAAAAAAACTTCTTTAACTGGGCGGTGTTAATATTATCTTTGTCTTATTATATAATACAAGCCGTTAAGCCCGAGGCAACGGACTTAGTTTTATATTTAGAAAAAAAAGTAAAAATTAAATATGTACATGATTTGGATATCTATTTAGATAAGTCATTATATCTAGTTAAAGACCAACAAATCAAAACAAACATTTATTTTTATTTGGAATAGTTGTAAACCTGCAGATTGATATTGAGTTAAACACGGATTGAACCCATATAATTATAAGAGAAATTGAGGCATTACAGAAATCAAAAGTTAATTGACGACACTCTTTTAATAATTCAATAACATAAAACTTAATTAATTAACTACTAATGTCTGATATGTTTATTGTGGTGAGAAATATACAGGGTGATCCAAAAGTTCGGAAACGGCTTAATATCTCCGGTTATAGTTGAGATATTAAGTTCCGGTTAGGGGTTATATTTATCATTTATAAAAAAAAAAAACTACTTTTTTGGTGGGTAATCATTTTTTCTGCCGTATTGGATTCAACTTTAAAATTTCATATTAGGACTCCCATAAAGTGATACATTTTTGGAAGGGTCTTTAAAACCCGAGCTTTCTATCAACTCCCGTTCCAAAATGGCGGACACTAAAAGTTTAAAAATTTACTCTTTTTTTCTTATTTTCAATAGTTTAGTTAGAGATAAAAATAAATTGGTAGTGCGTGAAGTCTCACGTAAAAAGGGTTTCATTGGAGTTGTAAACATGAAATTAGTAAGGGGGGGGGGGGGGCAAGATTTTGATGTTTTTTTGATAAAATGGCGTGGAAAGTTGAACGCTTTCCACAAGTGTTGTATATTTTTGTAATCTACTCTTTAATACCTTTCATTTGATATCCCACTCAAAATTTAAAAATAATATTTTTTATGCATGACGTGAGTTATCCGCAATTTTGGATTTCAACAGCTGATAATTTTGAGTTCGCTATATTTTTCCTGTGTGCACGTCAAAACGATCTTTAATATTGGAAAGTTTCATGTTTTTATCTCTTTTTATTCAAAAGTTATTGGAACCGTACAGAGTGACAGACAGACACATGAACGAAACTATAAGGGTTTTTTTTTTTGGTTTTACCAATGAAACCCTAAAAATCGGTCCGAGACAACTTAAACTAACTTTCTCATATAATCTCGGTCCCAGATCACAGGAAACAGTTAGTTATCAAAGTCATAGTTTCTGAGTTATTGATGAAAATAAATCTGATTTTGTTGAAAATCGAAAACAAAAAGTAAACATTTTAAATTATATAAATTAACTAAGCATCGAGCTTAATGAAATAAATATTTTATATCATATTCATGTTTTCTAGGATCTGGAACCGAGATTATATGAGAAAGTAGGTCTGAGTTGTCTCGGACCGATTTTTTATATCTAACTTAACTATTGAAAATAAAAAAAAAAAGAGTACATACAGTTTTAAACTTTGAGTGCCCGCCATTTTGAAACGGGAGTAGATAGAAAGCTCGGGTTTGCGGCAAAAGTTTTCTTTTTTAAGACTTTTCCAAAAATGAACATTAAAAAAATAATTTTATGGGTGTTCCAATTTAAAATTTCAAAGTTAAATCCAATATGGCAGCAACAAATATGTCGGAAAAATTGATTACCCACCAAAAAAAGGAGGTTTTTTTTTATAAATAATAAAGATACTTGCAAACCGGAACTTAATATCTCAGTTATAACCGGAGATATAAGCGGTTTCCGAACTTTTGGAACATTTTGTATAATCTGTGCCAGATTCGGCTTTCTAGGTTGTGCAAGTGGTTCGAATTTTTGATAAGACTTGGTGACAAGTAAAGTTAAATAAAAGAGTTTAAAAATAGACTAGGCCGCCGGGATATGAACCAAGGACCTTTTTTGTTCATCTACTAAAGCAGTACCGGAACGGCGTTCCTGCTCCAGTACACCCCTGTTCTGCGGACTACATATCCCTTTCTCTTTAATAGTTATTTAGGCGAAGGAATTGTAAGTGCTGTAAACAAATATAGGGTTGGTAACCAAATAAATTAATACCACATGGCACTTAATTTACTTGCGGTTACCAACACAAATAACTAAGGGTGCGTTCGGAAACACTAACCGGTCAACCGGTGGTTTGGTGTGGTTAGTGTCATGGCGGCTGAGTAAATTCCGAACGCACCCTAAGTAAATCAGTACCTTCCCTTAAATTCAGAAAGAAAAAGAAAGGTTGAAAGATAATTTGGTAGTAGGGTATTAACCCTGTTAGTAGGTCACTGACTTGTTTATCACGTCATATTGTTATTGTGTGAAGTTGTCCGTGTAGTTGTGTGTAGAGTGCGTGCTTTGTTTGCCAGAAGTGTATCGGTGTGGGTATATGCGGGTCTCCTGATTAAGTCCCGATGTTAATGAAATAAGACATTAAAAAACCTTGTGTAGTGTGAACCTTGTGTAGTGTGAACTGTAGTATGAATATAGATGAACAGAGAGCGGCAGAACTAGACCACGTGCTTTCCAAGCCACCTTCACGTACATCGTCTAGCTTTTATTCTTGCACTACTCTTAGAATAATATCTAAGTTGTATGCAACTCCCTGTATCTTAATATGTTTATTTATTTATCATTCATTTGTAAGATTAAAGATCATTATTATGGTCTAGTTATATATATATATGCTTTTTTAAATGTTGCATTATTTACCTGTTATATGAATTGAAATATACCCTCAAAAAATCCCTCCCTCCAACCACTACATAACGGCTGGTCCTAAAATTTTGAAATAATCTATACTAATACCTTATTGTGGGGCGATGAAAATTTCCTGAAAAAAATTAATTTACCTTGTCGTTATTACCTACCGATAAAAAACATTGTGACCCCACGGGGGATCGAACCAGTGATCCCTGAGGTCGAAAAGAAAATCATAATTATAAGCTTAGCTTCGTTTAAATCGGAACTTCCGAGTATTGCCGCGAAGTCAGTATAGTCGGGTTCTAAGACAGTACCCTTTTCTAGTTTGTATGACATGACAAATCTCACGAATAACAACAGGAAGGTTTCCAATCTGTTAGGTTTCCTGTTTAGTTTGTTTTTATACAGTACGAATAATAGTCACAACTGTCCTAAATCCAAATCAAACTCAGAAATAAAGAGGAAGAAAAAAAAAATAGATTAAGAAAGAATATTATTATGAATAATCAATAAATAATAATATTAAGATATTATCGTATATTATTAGCGATTTCTTATCAGGTACAGTGTTGCCTGTTGCAAAAAATATTAAAAAAATATAGAAATTATCGAGAAGTTATA
The DNA here is from genome assembly GCA_951217055.1 of Gerris lacustris. NCBI lineage: Eukaryota > Metazoa > Arthropoda > Insecta > Hemiptera > Gerridae > Gerris > Gerris lacustris. The sequence goes on along the minus strand of OX578280.1, from coordinate 69,257,804 downwards.
GAGTTGTTAGTTAGTTTAGTTAAAATAAAATTATTAATAACAATAGAACAACACTGTTTTTTTTATAGTGGTCTATTTGATTAAAAACTGACTAAACAAGGTACCAAAACAACGACACTAGAGCACTCCTCACATTTCCATGACTTCTTGGTCCACCTTTAGTAATTTTTATTAAGATAGGTTTGGTACGCAAAAATTGTGTGACAGAACGGCACGGAACCAAAAATGTTCCCTGATGTCTGAAACGGATTTCGGTCTTGAAATTTTGGAAATCGGAGATCTAAAAAATGTCCGTTCTTCAGAACGATCACATAGCTTCCGTTACCTTCGGTAAGCTCGGAAGCAAAAGTGTAATCATAATTCATGTGTTAATAGATAGAAATTAATTATATTATAATAAACAATAAACACATTTTTGAATAATAATAACTAATGAGATCTGCAGCATGCCAATGAACAAAAGTTTTTAATTCTCATTTAGTAAAATAATACAGGTCTTATATAAATTAAAAGTATTATTCTACTTGATAAACCAATAAATAAAATAAAAATGAAAGAAAATATGCAAATAAATTCTCCTTATAAAAAAAATAATACATGCATAGAAAATAGATATAAATATTATTATATACAAATTAGACTGGACAATTTAATATTAAAAAGAAATAATAACATGAAATATTATAAGCATAAATAAAACATAAAAACATTGCAGGGAAAGTTATACAATATATTGATAGAACTATTTTTATTATCTGAACTTGCATGATGCAACTTAGTTTTATATCTATGCATATAAACAAATATGTATAAGTTAATATTTAATATTATAATAGAATAAATTTTAAACTATAAATGTTAATTTTTTTTAATTGTTGTTCTGTTCTTTTATAATTATAGTTATAGGGCATAAAATTATGATTAATAATAATTATTTCTGTAATTTATATTATAATAAAAGAAACATTCGCGAAATATAAGATTTTATTTTTTAACAACCTCAACCTCAGTTTTAATTGCGATCACAGTATGTCACTAAAGATAATAACGTGGGGCGCCATCATCTGTAGTTTTTATTTATTACTACGTTTTTATTAGCTTGCTTTCTTGTTTGTTTGTTTGTCCGGTACAAATCTGGCAATCGATTTCTAACTAACTTCCCGAATAGCTAGACATTTGAAACTTTTAGCATAGCTCAGAACACAATGACAATGCATTATTTTAATAACCATCTTTCATTTCAGCAGAATTTAATTGGTTTTCAGCAAATTTTGCTGTAAGGAAAGTTAGTTTGGAAAAAATCCGCAAGTTATTGTAATTTGTTTTGCCATGTCCCATATTTACGCAATCTTCATTTTGACGGGTTTCAATTTTGTGATTTTTATAAATAAGAGATAAACATTGAATGACAGCAAAACAGGAAATATATCGATTATATTATTTCAAATATATCGATGGCACGGTTTAGATTTGGTGTTGGGGAGATCCGTTGTACAAAGATTTGTCCATTTATAGGTTTAACATCCTCTCTAGATGGTTGTCATTTATGTGAAGTAAATAAATTCGGAACTATTTTTTTTTTCACTAACATTATATATTATATTACAATAACAATTATATTATCAACATTACATACGATTCAACAGAGAATTTAAAAATGTAGTATATAAAAAGTGCTTTTTATCTTGAAATTATTAGAATTTTAAATTCCGAGCATTTACAATTCAATGTAAGTTGTAGGATTGAGTAAAACAAGTTGACTTAAGTACATTTAACTTCAGAATCAGGGGTGCCCGCTCAAAGGGGGGTACGACGCAGAGTGCGTCGTAAATAAAATTTTTGGGGGGGATTTTTCGGGGATGTTATTAATAGGTTTTTTTTAGGGGGGGGGGGGGAGTGCAATTTTCATGCTGAAATCAACTGATTAAGGGAGAAGAATCTAAACAATATTTTTATGCTTTCCTCTATACTCTTTATTATTTGTAAGTCTACCACTATACTAATACTATTTTCTAGTTACTGAAGTGGTACATTACCACATTTATTGTACCATAATTAAGTAATTCTATTCTTCTCGTAATTCTCACACCAATATAGTAATAGTCTGTTGTTACACGTACACGATGTTTAAGTGTTCCTTCCATTTAAATTGTTTTATTTATATCATTAACTAGTTTATTTATGGTTTTATTTTATTGTTAAACAATAATTAGAGCTTATATAGTTGTCTAGTATCACGTAAAACAGAGCACCTTTCTTTAATCCTCTATTATAAGTTATAAGAAATATAAAATAAAAACATAAAATAGAAACATAAATAAACTAAAAACATAAAATAGAAACATAAATGATTAGTGTTAAATCAGTAACTACGAGTCATAATTATGACTAGATATTTTGCAAAAAAAAAATCAATTATAGAAAAATAAATTACGTTTTTAGGAACACAACCACTAACACTAACAGGAAACGTTTGTTGTGTAAATTATACAAAAAAATTACAGGGAAGTACTTGCATCAAGCAAGTACTTTTTAGAGTTTCGTAGATTATTCGGCATATACATATACATATATTTCATTATTTGCTAGAATAACATTTTAGTAAACCCATTCCACCCTATATGAAAGTAAACAAAATGAAACAAATTTAAATAGATCCCTCAAAAAAGAATAAATTGTAGTGTAAGGAGAGTAGAATAGATGTCCCTGGCACGATTCCAAAATTTGCAATTTTTAAAAATTCAAAAATCTGGCCCAATATTATTAGCGCCTCACAATAGGTATTAGCATGAATTATTTCATAATTTTAGGACTAGCCCTAATAAGGTGGAACGGGGGGGGGGGGGGACATTTTTGTAGTGAAATTTTGGCACTAAAGACGCAATTTTGGCGGTAAAAAACACAGTAGGAAGTTTACTAAGTTTTGGGGGGGAATTTGCGTCATGAGCCTTGGGGGGGATGGGCACCCCTGTTCAGAATTAGGTAGATTTAATATAAGAGTTGGTTAAGACTCACGTTCACTATCACGTTCACACTGTGATAGTTCTATTAAGAACCGGAAGTGTGAACCATGGTTTTCCTGGCCGAACCCTGGTGGTGCTCTTTCCAGCAGCTTCCCGTGTGTTCAAGAAATGCCTGGTGATCGATTGGGCGGGGGACTCAGTTCGGGAGTTGAACTCTGATCTGTTTGTTCATTTGTGTTACCCATCCAACTACTGACCATGCCCGACGTTGCTTAACCTGATTACTTGAGATCCAACTCCTTACAAGCCACCCAGATCCTCTGATATTTCTATTTAATGATAGATGTTTTGTCGAAAGGAACAGAAGATCATGTTCAATTTCTCATTAATTTATTGTTTCGCCTTCAAGGTCTGGCGTTGTGAAACGGTTGTTGTTGATGATGACTCCCATGCTAATAGAGAGTCTCTAAAATTTGCTTATTACAGGCACCAGCGTTAACTCACACCTAAGTTGAGTGCATAAGAGTTAATATTTGAAACATCCCACTTTTATTATTATGGTTGTATGTACCTATTAATTGGGATATTTGCCTTGTAAAAGTGGCACTTCTTTAGATTGTTACTTCCCTTATCAAGAAAACAGAGGGGAGTAACAATCTAAAGAAGGTGTACGGAATGTTCTTCTTTAGACTGTTACTTCCCTTGTAAAATCAGAAGTGTGATATTCCTTTGTCCCAAAGTACATTGGACTAAACATCCTTTTGTCTTAATAGTTATTAAGTCAGTCATTTATATTCTAAAATAACTTAGGGGGAGTAACAATCTAAAGAAGTACCGTATAAGTCTCCACAGCAGGTTAACTTATTTAATTTGGGGGCTATGTACTAAGTATAGTAGTCTCGATTAAACGATGCTCCCATCAGCCGAGGTTACACATGTTTCGTGTTATTAAACGATGCTCCCATCAGCCGAGGTTACACATGTTTAGTGTTATTAAACGATGCTCCCATCAGCCGAGGTTACACATGTTTAGTGTTATTAAACGATGCTCCCATCAGCCAAGCTTACACATGTTTCGTGTTATTAAACGATGCTCCCATGAGCCGAGGTTACACATGTTTCGTGTTATGAAACGATGCTCCCATGAGCCGAGGTTACACATGTGTCGTATTATTAAACGATGCTCCCATGAGCCGAGGTTACACATGTGTCGTATTATTAAACGATGCTCCCATGAGCCGAGGTTACACATGTGTCGTATTATTAAACGATGCTCCCATGAGCCGAGGTTACACATGTGTCGTATTATTAAACGATGCTCCCATGAGCCGAGGTTACACATGTGTCGTATTATTAAACGATGCTCCCATGAGCCGAGGTTACACATGTGTCGTATTATTAAACGATGCTCCCATGAGCCGAGGTTACACATGTGTCGTATTATTAAACGATGCTCCCATGAGCCGACGTTACACATGTGTCGTATTATTAAACGATGCTCCCATGAGCCGAGGTTACACATGTGTCGTATTATTAAACGATGCTCCCATGAGCCGAGGTTACACATGTGTCGTATTATTAAACGATGCTCCCATCAGCCGAGGTTACACATGTGTCGTATTATTAAACGATGCTCCCATCAGCCGAGGTTACACATGTTACGTGTTATAAGCACAGTTAAAATAATGATTGGTCAAGTAGTCAAGTTTGAATATAATTCAAATACGTTGCCTTTATACATACATGTACATTACAAGTGTGATTTTACTATACTTTCACATATAAGTAGTATGCGTGTGTCAGTTTTCCCTCCGGTGGACTGGTGTTTTCTTTGATAGAATGGAAATATGGGTGGTTTTAATATGTATAAGGTGGCGATGGGGCAGCTCATGGGTTGCCCCTTAGCTACGTCACGGTCTGTCGGTTCGGCTCAAAACACCGCCTCCCTCCACTCACTTGACAAGGTTAATTGAATAACAAATGACGTTGGTTTTCTTCATATACTGGCCCCTCCCCCGTACCTTCAATCTCTTGCAGAATATTAGACACCCTAAAATTCCCACTTGAATGCAATGTGCAAAAAGCTTTCTCTCACCACAATAAGTAGGTTTTTATTTGCTTAGTGATGTGGGATCTTTTTAGGGTCCGCAGGCAAAACCAAGGACCCTTATATTTTCCTGCGTGTGTCTGTCCGTCCTTCCATCTGTCGCCTGCTCTCACGGCTACACCTTTGGTCCGATCATTTTAAAATTTGGTATAAATGTGTATAGCACCTACCCACACATTTTAAAAATATAGCAACTTAAAAAAAAATATATTAAAAAAAAACAAAAATTAGGGTAAAAACAAAACACTTTGGTTAATATTTTTTTTCGGAGACCGTGTGGGTATTATTTGAAAGGGTACGTCGAACTGATTACAAAAATATATAATTATTTGGTTATAAGTTTTAATAGGGTGAGCGTAGGAAAGCTTGAATTTGGTGTGAAAAGTGCCCCCCCCCCTTCTATCTCGCTTATGTAAAGTGCTAAAAATCTGAAAACATTCATGAACATTCTTCGACCAAAAATAAAGATATCACTTTTTGGAAATTTTGAAAAAATATTACTTTTGTTTTTATTGACAAAATATACGTATTTTTTTATACTTATGCTCTTTTGGATATATTTATGTGTTAATAGTCCGGTTCACTAGCAAAAAAAATACTTTATTAGAAGTTTGTTTATGTTTTTTGAGAATATCATAACCATAGGATAGTTCAAAGTAAGCTTTTTAGCATTTTAAAAAGCACCAGCAAAAGGTGCTACTTAAACAATACAGTGTTGCCTACGGACGGACCCTCACTGTGTGCTGGCCAGCACACACTTGACCTGTTAATTTTTATATAAAGTCAAAGTCGCCTGCACTGTGTTGAAATCTTTTTGTTTGCCTATTTGTTACGCTTCATGCTTAACTTAAAATTGACCTATTGAATGAAATTTGGTACAAATGTTACCCTTTTTTAGGGTTTCGTTGGTAAAACAAAAAAAAAGAAACCCTTATAGTTTCGTGCCTGTGTCTGTCTGTCTTTCACTCTGTACAATTCCAATAACTTTTGAATCAAAAGAGATAAAGACATGAAACTTTCCAGTATTAAAGATCGCTTTGACGCGCACACAGGAAAAATATAGCGAACTCAAAATTATCAGCTGTTCAAATCCAAAATGGCGGATAATTCACGTCACACGGAAAAAATATTTTTTTTAAATTTTGAGTGGGGTATCAAATGAAAGGCATTGAAGAGTAGATTACAAAAATATATAACACTTGTGGATAGTGTTTAATTTTCCGCGCCATTTTGTCATAAAACATCAACATTTTCCCTTCCCCCCCCCCCCCCCCTAAAACTATATTTCCGCTGTTACTAAAAATATAGAAAAATATGCAAAATGTGCGGTCTGGTGGGCCAATGAAAAAATAAGAATAGCAATTTGATCCGATTAACTGGAAATCCAAAATGGCGGCTGATTGCTGTCACAGGAAAAAAAAATATTTTTTTAAAATTTTGAGTGAGGTATTAAATGAAAGGTATTGAAGAGTAGATTACAAAAATATATAACACTTGTAGAAAGCGTTTAATTGTCCCCGCCATTTTGTCAAAAATCATCAAAATTTTGTGTGTCCCCCCTCTAAAACTATATTTCCGCTGTTACTAAAAATATTAAAAAATGTGCGGTCTGATAGGCCAAAGATAAAATAAGAATAGCAACTTGGTCGGGTTAACTGGGAATCCAAGATGGCGGCTAATTGCTGTCACGGGGAAATTTTTTTTTTTTAAATTTTGAATGAGGTATCAAATGAAAGGTATTGAAGAGTAGATTACAAAAATATATAAGACTTGTGGGAAGCGTTTAATTTTCTACGCCCCCCCCCCCCCCCCCCGCCTTACTAATTTCATGTTTACAACACCAACGAAACTCTTTTTACGTGAGACTTCACGCACTACCAATTTTTTTCGTATACCAAAATCTTACTATGTATAAAAGCGGAACCTAGTTGGCTCCCCTTAGCGGATTTTCCCTTGCTATCAACGTTAAAAACAATTTTCGATTCTAACTAACACTATTTATCTAGACATTTTTTATACTCTTCTCAGGTCCCGATTTGCGGTACCTTGCGCCCTGGGCAAACATCTTATAGGCAAATATCTTATAGTATGCTTGGGACTTGACCGTGGGGGGGGGGGGGGGGTTGATTCCCCCAAAAAGCCCGATGAGCAAAATAATGCCAACATTTTAATTTTCGCTTCCTTTCTGTCCCTTTTCACAAGAATTTGGCGCTCCTCCAAAACGGGCGCCCCGAGCATGTGCCCAGTCTGCCCATTGATTAACTCCCTGCTCGTTGTTTATTTTATTTTTTATTTTCATGCAGATTAAGGTTCACTATCTTCTTACAGGTAAGGACGCCTACACTGATATGAGATACATTAATCTTATAAAAATAAATAAATAAATGTTACTCAATAAAACAATGGTAAATAGATAGTAAAACAACTTATACAACGTTGACAATACCAATCACAATTGTAAAACTTAAAATATAATAACAATACAGCGATAAGAGACTATATTGTAAATATTGTAAACATATATATACTATACTCGTACATATACATACACACTAGCCTTCACCACTTCACCTCACGGGGCTCATGTTTGGAATAAGTGACTATATTTCCTATTATCATATTATAGGCCAAGCGATAAAATAAAATAACCTCTTCCCCAAAGAGCCTTCGTAGAAAAGAATCAGAACTATATTATACATATACATAATTTATTTTATTATTTAGGATTTAATACTCTGCGAATCCTAGTTAGAAGGCTTTTTATTTATTTTTTTTTAAGTAGATGCAATCTAAGTGGTTCAGAATTAATTATTTTTAAAGAAAAAACTCATGAAAAAGTCAACACTATTCATGTATGATGATATTAACAGTGCAAATGTAAACAAAGCAAGTTATAGAAAGTTTTCGGTTTTTTTTTATTAAAAAATAGTTTTGATGTAATAAATCAACAAACGCGATTGTTGTGAAAGTTTTCAAAGTGTGCTTTTAAAAAAAACCTTTACTTTTTTATTTATGTTTTTAGGATTTTACTTGATAACTAGTTCTACTTAATATTTTTCAATGAAACCAAACCTACAACAAGCACCATGCACCACTCAGTGACGGAACTAGATCTGCTGAGGCCCGTGTGCAATATTTTTTTGAGGGGCTTTTTTTGAGTTGGCTGTATGGTACTTTTTTACTTTAGCATCCCCCTATATCCCTTTGTGTAAATAGTTATTTCGCCAAAGGAACATTATACACAGTAGCATATCGACTGTGTACCTGCAATACCTCGCAACCCTCAAAATCGTTTTTTTTTTATTGCGGTTATTGATAGATATTATCAATATCTACCTATGTGCAAAAGCTAGTAAGCCTTAAGCAATTATTGTTTATAGAAATTATTGTTATACTTCGTATTCATCGTTTAACTAAAGTGTACGAAAAACTTCGTATACGACAAGGTTTAAAAACCTCGTTACCCCCCATGCATTGTAAGTCTTTAACTAGTTGTGGGATATGTTTAAGTGTTTCAGTAAACATTAATTAAAATCAAAATAAATATAAAGAAAATATAAAAATAAACTTTTTTCAAACAACGTTTTTTGCTTCTCCTGAAAAATTTAATTTTTGGGGTTACGTGGTTTTGCAGGTTCATAGTCGATATATTCCTTTCTGAACTATTACTGGTAAGACGAAGGGATTTTTATTCTAATGTATCTTGGAACAGATAAGGAATATCACACTTGTGTTTATAATTGTGATCATCCCTTAGTCTAATCAACTATTAAGATAAAGAAATATTAAATATAGAACTTCCCCAGGAGTCTCAATGTCTTGGGGACTATTGTTTAGAACCAAGGGGGGTGCTGCAAATGGGTTTGAAAACTCATGGAAACTTAGTAATTGATATCGATAAATTAGTAAACTTATAAACTAATTAGAAGGCTTTGGAAACAAAACCATTTAGGCATTTAATTTCATTGCTAGGCCTTCATGATAATAGGAAACATAGCCACTAATACCCAGCATGAGCCCCGCGCAAAGCATGGGGTGAAGGTTAGTAAACTTATAAACTAATTAGAAGGCTTTGGAAACAAAACCATTTAGGCATTTCATTTCATTGCTAGGCCTTCATGATAATAGGAAACATAGCCACTAATACCCAGCATGAGCCCCGCGCGAAGCACGGGGTGAAGGCTAGTACACTTATAAACTAATTAGAAGGTTTGTGAGGACTACTTGTGATTGAGATCGAGACACAAATATTTTTTGACTTGTTGCGATATTAATATGGAAAATCTATATTGTTATCTCTAAGTGGTTTGATAATATGTGAGAGTTTTATTTGACTTGTTTGATGGTCTAGCAAAGTTGTACGAAGAGTCAAGAAATCCTGGTTTGGTTCCCCTTGGGGTTTCCCCCTTGCTGCCAACTTAACAACCGAGTTGTTATGATAACAAATAAAAAACACATTTCGTTATCTATCATAAGAGATTCTATCATTCTAGTTTTCTTGGTTGATATATGAAAGCTTACATAATATAATAGCTACACCCAGAGGTGTCCACGGGGGCAGATGTTTTGGGGGGAATCAAATTTTGGGGTATTTTTCAGAGGTTGGGGGGGGGGGGGGATTTTTAAATATTTCAAGTGATTCAGGCAGTTTGTGGGGGTTTGCGCCATGGGCCTTGGGGGCATGGGCACCTCTGGCTACACCCCAACCAAGAACACATGGTAAGGAGGAGTGCGCCAGTGTTGTTGTTTTTGAGTCATTTTTACTGTCATGGAAAGCTGTTAAAATCTCAGCACCAGATTGCACCAACTTTGGCAATTCTCGGGAGTTGAGATTTTAAACGCAAAGCTACTTTTTCATTTTTTCCTAGTGCCATCATTTTCATAATCGGTGTTTAATAATTTTAGTAATCGTAAGCTTGGATTACTTGAAATTAATAATATCGTGTTTACCAGATGTCTTACGACTCGGGAGTAATCTTAAACACTTGTTTTCTCCAGAGGGTCGTCTTTTTGGCAGAATGCCGTGTTCGGCCTTGTTCTCTGTATGTAGCCGTTGTATGTGTTGTTGTTCGTTATCGCTTTTATATCTCTGTATTTTGTTTCACCGTATGTCTCTGTATGGAGACAAATTAAATAAATAAGTCCCTGTATTATGTATGTATGCTGTCGTTGTATTGTCTCTGTATATTGTCGCTATATGTATCTGTGTGGAGACAATTTAAATATAATAGACAATAATAGATCTAAAATATGAAACAGGACAGTCAGTACGACAGGAACATCGAGATAATATGTGCCACAATAATTTGGCAGACTATTTTTAATCTGTAAATCTATTTAATACCCAATAACTTGACGTTTTTCCCTTTACAACACCTGATTTTAATTGGAAATCCGATTATCTGGATTGACCTTGAAGCCAATTAGTCCAGCTGATCAGTCTTATAGATTCAGGGGGTTTGGGGGAGGGGGAAGGGTGTCTTACCGACAAGTGCACGCAGTTTTCGATTCAGATTCAAATCAGAAAACAGGCACGTGAAGCATTGGTGCACTCACACGCATATAGACATTTTCATTGGTTTCTTTAATGCAATACAAACTTAATGTATCGGTGTATGTATCATATTAACATAATTTTGAGGTTATTGAAGCGAGCTTCTTACATTCAACGAAATATGCATCTTGTCTGTCTGTCTGCCTGTGTGTAACGTTTACGTGTCCGACGATAACTTGAGTAAAAGTTGACCGATTTTGTTGAAATTTGGTATACATCTTCCTTTTACTAATACTCAGGCTAAGTTCGTTGGACAGCGTGATCCGTCAAAGAGTTCGCGCGCAATGCTCGCGTAAACGTGAGCTTCAAATTTAAAATTGGAATTTCAGGACGGGAAAAAATTCTATCATCACCTATTCGATGAGACGAACATTTTTTTCAAATAACATTTTTTAGTAAAACCAACAACGACACTGCTATGAATTAATAAAGATCGCTAAAACTATTAAAGCGGACCTAAACGTTTAAAATAGAGAAAACAACCTTTTTACCAATATCTTACGTTCTAACGTAACGATTTTAATAAAACTTCATGTACATCACATATACAAAAAATTATAAATATATATATATATATATATATATATATATATATATATATATATATATATTCATATACATCATCTAATGCATAATTGAAACAGGCATGCAAAATTTCAATTTGATACATGCAGTAGTTTTTTTGTAGCAAAGAGATATATTTTATAATAATTTAAAGGAGATGTGTGGTTAGAGGAATAGTAAGAATGCGGGGTGGTTCCCTTACTACTAGCCGCTGTGCTACTACTATACCCATTGTTTATCGACTCATTATGATTCATGGTTATCTATTTTTTCAATATTCAATACATAATATTTATTACATTACGCTCGCTTCAATGATAGAGCTTTTGAAGTTGCTAGTTTGAAGGGAGCCCAAGAGTCTGTAGGCTGCTGTGGAATTCAATAAGTTCGGTTTTTAAAGGGCTTTGTCCGTTGTCTGTTGCATTTTTACTTTTGTCGGCTCTTTTAGGAAGGGACGAGTTAAAGGTGTTTGAACTGTTGCGAAGGAAGCTGAAAGCAGCTGGGGATCTGTGGACGGGTAAGGTTTGGAGTATAGACGTAGAGGTTGTCTGCTAGAGAGTTGTAATCTAGCTGGAGGGGTGGTGCTGTAGAAACGGGGTCACCTGGGACTCCAAGCAGTGGAGCATAGCCTGCCTCGTAGCCCTGGGCCCTCCACTGCTCCACACTCCACGCCACGTTCACTTTCGTACTATCGGCCCTCCTTTCCTCCGTCTACAGTTCTTTTAACTCGCCGCTCTCCCGGTTTCTCTAACCACACTGAAGATTCATTACCAAATAGTCTGCCAATTAAATGCGGCATATATAGCTTTATCGCGCCTTATTTCTTTTACTTAAATGATTTTATGATTTACAACCTATTATTGTCTAATTAATTTAATCCCCCCCTCCCCCGTTTTTTAAATCTGTCAAATTAATTTTGATTTTTTTACATGAATTAAGGCGAAGTGCAAGCTAGTTGCATGTGTATATTATAGGCGGAGGTACACATGCCGTCAAATTGGGGAAGTAGCTTGCATACCAAAAGAGGGTATTTGCCAGTAAAAGGCATACCAAGGATTTTTATTAAGTTTTTATCTGCTTGGCTGCCAGCTACAGGCATGCCATTTAACACATCCTTGTGCAAGTAGCTTGCACGTGCAAGTAGCTGGCATCTTTTTTTCCAAGCTACAGACATGTGTATTTCCGCCTTAAATGGTAAATGGCATGCCTGTAGCTCGCAAGCAAGCAGATCAAAACTTAATAAAAATCCTTAGCATGCCAGTTACTGGCAAATACCCAATTTGACGGGATGTGTATCTCCGCCTTTAAAGTTTTAATTTTGCGAGGGTAGTAAAACCTCACGAGCAAAGCAAAATGCCTTTTTTGCACGAGTTGCATACCGTACTTTATCTACGATTGTTAGATTTAAATAATAAATACAGAAAAGAAATTAATAAACTTCCTGTATGTAAGTTGGTTTCTCTTTCTCTATTGATAAAGATGACAGTAATTCATTAGTTGTATTTTGGGCCGAATTAATTATTTCGGTAGCGTATTATTCTCCTCATTTTCGTCTTATCACTTAAATCACTCATTGTTTTTCACTAAAACCTCGATATAAACAGTTGCTATCAGCAAATTAGTTTTGTTAGGTGTAAACAAACTCGCTAATCGTGCGTAAAGGTGAAGAATTCTTCTTTTTTACCGTTCTAGGGCGGACTTATAAAAACGCGCATGCGCAATGAATACAAGTACGTAAAAAATCACTCTCTACGCATCTAAACAGACATACAATGTTTATATTTCGTATCAATCGTAGATAAAAGTATAAAATCATTAAAGTATACGAAATAGGAAGCGAGGAAGCTATGTGCCACACTAATTGGTATAGACCATTTTGTTATTTAGTTAAAGTTAAACACGGAGCAAGGTCAAGCTTAATGCAACAGGTTGTGCGTGACTTCTATCAAGTACTCTCTTTTACTTTGATGTATATATATATAATTAGCATATTGTGTATGTTGGTTTGAAAGAGAACTTCTTATTTAGCTTGTGTGCAGGGCGTCTCAACTGGGGTTTTTGGGACAAAAGATAATCATTAAACATTTTTATTATAAAGTGTTCACTGGTTATTGTTTACATTTCAATTTTGTGCGGGAACAGTTTTTTTTTTCGGAAACTAAATTTATTCTAGGAAAACCTCCATAACTTGGTGACCACTGAAGAGACCAAACAAAAGTGGCCACCTTACCAAAATTAGGAATTCAAAACATTTCTCCACTGGGACCTTGGAAAAGTACATAGTCAATTTGACAACGTCCTCACTCATCTCTGCCATATTGTCCGCCATCTTGAAAATATTAAGAGTTAAATTCCCAATAACTATACAGTTGTCACAAATGATGTGATACAGTTGTGTGTCAAATTTCGTTCAAATCTATAGACAAACAAAGACACACACAAACTTTTAAAATCCTGTCTATGAAATGAAGAACATACTACGCTCGTTCAATAAATTTATAGGAAGGGAGTTAATTCATAAAGCTCGGGGTGTTGTAATTCATTCATCTGCGAAGAGGAATAGTGGGTGGTGTTGAACTGTGAATTGTAAAGCGGTGTCTGTGCGGTGCTGTACTGAGTACTGAGTTGGACAAGGCTTGATTACTCTCGGTTAAGGTAAACCGGTGACTGTTAATGCTCGCTCCCCCTCCTTAGAATCGATTCCAGGCTCGAGGTCGCACCCAGTTATATCGATATACAACTTATAATTTAGTCGTCTCGACCAGTCCATTTCAATTCTTTTTAATCTTTTTTATTGCCTTAGAAAGGACACTCTAAATTATCAATGCTTTTTTTTTTTTTTTTTTTTGTATTGCATATCAGCCAGATATGAAAGGTTAATTATTTCCCCTTCTGTTTTAAGTAATTCTTTGTCTTCCTGTTAATCCTCATTGAAATTCCAATTCCTTCTCTTTCCCGTTAATTTAATAATTTGTTAAAAACATTTGAAGTTAACACTACTTTTATTTGATGATTCTTTTTTAAGTTGATGGATAATAAGTTGTCAAAATGGGGAACAACTAATTGTTTATATAATTACCACACCTTAACCCATCCATCAACTTGAAAAAAGAATTGTTTAATAATTTGGTGGTATTGGGTATTTAATAGTTATTTGTATAACTCGTGCGCAAAGTGGCACTTTGCTGCACTCGAGAGAAATATTTACGCACGAGCCGCTGGCGAGGGCGCAAAGGTTTCTCGAGTGCAGCAAAGACACTTCAAGCTCGAGTTGCACATTAAATTTTTCCTACAGTTTTTAATCTGTAAATAAAATATAAAATAATAAAGTGTTCATCAACATGTAATAGTACATTACGCGTCGAGTGCGGAAAGTAGCATTTTGCATGCGAGTGTGGAGTTTCCACCCGAGAGACAGCGAGGGTAGTAAAACCATACGAGCTGCGTACCGTACTTTATCTACGATTGTTAGATTTAAATAATAAATACAGAAAAAAATAAACTTGCTGTATGTAAGTTCGTATCTCTTTCTTGGTAAAGATGGCATTTATTCTTGAGTTGTATTTGTTGCCGAATTAATTATTTCTGGAGGAGTATTATTCTCCACATTTTCGTCAGTCACTTGATTCACTTATTGCTTTTCACTAAAAACTCGATATAAACAGTTATTTTAATAAAAGAACTGCAAATTAGTTTTTTTAAATGTAAACAAACACGCTAATCGTGCGTAAAGCTGAAGAATTCCTCTTCTTTACCGCGCTAGCGTGGTAAAGAAGAGGAATTTTTCAGAACTATAAGACGCGAATGCGCAATGAATACAAGTACGTAAATAATCACTTTCTACGCATCTAAACAAAGATATAATGTTTATATTTCGTATCAATCGTGGATAAAAGGTTTTACAATATCAACTAAACCAGCTGTTCTGTTTATACCCAGTGTTGCCTTTTTTTAACCGATTCAACAAACCTGACCAAGCGCTGTTATTAATTTTCATCATAACACTTACTCATCACATTTGATTCTTTTTTTGAAGTGAAACTTCTTTGGCGGCGGTAGAGTGAATTTTTTCATATAGTGACATCGTGTAACGAAGTTTGCGATTCGAGACTCGTCCAAGTGTAACATTTTTACCGATTAATTGTATTATATCTATTTAAAGAGCAGCAAATCAAAACAAACATTTATTTTTATTGGAATAAATGTGGTTGCCTTAGCGTAGCAATATTTTTTTTTTTTTTTTTTTCAATTAAATTTCCCATAACCATTTCTTAATCCTGAAATAATAAATTCGTCAAAAAATGAAAGAGAGCAATGCATTCTAGAACTAAAGTTTCACTTCTAATGCGTGAGAGCCTCACACATATTTTTTTTTTTTTTAGATTGTCTATCTTTACTTTTTTATATTTTGACATTTTTATATTTGATATACAGTGTTAGTCATCATGTAGTTAGTTAAAATATACTGCCAATTGGTGTGGCACATAGCTTCCTCGCATCCAATTCACGTACTTTATTGATTTTATGCTTTTACAAACCATATTATTGTCTAAAAATAAAAAAATAAAAAATAATTTTTTTTTTCGATTTCACCCTCTCAAATCTAGAAATAACACAAAATATAACGTAACAAATTTAATCTACTATTCAAGAGCTTTTCAACGATATACATTATATTATAAAAGATTAACTTTGACATTTGTACCCTGTACTTTGAGGTACCAAAATTATATTTTTAAAAAACAAACTATACAAAGAGGCATTAATTAAACTAATAAATAAATATAAATAAACAACCTTGTAACAAAAAATTATTTAAACACTTTAACCTACAACAAAATTAAAAATCGGTACATAAGTACGTGTATTTTTTTTTTTTTTAAATAAACCAATAAAATAGCTTTAATGTACATATCAAGGCCTTTCAAATGATGTACGACACAATATAAAAAACCAAAAACGTGGTCACATAACACGGCACACGGGAAAAAGACTACTCTCAAGTACTCAGCAAATAGAATGAACTAATGAAATAAAATATAAATAATTTAAAGAGCATTAGTGTGAGATTCAAGCTCCTCAATCAGAAATTAAATCGGTCTACTATTATAGAAACTATGGCTTTTCAAAGACAAAAAAAAAATATATATATATATATCACCATCTAAGGTACAACCGATGATGATACGACAAAAAGTCATAGGACCAAAGTTGTAGATCTTTTAAAATCAGTTACCGCTGGTGCTATCCGTTTTCCAATAAGACTAACCGCAAGTCTCTAGCTCTTCTGGAAGTGGGTAAAGATTAATATCAGTCAGTGAGTCAGTTAGACATGTGGCTTTATAGTACATTGACATATTAATTTAGCTCGATTTAAAGTGCGCAGACGGTTGAAATTAGGCAGGTGCTATCTGCAGGCTACATTCGACAAACCATAAAAATCAGATGATTACTTTTAAAGATATAGCTGTAAATAAATATATGTTTGTGAGAATGTGGAAGATAAACAAATATGCGCAGAAGGCCCATTTCATTAAAATCGGACAAATAGCTTTTAAGATGTGGCGGTTCGCAAAAATTGAGTGACAGACCGACCGACAGATAGACACGGGACCAAAAATGTTCCCTAATGCCCGGATTTCTGTCTTGTAATTTTTGAAATCGGAGATATAAAATTTTTTCGTTCTTCAGAACGATCACATAGCTTCTGTTACCTTCGGTAAGCTCGGAAGCAACAGGTTTTTCAAAGGGTTGAATTTAATGTATAAAAAATTTAAGTTTATGTGTGAAAGGTTGAATGAATTTAACGGGGAAAGGTTTGAATTTAATGTGTTTACTAGGTTAAAATTTAAAAGATTGAAATACTATTTGAAACTTCAAATATTAAGTATTTCTATCGTGTGATAGAACCCTAAAACCTTTACATGACTTTCCCGCGTCTTGTTTAGTTATTAGACGGACCACGTGTTGAAGGGAAACCTTTTATTGGACGCTTAACCTTTTACTTCCTAGGTTTTTAACAGTTATACCATCTTTATAGGGATTTTTTTTCCTCTCCCTTTCTCCCTAGTTAAGGAGGGCAGGTATAGGTGGGGTGTGTTTAAGCGGAGGGTTCGCCTGTACCTGAACCTGAGTACTGAGTACGAGTCTTTCTACAGTGGAAGGAAGGGAAGCTGCTGATCGCCTCTCATCCCAACAATATTCAATTTCCCCTTATGATGGGTAGGGTTAGAGGAGCAACACTGTTGCACAGCTGAGTCGAGTCAGTTAGTCTATAGTTTGTGTTTGTACTCTGTGTTAAAGTGGAGGAGCCAAGCCAAGGTGTGGATGTGGGGGGGAATAGCTGATATTGTCTGGGCTAGTTTGAGAGGCCGCCATCTGGGGGCGCCACTGATTCAAAACTTTACCCAAAGGTAAACAGTAAACATGAGCCAACTCCGCTACACCAGCCATCTTGGCTCCCAGCTCCTACTACACCTTCTCATCAGCCTTTTAATACACATCACATCCACACACCTACTGAACCAACTGTTTGTAAACAATGCAAGACTGCTACTGCAAACTTGTTCGCTACTGACTGCCAACTGAACTAGACTGCCTACTGGAACTTTTTGCGTGAACTACAAGCTGGACTTACTCTTATAGTGGTCTAGGCACGTGACGCGTAACGTGTTGTAGCACTCAAAACAAAATACTAAATAAATTTGGCAAGTCCAAGTATTATACTTCAGTATACACAGAGGTAGGAAATTTAAAAAAAATCGGACAACCAGCATAATTAGCCTAGGCGTTTCAAGATTATGGACGTTTGAAAGTTAAAATGATAATACCGTGAATCAAATGGATTTTTATCGCCCAAACACATGAAACTACTTGGCAGTTTCTACCTCAAACCTTTCCCAAGATAATATGTTTTAAGGGGGGGGGGGGGGGGGTTACAAAAAGTTCCTTTAACATATTATTTTTAACAAAGAATAATTGTAATTTTTTTTTAGGTATTTTCGTCGATTTGTTAAAAAAATATTGGGGGGGGGGGTACAATATTTTAAAAGCACATGGCCCAAAGATTAATTAAGGCAAAAACGAAATTTATATTTAAATACAGGGCGTCCTCCTCTTTCATTTATCATCTATGGCACAATTCAGAATGGCAGAAATCCGTTTCAGACATCAGGCAACAGTTTTGGTTCCGTGTCTGTATGTCGGTCTGTCGCTCAATTTTGGCGAACCAACATGTCTTAAAAACTACACGTCCCATTTTAATAAAATTTGTATGGTAGATTATAATTAGCTCATTTTTGGTACCAGATAATTTTAACCTTCTGCACATGTTTCATTCCAATTGCGCACAAACATACATTTATTTATACCTATAACATCAAAAGTACTTATCTAATTTGTATAAACTTGCATAGTTCATCGAAACTTAACCGCCGATAGCCTCAGATTAATTTTAACCATCTGCGTCCTTTAACGTTTGCTAAGTTGATGCTCTAATTCATGTAAAAAATCAAAACCATTTTGACAGATTAAAAAAAAACTGGGGAAACAATTAAACATATTAGACAATATAATGGCTTGTAAAAGAATAACAATCAATAGAGTACGTGATAGAATGCGAGGAAGCAAAGTGCCACACCAATTGGCAGTCTATTTCCTTTATTTGGGTTACTATACACGCATCATAAATCATAATTGCAAAGTTTCAAATTTTTGTGTTGGGCACTTTCGGAGATCAAGTACCTTTACGACACACAGACAGACAGGAAAAACTAGGGTCCTTGGTTTTGTCTGCGGAACCTAAAAAAGAAAAAAATCCACAGTAGCGTGATTCGGAGTTGAATTAGCGGCTGCGGGCAAGTAGGTGTTGCCGCAGGGCTCACACTAGCTAGTAGTAGATCACGTGACTGGGTTACTAGCTCGTAAAGTAGCCCGGTGTTAGACTCTTGTTACCATTACCCGAGTAAGCGAGATAAGTGGATAGTAAGGGCTTTTCCAAGGGTTTGGTAAGTTTATTTCTTGCTCGTAAACTTGCCCCGTATAGAAATGCAGTGGACCTTCGGTAAGGTAGCAACCAAAACTAATCCTGGTTGCACGGGCGCCGACTTTTAAAAATTATTGGGGGGCCCTCGGAGGGGTAAGGAATACTCCCCATGAAACGGGGGGCCCTCCCCCGGGAAATTTTGAAAAAATAGGTTGCAAAAACTGCTATATTTGAGGCTATCTGGTGAGTTTTTATACCAGACTCAAAGAAAATTTCTTGCCTATACAAACGTGTTTTTTCATTTGAACTAAAATACCAACATTTTCTATGCCCTAAAATATTTTAGCCCATAACAGATAAAAATTATTACTTATCGTTTCAATTAAACGTTGTAGCGTAATATAATAAATAATAACTAATGCAATAAAAATATACACATAAACGACTTTTTTTATTTATTATAATTTTTTTTTTTTTATAATAACACTAAGAAAAGCTATTTTAATCTATATAATATAAAATTCGGAGTGTTCATTATACCAATGCCCAGGACGAGTTCGTTGGACAACGTTATCTGTCCAAGTGTTCACGCGCAACGCTCGCGTAAACGTGAACTTCAAATTTGAAATTGGAATTTTACGTCGGAAAAAAAATCTAACTTCATCTATTTAATGAGACAAACAATCCTCCATTGTACGAATAGTTATATTGTTTTAATACATATTTATTATCTATTAGGAAAAAGACCTCCAAATAATAAAAACTAAATATTATGTAGGGCGAGTAGAAAATATATCCATGAGCGTTCCGTAATTTGCTGTTAATGTTAATAAATTATATAATGTTAATAAATTATAGGTTAATTAGTTGTCTCTATTCTGGGTCATGGGGGGGGGGGGGGGGGGGGGGGGCTCGAGCCCCTTGGGCCCTTAGGAGTCGGCGCCGCTGCCTGGTTGAATATTGAGAAAAGTGAAACAAGTTCCAAACTAATGATGTTGCGTACAAGTTTGTCTGGCTTTAAATTGTGTTTTTGAATGTTGCTTGTAATCAATTTCCCGGTCAAAGTGTAATAAGAACAAACAAATTTTAAAGTCTAAAAGTAAAACAAACCCTGGTTACATAAATATATACCAGTAAAAAAATCGGTCAACAAACTTACTCATATATGAGTTCATAATCACTTAGCCCGATGTTTTCCATTTATTCGTTTTCGAGTTTTCATTGGTACATTTAATTATCATTGAACATTTCATCAAAATGTATCATAAAAAATGACTTCTCCTCGGCGGGGAATCGAACCCGGCCTCTCTCCGTCCCCGTTTAAAGCTTCTCAGGAACTAGATTTTTTCTGGGAAAACAGCTTGTATCGTTAGATTTGTAATTATATGGACTACATTTTAGAGTTTTTTAATCAAAATCGTCAGTACCGTATTCGATAAATAATTTTTTTCACGCTTTTTCATAGTTTTCTCGATTTCGCTTCGGGGTATGATTTTTCTGAACATGCATGCCAAATTTCGTCAAAATCGGCCCAGTAGTTTAGGCTCCAGGCGTCTGCACAGACGACAGACAGTAATTTTTTAAGAAGAACCACTAATGCGAATTTTTGAAAATTTTCTTCATGAAATCCGTTTTATACCATTCTTAATCGATTCCTAAAATTTAATACTTGTTTATGTATATATGTGTCACTTACGACGATATCTCACGCTAGGATACTCTTAAAAAATCCAAACAAATTTTAAAATGTCAATAATATCAAAAGAAAGGATGTGTTCGTAGGCCAAAATATTTGGAGTTCATTTAGGGATAAAATTTTGACAATTTAGGGTAAAAAATAGCATAAACACGTGTTTTTCCATTTTACCCCCCTCTTTTATGAAAATATGACAAAAGTGTACATAACTGTACTCTTAAAGAGCTTTCCAACGACATGCATCTTGAAGGGTAAATACTATTATCCTTACCTTCTAGGTAGTCCCAGACTTTTTTGATAACGATATTAGTATCTACTAAAACATTTATTCCCAAATGTATGACAGTTTGATCGAATCACTTCTTTACTGCTTAATAAAATGTGATTTCATTGAGGTGATGATTCACTTGACATACCTATAATAATACTTTCATTATTGTTTCAACTGAGATATTCTTTAACACATTCTGAATAAATTCTACGGATTATACTTTAAGAATGAAATAATAACAAATTAATGTAAAACCGGTTTCAATCTTACATACATTGGCAACAATTCATTTATAATAATTATAATCTATGTTACTTCATTGTGATCAATATTGTGCAATAGTGAAACGAGAAATAAACAAGCCCTACATGATGAATTTATATTATCATGGAATTTGTAATTCACAGATGTTGACTAGATCTTCGTTTAGTCTTTTTTTATTCGTATGTCTTTCTTTTCCCGCGCAACTCTCTCTTGTTGATTAGGAATTAAAAAGGTTAACCTGATTAAGGTTATTTCAATGAAAATGTCGTATCTAATATTCTAAAAAGGATTATAGGTTTGGAATAAGAGTCGGCAGTTTCAGAGAGTGTAATATCGTAAGTACTGAATAACGATACTCTCGGGGAATCCAGAAACGAGATACATTATTGTTTAACAACTTAAAGTGATTAGCGACGCTCAAATATTCGACATAAACAACAACAACATTCAAACTGACACAAGTAATGCTCAATACGAAAAACAAGCTAGGTCCAGATCAGGGTTGACCTCTTTTGATGAATAAATCTCTAATATCTAATTTAAGATCTATATTACAGAAATGACATAAATATGTGCTCATTGCAGTTATTTACACATTCAAGGTAAACTACGATTTACCTGCACTACAATATCGGTTACCTACACCATAAAGGTAACTAATTGACAAAAGTAAAGCTGTGTGTACGATCCAAGTGGACTTGGACCAATTAACTTTGATCAAATTCACTTGGACCAATTAACTTTGATCAAATTCACTTGGACCAAGTAACTTTGATCAAATTCACTTGGACCAAGTAACTTTGATCAAATTCACTTGGACCAAGTAACTTTGATCAAATTCACTTGGACCAAGTAACTTTGATCAAATTCACTTGGACCAATTAACTTTGATCAAATTCACTTGGACCAAGTAACTTTGATCAAATTCACTTGGACCAAGTAACTTTGATCAAATTCACTTGGACCAAGTAACTTTGATCAAATTCACTTGGACCAAGTGGTTGTGCAACTTTTGAAGCAGGGTTTACACGATCCAAGTAGACTTGGTCCAATTTGTTTCAACAACACTGTCAAAATCAGCTGTTTCTGTAAACAACTGTTCTGAACAAACGGTTCAAACTCGTCATTTTTGACAACTCGTTCTCATAATTTGCAGGTGGGTGCCATTTTTATTTCCATCCAAGTCTACTTTGATCAAAAAAAGTTGGGGGTCCATCCAACTCAACTTGGATGGTCCAAGTACACTTTGATAGCTTGTTTACACGATCAAAGTAGCGTCAAATCTGACTTGGTTCAAGTCCATTTGGATCGTGTAAACCCAGCTGTACAGATTGTAGCTCGAGTGGGTCCCGAGAAATCGTATTGAGTAAGTCGGTGGTACTTGGGTTTATCTATTTAGATAACTTACACGACAGGACGGGGGGTATGATAAGAGGAGACTAAAAAGTTGTAAACATTATTTTATTACTTCAGACCTTTCTATTGGTGGAGCCTGAAAATTAGCAGCGGTATATACATTTAAAATAATAATAAATAACATTTTATCCACACCGATTTCGACCTCTTTAATTACTACGTTTTTATTAGCTTGCTTTCTTGTTTGTTTGTCCAGTACAAATCTTGCAATCGATTTTTAACTAACTTCCCGAGTAGCTAGACATTTGAAACTTTTAGAATAGTTCAGAACACGATGACAATGTATTATTTTAACACTTTTAGCCATCTTTCAGCAGAATTTAATTCGTTTTCAGCAAATTTTGCTGTATGGAAAGTTAGTTCGGAAAAAATCCGCAATTTTTTTATTTTTATTTTTTTTGACAAGACCTACATTTAAGATCTTCATTTTGACGAGTTTCAAATTTATGATTTTTTACTTAGTCAACAGAAAATTTAAAAACGTATTATATAAAATGTTCTTTTAGCGAATTTTCAAAGAAAATTACGCTATTGCAATGGCTTCAAAAATTTTGTAATGCGAATTTTTGAAAAATTTTTCCATGGAAATCCGTTTTAGACCATTCTGAATCGATTCCTAAAATTTAACACTTTTTTTATGTATGTATGTATATATGTATGTATATATGTATGTATATATGTATGTATATATCGCACCCCCGCTATAGAAGTGACACAACTCAAATTTTCTACTTTTTGAGAAATGCCACTTTAAAAAGTAGCAAAACTGAATTTGGCAATAAAACCAAAATTAACAATTTTAAAGCTACAATTTCAATTTTATAATATTTGTTACACCTTACTAATTGTGTTAATGAAATAAAACCTCTAAATTTTAAGTTTTAATAAGCCCAGAGATAAAAAGTGTCACTTTTAAATTATTGTTGTGAGATCAAACTTTTTGACTTGTGACACTTTTAATATCCTTATATGAAAGAGAATAAAGGGTAAATGAACTATAAACAGTAAAAAAAAATCCTTTTAGTCAAAGAACATAGTACTTTTACTCTTTACAAAACAAAAGAAAACTTTTATGATAAGAAAATGTATAAATGCACTAAATACAAACAATTTTTTAAAATATGAATCAGCAAATTAAATAAAAATTGTAATGGTTAACATTTAAATGTAAAAAAAATAAAATAAGTAAAACAATAATGCAGTAAAACCTGACTAAAACGGACCCAGTATAACACGGAAACGTGTCTTAACGGAAAAAAAATACGGGAACGGAAAGAAATTATAGGCAGGAATATTAAGGTGAACTGTTTAAGACGGAACCGCTAAGTCATTGTGTTACATTCGAGTTCGAAGTAAAACGAATAAAAAAAAACCCAGAGGGGTATGAGGTAAGGATGATAAAGGTGATGAAAAGGCATATCTAGGAATGAGTGAGAGAATGATTATTTTAATGTTAATATGGCATCATAAAGTAAGTATTTTCCTAAAATAAACATAAACAGTGTAGGCTTGGTATTAGCTTAAATAGCGTAAAAAGTGATTTTTATGCATGTTATTTTCAAAAAAATATCCGGGAGGGGACCCCCGGACCCCCCACCAAAACATATTACCCAGGGCCCCGCAAGGCCTAGAACTGCCACTGAATATTACCTATGTTTTTGTTATTGCTAAATATAACAGTCTCTCTAAATCATGATTTAGGGTATTTTTATTGTTTAGATTAGAGTATTCTTTTTATCTTAGCCTGGTGTAAGATTGTAAGATATAAGGAAGGCAAGAAGGGTTTGGCTTAGTCATTTCTCCAGGACATCATTGAAACCTACGAGATTCTATTTAGCTGACCCGAGTCACTCTTTAATACATTAAATAACTAACACTAAACCTAAGCATTATCTCATAACTAAACACCATTACGATTCAATTTTTATTGAATATTAATCTCATCTACACTTATTATGAGTGGAAATACTTACAAATAATTTATTTATTTATACAAAAAACAAATAATATAATACAAAATTGATCTTGCCTTATAGTCCAAAAGTGGCAGAATTCCAATTTCAGCAATAGCAATTTACCAATAAGCGATGCAATTCAAAATAAGTTTTATTAATTTACGCAAATCATCCTATAGAAGTGACTTAAATCTAAATAAAACATCCAACTATTTTGATAAAAAGTATAAGAAACGACACAACTCGAAAAGAGACGTTTTAATACACATGTACCTCTCTCGATGGTTCGGTTACAACTGTTTGAATTCCAGATGTGTCATTTTTAATGCTGGTCACTGCCGCGAAGTTGATTGAGTTAAAAGTGACACTTCAGCTATCTAGCGGATACTATTAGTAGTACAAATGTGATTTTTTTTGTAGATATAAAGCCCGCCTTGTTTGATTTAAAAATGGCAAAAGTCGAAAATTGGAAATTTTTGAGTTGTGTCACTTCTGAAGCGGGGGTGCGATATGTATGTATATATGTATATATGTGTCACTCCAGACGATATCTCCCCTTAGGATGCACTTAAAAATTTCAAACAAATTTTAAAATGTCAATAATATCAAAAGAAAGGATGAGTTCGTTGGCCAGAATTTTTGGAGTCCATTTAGGGGTCAAATTTTGACCATATAGGGTCAAAAACCGTGTTTTTTTCATTTTACCCCCCTTTAATGTGAAAATATGATAAAAGTGTAAATAACAACAATTACTGTACTCTTAAAGAGCTTTCCAACGACATGCATCTTGAAGGGTAAATACTATTTTGACTTTTGTACCCCGTACCCCTGTGTACCAATTTTTTTTTTCACCCGAGCAAATTCTAAACCAAAATTTTCCTATATTATCATAATCCAATAAAACGCAGATTTCTTTGAAAATTCGCTCATTAAGTCATGGTGCATGACTGGACTTTTTGTCTTGTAATTATTATCCTTATCCATTGATAAGGATTGATCTATTGTTATGCTATTAAATAATTATTGATTTAAAATGGTATAAATAGAAATTTGACAGCTCGACGAGCAAAATAGATCCGTTTTTATTGATTGTAGTGCATGTTTAGTATCTCATATAACATATACATACTCAACATAAGGAAAAAATATTGTTATGCCTATCAAATTTGGTTTTGAAATAGCCATATAATAGCACTTTTCTCAATCCAAGAGAGTGGCTTTTTTTAAATAAATAAAGTTTGTCTGTTCCTCTGAAAAGACCCCCCCCCCCCCCCGGTGTAATTGAGAAATTTATTTTAGCTCTAAATTTTGGGAGCCTCCCCCCCCCCTTAAAAAAAATAAAAATCTTTAAAGTGATTTCGACTAATTTGGTCGACGATTTGATTAAATGTGGGTGGTAGATAAATATTCTATTGTCAATCCTATTTAATTAGTGAATTTTCAAAGAAAATTAAACTATTGCAATGGCTTCAAAATTATAATAATGCGAATTTTTTAAAAAATATTCCACGGAAATCCGTTTTAGACAATTCTGAATCGATTCCTAAAATTTAACACTTTTTATTATGTATATATGTATGTATATATAATGTATCACTCCAGACGATATCTCCCCTTAGGATGCACTTAAAAATTTCAAAAAAAATTTAAAATGTCAATAATATCAAAAGAAAGGATGAGTTCGTTGGCCAGAATTTTTGGAGTTCATTTAGGGGTCAATTTTTTACAATTTAGGGTCAAAAATAGCATAAAAACGTGTTTTTCCATTTTACCCCCTCTTATATGAAAATATGATAAAAGTGTACATAACAACAATTACTAACTCTTAAAGAGCTTTCCAACGACATGCATCTTGAAGGGTAAATACTATTTTGACTTTTGTACCCCGTACCCCTGTGTACCAATTTTTTTTTTTCCACCCATGCAAATTCTAAACCAAAATATTCCTATATTATCATAAGCCAATAATACGCAGATTTCTTTGAAAATTCGCTCATTAGGTCATGGTGCATGACTGGACTTTTTTTTCCGCTTGTGTATAAAACCTTTTATATTACTCTATCTCTGTAATCCGATTTCGAAGAAACCCGAACGGTTTGTCGGAAGTATCACACTGAGTGTCATATTAACTTGAACCGTCTTCGTGACGTGAATATAATATCGCTTTAGAATATTAGTGTGCCCCCCCCCCCCCCCCCCCCCCCCCCAGAGAACTTTCAAGGGCTGCTATTCGTCTCATAATAATTCGTGAGGAAATTGGCTACCCTTGTGCTACACAAATTGACCGAGTATTTTTTTAATTTTATAGAAATAGACGAATATTATGTTAAATTACAACGCTGGAATTCGCTTGACTATCTTGTTTAATTAGATTAAGGAAAGAGTAAGCGAGACTATGAGGAAATTTTACGCAGCTAACGGTTTAAAAAAACATTTAATAATAAAGGAAGCAAGTTAATAAGTTACGTTAGTTTATCGCTGTATACAATCGGATAGAATAAGATAACCTAAACCAACCTAATTAATATGAATTATTCAAAACAATGAATCCTATACTTTTTCATTCCACGAATATAAAAATAACAATAACATTTCTAAACTTCCAACAAAGTCCTGGGTTCGTTTCCCAGCGAGGTGACATGTTTCACTTAATCGATCACATTGACAGATATGTAAGTGACGTCACACCTTCGTTGTACTGACAGTTTGACCCGTATGCAATATTTATATGAATAAACTAAACCTAGATGTATTTGGTATTGCTGTTTTTTTAACGACCCGATCAAACAACACATAAGGATAATACCGCTGGGACGAATTCTTCAACTAAATATGATAATTTTATAAAAAGAAAATAGTATCTCAAGAAGCGCATAAGTGTAATGTGACAGTTTAGAATGCCGAGTCTTCAGATGTTAGATCATTTCTTACAAGATTTTATTTTGCCTCGTACAAGAAACAGTGGCGGATCCAAGGGGGGGGCAAAGGGGGCA
Source organism: Gerris lacustris (assembly GCA_951217055.1). NCBI lineage: Eukaryota > Metazoa > Arthropoda > Insecta > Hemiptera > Gerridae > Gerris > Gerris lacustris. The sequence continues at coordinate 69,230,037 of OX578280.1, read as the reverse complement.
AGTGCCCCCCCCGAGACGAGGGTACCCGAGAGACAATATTATACAAAATGTCTTTTGCATGTCCCTGATAATATGTACAATTGTTTCTATAATACAGGTAACAACAAGTTCCACGCTTGAGAAAATTTATATGTTGCAGTTCAGGGCCACCGACCGGGGGGGGGGGGGGGGGGGGGGAGCAATTTATTTTTTATCAATTTTTAAATAAAAAAAGTGCCAAGTTTTTTAGCCACAATAGTTACCGGAATTTTCTTCAACTTGCCGATTTGCAAAATTATATTTACCACCTAGAAATCGTCACACGGACCCAAAACAATATTATTATTGCCTACTCAGGACATTTCTTACACTAATTAGATTTAATTTCCTAAATAAGTCATTGTACACTCAACTCTATGATGAGGACGAAGTTTTTTTATTTTAAAAAATACCTACTTAAATTCATTTTTTTTTTAGTAACTATCGTGACACGTAGTACGCTGGGAAACTAATGTGACATCTATCTTGTTCCTTGGTAACTATCGACAAGTGTCGTGTTCCTCTAAAGTTGGGAATGATAAAATAGTTAAAGGGACGTTTTCAAAAAAGTGACACTTTGACAATTATTCTGAGTCAACTAGTGCTTTATTTTGACGCTGAACATCTATACAACAAGAATATGTATGTGAAAAGTAACTATTGGGGCAAGTAACTATCGTGACTTATAAACTAAAACATGGCGGCCATGCCACCCTAATGTATTAATGCTTTCAAAGGAAAGCATACGTTTTCTGTATACTACTGGGGTATTCCCAAAAAATATTAAAAAGCTTTAAATGCACTTTTAAGCACTAAAATTTATGGTAACTATTGTGACTTTGAATAAACATACGCCCCTGATTTTTGAAGAGAATTGTGACCGAGGCTTACTTCAGAAGATGCGGAGACGAACTTTAGGTTATAAAGGAATGATTCTTTTATCTGTAAAACACTGATATCCCGCTCTCAGTCAAACAGTGCAGCCAATTTCTTGGTAACTATCGTGACCGATTGCTGGGACAAGCCTATTTATTAAATTCCCGACAAGTTACACCTAAATAAGAAAGAAATTATATTTAGTATCACAAAGTACATTATATTTCCTATCTAGGATCATAGTTAGAAAGTCAAAGAAAAATATTATTAACATTTTTCAGCATGGTAACTAAGCTAAGCTAAAGGGGCTGGGACGTAACTATCATGACCTTTTAGTATATATAAATTTAAATTTCTCCTCCCTAAAAAGGATATTCAAGAATCTGACTACTCAATATCATTATACCCAAAATGACGAATTTAATCTGTAGAAAAATGTCTGTGGGGTTGTAGATTTTTTAATTATGAGGAATGCAAGTAATTAATTTTTTTAACTCGAGGACAGTAAACGTGTCACTTTTTTTGAAAATGACCCATCTACGCCATTGTCAGGGAGCCCCATTCAGTTCTAAACGCAATTTTTTTTTGAAGTGAAACTTCTTTGGGTGCGGTAAAGTGAATTTTTTCATATATTGACATCGTGTAACGAAGTTTGCGATTCGAGACTCGTCCAAGTGTAACATTTTTACAGATTAATTGTATTATATCTATTTAAAGACCAGCAAATCAAAACAAACATTTATTTTTATTGGAATAAATGTGGTTGCCTTAGCATAGCAATATTTTTTTTCAATTAAATTTCCCATAACCATTTCTTAATACTGAAATAATAAATTCGTCTAAAATGAAAGAGAGCAATGCATTCTAGAACTTAAGTTTCACTTCTAATGCGTGAGAGCGTCAGACATATTTTTTTTTTCATTTTTTTTTTTTAGCGAGGAGCCCCCTGCCTATGCCTTAGCTACGCCACTGAATGTAATGAACTTAAAATTAATTCCTAATGTGTCATGAGTATGGAATTTTGAATTCTTGTGTTTCATTTAGTTACTCAGATTTTTGTGATGTTTTCATGTTATTCAATATGGTCAATGTTAATTTACAGTAGAGAAACTGGCAGATAAATCATATTAACAAACTCATATTAAACTTTTACATTTTTACTTGTAATGCATTTTTTTTTTAAAATAAAATGTGTTATTTAACTATTTTTATTTGCTTACTCTTAATCTCATTATTTTAGTAAACAATTTATTTATGTTTTATTTTATATTATACTAAGTGTAAAAGAAGATGTTTTAATGAAACTTATCAGCAACAAAACAACTTAATTATGTATTTGTTTTTTTAGCCCATCTTAGTTAAACTCCAAAAATCTTTTCCTGTAAGAACAATCTTGCCCCCAGAAACCCTTAAAACTCGTCTATTTGCTCTTAAATTTTGAAAAATCCCCGGACCCCCGCCGTTATTTCTTCAAATGGGCCCTGATGCTAACTTGCCCAGGGGCCCGGAAATCCTCTCAGGGGTCCTGTTGCAGTTTCTAGTTTGTTTCCATGAATCATGAAACCTTACCATACCATTGTGATTACAACTCAATGATTTCATTCAAGTTGTAATTAAATTTAGTTATTCGAAACATTTTGAGCCGTATTTCCTTTAAATGTATTCATAATGTAGAATTTTTCTTAAGTTTGTTAAGAGTAAAACACCAATTTCTATTCAAAATTTATAAATCCCCCCCCCCTCTTTTTCTTGGGGGGGGGGGGGGGGGTTATTCCATACCCTAAAACCCCCCGGTGTTTGCATATCTGGGATAGATTGCCCCCCCCGAAATTAGGTCCTGGATCCGCCACTGACAAGAAATCAAGGTGGCTAAACTGCAGCGAGCCTTAAAATAAGGAGATTTATTTCCCACAATTCTGATGATTCGTCAGATTTTAGCGTATTTACTTTTATTTATTGCCCCCTTCCCCTCCTCAAATTTAAATGATATGGGCCCCTGTGATGGCGAATTTTATGAATACAATTTTCTTTCGATGTTATTTAACTTTTGACCCCAGGTTTTAGAATGTTTGTTAATTGATGGAATTAGTGATGGCGATGCCTTATGTTTTGATTTCTAATAATTGAAATGAAGGTGGGAAAAAATAGTAAGGACGGATCGGAGTCATCCTCGGCCGCCCGTTGTAAACAATGGTTTTCAATTGTCGGTTCGAGAAGAAAAACATATATATATTAAAACGGTGCTGTATCGGTATCGATCTGCGGCTTATATTTCGTCTTCCCGCTTTCCGTTCTCGAGTATTTCTTCTGTCGGATTTTTTTTTGTCCTTCAAGTACGATGATTCGGTGGAAAACGGGGTTCGGTGTCGCAAGTCCGAGTGAGGGTCGTTTTCAGAGGCTGGTATTTAAAACGAGAGTCGAGCACGGTATAATATACAGGTGGGGCCTGCGCTAAAATTACATCTAGGAGGCAGAGGGGTCACCCCCCCTCGGGCATTGTGCGAACAGAGGAGGAGATACCGGCCAGGGAACAGCTCCGTCTCCCCTCCACCCGGCCCCTCATACTACCTCGATCGATACCGCCGCATACGAAAACACCCGCCGTTTCCATACTAGACCACGAAATCCCCTTTTTCCTTCCGATTTCCTAAATAAAATACCGTCGAAAATGTCGCTTTGACGATTTCGGGACTTTTCATATCCGAGTAATATTCGGTGTAGAATAAAAAAGGTTAAATAAAGAGATACGGGTTGTGGAAGGTGTGCTGGAGGAGGGCTGTGATTGGCGGGCCGAGGTTGGTAGGACGGCAGGCTATTGGTCGGTTCTAGTGGAGTTGGTCGGAGCGAGGTAACAGCCAGAGCCCTGGTTCCCCACCGCTACGGCTACACTGGCACTGCTACCATCAACTCGCTCTTGGCTTCCTTAGAGCTTTTATATTCGGCCGTTTCGCGAGTTGTGTCAACCGAGATAAAAATATTTAATAATAATATAAGGCGACTTCTCTTTTATTCGAATGTTATTTATTTTATACGAGTTAACAGTCTGAAGTGTTCATTAATGATAATCAATGTTATATTTAGTATTAGGCGTAAATTATGTGATCAATGTACAATTTTTCTAAATGTAAGTACACTCTCCTTTTATCCGTTCTCTCTTGTGTGTTTTATACTAGCTTGTGCCTCTCGCTTGTCTTTCGTACCTTTCACTTTTTCCGTCTTTCCCGTTCTCCAGTCCGAATCCCGTCTTTTTTTACCATGTTAATTGGTTTTTATTCGGAAACTTAGTGTGTATTATCGACTCTTGTTCCTTCGGTTTTAGATTTCCAAATCGCCCCCACGGCTTCACCCTTCATCCTATTTCACCACATTTCGTCTTGTTCCTTTAAAATTCACCTGCACTTTATAATTTTTTACGTTTTACGTTATTTTCTCAGCTTGGATTTCCACGATTGTGAAACGTCAATTCCGTAGTGCTTGCCGTACTTTGCTACTAGCTATAAGAAGGTATATTCTGTTAAATCATCCGTTTGTATGCTGTCAAAATCATTTTTTCCCGTGTAATAGCTTTATCTTTATTTTCCTCTCACGTCTTATCTGGTTGAGCGATTATCGATTTTATTTCTCGCTTTGTTTCGGTCGTATATTTTTTTTAACGTTCGAAACAAATCACTTAGTTATTAAATGCCGTTTCGAAACAGGACCGGATGATGTTTTCTATTTTCTTACGTGTTTTTCTTTAAATTTGACGTAATGTGTTTGCTTCTGTCGATATTCCGGTGATGTCCGAGCGTTTTCCGTCGTACACGGTTTTATTTCGGAACGTATCGGCGATAATCGATACCAGTGTTACCCTCACTGTTTGTAACCTTTCGACTGCTTGAATCGAAGCTTTTTTTTTTAAAAAAAAGTCAACGTTTGAATTTTTCGGTAGGTCCGAAGGGATAGGATACGGAGTTTATTAATCTGTCGATCGGTAAGGAATTAATTTATTAATAGTTTACCTCACGCGGCTCTTCTAGTGTCTAAATACGATTTTGAAACCTACCTACCTTCTCCGTTTTGTAATTTATGTCGCTTCCATTATGATTAAATCGGTTTTATTTATTTTACCGTCTTCTGGAATGGTTGATTACTTAATATTATAACAGTCGACTACGGGAAGAAATATCCGGTATTTTTAAAATAAAATTAAACTCAGGTTGGTTTGTGCGAATCGCCCCTTGTCTGCTTTCTAAGCTGCGATTTTCTTATATTTCTGAAAATAAAGATATTATCGGGTGCGTTTAGGAACAGCCGTTTCTCAAAATGGAAGGAGGTTACAGTTTACCAGGTTACTTTGACATTTATTATGTTTTATATTTTGTTAAGTATTTAGCTAATCTGTATTGATAAGAAGGGCGACGACGTTTCATCATCTTATGAACGGAGTTTGATCGTTTTCTTGTTCATATTTGCAAATTAACTTGGGATTTCGGTAAGATTTGAGCGGCCTGTTTTGAGTTGATTGTCTTTTGTATTCACTTGGAGGGGGTTAAAGTTGGGTGTTACTGTTTAGTAACATTTCATTATTATAATTAATCTCTATTAGTGATGTTAGGTTGGATTATTACGTATTATATACATTCTTAGGTGAAGTTAAGGTGATAAGTAAATAGTAAATAATGTGTTGCTGGTTTGGGCTTGACATTTTGTTTTTAAATGTTCTCTTACCAGTTGGTTTGATTCGGTGATTTGTATTTTAATTAACAAATTTTAAACGTTATTATTTGTTAGAACATATTTTATATATTAAATGTATTCATATCTTTGCTTATTTTTTTTGTAGTTCATTATTATAATTTTTTTATTTATTTTTTAGCCATAACTGTATAACATAATTATAACTAGTAGCTTGTCTCACTTAAGGTAAATATAGGTCAGTAACAACAAACTCTCAGTGTTGTTATTATTATAATTTGTTCTCTATGGTGGCCATGGGACTGTTTTCTCATGAGGCATTGCCTCGGATTAGGTTCTGTACAAAACGATTAGGATGGTGGATGAGCTTGATATAAAGCCAAAAAAAGGAACATGTAGCGTAAGGATAGGGAACATTTAGGTCGTTTTGTATTGTACAGTTTGGAGGGAGTAATGCATATTTTCCTTAGGGTTAAAGATTGTAGTGATTGGATCTTGCACAAATGTGGGTATAAGTGAATTGTTCGGTGCTGTTTACAAAATCGAAGTATTTTTTTGCCCTAGAATTTTCAACGTCTGCGTCACGGTGCTCCGATCATTTTCTGAAGAAAAACAAATCTGTTACATAATAATATAGACTAGGTAGAGGTCCAAGTCCAAATCTAAGAAAAAAATTTGATGGCGATGGCTCCGTACAATTCACTTTAGCCCAAATGTGATAGTGATAATACAAATGTTTAATTACATTTTTTATAAAGTGTTACTCCTTGTAATGGTTTTTTTTTTCTTTTTTTGTACAAAATTTGTGCTGTAGGGGGATGTAGGATTACGAAGAGGGTCCCGCTAGGCTTCACAAACCATTTAATACACAGCTGTTAATGTAATTTAATTTGGCACAGCCCTGCTCTATGTTGACCTCTACTGACATTCAAATTATGTACTTAATATCTAATGTTCCTGACATGTGTAATTAAGTGAAACTAATGTAAAACATTTATTTACTGTTTTGGGAGAGGTCATTGACAATCAGTTACCTCTCATAATACAGAGTTGTAACTTCCAGAAATTTCATTTATATGTTAAGATTTAAACTTAATGTAATCTCTTCATAGTAAATCTCTCTTTCTCCAAAGAACTTACAACGATTTGAAGTATACTATTGTAAAAAATCTATGTGAATCGGTCTTAGATACTGCAGTAATTTTACAACCCCTCCCGAAAATGCAGCTGTGATTACACATTTCACTGCAATCTTGACTTAAAATTATAATTATCGTATATAAAACATTTTAGATACATTAGTGTCCCTTCTTGTAATTAGTTTTTTGCTTTGTTATTTGAGAAAATTAAGTTTCGGTAAATTTAATCAAGTAAATATAAGGTCAGGCGTAAGACTTCTTTAAGGAACTAGGTTTTTAGTATTTTAAATTTTCAAAATATATTTGTAATAACTGGAATGATGTTGCCTGGTGAATACTCTCTAAAATTTTATTTACAAGTTATTAAAAGTTTTTACAGGTTCTTTATAGTTTTAACTTTTGTTTAAAAACGTTTTTGCAGTTAAAAAAAAGAAACGGAAGCTCACGAAAACAAAGAACTTAAAAAGTGGAAAAGAGTAAAATAACCTGAAACCTCGATCCCCTCCACGACCCGTTCACACGAGCGTTTTGAATTCGATCCCCCGTTCCGATAACGTATTTTTGGTGGATCGGATCTAAACCGATACGATCCGTCGATCTCCGTTCGTACAGCGTTTTGAACTAGCGGATCGTTTTCAAAACCGTTTCCAAAACGATGTGTGAACGTAGTATATATCTTTAAAATCCTTAAAATATTGAAGCACTAATTTCAAGTAACAAATGTAATCAGTTTCTAGGAGGTAAGTGTAATTCACAGAATTACACAGAAACTGTTGTCACAAAAGGGGGGTTGTTTAGTTGTTATAAACATTATTGTCTCGTCCCTGCATCCTTCTAATGTTGATATTTCAAAGCCGAGTCAAAGGGCTCTTCTCCTGGGTGTCTCATTCTTTACTACGTTTCCATGTGTTAAAAATAGGGATTGAATCCTGATTTGGGATTTAATAAGTTAGGTGTTTCCAAGAGTGGTACTAAATCAGTATTCAATAAAAAATAAAAAAACAAACTTTTTCTTGGTTACTTTTGATAAAGGTTATAAATAATTTTGTAACCTTCACCTTTTATAACCGTGTTTTTTATTACGTATTTTGACAGATTTGACAACAGCTTTTACAGAAATACGCTAGGTGCGCTCACACCCACGCTCTGCCCATGTCTGGTACTCAGGATCGAGTTCAGGTGTTCCATTGCAACTAGATCCAGATACGATCCCAGAATTATGTGAATTGATCGGGATCGGGATCGTATTTAATCCGTTTTGAATCTAGGTTTCCATGGACACTTTGGATCCAAAAACTGTATTCTACCTGTATTCAATCTGTATTTAAACTTCATGGAAACGTAGTATTAATTTCGGACCCCGTTCTTGCCAGCTAAAATAAGGTTATGTATTTTGTTCGTTCCGAGAAATTAAATCTATTCGTGTTAAGTAATCTTTTGTTTCGTGTTAAAAAGAAAAATGTATCAAAGGGACCGCTGTATTATTTCGTATTCACCGATTTTTCATGTTAAGTGTTTTTATTATTTCAACCTCCTCTCCTGCATCCCATTGCTTTCCTCTTGCTTGTGCTTAAAACTTAGTTTTATTTTATTTTTTATTATTAACACCTGTATTTTTAAATGTATTTCATCTGATTTTTATGTTATTTGGATAGTTTTGTCGAATGTAGCCTACATATGGTCCAATATTAATTTAACAGGCTGCACTGTATTTAATATTTAATAAAAATAGGTGTGACCTCACTAGGAATTGAAACAGTTAACAATTAAACTACAGTAAAACCTGGATAAGGTGACCACCGAAGGGACCGACCAAAAGTGGTCACCTTAGGCAGGTGGTCAACATACCCAAAATAAGTACCTAAAAATTCGCTCGTTCTTGGTTTTTCTATAATGTTACACACATAAGTTTATAGAAAAGAGGCAAAAAATTTGTAATTAGAGTAAAAAATAAAATCTTTCTGAAGTATGATAAGCTAATTTTTTACAATTTAGGCCAAAACGAGGTGAGACTTTTTTTTATAAAAAGTTGAAAAAAAACATGTGTAGTAACATGTATTGAATGTACTTACGTGCAATTTTAAAATCTAAAAAAATTTCGAGGTAATTTCAGCTCAAAATACACAATGCACGTAATAACATTAATAATAGTTACACCTTTCTTCTTTTAAATCAAACTAACAACTGAACAAGAAATAAAATCGCCTAACAGACAAAAACAAGCTATTCCAAAGAAATGAGGATGAAGTGAAAAGAAAAAAAAAAATACAGAGAAATGTTGTACTATTTATGGTTAAACTCTAAGAACCAACCAGAATTATTTCATTTTACTAATTTCTTTGAATTAAAATCCTTCTAAATAGTTCTTATAAAACAGGAAGAAAGTAAAGTGGGTTTTATTCATATTGCAACAACTAGTATATGAGTTCTAAGAAATTAAATAAAAACCAAATGTATAATATTATTATTTATTTATTTTTCTTATCGTTTTTTTACTTTGGTCACTTTAACCGAAATAAATTTCCTTCAAGGGACCAGAAGAAGGTGGTCACTGGTCAAAATAGGCAGATGGTCACAATAAGCAGAACAAAATGTACATAAAGTATTGAATTTCTGAAGGGACCATGAAAAAGTGGTCACATTGACCAGGTGGTCAATATACACGGGTGGTCACTTTAGCAGGTTTTACTGTACTATTAAAATTCCCATGTGATGATTTGTGCAATATTAGGATGAGATAAAGCTATGTGCCATACTATTTGACTGACTAGTTTTATAAATCTGCCAATGTTTGTTGTGTGTAATAGTTAAAACTCAAAAGACCTAAATCTGAATAAATAAAAAATGTGAATTACTCAAAGGACTAGATCAGCTGTCTTGGAACTTCTCCTTACTAAATAATTCTTTAATGGCAGCAGATGTTAGTTAAAATATGGAGGAATTATTATAGAAATGTTAAGTCGATGGGTACTTCAGCTAAATCAAGCCAAATAGTTCCGAAATTATTTAATGGTAAAGTTACTAAGTTCAAAAGTTGATATTTTCAAAATGGCGGCAAGCAGATGGACACACATATACAGACAGGCAGACATCCAGCTAAAAACCATTTAAGTTGTTTTATAAACGCCCAAAACTGGCGATTTTGTTCGAACCTCGATTTTAAAATTGTTGGGTGGAAACAATACTTTTCCTTCTTTAGTTAAAGAAAAAAATAAATAATAAAAAGTAGTATATAGCCCAATCTTTAGTATTTAATCAGTGAGCTGATTGTGACTGATTCTGAAGTGTTCCAAACGATAATTAATTGTTTTTTTTTTTTACACAATTTTCTTTTAAAAATACATTAGACCAGCGATTCCCAAACTTTTTTGACCGCGGTACGAGATTTTAAATATTTTCATTTTAAAATTGAATTAAGCTTTGCTTTCCACATATTTTGTCCTTAGTGCGAAGGATGATGTTGTTTGTCATCACATAACAATTTCAAATACGGAGGTAATGATGCTAATTTTATTCTTAAATTAGGTTCGACATCCAATATGTTTCGATACTTATGTTTTAAGTACACCAAGGTTGAGAACAAAGCTTCACACGTATAAGGGGTGGCAAAAGGCATTAAATATTGTATGGTAAATTTTTTTCGCTTACGCTTGGATACGCCTTTTGACAGCGCAACTAAAAATTAATTAGTGGTAAAGCTTCAAACACTTTTTTCAGATCAGTTGCGCATGAAATTTCAATCACACTATCAACTTCTTGTTGACTAAGATTTAACATTTCTTCCTTTTCAATTTCGACAGAAAAATGATCTTTAATCCACATATTATTTGAAGGAATATCCGGAAAGCAGTCTTTAAGACTATTTATTAGCTCCGAAAGATGTTCTTGAATTGAAACTGATGGTTTTTCTAGATGTAAATCTCCTTCATTATAGTTTGCATGGGTTTCAATAAATGTATATGTAATGTTTCAAAAGATTTATAATTTCTTCATTAAATTAATGAAGAAACTCAATTTTTTCTAAGATAGGTTTAAATAAAAATTTAGTCCATGCATAATTAGTGCCTAACTGAGAGAAATAATTACAACTTACTTAATATTACACCTGTAACTCTCCTAGTAAATATTCAGCCTTACTATAAAGCCTTTAGTGCATTGTTTTAGCCATTTTATCAGCTCTAATTATCTTAATTTAATCAATTTAAATTATGATAATTTTCTCATCGTAATTTGGTAGTCATCAGTTGCTTGAGCTCCTTGGTTTAACCTTAGGTCTGTCTCCCTGATTTTATTTTTTGACAATAATTCACAAATAATACCTGACAAACAATTCGCCACAAATTTCCGGACGAAATAAAGCCTTTATTAAAACAGAGAGAAAGGAAAGTGTAGTTAATGAATGAACCTTGTCGTCGTCTCATACAAATAATGATAATTTGGTTTTGTTTAGTAGCTATGTTAGAGTGCTTATATAGAGCCTGTTATCTCGGCAATACACTTATTTTCAAACAGCATATTATATCACTGTAAACTCTAGTTTGCAGCATTAACCTTTTGACCTTTTTTTTTCTCTCTTTTGATCGATTTCACGATGACGTATCTGTGATATTAAATGTTTTATTTTATCACTTCTTTCATAACTAAATTTTTCAATAAGCGCCGAGGTGTAGTGTTATCATTGTTTTAAAAAAACCGGCTCTTTATTTTTAATTTCAGTTCCATATTTATCGTGTGTACTCTGCTAATATATTTTTGTTGTATTTTATAATTCTTATCTTCATCAACAGCTTGGATTTTGTTTCCAAGATAAGATTATACGTGTTATGTTTGTATATATATTGAGTTTTATTTACTCTGGAACTTCTGAGACGAGGAAATAAATAATTTAAATGTACTATTGATTTTATTTCTTTCTCTCTCTTTCTTGTTTTAAAGTGATAGAATGCAAATTTTATTTGTTACCAATCTTATAAATAGATATAAGAATACATATTTTTTATTATTTATCTTTCTTCTTTTTTTCTTAATAATGACCTTGAATGTTATAATTTTTAATCTTTTAGGTATGGACGATATTTAAATGGATGGGGTTGCTTTAGTCGATAAAATTAAAATATTTGAAACTGGTATTTATATGTCCTGATAACACAGCATTATGTCCATTATACATAGGGTCATTCATAGGGTGACCATATGTCCTGTTATTTTAAGCTTTCGAAGGCATCCGGTCAGTTTCCGAAAATGTCTGTTTTTTTTTTAGAAAAAATGGTACATTGTCCAGAATGTCTGAGTAAAATAAAAACTTGTCCCATATTTTATGAGTTGAAGTTTCCAATCTTAGTTAATATGGGTCATGGACACCCATCCGGGCCCGCTCTTAGACGTCCGTTTTAGGGGCTTTTTTGGGGGCATGTATCTTTTTCCCTATTCACTTTAAAAAAAAACAAAAAAAACATTTTTTCCCTTTTCGCGAGACCTACAAAAAAGGTCCTTTGCCTCGGACCGCTGCGGTCGACCGTATTCGAGTTATGCGGGAAAAACTGTTTTTCGGGGAAAAATAAACCTGGATTTTTTTTTTTTTTTTAACGGTTTTGGGGGGGGGGGGACCGTATTTTACTCACCATCATTTAAAAAAGATACAAAAAAACAAACACTAGATCTTCACACAAAGTATCTATATATGTATAAAAAATTAAAGTTTTGTGTGTGCATTGTTCAGAATTGAAATTTTTTTGGATACTTTTTCATTTTATACATCCCCAAAACAGTAGTATGAAAACTACCAAAAACTTAAAAATTGAATTTTGAATTGATTGTACTAGGTACAGGTACTAATTAAGTACTTTATAATTATAAGCGTTAATTCTCGGTTTAGTTATAATTTCATAAATATTGACTGTCTAAATGTGAATGAATATTGAAAGCTTGGATTCGGGAATAGTTATCGATTACGGCAGTGAAAAATCATTCTCCTGCGTAGCTTAGTTGGCAAGACAAGAGCATCTGTACTGGAAATACAGGAGACCCGTGGTTCAAATCCCGGCGCTGGAGTGTATTTTTCACTGTCTGTTTCCCGTAGTTAATAATAATTATAATTTGATTTAAATTGAATTTCTTTTTAATATACCAACACCACACTAGAAATATCTCGAAAGTTAGACCCTAATCACGTCTTTATTTCATGCATGTGTTGTGTGAAGTAAAGACGCACATTTATTTACATACAATATGTAAATAAACACAAACATGCAAATGACAACACTCCAGGTGTGCCAACTCCTGACATACTAAAGTAACTACACATGTGAAGGGGCTTTTCAGTTTTTCTTTACTCTATATATACTCCACTTACGCTCTTAATCTTCTAACTACACCTCCACCACTTTAGTCTGTAGAACTTAGTCAATCTTAAGTGGAAGCTTTGATCAAGTTTCTCCTTGATTGGCCTCAGTAATTTTACACCATCGAATAATGTATTTTCTTGTGAATTGCAGTGTAGTAAATATGTGTTTTTTAGTTTTAAATTTAAATAAATATCATCTTCTTTTCTCTAATCGGTACCTTTCTTTCTGTTTCAGATTCAGCTATTATGAAAATATGCCCTACCTTATTTTATTAGTCTCTAAGGTGAGCTTATATGATATTTAAACTTACTTTATATTATAGTACAATTAATTATGCTACTTTGACCAAGTATGCGTCTACTCTGAAACCAAGGTCTAAACCCCGGCTGTGAGTTCGAATCCCAGCGGGGTAAGATATGTTTCACACTGATGATCTCATCAATTAGATGAGTAAAGTGGCCGGATAATCCCCGTCCTGTAAGGACTTTGGGACTAAATCCCAAAAGAAGAAAAAAAAAAAAAAAAAAAAACTATGCTACTTAAACTTGTAACAGTTTCTATTGATTCTAAGGTTCCCTGAATTACACCTCTTGATACATTTTCTCAATAACTTGCTGTTATTTATTAACATTATTTATTAAGATTATTTGGTTTATACAAAAGTATAACTGAATTTGATTAACTGTACTATTATAAGTTACACGGCAAATATATTTGTTGATTACTCTCTTGGACATGTGGTATTAGCGTCTAATTAATGTATTTTGTGTATTGGCTTGTTGCAGACTTTGGTTTCTATGTATTGCCTGCCAAAGACGTACTGACAGCTGATGTTTCCAAAACTATTTTCTAGTTCATGTGAGATTTCTTCTAAATGTAATGCCTTTGTACAAAATAAGGTGAGACATCTTGCGTCATTATTTTTATTATATCTGTAGTTTTAATAGTAGTTTTTTAAGCACTATATTGTATCTGAGCTGTTTTGTCTGGAAGCAGGGGTCTAGTAGGGAACTTTTAATCTGTATTCAATCTTTATTTTATTTGAAACTTTCTAGCTACTTCATCTTGAGAAACTTTTAAGTTAAGGGACATTGTTGCTTAAAAGTTAAGCTACAAATCTAACTAATGTTGCTAATAAATTTCAAGTAGCTTTAAAATCTATAATTTATAAATACATATTAATAATATGAAGTTCTAGGTCTTCCGATGGCGACCGGAAAACCTAGTGAATAAATATAATCCGGAAGGAAGTGATAAAATATAGTTTGTGGTCTGAGGAAATAGCTGTTGTTTGTTGCATCATTTCTTGCATCGGCCTTGGGTACCATATCGCGTGGATTGGCTGTATTCAAGGGTTGGTTTTGTTGACCCTTGCCTGCGGTCAGTTTAGAGATTAAGGGTTTTGATGTCCTGGACATTTTGTAACCATCTTCCCTGACAAAGTTGTCGGGTCACCTCAAGTTCGAGGAGACCAAAGCCCTAATTACGGAGTCCTGCTATCACAACAGGAGGATGGTCAGGGTAGCCCATTGAAACAGTAAAGCACCCAAACAACTTTGACTGGGAAGATGGGTTCAAGCTGTCCCGGACATTGAAACCCTTTATCTCTACACTGAATGCAGGCAAGGGTCAACAACACCCTCCCTCAAATATGGTCATCCTTGCCTGCGGTCAGTGTAGAGCCAGGCCTTAGCCCGGCATGAATCAACAGTGATGAATCCTACCGCAAATAATGTGTTGTTGAGTGGACCATATGTTGTTGGTTGTGACCGAACATCTCTGTCTGTCCATAGAGGGACCAACCATAAATGCCCATAAACGCCCACAGTAAAAAATGTTAAAAAATGAATTAAATAATTAATTATTATGACTAGAGAGGTTAATAAAAGGAACACAACAATTATGTCACCACAATTTTATATACTTAAACAGAGTGTGCGTGTTAACTTAGTAAGACTGAATTCTGTCTGTACTGTTAAAAGGTAACAACATTGTTATTTTTTTTAACCTCTGTAGTCATAGTTATGAAGTGGTACCACAAAATCTCAGTTGAAACAAACAATTATTAAATAATTAATTCATTTAAATTAAATTTATTTGATTAAAATAATTAATTAAATAATTAATTCAATAAAATATAATAATTAATTAAATTAAATTAAATAATCAATTCAATTAAATAAAATAATTAATTCAATAAATAAAATAATTTATTCAATAAATAAAATAATTCTAGTAAATAAAATAATTAATTCAATTAAATAACAGACTTAATTCACCTGGCGTTTAGAACATGGTGTATTTTTTGTACTTGGAGGTTGAAGGGTTAAGAACTAAAGCCTCTTTGAGCATTTACTTATCTGCTGGTACTGTTACCTTGAAGAGGAGTCAAGTTGAATACTTGCTCAGTATCTCTGTGTAACTGTGAGAGTGCTTCAAACTATTAGTTAATTAACTTGATCTCATTAAACATAACTAAGAGAGACTTGCAGCCCACAGTCCAAACTTTCACTTCTCTTTTTATTTTATTTTTTTATCCCAGCACACTTAGTTGAAGAACTGGGTTTGGAATTTCCTTGTTAAAGATTTTTTTTAATCAATTCTTTTGACACTTGTTGTCGTGTCATCAAATCTGATGATTTTCTCTTTTCAGTTGAAAACATCTTTCTGTACATTGGGTTTGGAATATAGTGGGAAAGTGTTACTTTGCCAAAATACAGTTGAATTGCTGTTACCCGGTCTCAACTGGGGGTAACTCCTCATAAGGCACTCTTGTCACCAGTATATAAATGATGAAAGATCTGTTTGTTTACCACTGGTTTGTCAATATATCTGTCGACACGTGTCTTATGTATTTAATCGATTCTTCAATATAAATGTTTTTTAAGTATTTCTTAGCTTTTATTTGCGTTGCAAAGGGAAATTGGTTTTAACCGGCCATTTTCTCATGCTGCAAGGAGCCGTGTTGTGACTGGTTTAGAGGGCTCCACTGTATAGAGGAAAGAAAACTTGCCTCGTAAAAGTCGCTTTTAAGATTAGCTTGTATTATTTAATTCGGTTTTATTATATTTTTAATATTGGTTACTTACGGACGGTGAATATTTTGTTGTGCAGGACAGTGGAATCGAGGGCGTAGACTCTCTTAGTTCCTTAAGTCCGGATGTTAAAGTGCCTGAAATGTGGGACGAATTGTTGGTGAATACTGGGGAGAGTAGGAAGGAGGTCCCCAACCTGACTGTGATAACCGGCCATCCGTCCCAGACACATTCTGTACACCACACCGCTCCATCTATGGTAAACTACCTCTGCTCTACACATAGTTATAGGAATCTCGTAAGGAAATGAAATGGTATCAGGTTTTTAATATGGTTTGTGTTGTGTTACAGGATAGTGTAGCCGAGCCTGATATGAGCTCACGACCGAGAGAGGGAGGTGTGGACAACACGGGTGTCCTTAGTGTAGTCCTTAGTCGTAACATTAGCGATAATACTACTAGAGATAAGCCAGACATTCCACGAACCAACGACACTGACACTGATGTAAGCTTTAAAGTCTGTGATTACTACTCGAGGTGGGGGATCGAGAGGGTGAGGCTCCGTGGAGGAGGAGAGAGCGGGGTGGCCGCAGCGGGAGCGCAGAACTGGGGGCAGACGGGGGGCGGCCCTCAGGGAGGGGGACCTACCGGCGGTTGGACCGGGGGTCAGCCGCACAGGCAACAGAACAACAATACTCAGGCGCAGCAGCCGGCCGGGCCTTCTAGTCAGCAGTCTCAGGCCCAGGGAGGAGGCAACCAACAAGGCAACCAAGCCAACCAACCCGCCGGCAACAACCAGCAGGGAGGTAACCAAGCAAACAACAACCAGCCGGGGGGCAACCAAGCCAACAACAACCAACCTGGTGGCAACCAACCGAACAACAACCAGCCTCCTAACGGCCAACAGCCGAACAACACTAACCAACAGCAGAACAACACCAATCAACCGCCGGGGGGCAACCAACCTAACCACAACAACAACTGGAACGGTAAGCCTGGGCAACAGCCTCAGGCCACATCGACCAAGCAACAGCTTGAGCAACTTAACTCCATGAGGGAGGCGCTGTTCTCTCAGGACGGCTGGGGAGGACAGAACGTCAACCAAGACAGCAACTGGGATATTCCAGGATCACCTGAACCTGGTGGCAAAGAATCCATGTCCGGGGGACCACCGGCTATTTGGAAACCCAATGTTAACAATGGTATGCAATATCCCTACATTCATTTATTTACTGTCCTTGCATTTTATAAAGCTAAATAATGAATTACTCCTTTTGATTCTAATCTAGGGAGTGAAATTTAATATTTGTGTGTGACATTTTATATTCAGTAACATAACCATTTTATTACACTTATAAGATGGTCAGAGGTAAAGGTAAAGTGATTTTTTTTTTATTTATTTTTTTTTTATTAAAGGAACTGATTTATGGGAGGCCAATTTAAGAAATGGAGGTGTAGCAGCACCACCCGTGGCTCCAGTGCCCAAAGCACCCATTAGTCACACCCCGACCAGTCATATCGGAGGAGTATGGGGAGAAGAAGACGAGGGAGACTTCAGCAACATGTGGAACCCGGCCCCACCCACAGGTGGACAGACTCCTGGTGGAGGAGGGCCGCCACAGTGGCCTGGAGGTCCGGGTGGTGGACCTCAGCAACCTCCTGCAGTCTGGCCAGGAAAGAAGGAAGGAGAGTGGGGAGGACCTGGTGGAGGCGGAGCAGGAGCAGGTGGAGGCGGTGGTGGTGGTGGAGGCGGCGGTGGTGGCGGAGGCGGCGGTGGTTGGGCCGATCAGCGCCACGATATGAGACCCGATGTCATCAGGTAACTATTTGAGCTCTTCTCTACAGTAATTAGTGTATTGCTTTTACTTTTAACAGCCAAACTTATATAAGTTAAAATGTAACATTAAGACTCAATTGAAGTCAAGTTAAATCTGATTTTAAAGTAATGTCATTTTGGTTAGAGAAACCTGCTCTTGCTTCAAAGATATTTGGTTTAGACATGTTCTAAGAGTAATTTTGTTTATGTTTAGATGTGATCAGAGAGGTATCAGTGGAAGGTTAAACGGTGAAGCGATGTGGCCTCATCACCATCATAAGGTGCCGGGTGGAGGAGGGGGTGGACCCGGAGGTCAAGGAGGTTGGGGTGCCGCGGCTCCTCCTCTCAAGGACATGTCCGGACTGGGTAAACCTTCGGGTTGGGAAGAACCTTCCCCTCCGGCCCAGAGACGTACCATGCCTAACTACGACGACGGAACATCACTTTGGGGTCAGCAGAACAGACCGGCTATGCCAGGTACCTTCTACATCCTTGTGTATTCTGAAATTTCATCAGAAAACCTTCATAAAATAGCTAGGTCCAAGAGTCTGAACTGTAATATCAACAGACTCAAGTCGAGACAGCCGTTTAAAGACGAAAAAAATAAACTGTTTGCTTTTATTTACAGGACAGGGCAAAGTTTCTCATTGGAAAGATCTGCCCAGCGGCGGTCAGCCGATGGGACGTGGTGGAATGCAGTGCCCACCTGGTGCCGGCGGACGTAACCCCAACATGAAGCCTGATCAAGGTGGTCAGATGTGGCATCCCGGAGCACCAGGAGGAGGAGGAGGACCTAGGAACGGCTGGGAGGCCGGTGGGGAACCCTGCTGGGGAGAAGAGAAGCCTGCGGCCGCACCCTGGCTGGACCAGTCACTGCCTCCAACATGGCCGGGAGCTGCTAACAAGCACAAGCATCCCTGGGAACCTGAGATCGAACCCAATCCGGCTTCCTCTTGGGGCATGCACCCTGGAAAACAGGTAACACCCAATACTATTTTACCTGTTTCCAACCCGGCTATTATTTTAACTATTTCATTTTATTATTTAATCACAGTTGCTTTTCTATTAATTAAACAATTTTATTCTTGTTACAGCCTGCATCAAAGGCCAACAAAGATTTTATGTGGCCCACAAGATACCAGCGTATGCTTAATGACATGGGTTACAAGGTAGTTCACTTTTCATTCGTAAATATTAATAAAACAATGTGGAGGGTCAGGAGCGAGTGGTGTTTCATTCGGCTTAATATTCGTTTCAGAAGGACGAAGTAGAAAACTCTCTGAGAAACAACAGTATGGGTGTGGAAGACTCTCTCGACCAATCTCCGGTGTGGGGAGCTAGACGAGGTGTCCATGACGGCCTGGACGGTCCTACTGATTCTCACGGAGGACTGTTCAGCGGAGGTCCTGCTCAGGTGTGCATTCCGTTCCAGCCTACAGGACCCCCTCCTAATCCTCTACAGCAAGCCCAAGCTTCTAGACAGCAGCAGACCACTCAGCAGCCGTCCACTCAGCAGCTGCGCATGCTTGTACAGCAGATACAGACCGCTGTCCATGCAGGATATCTTCAGCAGCAGGTACCATGTTTTCACTTGATAAGCTATCTTATCTCTCAGTATATTAAATACATATTTATTTGGTTATCGGATTTATAATTAATCCCCTTTTGTGTGATCTATAGCACTTGTTTTACAACTAGTTCAATTGTTTTTTTTATTAGATTCTGAACCAGCCACTAGCTCCTCAGACTCTGATCCTATTGAACCAACTGCTACAACAGATCAAGATTCTGCAGCAAGTGCAGCAGATGTACCAGGCTCAGCAGAACACGATGAAGCCTGCTCCGTCTCACCTCCTGCTGCAGACCCAGGTCAAGATGACTCAGACCAAGCAGCAGATCGCCAATCTTCAGAACCAGATCGCCTCCCAGCAGGCGGTGTACATAAGCCAACAGAAGCATCAACAGGCCGCCCAAATGCCTCCGCAGCCTCAACAGAACGACATCTTCAGAAACAACAATATGCACGACCCTCTGTCTGCACTCCAGTCCAACTTCGGCGACATCTCGCTTAAAGAGTCTCAGATGGTCAACTCCCTCTCTTACCCGGTAAGTCGACTTACGGTCAATCACTGTTGCAATGAAATTATTATTACCTTACGTAAAATAAACTGACTGTTAATTGTTTCAGACGGGAGGAACTAGTCAGAGCAGACTGAACCAATGGAAGCTACCGATTCTCGACAAGGAACCCGATGTAGTGGGTGGTGGAGGAGGTGAGTTCAGCAGGGCTCCTGGATCTAAGGGAGGAGGCGGAGGTGGTGGTAGTCCTTTACTTCCTGACGGAGCGTGGTCTTCTAGAGAAGCACCTCCTTCCTGGCCCCCGGCCGATACATCCTCCGATCCTAACTCGGATCCAAACAAGGACTGGCCTACTGGAGCTTCCCAGCAGCCTCCTGCCTTCTCCGATCTAGTACCCGAGTTCAAACCTGGCGAGCCCTGGAAGGTAACCTCACACTTCACTTGTTTATATATTTTATATGACTCTTGGAGTGAGGGGAAGAGCACGCCTTATCCAACTAGTTTTGCAACTGTCAAAAAGTGGAACTAACTCTGGGTAAACTCTATTCACTCTCCTTTCTTCTGACGTTGCCCAATTTTCCAAACTGCCTAGGCGGAAGACATTTTTTATAGTTTGGCAGGATTAGTTGCTCTTTTCTGTGAGTTGCCTGGGAACTATACTGTCTATTTTAAACAATAAGGGAGATGATCTCCTTATCTGCCCTGATCTATTTTTTAATTTTGTATGTGGATTATCTCTGGTAAGCTCTTAGTATTATATCTAAACATGGGATGCTTACTTAAAATCTCAATAACAATAATCCTATTAAATTACAAGTAATAAATTAAATGTTTCCGTTTGAAGTATGTGGTATTGCATGACATTAATATTGGTTTCGATGGAGTTTTTATAAGATGGTTTTAATGTGACAGGGTAACCCGATGAAGACAACCGATGATGATCCCACACTGACCCCGAGCAGCATCGTACGTTCACCCTTGGTGCTGCCTTCCATCGTCAAGGATTCTCACATACTAGGAGGACCCTCTGTTCAGGGCAAGTCCTCGCCTACAAGCAGCGATCTGATACCCAGCATCCCCTCACTGTCTCTCTCCACATCCACGTGGACGTTCAACCCTCCTACCCAACCCCAGACATCTACCTCCAGGTTATATCTAATTCCTTATATTTCAAAACGTTTATTCTTGAAACCTAGTAATTTTATTTTAAAAGGGAGATAGAGAAAAAGATAAAAGTTCAAAGTTCAAAAGTAAACAAACCTTAAGTAATTTTATTTTAAAAGGGAGATAGAGAAAAAGATAAAAGTTCAAAGTTCAAAAGTAAACAAACCTTAAGTGTCATTATATTCGGTTTTGGCAAGCTAAAGTGTAATTGAGACGTTTTTGTGATTTCATTTCAAGTTACAAACATATGTAACTTGTGGTGGAATTAAGAATTTGTTTGTTGCAGCATGCTGAAGCTGGGAGGTGGAGGAGGTAACAAGAGCGGAGGTGTAGGAGGAGGTGGAGGAGGCGGCTGGGATACCGGAGAGGCTCTGTGGAGCGGAGGTGGTGGCGGTAAGGGTAGACCGCCTCCAGGACTCGGTGGCACCAAGCCAGGAGGTACCCCTACCTCGACCAACGGCTGGTCCTCGGCACAGAGGTGGTCTCAATCCACCAACACCGGCGGACAACCCTCAAACTGGAACGCCTCCACTTGGCTACTCCTAAGAAATCTCACGCCTCAGGTACATTTAATATCTTCTCAATCTTTTTTATTATCTTTATCTTTGTTTTTTTTGTTTTTTTTTTTTATTCAATCATTCTTCCATCATAGTGCACAGATTTATTTCTTTATGTTTGTTTTATAATTTTTTTTGTAGCCAATATTTATCTATTCATCTGTATACATTTTATTTTGCTTGTTATCGATTTTCCTTGGTGTTCAAATTTTAATTTCTTTGCCTAACCTTTTAGCGAATTTTCCTTTTAGAGAACACTAAAAGGTTTTTAAGGATGATGATACCCGGATCCAGTAGTCGGTCTTTTAAGTTATCCTTTAAAGCAGGTAAAAGTGACGGGAGTCGAGCCTATATTGCTCTACGAGTGCATCTCGACCAAATAACTCTTCGTCTAAATTTTAGCTGCAAATGAAAGTAAAGCTGTTAAACAATGTTAAAGAAGATAGTCTACTCAGCCCTTTGTACTTTGCCAATAAGACTTTCTTACAAATATTGTTAAAGCAAAGTAATTCTCTGGCATCTGATTGATTAGGCATTGCAACAATGTTTAATTTATAGACTAAATATAGTTAGTTTCTTGATAAGGAGAATGGGGGTTATATTTATTTGTTAATGGGTTTATCTGATAAGACTATACCAGTACTGATAAACAATCTCAAGGAGTAGTTGTCTTCAACTAAACTCCATTGATATTTGTTTTTGTTTTGTTTTTATCAACAAAATTTAAGTTTTAACAGGAGTGCAGGATATTGTCAGTGACACGTAAACACCAGAAGTCAGTTCACAGACCTTGTACAACCCTCTGCCTTTCAATTTAGTTTTATAACCAGGGCTGAGTCTGTGCAAATTTACTTAATAACAACATTGATGTCTCGTCGTAGTATAACTGTGGGGCACTACTTGTCACGGCGATCATAATTTCGATGTAGCATGTCTATTAAGTTGCTTAATTAGTGCAGAAGCAATTTTTTTAATTTAATTAATTACTCAGAAGAGGTGATAATGGGATTGAGTAGAAGCTGTGTTTAGAAAAATAATAAATGGGACTTCACTGCAACATTATTCTTTGTAATGAGAACATTATGATAAGTTTTTAGATTTAGAGTGTTTTAGTTTGAGGTATGCATGCATACCTCAATAGATAGTGAAGCTGATCAACATTGTTCATATTCGAGCAAGTATTATTTATTAAAAAAAAAGAAATCCAGGAATTTAAAATTTCTAGGATAAATTGCATATCCACATAAGAATAGCATTGAAGAGTGCTATCCTAGTTAAAGTAGGTAAATGCTGACTGATTGATTTATGGTTATCAGTCTGAGACTAGCACCTTATGATGAGAGTGTTTCGTTGCCTGGGGAATGATACATTCATGTGCTCAACAATGCTTCCACTCATTTACACGTGATTGATATTTTTGAAAACGTACAGAAATCACGTATTATTAAAAAAACCCTGGGTAGTACAAGAGAAGGTGTTGCTTATATTACTGTTCTATATGTAAACCACTAACATGTACATGTTAAACTACTAAAATGTACATAAATGAACTAATTGAGGAGCTTAGTATCAAAGACGGACAAGAGCACATTTCAAAATTTTACAGGAGAGCCGAAAAACTGTAGCTCTAATTCTACAGGTGCCAGAACTATGATTTTTTTTTCTGTACATTCTTAATAGAGTCAAAACTAGTTAGAAGTTCTGAAAACATGAATTTCTTTGATATATTCTTTAGCTGCAAAATGGAGTTAAAAATAAGAGTTGTCTGCTTTTGAAACAAAAACCAGGTTTTGTCCGTTTTTGAAGCAAAACGACGTAGAAAATAATTGTTAGAATAATAATATTGGAGAAGTAATTTTTCTTCACGTTTTTCAGAGGTTTTTTTTGGGGGGGGGGGGGGTAGTGCTTCCAAATTTAGGGCTAAAATTAATTTCTTGATTTCCCCTCGGGGTATCATTTTTCTAAACATGTATGCCAAATATGGTAGGAGTAGGTGTTCAGATGTTACAGGCCGCAGTACATCATGGAAACGAGTTAGTAAAATGTAGCCTCCTGACTTGTCCGTATTTGAAACAAAACTACAAATATTATTGCATTTTTACACCTTTTCTGATCGTTTTTTATGCAAAGAGATAGCAGAATCTGATGCAGCGGCCAAAAATCTATAAGAAACAATCGATAACTGAAATTCGGAAAAAATGTTAAATGTCCGTCTTTGATACTACTAGGCTCCTCAATTATACAAAAAGAAAGTCACTTTGAAGCCTGTTTTGTTTAATTTAAAGATGAGTTAAAGTGAAAATACGCTATTTGGGAGGGAACTAGTCGTTTGATAGCTGTATCATTAGGGTTAGTGTTAGATGCTTTATTATTATTATTATTATTATTATTATGATGACGTATGTTTGTGTTGCCTGTGCATGGTTGTTGGTTGCGATGGCTTTGCTTGTTGGGGGGCCGGCCCTCAAGACAAGTGCATTGTTGTGTTTGTTGATTATCGCCCCCTCTGTTTGTGCTCAGATCGATGGCTCCACCCTGAAGACACTGTGCATTCAGCACGGGCCACTCATCAACTTCCATCTCTTCTTGAACAATGGCATTGCACTAGCACGCTACAGCTCCAGAGAAGAAGCTCAGAAGGTAAACCTTCTCATCTTCTTACTTCCGCCACCTTATTACCATTAGCCTTACCTCTTAACATTTCTTTAGTTTAACTATTATATCTCATCTCCTCACATTTCATTTATCAGTTTGAATATTCTCATTTATTTTTATACCTTATTTTCCAACGTAAACAAGTATGTACTTATGTATTCTTCTCGATGCATTGTTGAATGCCTTGTTTTTGTCGTTGTATTAAATTAATCGTTTATAATTTTTAGAAGGTTAGCAAATGCGTAATTACCCGCTACCCCCATGTATCACATTGTTCGACGTTAGCAATATTTTTTACTTTTGTATAAATTAGTTCATGTTTCTAGTTTTTAAGTGGTAATTTACTTGGTTATATCTCTTGAAGTATCTTGACTATTAGTTTTGACATTAAAATTATTCGTACGGGTGAATTTAAGGAGGGAATTTATTTCCAAATTATTAGTGAAAACACCCTAAAACAGTCTGATACAATTCTGTAATTGTTTTCAATCTTTATTACCCCTTTTAATCAGTCTAATTACCCCCTTAGTAGATTTAATTTTTAATTAAACTCAGCCAATTTAACCCATATCAATCCCTGTAATTAAAACCATAATAAACAAAGAATTTTCCGGAATGCATTCAGTAGTATGCTTTGTACTCTTAGTCGATCTGGAGTCTTGTGAATAACAGTGCCGTTTATTTTGTGTATAGGCTCAAGGAGCTCTAAACAACTGTGTGCTGGGAAACACAACGATATTCGCAGAGAACCCGAGCGACAGTGACGTCATGCCCCTTGTGACTCATCTTCAGAACCAAGGAGGCGGTGGCGGAGGCAGCTCCGGAGGTAGTAGAGGGGGCGACGCCGGGGGCGGTGCCGGTGCTTCGGGTAACACCGTGTGGCGTACTCCCACTCCCGGGGGCAGCGCCGCATCTCAGCTGTGGTCCAGCTCCACATCCTCGCTGTGGGGAGCCGACACTCCGACCACTACCAACTCTTCCTTCCTGCCTGCCGACCTGGGCGGTGAATCCATGTAAACTTGTGCTCCTGGACAGGGGACGACACCTCGACCTTTCATTCCCCGGATATTAAAAAGAAAAAAAAGAAACGTACAAAATTAATCAAGTGGATTTTAAGGAATCTCACGACAGTAGGAATCTTGCTCTCGTGTCACTTCTACACCTGTTAACCGACTAAATTTATTCTTAATTTTAAAAAACGGTACTTTTTACTCTGAACATCACCTTGGTATATTTTATTAAAAGATCCTTTCTTTTTATAACAACGGTGTGGACATGGATATTTTATTATTATTAAGGTAATGGATATTACATTTTAACTTTGTGTAGTCGGTACATATTCTTGACCAACCGAGTTAGAAGTTGCCGAGAAAGGGTTTTGACGCGTGAGTAGCGTCACTTTGATTAATCTTTGTGTGTTTGCCCGACTAAGAAAAGGAGAATGATTTTCTAGAGAGGTTAGAACGGAGAGTCGACTTGTACTGTGTTGAATGTCTATAGTTACCAGTAGAAGGTAGGGTATTACTTTATATTTTATTGAAAGTTGTGTTTGTTAGATAGGATTGTAAAGTGTTCAATAAGCGTAATATCTCTGTTTTTTTCTTAACGTTAATCCATTATACAATAGAGTACACGATCAACGACTTTCTATTTTAAACACCTCTCTTTATCCTATTTTCTCCTTTTTAAAGACGAAAATAAAAGTCTTCTGCGATTTCCGTCTGTCGGAATGTCGACTGATATAGGGCCATTAGGATTCAGAATCACGTCACACGTGTTCTCCCCTCGTCCGCACGATTCGACTTACTCATATATGCCTTGATATACAATTTACATATATATGTGTTACGTACATAACTCGTTACATTATAATATTTTTTATTTTATATTATTTTTTTGATTTATCGCTTCTAAATGACTGTGTTTAATGACGTCCTCGACGCCGACACTTAAAGAAAAATTAATTAATTTTTAAATAATAATTAGAGTAATAATTATTATTCAATACTAACACAATGTAAAACTATGTGATCTCTTGATATAAATAAATATATATATATAGTTAATAAAAAAAAAAAATGAAAACCAACCTGGTAACAATATTCACGTGGTGTCCAATGGGTTTAAAACATTTTTAACTCGTGTCATCGCACGTGTTTGGTAGATGTTATTAATGTGATATGGGTTTCATTTTTGAAAAAAACATGCCCCCCATTTTAAATTTTTTTCATTCAAACCCATGTACATGATGAAAAGATTGCGCCTACCAAGGAAAATAAAGTACTTGGGTATCTTATCTCTTATTGACCGTTGTTAAGCTATTAAGAACCAAGTATTATGTTTAAAAATTAAAAAAAGCCGCCCGCTGAAAACACTGAATATTGTTAACCAAGTGACCCACCATCCCCCCTTTTTTTATTATTTAAATGATTTAGACGAAAAAGGAGTAAATTAAAAATAATAATAAAAAAAAATGTACTACTTGGGATGGAGATATCTTACTAATAATATTATCTTTTTAGAGAATAATTTTTACAAAATATATGATAAGTTCCTCACGACCGAGCAGACTGTTTGAGTATTTGTAAAAAAAAAGAAAAATTAAAAAAAAAAATAAAAATCCCCCTTTAAAAAAATTGTAAAAGTAATTAACAATGGATTTTATTTATCTAATTAATGTAAAGCAATTAATAAATAAAATTTTAAAAAGTAATAAAGAAACAGAAATATGAAATATTTTTAAATAGAATGAAATATCACAATAAATATAAAATACTGTTGAGTTATTGAAAGCTTAACTCTACTACGGCCAGCGGCACCTGATCCTCGAGTGTCCCCCCTCTCCCTCACTGCACACACAAACACACACACGAGTGCTCACACACTGACATATTTCTAATAATCAACTCAAATCGGTTAAGATTCTATTGAATTCTTATCTAAATTTAGTCTATATATAAATAATAAAAGTAAAATAAAACAAAGATTAATATTTTTATGTGTTTTTTTAACTCGATGTCTTGTATTACTCATTATAATCATTTTATTATTAATAATTAATATTTTATTTTTTATTCGTATAGATTTAAAAATAAACAAATAAATGTCGGTATATCTGTTGTCATAGTGCAGTAACCTCTTTATCCTCTCCCCCCCCTTTTTTCAATATCCCCCCCACTCCTCACTAATCCAAATAATCGGGGGGAAAAGTATCAATTCAAAATTGGTATTTTTAATTATATATCTATTTTTTATTTTATTTATTTAAAAAAAAATTAGTGTGTTAATGTGTAAGTGGTATTTTTTTTTTTTTTTTGTTTTTCGATTGATGTATATAAGAGTAGTGGAATATATGTGTAAACACAGATATGTGTGTTGCAGTGTTACCACCGATATGTAGGACTTGTGGCGCACCTCCCTTCCCCCCTTCCTCATCCCCTCTTAAAGTCGTTATTAAATTTTAAATAAATAGATATATATATATATAAATAATTAATAAAATAATGATAACTAGTAATAATTGATTTTAATTTTTTTTTTAATTTGATTTCCTTTTTTTTTTTTTTTTGAAAGCTGTAACAAAGTTTTCTGAGTGCTGTGAGCGAAGAAAAAGTGGCTTTTTTTTAGTATCTAACGATAATATATAGAATTGTTGTTGAAGCGACTGTTTCTTATCAATATTATATAATTAATTAATAAATAAATATAAAAAAATCCTTATATTTTTTTTTTATATATATATATATATTGGTAATATTATTAATTAATTTGTACTTTGATTTTGTTTTTACTATTGTTTTTTCTCACACCACTCAATTTGGGGTTTTTTCTCTGGTGATATTTTTTATTAGACGTGTATATTTAATAAAATATTATTTTTATTATTTTTTGATTTATTATTATAATGTATTTAGATAAGTAAGTTTAATTATTTTTAGGAGACAAATTTGGTGCAAATTATTAGTTTTAAGATTATTATTTTTTTTTTTGTTTTTTCCTGTTTTATTATTATTATTTTTTTTTTTTTATGATTTTGTTTTTGGACACGAGTCAGGTGGATTTTTTAAATTAAATATATATATATATATATATATATATATATATATATATATATATATATATATATATATATATATATATATACACTGATGATTTCTTTTAAATTGGAGTCTTCCAAAATCTTGTTATATCATCTTGTCAATTTAAATAACATTTAGTTTTGTTTTTTTTTCTTGTCGTTTATGGATGACTATAATATATCAACGAAATTTCGGTAACTAAACAGACCGTTAATTTTAACCGCCTTAAGATAAATTAAAGGATCCACCTCTCTTTATTAATTCCAATATGTTTATTAATATAATCTAGGTCTGACATTGTAATAATAGAGTCTGATTTATCACTTCATTTATTTTTTAAACTTTTCGAGGATTATATTATGTTTTTTCTTTTGTTTTTAAACCTATTGATTTTAAATATTCTTTGAAATACTTCATCTGATTATGTAATATTGTCTGTATTTTGTTACAAATTGTTTATTTGTAAACCACTGTACCAGTCAAACAAATAAACTTAAAAATAAACAATATTTGTATTCACGTGTGCTTAAAATTCTAAACTTTTGATTATTTATTTTATTTTTTCAAATTCTTCGAATTGCCAATATATCTCAACCAAATATTATCTGTAAGAAAAAAAAAGTAAAATAAATATATATTATATATTATAATCATTTAAATGTAAGAGATTTGTTTTTGTTTATCGTATAATTTTCTTTTTTATTTTTATGTTTTACTTTTTTATTATTAAAAAAAAAAACATACTTAAGGAAAGTTAAGGTTAAAAATTGAAATAGAAAAAAAACAACATTATATTAGATAAAATTATATATCTTATCAATTAATTTGTGTAAGTGAAAAATAAATTTTGTGTAAATAAGGTTAAAAATAATATAAGGACATGAACATTTTAAGTCAGTAGAATAAGTAATATAATTAATTTTGTTTTATATTTAAGTACGAAGCACTGCAGGATGTGGGTCGATTTTATGGGGACAAGAATTTTCTTTTTTTTTAAAAAAAAAATAAATAAAAAATGTTTATTAGTAAAATTTGTCTGTTGATAAGCAACAATATTGTCATTTTAAACGACTGGTTAATATTAACGAAATAAAAAAAACGCATACCAAACGAAAAAGAAAATAACAAACAATATTTAATAAATTTACAAATAAAATAATAAGGCATTTACAAATAGAGACACTATTATACGGGCGTTATATGTTTATTTTTTATCATTTTAATCGCTCGTTATAAAAAAATATAAATAAACTACGGTTATAAGTGATTTTTTTTTTATTATTATTTAATGGACAGACTACTAAAAAACTCATTGAAATAACAATCTTTAGACACACATTTTTTAAGTGCGCTAAAAATAAATACATACCAATAAAATTAAAACCAGTTTTTAATTTTTATTTATTATTACTCTTTTATTTTTATTTAGTCGTGTATAAACGTGTTAAAATCATTTAATTCAAACGTCTGTATTGTTAATAATGTATTATTATTCTTTTCGAGGCTCCTAAAAAATAATGATAATAATAATTATGGAAGGTTAATTATTTTTGTTTTTTAACTAATGTGGCCCCATGTTTTTGCTCACAAAGTCTAATCTCTCCTCATTATATGTGATACAAGGGTTTTGAAAGTTGAAAATAAAAGTATATTTAAAAAACTGTCTAGTAGATAAATGTCAACATGGCACTCTTAGCTTTTTTTTTTTTTTAGGGTGCTTTGTTTTAATTTATTATTATTTTATTTTTTTTAATTTAAAAAAAAGGGGGTTTAAACTAAGAAAGAAAAAAGAAATCAAATCAACTAAAAAAACAAAATTAGTCCAATATTTAATTTTTTTCCAATCACTAAAATCTCATTAAATTATAATATTTTTAAGAAATTAGACAAAACTAAAAAAAAAAATTGAACTAGATTTAAAAATATCTGGTAAATTTTGTGTTCTAGAATAATAATCGATAAAAAAGAACCCAATTTTTTAGTAAATGTTTATAAAATGTACCAGGTAATTTATAGGTGCGTTCAAAGAATTTTTCTGGGATATTGTTTGTAGCTGTAATGTTTTATTTTCCTCTTAAATTACACTTCTTTTTAAATTTAAAAAAAAATTATTAAGTATTTTTTTTTTTTAATCTTCTTTAACTTGGTTGTTTGATGTTAACCATTTCGTACCGTTACCGGATAATTGCTAAAATCATTTTCCTAAACCTTAATCTTTTTTTTTTTTTTTACTGATCTTTTTGTTGCTTCGGTACATGAAATAAAAATGCAAGCTATAGCCGACCCCGAGATAGGTTGTTAAAACACAAAAATGATTGTTTAA
Source organism: Gerris lacustris (assembly GCA_951217055.1). Lineage (NCBI taxonomy): Eukaryota > Metazoa > Arthropoda > Insecta > Hemiptera > Gerridae > Gerris > Gerris lacustris. Next base: position 69,199,276 of record OX578280.1, on the reverse strand, counting down.
AGAGATCTAGGGGACCATTCTAGCATTCCTAATAGTCGCTAAAAGTATAAAGTAAAAGTACCTGGTTGTCTGACATTGGTTAGCACACCTATAATAGTCGCTAGCTTCAAAAGAGGAAAAATGTTTGAAACGAGTCTGATTCAACTTATCTGTCGCTATTTGTGTTTTATTCGCATAAGAGTAAGTTTATTAACATAAAGTTATATCAACTTAATTCATAGGAAAACTTATAAACCAAGAGTTAAAAGTTGGATGATAATATATCTGTTTACTATCCCTGAATTCAGCTATACATGATAACTGGATAGATAACGCAAAATTACAATACCACTAGTCTTACTGTGTTGTTTTCTTATAATTTCCAAACTTCAGGAGTCAAAATAATTGCTTGCTATTAAAACTAGAATTAAAACTAAACATTTCTTTGTAGCACCTGTGGTTTAAAAAAAATAAACTTTTTTAAAAAAATAGGTTGTTTTTCTAGTCAGTGATTTGGAATTAAATATTACTGGTTTTTTAATAACTTTTTGATTGTGACAAAAACAATTTCTTAATACATTTTTTCTTGCCTCTGCCTCCTTTTTTTGTTATTTCTTAATTTTTAATATATACATTATTTTTTTTTGGTTATTTTTTATTTCAGTGATACGTACACTATCCACAATGGCTGTATCCCAAAATATATTATATAATTATAATATATATATGTTATATATATATATATATATATATATATATATATATATATATATATATATATATATATATATATATATATATATATATATATATATTCAAATATATAAAATATGGTAACTTTATTTCTTGTAACATTATCCTTTATGGTTATTAATAATGTAGCTTTTCTTCTTTTTTTTTTTTTTTTGTTAAATTTAATTTTTTGTTCTACTCAAATTTAATTATAGTTTTACAATAAAGCAAATAATTGTTATCGTTCCAATTATGAAAATAATAATAATAATAATAATAATAATAATAATGGAAAAAAAAAATAATAAAGTGGAAAATTAAAACTATGCTAAGTCTGAATAATAAGCAGATGGGTCAGGGAAAATGCTGTGAACCAATTTCATTTTATGAAATTGATTTTTTTTTTTTTTTGAGAGGGGGGGTTCTTTTTTTTGAAATTATTATTATTGTTATATTAATAATTTGTCATATCTGAAATCAACATTGCGGAAAAAGTACAAAATAAATATATTTAAAAAAATAAAATGTCTTTTTTAAATGTGTTATTTATTTATTTATTTTTATTTTTTTTTTATAGAACAACTTAAATTGTTTTCAATTCTAAAACTGTGGGTTGTTCTAATTGTTATAAGTCTGATTTTTAAACAAATAAACGTGTTTTTTTTTGTTTTTATTTCTTGTTTTTATTTTTTTTTGTTTTGGTAGGAATAAAATATCTGAAAAGTAAAAGCCTAGACGAGAAGAATATGAGGCCTTCCTTGACCCATGTCAAACTAAGTCACTTTAATTCTATTTTTTAAAAAAAAAAATACACTAGTTTAAAAAAATAATAGATTTTTTATAAATATATTATTATATATATACTTAACGAGCTAAAGAGAATATTGTTTGTGTCAAATTATAATGACTTAAAAATTCCAATCAATGTGTCTTTTATTTTAACTTATAAACAAACAAAAAAAATTATCAATTATACAATTAAATAAAATTAAGTTTTTACTCAATATTATATAATATAATTATAATTAAACATAGGATTTTCTTATATTGTGCTGAAATGCAAGTGAGTTTAATTCCATTGATTCAGTATTGTTTATATATTTAATTTATATAATTATTTTTTTTTCTATCTACTTTAAAAAATTAAAAATTATAAAATTGTTCAATAAGAACCAATAATGAGGATTATTAAAGTAATTGATATCAGGGGGTTTGTTATACAGTTATTTGCTTCTTGAAATAAAAAAAAATAAAGAAAATACCGATCAATTATTTTACATTTCGCATTGAGACAATAAAGCAACTTTTTATTCAGATCTCTTTTTGCTCGAAGGCTTTTTTTTTTAAGAAAAAAAAATTATATTATTGAAGTTACCGTCCGAGGTCTGGCATCCAAGTGTCTTCGAAAATTGAGAAAATTAAAAAACAAAATCAATTCTTTTATTATAAATATTATCTCATAATTGAATAAAAATATACAAAAAAAAAAAAAAAAATAATAAGAAATTATGTGTAATAAAATATAATTAAGAAATGATATTAAAAACAATGCTAATTTTATGAGCGACTGACATATTTAAAAGTAATTAAAAAAAAGAAATAATAAAAAACCATTGCTATATTTTTCTTTTTTTGAAAAATTAATTGTTTAAAAAAATAAACTTTTCCGTGCCTTTTTAAAATTAGATTTTCTTTAGTCGTCATAATTTATTTATAATATAATTGATTTTTTTTTTTTTTCTGAAATAATTTTATTTAATAACAACAATACGTTTTAACTAAACTGTAATTTGTTAAGGGGGAAAATTTATTAAAATAAAATTATATTTGTTAACATTAATTTGAAGATATCAACATATCCGATAAATTGTTAAATGCAAATCTATTTTAAAAGTAGATAATAATAATAGTAATTTTTAACGTATCATTTATTTAAATTATTTTAACGAGCTAGCATTTCAGCTTACCTGGAACTGTATTCTAAATTAACAATTAAAACAATAATAGCCCTTACATATTTTTTTTTTTTTTGTTTTTATTATATAATTTTTTTTCTTATGATTTTTAATTCATTATTTATTTATTTTTTACCATATTTATATATATTATAATAAATTAAAATGGAAAAAAAACTTACCCTGTTGTTTCTGCCATATATAGTGGGCACGCTTAAAAGAGCTTTATTTAGTTTTATTATTATAATTCATTATAGATTTATATGTAAAAATAAAGGTAAACTTGATTTTAATTTTATTTATTTGTTCATTTTTTTTTTCTAAAGAATTATGTTTTTTTGTCTTATTTTTTTAGTCCAAGTATAATTAGGATATTAAGTAAAAAACAAAAAAAAAAAAAAAAAAAAATTAAAAAAAAAAATTAAAAAAAAAAAAAAATGTAGCACAAACCAAGTAGAAGCAGGGGACATAAGTAATTTATTGTAGTATAAAAAACAAAATAACTAATAATAATAAAAAAAAGGTAATTCTAAATAATAATGGAAGCATTTTATTTCATTCGTTAAAATTAAAACAAAAAACAGAAGCAAATATTTTAAGTGTTTTTAAAATCGAACCCTTTTAATTCCTAATAAATTGTTCACTACATTCATTTTTTTTAATATACTAGATAATTTACAAAAACCAATTTTGACTTCTTTAAAGATACATACTGATTTTGTATAAGTTTACAATCATTAAATTTCATTTTATTTTTGTGCGATAGTGTAAGATAAAAGTATAAATAAACAAATGAATTTATTATTTTAAGGTTTCTTTGGACATTGTAGTTCTAAGGTTTTTTTTTATAAACCATTTTAATAAATATTTGTTAAATTGTGCTAAATAAAATTAAAATAAATCATTGATTTTTTTTTATTATTATTAAAATGTATCATTAAAAAAAAAAAAATTATATATATATATATAAAATTTAATCAGCACATTTTATTAACAGATTTCCTTGGTTGTTTAAAGCAATTTTAAAAGCTTATGAGACTTCTATAATAAAAGATTCATTTTTATTTAATTTAATTTAAAAAAAAAAATAATAGGATAAGCAAACTAAGTGTCCAAATTAACCATTTTTTTTCTTTAATTATTATAAATACTTTTATAATAATAATACTAATAATACTATTAATTGAAATGAATGAAAACACAAGACCCTGTTTCCAAAGATTTTGTGATTAAAGTGCCACTTTTGTTCAAAGGAAAATAAAAGATTAAAAAAAAACCTAATTAACTTTTAAAAGTAATGGAAAAAAATTCCCCCCAAGAAATAAATTATATATTATAATGCTATTTGAGTATATGAATAAATTATATATATTAAAAAATAAATTAAATTAAAAAATTAATAAAAAAGTATATATTAAGATAATTTTTAGATGTTGTATGTTGTCTGTTGGAATCAGAGTTATTAACTGTGTGTTATTATTAATTATTAATTTTTAAAAAAAGCAGAATTAATTTTTAAGGTAGTATCTTTTTTGTACTAATTTGTAAGGAAATTTTAATGTTAAGGCGTTTTTTTTTTTGTTTTTTTAGGATAATGATTAAAAATCTTAACAAGATTTTAATTATTAATAATTAATAAAATAAAAGGTGTGTGTCTTATAATGTTGTATAAAAGTAAATATTTATAAAAAAAAAGAACTCTCTAAATATCTTTCTCTCTTTCTTTCTCAAATTGTAGATGAGAAAGTAATGTGATTTTTTTTTTTATTATATATAAAAAATACTAAGTATTTTTCCTCAATTAAATTAATTATGTTTGTGTTAGAGTATTGTAATGTTCCTGCTATATAAATATATATACTTTTTTCTTTTGAAGTAAATAATTGTTTGCCGAATATTTGCAATCTATTAAAAATACCAAATAAAAATTCACACTATCACTGAGATTTGAACCTTTGATCTCTAAATTTGTTGTACTCTTCTTAACTATGAGTTATAAAAACTAAGAATTTATTTACATTTTTTACAAATGTTTTCAGACTGATTAAAAAAATATTTCCTTTGCAGAAGTTTTGTGGTTCAGAGAGATCTCTGTTGTTCAAATCCCACTGCCGACATACATTTTTTTTTTTTATCACCTTTTTGTTTTCTTTACCGATGATTTTTAATTGATCAAAATATTATTTAAAAAAAACAGTAACAATAAAAATCTACGTTCCTAAAAGATTTTGAATAATAATAATTATAGGAAAGAAATTATTAACATTATTTGAAGAAATCGGTAGCGTTTGAGGATTTACTGATTAAAAAAACTGAAATTAGTCAGGCTCGGTTTATATAATAATTGAGTAAAATTTACTTTCAAATATCTCAAGATCAATTTCATGAGGTGTGAACATTGTATCACTTCCTCTTCCACAATGCCGATCAAGCGCAATTTTTGAAAACATGATCAACAAGAGTTTGGAGGAACACTAATAGACATGAATGAACTAATGAACATCAAATGGCACGTCAGACTGATAAGTTGCATATTGAATGCCATAAATCTTTGTCAATTCTAATCATTTATAGTCATTGAATTCTATTCAATTTAAAATTTGCATTAAATTCAATTACCGATGTTCAACTGCAGAAACGACAATTTATTAAATAAATTATGTAAATTTTATTGTATATGAGCCCATCAGCCAATTCTATAGTTGTTTATAACCAATAATACACTCATAAATAAATATATTTTTACAAATATTTGATTTTATTAATATTATATTTAAATAATTATTAATCCTTAATGCGAAAAAATATATATATAAGTTGTTCATCTGCCCTAAGATAGAAAAGCAATAAAGAAATTTCGAAAACAATGACGTTTAAACAATAATAAAATGTTAACTGATTTTAATTAATACATAAATAAATAATTAATGATAAATGAAAATAAGCAAATATATATTATTTTATTTAATTAGTTTTTTTTTTTAACTTTTTTATTATTATATTTTATCTTATTTTTTTTTCCACAACATAATTAATTAATGTATTTTTCCATACATTAATTTTCAAAGGTTACTTTAATTAAAAAATAAATAAATAAATTGACGAAGTTATGAACAATGTGATATTTATAAAAATTAACGAAATGTTACCACGTTTGTTTTTTTAAATGAGAGATGGACGGAATAAATAAAAAGAAACAAACGAAATAGCGAGAAAATGTTTTTAATTTTTTTTTAAATATAATTAGCAGGAACATTACTAACACTAATTAATATTTAAGTTCACACATTTTTATTTTATTTTTCCAAGAATATGTTCAAAGAATTTACTTAATTGATATAAAAAAAATAAAACCTCTAAGATATAAGTTTATTTAAAATAAAAAACTGTATTGTTAATAATTATTTTTTTGTCACGTGATTGTGATTTATTTTAATTTTTTTTGTACAATAAATATATAAATAATTAAAAATTAACAGTGTTTTACTCTTATCTGTATTTATTTTTTTTTGTTGTTGTTGTATACTTTACTTAAATGATAAAAACAAGGATATTAATAGTATTTATTTTTCTTATCTATCGACTTATTTCAAACAATTTGTGTTCGTGCTTCAAAATTGGTTCATTAAAGATAAGGGAGGAGGAATTTTAATTTGATTTATTTTTTTTTTTATAAAAAGCATTTATTTTATCCTCTAGCTGATTTAACTTTGGAAGGTTTTAATTATAGCGAAAAACAAAATAAATAAGAGCAGATTTTAATTATATTAAAAATGCCTAATTATTTTAACCTTTTTTTTTTAGTGTAAGAAATAAAGTGACTTTTGCCTAATTCATTCAAATTCTAAATCTGCACAATGCAACTTAAATTTGGCTGTTAAATTACTTAAAATTGGATCTATTTGTTCTGATTTTTTTTTTGTTGCTACTAAATAATTTGATACATTCTAATATCACAAATACTATTTTAGTATTGTAATAAGAGATAATTCTGTCAGGGTTACTGCGGCAATTTCAAGCTAGTAATAACAATAGTACTAAGTATTCCATCGGAATTTATTCAAGTATTTGAGCTAAGCTGTTCAAAGAATTCTTAGCTGATGGATATTTGATAATCAGTTCCCATTAGAAACATCTTGATATCCCGCTTGGAACTTCTGTAATTTACCGCTGCTAATGCCAGACCTGTTCACTGGTCATATAAAGCTGCTTAGAGTGTATTTTAAACTGGTATTATTTCAATTTACAGCTGATTACGTCTTATCTGGTCTTTTAACGATGCTTTACCTTCTGCGTCAAATGATGTTCTCGTCATTCATAGCAGCTTAATAATTTACACGAATTAAAATTCTCCGGCTGTTTAAAGCTGCTACATATTGTACCTGAACTGGTCTTTGACTATTATATGCTTAATATTCTGCTTGGATGGAGAGTAATTTTTACGATGCTTGAATTCTGCCTGAATTGACGTTCTGATACCATTTTTAAAACTTCAATATTTCATGAAAAATGATGTTCATGTGTGTTTATTTTATTTTAGAACCTTAATATTCTGTCCTGAATTGATGTTCTTTTAGGTGTTTTATAACTTAATTAATTTTGCCTAAACTAATATTCTTGACTAATTTAAAGCAGCTGATATTCTCTACCTGGATTGATGTTCTCTGGTAATTTAAAGCAGCTTAATATTCTACCTTGATTGATGTTCTTTGGTAATTTAAAGCAGCTTAATATTATACCTTGATTGATGTTCTCTGGTAATTTAAAGCAGTAAAAATTCTGGCTGGACTGTTTGAGTACTAGATATACAATACAGGGTTGGTACCATATTTATGCGTCTGGTGCTCCAGGAAATCTTTAAAAATTACTACTAAAGCCATTGACTTTTTCCTCTTAAACACATTTTTTTTTTAAAAGAAAAAACAATTAGTAAAGTGAGTAATTAAATAATATGATATAAAACTAGTAGTTAAATATCAATTACTATAACTTATTTACGATGTAATAAAATGGAAGTGACGTTAAGACAGAACAGTTTAAAATTTTCCGGTGTGAGTGAGTTTGCTGTTAAATTAAAAAAAAAAAAATATATATAATTTCTACTTATAAGTGAACTCTGATCAAGTAGATCTGCTTCAGTTGAACTTAATTTATTATTTAATAATCTAAATATATCATCGATGTGCATTTTGTTTTTTAATATAGTTAAAAATTCCCTCCCGATCTTATGATGGCATCAAATAAATGATTATTTATAAAGTATTTTAATAGGACGGTCCATATCATTTATTTTTTTTGCAATTTGTTTTCTTAAATATTTTTTTTTTTTTTTTTTTTTTTTTTTAAACTAATAAAAAAAGAGACTAATTATGAACCATTTTAAAAATTTAGAAAATAATTGGGATTTTTTTTTTTTATATACATACTAACTATTTACATGAATTACAAAAAAAAAAATCGGTTCTTTAAAAAAATAATAAATAGATTTAATGTATCAATTGACGATAATATAAATAATAATATATTTATAAATATATAGTTAAACAATTTATTTTCTGTTAAACCACAAAGTGATATAAGCCTTTCATTATTTTACTTTTTAAATTAATAAAAAAAAAATGAATAATGTGAAAAAAAATAAACAACCTTTTCTTTGAAGAGGATAAACAAAAATCAAAAATGAATGTCTATTTATTTTTTGGTCTAATAATAAAATATATATATATATTAAAATATATAATGTGTATATTTTTGTCATATTAAAACAAAAAAAAAAAGTAAAGATATTTGCTTATAAATAATTAATAATTAACAGGATCTTTTTGTGTAAATAGAAATAATTAAAAAAAGATTATATTAAGAGTTAATAATAATAATAAAAAAAAACTTTTAGAAGAGTTTCCTTGATTTTTAAAATATAAGATGTGTTCAGTGTTAATTTTAATTTTTAAATATCCAAAAAGAAAAACTACTTGATTAGCTTATATATAATGTGTAATCATTAATATTAATATTTTTTTTAAAATAAAAAAATAATGGTTAGATAATAAGTGATTTTAGAATATAAAAAAAAATTAATAAACTCTCACCTATAATGTAATATTTTTTGTCTCTCGTGCTGTTCAAAAAAAAATATATATGTTTACATATGTGCAAGTAAATATATGAAATGTTTTTAGTAAGAAAAAATAAAAAAAACAACCCTAAAAAAGATTAGAAATGTGTTTAAAAAAGGCACTTCTTTAGATTCTTACACACCTTATAAAAAAATAAAAAAACAGAGGATAGGAACAATCTTAAGAAGATGTATGAAATGTTCTTCTTTAGACTGTTACTCCCCTTATAAAAATAGAAGTGTGATATTTCTTTGTCCTAAAGTACATTGGACTAAACATCCCTTTGTCTTAATAATTATTTAGTCAGTCATTTATATTCTAAAAAAAAAAAAATAATATAGGGGAGTAACAATCTAAAAAAGTGATGCTAAGTAAGTAAATAAATTTAAAAAAAAATACGGTGGAACCTCAACTTCTAGGTAAGTTAAAGTAAGTTTCGGTTTACATTGGTTACATTTTTCCTTGCTAATTCGAGATAGTTAATAATCTAATATTGATAATTTGTAAAAGTTCACAACTCGAAGCAGAAACATTTTCTCTTGAAAATTTTAAGTCATAAAATGTTCCATTGAATACTTGAATAATTTAATTTAATTAATAAATAAGATTAATTAAACCCAATCAATAAAGAAGTTTTTCAATTCATTAAAATTGGACACAGAAATTTTAATCTGTATTTTGTGTTTTGATATTTTTAGGTTTGATTTTTATCTGTTTTTTTTTTTTTTAAATTTTTAATTTCTGTTTTTTTTAAAATCTACTCTTAAACTTTTCAAATTTTGAGTTGTTTATATATTATATATTTAAACGACAGAAAATATATTATAATTTTATTCATTCATTTAAATAACATTTGAAGTTTTTTTAAAAATAATGACCAAGAATGAACAAATATTTAAAAAAAATAAAAAAATCAGACTTAAATTAAAAAAAATAAAAACACATCAAAATATTAAAGACAATTTAATGATTTAAAAAACAACAATTTAATTATTTGATGTGTGGTGGGTCCAGCTTATCAATTTATATACTATTAAATGCCTCTTCTACGCGGGATTATCAGACTTCCCATGTGTTTTTTTTTTTTTTTTTTTTTTTTTTTGAAAAAATAAATTGGCGCTGTGGACAAATTTCTAAAAAAAAACCACTATGATTCCGATTTTTTGCAATACTTGTAATAAAATAACTTTTTTATAATAAAATTAAGATTATGTAGAACACTGAATAAAGCCTTATATGTGATTATTATTAATTATTAACAAAAATATAAAATAATACAATAAAAATATAAATCCTTGTATGAAAATTTATAAATTAAAAAATAAATAAATATATATGTACGCAATACATTTTATTTTATTGTTATTTATTTTGTATTAATAATGATTTCTTTTTTTTTTTATCAAAAAGGATCTACTTTACAATACCGAACATTCTGTCTTATGTATTCTTCCAGTGTTATAATATTTATATTTTGTGTGTCACTTAAATAAAAAAATAATTAAATAAAACGACATTTTTTATCTTTATTTTAGATATAAGGGGAAAAAAAATAATTAATTATATAATTAAAAGAAAGAATAAAAACTACATTATTATATTTTTAAAGTTATATAATATTGAATTAAATTACTTTAATAGCTCATTTTAATTTAATTTTTTTTAAAATTAATATGAGTGTTTACTTGTTGTATTAGCAAATTATCTTATTTTTTTCGTCGTGATTTTTATTATTAATTATTATAGGTTTTCTCTGATTTATTTTTTTTTAAAGGGTGCTTTTGTTTTGTTTAAATTCCCTAGTGTATTTTATTTTTAAAATAATAATAAAGTTGAAGCCCTCTTTATCGATTGGGCTGCTGGGGATGAATTTTTATATGACACTCCCCGATATTTATCACCGGGTAAATAAAAAAAATAAAAGGTATATTTATCACTGTTATGTGGTGATATCTGTTGACGCCCATTATAGTTGACATTATACGGTATGCGGTATGAAAGTAATGTATTAGAATTATTTCTCGGTTGTTCATTACTTTTAAAATTATTTTTTTGTGTAACCAAGGAATTTTGTTATCTGGCCGGGGGCAATTCCAATTTTGCCTGATAAGAGGGCTTCCACTTTAAATAATTCATAGTTAAAAAAATATATATCGTGATAGTTACAAGTTATTAATTAATTTTATTTATGTTCATATGTTTCACTAGTAAAAGATAATTAAAATATATATTAAACCCTTTTTATTTTTTAAGTAAAATATAAAATACTTTATGAATAAGTTATGTTTACTGTTCAGGATGTTAAAAGATCTATCGGAAAACAGGCCGTGGCATGTTGATTAATTTAACGGAAGGAATTTCTTTAAATTCTGTTAACATATTTTTACACCTAGTACTGCCGACTTCGTAACGAAAGTCCTAAACAATTGAACAAATTGTTTTTTCAGTAATACATTTGAAGTATTTATTTGAGTTATAGTTCCTGACGATATAGCCTTTGACAATTTTTATGTAGAAATTAGAAAAATTGAATGAAAAATGTTAGTATGTATCGAAGATAAATTGGTTCTTATAGTGCAAATTCTGATACACCGGCTAATATTTAAACAATTTTAAGGAATTTTCATAATAAGAACACTGGAATTAACGGTACATTTTTTGTTATTATTAATAATGTTGGATTTAATGGTGCATTTTTATGATAAGAATGTCGGAACTAAATGGAAAACCATGTTTTAAGGTTTAAATACTATTTTTTATTTTTTTTTTTTTTGAAGAGGGAACAATATAGATAAAAAGCACTCTAACTGCTCTGAGCCTTGAACTACTGAACTCTGTGTTTGATAATACTCAAACAAAAAAGTTAAATCAAGGGAAATACATAAGCACTGCATAGTAACACTAGTATATATGCTTCAGTGTACAAATCAAACATCTGTAGTTATCACAGAGATCTGGTGGTTTCAATTCCCAGCTGAAGGGGTTATTTTTATCCTCTTTCTCTTAATTAATATTAACAGGGATTAGTTTATAATTTAGGTCAATGAAATATCAATCTGCTCTTTATCTTAATTAGTAGGCAATAAAAAGGGTCAGTGTTTCAAATCCTGGCGGCAGAGTATATTTTTCTCTGTTCCATCTTCCTTTTATAAATTTAATTTAATTAAAAAATTATTTTCTCAAATTATTATAAATTCTCTTAATTTTTTTTTTTTTTAATAATAATAATTTGTCTCCATATTGACTAAATTCACACTTATTATTGTTTTAAATAAATGTGTATAATATCTACATGATCTTACTCAAATGTTCTAAAAGTGGCATCCAGTTCATTAATTTAGAGAATAAATAAGAAAATATATAAAAATAATTATTATTAAAGAATTGACCGTACTCAAAAAAAAAATATGTGAATTATGGTTTGCCTCATTAAAATGGTCTAATATGTTTAGTTCCATAAATAAGGTTAAAGAATTAATAAGTAAATATCTAAAGGAACTATTTTTAAAAACATTGACTACTAAAATATAATAATTAAATTCTCTAGTCAATTCTTAAGAAATAGAAATGGTTGTATATTATTTTTATTTTATTTATTTAAAGAAAAATAAATTCATATATTGTTAATCATATTATTAACAGCGTATTTCATTTTTTATTTCTATTATTATTAAATCAAAGTTACTAATTTAATAAATTTACATAACACTGAAATAATAAAACACAAATAAATTTTTGTGTACATAAAAACCTAAAATTGTACATAACAGTAACAAAACCCAACTAATCATTATACAGTGCTTTTGATATTTTGTATTATTCAAGTAATTTAAATTGCATTTTAAGTTAAAACTAAAAATTGTGAAAATACTTTAAATTGACAATTTGGGTTTTTCTTATTATTTTCATTTTATACTATTGTGGGTTCAAGGGATATTTTTTTTTTTTTAAAATTAAAAATAATTTCTTAATTATTGTATTTTCCTTTGTCTTACTACACTTACAATTATTAGTAATATTTTTTTTAATTTTGTTTTGTTCATCTTCTTATTAAATTAATATATTAAAGAAAATCTATATACTAATAAAAAGTAATTCTTAAAAAAAATACACACACATATATATATATATATTATATGTATAAAATATATATTTATTACTGTAGGTTATTTTTTACCAAGTAGAAATTAAGTAAGAAAAAAAAATTAAAAAAAAAAAAAAAAAAATACATTATAATTAAAATTAAGCATGTTTTTAAAATTAGTTGATAAGTTTAATGAGTACCTTTAAATTAATAAGCAAATATATAATTAATAATTTTCCTTATTTCCTTTTTTTTTTCTTAGCATAATTTTTTTTATTTATTTAATATATATATATTTTTTTTGTTTTCCTAAATAAATGTCTACCTAATATTAATCTGTTTTTATTTTTTAACTTTTCAAGTGTTAATTTTGTTTTGTTAATTTTAAATAATTAAATTAGTGCAATGGCTCAAGTAATAAAAAAAAGTTAATTAGTTTTTTTTTTTTTGTTTTTTTTTTTTCAATCACTAAGTAATATTTGATTAATAAAAAAGTAAGAAATATATTGTGAATTTTTTTTTTTATTCACATCTATACTTTACGGTTGCTAACTTCATCTTAATTTTTTTTTTATTTGAATAATTTATAAACATATATATATATAGATATTTTTTTTTTGAGGCGCACATCCATTCCTCTGTGGTAATTCTCATTTTCTTACTTTTAATTAACTATAATTAATTTATTAATTAATAATTAATATTAATTAGTTTTCCTTAATTTGTTTTTTGATTTTTTTTTTTTTAAGACTTAATCACCATAATCAAGACTGATTCAGTAATGGTCAAATTAATTTTCTTTAATTATTTATTTTTTTATTTTTATTTTATTTTTTTCCCATAAAATATTACAATTATTTATGCGCAGGATTTTGATTTTGATTACTTTATTAACTTCAATCACTGTATTTATGGTACTAAAAAATAAAATTGAATAAAAATAATTGTATAATAATATATGTATGAACATTTCAAAATAAAATCAAATCAGGAAAAATAATGTGAATAATTTAAAATTGGACTCTTAAGAAATATTAAAAAAAAAAAATTGTGAATCAAAGTTACTTTTATATTCATAATATTTATAATATTTAATGTTGTTTTTTTTTTTTTTTTTTAGTCAGTATTAATAGGCCAAATATTAAAAAATAAAGAATGAAAAAAAATTAATGCAAAATTTTTTTCCTTCTGTATGTGTGCCTAATGTAAGTGCTATTTTTAAAATTAATAAAAAAACATTTTTAAAAAAAAATAAAAGTTCAATCATTTTTTTTATCTATCAACACTTATTAATTAAGAGAGGTAGAGAAATCAATGTCAAATATATCTTGGAATATGTTTGATAACAAAACATAAAATAAATTTTTTATTTAAAGATTTATTATCAGTGTTATTATATTCGACAAATTTATAAAATTAAATTTATTTAATATAGACCCCCCCCCCCCATTAAATTAAATAAGCATTGATTAAGAGCAGTTGAAGAATTATCGATGCTTGATTTTTTTGTCTGCAGTATGCACGTTAAGGGTTGTGACTTTTGACACTCAGACTGGCCAACCTAAATGTGGAAAAAAATAAAGCCACTAGACCTGTGGGAGGGGTGGGGCTAGTGACATTTTTGTTTGCCTAGTTGGCCAGACCTTCTAGAATTCAAAATTCTGACTTCTCATTGGCTCCCCACCCTAATTTTTTTTTTGATTTTCCCGTGCTGTCAAGTTACAACTTATTAAGCTCTAACTGTAATATCTCAGCCCTATTATCTATAAAACTGAAATAATGAAATAATCTGCTTAAGACAGAAATACTGCTTATAGAACAATATTCTTTATCTACTCACTGCAGCAAAATTAAGCATTGTTGTACTGTTTTCAATCTGCAAAATGTCATTTTTATTGATTCTTTTGTAACAAGTAAAATAAAACACACAGCAAAATACTAAAGTGTCAGCAAAATATCAAAGTGTCAGCAAAATAACAAACAGGCTGAAAAATGTTAAGAAAATTTTACTAAAAAAAGGTTACTACATTGCAGGTTATGAACTCTTCCACATTGTACATTTTTAAATATTTAAGCCTAATACTCAGCTAAATATTTTATATCTTTTTTAAAAATAACATTAATAGTTATAGTAATAAAGTAGTAATAATAATTACTTATTATAGTAATAATAAGTAATTTTACAGTGATTATTAAAAAAAAACAAAAAAAAAAAATCGCCAAAAATTGAGATAAAAAACCGCTGTTAATAAAAAAAAAGTGGCAACACTGAATTCATTTTTCCTTTGTTTTGTTTTAACTTGATGACTCAAACATCCGTTTTTTTTACAACTTTAATTTCTTCAAATCTTTTATATATTAAAAAGTGAATATAATAATTAGTGTAATTTTTCTGCGGTTAGTAGATAAAATATTGTATGTAACTATGCAGCAAAGGAAACATTCCTTACTTGTTTAAAGATTACCTGCTTCGGGTTACACCTTAGCAGGTAATTTTAACATTTTCCTGCTTCGGCTTTGCCTCTTTAGTCAAAATGTAATTTTCCTGACTCAGCTTCACCTCGTCAGTAAAATAGTAAATTTCCTGCCTAGGTGTAGCCTCTGCAGTGAATTTGTTTAGCCTATCCTTGCCTTCGGCTCGGAACTAAAACTTGAAAACTTGTCAGCAAAATTCCATTTTGCTTATTTACTTTCAATCTCCCTGTGCATAGTTTAGGCACTAAACTACCCTATGAAATTTTCATCTTTTAAAAAAACAGTAAAACCTGCTAATGTAACCCCCCCTATTTAAGGTTATCACTTCAAAGCTTTATACAGCTGGTGAACTAACCCCTTCATTCATTGTTAGGCTTAGGACCTGCACAAGCTGTTGCACAGAGTTAGTTATCTGATTAAAATAACCATTTTTTCTTTCGTCCATGAGTTAACCATTCCTTGACTACTTTTGGTTTGGAACCTTCAGTGATTACTTTATGGAGAAGGGTTGTTATTTATTCATCTTGAATACATTTATAATGTGCTTCGACTTCTGTAAATAATAGCTAAACCAATCATATACTCCTGTTTCAATTCTTAATAGAGGTGAGTGGCTTTTAAACATATTTCAACCCTCAGATAGAGGCTGTTATCAATTCAGTTTTGAGATCCACTTTAAAGATAACACTTTAAATACACTTTAAAATATAAAGAAATCCCAAATTTTTCTGTGGTTACTGCTTTATTCCATTGTGAAGAGCTTCTCAAGGTCTACTAAAATCAGTTATAATCTTGAATTGTTTGAAGTTATTACACTATTCTTCTGAGTGCTTAATATATATACAGTTATCCTTTACATCTGTGGGTGGTTACGTTCTTCAGTGTTTTCCTGATAACTAATAAGGGAAGTGGTTTTATCTTTGTTTCCGATGATTTGCAAACTCAAACGAACCTTTTTCCGAGTCTGGTCATAAGTTCTTGGATTTTTTCCCATTCTCTACGATATAATATCGTGATTAGGGCACTTTCAATGGCACTGCGGTTATCTATGGATAAATAATTGTATAATACCTTTAGCAGTCCTAAACAGGCTGTTAGTTATATGTAAAATACAATGTTAATCAGCTTAAATTGAACACTGTTAAGGTTTTAAGACAGCTATAAGTTGAGTTTAATGTACACTTAGCAGTTGATTCGTTAAATTTAAAGAGTTAATTAATTTAATTTAATTAATTTTAATAATTGTGTTTACTAATAACTTATTCATAATTGATAAATATGGGTTTTAAGATCATTTATTTATTTTTGTTTAAATTACAATGTGATAATAGCAATAGACCTTTTCTTTAATTTTTTTAAAGAAAAAACATATTGATAATCAACTGCAATCAATAGGGAGATGAAATTCAATTTAAAACTATTAAAAAAGGAATTTTTTTTTTTCAGTTTTTTTTTAATCTAGAAAGTTAATCATATTGCAATTTATAAATTAGGTTTTGAGATTTAATATATGAACGCCAAAATTGAACAAATAGTTACAAAAAAAAGCAATTTTATTCATAACTACCAAATATTTTTAATTTATCTCCAAAATAATAAATCAGTGATCTCAATCTTAATTTTTTTAATTTTCATCATATCCGATCTCTTAAAACAATGACAAAAAAAACTCTAATTAATCATTTGATTTTGAAAATATAGAGCAATTTTAGTATTCTTTTTAATTGTATATTAAAAATTATGAGATCAGATTATGATAAAATATTATATCGAAGGGTCCCTTTTTTAAGGTATAATTTTAACCATTGAAAAGTTCCTTTCAGCTATCATAAAATTACACTGGCATTAAAATAATGTTTTATATATAATTTAAAAAAAACCATCCTGCGCTTGCCTGTTTTTATTTTTTTTTTTATTATTATTTGAATTTATCTTTTGTTAAAGATAAATTTATTTTGTATTTTAATATAATTTTTTTTAAAAATTAAAATTAAAATGGAACAACAGAAGAAAATTTAATTTAAAAAGTTGTTTTACTTGATAATATTATGTGAGAGAAAAAAAATAAATAGAATTCGCCATTACATATTTAATAATAATAAATAAATAATAATTATAATATAATAATAAAAAAAATCAATATACATATTTACAATTGAATGTTTAGATTTAATGAATACACACATATATATATATAATATATAAATTATTTAGATATTTATTCTTAGTAGATAAGTTTATCAGTTATATTAATATTTTTTATCATGATATAAATTAATTATATATTATCTTTTTTTGTTTTATTTTATAAAATAGATTTAAAAGAGTCGCTCATGTGAAGTAATTAATGTTTTTTTGTTTTAAATTGTTGGCAATACATAATTATTAATTTTTTCAATGTACACATCATGTTATTGCAAATTTATTTGACTATTATTATTTGTTTATTTTATATCAAGCATATTGTGATGAATTTGAAGCATTATTAATATTATTTTTTTCTTTCTTAAGCACAAAGTTCTTACTTTTAAGTCTTTATAAGTTGTAATATTGTGACCGATTGTTGGTGAATTAGAGTTACATTGTAATTATGTTGAAGATCAATATAATCATGTAGATTCCATCATGATATTGGAGTTACACCTCAACATATTGTAAATGTAACTCTAGTTTGTTCCAGTATCGACACTGATATCTGCTTAATAAAAGGACGAAAGTAGCCTTAATAAATAAACATGTATAATTTTACGTGGAAACACCTGTTTCTTTGATTTCAATAATAATAATAATAATTATTTAATTTAATAAATATTAAAGTTTTAACAAGCATAATATAACCTAATATTTTACCACAATGACTGTCGGCGAAGTTAATTTAATAATGACCTTTGTGAGTGGTGTTTAAATTCTTCATCTCGCAATTTTCGTTTAACTCTACTCTCTAAATACTCTTTCGGCAATCTCTAATAATAATTATTAGATTAAAAAAAAAAAAATCTTAACATACATAATAGGGTTGGGATATCAAAAGAAAATATCGATATTTTCGATATATCGACATTGAGGCGATGTACATCGATATTAGTGATAATATCGAAAGGAATTATCGATATTTCTGATATATCGAGAACCTCCCTGACGACACTGTTCTTCCAAGTGATTAATTATAAGATAACATAAGATGAAAACATTTTTACAACATTTTACTCATTTGGTGTAGTGTGGGCAAAGAGGGGGATAGGGGCCTTTATGAACAAAGTATTTAACACAGGTGATGAGTTATTTTATATTGTTTGTTTTTTTTTGTTTTTCTTGCCCCGTTATAAAATGATCTTATTTGTTTATAGGTTGTATGAAATGAGAATTGTATGTTAAACGGTTATATTTTGACACTCCTTTAGGAAATATTAATGCCTAAAACATAATTATTCTATTATAATTATAAATCTTAGAAAATATAACTTTATTATAGATTACTTTTACATGACAATTGCTTTTGACTTATGTGCTGTAATTGCTTCAGTGATCGTAGAGCTGAGACTGATTATGATCCATGGCAAGTGTAGTCATTTGTTGCTCGTAGGAGTGTCCTAGTACTAGTACTAAGGTGCTAGTACTAGTACTAAGGTGCTAGTACTAGTACTAAGGTGCTGGTACTAGTACTAAGGTGCTAGTACTAGTACTAAGGTGCTAGTACTAGTACTAAGGTGCTTGTACTAGTACTAAGGTGCTAGTACTAGTACTAAGGTGCTAGTACTAGTACTAGACGGAAAGGAGGAACCACTAGTTGGAACCTAGCAATTAGACCTTAGTCAGACACTTTTTATGTGGTAGAGAGTTGCAGCCACTTTTCACATTTTACCACTTTAATAAGGTCTTTAGTGAGCCATGTACGTCAGTATACCAAGGTTTGGAGTCTTACCCATGACTTAGTCATGGGTACTTCTAGTCATGGCTTACATCCTTAACCAAAAATAAAACTTGATCTTATTTATTTGAATATATTATTTATATTAGGTTCATTCTTTAAAAGTGGGCCAGTAATATTAATTTCTATCCTTAAAAGAATGCGTTTTAATAAATACTTCAAAATAATAAAAACTTTAAATTATAAATTGTAAATAAATTCAATTACAATTTACAATAGAACTTTGTGTTTAATATATTTTTTTTTTTTATTTTCCTCATTTTTAAAAAGTATAATAAAATCTAGTCTTCTTTTAATTTTTATCTTAACTTTAATTTTAACAAAATGCGTTCAAATTCTTTACAAAGTTTAATATTTTTAATTTAAGGAAATGACGGTCGGTAAAAAAAAAATTTTTTTTTTGCAAAACAAATTGGCATTTAAAAAGTCCCTGATTTATTATTTTTTGCTTTTTTATTGGGGGGGGGGGGGGGGGGGGTGCATATTTTCAACAATTTATTTTTTCTATCACCTCTTGACATTCCTATTTATTACTTTTTTTTATATAAATAACTCCTGACAAAATTTTGGCCAGAATTTTTATTTTATTTCAAACCATTTTGTTTTCATTTTAATCCAGGGATACATTTTTTCCCCTATTTGTTTTTGTGGTTTCTCATTTAATATCCATTTTATTTATTATAAAAAAAACTTCATTATTGTTTTTTTTTTTTTTTTTTTTATGTTAACCATTATAATTTAAAAAACATTAATATTAATTTTTTTTTTTTTATGTTTTATTTCTTTTTTTCTTCTCTAATTTGATTTAAATTGTCATCAAGTGCCTTTTTAAATTCATAAGAAATTTAATATGAAAAAGAAACAAACAAAAGGAATATTATAAATTATATATTTAGGTATATGCAATCCCACAAACACACAACATATATATATATATATATATATATATATATATATATATATATATATATATATGTGTGTGTGTGTGTGTTTTTTTATTAGAGTGGTGCAATTTGAACATGTGTTCAATATTCCATACTTTTTTTTTAGCCCTGTTTCTTATTAATAATTATATAATTATAATAATTATTAAGTTAATATAAGGTATACATTTTATTTTAAAATCTAAGTAAACAATACTTTATTATAAATAATTCATAGTTACTCTCTTATTGGTGCCACATTATCAATATTGTTTACGCTATGAAATATATACATGTGTATATATATATATATATATATATATATATATATATATATATATATATATATATATATATATGTATAGGTCTAAGAGAAAAGACCACATTTCTTTACCGAATGTTACTCATAAATTTGACTTTAATTTATTAAAGCCAAGCACCTCTCAAATACGTTTCGCCGTTACCTTCAAAATATCTCAGATTTAAATAAATAATAATTAAAAGAAATATATTTAATTTTCGTTTTAAACTTAAAACAAAATAATAGTAATAAATCTAGTATTGATTAATCAACTATTTGTGATTTTTTAACTAATCATATTTTTTAATTATATATAAATATTTAAAATATATATATTATTAAATTTAAAAAAAAAGTTTTTAAACAAAATGCCCTTAATTTTTATTGAATTTAATTTGTTTTTTAATTATTAAATAATAAATAATGATTAAAAAAAAAAAAAAAGGTATAAGCTCAATCAGTAATTATAAAACTACTCATTAAGTTTAGTATTTAATTGTGGCCTTAAAAATAATGAAAGTAACAAATTTTGTTTGTTTGTTTTTGAACAAACATAAATTTAAAGAAACCAAAAAAAGTGTTAAATTTGTTATTTTGCTCCCCTTTGTGCGTTATTTACTTGTTTTCTCTTCTCATATTTTTAAATTGACACTTAACAAATATAATAAAATTATAATTTTTTTCCTCTTGCAAATGCATAAACTAGTTATCTTGAATTTTTCATGGTTAAAAAATGTTTTTAAAGAACATATTATTTTTTTTTTTTTTTTAAACATATCACTTCATTCCCTCCATTAACTAATTCTCAATTAATGGTTTTCTCTGAATTAATTTATATCAATTTAATTAAGTAAATATTTTTTGCTTAATTAATTAATTATTTTAATTGTATTTTTTTTATTCTAATCCTTATCTTGACAATGAACACTTTCTATCATTTTTCTATCATTACATTGTTCCAAATATTAAGCAATACTCAATTTATTTTATTTTATTTTTTACAAATAAAAAAATTAATATAAATCAGATCAAACTACTTGTTACTATTCTCAGGTGTCATAGGCAAAGTCTTCGTGGCTATTAATAATTTTTTTAAATTATACAATAAAATGAATTCCTTAATTTTGATTAGTTTACAGAAATATTTAAAAAAAATATATATATACATTCTAAAATCTAATTTTAACTTTATTAGTTTTAATTCAAACAAGAAAGGAAAGTTTAATTTATTTATAAAAAAAAAGTTATAAAAAAAATATGTTGATATTCGATTCTGCCTACATTTTTTTTTTTTTTTTTCCTGTTCATATTACATTAATATTATTTTAATTTATTTATCAAAGCCTTTTATAAATGGGAATTTAAATAAATCGAAAAGAGACCATTTAAATTAGTTAATCTAATATATATATATATATATATATATATATATATATATATATATATATATATATATATATATATATATATATATATATATATATATATATATTATATTGTAATAATCCCTCTTTCTCCTAAAGGCAATTAAAAAAATAAAACGAATAACAATTAACTAAGGATTTAATTATAATTGATTTAAGTAGTTAATGTTTTTATTATAATAATTAAATAAAATCATATCAGTCTCAAAAAATAAAATAATAACGATTGGACATTAGGTAAGACTGTAAAATTTTGTCCTTTAAATAAATAAAATGTTGTCGTAACTAAACAATATTTTGCTTAAATAATAAAATATTGTCATAATCAATATTTATGTAAGAGAATAGGGTATATGTACCCGAAGTATACTATAAATGTATCTCATAACCCTTCTTATTTATTAGTTAAAATATCCCCTTAATCTTTATAAAAATTGTATCATAATTTTCCCCCAATAAAACCAAATTATTAAATGTAATGCACATTAAAACTACGACGCCCTTCCTATATTCCTCAAGTATTTAATTTTTTTTAATTATTAAAAATACAAACTATTAATTATTACAAATATTTGCTCATTACTTTGGTATCTACGTACACCATCTAATTGTGGATTTTTCATCGTTTTAGTGTGTTTTTTTTGTTATTTGACATAATAAATTATCAAAATAATCAGTTTAAAGCAATAGTTTAATTTTATTATTTGTTAAAATATATTTAAAGGCATTTTTATTAAGAAAATCAGTTTTTTATTTATACTTGTTTAACATTTTTTTTTAAAAAAATATTTAGTTTCTTTCTAATTTTGAGTTATTTATTTGTCTATTAAAATTATTTCTTCCTTTTATAAAGTACTCCATCTATATTATAAATATACTTTTTTTTCAAATATAAAGGAGGATTATTCTTTTTAAAATTATAAAAATTAGTATTAATTAATAATAAAATAAATTAATAAAAAATATATATATCCTTGCTACTGTGATGCCAGATATTAGGATAAAAATTAAAATTAACACAATTTTTTTACACAAAATATTTTAGTTTATATAGAAGTAAAAAGAAAGAAAAATAACGAAATAGTAAAAAAAACTAAATCTCCTACAAAGTATTGGCAATAATTTTTCTGAATAGGGTCAAAATCTTGTGGTTTTTTTAATTCTTCCGCACACTTCAAATAATATTTTTTCCTTAATTAAGTTCATGATAATTCTTAATCATGATAATTTGTGTGAAATTAAAAAGAAAAATTATATTCACAAAATTCCGACACAATATGTTAAAAATATAACAACGAAAGGAGCCTTTTGTTAATATTATTTATTATTTTTTTTAATCTCTTCTTTGGCACATACCAACTAATCTCTTTTTTTAAATCTTAGTAAAAAAAATTGTTTATAATTTTTTTTTAATGATTTATTTAAGGTAAATTAAAAAATATCCATCTTATATTAAGTGGATGTATTTACAAAAATATAAATTTGTAACTATAAACAGACAAACCCCAGCTTACGAAAATTCAGACTCAAAATTATTTTTCTAAAAACTTTTATCAATTAATTAATAAATATTAATTAATTAAATATCGTTGATTTATTTAACTTTTTAATGATAATATATAGTTAGTAGAAAACGGCCAGATTTATAAATAAGTTGTAGCAACCATCTAAATTCATAAGTTAAGGTTTGTCAGTATTTAATTGTCTCAATTTATTCGTATTATTATTATTTTATTAAGCATAAAGCAATCACTAAAACCATATTTTGAAAATTGGTCGTAATATATTATTCCCTTATACGCTTTGTCCTACGTACCAACCAGACGATGAAAAGTTCTTATGTTAGTTGCCAAAATCTTTAAAATAATATTAAATAATAAATTTAATCACCTCTCTAAATTTTAAAGATAATATAAAATAGATAAAAAAAACATAATTTAAATTGTTACCACTGGGAAACAAACAAAAAAAAGTATTGACTACTACAAAGAATATTATAATGTTTTTTGATCTCTTTTTTAAAAATTAAAAAAAAAAAAAATCTGATATTTAACAAAACAAAAACACCACTTGGATGTTCAATTACAACCCCCACAATTTAAACATTATTTTTTAGATGATAAAAATGCATTGCTATTTAAATAAATCAAAAAAATATATTGAAATTAAAAGAAAAAAAACTTAACTTTAGAATTGTTAGGAGCAGTGCCTTGTAGAGGAAAAAGACGGAACATTTCTCTTTGATAAAAGTTTTGTGCAAATTTACAACTCAAAGATGATACCAGTCTCATAATAATAATAATAAATACCTTTCCATCGTGTGTGATAGTAGATTTAATTATTTAATTAAGGTTAATAAGTTTTTATTTTTTAATAATAATTTTTTTTTTTTCATTAAAAAAAACAAAACTTTTTTTGTGTTCCTAATAATTAAGGTATCTTATTGTTTTTTTCTTTAGCTTTTTTTTCTTGATGTGCCAAAAAAAAAGTAAATATATGTTAAGATTTGTTTGATTTAAACTTCTTTTTTATTATTATAAATAATTATAGGAAAATTAAGTAATTGATTTTTTCCCCCCTTTTCAAAGATAATTTTTCTAATTGTAATTTTTTCCATCCTTATTAATGGGAGCATTGATTATTTTAATAAAAACTTATTATATAAATTATATTAAAGTAAATAAATGCTCTTCTTTTATAAAATTGCCTTCTATTTAAAAAAAGAAAAAATAAATATTTTAAACAAAATATAAGTGAAAATAAATTGAAGTAGATGTACCAATTATTTTTAAAAGCAAATACATAATAAGATTTAACATTTTAATATATCCTACTTTAGTAATTAAGTAATTTTAAATTATAATATTAAATTAAAGACATTTTTTTTTTAAATTAGGTTGTTATTTATATTTTTCCCCCTTTATTAATTATTATTATTTTTTTGTTATAATTGTAATAATTTGACAAGGTTGTATTTTGAAAAATTAATTATTGTATTTTTGCCAACAAGTTTTGTGAGAGACTCTTTATTTTATTATTATTAATATTTTATTTTAATTCTTTTTTTGTTAAATAAAAAGCCAATTTATCCCAATATTTTAGTTATATAAGTTTATTTATTATTTAATTAATTTTTGTTAATTGGTTTAATTTTTAATATATATATATATTTTCTGCACATTGTGTGTTTTTTATGTATGTGGGTTTTTTAAAAATAAATATTATTAGCTATGAGAATAAGTAAATATATATTTGTAAACTTGTAAGAAGGTTATTGCAAACACTTAATGATTTTTTTTTATTATTATAATTACTTTAATTAATAAAAACTAAAAGAAGTTAATTAAAAATGTGTATTTTATTGTTTTTTTTTATCTATCATTAAGGTCATTCCCTGATTTTTTTTTCTTTTATCATCTGTTGGGAGCATCATCATGATTTATTAGCAACATATAATAACATATTTATTATGAAACATATAATGCGCTCATTAATTAGTTCACAGCACTTGTAACAACAGTGTTACATGAATATTTTTAGAGATATAATATATAGGTAAGACGTTCAACATTCAAAAACTTATTTTATTTATATAGACAATATCTATATAAAATATGTTTCCAAGAAGATTGTTGCTATAAAACTTTTGGAACTGTGAGAAAAAAACAGACAGACATGCTATTCAAATATTAAATCCTAAACTTGTATTTAAATGCAAAAGATATTATATATGACATCCAGGCCTATAAAGTGGACCAATTAATACAGCTGAATTTATCTAGTCCCTTAAGAAGTTGTAATAAGCGATATCCAGTTTGTCTTGTAAGTCAACCAGACCTAATAAAATTTTATTTGGTCCTTTGGGACGGATGGAAGTTAATATGGTCCTATGGGCCGGATAAAAGATAATATGGTCCTTTGGGACGGATTGAAGACAATATGGTCCTTTGGGCCAGGAAGTTAATTGGGTGGTACTAGGTCAGGTATCAATTATTTTGGTTGTTAATACAAATTAATTTCACCAAGAAATACTTATTCATTTTAAATACACTGAATAAAATTAACTTTTTAGTTATAGTTTGAGTAGATTCTTACTATGGGAAATGTAACTACTCTAAAATTAAAATGATTAGGTTCTACGACAAAATTAAATGGTTTTTGCTCTTTTTAAACTTTTAACTTCTGAACTAGTTGGCTTGAACCAATTATAGATAAGATATTCTTAAATTAATATTTGTACAGCTGAAAGTAACATACATTTATCACTGTATGCTGCCACTATTCTACTTAAAATGGACAAATATCTACTAATCCTTCACTCATATCGAGCTACTTACCTATGAAATTTGCTACGTTTCTTCCTGCTCAAATTTTGGTTGAAAAATCAACCTTCATCAAGTTTTATGGAAAATTTCTACTTCTAAAAAGGACCTTTAAGTATAAAATAAGTATTAATTTTTAAGTTAAAATTTATTTTTAAAACACTTATATTCTAAAACGCCAAAAAATACCACAAAAAAACGCTTTATTAAACTGTACTTATTTTATTATTATTATTTTTTATAATAATGTACACTTTAAAACATTCAAAAACGGAAAAAATAAATGTAAAGTATTTCCTCAAAAGAAGCAATATCACTATTGACTTTATTTAGTTTACTAACACCGCCCCGTACTAATCCTCAAAATAATATAAATATGAAGATCAGTTCTGTTTTTTTATTTCTATCATTAGAGTTAAATGTATAAAATTATAGTTATCTTGACCAATAACAAAGCAAAAATCAGACAAAAAATAATGTTAAAATGACAAATTTATAAAATATTAGGGATGTAAATTAAATTAAACCAAAAGATCATTGTGTTTTTTGTTTGTGTATTCATTTCTTCCTTGGATTTTTATATCAATAATAAATTTACTAATTGTAAAAATTTTATATTATTTCGGCCATAATAAATGTGTGAAGTTAAAAAAATGACGGAAAATCTTTTTACTATAAATCATTACATTTTAAATGTACAAAGATTGTAAACAGGGATGTAAAGAATTATTCTAAATTAAAATTATGGCAATAGATCCCCTCTCCTACCTTCAATTTTTTTTTTTTGTTTAGATAAAATTAATAATTAAATTCTTGTATTAATAATATAGTATTTAACACCAAGTATTTTTAATGTATTCTAAATTTATAGAAAAAAAGGAAGATAAGACATTTAACTAAAAAATGAATAAAGGAATTATCATATATAAATATAATTTTTTTGTTTTTTTAGGATTAAGATGTTCAAAAAGGTATTAATTTATACACCACAAATAATCTCGGACACAATTTGGAAAGTTTAAAAAAAAATTAGAAAATATATTTGTTTATTTAAAATTATAGTTAATTAAATCAATTATAAAATAAGGATTTGAATAATAATGTTTAAATTAATTTAATTAATTAATAATTTAAGAAGATTAATGTAAATTTTTGTACTGAAAAATTTCTAATAATCTTTGGATTTTATGTCTTTTATTATTCTATGTTTAGAAAATTGTCTTTTTAGATGCTTTAAATACGTTAAGAAGTAAAAAGTATTTAGGTGTAAAATATAATTAACAGGGCGTCCATTTACTTATCCGCCACAGAGCAACAAATTATACTAATGACCAAAATAAGAAGAGAAGTCAATATGTGTTGACAAATGTAAAAAGATGCAGGGTGTTGTAAGTTAAACGGTTTAAGATATCAAATTCAAAATTGAAGTAGCTGGGTTTTAGAAGTACTAGTTAGAACCAACTTCATTCTTAAGCCCCGTTTCCATTACAACAAGTTGCGCAACATGTGCCGGGCACATGTTGCAGGACAAGTGCAATTGGAAACAGTTCTGCTACAGTTCAGTAACACAACACTGAAAATACCTCAACCACAAACGAGATAGCTCATGTAGGTAGGGAGCAAGGTTTAGTTATGGTTTGGGCAGCGAGTATAGACTGCACCGCGCGTGTTCCTTTTCCCGGGATATGTTGCAAAGTGTTTCCATTGCCCGTGGCACAAGTTGTGTCCTACAGTCACTTGGCACATTTTTGTCCCGCAACATGTTGCAGACTGTTTCCATTTCAACAAAATCTTGGAACTTGTGCCGGCAACATGTTGCGGCACAAATTTGTTTTAATGGAAAAGAGGCTTTAGAGTGCACTTCGTACGTACAACGTTACGTTTGTGATGAATTTAGTCCTGCATATTTTTGTACCCTGTAAAGCTGGGATTTTTTTTTTTTTTACTTCTTACTAAAGAAGAATCATTATTGCTATGTAAAAAACATACTCTTCATCAATATTAGTTTATTTAAAGCTATTTGCAAGAATATATTTGCTATTATTGAGAATGAAGTTACTAGTAGAAGTATACCATGATGAAATCAATAAACGGGACGAACTTTTAAAAAAAAAAAATCAACGAGCAGCAAATATTATGTTTGAAGTCAAAACATTCCCAGCTTTACAGGGTAAAAAATAAAATGTGAAGGATTTAATTCATCTTGAAGATTCAAACTAGTACCAAATTAGAATTTATCACCTTTGAAAACCCAACTACTACAATTTTGAATTTGATATCTTCAACTTTACTAACTTCAACTTAACTGAACTTCAATTGTAATTTTTGGAAAATTAAGTTTTCACTTTGAACACCCTGTACCTTTTTTAATGAATTACGAACATTTCGTCAGTGAAACCGTAACAACACACATCTCAAGTTTTGGTAATTTTGAGTTATGCACGTCAACAGATTTGTAATTTCCCTATTCTTTACAATAATGAAGGTCAAGTTGTAAAATTATTCACCAGCAGCGCTATAGTAGCAAAATTTTCAACATCTGAACCCCGCACATCTCCCTGCTTTCTTTGGTCTGCTGTAAAGTTATCCTAAATGAGATATGCGGTGTTACGGTTTCACTGGCGATTTGGCAACACATATACCTGTTGCTCTATGGCAGTTAAGTTATGGGACACCCTGTATGTATGAATATAATATATTGGATATAGTGTTTTGGCAGAAATATGATCTAATCTGATAACTATATTTGAAGAGGTGTGTAGAAGATGATTATAAGTTATTCCCATGGCAAATTTCTTGTCTACTCAATCAAATAACTGTTTTTTTCCAATCAGTTAACTGTGTTGCTCAGGGGATCATCACAACTGATAGCGACCTTAATAACAAAACTAACTAAATTTTTTAATTTATTTTTTTATAATTGATTACATTTTTATTACCGCTAAATATTTATGACAATATCATGATGGGGTTTTTTGAAACCACTAATCTGAAAGACAATATCACATTTTTAATTTTTCTAGTGAGGTAATATTAATTCTGATCAAATAAATAAATAAAATATGCAGTAGAAGCCCTCTCAGTTAAACTGGACATTGGTTTACTCGATCACTCAGCTGGGAATGAATACAACACCTAGATGATGTCCTGCTACGACATCCATTTCACCAAATTTCTTACCTTATTTATTAAAGATAAAAGGTTTGTTTACCGCTGTTTTGTGAATATACCTGTCTGCTGTAATTAGTTGAACAGTTAGTGTGTGGTGTAGCTGTAATGTTTTAGTATTTGCTTGTAACAAGAAAAAAAAAAAACAAAAACGGTTTAATAGGCCATGGTTCCAAGATGGCTGTTTTTTTATTGACATTTTCATATTTAGGCTATGGAACATAAGTCAAAAACGTTACATTACTTTTAGCTTAAAAACTCAGAAAAGTATAACAGGGAGTTAGAAAGGAGGTCTCTAATCCAGTCTCCAGCTGTAGTGCCTTCCCCTACCACGCTTCGTAGGGCCGAAGAAAGTCGAAAAGATTTATACGGATGACAGGGAGTTAGGAAAGTACAGGAGGTTGCCATAAACTCTCAGCCCTCTCGGCTTACCTAGTATGAAGGCATATTTTATTAAATTCCGGTGGGCTTTTATGCCCAAATAAATCCCACTTATGTGGGTCCTTAAATAAACAAGTAAGGCGCGCTTCATGTAAGTACGTGAGGCTATAATCACCGCTTTCTGTACGATTAAATTAAAATTATTAAGTATGAAATTTTAATGGTTGAATATTCTTTTTCTACACTTCAAGAACTTTAAATTGATGTATAACATGTCATGGTGACTAAACAATTTTTTTAGTCGCCCGCCATATTGGATATACTCAGTGAAAACTCGCAAAAACTACACAGTTGTAACAAATGCCGAGATGCATGTGTGCCAAATTTCATGTTCCTAGCTATAGTAGTTTATGAATTGAAACATGCCAATGGACAGACAGACAGATAGAGCCGTAATATAAGGTTTCTTTTTGTACAGAAACCTAAAAACTGGACAAGCCTATTATCAATCTAATACTGGGTTGATACTAAACCCTTCACACATGAGTGAAGTGTTGGTCAGTAAACCTACACAACCAACAAGTTGAGGTCTTTACAACTCTGGTATCTATTTATTATTGAACCACTATGAGAGTGTCCACTGTGGTTTTACAGGCTGAATCCTGCTGGTGCAAAATTTTTCAAGAAGCTCCTCATTTGTTTAAGCAATGTGGATTTCGAGGGGCGGGGAGTCCTGGGGATGGAAATCCATATCTGTGTGGTTACCATCTAAGTAGTGAGCACGCACTCCAACATTTTTGATTGGAGAGTGGACTGCTTAACAAGGTATCCAGGCCCCAAGGTGACCAGTTAAGAGGGCTCACTGTGTATACAAATTTTAAACAAGTAAGGCTTCACATAAGTACGTGAGGCGATAATCGCTTGTTTCTGTACGATTAAGTTAAAATTTTAATAGTTGCATATTCTTTTTCTACACTTCAAGACCTTTAAATTGATGTATAAGGTGTCATGGTGACTAAAAACTTTTTTTAGTCGCCCACCATATTGACCGCCATCTTGAAAATATTAAGTGTGAAAAATCCAAAATGTGTCTTGTTGTCTTAAATGCCGAGATGCACCTGTGTGCCGAATTTCATGTTCCTTTCTATAGTAGTTTATGAATTGAAACAAGCCACCAACAGACAGACAGAGCCGTTATATAAAGTCTCTTCTTTTACTTCGTACAGAAACCTAAAGAATAATAATTCTGACTTTTTGCTTCCCCTAATAAAAGTGTCATTAATTGTAATTTTAAGTCGAAGCTACAAACTGAACTATTAACACTACTAAAGATACTTATTACTTACTTTTTATTCTGGGGGGGGGGGGGGGCATTTACAACTAAAGACGCGGGCTACTTAGATGGGCCCATTAAACAAACCCGGGTTAGGAACCATACTCTTCATATTTGTGTGAAGAGTTTAGTTAGCTACTCTTACGAGCAACTACCCATTTATTTAAACAATGTTTTGTGAATTGTGCGGGAGGCCCAGTCCCGGGAATTGAACCCAGAGCTCAAGGTCAAGTGGACGCCCGTCCTACAACTGACCATGCCCAATGCTGCTTTACTTGCCTGATTAAAAGGCAAGCGCTCTCTCTACTCCGGGGGGGCTACCTAGGCTCTCTACGGGCTACCTAGCCCCCCCCCCCCCCCACTAAAGATGCTTACATTTATGGAAGTAAATTGTTAGAAATTATCTGATATCACCACAGAATTGACAGCAGTAGTAGCACATGCAATACTTCTGACTTCGGAATTCTTGAAAAAAAAAAAAACTAGTCTATCTTGAAGGGCTTGAAGTGACGCGGATAGGTTTTTATTTGTATCCAACCTCTCCAACACCCACTAGAGTGAGTACTTTTTTACATGATAAACCGATTATCAAGTACCCTATCTTGTAGAGGGCACTTTGGAGATGGTATCCTTCTCTGAACTTTTTTTCGATCCGAACTCCTCTAAGTGGAGTAATACACCTTCAAAGTTTAGTGATTTCCAATATTATTTTTCATGTTAAGGGGTTTATATTCATTCATACTTTGAAGAGGGGATGGTAAAATGAAATGGGGAGGATAAATGAAAATTATTACTTGAAGAGGGCTTTAAAAAAGTGATTTTTTAAAAAAACAAACAAAACAACATTCTACTGACAAAAGCCTTGACATTTTCTCAAATTTGGGGAGCTAATATTAAAGACTAAATAAAAATTAAAAGAAAACTTAATTCAATTGCAATATAATTATTACTGATCTTTTCATTATGATCACCCCGAATTTAGGTTCTACATAATTCAGATTTTTTTTTCCTGCAAAAACCAAGATATACAATGATCCCATCCTTCTAAAGTCTACTCTTATTGATTTGTTATTGGCCAATATTCTATTTTATTTATTTATTACAGTAGGACCTCGCTTACACGACCCTCAATAACACGACAACCTCAATTACAAGTGCAATTTTCAAATCCCCTTGAGATTGCCATAACACATAATGTTAAATTAACCTCTATAACACGACTATTATTAATCAAACAACCTCAATAACACGGATTTTTTCTAATTCACAACGTAACTCAGAACCTCTATAACAAGTCGTTTTGAGAAGTCAACCTCGGCACTTTTATAGAAAAGGGCCCCCACTTTTTTTTAATCTAATATTCCTTCTAACAAACGAATACACACTTTTTTTTTATGCAAAAGTGTGATATTCCTTTGTCCCAAAGCATATTGGACTGAATATCCCTTTGTCTTAATAGGTAGTTGGACTAAGGGATATAAACTCTTCTGCATAAAAAACAAAAAGGGGGGCCCTTTTCTATAAGAGTACCGTCAACCTCTATAACACGATTCTATACAGGAATGGGTCGACCTTGAACAAGTCAAGACTTGAAAACCCCGCCCTCGAACATCGATAACACAACTGATAGCCAAAATGACCTTGAGGGTCGTGTTCCTCAACAAAAAGAGCATCTCGATAACAAGACTGTTTCCTTAATCCCCTTGAGACACTTCTTATCGAGGTTCTACTGTATTATTATTAATTTTTTTAAAATTTATTACTAAAAATAAATTACAAATAACCTGCACAAATATATATTTCACTTTTACAATCAGATAATTTATAGAAAAATGTATGTGTTGTGTATGCATATTATTTATTTGTCTGATATACACATCTTTTTTTTAAAAAAAAGTAAAGATATTTTCTTTTCTCTGTATCACAATCATACGGCCTAATATTTGAGAAAGCAGTGTCGAGACAATGCAGAATCAATGTAATTTCCAAATATGTTTAAACTTTTAATTTAAATGAATGGAAATAATTTTAAAAAATATATATAAACCAAACAAAGAATAAACAACTCCACTTCCCCAACCTTTTTTGTTTTAAAAATTTAAATTTATCAAATCATGTTTTATTTGTTGTTTAAATATCCTATTTAAAATAATTACAACTCTGTTTCACAGAACTCCTCAAAATATTATTTATAAATAATACATTATCTATTCCATAACAGGCGTAGATTATAGATTGTGTTTTAGTGTGTAATTATGTATTATGGCTTGGGCCTGCCACCAAATTATTGATTCATATGTTTTATTATAATTATTTCATTATGTTGTATTATTATTATTATTTCATTATGTTGTATTATTATTATTTCATTATGTTGTATCATTTATTTTTTCAAATGCATTCTTTATAAAGAAACAAAAACCACTATTAATCTTTGTCCCTTGATCTGTACCAATTTATTATTATTTTAACTATTTTTTATTTTGTCTTAATCTCAATGAAGGATTGTTGTTACGCATAAAAAATAATAATAATAATTATAGCTCCTAATTTTTTTACACGGCGAAAAGAAATGTTTAAATTAATGAAATAAATGAATATATATATATATATATATATATATATATATATATATATATATATATATATATATATATATATATATATATATATTCAAAGAAAATAAATCTAATAATGTACTCTGAGTTGAAAAAATACCTCATTAATGGATAATTGTTATTAGATAATTGATTTTATTTCTTTCAGTGAATTTAGTGATAATTTTTGCAATTAAAAATGTTGCTGTGGTAGTTGTTTTGTTGTGTAAATAGGTGTTAGATAGAAGGAAACTAACTTGAGTTTAGAGTTTTCACTGAAACAATTTTCTCTGATGTGAAAAAAAAACCTCTTTGTTACTTATTGATGTCTTCAATTGCTTTTTCTCTGACTTATCAACTGTCATATTATTGTTTATATGGGGTCCATGGATGGAATTAAATAAAATTAAATTAAAATTGGTTTCATTAATAAATGTTTTCTTAGCGGATACATATTTTGTGTAATATTAAGAACTGTTAAAATAATATAATCTGTTATCAATTATTGGATGTTCAAGAAAATGTATTATTTCTTAAATGTACATAAAAATCTACAGTCATTCCTTAACTTTTGAGATTGTAGTGTACAGCCCCAAAAAAGTCATAAATTTAAATCTTTGATTGTGTGGCAAATGGAGGGGTTGACGTGTATGGAGGTAAAGTTAACTACTTTCAATTACATCATTACAGTTTGAGCTTTATGAGTTGTGACTTTTTGACAGCACTGGAAAATTCGAAAAATTGGGGTCGAGAGCTAATGAGAGGTCTGGATTTTGAATTTTAGAAAGTTGGGCCAACTAGGCAAACAAAAATGTCACTGGCCCTACCCCTCCCATAGGCCTAGTGACTTTTAGGCTGGATTTTTTCTATATTTTCACTTTTAAGTGGTTTTCTTAAATCGGCCAATAAAATCTTTTGACGTCAATTGACACGAGAGGTAAATGTTATACTTTATGCTACAGATTTATTTATAAGAGTAATTATCTGTTGTAACAAATTATATGGTGGAATAAAGAATTATTATTGTTATTATTATTATTAAATGCTTAACTGATGCTGCATCTTGTGCAGAGTAGTTTGGAAAATCGTCTGACATTGCGGACTCGCCATGCAGCATCCTCTTCAAGTACAATCCTCTATAACTGGGATTTTTAAGCCAGCTCGAACTCCATCTTTTTTCATGATTTTTTCAGTCTCTCCAGGACACGAGTTGCCTTTTTCGATAACTCCGTTTAATGTATCAACCAATTCAAACAACTCCATCCCTTGAGATTCCAACTTTAGGATGACCTCAGAAATTACGCTCATGTAGGCTTTTATGAAAGTCAAGCATGGCATCAAGTCCTTCATTTCAATTGCAAGCATTCAAATTCGTGAAGATCAGGGCCCAAATGGTGATGGGGGGGGGGGAGAATTTGAATAAAAACAAACCATTTAGACGGAAAAACCACAAGAATATGCATTTCTGAAAACAGTGGTTTTATGCATTTATATGCTCGATAAATTTAAATTCTGTTGGTCCTAGAGAGGTGAAAATACCCCCAAATGGCTTCTTTCAATGTGTACTATTCAGGAAAAAAAATAATGAAAATATGCTCAAATCCGAGCCCTAGTAATAACGGTTAATTTTATTCACACCTTAAAACGTCTATCACTAATCAACAGAACAAATAAATTCTCGCAAGTACGTCAAATTGCGTAAGTTGACTTAGTAAGCTAATATAAATGTAATAATCCGTTTAAAACTGCCCATGATGGGCCAGGAACAACTAGATGGCCCATTCTCTACTATTGTGATGGGAGAGCATCATAATGGAGGGTCAGCACATTGATTCCCATCAGTTTAATAATATTTTTTGGTAGTGAGCTTTATAGCAATTAAATATATTTACTATAACAACCAAATTCTAAACCAGTTCTAACTGATTTTATCAGTTTACTTTCAGCTCTGAAGTCGTTCTCTTGCCCTCTTTCATGTCTTGTTTTTCTTCAAAACAACCATAATTAACCTAATTACTTAATAAATGTAAAAATCGGTTATAATTGACCCATATTTTGGGGTAATCAAACATTATAATAAATTTCACACTTCAATAAAAAAAAAAAAAAATGCGTATACATTTAAAATAATCTATACTTGTCTAACCACAATATACATAAATAATATTGCCTAATTGTTATTTTTATTTATATCATGGTAAGTCAATTATTAGATTATATTAAATCGTAACGGCCATGTTGTTTTTATTTGCGTGCTTACTAACTACCATTACAACTAATAATTGTAAATCACTAATCTAGATTTATTAAACTTCTTTCTATTAAAACATAAATAATTTGAGGAAAATATTTGACTCAAAACTATTTTTTTCCTCATAAAAAAAAAAAAAATAAATAAATAAATTGAATAAAAAGAAATATATTATACTCGTATGGTCATATATACTCTTTACTTCTATAATTGTTAATTAATGTGTAACTAATTAATAAATTTAATAAGTGTGTCTTTCCTATAAAATTAGTCGTTTTTTTTTTTTTTTTTTAACAAAATATATTTTATTAACGTATGTGTGGACAGCTGTTCTTAGGTTTGTCATCCAACTAGTGATTATTAGCTGTGTATGTGATAAATTTGACAATTGTATAAGTGACATGTCGACAGCTGCATATGTCACATGTTGAGAGTTGTAGAGTGACATGTCGACAGATGTATATGGGACATGTCATGTTTACATGAATCCATTTAGCACAGTAAGCACTTCTGGCTAGAAGTAAAAAAGTCTAAATTTAATTGTGTACACCACTGCTTTGGTGTCACACCCTTGATGTGTTAACGTTCATGCCATGCCATTTCAAATGTGTCAATATTTCGGTTGAACTAGCCTATACGGGGCGTCATGTATAGAAATGCAAAAACACTGGCAAATATAATTAAAGTCTTTTCTATATATTGATAAAAAAATTCACCAATTATGGATTCTTCTTCATTTCATAAGTTTTCTCTTAATGAAATTTCCATCTTCAGTCCTCTATTTTGAGACACAGCTGTATACAGGTCGATTTTGGGAAATTTAGGCGTATGTATCTGTTGTAGATTACCTGGGCTTCGATGTAGCGTATCTGGTTTTTCAAGAGAGTATGAAATGAAAAAAGAATACATAAATAATGCAATTTATATCAATATACAGGAAACACTTTAATTATGTATGCATTATATTTGTTAGTTTTTGCATTTCTATACAAGATGCCCCATATAGGCTAGTCCAACCCCTGTTACCCCTCACCCATAATGTGTCAACGTGTCATTCCATTCCAAACGTGTTAATGTTTTTTTAATGTCAGCCTTTTTTTTTTTTTTTTTAAAAAAACACAATTATTCAAGAGCAGCATACTTATATGCAAACTTAAATTATCTATTTTATTTTCTAAATAATTTTATAACATAGGATTATTAATTATTATAATTATTAGTTAAGTGTGTATTATTACTTCTAATTTAAAAGTCTCAGGGAAGCTTGAAAAAAAAGTTTTTTTTCTTGTTTTTTAAAATTATTTTTTCTACTTCTGTTCCCAAAATATTGTTAAGTAAAAAAAATATATTTAACATTTTATCTCGAATGTGTAGAAGATTTAAAAAAAAAAATGTTATTATTATAAAAATAATAATTATTTAAAAAAAAATTGATACATGATACAAATATATAATATATTTAAAAAAAAAAAAATGAACGATGTTAATATGTTTGTCAATAATGTAGTGCCTAAAACTTAATTTATGTGAAACGAGTGTTCTTTTTTTATTCTAGGATTTAATTAAAATAGAATAAAAAAAAATACCAAAACCAAAATGGAAGATTGAACAAAATAATAAATAATAATAACATTGAATAACATAAATAAATATTTATTTATTATTTTTCTACTTAAAACTGTAGAAATAAAATGTAAAATTAATAAACCAAAAATTATCATTGTCTATAATTTAATTATTTTAAATCAGTGGTTTTTTTTTTTTTTTAAATTACTAAGTATTATGACAACTATTCAGAGATAATAGCTAAATTTATCTGATCAGATTCAACCTTAAAAAATTAAGCTTTATTTTATGAGTTATTTTAAAATTTATTTTTGTTTCTTCAAGCAAATGGGTTAAAAGCTACCTTATCAGAATGCCCCCCTTTGATTAAAATTTGGTACAGGGTAGCTTGTCTAATTGAAGTCCATTGATAGTTTTTAAAGTGTCCTTTTTACTAAAACCTAATTTATTTTTTACTAATTTATTTTTTGAATCCACCGGATTTATTTATTTATAAATAAAATCCACTAATATTATTCAAAAAAGGTAAAAAAGTGTTTTTTCCATTTATTTTTTTGCAATTATTAATAATTATTATTAAGTAACATATTATATTTTATTCTTATGTATTTACATTTAAACAATAAATGTAATAAACTACTACTATTTAATTAATTTTGAGTCCAAATAAATTAAATTGTGTATTTTTATTTTAATATATATATATATATATATATATATATATATATATATATATATATATATATATATATATATATATATATATATATATATATATATATATATATATCAAATGAGGATATCCCTACCGTCAATACTTGCTTGATCTGGAGATCACTGGACCGGTTTCGGCTAAACGCCATCATCAGCAGAGTCGAAGTCTCTCGTAGCACTCAACACACTTATCGAGTCTACATGAGAGAATGAAGTTGGAAAGGTGGAGGCAGATGAAGATATATATACAAAAGAAGTAGGATAAGGAAAAACCCGTGAGACGGGGTTATCCTACTTCTTTTGTATATATATCTTCATCTGCCTCCACCTTTCCAACTTCATTCTCTCATGTAGACTCGATAAGTGTGTTGAGTGCTACGAGAGACTTCGACTCTGCTGATGATGGCGTTTAGCCGAAACCGGTCCAGTGATCTCCAGATCAAGCAAGTATTGACGGTAGGGATATCCTCATTTGATAACGTACAAACTTGCGGTAACTACTCAAAATTCGATATATATATATATATATATATATTATATTGTAATAATCCCTCTTTCTCCTAAAGGCAATTAAAAAAATAAAACGAATAACAATTAACTAAGGATTTAATTATAATTGATTTAAGTAGTTAATGTTTTTATTATAATAATTAAATAAAATCATATCAGTCTCAAAAAATAAAAATAAAATAAATGTTTAAAGAATAAATGTATGTATCATTTTTTGTTTATTAAATGTGTATTAGAATAGATAAAATAAATGTTTCTAAAGCATTTTTAATATAAGTAAAAAAAAAATTATAATTAAGATTTAATTTTTTATCTAATAATAATTATATTTCCCAAAATTGTTTTAATGTAATATTATACCTATTAAAGTAATAAAATAAGTCTTATTTCTAAAGGGTTGATATTAATTTTGATAATTTAATTTCCTAACAGCAATTTTTGACATAATTTTCAATCGATACCGTGTAATTTCATTGTTTTTTGGGGGAAATTAATTAACCCATTAATTCGTGAGGCTTGGTTTTTAAAATTAAATTTGGTTGGGTTTTTTTTTATTTAAGAAATAATAAAATAAAATAAAATGTATTGTAAATATAATCTTGTTCAGAATATGTTTAAAAATAAATAAATAAATAAATATGTAAACAATAATTTTTAAACCTGGTCTAAATCGAATGTAAATAATTTTAATTAAATTAATAAATTAGTTGATCGATTGAATCTATGCAATTAATAAATTTTGTGCCTAAAATTATTAGGATTGTATCAACCCCCCTTTTTTTATAAAAAAAAATAAAATAGATTAACATAAATATTTAAAAAGGAAAAACCATAAAAGAAATAACACAAATATTTATAAGGACTTAAGTTTTTATTTTTTTAAATATGAAAATAAATAAAAAAATCTGCTTTTAATTGCACATACATACTTGTGTAAATTCATATATTTTTTTGTTTATATAATATATTATATATATGTATATTAGTATATATAATTATTTTTGTTGGTTAAGTGGTTAAGTGTCCACATAAATGTAAGTGCTTTTAAAGTAAAAAAAAAAAAAAAAATAGTTTTAAGATTTAAAATTAAAAAATATATATATATTACATATTATATTAATTATAAGTACATAAATATATATATATAACTATATATTAATATTAAGTAAATATGAAAAAAGGAAAAAGTTGTAAGGATAATGTAATTTTATCATAAATGTTTTAATGTAAATGACCAGTATGCATTCGAAATAAAGGTTGTCCTGAGTGTCAGTTTTCAAGTTTTATTGTGATTTTTTTTTTTTTTAATAATGCACCAATTTCACCTTTTATTTATTTATTATTATAATTATTTCATGTTCTAAGTTTTTGTTCAAAATTAGTTTTAATTAATTCATTAGTATTTTTGACGGAGATTTTGTGGTATTTAGATAACATTATGGTATTATTATATTAGGTACTGAGTAAATAATATGGCACATCTAAGGAATAACACTCTTCTGCAAAAAAAACTCCTTTCATAGAAGTATTCTTGTGTGCTGAATCCGAATCTGAAGTCAAAATATCTTCTATACGTACAGTTTTCTCGGAAAATGCGCCTAAAGTTTGGAAAAAATTGTGTTTTTGGGAGTTTTTGATCCAATTTTTCACCCAAAAAAAGTAAAAAAAAAAATGATTGGGCGTTTTAATATCTTTAAACCATGAAGAACACGTTTAGTGAATTTTTTCTGACATTATTCTAGAGAATTACAATATATGTGACCGAGGGGGGGGGGGGGGGGGGGGTTACAAGAAACATTGGAAAGGGGATAATAAAAAAATTGGGCAAAACCATAAGTTTTATTTACTTTTTTCAATCAAATATGATATGAGGAGCCTAGTATCAAAGAATTTCAGTTATTGATTGTTTCTTATAGATTTTCGGCTGCTGCATCAGATTCTGCTATCCTTTTGCATCAAAAACGACCAGAAAAGGGGTAAAAATGCAATAATATTTGTAGTTTTGTTTCAAATACGGACAAGTCAACACACGTTTTGCTTCAAAAGTGGACATAACCGAAACAGCCAATAAGGAGTCTGCATTTTACTAACTCGGTCCTATGATGGACTGCGGGCTTTAGCATATGAAAACCTACTCCTACTATTTTGTCATACATGTTTAGAAAAATGATACCCCGAGGGGAAATCGAGAAATCAATTTTAGCTCTAAATTTGAGGGCACTACCCCCTAAGAACTCTGAAAAACGTGAAAAAAAAAAAAATTATTTCTCCAATATTATTATTCTAACAATTATTTTCAACGTCATTTTGCTTCAAAAACGGACAAAACCTTGTTTTTGTTTCAAAAGCGGACAACTCCACTTTTTAACTCCATTTAGCAGCTAAAATATCAAAGAAATTCACGTTTTCAGTCCTTCTAACTAGTTTTGAGTCTATTAAGAATCTACAGAAAAAAATCATTGCTCTCGCACCTGTAGAATTTGAGCTACAATTTTTCAGCTCTCCTGTAAAATTTTGAAATGTGCTCTTGTCCGTCTTTGATACTAAGCTCCTCATATGCTAAATCATGTTTCTTGCACCCCCCCCCCCCCCCCTTCGGTCACATATATTTTAATCCTCTAGAATAATGTCAGAAAAAAGTCACAAATCATTTCTTATATAGCTGAAAAAGCAATAGAAATACTAAGACTCAATATGAGAAAAATAGAAATCTTTTTAATTTCTTAAAAAAATAAGAAAAAATAAAGACAGATTTTTTTTTTGACTTTAGATTCGTGTTCTTCATGGTTTGAAGATATTAAAATGCCCAATAATTTTTTTTAGAATTTTATTTTTGGGAGAAAAATTGGGTTGAAAACCTCCCAAAAAAACCTTTTTCCGAACTTTAGGCGCATTTTCCAGGAAAACTGTACATAAAGGAGAAATTTTGACTTCAGATTCGGATTCAGCAACCTCATAAACATAAAGTTCAGATAAAATTTTCTTGGGGCCCGAAAGTTTGTTAAATTTTGCTTAACAGTGTAATCAGTGTATTGTTTGACCACAAGAATAATTACTATTTTTTTTAACAAAAAAAAAATTACAAAAACCGGTTCGACTTAACGTCATCATCAGTTGGTTGATTAAATTGAAAAAATTGTAATTATTCTTGTGGTCAGACAATACACTGATTATTCCTTCGACGTGCGATATTATTTACTCGGTACCTAATAATACCATAATGTTAGTTTTATTTACTATTGAGATTTTGCTAAAATACTTACGGTGTTTTGATAAACACTTATAATATGCTTTTTGAGATACAGTAGAACTTTATTGTAACGGATGTTGATTATAACGGGCAATTAAAAAAATTACAATAAAGGTTGCTTATTTATCTAGCTATGTTATGAATTCATATGACACCTCCATTAGTTATTAACTCAAGAAATAAAAAGCAAACAAACCGAGCAGAAAATAAATTACTTGTTTCAAAGCAATTGAAGTAAGCAATCAACATTAACCAGGACCTTTATGTTCTAAAGATTAATGCAGTGTATGCGTACACATCTTTTTCAATTAAACCTATTAGTCCAGGAGGTAGCGTGCAAAAAAACTGTCTGACTAACATCAAGCTAGAATTTTGTATGCAAGTAAATATTTTGGTGCCTTTTAAGAATATATGGTCGGCTAAGTTCATCTGCGGGACATAGCTCGGCAATAGGCATTTGAAAAAAAACAATCCAGTGGAGAGCGGCCATGTCCAACCCTTTTTGGTGAACAATGTAATTTTTATGATCCTAAGTACGAACTTAGTTAGTAGACAAAAAATCATGTTGATGGTAGTTTGTCCCTTGACAGGGGAACACTTTGATTTCGAGTAATATTTGACTAACAAACCAATTAAGTGGCCAACTACCATCAACTTGATTATTGGTCTACTAACTAAATTGGTACTCAGGATCATGAAAATCATATTGTCCATCAAAAAGGGCGGGACATGGCCGCTCTCCACCGGTTTGTTTTTTTCAAATGCCTATTGCCAAGCTATGTCCCACAGACGAACTTAGCCGACCATATATTCTTAAAAGGCACCAAAAGATTTACTTATACACAAAATTCTAGCTTGATGTTAGTCAGACACTTTTTTGCACGCTATCTCCTGGACTATATGTTTAAGGCTGGTTTTTCTTTTATTTGAGGTATAATAAACACTTTTTTTTTTTTTAAGCTAACTACCTCACTTTCATTGATATAGGCCCTATTGAATTATTTTTTAAAATATTGAAATTGTATTTCAAACCAGGGAACATTCTCAACGAGTGTCACTGCAAATTAGGGAGAAAGAGATTAGTTATAGTTGAGATTTTGATGAAATTATTGGGACATCGTTTGCAAGGGTGTGGCTCAAAATGAGAACTTACTACAGTAGAACCTCCATAATTCGGACCTCTAAAATCCGAAGCCTCGAAAATCCTGACTGCCAACTGAA
Organism: Gerris lacustris; assembly: GCA_951217055.1. Classification (NCBI taxonomy): domain Eukaryota; kingdom Metazoa; phylum Arthropoda; class Insecta; order Hemiptera; family Gerridae; genus Gerris; species Gerris lacustris. The sequence continues at coordinate 69,156,046 of OX578280.1, read as the reverse complement.
AAATTTAATAACTAGAAATTCTATTAAAAAAATCCGAAAGGTGAAAGTGGGACATCTCTTGCAAAAAAGTATGGTGTGGGTGTGGGGACATCTAAAACGGAAACGAGATATCATACTGCAATAAGCGTCAAAGCTAGATTCTGAAGAGGGGTGAAAAAACCGGAAAACGATACGAACGGCAAATGATACTGCTTTAGAAGATGCGATGTACATATGGTTTACCCAAAGAAGAAGCTTAGGCACAGCTTTATCAGGTCCTCTCGCCTGTTAAAAAGTTGTTATACAGCATATTCGAAAATTCGGACAAATCGGTAATTCGGACAGTGTCTGGTCCTAATCATTCCGAATTATCGAGGTTCCACTGTATTGACTCTTATATCACTTCTAAGGGATTAATCAAGCAACTACTAATCTCCACAAAAAATTAGTTTGAAATCACTAATTTTCCAACATATCTTTGCTCACTTCGGTATATGGGTTATTAAGTTTTTTTTAATTTTATTTTAATTATTATTATAATTTGTTAAGATCTAAATGACTAGAGAACTAAAAAAGAATTCATGTGTCTTATCTATTTTTAATAAGTAACTAATGATACGAGTGTTGGTGTTTATGTGTTTAGAAATCATCGTCTGAAGTGACCGTCGGTTGTTGTTGATGGTCAGAGTCACTGCGGTTACTAGGTAACAGGTCGTCATCGACATCATCATCATCTAAGTCGTCTCCATGGTCGTCATCGTCGTAGTCGAGTAGTAGGTCCGAGTCAGATTCATCAGAACCTGTATCTCCTCCCCCTGTGGTCATTCCTCCAAATACTCTCTTTCTTCCGGTACCGATTCTAGGGCCTTTAACAAATAATACATGTGAATAAGATTTAACTGATTGGTAGCAAGGGTATTTTTTGTTAAAGGTACTGTATTAGTTTATCCCCCCCCCCTAAAAGGGGGCACCAAAGTAAAATAGAAGCCATGAGACCCAACTTTAATTTAATATCCCCCATAAGTATATAGTTAGTTCAATAAGTATTGGGACTGATTTATTCCTGGGGTAGTAGGTGGTCTCTATGTGCAGGATTGATGATGGGGGATGTCATGTAAGCTAGGAGCAGGCCCCGATTTAGGGTAAGCAGCGCCCTGGGCAAAACCTTTTGTATCCCCCCCCCCATAAAAAGGACTGAGATATTTGTGATTACTGAATAGTATTTTCGGGTTACCCCAATGTGGGCTGATACCATATACTGTTTTTTTTTTTTTAGGTATTAACCTGAAATGGTGTACGTACTGTTGATAAAAAATTAGTAGGCCTATATTTATTTTTTTAACCTTGTTTTTAGTGCAAACTGCAAACATACATAAACATAATTTTAAAGGTCCCAGTTTGCATGTATAATTTTTGAAGAGTTAAATCAATTTGTTTTTAATAAATAAACACGTGGATTAAAATTGTGTTATAATAGTCCAGGAAATAGCGTGCAAAAAAGTGTCTGACTAACATCAAGCTAGAATTTTGCGTATAAGTAAATCTCTTAGTGCCTTTTAAGAATATGTGGTCGGCTAAGTTCGTCTGCGGGACATAGCTCTGCAATAGGTATTTGAAAAAAAAAAAAAAAAAAAAAAAAAAACGGTGGAGAGCGACCATGTCCCACCATTTATGGTGGATAATGTGATTTTCATGATCCTGATTAAGAAATTAATTAGTAGACCAAAAATCAAGTTGATGTTAGTTTGTCACTTAATAGGTGACCTCTTTGATTTGGAGTAATATTTGACTAACTAACCTATTAAGTGACAAACTATACCATCAACTTGATTATTGGTCTAATAACTAAGTTCGTATGCCTATTGCCAAGCTATGTCCCGCAGGCAAACTTAGCCGACCAAATATTCTTAAATGCGGCACCAAAACATTTACTTGTACACAAAATTCTTGCTTGATGTTAGTCAGACACTTTTTTGCATGCAATCTCTTGGACTATAACTTTTATTATCAAAGAGAGAGAAAAAAAAAACGAAATAGATACTTAGATATGAAAATGAAAAATATTACCTTTGGATTTGTTTCATACACCACACACAGCTCGTGTATTAAATAAATATTAACATTTTGAAACTAAGGAAAAAGTCAAATTTCTGATGAAATTATATACTGTAAGTGAATAGCCCGTAATATAATCATTCTCTATACTTTTCTTGAAAACTTTTAGTTAACATAAATACATGGTCCTTTTTCTTGATTTTTTCTTAGCAAACTCGGTAACAACTCCAGAAAAATCTGTTTCTAGTGTTAAGTTTTTTTACAGCAATACAATGATAGACAAAGACAGTTGCATCATCTCTTGTGTGGTCTACGCAAGTTAGTTGTGTCGTTCCCGTTATTTTTTTACCGTTGTTCTAGAAATAATAATAATAAAAAAAATTATCCCAAAAATTTTCCGCCCCCCAGAAATTGCCGCCCTGGGCAATTGCCCAGTCTGCCCATTGGTAAATCGGCGCCTGGCTAGGAGACACATATCAGCTGTCTTCAACCCTTAAGAGTGTAAAGATTGGGCCCAAAGTGAAAATGTGTTTAATTCTCTAATTTAAGTGTCTAGAACAGGATTTCTCACAAAATATTATGGCAGTCCTGTTTAAGTGTCTGTATTGATGAGTGTTCAGTTCATCTATGGCCAGTCACTTGACAGGCTTTCAAGCTTTAGCAAAATAGAAAATCCCAAACATAGTTTTTACACACTGTTTCCTATATAAAGAAGCACGGGTGCCCAAATCTTTGGCTCCTGGACTCAGAGGAGTATTACTATCAAATATATATTAACCATTTAATAAGTGTTTAATATAATAATTAATCATTTAATAATTATAGAGGGGTTCTTTTACATTGATTTCGTATACACTTTTGCCAGTTCCTAGGAAAATTGTCTGTAAACAGGGGTGTCCATTAAGTGGGGTTTCACTTGTATATTAATACTAGCTGGGTACCCGTGCTTCGCTACGGAGTGTTATTATAATTTAATAAGTTTATAAACAACCATAAAGAAACATATAAATTATTTTACTATGCAAGAATATCTAGATTCTATCTCTCCCACCTATTTCTATACCCCCCTCCTCTTTGATAAGCTAAATTTCAAATATCCTAAATTCGCCCCCCCCCAAATTAAAATATGACAAAACTGTACATAAGAACTATTACTGTACTCTTAAAGAGCTTTTGCATCATGAAAGGTATTCATTACATTCACCCCGTATTCATTACTTGTACCACACCCCTGTGTACCAAATTTAAATTTCGAAAATTCATGTAGGCTATGATTTTCCCCTTGCTTTAAAGGTCAAGTGGGCAAATTTTTATCGACATCGAACTAAAACTGTAGATTTGTATAAAGAACATACACACACATACCTTGATTTTTATATATATAGCTATAAATTTCCATTTTACCCCCTCCTAAATAAAATTGTACATAACAACAATTACTTTTCTCTTAAAGTGCTTTTCAACGATATGCATCATATGAAGGGAATCCATTACTTCGACATTTTTACACCTTACCCCTTTGTTCCAAAATTTAAATTACGAAAATTCATGTAGACAGTAACCTCCCCCTTGCTTTGAAGGAAAAGTGAGTAAATATTCATCAAATAGGGATAAAACTGTAGATTTGTATAAAATACATACCCTCAAAAACTGTAGATTTGTATAAAATACATACCCTCAAAAACTGTAGATTTGTATAAAATACATACCCTCATACAGACACTCTTCTTTTTATATAAGATATAGCTATATTTTTCCATTTACCCCCCTAAATGCACGTAAAAACAATTACTGTACCCTTAAAGAGCTTTCAACGATATGCATCATGAAGGGTATTCATTATTTTGATCCCGTATTCATTACTTGTACCCCGTACCCCTGTGTACCAAAATTGAAATTTCGAAAATTCATGTAGACCTTGATTTTTCCCTTGCTTTGAAGGTCAAGTGTGCAAATTTTCATCGAGATCGGACTAAAACTGTAGATTTGTATAAAGAACAAATAAGATATAGTAGCTATATTTTTCTATTTTGCCCCCCTCCTAAATGAAAATATGACAAAAGTGTACATAACAACAATTACTGTACCCTTAAAGAGCTTTTCAACGATATGCATCATGAAGGGTATTCATTACTTTGACCCCGTATTTATTACTTGTACCCCGTGCCCCTGTGTACCAAAATTGAAATTTCGAAAATTCATGTAGACCTTGATTGTTTCCTTGCTTTGAAGGTCAAGTGTGCAAATTTTCATCGAGATCGGACTAAAACTGTAGATTTGTATAAAGAACAAACACACACACACACATACGTTGACTTTTATATATATAGATATTCTGAATTTTATTCCTTGGTCTTCCAATGTGATATAAGTGCCTTAGCGTGGGATTGAACGTGTAACCTTGATTGATATGTATGCAGTAAGTAATGATACATACGTGCAGCGGATGCAGTTCTGAGTCGAGCCTGTTTGAGCTGTGATCTTTGCTGCAGAGGAGGTGCTGCTATCTCCTTCTCGACCACCTCCTCGCTCAGACCTAGTTCTTCTGTTCCCTCTTCTTCCATTAGCTTCCTCGATTCCTCCTCTTCCATTTCCTCCATTAGTTTACGAGTTTCTCTCTACAACGTAAAGAGAGAAAAAAATAACATACCTACTTGTTAATATTAGTGTTTGCACTTTTTTTTTTTTGGGGGGGGGGGGGGGGGAAGAAGGGGTACTTTAAAAAATAAAGTCTTAAGCAGTAAGACCCCACATGCAAGGTCCAAGGAGCTTCTTAACATTCACAAGTCAAAAATAAAAAATAAAATATATATATAAAAAAAATATCGTCCACTAATAAATTTAGGTGAAACATCAAGTAGTTAAAAACTATAATAAAATACAACGGTAAAGGCAAGTTCAAAAAACAAACATGCTTATCTAGCATGTTTATAGGCATGTTACTTATCACTATAAAACTCTTATCAGGTAGATTAAGAATATGTAAGATTTCCCTTGAAAAAGAAAATGTAATCAATATGGCTCCCCTATATTGAAAACAAATATGACAAATATATTATATATGAGCAAAATGCAATTGTTTCAACACGAGTTTTTTTTTATGTGCACCATCTCTAATATAATTAGTTGTATAGTCTGATGAATGATGATGATGATACCTGTTTGTTGATGATCCTAAGCTGTTCAGCTTGCTGCGCTTCCTCCTGCTGTACTTCTAGATAAGCTACGATCCTAGCTTTAGTCACGTACTCCTCGTAGAGTCCTTGCAACTCCACTTCTAGCTTTTCAAACTCTTCAAGAAAACCCGGTCTAGAACAAAAACAACATTATCTTTAGTCAATTTAAATGAGGCACTTATCTACTTTAGCACTCCCCTTGGTTCTTAACAGTAGTCTTTAGGTATGTGTGTTTGTCTCCCTAAGACATTGAGTTTCCTGAGGCAGTTTTATATTTTATTTATTTTTAAATACCTTTATTGAATAAACATAATAATACATAAATATTATGTATTACATAATTTATCTAATTCTATGAGTAGTTTTTTTCGTATTTTACATTTTAGCACTACAGAAGGTTATCTCTCCACTAGAGAAACATGAAGTCCTGAGCTGTGGAGAGAGAGTTTACACAGTTTACTTATATCAATTTTACAATAATTATTTTAAAAAGAATTAATTAGTTATTTTGTATAATTATATTATTTTAGTTTTTATTGATTTATTTATTTATAGTAAAAATAATGAATACATTCAATTAGTATTTACACTTCATTCAATATTCCTTTATCTTAATAGTAATTTAGACTGGGGAATAGTACTACTCTGTATATGTTCCTTTGTCTAAATTACTATTAAGACAAAGGGATACTTTTATATACAAAGGGTCACATTTATAGGCATAAATGTGATATTCTTTTATCCCAAGGTACATTGGAATAAATATCCCTTTGTCTTAATAGTACTTTTGACTGAGGAATATATACTACTCTTTATATGTTCCTTTGCTTAAATTACTATTAAGACAAAGGGATATAGGGGGGTGATTTAGTAAAAAAGTACCCCAATGGTAAATGAGTTGAAGTTAGAATTATAAATGCAGTCTATTAACAATTTATTTTTTCAAAGCTATATAGTGCAATAAACAGCAGTCCCTGTATTTAGGTGAAACAACAAGAATTGTAACGATTTAAACAAATTCTCAAAGTTTTAAACAAGATTTTTTTAATAATAACCATCAAGATGTAATCGTCTAGACAGTCAGCTTGAGAATGGTCCAACGAGGAATTGAAATATTGCAAAAGTGAGGCTTTTATTTCCTTAATTGACCCCACTAGTCAAGAATTAAAAGTGAGATCAGCTGTGGGAAACAGGAAACAAATGTTGTTACACCCTACTACCAGTCTTCCCAAGTTCAAATATAAACAAAATTACTAAGGTCCTTGTTTACTCTACAGCAGTCCGCCCTGTAGTAACTTACGCTTCTGAAACTCAGTCCTTAACTACTACAAATGAAGAACTGACCAGAAGAGCGAAAGTCATTGCCCATGAGACAACATATTTGGTGTTGCTTAAACTAACGGCATATGGAGAATCAGAACTAATTCTCAACTTCAAAATCACAATAAAAAGCTGAATATGTAAATGATGATCATTTTCGTTAAAGTTGGAACAACCGACTAGAAAAAACAACCGAATGAATAAGTCGATTCGGGAAAAAACAATTGACTGAAAACAGTTTCATAGCGGGAATAGGCTATACGAATTAAGATACGACCAAGACTGAACCCGCAAGTCGAATCGAATGTTTCAATCGGATGTTTTTGTTTTTAATATAAGAGTGGTAGGGGAAGGGAACAACGGTGAAGGCCGTGAAGGGCTCAGAGCTGAGGGGGGTGAGAGTGAGAAGGCACTTGACACTCGTTATCTTGTCACAAACAACAGCCTGTTATGATATCGTTTTCATTCGATTGAAAACTAAATATCCAAAAATATAGACTGAGACTGAATCCGCAAGTCGAATGTTTCAATCGGATGTTTTTGTTTTTAATATAAGAGTGGTAGGGGAAGGGAACAACGGTGAAGGACTGAGGAGGGATGAGAAGGCGCATGACACTCGTAATCTCATTATACACGTCCGAATTACAACTCCAAACTACAGACTGATATCAGTCGGATGAAAACTAGATATCCACAACCGAATGAATGAATATTTTAAAACAACCGATTAGTCAATTGGTTCCCAATGCTAATATTCGTAGTGTATTAACTCTTTATTTCTATACTACACTTATTCTTATTCAAGTCTGTAGGCAGGGGCGGATGGGGGCACCTGAAAGACGGGAAATTTCCCGAAGAGCTGCTAAGCCAATTATAAAGAGAATAGAATAAGCAAAAATGTGGATTCACCCCGAAGGGGCCCACCAGTAAACTACAAACCAAAAGAAAGAGAATAGATAATAGAGCAAAAGAATTAAGAAAAAAAAAAAAAAAAATATACATTATTATTATTTTATCTTAAGAACCATGGAACTTCTGACCCAAGACTTGAGACTTGGCAATGGAGGGTTAAAGATCTTTATGTGGCCACAAGTCTCCCCTCACCAGAAGCCCATGGTTCTTTTAAAGGCGCAAGGAATTATTCTGTCCTCACTGTTTAGCCTTTGCTGACGATTTTACTATCTTTTCTAGGACTAAAAGAGGAATGGAGATAATGCTGCAGCTTTTAGAAGAATTCTGTGCATGGTCAAGGTAATGATAAAGAAAAATTGTTCCGAATTTTGCAATTTTGGGCATTATTGCATATTTCCGGTGTAACTGCATATTATAGCAAATTTTCCGAATTTTCGCAAAAATATAAAAATATAAATTTCAACAAAGGTGTCTATTTATTAAGGATTAGGGTTCATTCACTTTAGTCACTAGTATAATCAAAAAACTAGAGACTTGCGGTTTAGAGCTTACAAAGGCAGTATCCCTCCTTGAGTGGCTTAAGGAAAAGAGTAAGGGTTGAGTTGGGTCCAATTGGGGAAAGGCTTGGACAAAAAATTGAACGCAGTTCACTAATGTAATCTGGGCTGTACCACTGTAGAGAATGTCCCCTAATCCTAGAAGGGGAGGAGTGCGGAGATAATACAGAAGATCTGACGCCAGCTAACATCGCTGCCTTTAAATATGTTCCTGTAGTGTCGTGTGGCGTTGAGAGAACATTTTCCCATTTAAAAATGTTTTTTTATTTTGAACGCAGACGTAATTAAAAAAATATAAAATTTAGAAAACAATATTACTAGTGCAAACAGACTCGTATTAACGTTTTGTAAATTTGTATAATAAGTTAATATAACTTCTTTTCTGTAAGTTATAGTCAATAATTCTTTTTTTGTGGATATTCTTGTGTATTTTTCTATTTAACCTTCAAATGTCATGTTTTTGGGAACTTTAAAACCCTTGTATTGCATAGCAATATTCAAATATAAAGCTGCCTAATTGGACTGTATATATTAGGAATAAGTGCATATATTTTGGATATGTGCATATTTCGCACTTTCGTTGATCCAAACTCTACTCACTATAAACCTCAAAAGTATGATGTGTGAAGTAGCTTGAACTCTCTACCAAGGGACTAAGTAAATAAGGCCTTAATAAAGCCTAACTGCTAGGTTCCAACAAGTGGTTTGTCCTACTTTTCTAATACTGGTACTAGGACCTTACTGCTACATCTACTACTACTACTACTAACTAGTTACCTGACTTTTTTGAGAGTTTGAAGTCGTTTTTGGTTCCTCTCTAATTCGGCCTGTCGTTTCTCTATCTTAGCGTCCAACGAGGCTTCAGTCTGAGATATATTCTCTATAAGTACTTTAGTAGCTGCGATACTTTCCTTGGTAGCATTTAGAGCTTCTTCAAGAGCACTCTCGGCCACACCCAATTCTACCTGACTGCTCACACTAGCGTTTCGTAACTCCTGCATAAAAAAATAGTAATTTCGTATAAAAGTGTTTTCCCATTTTCAATAATCTGTCACCAATTTTTTTTATTTGTAAATTTTCTCAGTTTCAAGTGTTGTTTGCTGAAATTTACTATATACCAGTGTCAAAATTAAATAATATAAGAAAATACCCTGAATTAAATAATAAAAGAAAATACCCTGAGTTCAACTTCCTTGCCGAGAAGTTCATAGAGTGCAGCACCTTTCTTTGTCACCTGTGAAGCTAGCTCTCTGGACAATCGTAAATCCTGTATCTGTTTGTACAGAAAAATAAAAAACAAAATACTTTGACATTTACACCATAATTGTAGTTACCGACATTTCGGAAAAAAATAATTGCTTTTTCAATGTAATTAAGATATAAAACAAGATACCTTCTTCAAAACAGATATAAAACAAGATATACCTTCTTAAAGGTATAAAACATTCTTGTTCTTTTTTTTTCCAAACACCGTTATTTGACTTTTACTTTGAATGATCACTGCAAACCTCAATTTCTATTTGACTGATCATAGTTATTCTCAATTTCTATTTGACTGATCATAGTTATTCTCAATTTCTATTTGACCGATCATAGTTATTCTCAATTTCTATTTGACTGATCATAGTTATTCTCAATTTCTATTTGACTGATCATAGTTATTCTCAATTTCTATTTGACTGATCATAGTTATTCTCAATTTCTATTTGACTGATCATAGTTATTCTCAATTTCTATTTGACTGATCATAGTTATTCTCAATTTCTATTTGACTGATCATAGTTATTCTCAATTTCTATTTGACTGATCATAGTTATTCTCAATTTCTATTTGACTGATCATAGTTATTCTCAATTTATATTAGACTTATCATCTCTATCCTCAATTTCTTTTTGACTGATCCTCACTATCCTCAATTTCTATTTGATTGATAATTGCTTTTCTCAATTTCTATTAGACTGATCCTCACTATCCTCAATTTCTATTAGACTGATCCTCACTATCCTCAATTTCTATTAGACTGATCCTCACTATCCTCAATTTCTATTAGACTGATCCTCACTATCCTCAATTTCTATTAGACTGATCCTCACCATCCTCAATTTCTATTTGATTGATAATTGCTTTTCTCAATTTCTATTAGACTGATCCTCACTATCCTCAATTTCTATTAGACTGATCCTCACTATCCTCAATTTCTATTAGACTGATCCTCACTATCCTCAATTTCTATTAGACTGATCCTCACTATCCTCAATTTCTATTAGACTGATCCTCCCTATCCTCAATGTCTTTTTAATTCAATCACTAGCCACATAGTTATTTCTCTCAATTTTATTGATTCTCAATCACTAAAGCGAAGTATAATTTATAATAAACCACACTAAGTATTTATTCATAATAAAACTGCACATCTAAAAAAGTATCTTTAATTTTCAAACACAACCTTCAAAATAAAGTCATAATTCTTAAACTATTCCAAAATAATTATAATTTGGGTACTTGTTTAAAAAAATGAGAAAAAAAAAAATTACCCTTGAACTTAAGTCACCGAAATCCTGAGACGAGATGGCCGATCTTTTAGCACTGGATCTAGCACTTTCTGCGTTGAGTCTAAGAGCTTCACTCAGTACAGACGTGATCTTGAGCATTTCTTTAACTGCGTAACCATCGGCTTGGTACAATCGCTTTGTATTTAAAATTACATTTACTTTTAATGCCTAAAACAAAATTAAATATTGCAAAAAAAAATTATTACCCTTAATTTTATAAGACAATTGTTCCTAAAGTCAAAATATATACATTTTAAAACATTTATAATTACATAATTTTCAATATATATTCAGTACTTTTAACTAAACTTTGTACAGTAAAGTTACTTTTTTGTGGAGAGACATCTTTATATATTATATTCTTACTTCGATTTTTCCAAATGAGGCATAGGCAAAATTGAGAATAGCAGGTCACTTCTTTGTTTTGAGATCCCCACCAAATGTAAAAACTGTGTTATCCCGGCTGTGCCTCGGGATTCAGGGACAATGGTTCCTTTGGCTTTGCCTCAAGAACCAACTCATTCTCTCAGGGAATAATGGCTTACTTTTACTACCTAGGTGCCTGAATAACTGTTTCAAATGCCATTTCAACCATCAAAAGAGATAACCACAATTCTTATTAAGTTTTTTTTTGTGCTAAAATGGCTAGTCCATTGTTCCTACCATTGTGAAGTCCAATGGTAGAGTGTTGGGTCACTTTAACCAGCCTTCTTTAGACCATCCTATCCAAATTCTACTCTTCAACTAAAAAAGTCGGAGACCCCTGCCCACGTAGCAACAACAACTGATCCAAAAGACATCCCTGGGATAACCTTTTGTCCAGATTTCATCCTGTCCATGGATCGTTGGTCCATGGGTTCTCCTAAGGTTATCCCGTTTCGGATGCCTTGTTGGGTAATCCTAAGGATGGCCTATGGATATCCTTACCGGGATGTCCAGTTAAGGGACATCCAGTAGGGGGTATCCTATGGACATCGAGTTAAGGGTATCCTATGGATGTTCAGTTAGAGGTATCCTATGGACATCAAGTTAAGGGTATCCTATGGATGTCCAGTTAGAGGTATCCTATGGACATCGAGTTAAGGTATCCTTTGGATGTCCAGTTAGAGGTATCCTATGGATGAGTTATAATTCCTAAAGCTTTTTGCTTTTATTAAAAAATGTTAATAGATTTAATTAAAAGTGGATTTATTTACATTACACAAAGGATACTGTTTCAGTAAGAGCTATAATGAAAAAAATCTTAAATATATTCAAATTATTTTTAAAAGTTATATATTTATGGCGCAAGGTTTAAGTATTCATTTTGAGTTGCATAGTTAATTAGACTAAATGATATTACCCCCTTTACAAACAGAAGTGGGGTGTTGCTTTGTCCCAAAGTTCTTTGGACAATCATTGCCAATATCATCCCTTATTGCCTATAGTTATATAGACATAAAGGAATTCCAGTAAAACTGCAGAATACAGTGCTGTTTGGGAAGAGCTTAGAAATGTGCGCGGGCCTTACTCGAATGTATTATTTTGACAAAGGGATATCAACTCTCCTATGTACAAATCATACATATATAATCTCTCAAATGTTTAAATTATACAAATGTCCTTTTTGACAAAAAGATATAATCTCTCAAGTGTACAAATAAAGCAAAATTTCCCCGTCTTCTTCAGTTTAACCAGGAATTCCTTACAAGTGCTAGTATAAACAAATATATAGGGTGGGTAACCAATCAAATGTTTGCCTTATAACACCAAATTCACTTGGTTAACCACCCGTATGTGGGTAACCCAGTGAATGCGGGTATCGAAGTACCGATATTACAAATAAAAATGGATTAGTACCATAAACTGGGCGATGGATCTAATTAGTAATATCCTATCTTCTTCGGTCTGAAAGGACGTCTCAATCTCAGGATCCGAGTCGAATCTTTTAGCCAACCAGATGAGAATATCAGCTACCAATGGGAAATTAGCTGTGCGGAAATGCTCCATGGATATGAGCCTGCTGTATCCAAGACTTCGCATCACTTCTGTGAAACCTAACATTAAATAACAATTAAATTAAATAATCCTTAACAGCTTAAATATCCATATAAAAACACCTGCGTTCCATAATCTTACTGCTAACTAATCAACAAACCAGACTAAAGAAAGAAAGCCTGTTATAAAGGATACGCAATATATCTGAAGAAAACATACTTTAAAATAGTGACAGATTGAAAATAAAGGTTTAATACTCACAGCGTAAATCCCTGAAAGACATATTTATTTGAAGACAGAGATTTTCTGCTTGAAAAGCAATAACAAACACTTTTCAACAATGAAAAACATCAAACTCACAATATTTCACTTTAAAAGTTTGAATTTTCAGTTTTAAAAGATTGTATCCATAGCAACAAGTTGACAACCAAACAAACAATAGGAACTGTAGACCTTTATTTAGAAAATTAAAACGTAAGAGTTTTAAGAAAAAAAAAATATAGAGAAAGAAAGTTGTTCGCGTACGTAACAATAGATTGTTTTATTTGGACTTTTAAAATATTAATTGCGTGCATGTTGATGGGTTAGTTATATTGATTTAATATAATAACATGTTAATTCAGTTGTTTTTATTTGTTAGCTGATGTAACAGCTGGGACATGTCACCTTGAGAAGGTTACAGCACGGTTTCGTTGAGGTAGCTCAAGGAAGTAAGCTTCGGATCCCGTGAACCCCATTCGCGAAATTAAATTATCTCGATTACGTTTCAATGTCACTCCGATAATAGGAGTGGAACGGTTACTCTGTTAGATTGTCGATACGGTAGAACCATGAGCAGTTTATGTTTGGACAGGTAGTGCGCGTGTTGTTGTTAAGCCCGTGGTCCGGCGGATCTTGTTTTTGTGTTTTGTTCGCCTGTACTCAAGTGGTGATGATTTAGCGGAGGCCTCTCGTTCTCATGACCAGCGATAAAGATTCTAAAGATATGTTCATGTCTTTGAAGGACTGGAGGCAAGCCATACGGACTCCACCGTCCTACAGGGTCGGCAACAGTATGTTTCGTCTACAGACCCACTTCTTCACGCTTTTAGGAGTGTTATTCGTGTTCCTACTGTTCGTCTATTTTAACATAACCGGGCAGAACCGTTACTCGTATAGGTATCGTAATTTCGACAAAGAGAACGGTTACTCTTCGGATTTTTCCTACAGTACTTATAACGCCACGTATCCCTTAACGAAACCCGTTTCCGTGCACGATAGCGTACGTTATAGGATAGGTCTCGTATCCGATTTAGACCAATCCTCGAGGAGTAAAGACGCATCCAACACGTGGGAAAGTTACTTCCTGCAGGGCCATCTAATGTGGAATCCCATATCCATGACTGCGACCATTTCCTGGGACGCTGGTCGACCCAGGAAGCTCAAGTCGACGTACGGTCACAGCGGTAGAGGCATGGAACTCTCAGAACTAGTGACATTCGACGGTAAACTCCTTACTTTTGACGACAGATCGGGCATCGTCTTCGTCGTAGAGAACGACAACTTCTACCCTTGGATCCTACTTCTCGACGGCAACGGCAAGAATAACAAGGGTAACTAAGTCACATTGACAGTCTGTGTCTTTGCAGTATAACCCTTTGCTTACACCTTCCTCTTATATAACTTAATTTACAGATATTCTGTTTCTAGTGGAGGGTAGCCAACTTGCACAGAGTTAGTAAAATGCAACAAATGGAATACTCTAGTCATAACACTCTAGGTAAAACAAGATTATGAGGCTGTTTATAGAAAAGATGGTGGGGCCTCACACGAACGTATTTTTTTGACAAAGGGATATAAACTCTTCTAAGAACAAATCATACATATATAATTTGTCAAATGTTTAAATCATACAAATTTACTGTTTGACAAAGGAGTATAATCTCATCAAGTGTATAAATTCAGCAAAGTTGTGCCAAGCGATTCTCAACCGTATAATCTCCTTCAGTTCAGTCCTTTATTCTTAAAAACACAATTAAGAAACTTTAAAATGTTTAAGGTTCTGTAACTCATAATACCATGAGAATACATTTAAAAAGTTATGGTTTTTTCGCCAAAAAGTGTTCTAACGTTTTCGTTAAAAAAAAAAAAATGGTTAGTTTTGTTTATTTGCCTACTAGTGAAACTATGTATGCTGCTTTTCTTAGTCACCAAACTTACCTCAAAATAAGTTTTCTTAAACTGTTCAACTAAAGACTCACTAAAATTGAGTTTTTTCCCCCCAAAACAGTTGTTTTATCACATACACATTGTATTTATAACATTTATAATATTATTATATTTATAACATTGTGTTTGGTCACATTTTAAAGTTTTCAAAAAAGAACACCCTGTACACATTTTTAGAGGTTTAAGAGCAAGCAGAAGTTTTTATGAGGAATGAATTTTTTTCGAAAACCCAAAAATAAGAAAATATTTTCTCTCGGATACTCTATCTTGGGACACGCTGTATATGAGGGTAAATATTCTTTCTTAAAAGTTATTTAGACAAAGGAATTCCATACAAGTGGTAAACAGTTATAGGATGAGTAACCTATTAAATGTTTGTCACATGGCACCTTCTTTACTTGGTTACCCCCCCCCCCCCCCCTCCTCCTATGGGTTGGTTAAATATAGTGACGGGGTTACATAAATAAGTTGAACAGGTAATTCAACTCTTCAATACAAAGCAATGCATATCAGGTTTACTATCTCGTTACAAATAAATTACTTGATACTTCAAAGAGGACATCGCTGCTTGTAGATCCATTTCAATAATATTTTTAGAATATCTTTACCATGTTTTTACAATTCAAATTTTTCTTCATGTGATCACTTTGTAGTATTGCTTTGGGTAATAACTACATCTAACTTCGTTGGGTAACAGCCTGTGCATGGCATAGCCCTTTGGACTACCAAAGGGCTTTTTGAGATAGAGCTACTTTGTATATTTATAGTGTTTGTACCTAACACTCTAACACCTTCAAATAAATAAATTATATGGACGGCTCTAGAATTAATTTTGCTCCCTCGGCTTGTTTGTGTGATGAGGGAATGGCGTCTATCTTCATAAAATTTAATTTGGCAAAGAAATGTCCCCCTCTCTATTTAAATGGGAGAAAATTTGGCCTCCAAACAAATTTAGACTACTGACCTTCATGTGTCATTGATGTTTTATGGGGCGATGAATTATGTCTGAGAGGAGATGTTCGGTTGTACTATTGATTGTAGAAGGATGTTGTTTGTAAAAGCTAAAATGTTGGCTTCCTAACAGTCTTGATTTGTTGGGTTGGGACAATCTTTTTGATTTATTTTTTAATAATGTTACCCCCCCCCCCCCCGTGTAGTTTCTATTTTACTCTTCTTTACCTTAAAGGGACAAGTTATTGAGATTTCAATGGAATTTTTAGTTTTTGGTGATTTTAAGACCATTTGAATGGTTTTTAGCTGGATGTTTGCCTGTGTCATGTTCAACTCTTAACTTACCCTAGAGAGGTTGCCAGAAAGTAACACAACAATATTGCCACCACATTTTATTTTTTTTAAACTCACTAATGCATTTCGATATATAATATCGTCTTCAGTGTGCGTGTTAACTTAGTAAAAGTGAATTCTGTACTAAGCTAAATTACAAATTTTGGTACTTTACCCACTCCCCCCGTATATCATCCCTTTGTGTTAATAGTTATTTAGACTAAGGAACATAACATATACAGAGTAGCATAATATTCCTTAGTCTAAATTACTATTTAGACGAAGGGATATTTATTCCAATGTACCTTGGGACAAAGGAATATCACACTTGTGTATATAATTGTGACCATATCCCTTAGACTAATCAACTATTAAGGGGGCCTGGGTGGCTCGGAGGCTAGAGCGCTCACCTTGCGAAAAGGCAAGTTTAGCAGCCTTGAGCAGGGTCAGAAGATGGATGGGTGACCACTTCTGACCACAGCTCTGGGTACGATTCCCGGACCAGACCCCCTGCTCAATGTCCACTCAGCACTGTTTAAATAAATGGGAAGCTTCTTGAAAGAGTAGTGCTCCAGGCTTCGGCCTGGAAACCATGATGATGACACTCTTGGTTGTAATACAACTAGGAGGGGAGTCATGGTTAACGATCATGTCGTCACACAAGTATGCGAATATTTCGGTCCCTAACCCGGGTTTGTTCAATGGGCCCACTTAAGTGGCCTGCGTCTTCAGGTGTAAAAGCCCCCTGAAATTAAAAAAAAAAAAAATCAACTATTACAGTCAGATTATCTAAAGTTTTGAATTTTGACAGGGCGGGAAAATCCGTGGTGAGCCAATGAGAAGTCAGGATTTTGAATTCTAGAAGGTCGGGCCAACTAGGCAAACAAAAATGTCACTGGTAAACAAGTTAACCGTTAAACAAGACTTTATAACCTCCACCGCCGGAAGAATCTTGGCATTCATTTGTTGCTCCTTGCTTATTTCATCTATCTTGTGTTATTCCATTCCCTTTTCATACTATAGTAGGACCTCGCTTTCACGACCCTCAATAACACGACAACCTCAATTACAAGTGCAATTTTCAAATCCCCTTGAGATTGCCATATCACATAATGTTAAATTAACCTCTATAACACGACTATTATTATCCAAACAACCTCAATAACACAGATTTTTTCCAATTCACAATGTAACTCAGAACCTCTATAACAAGTCGTTTTGAGGAGTCAACCTCCATAACGCGACTCTATACAGGAATGGGTCGACCTTGATCAAGTGTAGACTTGAAAACCTTGCCTCACCCCCTCCCGTTTTGAGAAGTCAACCTCGATAACATGACTGATAGCTAAAATAACCTTGATAACACTACCCTCAACAAAAAGATAACAAAACTGTTTCCCTAATCCCCATGAGACACTTCTTATCGAGGTTCTACTGTATATTCTCTTTTCAAATAGTTAATTCATAAAGTTTGAATTATCGACAGTGCGTGAAGCAAGTAATATTGCATTCTTCTTGCGATCTTCTTTCCTACTCAAAGAGTAGTTTTAAACATTTATATTCTATAATATTTCAATTCCGACATTACATTTAATGAATATTAAAGCCAAATAAACACTCTTTAGATAAAATGTCCAAACATATTTGTAAAAATAAGTGAAATTGTATGGTCAAAATACATTAAAAAGATGGCGGACTGAAAAGGGAGTAAAATAACCTTGTTATGTTTACACACAAATGATGCCGCCCCACCCCCTTTCCAGCCATATTGAATTTATTTTTCCCCTCGCATAGGTTGGCAAATCTGAGTGTCAAAAGTCAAAACTTTAGATAATCTGACTGTAAGATAAAATAATATAAAACTGCCCCAGGAGTCTCAATGTCTTGGGGAGACAAACACACAAACCTTTGAGACTTTTGTAGGGCAGACTATTGTTTAGAACCAAGGGGAGTGTAGATTGTGTGGGGGGGAACTATTGTGTAGACGGCAAACTAACAGTACAAGGTGGGGGTAGACTAGGGCTGTGTGGGTAGAAGGATGACGGAAGGAACAAGGTAAGGGATATGGAGTTGATATCCAAGGCGGAACCCAGTAAAGGTATGGTTCTGGTAAACATTTTTGTAAGCAGTTGAAAAGAAAGCAGTTTTTGTCTGTTGTGCCATCAAAATTTATGGAGGGCTACATATGGGCATTACGAGTTACAACTTTTGACACTCACATTGGCCAAGCTAAATAAGGAATAAAATGAAGCCACTAGGCCTGTGGGAGGGGTGGGGCCTGTGACATTTTTGTTTGAGTTGGCCCGACCTTCTAGAATTCAAAATCCTGCCCTCTCATTGGCTCCCCACCATAATTTTTCAGAATTTTGTGCGCTGTCAAAAGTCACAACTCATAAAGTGCAAACTGTAATTAACCTTCTTCCAGAACTAGGCACCTAGACTTTGTACCAGTACAAAAAGATTCTATCAAATTAATTAATTAATTCAAATTAACATTAAATCAAAATTTAGAAAAAAGTAATTTAGTTTACTTAATTTTTTATAATTAAAACCAATATATTATATTATATTAATTAAACAATTGATTAATTAACAAATTAACTTGCCGAGGACTCACACAAACAAAATGCTTAAATATAAAGGATTTATAGTAATAACTTTGTTTTGGCTAATAAAAGTTTTGGCTAGAATTATCAGGAATGTGGTCAACACTTGTGTATAATGTTGGTTCAGTGGTTGTGACACAACTTCAAAAATATCTACTTTTGACAATAATTTTTAGTTATGTGTGTGTGTTTTTTTTTATCATTGCTTTAAACAGTTTTAAAGTTTTGTCCTTCTGTTCAATAATTCATTTGTATAATGCATTCTTACTCACCTAAATAGCCAGCCCTCTACAGTTGTACGATGTAAAGCCTAGTCCACACCAGTAGACACGTTGCGAGACATTTCTATAGACGGTCTCATAGACCGTCTATAGAAATGTCTCGCAACGTGTCTATAGACATCTGCTGAGACCGTCTATGGTCTAGGTCTAGCGTCCACACTTGTAGACACGTTGAGCAACATGCCTAACGTTGCACCATGTCTACCATTTCGAATGGAAAACCACAGACATGCGGTTTTTGGTCTAGCAACGAGACCGTAGACGCCGTTTGTTTCGCCGATGTCTATAGACAAATCGCTAGACATTGTCTCTGAGACCAAAATCGCACAACATGTCTACTAGTGTGGACAAGGCTTAATATTTGATGTATATCCTCTTAGAGTTTAGGTAATTTTAAAGGTTTTTCTCCACTCTCTCCCCCTCTTTCCTTTGTGTATAAATTTGACTTAAGATATCTAAACGGATAATTTGTGTTGCAGGGTTTAAGGCCGAATGGGCGACAGTTAAAGACGAGAAGCTGTATATCGGAGGATTAGGCAAGGAATGGACGACGGCCACGGGAGAGTTCCAGAACTACAACCCAATGTGGATTAAAGTTGTCAACAGGTGAGCCAATACAAAATATAAGTGTTCAGTGCAATATGTTTACAAAGATTTTGAAAAATCTAAAAAAGTGAAAAAGGTTTTTCTCAAAAACAGAATCTATTTGACTAAATAAAAGTCTATGACTGTGATTTGTTGTAATGGATTCGGAACCACAAGACTGATTGTGGTGCTTTTGACAAAAACAAATGAAATAGTTGTCATTTCAAGTCAGTTTTACAATTAAAATGATAATTTATGAGATTTAGTCTCTTAAAGGGGGGCCATTAAGGGTGTAGATTAAATTACCTGCCACTTCTGCTCAGCCATCAATGAATCATGGGTGGTACGAGGTCGTGGGTTCGATCCCTCATCGTGATGCTCTGATTTATATGGCTCACTAATGATCACATCATACTCACTTAGGCGGTACAATGCACAGAGTTATGATGTGTAAAGTGGCTGCAACTCTATCATGGGGCTAGTATCCCCTGGGGAACGTGCGGTCCTAAATTTGAGATAAATCTGTGATATCTAGATAGAAATGGAAGTGATTGGAAGACAGTGATTTTTCTAGCTACATTTCTTGCTTTTATCAAGAGAATCAGTCACTGTTTGACATAGTGTGTGAATATGCTGATAGGGGAGCTGCGCCACTTTCACTTACATTTTATTATTATGCTAATTTTTTAGTGAAATTTACACATATAATACAATATAATCTGTATTTAAAAATAAAATAATAAAAATATTCAGAAAAAAGTAAAAAAATATGAAAATTATAATTGAAACTGCCTGATTTTGTGCTTGCAAATTATGTGACTTAACGATGGTATTTTATAATTTAAAAAAAAATTAAACTAAATTTAAATGTTTTATAATATTTTGCTAAAATAATATTTAAGTCAATATTTATTTTACCTGTTGTGTGGGCATATAAAACAGATTTAGTCCTATCAGGGGTGCGCGCCTTCTCATGCTTCTATTAGACAATTAGACCACGTACACCCGAGGGTTTAAAAGGGTCTAAAACTAAGCTAAACAACTAACAAATAGAAACTCCATCGGTTCTACCTTAAATAGAGCTAAATTTACTTTTCTCAAAACTTCAGTCTTCAGGGATGAAGTTAAAAAAACATTACAAATTCATATTTTACGATTTTGGTAGTATTCATACTACGGAAAGATTAAATTTTCTATACTGGAAATATAGAGGCCCGTGGTTCAAATCCGGGCGCTGGATTGTTTTTGTCACTGTCTGTTTCCCGTAGTTAAAAATAATTATAATTTGATTTAAATTAAAAAACATTAGTTTTTTTTATAACATTTTTATTTGTGGCAAATTTTCGCCCACACCAGGGCATCTTCAGGCCTTAATCAGTGTAACATGTCATCCTAGATATTAAAATACATAGGTTTGTGTCAGAAGTGAGTAACATACACTAGACTTCTTATTCATCACAATAGGTACAAGTACAATAGGTACATCACAATAGGTACAAGTAGCAGAGTTTTCTTTTCCAATTTTATGTAGATATGCTTTACAAATGCCGTGATTAGCTCGACAGTTAATTGTTATCATCCTTCTATGTTCATCAACTCCTTTAAACCAGGGATAAGATCCTACTTCACCTGGATTTGTGCCACCTATTCCACCGCTGCAGTGCCAAGCAGTTTATCTCCCTATATAGGTAATTTGCATAGCTTGCAACATGGCAAGCTCCTCGTCCATACTACTCTCTTTAGCTAAAGCATCGACTCTCTCATTGAATTCTATGCTTATGTGACCTTTAATCCATGCGATAAATAGATTGACAAACATTTCATAAGTTTCATATTTATTTAATTACAGAATTATTTAAATACACTTTTATTTAGTTGATGGTATAAGATTGTTTATAAACTATTAACTGTATATTTGTGCAGGTATGGTGAAGTGTCGCATCTGAATTGGGTGGATCAGTTTAAAGCAATCAGATCACGTCTAGGCATCGAATTCCCTGGTATGTAAAACATAAATAAATAAACATTGTTACTTAATTATTCTGTTGTTCTCCAGTTTCATATGTTAGTTTGGTACCCTCCTATTTCATTGCAAAGAAAAGAAGACCTGGGTGGGTAAATGAGTTGGAAATAGTACTAACTTGCCTAGTTGGACAGTTAGTACTATGTCCAACAAATTTAAACACCCAGGTCATCTTAAATTTCCAATGAAACGGGCCAGTAATTAATAATATATAATGAGTGGATTTTACATAATTTTAAATAACATTGCTTCTAATAATCTTTTCTTTCCCTTGTGGTGATTCCTTGCCATAAATAATACAGTCTTCTTATGTAAACTTACTCTCTTCCACAGCAAATCTGCGATGTATAGGAAGCGACACTGGGTTATTTTCATTCATTTTAATATGTTCAAATTTTAAGAAAGAAAATACCTCAATCAAACTTTCACTAAAATTACAATTCATATTTTAAGTAACTTACCTTGCAACCATTGGGAAAACTCCCTCTCATCTAATTGTCCATTAAACAGAATTACACTTTGGAAATTTATACCTTTCTATTCCTCTAAAACTCAACTTATTTTAATTTTGCTCTAGACAAATCTAATATTACTTCTGTCAACGAAATAAAATTTAATTGACAATGCCTATTTTGACATATAACAGGTCATTCAATTGAAAAAAAAAACCCCAAGAAATGATACATAATACTTACTCCCTTTGTCTATAACATTAGAGAGGTGTTTCTCACTTTTCTATTTTAATTCCTGTCCTAAATTAATTTAATTAAATAACCCTACTAGATTATACCTTTTTCTTAGGGGGGTACCAAACTAAGAAAGGCGCCCCTGTACCGGCTCTTTTAGTTTGGTACCCCCCTAATAGATTATTCCTTTTTCTAAGGGGGGTATCAAACTAAAAGAGGAGCCCCTGTACGCCTCTTTTAGTTTGGTACCCCCCTATCTTTTTTCTTCTCTTTCTTTCCCCTTTCTCAACCCTACACAAAAGCCCCACTGCTTTTGAACATTCCCCTATTAAGATCCTGTACACTTCTTTTAGTTTGGTACCCCCCTAATATATTATTCCTTTTTCTAAGGAGGGTATCAAACTAAAAAAGGTGCCCCTGTACGCCTCTTTTAGTTTGGTACCCCCCTAATAGATTATTCATTTTTCTAAGGAGGGTATCAAACTAAAAGAGGCGCCCCTGTACACCTCTTTTAGTTTGGTATCCCCCTATCTTCCTATCTTTTTTCTTCTCTTTCTTTCCCCTTTCTCAACCCTACACAAAAGCCCCACTGCTTTTGAACATTCCCCTATTAAGATCGTTAATTTTTTTATTTATATAAAATACTATTTCAACATATGTATTTAAATAAAAAACGGGGGGTACCAAATTAAAGTGTTGCCACATGGCACCTCTTGTAGTTTGGTACTACCCCCCTATTGGGGGGTACCAAACTAATAGAGTATTGTTAGTTTTAACATTTCAGCAACCTCCTCCTCATTATGTGACCAAAAAAGGGAATTGAATTGTTTTGTAATTATCAGATTTTGATACCGAGGGGTAAATTACGTAAGATAACGTAGTTGTTGAGTGTGTGGCCCCATGTCATTAACTTTCATTATTTGTCTTAATTATAGTTTTATCTCACAATTCAAATTGCCTCCTTATCACTTATTTGCACTTTAGTTCTAAACGGAGATTACTTACGTTAACAAAAAAAAAAAAAATAAAAAATGTAAATGACTGGTTATTTATTTGTGTGCTCTGCTGTTACGGTAGTCTGTTCTCAAATTCTTGATTCAATATAAAATTTAACTGAGATTAAAAACCCAATGCCGCCAGATTTAAAAAAAAAAAAAAAAAAAAAATATATATATATATCTTCCTAATTTTTTAAAACTTTTTTTTTTTGTTATTCAATTATTTTATTATTATATGAATTATATCAAGTGTTTAACCTTGATTTTATAATTAAAATGATATCAGCTAAAACTGTTATTAAAAAATAAAAATAATACTCACACAATTCAAAAAGTTACCTAAAAGTAGATTTAGCCATGAACAGGCAGACGGCTAAAGGTTGATATTACATAAATACTAATTGACAAATTATGTTAACGTTTATTTCATTGAGTTGTATTGAGATTAGAATAGTTGTCGACCCTTTATGAATTTTTAATTCATTATAAATTATATAATGTGTGCGGTCTTTCACTAACTATGAATGAGTTGAACTATGACTTATAATTAAGGCATGGATTTTTATGCATTTATAAACGTCACATATGCACATAAATATGCATTTATTTGTCTTATTTTATGCTCTAAAATATGCAATATAAAAATGCATTTATTTTTCCTATAATATGCACTATTATCTTCAAATAAGTGAAATATACGTATAAATATAAATATTTTATGCTCATAAGTAAAAGGTGTAGATGAACTATGAAAAAAACGAAATTCTAGGTCTTCCTGTGGTGACTGCGTCTTAGGGGATGATACTTCCGACGTTTCGCCTCTTATGCTAGAGGCATCTTCAGGGTAGAGCATGTTGTACTAATGATAGAAACAACGTGAACTGTTGTTCCAGTTCACGTTGTTTCTATCATTAGTACAACATGCTCTACCCTGAAGATGCCTCTAGCATAAGAGGCGAAACGTCGGAAGTATCATCCCCTAAGACGCGGTCACCACCGGAAGACCTAGAATTTCATTATGAAACTTACCGCGGAAGCCTACGCACCAATATGAAAAAAACACTAAAAAAAAAAAAAAACATATAAAACACAATATATATTTTTTTTATAAAAAATGAATACTTTATAGTAATGTATAAAACCATCATAATCTTCTAAAATAATAAACAAAACAATATCCTCACTGCAATTAAATAAATAAACTAATCTTTAAAGTTTTCTTTAAAATATTGTTAAGGTTTTTATATTATCAGAACAAAAAGTAGCTATTATATTTATATCTAATGTGTATTTATGCTATGTGTACCCTGTAGTAATAGTTCTAAGTCGTGTAGAAGGATCCTTTAAGGGTAAGAGTAAACAGATGACTAAAACGGCTTCATCATATGTGGCAACGTTTCAACTTCTCGAGCCAATTTTCGAGCCTAAAACAAATTGTTTATTGTAAGAATATAACATACATCACTAACTTCAAAAATAGTAAAACCTTACAGAATTCCTCGGGTAATTACCTCTACTTAAGATTACTAAAATGAGCTGAAGAGTTGTGAGTTAAAAAAGAAGTCGTAACATAAGGAGAACTGGAAGTTCACCACGTCAATTTCCTATAAAACAATGATATAACGTACTGGTAATAGTAATGAAAATAAAACAACTCAGCAAGGTAAAAATAATGAGAAAGGTTTTACACCAAGTGACGTCTCAAAAGGTAATAATAAGACATAATAAAAGTCAGTTTACCATGAGTAACATAGGTGACCTAAATGGAACTGATAAAAGTATCTCTACAATTTAAAAAACGAGAAAAGCGGGCGGACATCATGCATACAAACTCTAACAACATTAATAACACTAAACTAAAAAAATATTATCACAGCAAGTAATTAACTATAGGTAACAATTAAATAGAAAGAGTATTACTATCACATCTAAAAAAAACTATGTCCTGTTATCAGTAGCATTGATAAGGACTCGGCTAGGTATTCAAAGTTATTAAAAAGAAATTATAATAGGAAAGATGAAAATACATTTATCGCCCTTCACTTGTAAACATTCCTATCCTGAGCAGCCGGTAAAGTTCCATTTTACTGCCCTGGGGCCTGTAAAAATACATGCTTTATCTTTACAGGGTCGCTAGTAGTTTGAGAAGCGGTCGCTTCCTGGCCGGGCCACGGCCTGCAGGAAGCGCTAGTAGTTCTCAGCGTCAGCTATTCAATTAGTAACAATCAATATTTTTGTAACTGCGGTTTGTTTTGTACTGATGTAACCTTAATATGCATTTATTGTTTTGAAGATTCCAGCATAATAGTTTGCATGTTTAGTAATTAGTTTACATGTGGGTGGGTGATAAAATAGTGTACGCACCACGAGCAGTAAGCGACATGACAGGCCTCGGGCGTTAAACGCACTCGTGCTTTTAAACTTCGCCCTCGACCTGTAATAACGCCCTTACTGCTCTAGGTACGTAAATAGCTATTAAATACCTGAATAATTGAATGTGTTTGGTTACTTTTTCAGGTTACATGATTCACGAGGCTGTACTGTGGAGTAATGTTCACAAGAGATGGTTCTTCTTGCCGAGGAGAGCCTCTCACAACACTTACAATGAAGATGCAGATGAGCTTATGGGTACTAATGTTCTTCTAACTGCTAAAGAAGACTTCTCTGATATAACGGTATTTAACACATCTGCTTATTCTGATTTTTTGTTAATTTGAGTTTATTCTTTTAACAAGATTATAATAATGGAATTGACTCAGTCCAGTGGTTTCAGGTTGATGATGCAGTGTGCAATGTTTAATGTGATCCCTATGTTACCCCTCTGATTTTACCTAATGTGTTTATTGGTTATGATGTTGAAGAACAAACAAGCATCATGAGCATATGAAAGAAAACAAAACTTCTTGACATTATATATTCTGCTTGTAACGGTTGTGACAGAATAGTCACCTTTTTTCAAGTATTAATAAAAAAGACGGTCAACGACAAAAAAAAAAAAAAAAAAAAAAAAAAAAATACGTTTGGTGTTGCGGGACACCCGGTAGGAACGAAGTTCCTTACATTTTTCATTAAATATAAAATCACACTGCTAAGTACATAAACGTTGCTAACTACTCGTTCCAATAAATATTTTTGACTCAATTAGAAAATTATTATTAGTAAAATTATTACATAAAACTTATTACAAAAATCCCTTGGTCCGCTTATGAGCAATATTATTTTATTACATCAATTTATACTTATATATTTACAGTTTTACTGGTTAATAATTTATTTTAGTCGACACTGTCAATTTCTGACGATTCTCTTGGTGCACTTTCCATTTTAAATAATTTACAAATACTTTTCTCAGTTATAGAAACAATAATTGAAAAAAAGCGTTGTTTTGTGGGTAAATAGCGAGTTTGACAGGAAGAAGGAGTAAGAGAGAGAGAGTATAGTGAGAGAGAGATGGAAAGATAGAAGAGTTGGGATTGCGTATGAAAGGATACCAAACCAAGTATAGTAGAGGGTGAATCACTCTACATTCTTAATATTCCACCTTACTGACTACAAACACCACACTTCGGACATCAACTTTTAAAAATTGTAAAATATATCATGTAACTGTAAAAAAACTGCTGCTTGTATCAGGTTGAAATTTTACATGCCTGTTTCAATTGTACTTTAGACGATGTGTATGAAGTTTTATTAAAATCGTTACGTTAGAACGTAAGATGTCGGTAAAAAAGTTGTTTTCTTTATCTAAAACGAAAAAAAACTCAAACACTTTATGAAAAAAGTTGTATAGTGGCTGTTATATAGTGGTTGAGGGGGATTTTTTTGGGGGGATATTTTAACTTATTGAACCAATAAAGAATGCAAAATTAAGAAAAAGCATATATATATTTGAATCCTGCTATTCATCAGCTTTCATTTGATACCCCACCAACATTTTTAAAAAATATAAATTTTCAATTTTACTACATTTTTCCTAATTGCCCTTGTGCATATTTAATTTGTAACTTCTCTATATTTTTCCTTTGGTTGGGTCAGCTCAATATGAGAAGTATCTACAAAACCCTAAAAACAAGAACAAAACAAACCCAGCTGAAAATACATTTATTTTTTCAAAGTAACAAGCTTAAGCAATAAACAATGCAATGCAGTGCATACATACACATCTTTTTTAATTAAACCCATGAATGAGACTTTTTTTTCTTCTGCCCTATTATTTGGTATTTGGTTAAACCGGACTTTCCTTTAACCCTAGAATACTTATCTTTAAAAAAACACCCTTTATTACTTATCATACGTCAATATGACGTACAACTATAAAATAATTAGTAAACATCTATTTTGAAGCCACCAGATAAAATGATTCATAAGTTTGCATCAGTGTTACATCGTTAGACATCAAACGCACACGAGTGTGCACACAACTCTGTTTTTTGTTCACACAGGTTTTTGTGAGTATGAAGCATCTAAATAGACACTATGAAAAAGTGATATTTTTTATTAGCATTCAGTGATTTATTTTCAATCGATTTTTAACTTCTATAGTTTAAAAAGTCTAACAGAAAGAACAAGAAAAACCATTTTTTTAAAAATTATAAACAATATATATTTGACCAGTTTTTGGAAAAATAATACAGACTAGGTGGTATAGATAATTAGTTATTATCAATACCACCAAAAACTAAAAAGACAAAACTATTAGTAACATTTGTCTGAAGCAGACTAACTGAGGAAAGATTACCTTGAATATGGGCGCAAATAAACTAGTGGTGGAGTCAATACCACCTTTTTTCAAAAACATACACGTCAAAATGACGTAGATAAGCATTCTAGGGTTAAATGGACAACCCTTATGCCTTAATAGTCCCAGGCCCCAATTTGAGGTATCTTTTATGCCCATGGCAAAGATTTTATTGGCATCCCTAATTTTTGGGCCCCTGACTGCGGGGGAGGGGAGGGGATAGTTTAGTTTTCGACACCCTAAATAGCCAATGAGAAGAATAAGGTCTGCAATTTGGATTTTTGCTCCCTTTCTTTCCCTCTCCACAAGATTTGTGCGCCCCTCTCTTAAACTGGTGCCCTTGACAAATGCCCATTGGTAAATCAGGGCCTGAATAGTCCTTTATAATGAGGTTATACTGTATAAGCCATTTGGTTGGCCTCAGACTGTTATCAATCATTATCAAATTAAAAAAACAAAAAAAAAAAAACATTAAACATTCCTTAGCAAAGCACGGGAATCCAGCTAGCCATTTTATAGTTTTATTATAGTTCCACAAAACTCTTGTGGAAACAATTAATTAATTGATGTTTGTTAATCTTTAATGTCTTTTATATTATGTAAACTAATAAATTTGTATATTTTTGTTATATTATAGGCGACACAAATCGGAGAGGTGATTCCAACTCACGGTTTCTCCAGTTTTAAATTCATTCCGGGGACACGAGACGAAGTCATTGTCGCTCTGAAAACAGTCGAATACAAAGGAAAAATAGAATCTTACATAATGGTTTTCACAATTCATGGTAAAATCATTCTCGGAGAATCCAGGATACCCGAAGAAGTCAAATTCGAAGGATTTGAATTCATTTAAAAGAAACTAAATACCGACGGAAATTCCCAGCAAAACTTTTTCACGGTAAACTTACTGTCTACGGAAAATAACTTAATAGATGATAAGGGAATAAATAAACATTCCGTCCTAATCGAGGGCCTTAACAAAACGTAAATAAATATAATAATATTTATTGTTGCAAGAATTTAATACTTTAAAAGTTCCAAGTATAAAATAAATTTTTTTAATATTATGTACAAACTTTCCTCTTCTTTTTTTTTTATCAATTAATTTATATATGAAATATATATATATATATATTTTGTTGTGAAGACTTAAAATAATTTAAATATGTAAATCCAATTAAAATAAATAATAATTTATTTCTGTGAAAAAAATGTATTTTATTTTAACTTTTTAAAGACAAATTGAAATGTAATAATGTACATAGATTTTATTTATTTATTTATTTTTTTTTTATATTATTATTATTAAAAATATTTTTTCATCTTCTAATAAATTCCTGGTTTGAAATTTTAATTTATGATAGTAAAATCAATGTAATATATATATAAAAAAAATGTTGTTAATAAAAATGTTTTTTTATTATTGTCTCTTATCTTCTTTAAGATAACTTTAAGTCATTTGGATTATGAATTAACTTCTTTTTTTTTTAATTTGAACAAAACATTTAAAAAGTTAAAAATAACATTCTTTTATTAATATTTTTTTTATGAATTCAATGTTCACTAAATTAAAATCAAATGTGATTTGAAATTTGAATGGGCGTATTGACTATGAAAATTATTTAGGTGCTAATCTTTTTTTTTTTTAATTGAAAAGAATAGACTTGATTTAAGTTTAGAACAAGATTCCATTGTACTTTTTTTCAAAGGGGAAACATAAGGTTACTGGGATTAATTTTGGGATAAGGAAAGATTATTATATTGCTTCTATTTTCATGCATATTTTCTCTGCTAAAATATTTCTATGAGCTTACTGAAGGTACCAGAAGTATTGTGTTCATTCTAAAGAACAAAAAAAAAAATAAATATATTTGTTTCTCTTTTTATGAAATTCAAAAATTCTTAGGCAGAAATTTGTTTTCAGATACAGTAGAACATCGATTATCCGAACTAATTGTGACCAGAGGTGGGCCGGATAATCAAAAAGTTCGGTTAATCGAGGCTCATTAAAATAAAAAAAAAAAATAATAATAATTAAGTATTATACAATGTTGTTTTAAAGGTAGATATATTTTTAAAATAAACATTATATACATACATGCATATGTAAAACAACACATTATATTACATTTTTCTCAGGGAAGGTTTGAAAAAATCATGAATTCTTGTCTATTTCACCCTCAACAAGGTGGCACGTACCTATAACCACCTCACCGGTGGCGAGTTCGGATAATAGAGGGTTCGGATAACAGAGGTACCGATAATCGAGGTTCTACTGTATCAGATAATATTTTTGGTATTGTGTGTTTGTCTGTCTGTCTTGTCTTTTATTGTGATAATTTATCATTTTTATCTTTGAGTGTATTTGGAATGTGTTTGTATTTGGTTTTTTTATCGGTATTTTATTTTCTACATCCTGATCTTTATTTGATTTGGTTACTACAGGAAAAAGGGATCACAGCCACTTTACTTATCTCCTTGATGAGATCATCAGTGTGAAATATATCTCACCTTTTTGGGGTTTGAACTCAACTCGGTTGGTGTTTAGTTCTTGAATTCAGACGGAGTTTTGAGTTTGCTATGCCGGGTTCTCTTCATTAGTATTGATGTGGGTGATTCTTAATTATCAACTTCTGTAAGCCATCGTGGACTTATGGCATCAACAAAACATTTCCATTTAGTTCCACTAGCGGCCACTTCTTCTTCCTTCATTCCAGTTCTTATCTTTCCCTTACAGATCTTTGCCACTTGTGCTTGGGGTGTTTAATCTTCTTCTCTTGCTTCCATCATGGTTCAAATTCAAAACCTCCATTCAAATTGTTTAATTTATCTTTCTTAGATTAACCCAATTAGCACTTTCATGATGGACGAATGATGCTGTGGGAATAAACCAAAAAATAACAAAATAAATTGATTGGACGTGAAGTCTCATGTAAAAAGGATTTTGTTGTTATTGTGGTTAGTATAAGGATTTTGTGGTACACAAAATTTGTATAAGGGGGGTGGGGACGAAAAGTTTGATTTTTTTTTTTTTCAAAATGGTGTGGAAAATTACACTAACCACAAGTATTATATATTTTTATAATCTACTCTTCAATACCTTTTATTTGTTACCCCACTCAAAATTTTAAAAAAATATTTTTTCCCCGTGACAGGTATTAGTCACCATTTTGGATTCCCAGTTAATTAGATCAAATTGGTATTCTTATTTTTTCTTTGGCGACTGCACATTTTGCATATTTTTTTTTAAATATTTTTATTAACTGCAGAAATACAGTTTTAGGGGGGGGGGGGGGACACACACACAAAATTTTGATGTTTTTTAACAAAATAATTTTTTAATAATAAATAATAAAATAATTTTTTTTTAAGCGCATAAAATTAAACACTAATCATAGGTGTTATATATTTTTGTAATCTACTCTTCAATACCTTTCATTTGATACCCCACTCAAAATTTTAAAACAAATATTTTTTTCGCGTGAAGTGAATTCTCCACCATTTTGGATTTGAACAGCTGATAATTTTGAGTTCGCTATATTTTTCCTGTTTGCGCGTCAAAATGATCTTTAATACTGGAAAGTTTCATGTGTTTATCTCTTTTGATTCAAAAGTTATTGGAACAGTACAGAATGACAGACAGACAAATAGACACGGGAACGAAACTATAAGGGTTTCTTTTTTTGGTTTTACCAACGAAACCCTAAAAAGCTAGGAAAGAGCGGAAAGTATGTACAGAACCATGCAGATGCTCAACATGACTTACTGGTTAAATAGAATCTGAACCGTATACCTGAGTATTAGAAATTAGGTAGAAGTGTAGTTAAGATAGCACATTCCCAGAACATGGCCAGCCCCATAACCCAACCAGCAACACGTTTTAGGTACATGGTCTGTCGTCATGTTAAATTTCTGTCGTTTAATCTAAATGGCATGGCAATTTCATTTTCTCTCATTATTTCCCACAGTTAATAGTTTGTGATCATTTACAATACGTATTTAAAATTCTTAAACATGAGTCTACAACTAAGATTTAATTAATTTTGTCATTTTCCAAGTATCTGAGTCTTATATAAGTACAGGTTTGCCAGTAGAGTCTCGCTAATCCCGATTTGATGGGACCAAGCACTGTCCGGATCAGCCAAAGTCCGGATTAATAAGAATCAGTTTTAAAATGTCTGTAAAACTAGCTTTAGCTGGGTAAAACTATTAAAATCAATGTTTTTATCATAAAAATGACTGTTTTGTTTCTACGTAGGTACACTTTTTAAATCTAAAAATTAATTTAGGGTAAAAAAGTTATTATTTTATTGATATAAATGCTAAGTTTTGTGATTGTACAGCGAGGCTCTACGTACAAACTGCATTTACAAAGTTTTTAATCAAAATTTGGTGGAAGTATTTTTTTTAATTTTTCAAATGATATTTGAATGTGCAGTGTCCTAAATTTAGAGCTAAAAGGTTTTTTTTTTTTTTAATTTCCCTCCAAGATATTTTTTCCTTTTTATGTATACCAAAATTAATCTAAATTGGTTCTTATAACCTATTTGGGGAATCTAGGGGGGGGGGGGGGATATAGCAGGCCTTAAATTTACATGAAAATTTCAAAATTTCAAATTATTAAAATACTTGCTCTCTTTACATGCTACAAAATATTCAAAAGCATTTGATGTTTTTTTTTCAAAGAAATCTAATCATACTTTCTCATAGATATATTATTATTGTGATAGTAGTTCCCATTCTTCTGTTGTTTTTTTTTGTTTGTTTTTTTAAGAACTATATAGTGAAAGTGATATAGAGTTGACACTCTATTATTATTAATCATCAAGGTATGTATCCTGATGATTAAAAATTAATAATTAACAATTACTATCAAAGTCACTCTGAAGTATATTTTTTCCTTGAATCCATTAACCTGAAAGTTTATGGATTCGGGGGGAAATATTTACCTCAGAGTGACTTTTATAGTAATATAGATAATACTTTCTATATTATTTTGAAACAATTTAAAATTTAATACTTATATATTTAAAAATAAAAGTATGTAAATAGGAACAATTAAATGATCAAAAATACTTTATTACTAAACAAGAAAGTTTAGAAAAATTTATGTTTTTTTGCTTTTTTTAAGAAAATGATAAAATACGGCAATTTCTTTATAAAATATATAACTTAATACATTCATTTTTATAAAATCAGTTACTTTACTTTGCTTTTGAGGCACTCGATCTTAAATGAAATCATAGTTTTGATATCTTTTATGTATATATGTTTGTAATAAATCTATGTAAATTATTTATTTTTTGGTTTAATGTTATTTTTATAATATGAAATTGAGAGTATAATTTCAATTTAATGTATTTTATTTCACTGGTGATTAAATAGGCTGAATGTATTCTTTTTAAAAAAGAAAACAAAAGAAACAAACTAATTTATAAAAACTTTTTTTTTTTTCAAAAAACATCTTATATTCAAGAGGAGTTTGTTCTTGGTATTTGATGGGGTTGATTCGATCAACAATGATTCAAGATTGATGAGTGTGCCATCTTGGATGTGAGGCTATAGGCGCTGGTCCTGTTTGCCCAGCTATCAATGATTTAGGCAACACACAAGGTCGTGGGTTCGATCCTGTGCCATGGTCTCTCTCCGATTTAAATCCATGAATCGATGGTGGAACAAGGCAACGACACCCCTTAAGGGGTTCTCTGGTGTGGTGCTCTGATTTGTAATGGCAAGTCAAGGGATGAACAGGGTCTGTAGGTATGACCCCATACATGGACACTCAGATTTACATAGCTTACTAATGACCACATGTTACTTGCTTCGGCGGTACATTGTACAGTGGTAGGATGTGTAAAGTAGCTGCAACTCACTACCACGGGACTAGTAAATAGAAATAGACCCTCAATAAGATCTAATTGCTAGGTTCCAACAAGTGGTTCATTGTCTCTCTTTAATACTTCTGCAACTTATAATTTTTGTTGAGGCAGTACTCTTAAATGAAGAGCTAAAATTCCTTTTTACTTTCTCATATAAAGAGAAAGTATTTTGATGGATTTACACGTTTTGAGGTCCCCTGAGTCCTAAAAAGTGGTTTTTAAAAAATGTCTGTCTGGAAAATGACGCCTGGAGCCTAAACTGCTGGGCCGATACATGTTCAGAAAAATCATACCCTGAGGCGAAATCGAAAAATGAATTTTAGCTCCAAATTTGGGGGCGCTACCTCCCAAAAACTCTGAAAAAAAAAAAAACGTGAAAAAAATTATTTATTAAAAACGGTTTCGACGATTTTGATTTTAAAAATTCTAAAATGTAGCCCATTTAAATACGAATCTAACCATATAAGCCGTTTCCCCGGGAAAAATCTAGTTCCTGAGAAAAAAAAGCTTAAAACGCGGACGGAGAGAGCCCGGGTTCGATTCCCTGCCCTGGAGATGTTATATTTATGATAAATTTAGATCAAATTTTCAATAATAATTAAATGTACATTCGAAAACTAATAAATGGAAAACACTGGGCTAAATAATTATGAGCTCGTATATGAGAAAGTTTGTCTGAGTTGTCTCGGACCGATTTTTTCAAATGTGACATTGAGTGCGGGGGTGATTTTGAGAGTTGCTTCAAAGACGCAAATCATATATATACATAACAAAACATCTCTTACAATAAGTAATTTTTGCATTAGTAAAAAAAAAGAAGAAAAAAAAAAAAAAAGGATTTTTTTTACTAGGGTCGAGGGTGGACTGTATCTGATGGGCAGACAGTGTATCCAAGGGTGTTTATGTCGTGCGGGCCCATCAGAATCCCCTTATATTTGAATAGAGTCATGACGCACTAGCTACGTCATGTCGCGCCTGAGTATAAACTCGTCATGACGCAGACGTCTGCGTCATCCACACTCACCGTGTTAAGATATAACACTGAGCTGAGTATGAATACCTAATTTTGTGTAGATTATTAAAAAATGTTTTCTCTATTACTGACAAAACTTGACTTATGAATTTAGATGTTCCCGAAACTTATTTATAAGTCAAATTTTTGTAAGCTATATTCGTCCCCTTTTCTTTTCCAATATAGCCTAAAAAATGACAAAGAAAAAGGCTGATTTTATTCAAACTTCTCATAATTAACAAAATAAATGACCTAAATTAACAAAATATGAGCACAATTAAACAAATAAATAGGAATATTAAAATACTGATACGAGCTTTTACTGCTCTAATATACGCTAGGATAAGAGTATTCACTGTAGAATAAAAGATCAAATTTAAAGCTATTAACAAAAGTTAATTAATAAAGAATTGGTTTCTGTACATTTTGACTGTTATCTGTTTTGGCCATCCTTCTTACTTCATTCCAGTTCTTATCTTTTCCTTACAGATCTTTGCCACTTGTGCTTGGGGTGTTTAATCTTCTTCTCTTGCTACCTTCATGGTTTGAATTCAAAGCCTCCTTTCAAACTGTTTAATTTATCTTTCTTAGATTAACCCAATTAGCACGTTCATGATGGACGAATGATGCTGTGGGAATAAACCAAAAAATAACAAAATAAATTGGTTGGGCGTGAAGTCTCACGCAAAAAGGGTTTCGTTGGTATTATGGTTAGTATAAGGATTTTGTGGTACACGAAATTAGTATAAGGGGGTGGGGCCGCAGAGTGTCTCCATGTAATTGCTCTTCTATGATAAAACCACGGGAATATCTTCTTTTTTTATTTAAATCTTCTCTCTGGTGTAGCCTTTAACTTATAATCAGTATTAAAACAAGAGACATTTAAAGCATTTAATGATTAATATAAAATAAAGTTAATTAATAAATATTTCGATGTAAAATAAAGATAAATAAATTAAAAAAAAAAAAAGTTTACAATGAAAACTTGATCAGTGTATTGTATAAAGTCAAATAATCCCACAACAAATAGTTAGTGATATAAACCAATTTTAACTACTTCACTTTTGCCATTGAGTACTGATAGAATAGACTGATCAGTTCTTGCTATTTTAATTGCATCAGTTTTTATGAGTTAACCGATTACAACCGACCGATCTGGTTTTGCTATTTTAATTGTTTCAGGTATTATGAGTGAACTGATTAGAATAAACTGATCAGTTTTTGCTGTTTTTAAAAAAATAAAAATAACATTCTTTAAATTCTTAAAATTCCAACTGAACAAAAATGTGTTTTTGAGTGTGGGGGAGTAACAATCTAAAGCATCCACCATCTTTAGATTGTTACTCCCCTCTGTTTTCTTTATAAGGGGAGTAACAGTCTAAAGAAGTGCCGATAAATTAATATTCTTTAAATTTTTATTCCAACTGAACAAAAAAAGTGTTTTTTTTTTTTTTTTTTTTAAGAAACAGAATGTAATGAACAGTATATATTATATAATTGTTTTATACAATTAAATTAAGTTGAAGTAAACTTGCCAGTATGTTTTAATTGTAGGGCTTACCTAATCAACTGTTAAGACAAAAGGGATACCAACACTCAGAGCTTGATTTATAAAAAAAAATAGGTTCTGGTATTGTGACCTGTGACCTTGTTGTCCAAAAGTTTTGAAATTTTGACTTTTAAAACGTCATATTAACGCTTTCCTGAGCATTTTAAAAGTGTGTGTTTTAAATTTTAAGGTCCCACTGAGTCCAAAAAAGTGGTTTTTAAATGTCTGTAGACAATTGATAAGTTACCTTATGAAATTAGTTTTAAAAAAATGTTTACTCTTAATGTAATTAATTATGTCGTATGTGTAATTGGTAATTAAGTTTATAACTCTAATTACCTCCCTGCATAAAGTTTTACATAGTTGTAGCAACTGCAAATCAACAGGCCAGTGGGCAAAATTTTGATGTTTTTTTGACGAAATGGCATGAAAATTAAACATGTGCCAGAAGTGTTATATATTTTGGTAATCTACTCTTCAATACCTTTCATTTGATACACCACTCCAAATTTTTAAAATATATTTTTTTCAGGAATTAGCCGCCATTTTGGATTCCCAGTTAATCAGATCAAATTTCTATTCTTATTTTTTTCTATGGCCCAGCAGACCGCACATTTTGCATATTTTTAGTAACAGCAGAAATATAGTTTTAGGGGGGAGGGGGACACGCAAAATGATGATGTTTTTTGACAAAATGGCGCGGAAAATTAAACACTATCTACAAGTATTATATATTTTTGTAATCTTCTTTTCAATACCTTTCATTTGATGCCCCACTCAAAATTAAAAAAAAAATTTTGTGGTACGTGAATTATCCGCCATTTTGAATTTGAATAGCTGATAATTTTGAGTTCGCTATATTTTTCCTGTGTGCACGTCAAAACGATCTTTAGTACTGGAATGTATTTTTTTCTATTTCTTTTGATTCAAAAGTTATTGGAACCGTACAGAGTGACAGACAGACAGACACAGGAACGAAACTTTACGGGTTTCTTTTTTAGGGTTACCAGTATTTAGGGTGTTAAGGGTTACCAGTAAGCAACGCTTGCTTGATATTGAAAAAGTTGACCGATTCGCCAAAGGAAAAAAAGTGGCATGAATTTGTAATTTAATTTCTTTATGAAATGTTGCAGTATAATGCTTTTTAAAACGGTTTCTTTCAACTAAATAAAATAATTATTCCCTGGATGTAAAATTTTCAATAATAATTAAACTTTTCTAATGTTTTAAATTGATATTAGTAAATCATGGTTAGAAGTGTGACTAGGCCTTGGCTGACCATGGTTACAATATACTTTTCACTTTGTTGATAGCTATCTTTCATTTTATAACAAGTCAGCTGCAGCTAATAAAGCCAGTATATAATCAAGTTTAAAGGTTTTGAAACTGATAAGCTGATGTTTTCTTAGTAATTCACCATCTAGACCACCTAGAGACTCGCGGTTTTTTACGTTTGGTCGGAAATTGGCCCAAAACGACTGGAAAAATCCGAAAAGTTAAAATAATACATTTTTACCCCCCTTAAAAAATTGAAGATGGCGGACGCACTTTAAAGTTTTTTGGAGGCTTATTGTGGCTAAACGGTAAGTCGTATCGACAAGCTGATAGCGCCAGCGGTAACTGATTTTAAAAGATCTACAACATTGGTCCTATGACTTTTTGTCGTACCTTCATCGGTTCTACCTTAAATAGAGCTTAATTTTATTTTTTGTAAAAAAAAAACGACTTAGAGCTCTTACGGCGTCCGCAATTGTTGACCGATTTAATGTCTGACTTGGGTGCTTAAACCTAACACTATTGCTCGATAAATCGAGTATTTATTATTTCATTATTAGAGTTATTAAATAGAGTTGATTAAATATTTACTGATGCAACTGTCGTATTGAGAGAAGAGACTGGAAATTCAATTAATGCACTATCATGGTTGATTGTTCAAATCACTTCCCACTCTAATAGGTTTTGTCTACGTTTATTTCCTTATTTGTTATACCTTTTTTTTTAGCATTGTTAGTTATTATATTACTATACTACTTGGTTTCTATTGGCTATTTCTTAAATATATAGATAGACTCCAAACTACGATTTGGAGAGTATTATATTCTTAGCAATGGAATTAATGATGTGTAATATAGTCCTGATTTTATCCTTAAAAGGCTTTGGAAATAAAACTATTTAGGAATTTAATTTAATTGCTAGGCCTACTTGATTTTAGGAAACAGCCACTAATACACTAACTAGGACGAAAGTGGACTAGTGAAAGCTAGTTAAATATATAGCACAAACGTTATGAGTAAATATTATGTAAAGAAATATCTTAAAACACGTTTTCAGCAATCAAATTTTAAATATTTCCGGCCCCCCGTACGGATAGGGGTATCACACATTACCCCCCCCCCCCCCGGTATGGCCCCTCTGAAAGTCAACTTTGGGGCCGCCATTGCAACAGGCCTAGAGAAATTAATTTTAGTTCCAAATTTGGGGGGGGGGGGGCGCTATTCCCCATAAACTCTGAAAAAACGTGAAGAAAAATTACTTCTTGAAAACTGTTCCGACGATTTTGATTAAATAATTCTAAAATGAAGTCCATTTAAATACGAATCTAAACGATATAAGCCGTTTCCCTGAAAAAAATAGTTCCTGAGAACGGTAACTTTAAAAGCGGACGGAGAGAGGCCGGGTTCGATTCCCCCCCCCCCCCCCCCCCCCCGAGGAGAAGTTATTTTTATAATACATTTTGATGAAATGTTAAATAATAATTAAATGTGCCTACGATAACACGAAAACTAATAAGTAGAAAACACTGGGCTAATTAATTATGAACTCGTATATGAGAAAGTTTGTCTGAGTTGTCTCGGACCGATTTTATCTTTTTAAAATGAAGGTGTGGCGTTGTGTATTATGAAGCTGGTTAAAGTTTATTATCATTCATATGCTTTGAAGTACGTTTACTTAGTACTTAATAGAACTTATAACAGAAAAGAGGTAAAGAAAAACAGGTTTCGTCTGTTCATTCATAATAATGCCTATTATGCGGTGGTAAGCCTGAAGAGGCCTTCCAGTATCCGGTGTTTCATTCACACCTTCAAAGAAAGAGAGAAAAATACACAGATAATGTCCCACATATTTAAAAGAAAAACACAGATAATGCCCCACATATTCAGTTAAGTTGTCAAAAGAAGTAACACCACCACAAAAACACATCTAGATGAATGTAAAAGATCTTTTTATGCTCGTGGTAATTTGTCTATTAAGTACTGGTTTGTATTTCATTTTATGTTTTGTTAGATTTTCTTCTCTCGATTCAGAAGTATTTCAATTGCACGATTCAATAGAGTATTTTTTGTTTGTTTGTTTGTTCAAACACCCCCGTATACATACCTAAGTAAAATAGTCGTGACACAGGATGTGGTAACGTCGGAGTACGCTTTATACACTCAAACTTCCCCGTGACAGTTTTTTAGAAGAGAAACCAACGGATAATCTCATCAAAAAAATATGATGCAACTCAGACCAAAACTAGAGTAAAGGATTAGTATGGTTTAGTTGTTCTAAGCTGTGATTCACACGGTATTGTGCGTCTTTTTCACATTATCAGATGTAAGCAAACCTTTTAATGCGGTAGGTCTAAAATTTAGTACTGTGAGACCAACTTCGCTCACTTGGACGTTGGAATTATGGAAAGCCGCACGAATTTCGAAAACAGTGATAAATAAACGATTACTTATGTTATAAAAAGATAGGTGAGAAAGAACCTTCAAATAATATAATAATAAAGTTCGTAATAACATTTCACCAACTTAAATCAAAATAGGAATATCGAAATACTTACACTACCTTAAAAGTAACAAGTTTTCGTCATAAGCGAATCGCCAATAAGTGAACCTTCGTTTTACCTTCTATTAAAATAGGTTAGAAGATTTGAACCATTAAGTGCTTTTGTAAATGAGCAACATTTTA
This sequence comes from Gerris lacustris, assembly GCA_951217055.1. Classification (NCBI taxonomy): domain Eukaryota; kingdom Metazoa; phylum Arthropoda; class Insecta; order Hemiptera; family Gerridae; genus Gerris; species Gerris lacustris. The sequence continues at coordinate 69,115,712 of OX578280.1, read as the reverse complement.
CGGCAACACTGCAGGGCCGTAACTACAATCTTGGGGGCCCTAGGGCAATATTATTCTGGGGGCCCTTCGTGGCGTCGAGGGGATACCCCCCCCCCCCCCCCCCCCTCAGAAAAAGGGGAGTTCGGGGGTCCTCCCCCGTTTTTTTTTTTTTAAATAACGCCCCAAAACGTGTTTTAATGCATTCTAGAGGTCAAATTTACCCACATCTATAGTATTTTATTTTGCACATGACCCAAAATCGAAAATGTCTATTTTAGCCTCTATTCTATAGCTAAATCCTCACCCATCTCCTGGTTAATTTAGTTAGGCTTCTGCATAAATATATATATAACTTATAAGGACGTAACAGTTTAAGGAAAAACTCTGATGAAGGTGAACATTATATTGAGTAAGCGTCAGAGTTTTTTGTCAGTTAACTGTGTAATAGTCCTCAAAAAACTTATTGGTGAACTACGTTTGTCATGGGGCCCCTGGTGCGTGAAAATATTGAATATTTTTCTGTAAATGTCTAGGGGCCCCCTAGTTTCAATAGAACCGTTTAATAATAGTCCATAATTATTCTTTCCTGAAACGAATTTTTTTGATAAACGGCTTTTAAAATTTACATTATTTCGTTATGCCCATTGAAATTCAAATAGGGCCGTAGGATCGGGGGCCCCGGGGCACTGCCCCGGTTGCCCCGGTGGTAGTTACGGCCCTGCAACAATGGTCGGGCTACATTGCTCCAAATCCAGAAATATAGCCGGCAATATGTTTGTATGACCCGGCAATATACAGCCCGGCAACGTATTACCGACATTATTGCCGGACATCATGTATCCAGATAATATGTCCTGGCAATATTTCTGCCACAGTATAGCCTGAAACTTTTAAAAATTTATGTTACATAAGAATCACTCAATTACCTTCTTGGGACACAAAAAATCCCCAATAGAGGCCCCTAGGTGGAGAGCAAGAAATTAATACTCCAGTAGTTGCAATAGGAACGTATTGCTGGGCCATAAGAACATAATATTGCCGGGGTATACAGAAACGTTGCTGATCTATAAGAATATATTACCAGCAATGTTTCTGGATTTTATGCAATGTTCCCCGGCCATTATTACCAACCAAACATTGCCGTAAAATGTTCCTCGTTTACATGACCCTTTAGAATAAGCGACATTTTCTTGTCTGATCAACAAAATATATTCAGCATGTTTTGAACTCGAATTTAATTTGAGTAAATTTGATAACATATAAACATTAAACATGCATAAGTAATTTCTTTTCAAAATGTTAATAAAAAAATCGGTCCGAGACAACTCACCCCAACTTTCTCTTAGCCCAGTAATTTCCATTTATTAATTTTCGTGTTTTCGTAGGTACATGAAATAACTATTATTGAACATTTCATCCACATTCATCATAGAAATAACTTCTCCTCGGCGGGGAATCGAACCAGGCTTCTGTCCGTCCGTGCTTAAAGCTATTTTCTCAGGAACTAGATTTTTCCCTGGAAAACGGCTTATATCGTTAGATTCGTATTTAAATGGACTACATTTTAGATTTTTATTTAAAACATATTAGGAACCGTTTACAAGAAATAATTTTTTTCACGTTTTTTCAGAGTTTATGGGGAATAGCGCCCCCAAAATTTGGATTGGAGCTAAAATTCATTTCTCGATTTTGTCTCGGGGTATGATTTTTCTGAACATAAACGCCAAATTTTGTCAAAATCGGCCCCACAGGCGACAGCCTTTTTTTTAAAATAAAAGAACACTTTTTTGGACTCAGGATCCCTCAAAACGTGTAAATCCATAAAAATCTTTAAATCGAATATTCACGACAGCACAATACTTACTCTTCTATGAGAAAGTAAAAACAGAATATCTATGAGATAATTAAAAATGAGAAAATATTTCTCATGGATACAAAGTAACAATCATTGATTTTTTAAAATAGAAAATTATTAAAAGGCTTGAGGCAAGGATCAAATCAACCCTTTATCTATTTAAACATTACATTTTCATTGAAAAATAACTTTTAAAAAAACTTCTTTAAAAACCATTCTACTCAAAGAATTCCATTCTTAACAAAGATTATTTCTTCAAACAATCTTTCGACACATCTTTATATATAATATAAATATATTTTAATACTTCTTTCATAAAAGAAACAAAATCCAAACTTGAAAATTATCTAATTTTATATGTGTTTATTTTTTTTTCTTTAACCATTCAATTTTATTTAAACAATATTACTTAAGTTATATATATATATATGTGTGTGTATTTATTACTAAACTCATTTTTAAAGATGATGTTATATCTCATATTTCTACAAACATTTGTATATATATATATATATTATTTTTTTAAAAAAAACCAATAAACTTTAAGAAATATATTAATAACAGTTTTAGACTTGGTTCTGGACCCCCTAGTGATCGCGTGATCACCACGAATACGTTTATTCTCACATTTTAAAAATATGAAGAAAAAAAACAACACGTTGACGTGACTCTAATTGAAAAAAATTTCTCTTTTCCTAATTTCCGTACCCTTCATATAATAGACGGCGCCTGAGGGCGGCACACCAAACTAACAGGAAACTATGATGCCCAGTTACACACACACACACACACACACATATATATATATATATATATATATATATATATATGTATATATATATATATGTGTAGATAGTAAAGTAGTAAGTGGTGTAAGGTTACTTACCGAATCTATTCCCACACATAGTGGCGATGGAATGCTTGGCAATGGCGCACACTATTGACACCACTCCCTATTATTATTAACAAGCCACCTAACTATATAAGTGAGCATTTTTTTCCTCGCCTATTCTTCTTCTTCATCTTAGACCGACCTTTCTTCATTCCTATTTCAATCCTTCCCATTATGAGATGATGTTGGAATCTTTTTTTTTAATACTCACATCACAACTGATAAATGGATGTCAATGAAATATTTTTTTCGACGCCATTTTGTTATTCAAATGTTTTTTTTTGGAACGAAGTTCCTTATGGCACGTTCTGGAGCCCGGGAGTGAATCCAAAAAAACTAACAAAATCACCGTCACGCAAAATCCGTCACGAAATCAACAGATGACGATAACTTGAGTAAAAGCTCACCGAGTTAGATGAAATTTGGTACACAAGTTCATTTTACCAATGCCCAGGGTGAGTTCGTCGGAAAACGTTATCAGCCCAAGCGTTCACGCGCAGCGCTCGCGTAAACGTAAGCTTTAAAAGACGGGAAAAATGTTATTAAGGAAGCCTGTTACTTGACTTGTTTTGATTATTTTTGTTATACATGTCAAAAATGTCACTTTGTTTTGTAAATAAATATAATATAATCATGTAAAATTTCACGCTGATACAAGCAGAAGCTGTAGAGTAGGGAAGAGATTTATTTTATAATATTTTAAATTAATTGGCCGGGTAGGTAGAAAACAGTCCTATTTCAATCCAAACTCCTTTAAAAAACATACTTTTTCACTATAAACTCATCATGATCAACTTTTTTCTTATATTTAATATATATTTATAGTAAGACGCTTGCTTTAATCATACAAATAATGATTTTCTTTTAAATTTGCCTTAACTCTGCCAGGTACAAACAGTTCCTTACTTTTAATTTTGTCTCTTTTCTAACTCCGCCATGTATAAGTAGTTAGCAATGTATACGTACTTAGTAGTGTGATTTTATAATTTATATTTAATGAAAAATGTAAGGAACTTCGTTCCTACCGGGTGTCCCGCGACACCACACGTATTGTTTTTTCAACAGTTGGTATTTATTAACCTATTTAAACCAATATCAGATTCCATTTTTGGTTTAAATTTGAAACTGATGAAATTCATAATATTTTTAGGCATCAAATTGTTTTTTACATATTTTCTAAGCGACGTTCACTGGTCTATTCCAAACGCAAATGTCTCATCGCAAACGTCCCATGTAAGTTTCAACCTTATTTGTTTCTCTTCCACATGCGCACAAACATACATTTATTTACACCTATATTAGTCCAGGAGATAGCGTGCAAAAACGTGTCTGACTAACATCAAGCTAGAATTTTGTATACTAGGCATCGCGTGGCTCTATCATTGAAGCGAGCGTATAGTAATAAATATGTATTGAATATTGAAAAAAAAAAATATTGTGAATCATGATGAGTTGATAGATAATGGGTCTGGTAGTAGTGCAGCGGCTAGTAGTAAGGGAACCACCCCGCATTCTTACTATTCCACTAACCATACATCTCTATTTCAATATTTATAATTTGTATCTCTTTGCTACAAACAAACTACTGCATGTATCAAATTGAAATTTTGCATGCCTGTTTCAATTGTGCATCAGATGGTGTCTATGAAGTTTTATTAAAATCGTTACGTTAGAACGTAAGATATCGGTAAAAAGGTTGTTTTCTCTATTTTAAACGTTTAGGCCCGCTTTAATAGTTTTAGCGATCTTTATTAATTCATAGCGGTGTCGCTGTTGGTTTTACTAAAAAATGTTATTTGAAAAAAATGTTCGTCTCATCGAATAGATGATGATAGAATCTTTTCCCGTCCTGAAATTCCAATTTAATTTTTAAACCTCTCGTTTACGCGAGCGTTGCGCGCGAACTCTTGGACGGATCACGCTGTCCAACGAACTTAGCCTGAGTATTAGTAAGAGGATCATGTATACCAAATTTCAACTAAATCGGTCAACTTTTACTCAAGTTATCGTCACACGCGTGAACGTTACTGACAGACAGACAGACAGACAGACAGACAGACAGACAGACAGACAGACACGGAGCATATTTCGTTGAATGTAGGAAGCTCGCTACGCTCGCTTCAACAAGTCAATCTTTTAGCGCCTTTTAAGAATATGTGGTCGGCTAAGTTCGTCTGCGGGACATAGCTTGGCAATAGGCGTTTGAAAAAACAAACCGGTGGAGAGCGGCCATGTCTCATCAATTATGTGGGACAATGTGCTTTTCATAATCCTGAGTACAGAATTAGTTAGTAGACCGAAAATCAAGTTGATGTTAATTTATCCCTTGACAGGTGACCACGTTGAATTTTAGTAATATTTGAATAAAACCTATCAAGTGAAAATAATATCAACTTGATTTTCGGTCCACTAACTAATTCTGTACTCATCAGGATCATGAAAATCATACTGTCCACCATAATTGGCGGGACATGGCCGCTCTCCACCATTTTGTTTTTTTTAAATGCCTATTGCCAAGCTATGTCCCGCAGACGAATCTAGCCGACCACATATTCTTAAAAGGCGCTAAAAGATTGACTTGTATACAAAATTTTAGCTTGATGTTAGTCAGACACTTTTTTGCACGCTGTCTCCTGGACTATATCTTATCAAAATACTTATCTGATTTTTATGAAATTTTTGATCGTTCGTTGAAAGTAGCCCGCAGATAGCCCCAGGTAAATTTTAACCCTCTACGCTCTTTAACTTTTGCTAAATTTATACTTTAATTCGTGTAAAAAAATCAAAACAATTTCGACAGACTTAAAAAACAGGGGAAAAATGAAATACATTGAATAATAATAGGTTTTTTAAAGCATAAAAATCATTCAATTTTACGAAATAGGACGCGAGGTAGCTATGTGCCCCAATAATTGGTGGAGTATTTATTTAACGCATTATATTTTTCCTAATTTTTATTTAAACGGTGTTGATAGACTTCTCTGGGAAATCAAACTATATATATTTGAGGCAAGTCCTGAGCATCTTCACCAGTATATTACGCAGTAAAGATTCTCTACTGCATGCTTCTAACATCTGTTATTATTACATACACAATTCAATTCTTACTTTGATGGAATCAATTGAGATTCATTCTAGAAAAAGAAACATCAGCTTATTATGTAATCTTTTTGTTATTATTTAAGTTTAAGGGTAATATAATGATTGAAAGGGCCAAACTATGAACAACTTTTCCATAACATGTCTCCCACGAAGAGTAGTAATGCGGGTAACAGATAATCGTCTGACGATGACCTTAATACTTGACATTCCTAAAGGGGGGAACTCAAGACTTTTTAAAAATATGATGTCATAGATTCGCCCTTATTCAATCCATGGCTGTCGATCCCTATTCTGATATTGGAGGGATCTTGAGGATCGTCCCTTATCCATGATGCCATAACGCCCTTGTTGGCCCTCGAGTCCATGTCTTCTTCTAACCCTTGCCTTTCCCACACAACTTTCTATTCACAGAACTTGACGTAAATTTCTTTATGCTTGATCATTTCTCAAATAGATTTGATTTTTCGATCTAGAACAAGAAATGATATCGATCACGATCAGTATCATTGAAAAAAAATCAGATAAATCAATATTTTCCCATGTAATGGTTAGGGGTGGTTAGAGGGGGTTAGAGGTAGTTAGAGGTGGTTAGAGGTAGTTAGAGGTGGTTAGTGGTGGTTAGAGGTGGTTAGAGGTGGTTAGAGGTGGTTAGAGGGGGTTAGAGGGGGTTAGAGGTGGTTAGAGGTGGTTAGAGGGGGTTAGAGGGGGTTAGAGGTGGTTAGAGGTGGTTAGAGGTAGTTAGAGGTGGTTAGAGGTGATTAGAGGATCGACTCTATCGTAGCTAAAGCTTTTAAGCACTTAGGTCTTATCCGGAATAGTACATTACGCGTCTAGTGCGAAAAGAAGAATTTTGCATGCGAGTGTGGAGTTTGCACCCGAGCGACAGCGAAGGTAGTAAAACCACACGAGCAAAGCAAAATGCAGTTTTCGCACAAGTTGCGAACCCTACTTTATCTACGATTGTGGATTTTAATAATAAATACAGAAAATATAGACTGCCAATTAGTGTGGCACATAGCTTCCTCGCATTCTATCATGTAATGTATTGTTATATTAACATTCAAATTATTATAGTATAGTCTTATGGATCCTTATAAGGGTTCGTGAAAATAAATTACTTCACTTCATTTCATTCGGCAACGTTTCGTTTCGGCCTGACCGGCCATTCTCAAGCCTAAAAATGTACGTATATTTACTAATTAACTACAATAAAGAACATGTCACAATCTAAAGGAAATAAGTTACATGCGTAAATTTACCTTATAGTACACAATAGAACTTTAGCACTTGGTGGTATGTGCGATATGAATGGAAGGAAGCTGACTCTTTGGTTGGGGACAACCGTGTCAGGTTTACCTTCGTGTTTGCTGCTGACTTGACAAATAGGCGGAACCGAAGGCCGTTTAGGGTGTCGATGGATGCGTCCCCTCCATTCAGAGCGACCAGACACATCTCTCCAGCTTCCAAAAACTATTGGACGTACAGAGATGCAGTTGAGCATATGCTGCTGTAAATTTACTGTACTAAAAGTAAGAAAAGTTCGCATATTTTTCATTTTCCAGCTATTATTACGCTGCTAGCACAGGTTTTTCGAAGATGCAAACTTAGGATCACACTACCTTAACTGGTCTGAACAGCATATATAAAAATCATAACTACATCAAGCTTTGCGAATTATAGGTCTAATTTGACTGGCCTAATATTACGTTGTTGTGAACTACTGGGCCTTCAGACTTAATTTTGCACTAAAAAGGAAGCCAATTGAATGTAACCTTTATTCCTTATAAACTTTTTCGTAGGGAGGCTGTTTTATCCTGATATTTGGCCCTTTCTTTTAAACCTTTCTTCTAAAATTTGTTGACATACAGTCGTCAACTTCGAACTGCTGTATCTTGGAAAGTATTGGGTCTACAAAGACAAATTTGGTCCTATTTTATTGCAAATTTAGTCCACTTAAAAAATGTATATACTTAATTTTCCTGATAAATAGGTTCTTCAGTTTCAAAAGCGGTGTAAACTGGAATAAACCTCTAAAATTGGCTTATTTTGGAAAATTTTCGAAACTTTGAACAGCTGTATCTTAAAACGTACTGGTTTAAAGAAACAATTATGGTCTCATTTTATTATAAATTTAGTTTTATTTAATAGACTGTAATAAATTAGTAGACAGCCAAAACCAACGAGCTTCGGTAAAATAAACACTCTTTATTAACGTAATACATACAATGAAGGAAACATTATACATACACGTGCAAATCAATCTAAAGTTAACATAACATGGAAGACAAAGAAAAGATAACCCGCGAGGGAGTGTCAGTGTAGCCAAAGTATTAACATATAAATCTAAACCAAGATTCTACATAGACAATATAGTCTTTTTACCGTAAAATGGGTCCTTGAGGGTCAAAATTGATGAAAACCTAAAATTCATCGAAAATTTAGTGGTTTTTCAAGTATTTCACAATGATCCGGAAGTTTGCCGAGGTCGAAAACTTAGATGTATCATTAGCCATCCATAACTACCTTATTTGATGCAAGGTAGCCCCCCCTATTTACGACGATTTTACTGGACTAGGACTATTATGTCAATCGAAATTAATTAATCATTCCATTTTTGCTTCCGAGCTTACCGAAGGTAACAGAAGCATTGTGTTTACTTTTGAGTAAGAAAAAGTTTTTCTTACTCGTTTTGAGAAAAAGTTTTATATCTCAGTTTTTAAGAATTCCAAGACAGAAATCCGTTTCAGACATCAGGGAACATTTTTGGTCTCGTGTCTGTGTCCATGAATCATGAAACGTGCGACGATAATTTGAGTAAATGTCGACTGATTTTGATGAAATTTGGTAGACATGTTCATTTTACCAATGCCCAGAACGAGTTCGTTGGACAAATTTATCCGTCCAAGCGTTCACGAGCAACGCTCGCGTAAACGTGAACTTCAAATTTAAAATTGGAATTTTAGGTCGGGGAAAAAAATCAAACTTCATCTATTTAATGAGACACACATTTTTTTCAAATACAATTTATTAGTAAAACCAACAGCGACACCGCTATGAAGTGTTAAAGATCGCTAAAAACTATTATTAGTATTTACATAATAAACAATAAAACAATAAAGTAAGATAACGTTAATAAAACAATAAAGTACGTGATAGGATGCGAGGAAGTTATTTTCCACACTAATTGGCAGTCTATTTTCTACTTTAATATAAAATAAAGTTTATTATATTTTTCATTTATATTTAAGGCGTAGAAGTCAAATAAATATTTGATTAGCAAAATATTGGGAGCGTGGGCATCATGACTGCGCCGTTATGTTTTAACTTGATAGAACACACATTCCGGTTTAACTGTACAGGTTTATCTCGAACGATTCATGCTTAATTTGGAAGAGCTTAAAGAAAGGTGCGAAACAGTCCCAAGTCGGGGTTGCGCACTGCTTTTATCCGTTGCGCATGAAGCTTCCCTCGCACGGCTCCCAGCTTCGTTGCAACAAATCTATAAATTAGTTGTTATCATGTAAACAACTACTCTCTCTTCAAATGTTGACAATTATTTTGACATTTTTATTTATTTTCTTTTATTATATATATATATATATTTTTTTTTTTTTTTTTTTATACAATACATCTTTACACTCACACGACATGTATATATAAGAAAAGACTCAAGTGCACAAGAATCAAGTGTTAACAGATAAGTGAAGATGAGGAAGGAAGAGTTAACGCTGTACGAGCGAGCGAGGCTAGATAAGTTAGTTACTATAAAGCCAAGATTTGTCGAGGCTTGTGGAGCTAAAGGCATCCTCACTGGCAAATTCTACTCGAGGTATTTCATTAAATTATATATAGACATAACATCCATTATTGCATAAGATTAATTATCTTACTTTAAATCAAATTATAATTATCAATAACTACGGGAGACATACAGAGAAAAATAGACCCCCGCACCGGGACTCGAACCACGGGTCCTCCTATTAATCCGTTACAGGTGCTCTTTGATGATAATTATATTTTGATTTAAAGTAAAATTGAATCTTTCCGTAGTATGAATACTACAAAAAACTTAAAAATTTGAATTAATTTAAAAAATTTACCGGGCCTTTTGGTAAAAATGTCGTATCCGACCCACTTTGACTAAATAACTATTAAGAAAAAGGGATGTTTAGTCTAATTTACATTGGGACAAAAGAATATCACACTTTCGTATCTAAAAGTGTGATATTCCTTTGTCCCCATGTACATTAGACTTAATATCCCTTCATAGTAGTAGTTATTTAGACAAAGTGGGTCAGATACGACATATTTACCCTACTTTTCAACATTTTAAGATATCAATGTGTGGGTAACAAATTAAAAGAGCCTCTTTTACTTTGTTACCTACAACTTCAATACAACTTCAATACAACATCAATACAACTTTTCAATACAACTTCAATACAACATCAATACAACTTTTCAATACAACTTCAATACAACATCAATACAACTTTTCAATACAACTTCAATACAACTATTCAATACAACTTTAATACAACTTTTCAATACAACTTCAATACGACTTTCTTTTCTGTTATGGTGGGTAACAAAGTAAAAAGTACGTTCTAACCATCTCTAACTCCCTCCAAGCACCTCAAATAACCCTTAACCACCTCCAATCCCCTCTAACCACCTCCAATCACCTCTAACCACCTCCAATCCCCTCTAACTACCTCCAATCACCTCTAACTACCTCCAATCCCCTCTAACCCCCTCCAATCACCTCTAACCACCTCCAATCCCCTCTAACCACCTCCAATCACCTCTAACCACCTCCAATCCCCTCTAACCACCTCCAATCACCTCTAACCACCTCCAATCCCCTCTAACCACCTCCAATCACCTCAAACCACCTCCAATCACCTCAAACCACCTCCAATCCCCTCTAACCACCTCCAATCACCTCTAACAATATCTATTATCATCAATCACGTTTAACTAACTCCAACCACCTCAAACCATATTTAACAAACTCTAAACACCTCACACTATCAACTACCTCAAACGATTTCTAAACACTTCCAAATAGATCCACCTTTGAATCTATTACTAACTCAATCCACCGATTACCTCAAACCAAATCTAACTAACTCCAAACACCTCAAATAACTGACTTCAAACACCTCAAACTATTATCAACTACCTCTAACCATTTCTAAACACTTCCAAATTGATCAACCTTTGAATAATTTATTAACTCAAGTCACCAATTAGCTCAAACCAGATCTACATTCAACACCTCAAATAACTGACTTCAAACACAGCTACCTCTAACATTCTCTAAACACCTCAAATTATCATCAACCACCTCCCCAGCTTTAACCATGCTTAACCAAATCAAACCACCTAAAGATTCAAACAATATCTACTAAACTTCAAACTCCTTTAATACCCAATAAGCTTTAAAAGCTGCTTTATTTTCAACAGATATGATCATTTAAAGATAATGAGATCATCCAGTTATACATAATATATCGATATAATTTTCGTGGAACATAATTTATGATTATGACTCATCTCTTATAACTTAGCCTAGACTATCGTTGTTTTAGAATTTTATTCTTAGAATTTTCGTTTATGCCCGAAAATAAATAAATCTACACAGAATATAGAGGTATCAGCCACTTTAAAAAGCGATTATTATTTGTATTAAACATGACTTTCATCTCCAGGATTCGAACCCAGGTTATCGTGTCACAAATAAAATCATGATTTAAAATGGGTTATTTTCCAGCCTCAAATTTATATCTTATTAGAATACTTTACTCAGCGATGCCACAGCGAGGGTTAGTCACCCACATTTATGACTATTAAACCGAGATGGAAGATTTGCTGGATGTTCAGAATTTAAATGTAGGAGAGGCATCTTTTTTCGGATTCATAGACCCATTAATTTATCATTGACATGTTCACGTCATGTTCTCCAAGATTATTAATGGAGCATGGTATGACAAACATTAGCCCTATATATGGCTACCACCAACATCATGTTATGGGTTGTGGTATACACAATTTATATTTTTATTTTTTACTACTATCCAGAAGTGCCTACAGTGCAATAAATACGGTATACACGTACATGCATCAAGGCGTAGATGTCTGCAACGTCTATTGGGCAGCATCATGTCAAATATATAAAAAACAATCACTTGGCTCTGATGAGAAACCAAATTCTTGAAAGAGCTGTTTTCGAACGAATTTAAAAGCAGTTTCTTTTTATAGTAACTTATAAATTTTACTTTTCAGGGACCAAGCCATTGGTGGTAAGCTAACTCCAGACCAGGAACGTGTATACGATCTTCAAAGACGTAACTCACTTCTTCCTCGACATAAATACCCAAATCCAGTGTTGGAAAGTCACGAATACGAATGGCATTCGCCACTGACTACGATTGACCCAGCGGACAGAAGATTGTGCAAGAGAAAGATAACTCATCCGGATATTAAACTCGCCAATGATATCCTTACAATGAGCAAAAGAGACCAAGTTTAAGATGTTATCTGTAGATAGGATGATGACAATTTTCACGTTTTATGTTTTAATTTAAATGGTGAGGATTATTACAAAAAATTCAATTTATGATTCATATTATTTCTCGATATATCGTTTGAAAATTTTATGTATACTCCCCAAAACATGACATAAACGGTTCGAATTACAAAAAAAAATCAAAAAATTCTGTTTCGAACCCAAAAGACATGTTTTACTATAATAATCACATCGTGTTATTTTGTGAAGTGGCAGATACACCTATACTCTGAATGTGTACCTAATGTTATTATGTACGTCGCAAGTATTGCATTTATTGATTTTTTAGGGTCCACCTAACCATAACAAAGGACCATTATAATTTCCTGCGTTTGTCTGTCGGTCTGTTTGTCTGACTGTCTGTCTTTGGCACACCAGTATCTCCAAAAGTACCCAACAAAAAATTTGAAGTTTCGAAGATACATACATGTTTAAAAAATAAAAATTAGAGAAGCCCTAAAAAATCATCCCTCAAAAACTCGGAGTTTAATTTTAAGGGGTTTTACTTTTTTTTTTTGGAAAAAATTTGGAGTGTTAAAAAAAAGAGGAAGTCACCATGAATACAAATATATATTTGGTTTCTTTTGTTGTAGCAATTCATTCAGCCTTGCGTTTCGTGCCATTTTAAATTTAAATTATACACACTGGCCTACACTAATACACATATATTTTAAAATTACGTTTCTGATGTCCCCCCTCTCCCCTCTATATTATTTAACAAAGAAGATATTGAGGAAATAGTTATTCTTTGTCAAAAAACAAACAAACAAACAAAAAAATATACTTCAGCAATGTAATACCGTGTTTTTGCACACTGCAATAAAGTACACAATTTGTGTTAGTGAGAGACACCAAGGGATGTGCCACGCAAGCGTGACACATAGGAACTGTTCCAACATCAGACATTACGTCACAAAGATTTTGGCTCGGCATTACGCTATGTCCTGCATCGTTTCGTCCCGTCCGACTCATCAGGGGCCCGACGATGCCCACCCAACTCTTGACCTATACCAGATCAAGAAGATCAGATATAGGACTTATCAGAGACGAGCGTGCTCTCACACCACCATTCTTGCTTGGCTGGCAAAACACTTCAGCAATGTAATACCGTGTTTGTCCTTTGGTGTCTCTCACTAACACAAATTGTGTACTTTATTGCAGTGTGCACGCTCGTCTCTGATATGTCCTATATCTGATCTTCTTGATCTGGTATAGGTCAAGAGTTGGGTGGCCATCGTCGGGCCCCTGATGAGTCGGACGCGACGAAACGATGCAGGACATGGCGTAATGCCGAGCCAACATCTTTGTGACGTAATGTCTGATGTTGGAACAGTTCCTATGTGTCACGCATGCGTGGCACATCCCTTGGTGTCTCTCACTAACACAAATTGAGTAAAAAAATATATATATATTAAAGCAAATTTATAACGGTTTAAACTGGAGACTTGGGAGTAGTTTCATTGTGTTAGGAAGGTAAAAATACAAGTAAAGGGCGTTTGTTCCACGTCATTATAATAAACGATAAACGGTTCATCAGTTATAGCTAAAATAAAATTTTAAATTGCCACAATCTTGAATCGGCTGGGCTCGTTAGATTATGTTGGTTAACGAACTCGTCCGATTTATTAAATTGTACAATTTACTGAAAGTACGCACTTACAACATAATTTTATAATTTGCAGGTATCAAGATATCGGAAGTGGTAAATTAACACCAGAACAGCAAAGAGTTTACAATCTTCAACGGCGCATGTCTCTCCAACCGCGTCTTAAATATCCTTTTACAATCCTGGAAAGTCATGAATATGGTTGGTACTCGCCACTTCTACCATTCGACCCATCAGACAGAAGATTCTGTAAGAGGCATCTATCTCATCCAGATATTAAACTCGCCAATGAACTCCTTACAATAAGAAAAAAGAACAAAGCATAGAAGGGATGACGAAGAAGAATAAACCGTAAAAGGCCTAACGAAGAAGAATAAGCGTAGAAGGGATGATGAAGATAAATAAAGCGTAGAAGGGATGACGAAGAAGAATAAAGCGTTGAAGGGATGACAAAGAAGAATAAAGCGTTGAAGATTAAAACTTCGTTTAAAATGAAAATATAATCTCGAGTAGGATAACTCTTTGACAAATATACAGATTTTCACACGTAATATAAAAATTAATTTATTTTTAAATACGACACGGCCATTTAACGTAAATGCAGGGATCGGATTAACTCATAGATCATCGTAAAGAACCATTCACTTTGCGTTACAGATAAATTTGTACACATAACTTGCACAGATAAACCGGAGGATGAGCGTCTTAAATGCGCAGTTGTCTTAACTTAATAGCACACACGCTTCGGTTTACCTTTTTGTATATTGTAACGTGTATGGACGCTTTAAAGTTGAAAACCGACCTAACAGTACAAGTTATAACTAGTTAACTAGAGGTTTTTATCACTTTGGCGGGCGCACCTCAAGACGCTGACCGGGCAGTTTTTTTTAACCCCAGAAATATACGAGACTTCTCGAATTGAGACTCAGAGCAGGGTAGGACAGTATACTTTGTCACACTTAGCCTGCCCGACATGGGCATATCGAGCTCAAAACTTAGGGGGCTGTTTTTTAATTTTACGTATTTCATGGGGTAAGGGTAGTCGTAACGGGTGGAATGTAGGGGGCCTGGATGGCTCGGAGGCTAGAGCTTGCCGTGCGATAACGCAAGTTAAGCAGCATCGAGCCGGGTCAGAAGGTTACCGCAGCTCTGGGTTCGATTCCCGGACCAGGCCTCCCTCTCAGTGTCCACCCAGCATTGTTTAAACAAGTGGGAAACTCCTCGAAAGAGTGGCGCCACCTGGTTTCGGCCTGGAAACCATGATGATGACACTCCTGGTTGTAATACAACTAGGAGGGGAGTCATGGTTGACGACCATTTCTTCACACGAGTGTGAAGATTTCGGTTCCTAACCCGGGTTTGTTCAATGGGCCCACCTAAGTGGCCTGCGTCTTCGGGCGTAAAAGCCCCCCGGAATATGCAATTTTTAGGGTTTCGAGGTCGTCCTAGAAACCCTTATGCTTTTTGTCGTTTGTCCGTCCGTCCATCGCATCTTGGAGTATATATCCCGACCTACTGTAGCTAGATATTTGCAATTTGGTATACAAGTTAAAATTTTTTTGCCTAAAAACACGAAAATTATTGCGAACTTAAACACTCAAACTTTCTTCGATCAACGAGTAATTGCGACCTGATCGCAATATTTTAAGTTGGTTATAATTTTAAAAGTATTGATATTTTGATCACAAATATATATCGCGTTTCAAAATGACGGCCTTTACCCCTAAAAGAACCAAATAAGTGCTAACCTAAGTTGCTAAAGAACAATATATGCACACCTTGCTTCTCTAAAATGAAACTTTTTATACATATTTTAGTAAAAAAAAAAAACTAATTTAATAAATATAAAAAATAATGCAGGGTTTATGAATTTTTATGACCGAAGAAACCCTTTTAGTACCTTGCTGGCAAGTAATAGACGGAATTTTTTTAACTACAGCTTGTTAACGAAATCCCATTGTCCGTTAATGAATAACAGACCTGTTTTAACCGGTAGTGATTTTTTTCCATGATTTGATTCGGCGAAGGGAACTAAATGAGCCCTCAATTGAGCTTGTGCAGGGCTGTGAAAACAATATCAGTAAAGCCTTTCTAAAATACGGGAAAAAATATTCGCTTTATTTTATACCCTCAATAATTTCTGGCGCTTCCTGTACCTCATTACACATTTTAGACTAAAATTCTTTTCTTCTTAAATTAATTTATTCTAAATTGTAGAATGTTGCACTACATGCAAGTATGTACTTTCATTCCATTCCTCCAATAAAACACCTTTCAATGTTACTCGGATGAAATTTTTGAATGAAAATAAAGATGATTTGTCTGCAGAAAATCTGGCTTCTGAAGATGTAATGAAATCCAAATATGGAATTATTTAAAATGCCGTGTCCACACTATGCCGTTCGACACGGTCGATGGACTAGTCAAGCGACAAAAGTGATTTTAAATACCAAGTTTTAATTTAATTTAACTTTTAAATGAGTAATTTAGAAGATACTGCTGTGGCCGGCTGCTGCAATTATCATTGCAGTTGTTGGAAGCCAGCAAGATTTTCGTTACCGCCCAAGGAGGTTTTGGGTAAAACAAGTATAGTACGCAGGAATTTATGAAGGATTTCCCACAATAAATTCTGATCACGATACATCACAATAATCGAAATGGTTTGTTCGTCACTCCAATTGATCATGACAAAATTAATCAAACTAAAAACCAATAAATGCACTCAGCAAAACAAAACTGAAAAGTTTGACAACATGTTTTGACACGTCCACATTACTGTTGTCGATTCGACTTCCTTTGATACGTACTGGCTTCGACGTTAGACTAGGCCCGACATGGTTCAACAAAGCCAGGCGACACGTACACACTTGTTCGACATTGTCGATCGGCATAGTGTGGACGCGGCTGATGGCCTTCTGCGAAATTCGGATGGATTTTCGGTTCGACCAGCAATGCGAGTATAAGGGATCCTACACGTGTGTAGGTACAGGTACAGGGTTCCTATACACTTCCACCGAATCCTAGGTCGCGGTACTCTGATCTGTACCTGTAAGTCGAGGTACAGTGTCATAGGTATGACCTCACGCCTTGTTCCTCTGATTTACACTAGTGGCTCACTAGTGATCTCACCCCAGGTAATGTCTAATATACAATGAAATACAGTGGGGGGGGGGGGGGGACTCACACTAAAATCGTGTCTTTTATTTCATCATCAGTAATATACTGAAGTGTTAGAAATTGAAATTTTTGAAACCCATGTGTCTTAATTAGTTATTATTAATTAATTGATAAATTATTTTTTTAAAACAAACTACTTTACTATCCTCTGTAATTTTAATTCATTATACTTTATTCTTTAAATTTAATTCATTAATTCATTATGAAGGAAAAGATTATTTCATTCATCTCTTTCTTTATAACATTTTTTCCCCCATTCATAAACCAACAACATTCATAAATTTTAAACTTTTTGTTTCTTTTTAAAATCTAAATATAGAATGTGACTTTTTTTTTTATTTTTTGTTTGCCCTGGAATTTTGAATTCTGTTATATAAAAATTAATAATGAAAAAAAAACAACCAAATAAGGTGGATAGTTTTGGGACCAGGTACGGCGGCAACAACAACAATAACCTGGCAACTTTAAACCTCAAGTTTAAATATCATTTTCCACTTCAACAACTCAGCAATGCTGTAGTTTCTTTCTTAATTTCTTTTTTTTTTATAAAAAAAAAACATTAAAGGTTTTTTTGTTTTTTTTTTTCAAAGAAGGAATCGGTTTGTAGGAAGATCGAATATCAGGTAAGATAGGACTGAGTCTCACATAACAAGCCGCTAGCCATTTTCCAAGTTTAGTTTTTTTCGAGTAGATTTTTCCGGTTTGTTTTTATTTTGAGTATGCTCCGGAGCACGCACACAGTCAAATCTTGTCAAATATAAGTTGAAGATGAGCAGGAGGCGGTAGTTTAGAGTATAGAGTATAGAGTATCATCCTTTCTTCATTTGCTTCAAAGTCTCTGATCCGCTCATCGGGTACTTCGTTTGAAGTCCTCTTTTTAAGCTAGCCGATGAGTGAAGTATGGATAGTATAAAAAAACACCCTAATAATATAATACATTTTTTAACTCTCACATTTTTTTCATTTATATATGTATATTTTTTTCGTAAACTTCAAAGGTTCGATGTCGTTGCCTTGTGTACTCCACTTCCGTTTTAGGGTAATGCCGTTTAGATTTTTTTTGCTGGCGAAAAAGAAAAGAAAAAAATCTGGTGGCGGATTTCTTCAAAAAGACAAGATTTTGGGTGGTATAGTTACGTATTATGGAAACGTTAGAAGTGTAAGGTTTCTAGAATTTTTATGAATTTCATTTTTTTTTGGTGACTTAGAATTTGATCGTCTACAGAAATGGTTTGAGTATATTTTCCTTTTATTCGTCCAACCAGTTAAAAATTATTCGATCTTATTCTAACAATTACTACGTTTCCTTGAGTTTTGAAAAACTGTTTTGGTTTCAAACCGAAAGTGTTTCCATGAGGAGTTTTCAAAACAGTTTTCACAACAATTTTGAAAACTATAAACTCCTTTCCCTATAAACTAGTTATAGATAAGTCAGGTTATCATATCTCTGCTTAGCATACCTACTGCGCATGTCTCAATTCTGTTTTCAATTCAATACCCGTTTCCATGCTATTTTTTCAAAACAGTTTATTAATACAAATTCAAAAATTTGCTGTTGTAACCTTGAACTATAAACGCTTTGAAATCGTCGTTTCCGAATACCAAAACCGTTTTCAAAACTGTTTTGAGAACTCAGTGGAAACGTAATATGATTTCCATACTTAGGAATGTATACTTACGACGCAACACGTCCCTGTTTATTTGCCTCCACCACGGCTGTTTATCTGCCTCCACCACGGGCATCACCAGCTTTCCTTAAGCTGAGCAACACATTCCTGTCTATCTGCCTCCACCACGGGCATCTCTAGCTTTCCTAAAGCTGACGCAACACATTCCTGTCCATCTGCCTCCACCACGGGCATCACCAGCTTTCCTTAAGCTGAGCAACACATTCCTGTCTATCTGCCTCCACCACGGGCATCACCAGCTTTCCTTAAGCTGAGCAACACATTCCTGTCTATCTGCCTCCACCACGGGCATCACCAGCTTTCCTTAAGCTGAGCAACACATTCCTGTCTATCTGCCTCCACCACGGGCATCTCTAGCTTTCCTAAAGCTGACGCAACACATTCCTGTTCAACTGCCTCCACCACGGGCATCACCAGCTTTCCTTAAGCTGAGCAACACATTCCTGTCTATCTGCCTCCACCACGGGCATCTCTAGCTTTCCTAAAGCTGACGCAACACATTCCTGTCCATCTGCCTCCACCACGGGCATCACCAGCTTTCCTTAAGCTGAGCAACACATTCCTGTCTATCTGCCTCCACCACGGGCATCACCAGCTTTCCTTAAGCTGAGCAACACATTCCTGTCTATCTGCCTCCACCACGGGCATCACCAGCTTTCCTTAAGCTGAGCAACACATTCCTGTCTATCTGCCTCCACCACGGGCATCTCTAGCTTTCCTAAAGCTGACGCAACACATTCCTGTCCATCTGCCTCCACCACGGGCATCACCAGCTTTCCTTAAGCTGAGCAACACATTCCTGTCTATCTGCCTCCACCACGGGCATCTCTAGCTTTCCTAAAGCTGACGCAACACATTCCTGTTCATCTGCCTCCACCCGGGCATCACCAGCTTTCCGTCCCTGTTTATCTGCCTTCGGCCTTCACCACGGGCATCACCAGCTTTCCGTGCCTGTTTTCACAATCTGAATCAGAATCAGAGTACACTTAGGCGTACCCTTAGTTCCGAGAAGCGGGACTTATTATTGAACTGGATTTCAAATGATCCCTTACTTAGGCCGCTCCCTGACTTGTCGGTACGGTATCGGTGTGCGATATTTTCTGCTTTACCGATTGCTTACTGATAGCTTACAGCAGTGGTGGCGGTAAGGCTTTGGAGGCCCCACAGCAAACTTTTAGTGGGGGCCCCTCTATTTCCCTTCCAGGGGCCCCCAGATTCCCGGGGCCCTTATTGCCGCCACTGGCTTACAGATACCGCCTTCATCTCCTCATTTGTCGGTATACTTTCGGTGGAATCTTGCAGTAACGGTAACGGAAGTGTCATGGCGTGATTATGTCGTCGTCACAAGAAGATTGTACTTTACCGCTTCTGTTGTTACTGCTTGTTCGTACCGACACTCTGTATACCGATCCCTTACCGCCCCGCTCCCACGCATACCGCCCTAGTCAGGGAGCACTCATTAAGATATAGGCGCTCGGTAAAGAATATGTACCGATTTGGTACCGAGCGTACGAGCTTACCGATACCGTACCGACAAGTCAGGGAGCGGCCTAAGAGTAATCAGTTTTCTAAACTACCTTACTCTTCTGGTATCAGAATGGTTTTGAACCAGAGTAAGGTACGTATAAGGGGGGGTTCTTACCTTGGTAAGAACTACGTATAAAGGTTAAAAGTTGAATGATTACTTATTTGTTTTGAAGGAGGTTTCAGATTGGTTATGCTGTTTAAGAGTTTAAAGTGTGAAAAACGTGGTGTAGTTTGTCATTGTATGGTTTACAGGCCGGACAGGTACTCAGGTACTGCATTAGTTTCTAGACCTGTCAGAGAGGCTGTAGGTTCCCGGGATCTTTACCTCAGGTAGAGTAGGTAGTCAGGCACTGTGGCGCCACCTCACGTCATTATATTCTATAACTAGACCTCACACCTTTGTACCAGTAAAACCCCTTACCAATGTCTTGTAAGATTCTAAGAACCCGTAGAATGCCGAGACGTGGGGGTAGAGATGTTAAAAACCAAACAGTCTAAGAGTAGAGGCAACACAGTGATTAATAATTGGTTGTTTTGATTAAAAAACCTTTTAAACAGTGTTTGAAACAATTTTAACAGTGTTTGACACAATTTTGACAGTGATTAAAACACTTTCGACTGCGATTAAAACACTTTTGACAGTGATTAAAACAATTTTGACAGTGATAAAAACAATTTTGTTAAATGGGCTGTACATATTTTATAATTTTTTAATTAAAATCATCATAAGCGCCCCCAAATTTGGAGCTTAAATTAATTTACTCGATTATGCCTCAAGGTATGATTTTTCTAAACATGTAATCCGAATTTCGTCAAAATCGGCCCAGTAGTTAAGCCTTCACGCGTTATCCCAGACATTTTTTAAGAACCACTTTTTTCGACTAAGGGAAAAAAATCACAGACGTTTCTAACCTCACTCTTCATAACGATCTCAATATTCCCTTCGTCCGAGACCTATCTGTATCCCGATATCATACATTCCACGAATCATTATCCCAATCCTCTAGTAGAACTCCTTACATCCCAAATTATCCCAGATAACCCTCCTCGTCGCCTGAAGAGGCAGTGGCTCAGAGATTTACTCATTACTTAATGTTTATCTTATATCACCATTTAAATTATTGCTATTATCAAAATCTTACTATCTCATTTCTTTATATATTTTTTATAAGTATAATACCTATTGTAAGCGAACCCAGCCGAAAGGAATAGTCACTGGATTATAATTATTACCTTTCTCATGTAATACACTGTCAACAAAACATATATCATTAACACATATAACATGTAAGGTTATGTAGTTGTGTTAATCAATAAAAGATACAAAAAATGGCTCAGGGGACCTCAAAACATGTAAATCCTTCAAAATTAAAAAACTAAATTTTCGCGCCATCACAATACTTTCTCTTAATGTGAGAAAGTGTACATGTCGAAGAGAAACAAATGGACGCAGAAGGTTCAAACATACATGGGACTAATTATGATTCCACCTAAAGTGCATTAAAATCGGACAAGAAGTTTTTAAGGTATGTTGGTTCGACAAAAATGTCGGTCAGACTGACAGACAGACTGACTGACTGAGCAACATACAGACAGACAGACAATGATGTCTGAAACGGATTTCTGTCTTGGAATTTTGTAAATGAGAGACAAAAAAATGTTGGCGTTCCAGAACGACGACAATGCTTACGTTACCTTCATCCTAACCTCGGAAGCAAAAAAATACATTATTACATCACATACATTCCTTTACAAACTGATTATATATCAATAACTTCTCTTTAGAAGCCTTAAGAGTTGATGTCACGAAATTCAAGAGCAGATCAGTGGACATTGCCAATCATCGCTCATGCATTAAAGTGTTAAACGCGTTGACCTTGAAACTAAGTTAGTAAAGAGATGAAGGAGATCAGTTACCCTGGGACTTCACTTGTAGGGGGTCTTAGTACTTCGGCAGCAAAGCATCAACTTAATAAGCAGGTTGCTAAGCCAGTAAAGCACTAAGCTTGAGAGGCTTGACACTTGGTCTTGCAACAAAAAAATCTTATATTTAGCAAGGTCCTTTTTAGGGTTTCGAGGTCATCCTTGAAAACCCTATGCTTTTGGTAGTTCGTTCGTCCGTCCGTAGCATCTTGGATCATCTCCCGACCTGTTGTAGCTAGAGATTTCAAATTTGGTACAGAAGTTAAAATTTGTTGGCCCAAAAACAGGAAAAATGTTGCGAACATAACAACTTAAAATATCTTTTATCTACGATTGATACGAAATATGAACATTATATCTCTGTTTAGATGCGTAGAAAGTGATTATTTACGTACTTGTATTGCGCATGCGCGTCTCATAGTACTGAACAATTCCTCTTCTTTACCACGCTACCGCGGTAAAGAAGAGGAATTCTTCAGGTTTACGCACGATTAGCGAGTTTGTTTACATTTAACAAAACTAATTTGCTGTTCTTTTATTAAAGTAACTGTTTATATCGAGTTTTTAGTGAAAAACAATGAATGAATCAAGTGGCTTTGACGAAAATGTGGAGAATAATACTCCTCCAGAAATAATTAATTCGGCAAAAAATACAACTCAAGAATTAATGCCATCTTTATCAAGAGAGAGATACGAACTTACATACAGCAAGTTTATTTTTTTCTGCATTTATTATTTAAATCTAACAATCGTAGATAAAGTACGGTACGCAACTCGTGGGAAAACGGCATTTTGCATTGCTCGTGTGGTTTTACTGCCCTCGCTGTCGCTCGGGTGCAAACTCCACACTCGCATGCAAAATGCTACTTTCCGCACTCGACGCGTAATGTACTATTTTCATCATTCGATCATAATTTGCTATCTTTTCCCCCCTATGGGGGAAAAGCTACTGGATATAGAAAAAAAGTTTCAAGTAAAAAATTTTTATTTTTCACCTAAAAAACCAAATATGCTATCAAAAATATACTCTCCAATTTTAAATGTTGAAGTTGGGTGGCCTGGGGGCAAAGTGGGTGGTTGCCCCTAGTGCGTGATTGCATGAAAAGCCTGCGTTCATTGTACGGATCCCCCAAGTTTCATTAATTTATCTCAAACTGTTCAAAAGTTAAGAGGGGGGGGGGGGGGGACTTTTGGACCACCCTGTATACCTATTATAAAAATTCTTATAAGTTACGATACACATTTATTTAACTTACATAAATTTTAGTTAATATCATAGTATACGAGCCATTAAGCCCGTTGCCCCGGGCTTAATTTTATGATTAGAAAAATAAGTCAAATTAAGTAAAGTAATTTAGATAAGTTATTATATCTATTTGAAGACTAACAAATCAAAACAAACATTTATATTTATTGGAATAAATGAGGTTGCCTTAGCGTAGTAATAACAAATCACTTCGAGGTGAGTCGTCGGGACACTACTCGATTATATAAATGAATAATTCTTTGTAATATTGTATAAG
Source organism: Gerris lacustris (assembly GCA_951217055.1). NCBI lineage: Eukaryota > Metazoa > Arthropoda > Insecta > Hemiptera > Gerridae > Gerris > Gerris lacustris. The sequence continues at coordinate 69,091,869 of OX578280.1, read as the reverse complement.
AATGTCAAATGTTAAATTCGAAAAACTATTTAGCTGATACACCTTTTATGTTTTTTTAACACAACATTTATTTATTAAAAGTTGAATTTAAATGTTGGTCACCTGATATCTTGTCCCCGCCACCCTTAACACCCATAAATATGTTTTGAATTATCTCACCCTTAAATCTTTTCTACCCTATTTTTTTTGTTTGTGTTTGGTGGTAGTTTTTTTTTCAGTCATCTGTCACCTTGATAATGACTTAAGGTCCTGAGTCCTGAAAGTTGTCGCTATTCCCAAGAAGAAGGGTGTCTTTATCCCCTTGTTTATCACCCCTTTTCTAAGCGTTTTTATCACCTCGTTCAAATCTAGACACTTATTAAGAAATACTTTTTTTTTTTTTTTTTTTGTTTATTTTATCACCGGGTTTAATAGTAATTTGTTACTTATTAAGTTTATTTATCTTTTATTTTTATTTAATTATTTTGTTTTTATAAGTTTTTGGTAATATTCATACTACGGAACGTTTAAATTTTAATTTAAATCAAATTGTAATTACTATTTACAAAGGGTGATAGACAGAGAAAAATAGACTTCAGCGCCGGGACTCGAACCACGGACCTCCCCCTCATTTCCAGTGTGCGGGAGCTCTAACCAATTAAGCTACACTGAAGAATAATTTCCTCTATTTTGGTTCCGAGCATAGAAAAGGTGACGGAAGCTGTGGGAGTGTTTTTGAAAAACATTTTTTATGTGTTCGAATTCACAAATTCGAAGAAAGAAAGCCGTTTGGTTATGTGCCTGACTAACGGTCTGTCTGTCTGTCGGTGGGTAAGCCCTTAAACAAAATAACTTTTCTGAACTCGATTTAAGGTGGTTATACAGTTAGTGGACAGCCGGGCGATCTGATTAATCTATGGCTATCTGATTATCTATCTATGGATGATTAATCTATCTTTTTTAGCGGTAACGCGAAAAAGTTGGTTCCAAAAAGTCCTAATTTTTTAAAATTTTTGTTTTTAATTTTAAAAACATTATTTTAAAAGTAATTATTGTATTTTAATAATGCATTTTTTATTATTAAATAATATTATCTCGACATTTACCTAGTACCTGTGAACATGGGCGCCCATACCCATGGGCAGGGGGGGGGGGGTGCCCCTCCCTAGCTCTCAGGTAAAGAGGAAAATATATATTTCCGTAGACAAGTCAGGTGTTTTGCTTTCATGAGGGTGTTTTGCTGTCGTCTGTCGTCTGTGTAGACGTCTGGAGCCTACCTAAACTACTGGGCCGATTTTGGGAAAAATCATACCCCGAGGCGAAATCGAGAAAAGAATTTAAGCTTCAAATTTGGGGGTGCTACCCCCCAAAAACTCAGAAAAAACGTGATCAGATCAATTTTGATAAAATGTTCAAAAATAATTAAATGTACCTACGAAAACTAAGAAATGGAAAACACTTGGTTAAGTAATTATGAACTCTTATATAAAAAGCTTTTATAGTATTGCATAAAACTACTAAGAAAAAACTCTGTCAATGAATGTTGCACATGGCTTCATTATTATTATTATTATTATTATTATATTATTGTCATATTTATTTAATTTTCTCCCCAAATTATTTAATTTCTCGAAAACAGTCCCGCAATTTGATTAAAAAATTCTAAAATAATGTAGTTAATTTATATACAAATCTAACGATATAAGTTGTTTTCCCGGGGAAAAACTACATAATGTTTTTTATCGGTAATAACTTGATAACAAAACTTTAAATTAATTTTTTCTGGCAATTTTCATCGCCCTACCATAAGATATTTGCATGGATTGCTTCAAAATTTTAGAACTATCCATTATAGGGTGGTTAGGAGTGGATTTTTTTGAGGGGTGAAATTTTGACGATAAAATGCAATATTGGCGGTAAAAAGCACAATAGTCATAAAAAGTCATATATATTTGTAATATCTACTCTTCAGTAGCTTTCATTTGATACCCATTTTGAAAAAAATGAGCTTTGCATATTCTTGTGCATTACGCATTCGAATATTAAATGTTTAACTTTTCAATATTTTTCCTATGCGTGGGTCAAAAAGTTACACCAGTATTTTAAATTTCACATCTCTAGCGTGAACGGTTCTGGGGATATGAACCAAAATACGACGGACAGACAGACACATCACCCTCGGCATTAGGGTTTGAAGGATGTTCTACGAAACCCTAAAAACACAAAACTTGAATAAAAAAAAAAAAATATGTGTGAGGCTCTCACGCATTAGAAGTGAAACTTAAGTTCTAGAATGCATTGCTCTCTTTTATTTTTTGACGAATTCGTTATTTCAGGATTAAGAAATGGTTATGGGAAATTTAATAGAAAAAAAATATTGCTACGCTAAGGCAACCACATTTATTCCAATACAAATAAATGTTTGTTTTGATTTGCTGGTCTTTAAATAGATATAATACAATTAATCTGTAAAAATGTTACACTTGGACGAGTCTCGAATCGCAAACTTCGTTACACGATTTCTCTCTATGAAAAAATTCACTCTACCGCCGCCAAAGAAGTTTCACTTCAAAAATACGTGTGGTGTCGCGGGATACCCGGTAGGAACGAAGTTCCTTACATTTTTCAATAAATATAAATTATAAAATCACACTGCTAAGTACGAATACGTTGCTAACTACTTATACATGGTGGAGTTAGAAAAGAAACAAAATTAAAAGTAACGAACTGTTTGTACCTAGCGGAGGTAAGGCAAAATTAAAAGAAAATCATTATTTGTATAATTAAAGCAAGCATCTTACTATAAATATATATTAAATATAAGAAAAAAGTTGATCATGATGAGTTTATAGTGAAAGAGTATGTTTGTTAAAGGAGTTTGGATTGAAATAGGACTGTTTTCTACCTACCCGGCCAATTAATTTAAAATATTATAAAATATATCTCTTCCCTACTCTACAGCTTCTGCTTGTCTCAGTGTGAAATTTTACATGATTATATTTTATTTATTTACAAAACAAAGTGACATTTTTGACATATATAACAAAAATAATCAAAACAAGTCAAGTAACAGGCTTCCTTAATAACATTTTTTCCCGTCTTTTGAAGCTTATGTTTCCGCGAGCGTTGCGCGTGAACGCTTGGGCGGATAACGTTTTCCGACGAACTCAGCCTGGGCATTGGTAAAATGAACATGTGTACCAAATTTCAACTAACTCGGTGATCTTTTACTCAAGTTATCGTTATCGGTAGATTTTGTGACGGTTTTTGCATGACGGTGATTTTGGTAGTTTTTTTTGGATGCACTCCCGGGCTCCTGAACGTGCCATAAGGAACTTCGTTCCATTAATTTTGCCCAAAAACATCGCAACGATTTTCTCCCTTGGAGTAAAGTAGAAAATTAACAAAACAGGTACCTATCATAGTAGTAGAAATATATATTTAAAAAATAAATATTTAATAATATACAATGTAATTATTATAATACAATAATTACTTTTTAAATTAAAAGAATGGGCTTAAAATAATAACAAAAACAGAAATCAGAAGAGAATTTGAAGTGAAGGTTTCATTCAGGTTTTAAAGTGGCTCCGCTAAAAAGTTAGTTTGTAAACAACTTTTTGCGTATCCGCTGAAAGAAGGCTATAGATGAATCCGTACGCGCTGAACTCCGCTAGCTGTGAGGGTTCACACGAAGGTGGGTACCTTTAAAAAGCTAAAGAGTGAAGGGCAGTCGGCTCGCGTGTACGAAGGGGCAGCAGATGCGTCGTAGTTTGTCCCCCCACCACTTCGATACAAGCAGAAAGCACCTGTCTGAAAAGGCTGCAGAGTTAAAACCAGTATCAAGGCAACAGGAGTTTGTAGGAGGTAGAGTCGAGTCGACCCTCTCTATCTGTCTTTACTCCCTGCCATGTAGCTGGGACGAGCTACCTCCTTTACACTCCTGTATGCCTGTTAGTAAAAACGAAAGGTTGTCAGTCCCGCCGCACTAAGTGCACGTCAACACGACGTCTCTTCCGCCCGTCACATAATCCCACTCACGCTATCTCACTCGCACTCACTGCATTTCCATTCCCAGTATCAATCACACTAAAACACTGACATCTAGCGGTCTCGAGTAGAACTACTAGGCGTAGTTGACAAGTACCTTATAATCTCTCCATTCTGTCCGTCTGTCAGTCACACCCTCTAACCTTTTAAACTTTTTAAGTGTTTGGATATCTACTTAAGCATGTCACTATACCTTATTAATTAATAAAATTAACCTGCAAAATATGACAGAGGAAGGAAGAAAAAAAAGTGTGATGACTCATACCATGTTATATATCGTTGGAAAGCTCTTTAAGCCCACTTTTTGAAGACTGTTACCTTAAAATTTTAAAACCTAAATTAGCAGCAAATCTAATCTCCAAAGGCTACACATTTTAACTTTCTCATATAAAGAGAAAACATTGTGATGGCGCGAAAATTCGATTTTGATGGATTTACAACGTTTTGAGGTCCCCTGAGTTCATAAAAATGTTTTTTGTTTTTTTTTAAAAATGTCTGTCTGTGCATACGAGTGGAGCTTAAATTACTGGGCCGATTTTGACGAAAATTTTCATAAATGTTTAGAAAAATCGTACCTCGAGATGAAATCGAGAAATTAATTTTAGATCTAAATTTAGGGAAACTAACCTCCAAAAACTTTGAAAATACGGTTCCGACGAATTTGATTATAAATTCTAAAATGTAGTCCATTTAAATACAAATCTAACGATATAAGCCGGTCTCCCTTAAAAGAAAATCTATTTCCAAAAAAATAGCTATGAACACAGACGGAGAGAGGCCGGGTTCGATTCCCCGCCGAGTAGAAGTTATTTTTATGATAAATTTTGATAAAATGTTCAATAATAATTAAATGTACCTACGAAAACTAAGAAATGGAAAACACTGGGCTAAGTAATTATGAAGACGGTTGAAATTAATCTGGGGCTATCTGCGGGTTACTTTTGACAAACCATCCAAATTTGATTAAAATCAGATAAGTACATTTGGAGATATAGGTGTAAATAAATGTATGATTGTGCGCTTGTGGAAGAGAAACAAATTGGAGCATAAGATTGAAACTTATATGGGACCAACAATGGGCTAAATATAGACTATCATCCAAATTTCATTAAAATCAGTCGAGTAGTTTTTTAGATATGTTGGTTCACAAAAATTGAGTGACAGACAGACACGGAACCAAAAATGTTCCCTGATGTCTGAAACAGATTTTTGTCTTGGAATTTTTGAAATCTGATACATAAAAAAATAATTTCGTTCTTCAGAACGATTACATAGCTTCCATTATCTTCGGTAAACTCGGAAGCAAAAAATAAAAATCGGTCCGGAGACAACTCAGACAAACTTTCTCATATACAAGTGCTTAATTACTTAGCCAATGTTTTCCATTTATCAGTTTTTGTAAGTACGTTTAATTATTATTGAAAATTATATCAAAATTTATCATAAAAATAACTTCTCCAGGGCGGGGAATCGAACCCGGGATCTCTCCGTCCACGTTTTAAGCTATTTTCTCAGGAACTAGATTTTTCCCGGGAAAACTGCTTATATCGTTGGATCCGTATTTAAATGGACTACATTTTAGAATTTTTTAATCAAAATCGTCAGAACCGTTTTCGAGAAATATTTTTTTTTCATGTTTTTTCAGAGTTTTTGGGGGGTAGCCCCCTCAAATTTGGAGCTAAAATTCATTTCTCGATTTCGCCTCGTGGTATGATTTTTCTTATTATGTATGGCATATTTCGTCAAAATTAGCCCAGTAGTTTAGGCTCCAGACGTCTGCACAGACGACAAACAGACGACAGACACACAGACATTTTTTAAAAACCACTTACTAACTCAACAAAATAATTATTTAAACTACATCAATACAAATATTTAAAAAAAAATAAAAACATAAATAATTAAAAATATAATATGTATATGGATAGATGTATGTGTGTGTATATGTATCTGTATATAAATAATAATAATATAATAAAATAAATAAATACTGACTAAATTGAGAGACGGAGTCCTCTCTCTAGGTGCTGCGACACCTACTGAGGACTCTCAACACATAATATTGTTTATTGTTTAGCTACTAAATGGGTGTTATTTATACTTATTTTCTGCATTATTAGTGAAATTGTACTACATGTTTTTTTTAAGTGGTGGAATAAGGAATATTGTTGTTATTGTAAAAGTATAGATGAGTTTTTATTAATCATTTGACAAATAGTGACGAACCACAAAAAGATGGTGATAATTTCTAGCTAAACAAGATAATATGTTATAGTATACTAAGATCTCAATCTAAGGCCTGATGATGACCAGGTATGGTCGAAATATAGCCGAATTGGGATAGTGAAGTGAAGTTTTTATTAAACACCCTAGATTGACCAAACAGTAGGAATATTTATTATTATTAGTATTACTTTTTGGACTCTGGGGGCCTCAAAACGTGTATCAAAAAAACGTCCATCAAAATATCAAAATCGAATTTTCGATTTCAATTTTTAATCACTTATATATCATCTTTATATGAGAAAGTAAAAAGAGCAATGTCTGACTTTTCTGAGTGTAATTCCAGAAACAAAGTTTTAAATTTATTTTCTTTCTCACTACATAAAAGAGATAAATTAATAAGTAAATCATACAAATTTATTCCTAAATAACCAGTTTAAAATCTCTTGTAAAATACAATGTAACTTGTTGAACGGATAATGCAACAATGTCAAACTTTATTTCCTTCCTCTCAAATTATATATTTTACTTTTATGCATTTTAATGCTAAAGTATGAATGCAATATGTTTTGGCGCTGATTCAAAATTGCGGAAAAATCATTTACTTCCAAATGATTTGTTGAAAAATTACCTGCTTGAACAATATATATATATATATATATATATATATATATATATATATATATATATATATATATATATAAATAATATATTATGTGTGTGTGTGTTCATTTATAAATAAATAATACATTTAAGTATTAAATTTAAAAAGAAGCTTAAAGAAATACTTGAAAGAAAATGTTTTAAATCTTTTAATAAATTATGGTTTTCAGAACAAATTTAAGAAGACATTGGTCAAACAATTGAGAACGAACAAATTTACATAATATGTCAACGACTATCTAAATAAATGAATTATAACCAAGATTTCTTTTCGGTTACTTATTTTTGATTTTAATTTCTTTTCTTTTTTCTTTATTTTATTCATAAAATATATAGAAACGAAATGATTTATAATAATATAAGCTTAAACAATTAATCGCCACTAAAAATATTCAAATTTTTTAAAAGCCTTTAAAAAGATTTAAAGGGTGTTAATGTTTTATTACATTTTTCTCTTTCATGTTGAAATAATATTACATATTATACATAATACACGTATTTTTTTGGGAAATTGTCATAAAACTGATGGCTTTAATAGTCTGCCGATTTATGTGGCACATAACTTGTACGAATGGTCACATAAGAATCGGATGTGTTTCGATTCCTAGTGGGGCCAAAATTATTTTAATTCAATATTTAATTGTGTGAAGACAGTTTAAATTAATATATGGTACCTTTCATCAGTTGCCTATACTTTTAAAAAACAATCAAATTTTTTTGTTTCTATTAAATTGGATACGTAGAAAATGAAAACTATTTTGAGACAATATTGAAGGAAGCAGTGGGCGCAGAAGTTTTATGTATGGAATCAACAATGCTATTTAACATTGGCTATTTTTTTTAACATAGGCTATTTTTTTTAACATTGGCTATTTTTATAACAATGGCTATTTAAAAATTTGCAAATTTCAATGGCTCATTAAAATTTGCTCAATTGATACTTTCATTCATGAAAAAAAATCTTTTATTAATATGTTAATTATAATAAAGATTTTTTTTTAGTAGGATATAATAATCTAGAACTCTTTTTAAAGAATATAACAATTTAATTATATGCAGAAGAACTCTTTAAGAAAAATATAACTATTAAATAAAATGCAGAAGAACTCTTTAAGAAAAATATTACTATGTATTAAATAATATGCAGAAAAACACTTTAAGAAAAATATAACAATTTAATAATATCCAGAAGAACTCTTTAAGAAAAGTATATAACTATTAAATAATATGCAGAAGAACTTTTTAATAAAAGTATAACTATTAAATAATATGCAGAAGAACTCTTTAAAAGAAGTATAACTATTAAATAATATGCAGAAGAACTCTTTAAGAAAAATATAACTATTAATTATTAAGTAGTAGAACTTTTTTTTAGTCAGAAAAAAAGTGTGAGTTGGCAACGAAATTCCCTTTTATAAAAAATAATGCTGTTTCATTGTCCAAATTCAAGGTCATTGAACTGACGTGGGATTGTGTGATGTCACCTGAAGACTAGTGCTGCTTCCTAACAGCGGACAACATTGTAACTATTTAAATAAACAGCTTGTTTCTCCGTCTGTTGTTCTTTTAAGAGTTCCGAACATTTAAAAGAACTTTTTTGACTCAAGGTGAGCATCCTGACCAACTCATTAATGTGCCAATGATCTCCGACAACATCCTTTAAAGAAAAAATATAAAAAGACATGTTGTACCTCCTTGTGTGGACCAGTCATTGATAAACTGCTTTTTTATAAGCATTTATAATAATAAAAAAAAAGGACAAAAAAACATATTTTCAGTTAAGCAAGATTTAAGTTGAAACATGACGGTTAAATTTTTTTATCTTCCTTATATTTATCCCCCCCCCTTATATTTAGATTATTTCTATTTAAGTGTTAAATTTCAAAGACACTAGTGTTAAATATTTGAGTTTTCATACATTTTTCCTTTTATAATAAATATTTTAACAATTTCTAACAATTTTCTATTCAAATTTTCTGTCATTTTGTATTGATTTATCTCCTCCTTCGCAAATATGACTTTATTCTCTATTTTCGAATTATCATGATATACATTATAATTTTATTTTGTAGTAACATTGACATATAACCCTTAAATTTAATTGATTATTTATATTAATAAACATAATATTTTCTATATTTATTATTTATTAGGTGTCTTGTTTATCTGATTGTTATTGTAATAATCATAAAAAATTGTTAATTTCGTAGATTTAAGAAGGTTAAGGTGTAAGGCGAAATATAGCAGAAACAGAAGAGAGGACAAGAATATAGGACATAAATATATGTTTATTCTAAACAATTTAACCCTAAAATGATCCTAATAAACTTATAATAAATATAGTATTTAATTATACCAATTATTAATTAAAATAAGGGTTCAAAAATGACCTAAAAAAAGTTAAATACATAGAGGATATTTAGCTTCTTTTTTTTATACATTTAAAGAAAGAAATAATTTTTATACCTTGAAGAAGGAAATACATTACTAAACCCTGAAGAAGGGAATATATTTTCTTACCTTGAAGATAAAAAATATTTTCTTACCTTTAAGAAGGAAATACATTTTTGTACCTTGAAGAAGGCAATATATTATCTTACCTTGAAGAAGGAAATACATTTTGTACCTTGAAGAAGGCAATATATTTTCATACCTTGAAGAAGGAAATATTTTTTATACCTTGAAGAAGGAAATATATTTTTTCCGTGGTAGGCTGTGAAATAGTAACTTTAGAGCCTAAAAAACATAGCTAAAATCCATTTTTTCATTACGTGGACTTAAAAAATCTTTTCATTACTCCTAGCTGTAAAGAAAAAATCTTTTACGTCCTAGGAACTAAAAGATTTTTATTTTCCGGCGGGTAGTTTTCAAAACTTCCGTTAGTACCGCTGCAGTCTTTGTAGAAATGCTTCTAGTACGATTAAAATCCGATAGATGTCAATGCGTTTTATTTATAATTTCTTTTAGTGTAACCTCTTTTTAAGGTTTCCTTTTTTAAGTCTTACGTATGTACTAATATTTGTTATTATTATATATTGATTAGTGATTAATATTTAATGTTTTTTCATTGTCTGCTACCTCGGAAAAAATAGCATATGATACGCGACTGTGAAGTGAGTTTTTTCTTTACCGCGGCAATTATTAGTAAATGTAAGAAAAAACGAGAAAGTAAAGTAAGAGAAGAAAGTAGTAAGTAAGAGAAGAAAGTAAATATTGCCAAGGTAAAGAAAAAACACTTCACATCGCGTAGCATATGCTATTTTTTCCGAGGTAGCAGACAATGAAAAAACATTAAATATTAATCACTAATCAATATATATATTGATTAATATAATAATAACAAATATTAGTACATACTTACTTAAAAAAAGAAACCTTAAAAAGAGGTTACACTATAAGAAAAGATAAATAAAACGCATTGACATCTAGCGGATTTTAATCGTACTAGAAGCATTTCTACAAAGACTGCAGCGGTACTAACGGAAGTTTTGACAACTACCCGCCGGAAAATAAAAATCTTTTAGTTCCTATTTTTTCTTTACAGCAAGGAGTAATGAAAAGATTTTTTAAGTCCATGTAATGAAAAAATGTATTTTAGCTATGTTTTTTAGGCTCTAAAGTTACTATTTCACAGCCTACCACGGAAAAAAATATATTTTCTTACCTTTAAGAAAGAAATACATTTTTGTACCTTGAAGAAGGGAATATATTTTCTTACCTTTAAGAAGGAAATACATTTTTGTACTTTGAAGAAGGGAATATATTTTCTTACCTTTAAGAAGGAAATACATTTTTGTACCTTGAAAAAGGGAATATATTTTCTTACCTTGAAGAAAAAGATATATTTTCCTACCTTGAAGAAAAAGATATATTTTCCTACCTTGAAGAAGGAAATACATTTTCTTACCTTGAAGAAGGAAATATATTTTTATACCTTGAAAAAGGAAATATACCTTTAAGAAGGAAATACATTCTTTACCTTACAAAAGGAAAATACATACATTATCAAAATGACACGGGTTAGTGAGTCGCTGCATCAGCGTCATACAACAACATATTGACTAATTATTACATTAGTAATTAGTATAAAATTACTGATGTGGTAGTAAGGTGCGATCATTATTACGAGGTCTACCACAATGGTGTCTTCTTAGAAATACTTTACTTTCTTATAATATACGTCCCTACCACTTATATGTAAAAAGAATAGTACATTACGCGTCTAGTGCGGAAAGTAGCATTTTGCATGCAAGTGTGGAGTTTGCACCCGAGCGACAGCAAGGGTAGTAAAACCACACAAGCAAAGCAAAATACAGTTTTCGCACGAGTTGCGTACCGTACTTTATCTACGATTTTGGATTTTAATAATAAATACAGAAAAAAATTAATAAACTTCCAGTATACAAGTTAGTATTTCTCTTTTGATTAAGATGACATTAATTCATTAGTTGTATTTTGTGCCGAATTAATTATTTCGAAAGTATAATTCTCCTAATTTTCTTCATAATCACTTAAATCACTCATTGTTTCTCTAAAAACTCGATATAAACAGTTACTTTAATTAAACAAACAGCAAATGATTTCCTCTTTTTTTCCGACCTAGGGCGGAAAAAATAGGACTTCTTCACCTCATTATGAACGCGCATGCGCAATGAATACAGCTACGAAAAGAATCACTTTCTATGCAACTAAACAGAGATAAAATGTTTATATTTCGTATCAATCGTAGATAAAAGTAATTTTTATTTTTTTAAAAAGACGAACACAACTTGAGCGGCAACTGATTATCTTAAGTTTAAAATATATCTAAAAAATACATAAGTTAAAATATATGTAAAAAAATATGTCATTTGATAAGGGATTAAATAATTTATGATTTTAATGATGTATTATCTCCTAGGAAGAAGAAGTAGCGACAGTAACAAGACTCATAAATTATCTGTACTCATGAGCTCCAGGGGGTCTCATGAACTATGGGCTCTTTCAGAAGCTAGCCTCCCTTTTTAGTTCACCTAGATTTTTCCTCTTTCATAAACAGTCGTTTTATATATACAGGATACAGGGTGTCCCAACTTAAGTCTACCAAAAAGAAAGGGCATATAGAGGATCCTAAAAGAAGTCAAAAATGTTATATTAACCTATGTCCTTTCGGGCTTCGTTTTCTGACTAGAGCCATTTTTTAAAATTTTGGGCTAAGCTCATTTTTTTACATTTAAACAAGTGTATCTCGAGAACAAAGAGAGGTAGCTCATTATTATATGTATCGTTGGAAACCTAAAAAGATTTGCTAAAAGAAATATTATTACCAATTTTCATTTGTTTTTATTCCTTTTAGTTCAAATGTATTTTACGACTTTGGTAGTATTCATACTACGGAAAGATTAAATTTTAATTTAAATCAAATTATAATTATTATTAACTGCGGGAAACAGACAGAGAAAAATACAATCCAGCGTCGGGATTTGAACCACGGGCCTCTATATTTCCAGTATTCAAATGTAGCTCAAAATGTCTTTTTTAAAAAATCGATAAAAAAAAAAAAAAAAAAAAAAAAAAAAAAAAAAATGACGGGCTATAGTGCTTAAACTAGTAAGTTTTTGAATGGTCCAGGCAATGGAAAAACTTCTTTATTTAATTACATTTTCATGGATACCCATATCATTGTATGTTAAATAGAAAATTTTTTACGTTATAACCACATTTATTGAAAAAAAAACTAATGCAAATATGAGAAAACTTACTCTTTCTTTAATATCTCTTTTGAACGGTATAATCATTTGACTCAACTTAATCACTTTCACCTATAATAATGAGCTACCCCTCTTTGTTCTCGAGATACACTTTTTAAGTGTAAAAAAATAAGCTTAGCCCAAAATTTAAAAAAAATGGCTCTAGTCAGATAACGAAGCTCGAAAGGACATATAGGTTAATATAACATTTTTGGCTCCTATTAGGGTCCTCTATATGCCCCTTCTTTTTGGTAGACTTAAGTTGGGACACCCTGTATATAGAGGATATTTTAAAGACTTTAAGATCATGTATGTGGGTTGCTGTTCTTCTGGCGATATGTGGTTAGCAATATGCACTATTTAACTAAAATAACTTGTCCGTTAATAAATAAATTAACCCACTTTTTAGGATGAAAAAGTCAAGTACAAAATCTTCTCTTCAAAATGTGGCTTAAACTTTAGATACAAGTGGTGCTTCGAACCGGCACAAATGCATAATTACTGTTCCCCAGACATCCTTAATCAAGTTCCCATTCCGCAGTCCGACTCCTTACCATACCTTGGCCTTTTCCTTGGCCGACGATTAACGTGGCGACTAGACACAAAAACAAAACGTACTTACAACACACGACGATTAGAGCACGGCAGTGTGCAAGGCCAAGTGCCAGTAAGCATGCAGTGTGTATCTTTACTTGAACCAATTCACCTGGTATTTCTCACCCTCATATCTCTACTTCCTCTTAAGATGGGCTATTGAAATTTGAAACATAGATTAGGCCTAAGTAGCTTAGATCCCTACAAAAAAGTTAGACCAAAAAATTTACCAAACAGGGGAGAGTTTCTAAGTTTGCATTTTTGTTACTGGCTCACTCACTCATCATCAAAATTATAAGCGACTTCTAGAATAGCTGGAAACTTGAAATTTGGCACAATTGTAGATGTACACGTGAAACTGACAGGAAAAATTCCAAAAGTTTTTTCATTTTGTAACCCCCCCCAAAAAAATTAAAAAAGGTGGAAGCAACGATGAAGCATGTATTAACAGTATCTCGTATCGAAAAACTGATTCTACAAACAGGTACTGATTTTTAAAGGTCTATAAAATAGATTCTATGACTTTTTTCGTACCTTCATTGATTATACCTTTGTTAGAGCTAGGTTCGATTAATATTTTGATTATCTACCAGTCCGCGTACAACCGTTTACAATGCGTTTTCGGTGGCCGAAAATGCTTAGCTAACAAAAACGCTCGAAAAAAGCTCGGTCTCGCACACAGTGTAAAAGCCGCCTTAATCGAGTATTTATTATTTTATAAATTCGTCTTATTTGCTGAGAACATGAGAGTAAACATTTTCCCGTGTGGCGTGTCACGTGACCACCATTTTAATAGTATTTTAATGTGTTGCTTACCATCTGAAAGGTCTCGATTTGTACTTTTAGGCGTGATGTCATTTGATTATTTTTAAAATAATTGGTACATGTACATTTGTACCAATTTGTATTGTATACAAATCAGGTATTGCCTTGACAATTATTAATCTGATGTCAGTTTTTCTTTGTGTGAGTAAGTAAAAATATATCATTTTCCTCACTTTTCTGTGCCTACGTAATCTTACTACATTTACAAATTCCTAATCGCTCCTGTGCCTTTTTTATTGCTTAACACTTGGCCAGTTTCTGGAGGAAAAAGGAATGAAAAGAACAAATTTTTACCATAATTATATTTATCTAATCTTATCAAATAACTTACTTGTTTGAATCCCGCCCGGGGGGTTATTTATTTTTAATATATAAAATAATAAAAAAAAGAAATAAAAAAATGAAAAAGACATATAGAATAATTTTTTATCACTTAATATTTTTCCAGTGTCGGTACGTGATATACTTGTTGTGAAGTCGTTGTAAATCATGAGACCTGTCTTGGGACGGCTGTACATCTTCCTACAGACAGACATGCAACGGCTGTACATCTTCCTACAGACAGACATGCACTGGGTCTGTCTGTGCGTAATGGTTTCCGAGAATCTAGTTCTACGTCTCCAGACATTCTCCTACCAGCTTTCAACTAGTTCAGTAGACTAACAAACTACAAAGTAAAAAGTATAATATTCACAAATGAATTTTATTCACAAATTAATTATTACCCAATAAATGATACCTAGTATCTGCTAACTTTCAAGTTCACTTGAGAGTCTATTATTACAGTTTTTGAAAAAAACTAAATTTTCTCAAAATAGGAACTAATATATAGATCAGCGGTTCCCGAACTGTGGTACGCGTACCACTTGTGGTACGCGGGATCGGGTACAGTGGTACGCGCCGCATAAATCTTTACGGGTGTTAAGGAGTGTATTCAATCCTTATATACCTCAAAACAAAAGTATAGAAACAGACTGTCCTGCGTTGAGGATGATTTGCGTTTTAAATTCAGCCCCATAACGCCAGACATTGTTAGTTTGAGACAATTATTGCAAGTACATCCATCCCATTAACCTGCCAAACCGCAATGATTATTCGGACGTATTCGTTCATTATGTTCTTTGTTTTTTTCAATACAATTTTTATTAATATTATGTGTTCTATTCATATTATTTTATGTTCTAATTTGATGTTCTTTCGTGAATTCTTTTTAAATACAATTTGTTTTCCTTTTTACTTTCTCGTATAAATAGAAAGTATTGTGATGGCGAGAAAATTCGATTTTGATGGATTTACACGTTTTGAGTCCAAAAAAGTGGTTTTTAAAAAATGTCTGTCTATCGTCTGTCTGCAGACGCCTGGAGCCTAAACTACTGGGCTGATTTTGACGAAATTTGACATGCATGTTCAAAAAAAATTATACCCCGAGGCGAAATCGTGAAATAAATTTTAGCTCCAAATTTGGGGGCGCTACCTCCCCAAAAACTCTGAAAAAAAAATTACTTCTCGAAATCGGTTCCGACGATTTTGATTAAAAAGTTTCAAAATGTAGTTTATTTAAATACGAATCTAACGATATAAGCCGTTCTCCCGGAAAAATGTAGTTTCCGAGATATTGTTGAAAATAAATCTGATTTTTTTGAAAATCTGAAATAAAATGTTTATATTATTAAAAATATTATTATTAATAACAAAAGAACAACACTGTGTTTTTTGACAGTGGTCTATTTTATTAACAACTGACTATACATGGCACCAAATTAACGACACTAGCGCACTCCTCAGATTTCCATGATCTTGGTCGATCTTTAATTCATATTATGCATTTTTAATGAATCTGATTACTTTTGCTTTTTTTCTGTGTAATTTACGGGTTAGCTTATTCCTAATAGTGAACTCATTGCCCAAAGGTGTCCTTTCCAGAGAAGTTGTTGACCTGTTAAAGCTAACGTTATCAGCTTTCAAATATGCACAACCTGAAATTCTTAACCGTACTGCGGGTTAGTATAATTAAACTACATAGTTCTTCTTTTAATTCCTTTTTACTGGTCTTATATTATTTTGCTTTGTAACTTTCATCGCACATTTCCGTTTCCCCAATTTTGAACCACTTCCCGTGATTCAATCTTCCTTAAATTTTGCAAATAGAAACAACTAAGGTTAAGAATACTGAAACTAAAAAACAAATGGCGTCATATTTCTTTGCTTTTTAAGTTTCATCGCACACCTATTACTCCAATTTTGAACCACTTCTCGTCTTTCAATCTTCCCCAAATTTTGCACATGGAAACAATTAAGGTGAAAAATACAGAAACCAAAAAAAATAAAAAATAAAAAAAATAGTTGAAAATAAGACCAGTTTTAAAAAATGGTATTTTCATATTAATTATTTATTATTACTGGTCTTATGTTACTTTGCTTTGTAACTTTCATCGCACGTTTCCGTTACCCCGATTTTGAACCACTTCCCGTATTTCAATCTTCCCCAAATTTTGCACATGGAAACAAATAAGGTAAAGAATACAGAAACCATAAAAAAAAAAAAAAAAAAAAATGGCGTCATATTTCTTTGCTTTTCAAGTTTCATCGCACACCTATTACCCCAATTTTGAACCCCTTCCCGTCTTTTAATCTTCCCCAAATTTTGCACATGGAAACAATTGCGGTGAAGAATACAGAAACCAAAAAAAAGAAAGTTTAAAATAAGACCAGTTTTCAAAAATGGTATTTTTATATTAATTATTGTAGATAAGCTTATTTAATTTTAAAATCCTTAAGGAATAAGTATTAATATATTATACTATATAATATATAATATATTATATTATAATATCAATAATATTATTATTATTCATTTGCCTTTCATATCAGCCATCTTAAAAATATTAAATTTCCAAAAACTATAGAGTTGTCACAAATACTGAGATGCACCTGTGTGCCAAATTTCGTTCAAAACAGTCAATTTTTACCCCAGTTGTGCTTAGAGCCAACTGGCCCCCCCATTAACACATAGCATTTTAATAACCCTTTTATATCTCTGAAATGATCTCACAACGCTCGTTCAATGAATAAATGCTCAGAATGGTCACATTATTTTGTAATTTCCCTAATCTCTGAGTAAATAATCTATTTACTTGAAATGTAATTTACACTAGATTATGTTAATAAGATATTCATTCTCCTCATTTCTTATTAAGAGGTAATTTGATAATTTTTGGAACGAAGTTGCTTATGGCATGTTACAGCATCTGGAGCCAGGGAGTAAGTCCGAAAAAACCACCGTCACAAAACCGAACGTCCCGAAATCG
This sequence comes from Gerris lacustris, assembly GCA_951217055.1. Taxonomy (NCBI): domain Eukaryota; kingdom Metazoa; phylum Arthropoda; class Insecta; order Hemiptera; family Gerridae; genus Gerris; species Gerris lacustris. Next base: position 69,074,498 of record OX578280.1, on the reverse strand, counting down.
ACCGATGATGATAACTTGAGTAAAAGATAACCGATTTAGTTGAAATTTGTTTGTTGGACAACGAGTTTGTTGGACAACGTTATCCGCCCAAGCGTTCGCGCGCAATGCTCGCGTAAACGTAAGTTTAAAATGTAAAATTGGAATTTTAAAACTATTCAATGAGAAAAACAAGTATTATAAATTCATTCTTTTTAGTAAAACCAACACCGACAGTACTATGAAGTGTTAAAGATCGCTAAGAACATTAAGGCTAGGCGCCCACTTGCGATTTCTATCGCGTGATTGTTTAGTTGCGAAAATAGAACACATGGTTTTAAATTAGAATGCACCCATATACGACTAAAAAATCGCGGCGATTTTAAAACGCAACCAGACCTATATTTGAGGCGACGCGATTGTCGCTCTTTTGGAATGAGACACACTGACAGGCATGAAGTAGCACGCACTTGCGACTGTTTAGTCGCAACTTTAGACAGTAATGATGCATTAAAAACTGTACTTACCTCAAAGCAACTGATAAACGCTCTTTAGCGGGTATTGACTTTATCCATTTTGTGTCACGACAGGTGTTTTTGGTTCAATTATATTAAATAAATACTGAAAACTATTTAAACTATTACTCATTCTATTAAACTTGAAAAAATCACGGGGATCATTCCATAGGTCTTTATGCAACTTATAGAACTGTCCCCTCATTAATCTTTGGCTGGAAAGAGGATGAACCCAGTAACGCTGTTTGCGTCGTTTGGCTTTCACACGGAGCAAAAGAGCTATCATACAAGTGGTTTCGACGAAATCCATTGTGAAACTAAAATAAAACCAGCGATTTATTAGTCGCAGTGCGCGCACTTAATAAATGTTAGCGACAAGAAATCGTAAGTGGGCGCCTAGCCAAAAGCGGACCTACACATTTAAAATAGAGAAAACAACGTTTTTACCGATATCTTACGTTCTAACGCAACGATTTTTATAAAAGTTTATGCACATAGTCCAAAGTACAATTGAAACAGACGTGTATAATTGCAAGTTGATATAAGCTGAAGTTTTTGAGTAGTGAAGTGATATATTTTATAATAGTTAAAATTCTTTTAATTTTGTGTCTTTTCTAACTCCGCCATGTATAAGTAATTAGCATCTTATACTTAGCAGTATGATTTTATAATTTATATTTAATGAAAAGCGTAAGGAACATCGTTCCTAACGGCTGTCCCGCGACACCACACGTATTTTTTTAATTATTTTGAATCCATGTCACCTGTATCTTAAAGAATTTGAAAGATCATTTACGTACGTAGAAGAAATAAAAAAAATATTGTATTATTTCTTTAAGTGTTTTATTTGTACAGATCAAATCCTACGACATTTCAACAAATGTAATTCACGAGAAGAATTATGAATGAAACAATTAATAATATTAAATAAATTGATGACGTACATTATATTATAATATATATATATATATATATATATATATATATATATATATATATATATATATGTGTGTGTTCCTTCAAGATATACAATATATAAGTAGGTATGTCTAATATAACACATTAAAAAAACATTATTATAAAATAAAAGTAAAGAGTTGATATCATTAAATAAATATATCGTAAAACAATAAGAATATTACAACAACATTATACTTTATTCTCTTATCAAGGTAATCACATAATAACGTCACGCCGTAAAACATATTAAAACACATTTAAGAAATTGCCCATTGTAAAAAGATAATAAAAACTAATTTATCAAAACCACCTGTTTGAACATAATTGCTTCTCAGTATACTTTTCATAGTCAACCAATTTTCCTTGGTTCATTTTTATAAATTTTTAGAAAATTCAAATGTATAATATAATTTAAAAAAAAAAACAGTAGAAATAATATTAAAACTTTAATAAGTATAAAAGCTAAATAAAAAATTTTTCATTAATAAATAATAAGTTTGAACGATAGTAAAGGTTTAGTAAGTGCGGTTTTTTGCGGTTAAAACTATATATATTTTTTTTTTATTTATTCGACAATTTAATAGTGTTAAATAATTAATTACAAAGAAAAATAAATGAATAAAAAGAAGTTATGAAACGTCAAAGTGTAGTAAGTAAAAAAAAAAATGTAAATTCCAAACGTTAAATTTTTTAATACGTTTATTTTTGTATTAAATATTTGTTAATAACTAAACTATATTATATTTATTAGTGTGGTAATAAATTTATTTTTCAAATTAAATTTATAATATGATTGTTTTTTTTTTGTTTCAATATATTTTAATAAATAAACTTAAATAAAAGTTATACATTTATCAAGTTTTTATATTAATAAATATAAAAATCTTCAAATTGAAGACAATTTAGTTTAAATTAAATAAAAAAATTAATATTATTATTTTGAACTTTGAATTATTTATGATCAAATTTTACTTTAATTTTAATTGTTTTCTTTAAACGATTTTATAAAGAAATTGTATTTACTCTTATTTTATTAAATAGTTAAAGAATTTAAAATATTTTAATTTGCTGAAATTAATAAGTGTTTAATATTTAAATTTAAACTATTTTAAATTGAGTTTAAATAATTTTATGTATAATTTAAAAAAAAATTAATTTGTAAATTGTATTTTTTTTTAATTTACTAGAATTTGATAAATTTATACGCATTAATTTAAATTTAAATGATTTCATTTTGAGTTTAAATAATTTAATTTATTCGTTGTAATTAATTGGACTCTATAAATTTAATATTTAATTTAAGTTAATCTACGTATAAGTGGATATTAATTCAATTTAATGATCTTATACGTTGAAAATTAAACTTAAATCATAAAATAATTAAGTATTTCTTTCAAACGTTATCAAAAGAAATTATTGTTTTACTTTTAATTATTTTAATTAAACGTAGGGAACGTATCAACTTAAATTATTTATATTATACGTAGACATTTATACTAAATTACGTTGAATTTACTTTAAATAATCATTTTTAAGGGAGATTTATATTGAAAGAATTACTTTTATAAATAAAGTTTTTAAGAATGAAATGCCCACGATGTACGGAGATGTACAGCGAAGAAGAATGTGTTCGCTGCTTCGCTTGCAGCGCTGCTTTCCATCCTGAGTGTTATCATATATCTCCTCATACTGTAGACGAAGTTAAACTTGGGCATACGTGGAAGTGTCCCAAGTGTCGCGATATCCATAAGAACGTCTCTTCACTCTTCTGCGCTGGTGGCGACTCAAGTGATGCCAGTTCCTTAAAAAGTAACTCATCCTGTTCGTTCCTTGACTCAACCACTTTTCTCACAACTTCGCGTCAGAACAGTGTCAACTCTTCAGTGTCTCTCGTCGAAGCACAAATGAATCAAATGGATCAACTTAAATCAGTCATTTCTGAATTGTCAAAATCAGTTGAAACTCTGTCTAAAAATGTAGCTATATTAAATGAAAAATTACAGAAATAAAAATGTAATTATAAAAAAATACGATCTCATTTATGAAATGTATACTTGTTTAAAATATGGCTAATTCTAAAATAATTTTAAAACTTTTATTAAAATTTTTGAGTATTAATAGATTTCACAAATGCATGTAGAGAATTGTATCCTACTAAATATGTATCTCTATATATCGGGTATTTCAAAACATGTATCGGAAAATAAAGGGTGTGATTTTAAAAATTGCGCAGATACCCGACCTTTCGCAAGGAAGACTATTTTTTTTTTTATTGACTGGACTGTTAGATACCCTACTATTTTTATTTGGTTATGGTTTTGCGATAAAACTCAGTATGATTCTGCATATTTGATTCTTAAAAATTCGTCGTATAGTCGTTCAGACAATATCTCATAGGAAACGCTAACGTCGCTTCAAATACTCTCTGTCCAATCTTAATGTGAACTATTTTACATTAAGAGTGGATTTAAACAGCAAGTTTTTTCTAAAAAAATCTATTTCAAATAATAGTTATTTATGCACCTAGGGAGTAAAGTAAGCCATTATTCCCTGAGCGAAAAAGTTGGTCCTTGAGGAGAAGCCGATGGAACCATGGTCCCTGAATCCCGAGGCGAAGCCGAGGGAATTAGACTCTTTAATTCCCGAGGCGCAGCCGAGGGAGATAATTATCGCAAGGGAAATAATGGCACTTTACTCACGAGGTACATACAATATTTTATCTCCAGTAGGAAGAAAATACACATTTTCGTCCATTGCACAGTTTTATTTATTATTTTAATAAGTAACAATAATTATTAGTACTTTTAATAGCAGATATAAGAGATTCAATATTAAAAACAAATAAGAATTGGAATTAAACTCAAATAGAAGGTTATTTAGATGCAGGTTATAAACAAAGATAAACATGGTTGGAAAAGCAGTGTCGCCAACCTGATTTCAACAACTTCATTACATTAGCCATTCATTTTCTACTATTTTTAAAATAATTAAGTTGCAATCTTTACTTTTTTGCCCTACTCTTACTTTTTCTCCCTACTTTTTGAGTTCAGGGATGAAAAGACTTACTTTAGTCTCTCTAAACTAATTCAAAATCATAACTTTTTCTCCCTACTGGAGATAAATGATTTTTTTTGGGCGATATTTCAGGAACCGTTTGAGTTACAAAGCTCAGCTTTTGTACACATCTTATCTCTTATCATTAATATTACCGATAATTTTTGAGCCCTAATTCAATTTGTTTCGTATGCCAGTGACGAGTATTTTAGGGTTGTGTGGGTTTTTTGGCCCCTAATTTCTAGGAAACTGAACATTCATGACATTCTGAAAGCACATTTTTAACCACCAATGTTTTTCACACAAAAAGGTATTCTATTGGTGAAAAGCTTTAACGTGAACTGTTATAGAAAAAAATGGCATTTTATGATGAAAAACATGAAAAAAGTAGCAATATTTTTCTTGTTTTGCTTCCTAGCTTACATTTATTTACACCTATATCTTCAAAAGTACTCGTGTGATTTTTATAAAATGTAGATGATTTGTCTAAAATAAGGTGATAGTGCCAGATTAATTTCGACAGTCTTTTTTTACAAGCCATTATTGTCTAATTTGTTTAATTGTTTCTCCTGTTTTTTTAATCTGTCAAAATTGTTTTGATTTTTTACTTGAATTAAAGTATCAATTAAGCAAAAGTTAAAGAGCGCAGACGGTTCAAAGTAATCTGGGGCTATCTGCGGGCTACTTTCGATAAACTATAAAAGTTTCATACAAATCAGATTAGTACTTTTGAAGCTATAGGTGTAAATTAATGTATGTTTGTGCGAATGTGGAAGAGAAACAAATGAGCGTAGAAAGTTGAAACGTATATAGGACCAACAATGGGCTACTCGTGACCTACCACCCAAATTTCATTAAAATTGGACGTGTAGTTTTTAAGATACGTTGGTTCACAAAAATTGAACGTTAGACCGACAGACCGACAGACAGACATGGAACCAAAAATGATCACTGATGTCTGAAACGGATTTCTGTCTGGGAATTTTTGAAATCAGAGATCTAAAATTGTTTCGTTCTTCAGAACGATCTCATAGCTTCCGTCACCTTTGAGTTTACAGAACTTACAGCAAAATCGTTAATTGTTTGGAAATTCGCCAGCAACTCAGCCTTGAATTGCATATACTCAGTTTAACTTCAAACGATTTTATTAGGTAAAACAGGTTGTTAATCATGTTATTCTTACCTTGAAGCTTGATGTTTAGTTCATTAAGAGGTTGGAAAGATCTCCCCGGCCCCGGCCGCGGTCCGCATACACTGACGTCGGGGGCCGCATGTGGCCAGCGGGCCTCAGGTTCTGTACCCCTGATATAGATGGAAACCCTATACAAATGACATACATACTAACAAATATATACAGGGTGTATCAATTTCAGATGGCCATAGAAAAAGGGGTATATCTACAGGTCATTTGGAGCAAAAAAGTTCATATAAGATATATTCCAATTCTCAACAGGGTAGGAGCTATAAGCGAAAATAGACTGTGTTAAAAACCACCGACCTTTGCTCAAGGTGGCGGCCGTTTTGAGCAGCTCCTGCCTTGAGATACCATGGTAAGTATATTTTACAATAATAGATCTTTTATTTAGAGAACTAAAATTTCAATTTAATGGCCGCCACCTTGAGCAATGCACATTTGACATATTTTTTTCAAAGATGCCACAGCTGATAATGTCACGTTTCTTTGCCCTTCTCCAGCTGAAAGCACGACATGTTTTTTTCTACAACGATGGTTTGTTCTCCCACTTAGAGTTGGAATATTGTGAACTATTTGGTATCGTTTTAAAGCTTATTAAAAGCGCCAACTTTTCCTAACTTTGTACGCATTTCTCCCATTCGGGTCATATCGATAAGTGGGCTCAAAGTTTTTCAGATTTTTTAAAAAAATCTATTTTTTTGTTTTCAAACAGCTATGGGTCACACTAAAAAGGTTACAAGTCAACTAAAAAATACATCATTTTATAGAAAATTTCCTGCTCTTTCCTACGATTGTT